>CM008285.1:1340824-2681648 GCA_002319775.1 Fagopyrum tataricum | reverse complement strand
ACAAATGACACGAAAGAAGAAGACGAGAACATAAAGTTTGATTTGGGAGTATTCATGTGGAGCTTTGGCGCGTCTTATGTTACTTTTTTCTTGACAGTTATTGTAGTGCTCCAGATCAATCCTCACTGGTTTATCCTTATTGATGTTCACATCCTTCACTTCTTTCGTAGATCATGAAGCTCTACTAAACTATATTATTGTGTAAGATTGATCAAAGTTCATATATTTCCTTCTGATTGAACGTTTTCTTCTTCACCTTTCTCATACTTCAAAGTTCAAACCTAGCTTTATTGCCTTTGTTTTCCCTCCCATTCATAAAAAGTCATCTAAACCAGATTTGGAATTTCCAGATTTTCATGATCGGTGTGTTTCAAAACAAAGGGAAAAGCTTAAATTGCAACTTTTGCTTTTCATTTTTCACTTTAAAATGGATCCCACCTCATCACTAGCCTAGATTTTTGGCTCTACCTATTGCATATCATGTTATTATTTGATGAAAAGGGAAAGAAGAACAGTTGTGGGGCAGATTCTCACATTACAAAAAGAACTCATTCCCAAGTCCCAATGTATATACACATGATCTTCAAGCTAATCATGATTATGACCTTAAAGCTAACCTTATAGCATAATAGGAATTGCAAATTAGAGATCCACATAATGCTACAAGTTCTCCAAACAATGTATTGATCAATATTCGACTTGATAGAAGTATCAGTAAGATTCTGATCAAACCGCCATATAAAAAAGAGATAATCACAAAAATTACAACTCAAAGTCTCAAACACCACAATACAACAAGCTTCTATCCCAAAAATTCAAGACTATAATTTCAAACTAACAGGAAAGATGAGCAAACACAAGCTACTACTGCATCTGATCCCTAAATTAGCAACAATCAAACACTTTCAGTGAGTAAAAGATCAAAATATAATAGTCCAATGCGGAAATTGAGACCTTGTTAACTTCATCAATCATCATACATTTATAACTGGGGAATCAATCTCAGCACTGAGAGGAGGAAGATCAATGTGAGCAATTCCTGAAGAGCTTGGAGAGGACGATGCTCCCTTTTTCTTCCAAAGCCAAATCTTGGAGATAGAGTAGCTATCGCCTCTCGAAACACTACTAATCTTCCTTCCTTCTGAATTATCCTCATCTACAGGAGAACCTGAATCCTTGTTTCTTCTTCTTCTTTTTTGATGAGGGCAAAGTGCAACTCTTAAACTAGTATTACCAACAACATACTGATAAGAACCCATAGAATAACACCTTCTTGCATCCAAATTACTATTACTAGCTTCTCCTACAAATGAATCTCCACTTTCATTCTCCAATTTCCTGAACTTCCCAAGCCTAACGGGCAAATTAAAAACCCCCTTCTTATCACCACTGCCTTCATCAACATTAACGGCTTTTCCTTTAGCAAAAGAAGATCCATTATTCTCACAAGTACTATCACTGGATTGAGAAGCTGGGCTTTCGATGAGAAGGCCTGGAGATAAGATTATGCCTCTACAAAGAGGGCAAGATGAATTGGACTGCAGCCAAGTGTCAATACACTTGATATGAAAAGCATGGCTACAATTAGGGAGTAGTCTGAGCTTATCTTTGGAAGAGAACTCGGAAAGGCAAACAGCGCAATCGAAAGGCTCTTTAGGACCGAGAATCTCCTTGTAAGTGAAGACTGGGAGGGCATCAATGGAGGCTTGATCGAGACCTGAATCATGTAAGCTGAAGAGCTGTTGGAGCTGCCTCTGGAGTGCGTCGGCGGCTGAGAGGACTTGGTGACCGTTGGATTGGTTGTTTGAGGATGAGGATGAATTGGGATGTTTTCTGAAGAATTTGATGAGGAAATACATAAGACCGGAGATGAATAAGAGAGCAGATGTTATGATGATTATGAGCAGTACAGTGGGACTAATCTTGTTGAATGAAGATGAATGCGAAGGAGAAGGTGAAGGAGAAGGAGGATGAAGAAGACGGCGAGGCCAGGCCATTGATATGGTTCAAGGTTGAAGCTTTTTATTTTTTATATTTTAGAAGGATTTGAAGAGGGAACAGAACCAGACATCCAAGGCCATAAAAAGGAAAGCCCTTTGAATTTGGGAAGTAATAAAGCTCGGAACAAAGACGAAGGGAGTAAGAAGAGTGTTACAGTGTATGTTTGTTTGAAGGTAGGAAATTGGGAGTCTTTAAAGTAAATGGGAGATGGGAAGAAGAAGAAGAAATGGGGATGGAGAATCTGATAAAGGATGGGAAAAAGGGAAAGTGAATGTTGGAAGCGCGGAATGGGAAGTCCAATTTGAACAGATGTGTGTAATATTCTCCGTGGAAGCAAAAAGAATGAATTTT
This sequence comes from Fagopyrum tataricum, assembly GCA_002319775.1. Lineage (NCBI taxonomy): Eukaryota > Viridiplantae > Streptophyta > Magnoliopsida > Caryophyllales > Polygonaceae > Fagopyrum > Fagopyrum tataricum. The sequence goes on along the minus strand of CM008285.1, from coordinate 2,679,296 downwards.
TAATAGTGTTGGTTTCGAAATCCGAAGCGGGAGCTTGCTTTTTGGACAGTGGGTGGGGATAATGGATGATGGGGAAAGATGAGAGCTTGAACATGAACAGCGGGAAGACAGATCCCAGTGAATAAACAAATAATTGAAAATGGAAAAGAGCGTAGGGTCCTACTGCTGTCCTACGCTTGTGGATCTCGCGCATTCTTCATGTATGTCAGCAACCCCTCCTCGATAAAAAATTGGTCTTGCACAAGATGAAATCAACAATCATGGAAGTATGCAACAAGATGAAATCAACAATCATGGAAGTATGCAACAAGATGTAATTTATGCAAATTGGCAAATTTTAATTGGCAATTCCTATTGGGATACCTAATTCCATAACTATGTTAACCAAACACCCCCTAAAGCTTTTTGAAAAGGGGTGTTATTTTAGGGTTTATGCCGAGTTTCAGTGGACATCAATGGCAGAATCAGTTTTAAGGCCACTTCGCGAGCAACTGATCCTGAAATCTTCAGATGGTTAGCAAGGCTTCGAGCTGAGATCTACAATACAGACGACTTCTTTGATTCACTCTCTGTTAAGTTCTTACAAAGAAACGCCATGTCTGGCAACTAGATGCTCAGCTCAAAAAGGTGCGATTATTCTTTTCCAAGTCCAATAATTTAGTTTTGCTCATTTCCACTGCTCACAAAATGAAAAAACTTAGAGTTTATTCATTAAAATTGTAAGGGAGAGAAGAGTTTATCAGAGTCTGAGGCCACTGCAAATCATTTCTATCATAGATTCTGTATATTTTCTTGATCATTTTCAGCTGGACATCTATGAGGAAAGATGTGAAATACAAAGAGAAACCTGAATAAGCTGTTGATATTTATCGCTTATCTAGCAAATCATCTTCTAACAGCAGTCATACTGTCATATTATAACAACCTATGACTATGTTTAATGGACATAACCAGTAAGGATTTGTTTTGAGTGTACTGTGTACAGCAGAAGTGAAAGAACAGGATAAGCAAAGTATACAAAAGTAATCATCCTAATCTCTCGAAGGTATAAATTAATGTTGTGTATAGATGTTGTATGCTATAATGTAATACCTCATACAATCTTATCAACTGTTGTTCTTACTTGATATCAATGATCTATCATGGAAGATGATTCTCTTAGTAGAATCGCCATGAGAAGATCATTCCAAACATCAACAGGCCCAGGCATACACCAATGAACACAATCATTATAACCCTTCATCCACTTATTACCCCAGTGCAAACCCGGATGCCCATCTGGTCTCATAAGCATCGTTTTCGTCACATCCAATTCAAAAAACTTTTTCCCTTTCCCTCTCCCTTCTTTCCTCACTCTCTTCAACTCCTCAATCTGCAAACTCCTCAGCTCCATTTCAAACTCCCCTTTATTCTTCCCTGCTTCCTCGTCATACGGGCTTGTTCGATTACAGCTCCCACCCGTGTCCCATGACCCATTCTCAAAGTGTGAGGGCGAAAATGTCCTTAATATGGTTAACACATCACCACACTTATCACAATTGTTGATAAACGAGAGCGCGGAATGAAATATCATCCTTAATGATTGTTGGAGTGTTAGGCTTTGAATGTTTGGTTCATTGCAGTATACACATCCTATGATCTTGTTTTGGTTGTAGTAGTAGTTTTTACGGAATAGCCAGTGTCCATCTGAGATAATCACATAGTCTATCCCGGATTGGAGCTTTGACGCCCATGACTCGTTGATTTGATCTATATAGATGTTGTAGGTTCCGGAATTTGATCCGTTGATTAGCCTCTCTTTGTGCTTGACTAAGAACTTGGTCCATAGGACCATGAGGGTAAAGTTGGAAGAAGGGAAGTTCCATGTTCGAAAACGGTCTTCTGAATCCTTGTACACATCCACCGGTGTCTCTGCCTACAATCACAATCAAAGGTCAAACAACTATTCTTCAGGATCATACCCTGAAATTAAGCTAAAGTCTAAGTTTTGATAATAGATTTATTTTTAATAAACATATTTAACTCAGCTAACTTGCATACTAGTTCAAGCAAAGTGCCTAAAAGGAACGTGCAAAGTATCCACCTTTTAATCCTACAAGCAAAGTATATGTTTCTCAATCAAAATGATCAAACATGCCATGTGAGTATGTGACAGTTGATAAAGAATGCTCTTTCTTAAACTCGAACTAACAACAATGGAGAAGAAAGACCTGAGATAAAAGACAAAGGAGAGACTCCATATGGTTTCTAGCAACTGAATCACCAACAAAGGCGAGCTTTTTACCGCGAACCGTTTTCAAGAACAAGGAAGGATCAAACCTTGGAAGCTCACATCCATGAGGCTTCCATCTCCAATTCAAGAAATCAGAATCCTTTCTTCCATGTTTAAAACAGTTCTTAGAATCAGGTATTGTAAGGCAGCTGGTGTTGTTGTAGAGTGGCCCTCTCAGGTCTGGTATCCAGTGGCCCTTAAACAAGTCACAATTATCTTTAATCAATTCTGCAAGTAACACACACAATTCATGTATTACTGATACAACATAATTTCACTTGAAAGCAGAAGTGCATGAATATGAAAACAAACCGAAACCCATTTCACATTTTTATGTTTCCACATCGCATGTGATACAAGATTAAAATTTTCCATAGAAATCAGAAAACCCAGATTGAGATCCTAAAACAAAACGTAAATTCAGAATCAAACGGAAGGTAAAGGCTTGTTCGTACCAGTATGAGGCTTAATAACCACTGCATTTCTGTGAGGAGATGGAGTAAGGCCGCGTTTGGCAATTGGATTCAATGGGGAAGAAGAGTAGAGGAAGAAAACACCCAAAACAGAGAGAAAAACTAAAGAGACTAAGAAGAAACGAAACAAGCCCTTAAAAGGACACCCAAAACAGAGTGGCCATTGATGATCATTTCTACAATGGATTCTGTCGACTGCCATTATCTGTTTCAATCTGAAACACCAAAGAGAAAAAAGGGTTTGAATCTAATAAGAATATGGTTTTGGAGGGTTTTGTTCAAGAGAAGGAAGGAGAAGGGGCTTCTGCGTGAAAGTATAACGGTTCCATTAGCACCGTAGATTGTTACGCGTGGTGGGCAAAATATTGAAATTACGAAGCCGTCCATGTGAGGGTTTGACGGCGTTGACGCAATTAGCAGTTTTGTAGGGGTATTTAGTGAAATTACACAAAGTCATCCCTTTTATGGTTATATGCGTTATTCACCCCATCGTCATCACCCTATACATTCCATTAGCATTATTAATTTATTATTATGTTATTTTAAGTATGATTATCAGACGATACACATAAACACAATCAAGTTAAGATCCCGTATATATTTATACCAAATATAGATTGTGCGATTTATTCAGATTTTTTTTAAGTTGCTTGATTTGGCAAAATTTCTCCTTTATAATATGAATGATATAAAGAAATTTTTTATAAAATTGTGAATAATGATCGGTTGTAGAGTTAAATGAAAATGCGATAAGATGAAAAATAGTGTAATTTACCAAACAATATATTTGGTTGGTGAATGCATGCAGCACGGATTGGTTCCACTTTGGCATCTCTTTCATTAAAATGATGTTTTGGCTTTCAATTCACGTTAGTTCAATGGTAAAATGAAAGTCGTAACCCATAAAAAAGGAAATCGTGTTACAATAAAAAGAAGATAAAACGGCATAATAACCCAATTTATGGAGTCAAAAAACCAAATTTTCTCGAGGGATTCGAATAATATGCGACAAGGTGTCATTCAATTGACCGATTAACCTTCTTTACCGTACTAATTGTTAGATTATAGGTCAATCCATTGAATCTCTAATTGGGCTTATCGTTTATCTCTTTTCCCTGTATTTGTCTATATAAACATCTACACTAATGTACAATTTTAGCTCATGAATTTTGGGTTGAGTTCAGTTAACAAACGAGTTAAAACCAATAGTACATTTTCCGTCATAACCTTACATTTAACCATATACGTCTAACAAATCAGAATGACACGTGAGTCTAACAAACATGTTAAGCATTTTCAAAAATGAATAAAAAACCTTAAGTATTTTCTTTAATCTTCATACTTTTTACATCTTCTTCAATCTTCTTTTCCTATCTTTGTTTCTTCTGTAATCTTCCTTTCTCTCTCCTTCATTGTCCTTCAAGAAGCCAAGAAATGCAAGAAACCCAAAGAAGAAGAAACCGCCTTTCCAGCCGTCTCCACCTCCACCTCCACCTCCTCCGTCATCATCATCACGTGGTGGGAACCCGGCTCCTCCATCATCAAGATCCGGTGACTTCTCTTTACCTGCATATAGAGATTCAAAGTTTGTAAGGGTTGATTACCTGCATATACGTTGATTAACAAGCTGCAGGTGGCTCAAATGCCCCAAAAACGTGACAACTTTATCCTTCATCACATTTATCTTTCATCATATTCTTTTAAACATCTTCCAATTTAAAAATTAAGGGGAAAACACACAGTTCAACGTGGATGACAGAGATAATATAGCAAAAAATCTAACTGAATGTGAATCAAGCTTACTGTCAATGGGTGCAACAGTGATATTAGTAGTCTCCCTCGTAACAGTTTGAGTTTGTCCAGAAGCAGAGCATTTCGCACTCTGTAAGAAAGGTGGAGGGGGAAAATAACTTTAGTCGGATATGCTCATATGCATGGTTAAAAACTAAATTAGTTCAACAAAAAGGAAGATAACTCCACACACTAGAAGCAATAATTCGGTAAAACTGAGCTTACCAAAGCTGCAGCACAAAGTACAGATGCGAAACGTACGGTACCAGAGCGCAAAACTGGTCTGTTCGGAACGGAATGTGACGATTGCAGGCCAAGCACTGTAGCTGTTGATCCCAAACATTTCACTGCTTTCCTTTCTTGAATTCCTGCTTTTACTGCAACAGATGTCTACTTATAGCTACCGGAATGCAGAATTGTGTTTCTTACAATAAAATGGCCAAGTAAATCATCAAGTGTGAAAGCATGCCACCATCTTTATATTATTTATAAATCAAGAAATATGCTTAAACATGTTAAGGCATACAATTGGTAAACATTAAGACTTAATATGCAACTTGATTCATCACATCTTCATTGATAAGATGCCTCCTTCCTTACACTGAACATAAACTGAAATATACTTGGAGCTGAAGAAATACTTCTATTGCTACACAACGGTTTCTTATAAATGTTTTTTGGGGTAAAAGGGCGGAGAAACATGCCACTATCTCTATATTATTCATTCATAAGTTCAGCTTATACAAGGTTCTCGACAATTAAAAAAATATACCAAGTGAGAATATTTACAATTAGTTCATCCTCCGAATACAAATTAAAACTACAAATGCATGGTTAATATATAAAAAATAGAGTTTAAAACATGAAAAAGATCAAGCTTAACAATGTTGATCATTCTTATCAAGCACTCAATTACTTGATGCTTTACTGCGGAGTCAAAAGAAAACAAATTAACAAAATGCAACCGTACAAGCTAATCACAATTGAACTTCTCTTCAAGGAAAAATTCACAAAAACAAACCTACCTGGGGCCAATTGCACTGAAGGGAAAACAATCTTCCCAGTCCCAGTTAATACAGATGTGGCCATGGAGGAAGCTTACTTAAACCTGTTAAAAACAAATTCAAATCGTATTCAAATCGTATTCAAACCTGTTAACCTATTCTACCAATGAATCGGACACTTTATATCATCACAAATGATTCAAATCGTATTCATACCACAATCACCCAACCACTTCCTATGCAAGATTTTATACAAATCCACAGCCAAACTCCTAAAACAGAATGAAAAAGAAACCACGAAATATAACGATTCGTATATCAAAACCCTAATCACCAAAGGCAGCCAAATTTAACAAAAAAATACCGCTCCAAAAATCACCAGAAATGTAGACGACGAGAAGAGGCGGCGCAGGTTATTCGGTGGAGAAGGTGCGTGAAGAGAGAGCCACCAGCAAACACGAGCCAAGAGGAAGGTGTTGCAACAGCGATGGGGAGGCCAAGGGGATGTTAATGTTATGATGGGATTACGCAGAGCCGCAGAGGAAGAGAAAAGAGGAGAGAGTAACGAATTATTTTGAACCGGATTCAAAAGGGTTAAATTAGGCTGATTTTTTTTTTTCCTGGGCTGTATTTTACGGTTTAAGTCATGGCCTTTTTGGGTTGTATTTTGGGCTGTTTTTTATCTTATCTTACGTATATTAAGAAAAAAATATTTCACGTGTCCTTACCGGAATTAACCGTGGAGAATTATGGTTCCCACCTCGACAATATTGGAATACCAAGTTTAGTATATAAGGTCGGTGGGCTACTCCTCCTATTACCAATTGATTTTATGATGGAACCTCATCGGGCTTATGTGTTGGGCTTGGGCCCAACGCGCATATGCATTCGGACGTGCGACGGACCCACGTCGGCCTTAAGGCATTTCGTCAAGTGTCAACCGAGCCAAACGCCACATCGACAATATTGGGATACCAAGTCTAGTATATAAGGTCGGTGGGCTACTCCTCCTATTGCCAATTGGTTTTAGGATGGAACCTCATCGGGCTTATGTGTTGGGCTTGGGCCCAACGCGCATATGCACTCGGACGTGCGACGGACCCCACGTCCATTCTGACCCAATGAAATCTATCATTAACGTCAGTCTAAAAATATCTTCGTAATTTAAATAATTTTTCAAAATTAATAATTATTCTTATCTTTTATATATATATATATATATATATCAAGGGAGAAACATTTTTTACCACATGTCCTCCCATAAATTAAATTTTATATCTCAACATTTTTTTCAAAATTAATCTCAGCCCATTTTTTTAAATTTAGAATTTTAATTCAAGTATATAAAATAATAATTATTTTAAATTAGTATTTTAAATTGGTAAAAATTAATTTTACACTACTCACACTAATGGATATACTAAATTACTAACAAATAATTGTTTTAAATTACTATTTTAAATTAATAAAAATTTCGTGTTGGACCATTTTTGAGTTTTCATACTAATAGATATCTTTATTTTTAATATTGTTCCCTACCTACATTGTTTTTATTAATCAATTTTATTTAAATATATCTCTTTATAATTATTAATTGTATTTGTAATTTTTAGTTGTAATTAGTTTTATTCATATCCTACAATTTAGGGTGAGATTATTGTTATTTATATTATACTTTCGTAATATTAACAAGATTCATTAAACATACCATTGTTTAAAAATAAGATTTTACGATATAGTTTAAATAGTAAAATATATGTTGAATAATAGTATAATCCGATTTAAAGATTTATTACACAATCTTTACATTTGAAGATGTATGTTTAAAATCTATGGTTATAATAAATTTACAATATATGAATATGTATTTTATTTAAATATGTATTCTAATAGGAAATATTTTTTTACTAAATATTTTGTGTTATATAGTTGATAAAGTTATAATTATAAGATCATGATTATAATACTACAAGTAGTCATTAAGCTCTTAAAAAAATTTAAAATAATTAAATTTATCGCAATATGTTTATCTCTCATAAATTATTTAAAAGAACATATTATTTTTCTAAATTACATATAAATTGAAACTTTAATTTACAGATTTTAATGAATTTATTTCCAAAATATGTCTTCCAATATATATATATATATATATATATATATGAATTAAAATTCAACCCACACAAGGTGCGAGTATTACACTAGTATCACTATTAAAGCAGATGAATTGAGGGTCACGTGTCACGGAAAAAAATCAAGAAGCCCCACCAGTTTATTAATTAAACATTAAATAATTAAAATATTCAACAAAAATAACCTTGAATGTGTAGCCAATTAAAATTAGGATTTACAAAAAAAAAGTAAATTTGACAGATATTTTTGCATCTTCTCCCGTATTCTTTTACAAAATTAGTTTTAAAAAATCACAAAGCTTCTAACTCTATATATTTATAGCTATTTTGATCATCCTACTTTTTTATTAATTTCTTTTGGTTACAGTTCTATTATTTTTACTATTAATTATCGTGTTGCAATTTTTTTATATCTTATATATATTAAGGGATTCTTGAAACCCACACAAATAGGTTATTTTGAAGCCCACAAATATTTTTTAAAAGTTATTATTTTTGATAACTAAAAATTAAAAGTTAACAATCAACAAATAAATCTGAGACGACATATTAGAATTATTTTATAAAAAATAAAATTAGAAACCACTGACAAAACTATCTAAATCTCTACCGATCAATATCTTTATCAAAAACAAAAAAAGTTATAATCCTAAATTACTTATCGAGAATAATGGGTTAATAAGGCCTTTTTTTTGTATTGTTGATACGAACTAAGTCCTTTAATTTCACACTTATTTTTTATTTTAAAACCAATGGTATAAAGGGAATTTTAGATAGAAGTTAAAATAAAACCCTATAAATAGGATTTATCTAGGTTCGGGTTCGGTTTCCAGTTCAGGTTCGGGTTCAAGGTCGGCTCGGGTTCAGGTTCCGGCTCGGTTCAGTATCGGTTCGGGTTCCGGTTCGGTTCAGAGTCGGCTTGGGTTCTTGTTCAGTTCAAGGTCGGTTCGGGTTCAGGGTCGGCTCGGGTTCTGGTTCGGTTCAAGGTTTGGGTTTGGTTGGGTTTTGGGTTTTCTTTTGGGTTGGGTTTACTTTGAAATTACCAATTTACCCTTCTATTTTATCTTTATAAGTAAATAAAAGGGGTCTAGTTTGTCCCTTGATAAGAGAATAAGACCTCTCATTGCTCTTTTTAATAGAAAAAGGCCCATTCTCCCATTTTACCCTTACTTATTTGCTAATATTTACTAATGCTGATCTTTTTAAATTATCATTATCCACACAACATGTAGGATTATAAAATTAAATTAATTTTAAAAGGTAATAATCATATTGTGAAGTATTATTTTTATTTATTTTTTGTTGCATATAATGTTTATAAATATTTTTTATAACATATGTTTTATTATAATAGAAAATATAATTATTTTTTCATTTTGAATAACTATAAATAATATTTTAAAATATACTGTGAATTTGTTACGTAACATACTTATCATAAAAATAATAAACTATTAATAGTAAAAAATTAATATCATAATATTCTCTCTCTCTTTATTTATATATATATATATATAAATAAACGAAGTTTTCAAAAAATTCTCATGCATGGTAAGGATAGTACACTAGTTTTAATCTACTATATAATACTAAAACAGAAGTGAATATAGTCACATGTCATCACTACATTAAATTCGCCACGTGTCATTTTTACATTAAGTCACCTCACATTTTTTCCACATGCCATCTTGAAGTTATGCCACCTCATTATTTCTTAAAAAAATTATACACATTAATGAAGATATTAATATATATTATATCCTAATTTGATATTTATAATTATATATATTTGGAAAGACTATATTATGAAAAACGAAATTAAAATATGTATTAGACACAAAATTTTTCCACACAAGATATAAATTACGGAGAATTATATATATTGATGCCATAATTATTTCATATATACCACTTATAATATTTATAAAAATAAATTATTTTTATTATAACTTTGTATAAACATTTAATATTGTAATATATAGATCATTATGCTCATTTCACCCTGCTAACTTAATTTTTTTATAATTAATTTTTTTACTTTATTATCTTAATAAATCGGAGCATAAGTATAATAGGAGGCGGAGACCGAAGATTTGGATCGAGCTTTCGAACCTCGTGTGGGGTTTAACGTTTGCCCTTCTTGCTTGCTTTTGAGAGTCAAAACCAAGGCTTGTAATTTGTAAACCGCACGATTACGCAGTCTGGGGAATTGAGAGTGCTGGAAATGGAGGATGAGAAGGACGCCTTCTACGTTGTACGCAAAGGAGACATCGTCGGTATATACCGAAACTTCACCGACTGCCAAGCTCAAGTTGGTTCCTCTGTAATCACTCTTCCTCTTGTCTCCATCACTTGATTAATTGTTCTAAGTTACTTGTAGTGCCTTTTAAATTAGTTTCTTTTGGTTGCGAATCGCTTCTTCTTGACTAATTGACGATAAAGGTAGTTCCTTGTTGAAAATGTTCTTTGTAATTTGGAGCCGAGTATGGGTACCTAATTAGGCTCTAAAGTTTCAGATCGCATTTTGTTTCTAGATCACTATATTTCTTGTTCAATAGAAATGCATTAAATTGTGAAAAAGTACAATAAAAATAAAAATGAAGTAATCTTCTGGTATCTTATCTTTTTGGTAGATGATGAATCCCTCAGTGACTGTTTACAAAGGATATGGTTTAGGGACAGAAGCAGAAGAACACCTTCGCTCATATGGAATCCAAAATAGCTCCTTTTCGATCAGTGCCTCAGAAGTAAAAGAGGGAATATTTGGTAAACTCATGGTCTGCCCTTTCCAGGTAAAGAATGTTTCAAGACTCCATTATAAAGCTCCAGGGAACTTTCATTCAAATGCTATACGTGTTTGATAACATCCTGTACTTTTGACAACAGAGTGATGTATTGTATTATAATATTTGCTTTATCTATCAGGAACCATCTGTGTCTACTAAGTTGAAAGCACATGACAACGACTTACATTTTCAACAGAAGAAGATTCAAGATTCGAATAGTGCTGGGACAATGGTAAGTTCTTAAGGTTGATTGAACTTGGTTTGTGGAGTGATATAGAAACTAGATTAGTAAGAATTAGTATGTAATTTTGGTACAGTTTGTGGGCAATCTTCAGTTGGAAGTGTAAATTTACGGTTGAATGTCAGATTTATTCTTCAGTCTCGTTGCCACCAATTGAGTTAATGTTGTGTTCTCTTCTTAAGATCAACAACATTGAATTGTTTGTGCCTCCTCATAAAGTTAGAACACGGTGGTAGTTTGCTACTTCCATAATGTACTTTATCAAATGATCATCTGTTGTGCTTCCCACAATTTTATGTAGAGTTAAAAAGCGCACTTTTGGTTTCTCGTCGGGGCTTGAACTGGAGGAGGTTTTCTTGATCATTTGTGTGGCTCACTACTTCACTTTCTCTCTATTTTTCGTGCAGAAGGCTGATCCGTTCAGTTCGTTCTTGCCAAGTCCTTCATTGAAACGCAGCAGGTTGGATGGCTTATCTAAACCCATGCCGACATCTTCTACAAGTGTAAGTCTTAATTTTGTTATTCCTGTCAGCTATTGAACCCTCTGGGCCCTGAATAGGAGATGCTAAAATGGATCTGTTGCCAAAGGTTTGCCAAAAAAGTTGCTTTAGTATAGGATCACTTGGTTTATGGCTTATAGATAGAACTCTGCATGGATTAAGCCGATTAGTGGACCAACTAGTGTGTAAAAAGGCAAGGTAAAGGCATGCCGAGGCACTTGCCTGAGCGCCTCAGCCTCTCCTACGCCTACACTTAGGCAACATAGCTTTTGAAAGGCAATTGCCTTGTGGTGCCAAAGGCATCCAGACACCTCTCTTTTCGTCATTTGTTAATTTTGGCCAGTTTTGCATTTTAATGATATATTTTAAAATGATTTACCAAATATAGCTTACAAGGAATTTCAGTATTTTACCTTTTTTTTCATGTAAATTGAACAAAACCCTATGTTGAAAATTATGCATACAAGATTAAGCCGGAAGAGAGGAACAACTATCCTCCTTCTTGCTGTTGAAAATCAGAAACAATTACTTCTAGGTTTTGGATCATCTGTAGTTCAAAAGTATCTCTTGGTGAGTTTAGTGCCCAAATGAGACATAATGGCTTGATAGGACACAAGTAATCTACCCCTTCTGAATTTTTATAGCTAGAATTGGGCATTTACTTGTAAGGTTGACTACCAAGTAATCTACTCCTGCTTTCTACTTTCATGCAGAATGCCATTAAACCCTCTTCTTTCCCAAAGAATTCTTCAATGAAACAGGGCAACTTGGGAAGTGTTACGGACTCTCAAACTATGACTTCTTCTTCTGTAAGTTGTTGATGGATCTATTTCTGTTGAATGATCATAATGTATGCATGCATTAAGTTTGGATTTTCTTGTCTCTTTTGGATACTTGTGGTTCATAAGTAGTAGCTTTTGTCACTAGGCAAGTTTTTGATCTGTAGAAGTTTACCAATGATGTTCTCTCATTTTTTATTTTTTTTTTGATTTTTGTCTCACCTTAATTATTGTTTGGTATAAAGGCTTTTAAATCTTTTTGTGCTATTAAGTTAATCAATTAATGTTTATTTATTTTTTTTCTGAATAATCTTTTTGACTATAAAAAAAAGGATTTCTGCATGTACATCGGTGGACACACTCTACAGACAAGAAAAAAGAGAAAAAGAAAGAAAAAGCAAGCAGTACATTGAGTTCATTTAGGATTGGAAGTTTCTACTAGCTACATATAGAACGATGAAACTTAGAAAGAGCTTTTCTTTGTGAACATTTTAAAGAGTTATTGCAAACTCTCCAAAGCCTATGTATATAATTTTTCATCCTAGCTTTTAACTTGACATCTCCAGTTCTAAACTTGATGAAATCAATTCATGGTATGCTTAGCAGTCCTAGGAAGAATTTATTTCATGTAATTTACTCTTTTCTGCCTATCAAGATTTTTTTCTGGTGAGTACAGTATAGACAAAGAAATGGGTATATCTGAGGATTTGAAGGTTTGACCGGCATGGAATAGCAGTTAAGTTGTTTTGAAGGACTTGTTTGTCCAAGAAATGCATAAAACGTAGAAAGGTGGAAGTAAATCTAATTTGTCTTCAATTTGTTATGAAGGGGATGTGGCTGTAGTTATGTCATTTTTGTTGATGACTCTATAGCCACTTAATGGGCCAACCTTGGCCATATTAAGGGAATCTTCTCTTGACTTGGCATTCTGTTTCTTCTTAGGCAGCAGGGGCAAGTATGATATGGGAGGGTGCTCAGAAGTTGTTATCTTTTTCTTCTGTCACTAAAAATTTGATATTATGACAAAAATGATGTTTTTCATGCATGTGTATATTAAATGTGTTTTGAAACTTTTGATATTTGCTACAGCATGAAGATCTGTTTCTGTTTTGTACAGAAACCCTATGTTCTTGAATTTGACGGAGCATCAAAAGGAAATCCTGGACTATCTGGTGCAGGAGCTGTACTGCGTTCTCATGATGGAAGTGTGGTATATATCATCATCCTCAGTTACCATATCTTGTTTAGTGTTGATTACAAGGCAATACCTGTCTCCTGGCTTTTGATCTTACACTAATTTTATCTGGTAGGTTTTCCAACTAAGAGAAGGTGTTGGAATTGCAACCAATAATGTTGCTGAATATCGCGCAGTCCTTTTGGGTTTGAAATATGCTCTTTCTAAAGGATTTAAGCATATCCGAGTACGAGGAGACTCAAAACTTGTTTGTATGCAGGTAATTTCCTTTCATGTTTCCACCTAATTCCCTTCGACTGTCGCAATCAGACATCACCATGACTGTCTAAATTGGCATTATAGGGTTACAAATTTGGTATTGTAACAGTTTGTTAGTGCAGAAAAAAAGCAGGTAGGAAATGTAGTTCAGGTGGAAGTTATCATCTAGGATAACCTATAGTTCTGATTGTGTAATGTGGCTTCATATAGCTTTATCATAGAAATGGATGTACATCGGTATTGTATGCTGAGTTTATGGCCTTGCAAATGTTTCAGTTACTGGCATTAATCCTAACAAGAGGAGCTGTTGTTAGATTGTGTGGTTTTGCAACAGTTTCTATTGGTATCAATGATAACCCAAAAATGCCAAAATCATTCAGGGATTATTTTAATTATAGCCTGATCGATAAACTCTAAGGATGTCATTCGTTTAGGGGAGAGTATAATTGGTTGATGTTTGTTGTTAATTATCTACTAAAAGTTGTTTAACATATCTGTTGATTTCTCAGAAAATCATATATATCTCCTGTGATACTTCTTGAGCTTGTCATCTGTGTTCGTCTAAAGATGAAGATTCTGAATAAGATTAATGTCCACTTGGTTTATTGTGCAGGCTAATAAGGCATGTTTCTTGCAACAGGTTCAAGGTCTTTGGAAATGCAAAAATCCCAACATGGCAAAGCTGTGCCAGGAAGTAGTTGATCTCAAGGGTAAATTCACATCATTTGAGATTGAACATGTTCTCAGGGTATGTTTTCAGCAACCTTTTGCAGTACTTCATATTCCCTTTTCTTTTATCATGCATTTACGTGCATCACATTGCAATTGTTGATACTATAAACCTCATTTTCTTCGTGCCTGTTCCCGGGAACTGTTGTCTTTCATGAATTAGCTCAGCAAGCTGCCAGTCTTCTCTACACACACTTAGCTTTGTGTTTGTTTCTACTTCCATAGGAGTTTAATGGTGAAGCTGATGGCCAAGCTAACCAAGCGGTCACTCTAAGAGGTAAATTCTTGTGACTGGGTTGTCAAAACCCGCGAGTCTAATATGTCTTCCCCTTTTATTTTACATGGTTTGTTTAAGATTGTCAATTTATGTAGATGGCCAGATACAAGTGGATTGCGTAAATAAGTAAATCTATGTGACTGGAGAAACGAGCGAGCCAATTGGATATGTACATTGAAGGTGACAAACGTTTTGGCGGAATTAAGATGTGGCATGAATGAATGGGATGAAAACCTGGATTTTTAACCTATTTGACAGTGCTTGTTACAGACCATATGATATTCATCTTTACACTGAGGCGAACCTTCATTTTCCGGCGATAATTTTACTGTTTACATCGACAGATCGATTGTGTTCGGGACTCGAGGATAACTAGGGTGCAGAAATTTGATTTGATTTGATTTTTTTTTTGAAAGCAATATCTTGCCGTCTTTCAATAATAAGAAACCTGCAACATTAAGTAGCTTACAAAGATTGAACCAAGATCAAGGTGACTAAAGAGATGATTAAGCTGATCAGGTTTGATCCAATTCTGCACGCAAAATTTGGATTGGGGCAGGAAGGGCATTGTTTCCAGGTGGGTGTGCAGAGATTTGGGTTACCTTCAAACGATGTCTCATTGAAGATCACTAATCGACCAGTTGGGAGTCTACCACAAAAGTCATTGTTGGATAGATCAAGTACAAAGAGGTTGTAGAGGGAGTTGATCTCATCAGGAATTTTTCCGGTAAGAGAGTTTCTTGATAGATTCAGCTCGCTTAGGAACGTCAAATTCGCGATTGAGCTTGGTATTGTCCCCGAGATCTGGTTCTGGCTGAAATCAATGGAAACTAATTGTGTGCAATCTCCTATGGACGACGGAATTTCACCAGTGAGATTATTTTCACTCAAGTTAACGTGAGATAAACGTGTAATTGAGAAGAGCTCCAGCGGAATTTGACCAGTAAACTGGTTGTTCTGGAGAAATAGGTTGTCGAGGGCATTGAAGTTACCGGTTGGCAAAGGGATTCCTCCAGTGATCTGGTTATTGGATAGATCAATCAAGGTAAGTTTGTCCCCGGACATCTCTATTGGAAGCTTGCCGGAGAAGAAATTGTCGTTGAGCTCCAGCGTTTCAGCTACGGGCATGTCGAATAGACCTGCCGGAATAGTGCCGTTAAGATAGTTGTTCCCAACCCGGATCAGTTTCAACGTCTTGCACGCTCCAATTTCGTCGGGAATCGGACCGGAAAAGTAATTATCTATCAGAATCAAGGTCTCCAGCCGCCCGCCTTTGCAAAGATCGCGTGGAATTGTTCCAGTCAAGTGATTGGATGAGAGATCAATTCTCTGCAACCGCCCATTACGGCCGAGGGAATCCGGCAGCTTAGAGCTGAAGTTGTTTCCCCCTACCTCCAAAACCTGCATGTATGGAAGGTCGCCGATGAACTCCGGCAATATGCCGCAAAAGCTGTTTCCGGAAAGATCGAGCAGGCTGAGATTTCGGAGCTTGTTAAAGCTTTGTGGAATTTCGCCGATGAGGAAGTTGGAAGAGAGATCCAATGAAATCAAGCTTTCTATATCGCCTATTGACGACGGGATAGTACCAGTGAGAGCGTTAGCCGGAAGAAGTAGACTTCGTTGTGCAATTTCCCTAGCGAGGCCGGAATTGTACCGGTGAGGTTACAAAACGACAAGTCCAGGTTTTGGAGTTCAGTCAGATTACCAAACTCCTCCGGAATCCCTCCCAAAAAGTTGTTGAAGAAACCAATCACCAAAGAGTAAAGTCTTGACAAACGAGAAAGGCTCGCCGGAATTCTACCGGAAAGAGAGTTTTCGTTCAATCCGAGCTGCTCCAAGGACTGGATTTCAGAGTAGTTCTCAGGAATTTCCCCGGAAAAGATATTTCAAACCAAGTTGGATGTTCCTGAGTTTCTTCAAGACGACCACATCCACTGGAAGTGGACCGCTGAAGTAGTTGGCGTATAGATCGATAACCTCAAGGTCCACCATGCCAGAGAAAACAGAGCTGGGAAGTTGTCCGGAGAAGTTGTTGTTGGAAATGTTTAAAAACTTCAGAGCGGTGAGGTTGGCAAATTCCGGCGGGATCGAACCGGTGAGGTTGTCGGACGATAGGATTAGGCTTTCAAGCTCGTTCAGCATCCCGATATCCGGCGAGATGGTGCCAGAGAGGTTGACGGAGGAGATGTTGAGCATAGCTACCCGAAACGCAGCGTTGCAAGTCACCCCTGAAAAGTGACAGTGCGGGTTAGTATCCGTGGAGCTCTGTTTCCAGTCTTCCAGACCACTGCCACCATTAGAAGACCTGAGATAGATCTTCAGCTTAAGAAGCACTTGCAGATCAGACACAGCGTTGCAATCTAACTGCAGACATAGTAACAGAAGAAGAACAATACGATAAGAGAAAGAATTCTCCATTTGGAATTTCTGTTTACTTGGGTAAGTGTTTCAGATCACCACCAATGATACTAACAAGTAACAAGTTCTTAATATGTATTTACCTTATAAATTACTTTTAAGTTTAATTCAACACGAGCTTGTTTAGATTAGTGGGAGTTGCTTTTGTTTTTTGGGATCATAAAAAAGATGTCGAATGGCCTTACTAGTTTGATTTTGCTTTTCTTTTAGTGTTGTGTTATTCTAGTCGCACAAAACAATTACAATATTGTTTTGATTGGGAAATTATAACACATGTTATTTTGGTTGTTTTTTTTAACTAACTTTGATTCCTTCATATCATGTATAGGTAGGCAAACACCAGTATATCAACTAACTTTATAGAATGGGCGGGAATGAGTTTGAATGTGAATTCCCCAAAAAAAAAGCTTGATGGCTGAGTTTGAACGTGAATTCCCCAAAAAAACATAAAAAAGTTAAATGAGAACGTGTCCTATATACGCTAGAACTTGCAGTCGTCCGTAGAACTTGCGGTTTGTCTCCTAGTTGCACCACATAAGTGTCTTTCAAGCTCATTGCATATTCGCCCTATAAGCTTAATGAAAATGCAACCCCCCCCCCCCCGCCCCCCCCCCCCCCCCCCATATGCTAGAACTCGTCAAATTCGGATGTTAGGCCAATGATTATAATTCTAGCCGTTGATTTTGTGCACACTACATATGCACCTTCCAGAGTCAGTTGAACTGCACCCCATACGCCAAAACTTGAATATTGGAACTATTGTCATAATTCTGCAAAAAAAACATTTTCTAGGGTTTACAGGTCCCCGGGCACACTCGTTGTGCAAGTGGGAGGCGGAATGGTGGTGTGCTTGGTTATGCCTCGTAGTGAGCTCGATTAATTATTTCGTTATAAATTGTCCGCAAAAAAAATCATTGAACTTATATTACATATGTTGTGCAGAATCACCGAGAAAGAATAAAAATCAACAAACAAAAAAGACAACACACAAGTTTATAGTGATTCACCTTATAAAGATTACATCCACTCTCATAGGGATTTTATGAAAGAGTTTCAGAATACGAGAGGTAAACTAATAATGACTGGTTATCCCAGATTACAAATGAACTCCAAACGATAAGAGATTAAATGAATCTTACAAAATATATATATATAACCAATCTAGGTTTACATTGATAAATGGGTTATCCTAAATAACAAATGAAGAAGTTATATTACATTTACACAACAGTTAAATAACCAGTTCTTCAACAACTAGACAAACCCCAATTCGAAGAAATTCCCGCTAAACGTACATTATTCATAAAGCTTCCACATCAAGTTCTAGAGGGATGTGCAATGATGGATTTCTAGTGTAAGTACTGAATCAAGATGAAAGTGAGTAAAGAGATGATTAAGATGACCGACTTTGATCTAGATTTGCATGAGGTCAAATTTGGATTAGGGCAAATAGGGCAGAGTTTCCAGTTCGGCCAGCAGAGATTAGGGTTACCTTCAAACGGCGTCACACTGAAGATCGAAAATTCGGTGGGAATTCTTCCGCATAAGTTGTTGTTCGACAGGTCAATATCAGTAAGGGCAGGGAGGGCGGCTATTCCCTCGGGAATTTCTCCGATTAAAGAGTTTCTTGACAGGTTCAAGTAATTCAGAACCTTTAAATTTACGATTGAGCTCGGTATTGCGCCGGAGATTTGGTTCAGACTGAAATCAAGTGACATCAGTAATGGCCAATTAGCGATCATTTTTCTGTGGACTATGCGCAACCTCCTATCGACCTCGGAATTTGGCTTGTTAGGTTGTTCATGCTCAAGTTAACTTGAGTCAAACGTGTTATTGAGAAGAGCTCCGACGGAATTTGACCTGTGAAACTGTTGTTTTGGAGAAGAGCTTTTCCAAGGATTTTGAAGTTTCCGATTGCAGAAGGAATTTCTCCGGTGATCTGGTTGTTGGATAGATCAATCGTTGTAAGTTTGTTACCAGACATCTCTACCGGAAGTTTGCCGGAGAGTAAATTGTCCTTGAGCTCAAGCAAATCCGCTACCGGCAAGTTGAATAAACCTGTCGGAATTGTGCCGTTAAAATAATTATTCCCAATTCGAATCCGTTTGAGCGTCTTGCGCGCTCCAATTTCGTTTGGAATGGGACCGACGAAGCGGTTTTCCATCAGAATCAGACCTTCCAGTCGCGATCCCTTGCAAAGATCGCGTGGAATAGTCCCTGTGAAGCGATTGTTTGCGACATCAAGCAACTTCAACTTCCCGTTGCGCCCAAGGGACTCCGGCAACTCAAAGGTGAAGTTGTTTTCCCAAACCAGCAACACCTCCAAGCTTGGAAGTTTTCCGATGAACGCCGGGATCCCACCGTCAAAATTGTTATGATGTAGATTAAGCAGAGTGAGATTATGTAGCTTGTTGAAGCTCCGCGGAATCTTGCCTGTGAGGAAATTGTTCGAGAGATCCAACGAGAACAAGGATTCTATGTCTCCTATGCTAGATGGGATATTACCAGTGAGACTATTGTTCTGGAAATATAGTGCATCTAGGTTCTTCAATTGACCTAGAGAAGCCGGAATTGTACCGGTGAGGTTACAATCCGCCATGTCCAGCCTTTCAAGCTGAGTCAGCTTACCAAACTCCTCTGGGATCCCTCCGGTGAAGACGTTGGAGTAACCAAGAGACAGATACTTCAGTTTCAACAACCGAGAAAGGCTCGCCGGAATCTTGCCGGTAAGAGAGTTTTCATTCAATTTCAGTAGCTCCAAGGACTGGATATCAGAGTAACTCTCAGGAATCTCGCCCCAAAAGTAATTGCCGCCAAGGTTGAGGTGCCGGAGTTTCTTCAAGCCGACCACATCAACCGGTAATGGTCCGGTGAGGTTATTGGTGTAAAATTCCATTACCTCAAGCTCCACCATGGCTGAAAAAATAGAAGGGGGCAGCCATTCGAAAAAATTGTTATTTGACAAGTTCAAGAACCTGAGAGCGGTGAGAGTAGCAAACTCCGACGGGATTGGGCCAGTGAGGTTATCGGCGTAAAGGGTCAGGCTTTGGAGTTGGTCGAGCACTCCGATGTCAGGCGAGATGGTGCCGAAAAGAGGGACAAGGGAGATGTCAGGCATAACCACCCGAAACGCAGCGTTGCAGGTCACCCCTGAAAAGCGACAGTGCGCATTATCATCACTGATGCTCTGTTTCCAGTCTTCAAGGCCGTTGCTGTCATTGGAAGATCTGAGAGAGGTCTTGAGATTCAGGAGCACTTGCAGATCAGTCACAGCATTGCAACTTGAAAGAGAATTCAACCGACAAACGATTACAATTAAAAGAAATGGATAAGAGAAATAATTCTCCATTTGAATATATCGTGTTTTTGTTTTCAAACGTGTTTAGAGGTCACCGTTGAAAACTGTACGAGTACATATAAGCTTAAAATAGCTTTGTAATTCTCTAATTATAACACTTATCTTATTAAATATTTCTTAAATAAAACTTGTGTTGCATGACACTTTATCATTATTTTTATACAATATTAAAATAATTATCTTCAATCAAATAAAGGTATGTATTGACGTGAAACTATATTTAGCAGAAGAATAAAGTGGTAAGCTCAGCAGCACAAATTCCCTTAACATGCTGTTAGTGAAGCTGCGAATAAGAACCGAATTCACAAAGGAAAAAAACATGAAGCCGATTGGATTTGTTTACATTATGGTGGAGAATAGAACAAAGCTTTATTATGGTTTTTGTTGCCAAAAATATGCATATTGGTTAACATTATCATGATACCGGTTTAGTCATATATATAATAATTTATATGCATAAAGCATATGCCCATAATAAACTAACATTTTTTGTACCTACAAATTTAGAGGTCCTTCTGGTTGTTATTAATTTGTGATAGAGGAGGTTGGTTCATCTTCTGTAGTGCAATTGCTTTTTAACATATTCTCTAGCAACCCTTTTGACTTTTGAGTGTTGAAAATGATGAATTCGTTTCTCGATCAGTCGTTAGGTTTCAGACTGAAATTTCTAATGTCTATTGTTCAGGCCAGAATGGTGTCTAAGGCGCAAAGAAGACACTTTGGTAACTAGACAATTCGTAGATAAAATATTAATAAAAATATTTTCACGGAGATTTGTCTCTTAACCCATACTTTAATTTACTTTGGTTCTACCAAATTTTTTTTTATACTTTGGTTGACTTTTTAAATTACTCATTTAGCTTGCAATCTTCGTCATCTGTATAAATATTATATGAAGTAATATCGATCAGTTTACAACAATTTTCTGAATTGGGTCAACCAAAGTAAATTAAAGTATGGATTAAAATATTAAGTATAATTATCATAAATTTAATGTATATATTTAAAATATATTAAGTATAATTATAGGTCTACTAGCCGGGCTTAGCCCGATCCATATATATATATATATATTATATTGTATATATTTAAAATATTAAGTATAATTAGCATAAAATTTAATGTATATATTACATCTAATATCTTAAATATATTTTATTCTTAAATAAAATTTATATTAAAAATAGTTTTTAAAATTATTTTTAAAAAACAAAAAGTAAAATGGGTACCCGGAGGCCCGTCCGGACCGGGTACGGCAGGGATTGTAGGTCTGCTAGCCAAGCTTAACCCGACCCGAATCTGGATAAACGGACTGAAAATTCCACAAAGTCTGGCCCGAGTCCGGCCCGAACCCGGATATAAATAGGTCTACTTTCACCAAGTACTTTAATATGTAAATCTTTAGTTGAATACTTATAAAATAATAAAATGTTGATTAATTAAGTTTGGTAATTTGTTCTCGTCAACAAGTTGCAGGGGCGGAGACAAGGGGGTAAGGGAGGAGACTGTGCCCCCTTGCAGCGGGATAATTACTATGTATGCGGATATAATTCATAATTTTCTGCTAGCTCATTTGGTAGATGGTGGGAAGGAGGAGTATAAAGTGTAGGGTTCGAGTACTGAAAACAGCAAAATTATCATTTTGGTTTTTATTATTGCTTATCTCTTAATTAATACAATCAACTGAATATGATTTTTAAACAAAATGTCTCATATGAAAAATTTTTGTACCCTACTTCGAAAATTTTCTGGCTCCACCACTAACAACAACAATATGCTACGGTATATATTCCTATATATCAAAATCAAATCTGGTATTTTTAATAATTATTATTCATGGAATTGGAAAATAAGGACTTCTTCGATAATGCTAGATTTCAAAATAACTTAATTAAGTTTTTATACGGAAAACCAGTTTATTAATTTTAGCTTGATTTTAAAAACACTTATTTAAAAATCAAAATAACGTTTATGACGACATACTGACACATTTCAACAAGCTTACAGCTTTGCGGTGTACTTAGGGTCAAAATAACGTTTATGACGACATAATGAAACAAGAAAACCTAAAAATTCATCTGGAGAGCGCGCTCCCGCACGCGCCTAAAACCCCTTCAGAGAAATCGCCGCCGCCAAGAAACTCTAACCCTAGAAACTCATCTTCACAAATCTTCAGATCTGGGAGCGTTCCGAGTTAGTCTCATGCTCTCCCTTTACACCTCCGCCCCATACCCCTTAACCCAAAAGATCCCGTCAATGGAGACCAAAAACATTGGATACCTAAGCCTTGATATCCTTGTAGCGATACGATTCGAATCATCGCTATCAAGAGGAGAAGCAAGAAGAGAGACCTTGATGAAGTATACTGGCGGCGGCGAAGAAGAGGGAGATTGCGACAAGTGTCGTTGTGTAGATTTCCGTCTCGCTTCACCGTCTGGGAGAGTCTTACAGCGGCGGACAAGCGGTGGCCTTCTCTTGCCCCATCTTCAATTGGGGTTATCGGGTACACAATAAACGAGACCCCTCGCTCTTGCATCTTGAATAATAGGAGTCATACGAAAACAAATGGTACCAATATCGACTCAAGAAACCAAGAACCTGTAAGAACAAACAAACGAGGATCTCAAACTAGTTTCTATATATCTCTTCCTCCCTGGAATGATTCAGTTGGAATAAGCTTTCATTACTGCATTAATTTCTACTTGAAATCCCTACGGAAGGGTATATCTCTTGATGGAACAAACAGGAATGAAGTGCTATTAACATGCTTTGGCAATGTGGTCTCTACTTTTGCGTTTATCTGGCGTAGGATGATAGATATTTCTTCAAACAATGAATCACGAACCCAACAAACAACAAGCAGGTATTTCCTAACCCACTGTCACTCTCATATTACCTATGAAAATACTTGTCAACATGACTCAAGTGAATGTTGCAGTTCATTGCTTCAATAATCTCTTCTTATAGTGCTGAATTTTTTAGAACCACTATCTTTAACCTCTACTCTTCTAGCTTGAACTATACCTTGCCTAATATGTGCCTAGTGTATCTACCTTTTGACCTAAGTTTTACGCAGATCCATAGTTGGCACTTGGAGTATACATGTGCTATAGTGAACAATCAGCCTTATGTTTCACCAATACAAAATATTTTTGAATATATGGGATTAATCAAAAAGGCTACCTTTTTGTTGTTGGAACCTATCTACCTCTTAGAACATGTGTGTGATGAGTTGTATTTGAAAATCTCTTGCAACTCAACTTGCCTATCTTTATACAAATTTGTTCAACGGTACTGGAATCCTCCTCTTGAAACTCCTGTTTCGGAAATTTATTGTCTTTACTTTCACTTTAGTAGCTTATTGAGTTTGTCTAGACAATGCCGGAAGGTGAGCGATCACACTTCAGGTGAAGAAATTAGGACTAATAGAATCCCCTCCGTTTTTATCATGAAGCTATGCCTTCAAATTTTCAAACTTAATGATATATCTGAGGATGATTATGTTTAGTGTTATATCTATCTAGAACCTCTGTTTTATATATTTTGGATATTTGTTTGGCACATGGCTTTCATCTGCAGGAACAAACTAACTCTAAATACAAGAAAGAATTCAGGTATGCAAGATCATTTTAACTCAAGAATATATAGGCTGAAAAGTGATTTGTTACAATCGGGTTTTATTCTTTTTCTGAAGGTTAGTTTGCGTGCCTCGGTTATGATCAACTTTTTGTGTTATAAGTTATCCCTTGCAGTTTTGTATCAATTTGATTGCCGGTGCTACACTCTGTGGGCTAATTTATGTCATTTATGTACCCTCTTGAATGGTCATTTGAGAGTTTCAAGGACTTTGCTATGTTTGATGCATGGCTGTCCTTTGTCCACTAATTTTTGCTTTAAATTACATCTACAGGGACTGAGGAAAATACAACAAAGACAACTGAACAAAAGAATACAACCAAAACAAGGAGCAACCAAAGAAATGAGTGAAGGAAGAATCATAATAAGGAGAGCAATTAAACGAATAATGGAGACCAAATATGAACAACAAATAAACAAGGAACAAGCCCATATGGACCAAAAAAAGTCAAATATATTCAGCTATAAGGAAGAAGTTGTAACAATTAAACATATGATATACCATATGCATAATCGGGATACATACATATACTATCTTTTCATTTATATTGCAGTATGTCACATCATGATCCCAACTCTTGGGTACAAAACAACACTTCATAAGAACATACCAATAGAACCACTGAACAACAATATACATAAACATCAACTAAAAAGGTCATGGTCAACTCTAGAAAATCCGTTTGCTAAAATAACTCCACTTGAAATCATCAAGGACCCAAACACCGAAATAAATGCAAATACTACGGTATCAATGAGAATTACATATGACCAATATGGAGTAGACAAAACGGGAAGACTACCACCCGATTCCAATAAGACGTTAAAATAAAAATAGCCTTCTGGAATTGCAGGGGTATGCGTAAGAAAAATTTCTGGACCAACCTGAATATCGTGTGCAAAAATGAAAACATACAAGTTATAATATTGGCGGAAACAAAAACAAACTCTGAACCCGATGAATCCGTATGGAAAAGCGCAGGTTTCGACAAAATTCTCTTCATCCCAGCTGTGGGATTTTCGGGAGGCCTATGTGTATTATGGAAGGAATATCAACTCCGGCATGAAAAAATAGAAATAACCAGTAATCACAGCAGGATCATCACAATTAATCATACGAATAAAAACTCGGCTTTTGAAACAAGGATTTTTGGTATATATGCCCCGCCAAACGAACAAAGTAAAAATGACTTATGGGCACAATTTATTACGGAATTTAAATCCTCGACGACACCGACAATAGTCATGGGAGACTACAATGAAATTAGGTTACCTTCTGACAAAAAAGGAGGAGCTCCCATTCCTAATAATAAATTTGATAGACTGCATAATATATCTGATCAACGCGGACTCACTGACCTTCCAACTAAAGGAAACGAGTTTACATGGAAAAAAAAGAAGGAAGGAGATAACAATACGTATGAAACAATAGACAGAACAATGACCACCGCGGAAATTATCCAAGAATACCCGAGTATACACACAAGAAACCACGCATTTACTTCTTCAGATCACTGCATGATCTCGATTAACTTACAAAATCAACAAATAACATACAATAACAAAACTTTCCGGTTTGAATCTATGTGGATGTCACGACCAGACTGCGAAACTCTAATTAAACAAACATGGAGAACTCAATTCTCAGGAACACATATGTTCAATCTTGTAAGGAAAACCTACCTTCTAAAACAAAAACTGAAAGCATGGAGTCGGGCGAAATTTGGCAATATCAATACACAACTAAAATATGTAGACGAACAAATAGAAGACCTCCAAGTAAAACTTCATTCCTCATTTAACCAACAATTAAAATTACAAAATTACTAGGCTAAATAAGAAAAGAGAGTGTATATTAGAATACCAACACAAATATTGGATGCAACGAGCTAAAACTGCAAACCTGAGATTAGGAGATAAAAACACGAAATTTCACCATAGAAAAGCAACCGGTAGGAGAAACAAGAAAATAATCACAAGTATAACAAGAAATGATGGAACAATTTTATATAAAGATAGTGACATAACTGATGAGTTCTTAAAAGACTATAAAACACGCTTCCGAGCTTCAACGATTAATAATGAAAAACTTGGGAAATTACTGGAAGTAATCCAACCAGCAATCACTAGTGAAGATAACTTTGAACTGGAGAAACCATTCTCGACTGGTGAAATTAGAACCGCTTTGTTCGAGATTGGTAGTGAGAAATCACCAGGACCGGATGGTATGACGGTCGGCTTCTACCAGAAATATTGGCACATTATCGGTCCATCTGTCATTAGAGCAGTGAAAAGCTTCTATAGAACCGGTAAAATCCTTAAACAACTAAATCATACATTCATCACCTTATTACCAAAAACTGACAACCCAACAACAACCGCTAATTATAGACCAATCAGCCTTTGCTCGAAAGTCTATAAAATAATAGCCAAGATCCTAGCAAAAAGACTAGGATTACTTTTGCCTAAATTAATCCACCCACTTCAAAGTGCGTTTACTAAAATGAGAGAAATTCACGACAACGTGTTTATAGCTCATGAAATATTTCATGGGTTTAGATCAAAAAAAGGAAAAGAGGGGTACATGGCAATTAAATTAGATATGGAAAAAGCATATGACAAACTAGAATGGAAGTTCTTAAATCTGGTACTTCAACGTTTCGGATTTAGTGGAAAGTTTAGGAATTGGATAAATGAATGCATAACAACCGTCTCCTACTCCTTGCTCATTAATGATTCGCCAACAACCATATTTATCCCACAAAGAGGAATTAGGCAAGGAGACCCCTTGTCCCCACTCCTCTTTAATCTAGGAGCTGAAATCCTAGCAAGAAACATTCAGAAAGTAAGTAATGAACATCCACGATCAATAAGCTTCCCTATAACAAGAAAAGGAACTATAATTCCTTTCCTCGCATTTGCGGATGACATTCTTATATTTTCTAAAGCAACCGTTGAAGCAAGCAACAAAATCCTCTCGGTACTAAAAGACTATTGTGAAACATCAGGCCAAGTAATTAACTACCACAAATCCTCCTTCCAAACCTCGAATAACGTAAACTCGCATAGCAAAAGAAGAATACAAGAACACATTGGTATATCCTCATCCACAAATCTGGAAATGTACCTAGGATGTCCTATTATTAACGGAAGGGCTAATAAAGAGATTTTTAATGCAGTCATCCAAAAATCCAAACAACAACTCACCAAGTGGAAAGCACCGTCCCTCTCACAAGAGGGCAGAACAACCTTAATCAAAGCAAACCTTAATGCTAAGCCAAGCTATCTCATGCAAGCCTTTATGCTGCCTACTAATATCCATAATGAATTAGACAAAATCAATAGAAATTTCTTTTGGAATAAGGGACCAAACTACCACCCTCTAATCAGCTGGGATAAGATATGTAAGCCAAAATCTCTAGGGGGCACTGGCATAAGAAAGGCGGAAGACATGAACAAAGCATTACAGATGAAACTCTTGTGAAAGATTATGGCGGAACCAGATAACATATGGGTCAAAGTCGTAGAAAAAAATACCTTCGCGGGAACCGTCTATGGAATTATGAATGTGGGAAAAATACCTCTTGGCATTGGAAAAATCTAATTAAGCTCAATGAAGAATTTAACAAAGGTCTCCGATGGCGGGTGGGGGATGGTAACACAATTAAATTCTGGGATGATAGGTGGTTGATGGAAGAACCACTAAGTTCAAAACTAATGTTGCAAACAAGAACAAATCAAGCTGAAAACGTCTCCAATTTCATTTCTGACAAAAAATGGAATGAACCACTCCTTGATCAACTGGTAGGTACCCTCCCGCTTAATATTATTAACAAGATTAAGAATTATAACTTGCCCACAAGCGATATTAGAGATAGAGTGTACAGGTCAAATAATGAAGAAGGATGGTATTCTACTAAATCCGCCATGGTTATGATCCAACAACGGAAAGTTGGAGTTTCAAATGACAAATCTTGGATATGGAATATGAATATAATGCCAAAAGTGAGAAACTTCCTATGGAAACTGTCCATGAACGGGCTCCCAACAAAAGAAAAACTTGACAAACAAAAGATACCGGTAGTAATGCATTGCGTGTTTTGCAACCACCATACAGAAAGTGCTCGACATCTCTTCTTTGATTGTAAATGTACCCACGTTTCCTTCGATGATTCGAAAATATCAAATATCTTGGAGAATATGGATACATATAACCAATCAACATATGACACTATAACGCAACTAAAGGAACAAATATCACCATCAGATCTGAGGAAGGTTGCCTTGCTATGGTGGAATATATGGCTAGATAGAAATCAAATCATATTCAACAAAAAAAAACCAACTCTAAACCTGAAAATTACTGCACATAAGCAAATAGAGGAACGGGAACAAGCCAATGTTAAACATAAGAAGAATAACCAATCAAGAACAAGAAGAAAAACTAAGAAAATCAGATGGCAAAAACCGAATTTTGACTTTGTCAAACTTAACTTTGACGCATCAACAAACAACTCAAACCAATATGCCTATGGGTTCATCATTCGTGACAATCGGGGACAACCCCTTGGTATAGGAAAAGGAAGGTGCAAAGCAGAATCAGTTCTTGAAGCAGAAGCCTTCGCTTTACGAAAGGGCCTTGAAAAGGCCACACTTCTAGGATTTTCAGCCATTGAGATCGAGGGGGACAATCTTACACTCATCAACTCGATCAATAGGACCTGAAAACCACCTTGGGAGACGGACATGATCATTTCCGATATTTCTTCCATGATCGCAAGCATCCCACATTCAAGCATCAGACACATCTTTAGAGAAGTCAATAGGGTGGCAGATAAACTAGCCATGCACGGTCACTCAACGCAAGAAGATGATGATGCTATCCCTGATGATGTGGTTCTTCTCATCCGAAAGGATGCCGTAGGTCGATCAGTTTCTAGAAACTGATTCACCTATTTTGCTTACCTTGTATCAAAAAAAAAACGTTTATGACGACATACTAACACATTTCAACAAGCTTACAGCTTTGCGGTGTACTTAGGGTTTACACGTCGCATGAGACACGGGGTATCATCAAAACCCACAAACTGTGTTAAAGTCCGACATGGACGGACTACAGAACGGAATCATGTGCACACAAGTACATATGCGTTAGGTCCAAACTCAATGAGGTTAATTTGATCTAAAATCAATTGATATTAGGAGGAATAGTCCACAAAACTTATATATTAAGCTCGTGATAGATTACGTTTATTACCCCTCAACTGCAATTGTCAGGTTCGTTGAGCCTTGCCGATATGACTTAAGACTAGCTAGACAACCTAATCGGATGGACTATTATTGTCCATGTCCGTAATCAGAGTCAAACCCGCTCAATCAGACGAACTATCATTGTCTATGTCCGCAATTAGAATATTGTGACAAGTCCAATGAGACAAACCGTAGAGCAAGCTAGGACCGTGTGAATACGAGCACACGTACGAGCACACATGTGCGTTAGACCTAAACAAATGCGGGCTCGGGCCGGGCCAGTTCTAAAATTTTTCCCGAAACGCCGGCGCCTTGAACAGGCCTCCAACAAGGCCCGTGCCCACCCACGTGAATACACGGGCGGGCTGACGGGCCGGCCCGCCCGTGTTTACACTTATTCACTTTTACTTTTAGTTTAATTTTAATATTATATATAAATATATATATATATATATATATATATATATATATATATATGTATATATATATATATAAGTATATATAAATATATATGTAAGTATATATATAAATATATATACGGGCTAGCCCGCGGGCTAAATCCAACACCCATGCCCGTCCCATGAACAAGCGGACTGGGCCTGACCCGGTCCAAACGGGCCAAAATGCTGGCCCATACCCGTGTTTTTTGGCGGACGGGCGGGCCGGACGGACCGACCCGTATTTGTTCAGGTCTAATGTGCGTTAAGCCCAATACCCAATACATAAGCTTTGATTATACCAAAAACTAATTAGCAGTACAGTAGGTCTGAAATATCATTAGGTCCATTGTCCAACAAACTGAAACAATGATTATAATAAGTGTATAATCAAAACAGGGCCGTCCAATGGGGTTCAAAAAGCCCAACGAAACAGGGGCTCATAATTTTTAGGGCCCATAAATTTTAAATTGATATAGAAGTTAATAGTTTATTTGCTTGCCGCAATGCTAGTTCTAGAGTGTTCAATTTGTGTCATTCTCTTATAGTGTAGGGTTCGAAACCCGCCCATTTCTTTTTGTCACTTATATTTTACGTTTTTTTTTAACTTCTTACTTTCTACGTATTTTTTATTTAATTTTGCTACAACCATATTGATTTCTTTTCTGAAAAAACACTTCTATTTTAAATAAGTACTTCTATATATAACTA
Source organism: Fagopyrum tataricum (assembly GCA_002319775.1). Classification (NCBI taxonomy): domain Eukaryota; kingdom Viridiplantae; phylum Streptophyta; class Magnoliopsida; order Caryophyllales; family Polygonaceae; genus Fagopyrum; species Fagopyrum tataricum. Next base: position 2,649,049 of record CM008285.1, on the reverse strand, counting down.
TCTATGTATGTTTTAAAATGCAAAACATGATCGTATAATTATAAATACACATTGTTAAAAACGTTTTACTATTTTAGTTAAAAAATCCAATTTTCTTATTATAATATTTGTTCTTTTATAAATAATAAAATAATTAGTGGTATCATAAAAATATAAATCAATGCTAAATATTTAATAATTTAATAATTAATAAATTAATAAATTGTTAATAAAATTAAATCTTAGCACAGGCTTCCAAAGTTCGTTGAACAGCCCCTGAACCAAAACAACACTTCATTATATTAACGTGTGTCATTAATTAGTATATATAATCAACAAAATGAAGCATGAATAAACAATTGCTAGACATTAAAATGAAAGTTTGAAACATTACCAATCTAAGATGAATGAATTTAATCATAGCATTGGCAGCCCAAAAAGTTAGGAGCACTCGAGAAAGAAATCCCGTACTTGCTCTGCTGATCAGGAGTGAACAGTCCAAAATGCCTCTCACTTTCGTTACCGGGCTTCGTATTCTCATCAAACATTCCAAACAAATACGTATCAAGTGGCCGTCCGGGCTTCTTTGGGGTCCCGTTCGCCACGTGTCTAATCAAGTTTGAGTAGTACGTGGCAGCATTATGTGGCGTGGCCACGTCAGACCCTTGAGACGGCCAGCCAGAGTCCGGCATAATTCTGACGCCGTGGCCTCCGGACTTTTCGAGTGCGGCGTAGAAGGAGTCCATAAGAACGTCGAAGATGTTTTGGTACTGAAGTCCATTGCCGGAATCGGTGAAAATTGGGCCGGAGGCGGTGAAAAGAGCGGACTCTAGGGTTACGTTGCCGTTGCTTTTGATGTAGCTGAAGTAAGGGTAGATGCTGGCCAGAAGAGGAGAGCCGTTGGATTTGAGGAATTTGATGATCGGAGTAAAGTATCCGGCGACGGATTTCGTAAAGACGCTGCTTGATGGAGGGTTTGTATTCGTTAATACCGATGAGTTGACGGCTGTCGTCACCTGTATATTGTCACATAGAATTTCAAGAGTTAAAAACTTAAAATGCATGCACTTGATTAATTTAATGTGCGTGCATGCATGCACGTACGTGATTAAATACCTTGATCCAGCCAGCAAGGCGAGTAGCAGCAAGTGCATATTGAACGTTCTTCATGGCCGGAAGGACAAACTGAGCAGCAGAGTCTCCGGGCATGACAAAATTCCCAATGACGATGTACTTGACAACGGAGGCGTAGGGAAACACAAAAGTCTGGACCCACAAGGTCGCGGCTGACCCATTGGAGCTCAACATTTTGATAGAATCATGGCTAGTGTCGAGGATGAGGCTTATGCCTGATCCTTGAAGGGCATCGAGAACTTCTAAATGTGGGGAGTAGATTCGCATTTTCGATATCCCATACGACTTGTACAAGTTCACCGTGTCTTGTGCCATTGGAAGATCCGACCCGAACATCCCATAGCACACCCCAATATTTTGTGCACCTATATTAATTGTACATTATAGTTTTAATCAGCTTACTGCATCATGCATTCAAGTACTCAAATATCGATTTACCTATTGGGTTTGGATCGAGCACGAGGATTGCGACGAGCAGCAAGGCCGAAACCATGGAAGAGTTGAAACCCGAAGTCATTGAATAAACTTAATTAGTAGTGATTCCATCCTCAGCTGGGCCTCTTTATATAGGAAACTGAAGTTGAACGCAGATTATAGTAGTATTTAGAAGTAGTCAAATATGCTTAGTTTATACTTGTTGGGTCGGGTCATTCTCTAAAGTAAACCAGAACGAGTTTTTTTCCATAAAGTTACGATAAAAATCTGAATTCACATTGGCCAAACTTCATATCTTCGAGACGTTATTATAACTAATTGGCCCCAAACTAGAAGCTAAGTTAGCACTAGCTAATTAACTAACTAGTCGTCTTCTAGCTTATAGTAATAAGCCAGTGTTTAACCCATTAATTAACTTTGTACGTAAAAAAAATAATCAAAAATCTTTTTTTTTGGGTGAAAATCAATACTAATATGAAAGTCGGAATTTGATTTGAATAAAACCAAGTTGTGGTTGCTTAATTGTTGGACCTTCTCATATTAATTTTGTTATGGTCGTAGTAACCTTTGCTTGTGAGTCTCATTGACCCAGTAGTTTCCCAGCCTAGCTATTTTTCCATCTGCGTCCAATAGCTCATAGATTAATTGAGGTCTTTCAGAAGTCTACTCAATTATGTTTACAATTCTTTATCCTCTCGATCTGAATTTGATTTGAATGAAACCAAGTTGTGGTTACTTTATTGTTGGGCTTTAGAACCCACCTTCTCAAATTCATTTCGGTTTGCTTCCTTTTGGACCTTTTCCACGTCGTGACTTTTGCTTGTGAGTTTCCCAGCCTATTTCTCCATCTGCGTCCAATAACTCATAGATTAATTAAAGTCTTTTTGAATTGTGGGATATACACTTCGAAAAGATTGAAACTTCTAAGCCTAATATATAAGGTCGGTGTACTACTCTTCCTATCACTAATTGATTTTAGGATGGAACCTCAACTTATATGTTGGACTTGGACCTAATGCGCGCGCATGTGCATCCGGCCGTCTGAATCAAAATTTGTCTGAATCAAAATTTGACAAGAGGTTTACTCAATTTTATGATTTATGTTTACAAATTCTTTATCTTCTCGATCTGAATTCCCAAGATTCCATTATGTCTTTTAGAAGTCTACCTTTGTGCTAGCAGACCCTTGATGCCAATATCAGACCCTTTGCATATAGGATTCTTGATAAGGCTATACAATACCTCAATTCACTCGGCCCGATACAACTTATGTCATAGAGCAAAGTTTGTCTCTTCATGCACCACAATGCATCTTACTTGCTCAAGTCAAATGACGTTGACTGGCTATTTAGTTTCCTATATATTAGGATGGTTTCCTAGACACAAGCTCGTGGTTTTTTTTTAGGGTAAAGGTGAATTTATGGAAAGGGTGAAGCAATATAACGGGGCTTGTTAAGATCCTATTATGTCAAAGTAACAAAGTTTATGTACACACCTGCAATATGTGGTCTACAAAAAAACACACACACACATAGTACTCCGGGAGGCATGCATGCCTCCTGAGCATACCAACTACCCTGGAACCTGTAATCCTGAAAATACATTCAGATCTGACACAACTCATAAGGCTCGTCCACCTTCGGCAAAACCATCATCAAAAAGAGACATTCACAAGCTAAACAAATGCCAAAACCTCGAGACAGTAGTCAGTCCACATTCGGCAATGCCATCAGCAAACTAAAACCAAGTCCGGTACAAGTATAGAAAAGAAAGAAAACAACAAAGCATGGAGCATAATACAACTCCGGTAAAAAAATCATTACTTAGATGCAATGCTCTCTCAATCTCTAACTCTAGCAGAAAATGTCTCATGCAGCAGAATGTATACATGTGTCTTGATCAATCTCACAAGGCCGGACATCTATCGAAATTTTGTTACAGTCAAGCACCAAGGCATTCCTAGAATACCAAAGGTAGTAGATCGTAGCATAAAACGCGTATATCCGGATTTGCTCGTCTAACTCTTGCCATCTACGATGCGAGTTAGCCAATCCAATACATATGATCTGGTGGTGATATCTCTAGGAATCCTGAAATATGCACCAACCTGCCTCCAAACCTCTCGTGTGTACGTGCATATATCCAAAGATCAAGTGGTCATGTGACTTAATGTCACTTGTGCACCAACTACAAGTGACATCAATATCAAGGAAGTGTAATCAATCACTATTTAGTAGATAACCGGACAATAATTGGCATCCATAGGATGAAGCAATGCTTATGCATATTGTCCGGGTCCCAAACTATTATGTACCAATCCACCTCCTCATCATGTGGTATAAGCATCTCATAGGCTTCGGCCACTCGGAATCTCTCCCCTGGCAGCAAGACCCAAGAATATCCCTCAACGGTGTCATGTGGTCAGTGAAGGCAATCATCTCATCTCTAAAGTTGAGAATAGCCTTCACCAAAGGCGAGTCCCGGCGAGTAGTAGTCCAATGATCCGACTCAGTGGTTTGTAGGTATCAGTGGTGAAGCTATCTGACCCAAAAACTGTCACGTTAAGCATGTATGAGCCAATAGTACTTGTACATGAATGTTGCATGCCAATACCTGATAAACTCTAGAAACTCGCACTATCCTACAAAACCACCATGATAAACATGTAACACGGGGCCAACTCCATAAGAATTGGTTGTAAAGGTTGATAAGTTTGTCAATTACCAACCTTGGGACTGGGAGAAGAGATAACTAGAAACTCGCAATATCCTACAAAACCGCCCTAATAAACTCTAGCCGGCCAACATACGACAAGTGTTGCTTGTTCCACGAGTAGGGGTGTCTTCTTATCCTGTCAATAAGAGGAGAGTAATCCTCTGATCGAAGGATTGTAGGTGAGATGGGGACCCCCAAGTATCTAAATGGAAACTCTCTTGATGCAAAACCCGATAATTATGACAACTCAAACGCCTCCTCCTCAAACATAGAAGCTAAGTAGATAGAGGACTTTGGGAGGCTAACAACAAAACCCGAAATCCTCTCAAACCTACAAAGACACTCCAATAAAGTATCGATAGACGCTATATTTCCTCGGCAAAACAACACCACATCATCAACGAACATCAAATGCGAAATCCTAAGGTGCTTATGGAATTTGAATCCTGGCCTAGAGTTCTCCATACGAATCATCCTTGATAGAAACTCCATACAGATCACAACAGGAGTGGTGATAATGGACAACGTTGCCTCAACCCCGACGACCTTGGAAGAAACCATGTGAAGTCTTGTTAACCCGGATTGAGTAAGATGCGTAGCGGCGCACTCATCTAGTCAATGAACCTGGTCGGGAACTCCAACTCCAACATGACAAAGCGTAGGAACTTTCAAGAAATCGTGTCGTAGGCTTTGGCAAGATCAATCTTTAGTAAACATTGTCTACTATCTTTCCGCACATTATATCTTCTTAACAACTCTTGGACGAGAAATACATTATCTGACATCAACCTCCCTAGGACGATAGCAGATTGAGCCGGGTCAATGAGCTACTCAAGACAAGGACCCAATCTGTTCGCCATCAGCTTGGTGATGACCTTGTAGATCACATTACAACAAGATATCAGCCTAAACTGCTCCATACGGGAAGGTGCCTCTACTTTAGCCTTTAGGAATAAATGAAACCATGGTATGGTTTACTTGCCTCAGTTGCTTCCCGTTAATGAAGAACTCATGGATGTAGCACAAACTTCACTCCCCGTCGTTTCCCATGTGGACTTGAAAAACTTGGAAGAGATCCATCCAGCCCCGGGGCCTTCATAACGTCAATGGACCAGAGTGCTTCTTTAATCTCCGCATTGGACATTGGTCCAACTATCCTCAACTAGTCTCCATCTACAACTCTAGGTCCCACCGAAACCCAACCCCTTGGCACAAACTCCACCTTCCGCATTGTCTTGAAAAGTCCCTGAAAAAAGGGAGCAAACTCCCTGCCACTCCCTCCAAGGAGGTTGTGGTCAGGCCGGTCATCGGTCAAATCAAGCGAAGGGATAAAATCCATCCGCCCATTAGCTCTCATGAGAATATGAAAATATGAAGTACACCTATCAATCTTTAGATGGTACCTAGTCTTTGCTTGTTGTGCATAGAAGCTTCACTCTATTGCGTTAAGTCTCTTAGCTTTAGACTTGAGCTCAACCAAGTCGGTCCTAGGGGACCCAGACTCAAGATCAAGTCTAAAGCTCTCCAATCAAGTAGCAAACTCCTCCAAATAGTGTCATTCGTCCAAGTGTATTTGTTATCACTTGTGAATGGAACGTTAGAGAGGTCAAGCTCTTGACATGCATCTAGCATACCCTTACACTCATACATGCGTACAAGTGCACCATTAACTCGTTCATCCAAGTACATGACATTGTTAAAGTCACCCAAGACATGACATAGGGCACATGCTAAACCAAGCTCGTACGGTAGCCCATACCTCTCTACGTTTTACGGTATCTCAAACTCCGTAGATAAAGCAGACACCATAATTGGTCCCTATCACCTTGCAGGTGACTAGACCAATGAAAAACTGGACACCAACCACACCAATCTCCATCTAAATGCGTTTCATATCCAACATGACTAGGATTCCACACCTATCATCAACGTCAAAATTGGTGATGTAGCTCCAATCCGATAACTGAGTTTACATCACTGGGACAATGTTTGATGGTCTGGCATCAAATCTGGTCTCAAGCACACCACATATACAAGCATCATATTCTCTCATAAGATCAATCACACCATTTTGTATCCGAGGTTGGTGGAACCCCTGGGCATTCCATGATATCACACTAATTGAGAGACCGAATGCTTGTCCTTCCTTCCTTTCTCTATTGTCATGGATGAGGCAAGCCTAATAGATCTACGCTCAACACCAACCTCAACTCTATCATGAACCATCTTGTCCATAATGATCTTTGGTGGGTGTCTAACTTTCCTTTTGGACCGGGAGAGGACAGTGGTGAAGCCATCATCATCCGTCCCAACCACCGCAACGGAACTTCACTAGCATCCCTCCTATCATCCATATTAGGAACAAGCTTAGCCTAGAAGGAGACATGATTCCCATACTAGCCTGTTGATCGATTAGGTATAGCCTCGGCACATTTAGGTTGGGGTGAGATTGTTAGTTTTCCTTCTAACCCATTATTCATGAAGACCCTAGAAGGAGGTTTAAGCAAAGCGGATCGCCTCGGTTGGTATTCAGAACTCGTAGGTGTGCACTTGTGCTCCCCTCCTTGTGTAAAGGAGGAAAAGAAGCCCCATGGTATTATTTTCTACCACTCCGGCTATATATCAGTCGCCACAACCCTAGTAGTTAAGACATGAGTAGTAGCATGCGAGATAATAGCTTCTCTAGACTTAGAAACGTCAGCATGATTCACATTACCATCCTTTCCTTGATTCTTATTAGGAGCATGATACATCATTATCATTAGACATCATTCCTTGATTATTTTTTTTTTGGTAAAGCATCATTCCTTGATTAGCATAGATAGAAGCGTCAATCTCATCACTATTAAGCACATTATTATTATTATTATTATTTTGCAACCTTACTTTAGCAACATTAGTAACAAGATCATTATCATCAGTGGCATGAACATTAGTAACAACATAACTTCCCATTAGCTAAGAGGTTTAAAGCATGTAAAATCTTGGCACTTAGATCATTTTCGGGGTCACGTACCTCAATTATGAATAGCACACACGGAGCGTCTAACACCAACTCTTGATCTATCTCTGGTAAATCATGATACTCTAGTACTGTTTCCGCAATATCATTCACAATACTACAATCATGTTCCATCTCAGTGGACACGTCATTCATCTCAGTCCCAAAGTACACCAAGGCTGTATGCCACCATTCCAGCAGTGTTTTTGTTCTCACATGGTTTTTCTTCACTATAGGCCCATTATCCTCCTCCTCCTCCGTAGTTTCCAGGTTTTGTGGTCTAGAAACGTTGTTGAGGCCATCTCCAAGAGACCCTGCATTCATCTTGCAAGATGCATCAGACGGTGGGGGTGAGATAAGGTGATCGAAGACGTACCTGGGCCATTGTTACTTCCAAACGAACTTCCAATTGCATGAATGAGTTGCTTGGCCAAGGCTATGGTGTTGTTATCATATATTTTGACGGAAGTTGTTGTGACTCAGGATTGATTGACGGACAGGCCGGGGTTGCCATGGCGGCCAATGGACCGTTACCGTCATCAAGTGGGTCACCAACACCTTCTTTTTCCCTGACCATCTAAGGACTCAAAGTGTAGAGAGGATGTGATTTTATGTAGTGCACAATTTACTATAGAGTTGATCGAGGACGTTATTTCATGCATGGTCCAGCAATGGACGACAACTCCTCTCGTCTGCAAACACTCAAGCTATTACATCCTGTAATAGCTTGATCCTACTTCAATCCAATATGTTGATTGACAGAGGAAGATTGTCTCTCGTCTTGAGTTCCGGTGTAGATGTGTTTTGGACTGATTTTAATGTGGAGATCTTCACATGCCACAGTGATGTTGACACCAAACTCACCCTTAGATCCACGAGTTATATATGTATTGAAAATAGATGTTGATCGAGGAGAGGATGTTATTTGGCTGCTTGAATCAAACACAAACACAAAGGTGGAAGAAGGAGCAAGAGGGAAAATTAAATGGGTGTAGAGTATCCAACTAAGCGCACGCATCAGCCAGTCCGAGCTAACCGGAGAAGCCAAAGGCACGCCGGAAATCGCCTAAGAGAAGAGAGAGAAGAAAGTAAATTAAGGGTTCGGTGTTGTTGCCTTGTGGGTCCTTCGCTGGTCTTCCTTGGTTAGCCAGGGCCCAGGGGGCATCGTTTCTAGCTTCTTCTTCCAAATGCCAACCAACAATGTCTTGCTCAACTTTATATTTAGTCTTAAAATAATAAAAATGACAGTTTTATTGTTTTTTTCATGTGACAATAATACGTTATAAATATTTGCTAGGGTAAAATGCGATATGAGTTCAAAAAATTCATAACTTCTAATCACTCGTGGATGGACTCGAACCACTAAAGTCACCCAAAGGATAACAGATTGATTCACCTGATCGATAAACATAATGGTTAATCTGAAGATATTTAGTGATCATTCTCAAATATAACCTAAACCCAAGCCATACCATACTTTTGGCAGTGTTCAATACTTACAAGTTCCAAGTTACACCATTTGTTAGCCTTACAATTACTTCTTTCTACATAAAACTCGAACACAAAGCATTAGTAGAAATCGATAAACTACGTACGTTTCAGAACATATATATGTATTCAGCAAGTAAAAAAGTTAACATGAATCTTTGGTAGAACCAGACACCAAGGTAAACCTATTAGGGTTACACGCCCAGGAACATGAGTAACCCAAGTACTTAAAATAAAGCTCAAGATTCGCCTTCCTCGCGGATTCCATCTGCATCTTCTTCATCGTTCGCCTCTCCTTCTTATGAGCATTCTGATGCCCACCAAAGGCTTGAGAGTTACCAAACTTTTTATGACAGAACTTACACTCATAAAACTTCTTCTTCCCAACAACTCCACTTCCTTCAATGGAAACCCCATTCTCTTCAGACGCTTCTAAGTCGAACCCGAACAATCTCAGCTTCTTGTTAGGCTTTTCTTCTGCTGAAAGCATTGGTTCCTCCATTTGAGCAACTCAATACTGATGCGCATTTCGTCAAGAACTCAACTTTCTATTTATAGTGTGAGTATAGATTCGCTCTCGACGAGTAAGAATGTGTATAAGAATTGAAGAACATTGTTGTGCAGAATGTCAATGGGATTGAGAATATTAAAAAGATTTGAGTCTGCGGAATGAGCTCTTAATTAAGTACGGAGGTTGATGGTCCAAAAGACTTCAACTTGTCCTCTTAGATGACAAAATATTGGTTAGGAGTAAGTGGAAGATTGATTTTAAATTGATTTTGGACGAAAAGAAGTTGGAATAATTCTGGGATAAACAGATATCCTTCCATGAATTTGGATATATAACAGTCACAATTTTGACATAAAACAAGAGAATACTAAATTATGGAATACAAGTGTCGAAAATGATGAAGATGGGAGGAAAGCGTGAAAATATGAATGTTTTCTTCAAGTGATGAGTGGAGGAATAACAAATACTTATAAGGAGACTCAAATTGTAAGTTTTCTTCCATTAATTGCTACTATTCTTTCAAAAAATTACTAACAAATTATCGTATAATCTATTATTTTTCTATAATATACAAAAATAAATTGTATGTTTATAGGTATAAACCATTAGTGTGTAAACAAAAATCTAAAATAGTAGAAATATTAATTATTATAATTAAGGAAATATAACCCAAAATAATACCAACTATCAATATTTAACCAAAAATAATACCAATTTTAAAAATTACTATCAACGATACAATTATCAATGTATTTCCCAAAAATTATATGTCTTACTTTTCCAGCAAAAATCCTAACTTCAGCGATAAAGTGGCAACCGGCCGAACCTAACATGTCATCAAAATATCATATCTATATTATGAATTTTGTATAAAATGAAATTTACAAAAAAAAATATATAAATTTTGTATCGCTGTTATTAACTTCATTTTAGAAAAATAAAAAATCCACATCACAAAATTAATCCATTTTTGTATGACATGTAAGATTTCGGTTGTCACGTCATCGCCGGAACTAAAAATTTTGCCAGAAAAGTAAGACGTATTATTTTTGTTAAATATGTTGATAGTTTGTATCGCTATTAGTAATTTTCAAAAGTTGGTATTATTTTCGGTTCAATGTTGATAGTTTGTATTACTTTGAGTTAATTTTTCTATAATTTTTGGTAAATACGTTGATAGTTTGTATCGCTTCTAGATTCAATATTGATAGTTTGTATTATTTTAGGTTATTTTCTTTAATGTTAAATTAAATATATTAGATAATGAACTAAACATTAGCAAAATACCAATTATCTTAAAAAATTTCTAAAATGTAAAAATATGAATTAACACTTTATATTTTATGCATGTTTAGTTTATTTTTCACAATTTTTATAAACAAAACTATTTTTTCATACAAATTTTTTTTAATAGCTATTTTTTTATAAAAAGGGCTGTGTTATAGACTTTGATGAATATATTATTGTAACATTAGTCTATTTTAAAGAGAGGAAAAAGAAAGCAAAATATGAAGAGGAAAGGTCGTTATTGGAATCCTTGAGACGCCTTTGGACTACGGCTACGTACGTTGAGTCGTTGACACTGAGGTCTCCATCAATTTCTCGTCCTCTAATGTATGTATTTATTTTATATTTGGAAAAACCTGTAATGTATTTTCGAGTGGGAAATAAAGGAAAGAAAGCTTGTTTTCAAATACTTGCAAAACCAATCAATACTCTACACATATAACAAATATTATATAGTATTGGATATTCTCACAAGGGCATATGCTTGTGTATGCTAATATTTTATTCTGGGTTCAGAATAGGTCGAAGCACAACTTCGACAATAATTCATTGAAAACAATGTCCATGCAATTCAACTTCCATTTTTTAGTACCAGTGTCTCATACGTTGGAGATAATAATTTTTTGCATTATATTTGGGAGAACTCAAAACCGGTGCTTATGAAATCGGTGGACTATTTATGTTGTTAATTGATTTTCGGATCAAATTTCAATGAAATTATATATTAGGCTACTTTAAATGTATTGAAACGATTAACCTCTAACCGACTCGTCGATCTTGACATGTTTAAGTGTTAACTAGGTATGTACTCTACTTACACTTGTAGAATGTATTGAGAATTGAGATATTTAAGTCTAACATATAAGGTCGTGACATATTCCTCTTATTATCAACTGATTTTATGAAGAAAAAAAAAATCTCATATTGAACTTATGAGTTGTGTTTGGATCAAGACATATATGCGCTCACCTAGCCTCCATGGACTTTAACATGTTGGTCGAAAAAAATTCATTTAGAAATATTTTTATGATTAATAAACACAAATAAGAAATGGTCAAATCCAAATTACACCCTGTGATCATCATAATTATTATGTTCAACTAAAAAAATTAATATTTTTTTAAAATTCTAAATGATTATTTCTTTGTAAATTTATTGAATAATTTATTTCTGAGCGACCTTCCGTTCATTTATTGGTAATATTTTAAAATCAAGATTTGACCTATCTTGTTAGGGCATAATTTAGAGAAAATCGAATAGTGTAGGGTATGAATGAAGATTGAAGGGAATACAGAAGCATGGAATGAACCAAAGCATATAACGCAATAGAAAAGTAGAGAAAATCCACAAAGATATTGTGGTCTCGTACTAATACTGTACTGTGCAGGTTCGTTGCATGATAATTCATATTAATATGCTAATTAATCCACTAATTACAATCGTGTTTGCTCGATAATAATAGAAAAGTGTACCTCACAAAGCATATGTGGATATACTGCTAAATAACTAGTTTTAAATTACCCATAAGGGGCTGTTTGGTAAGACATAAAGGAGAATAGGAATCTATCTTTTGATCTTGGAGTCCAAATCAAATCTCTATATATTACAAGGGTCAATTCATATGCTTATGTACGTTGGTCCCAACCTCTAAGGAGAAGTGAAGGTTTTTCTTTTTTTAAAGTTAGATGTTAACACAAAAGTTTACAAAATAGTTAGGGATTGTTTTTGCAATATAACAAAATTAAAAAATTTATGTTTGGTGCCCTTAAAAATAGTATTTTCCGGTTGATCATCATTAGGGCAAAAATTTTCGGATGACATCCTTGAGGTTTCAATTTATTTCACATTGTGTCAAATTTATATAACTATTACTTTACTTATTTTATGTTGTAAATTACTTAAAAATGAAAAGAAAAGACGAAAAAAATTAGAGAGAAACATTTTAAAAAAAAATAATGTCATAATTTGTTTCACTTAGTGTCAAATAATTTAAAAATATCATCTATTATTATTATTATTATTATTATTATTATTATTATTAAATTGTGAGTACACGTTAGTCACGTTTTCTACTTGAAGAAATATAATATGCTGATATTTATAAATAAATAAAAATTCTTATATTTCTCATCTATTTGATGTATTATTACTAAAGATAAAAACTAATTCACAGGTAAAATCTACTTTTATATCAATTTTAATTCCCGTACCTCGTATGAGTTGATCTAATATAAATAAATTTTTATTTCTAACGAATTTTAGAATTAAAGTTTGTGTATTTTGATTTTATAAATACGTGGACATATATAAAATGTAGATGAAATATCTGATTTAGTAGTTACAATGAAATTTAAATCTAATATAATTTAATAGAAGATGTTTTTAATTTTTTAAAAGAAATGAGATCAATAAAAGTACAATATAATCTAAATAGAAGGTATGAACAAAACTTATGTAAGATATTTCCGTGATAAAAATTATCTATTTATAAAAGTTGAATCTAAATTTAGTAGAAGTTATTTTAATTTTTTTTAATGGTAATAAAAATAATATATAAATTAAAAGAAATTTATTTTATTTGAAAAAAACCGGTGACTTTAATCCTCGTCGCAACATGTGGACGAAACGAATGTGGACACGACACGTAAACGTTATTAACTCCGGCTTAGTAGAGTATATAGATAGATATTTTAAAATGTTGTATAAGACATGAGACATACATCTAGCTAAGAAATATAAGAGAAAAACTACCTCCTTTATTCTTAAGGACACAGTACACAGTCTTTACTCTTTAACAGGACTTGTAGTTTATGGGCCTGGCACGCATGTTATTACGTGGACCGGTTGTTGGATGGTTTAGAAGCCCGGCCCAACTCGGTCTCCAATGCCCGGTTCAGTAGGAGGGCCACCTTGGAAATAAACCATTACTTCCTCAAACCAGCCCAATTTCCAATAAAATTTAACATTTTATTTTAATGACTAAGCATGTTACGGGGTTTACTCACTGGTTTGTTTAGACAATGAGCCTTTTGTGTTAGGTAAAGCGGCGCTTAATGCAGCTTATGTTAAGGTGACTAAACATGAGAGGACTTGTATCGAAAATCAACATGTGTTTCTTCCGTTTGCTTTTGACACTTTTGGTTTTCTTGTGCCCGATGTTGTTGAGGTTCTTAAGAGGGTGCAACGGGTCTTACACAGTAACGTTATGTCTCCTAGGTCATCAAATGTTGTTTTTAGGAGAATCGGTTTTGCAATTCAGAAAGGGTTGGCGGCGCAGCTGGTTGCCCGTCTGCCTCTAACTCGATGTAATTAATTTTTAAAGTAATTAAGAATAAGTATCTTGATGACTAAGCAAAACATCTTTCATTTAGTTGGTCTAAATCTAATTATAATTAATATTTATTGACGACACACATCAGGTCATCACTCATCAGCCCAGCTGCAATCGCACTAACACAAAAGAAAAAACAGATAACACTTTGTTTTTTCAACCTCAATTATACATTTTTTTTCATGTGAATCGAATCATCCCACTTTATTTACATTCATCGTCCTCTTCAATCTTCCATCACCCCTCCAAGTCAACAACCAAACCAAAATACTAATCAACCTCCACACAATTCAACAAATCATTAAAAAAAAGACAACCAAATTGGGACCCAAAATGACCACTAATTACACCTTTACAAGTTACAACCATAAAAACGAACCAAACCCGTCCCGAGTTAGAACCCGGACGAGTTTGTCCCATTTGGCCCACCGATTCGCGACAAACTCGGAAGCCCGACTTCTAGAAGCTTCTCCCAATCCACCTCTTCTTCCTCCTCGTCCTTGGCCCGTAGCGACTCAAATACTCTCCTCCCCTTATCCCGCGCCCGTTCGCTCACATTCGGATCCGCCACCAAGGCTTTCACCACCTCTGCCGCTCCCGCCGCCTTCGCTACCACCTTAAACCTCAACCCACTGCCCCGACTCAACGCGTAAATCGCCGCAACACAACTCTCCCGAGTTGACTCAGACTCAATCTCAAACTCGCCCTTTTTCAACATCTCCACCAAACACTCCACTGCACCCGCATCTAGCATAGCCGCCCTTCCATCCCCTGATGCCGCAACGTTACATAATATCAACAAAACCCGACCCATCATCTCACCCGATTTCAACATCCCTAGTAAGGTTTGAACTGACCCGAGTTTGACCAGCTTTGACCGGTTGCTTTGGACGAGCGTCAGGTGATAGAGAGCCAATGCGGCGTCGTTTCGTGCTCGCTCGCTTTCTGATGACCTCATCATGTGCATTAACGGAGGTAAAGCTCCAAGGACTCCGATTGCAGTCTTGTTTTCGTCGGCTAAAGCTAAGCTGAAGAGTGCACCGCAAGCGTGTTCCTGTGATTCAGGGAATCCTCCCTTCATAACGTCGATTAACGGTGGGACCATCCCTGACCGTACGATCTTCACCTTGTTTTCCTTCTCTAGTGACAGATTCACCAATGCTGCTACGCCGTTCACCTAATTATACTCTCAATCGTTTTCATTCACATTGTTCCAAGTATTGATCTTTAAAAAATGGAATTGATTAGAAGATTTATTTACCTGGACATTTGTGTATTTGGAGAGGATGAGAGACCGAAGGGCTAGAAGAATGCGAGGAGTGCAGAGATTCAAGCGCGAGTCCACAGAAGTTCTGGTGGATCTTCGAAGTGCAATTACTGCTTCCTCCTGCTCGTGCACGTGAATACTTCTCATCTTCGTCACGTGCTCGTCTTCCGCACGTGTATCGCCAGAGCCAGAGCCGGAAACTTCAATCTCTGAGCTCGAAGCAGTCGTCGAAGAAGAGAAACAGCTCGGCCGGGTAGTAAGTTGAAGTGGAGTCACCGGAAGTGAGTTCGGACCCCAATCGTCAGAGTTAAACCGGTCATGTCTCCGATTCAACTCGCTCTCCGCGTGGCCAAAATTCGGATCCGGGTTAGCCCCGACTCGATTCAAAAGCAGCTCTTCAGAGACTTGAGTTTGAGTTCCCACCATTAGAGAGCGGACGAGCTTGAGAGCAGTGTTAAGATCGACCGGTTTAGGGGGTTCTGGTAGGAACCGGTTCGCCCAGTTGAGGATGGTGGATTTTAGGGCTAGATTAGGTATTACAGTAGAGAAATCCAGGATGGATCCATCTTTGAGGGTAGGGGTGAAATTTAGGGTTTTGCAGGCTTGAATGCAGGTTCGTTCAAAAGTTTGGCCAGAGGAGACGATGACTGGATCCGCCATCAGAGTACTTGAAATTGGACAAATGAATTCTTCAGGGGGTTTTTTAGGTTCGGTTTTGGTGGATGATGAAGACCTGTAAATGGAGATCTTCCATCTGTGTTTGCCACTGCCCATTTTCGATGATTTCTCCGACTGTGATTTGGTGTTGATTAACTAGAGTAGAGAGAGGAACTCCATGGTTGAATTGTAGGAATAAATTAGAAAAAGTATTTCGAAAAGGAGGGAATCAATAGGTGATTCATACTCTGTATATAATATAACTGATTTTGTGTTGAATTGAAGCTTTGGGTAAAAGAAAATAGAGTAAGTTTACGAGGACAGAATTGTCAAATAAAAAAACCGGGGGGTCCACTGCGTAAAGTGATAAATTTCATCCGTCGTCACGCGACTATTTAATGGCGCCCTGCTTTGTTAATGGCGCTAAGCAACTATTTAGAATTAATTAAAACACTTACTGCTCATTTAGACTTAGCGGTGAAATAAAAATAGAATGAAATCGGTTAAGTAAAAGGAATGAAAATGAAAATAATTAGGTTATTTTTATGGGTAAAAAGACCTCTAAATAAAAATAACTTTTATTAATTCGGAATCATTCCGTTACCGGAAATGATTCTTAGCAATACCAAACGAGCCCTTAATTTATCGGATAAATATTAGTATAGCTCTTGTTGTAAGTGAATGTGCGTGTAAGCGTGTTAGTATTTGAAAGATAGGAATTACGAGGTTGACCAGTGATTTCATCTCTCCAAATTACTTGCTTAAACTTGGATAGCCAAACAGTAATTCTGTGGAAAAAGCTGTTTCATTTATTATCTTTCCAAAATCCAAACATTTTGACTTCTTCCCAATTTGGTTACGACTTTGCGACAAATTAGGACACACCAACGACTAACGACAAATTAGGTCTCTGTATAAGAAAGTCTACGCACCAGAGAAAGATTGGTTTTTTCTACAGAGTGATACAGTGATAGCCAACCGTAAGTCGGACTCCAAAACCAGACCGGCTTCTAAATATCCAATAGAGAAAATATTCGATCCCACTAATTCTATTTACAAATGTAAAATATCTAATCCAAAAAATCCGAATAAGTTAATATCTTTTAATTGATGATACGAGTCTGATAAGATATATCAAAATCTTTTATATATATATATATATATATATTATAGGAGTAGCATTCCTTGTCACGTGTCACGCAGAAAAATCCTCACTGTCACGTGTCATTTTAGCATTTAACCACAACCCACCAAAATATTAATTAAATTTATTCATTATAAAATTACTTAACAAAATATTAAAATCAAATTTTAATTAAATTCATCCCTTTCAATCACCTTTTTTGTTACTGAGATATGTATAACAAATTAGAATCACATTCATAACAAATTTTAGCAGTACAAAAAAAAAAAGAATTAATTAAATCTAATTTTAATAATTAAGTGTTATAAACTAATTTATATATAACAATTAATTTAACACCATATGCTACAATGTACTATTTCTATTAATATATGAATCAGTATAATAAGGGGAAGAAAAATCAAAATATAAATTATTATAAGGTTAGATATTTTATTAATGTATTATATAATATTATAGGTAAATTTTACAAATATTTATTGCTTATTATCTACACTATCTAATTGACAAATAAATAGTTTATATATAATCCCTTAAAGAAATATAATAACAAATAATATTTTTATCAAAATCCCGTGCAAGGCACGGATAATATACTAGTGTTCTTGTATTGGATTAACACCGATCTTTAGTAAATTTATCGATAGGATATTCGGATATGCTCTCTCCAAATACCTATAACTCTATTATATGGATTATAAATAGACTTATCCCGTGTGGTTACATCTCCACAAACGAAAATGTAATAAAAATAATATAGTTCATATATATATATATATATAAAGTTTTGAAATTATTGTTTAAAGTAGTTGAATATAATTTGATTAATTTAGATACGTAATAGAAAACAAAATTGAAAGAAAAAACACATTTTGTATGAAAAATGAGAAAATATACGCCGTACGTGGACTAATTTTATTCAATGAATAATGATATTTAAATAAATTCCATTAATTTTTATTTCGTTTTTAGAGTTAAAACTAAACGGACCTTTAGTTTATCACTTTTGCACATTATTCCTAACAATATTAATTACTGTAATAGTATATGAACGACCATCGCTCATAATTAAGTCATCCATATTCATCTTTTTCTTGTCCGTAAAAGGAGTTCCGACTCACTTGAACCGATTGAAGACTGAATGGACAAGGCCTTTGCTCCCCGTTCTTCGCCTAGGCTCGGGTACACTCCAAAGCTCAATCGATCACAAACTGACAGTTAGTTCTTGTAATACATTATCATAAATATTATTGAAGTTGTTTATACTTTATGTGATATAAAAGGTTGACATTAATATTTTTTATACTAAACAACGATATCATCCCTTCTATGTTGTAGGTTATGTTGTACCTACAGACATCAATAACCACGGTCACAACCACAATCACCACCGAAATTATTATCTTGGAAAGTTTGTAAATAACGTTCCATTAATTAAGCATATATAAAAGTGAAGCAACCATGCATTATGCATATCATATCGTTGTAGCTTTCGTTCTTTTGTGTAGATAATATTTGCAAAATGACTTAAACATTATAAACCAAGAAAAGTGTGCAAGAACAGACAAGATGACAGAACAAAAAAAATGGCATATAACAGGAAGAATCTTTGTAGAGCCCCACACGCCAAAGTAAAAAAGTAAACACACAATTGCAAAGGGAAACCCACCCTGTTCACACTTGCTTACACGTAAATATGTACCTACAATTCATATGTTACAACGCTAGCTAATACATACAGTATATGCCGCAAAATATGTTATTGTAAAATCAATTGGTAATATAATATTTTTGAAAAATATATATATAAGATACCCTAAACTTGGGTAAAAATATATATATATAAGCTCACACTTGCTTACTCTTAAGTAATATCGAGGCAATAGGAAATGTGTTATATTTACTCCAAATTGTTTCTAAGTCTTAGAAAATGTGAAAAAGCTCATAAACCAAGAAAATTATCAAAGTAACCATGGTCCATGGATCAAGATCATTGGTAAAATAAAGAACTACATAAATCATGCACCCATGAAATCTCAAATTAATTTAAAAAAAACAATCATGAAATTTAATATTAGGAAATGTGAAAAAGCTCATATATTGTAAATTTTAATATTGATTAATCTCAAATATATATTGTATTTATAAGATAATGTAATTAATATGTACTATAAAATTATGTTAGTATTAATTTTAAAAAAATATTATAAGGTTAAATATTTATAAAAACAATCCCATCTAGTACGATTGGAAGAATCGGTGAAACAAAAACCGTGAAATCGCTACAATCTTTTTGGGAAGCCGAGTGGGAATGAGAGCGCGCGATTAGTACAATGAAAAAGTATAGAGTCCCCGTACTTGCAATTCAATTATGAATAATTAATAAGTAAGATCGTAGGAGTGAACAAATGATAGTTCAAGATGAGAATTTGATTTCTAACGTCACTGATAGACGATAAATCAAAGTTTGAGATTATGAATCACGACTATGAATAATTTAAATATAAGGAGATTACGAGAACATCGAGGGAATCTGAAGAAGATTTGCCTATGAACTATGATATTGTACTTACGACAAATTCAATAATTGAATACTTGAATAAACGTCTGTTGGAGATAATTAGTTTTCACATCGAAAGATGAGACTTTCAAGCCTAGTATATAAGGTCGGTGGGCTACTCCTCTTATTGTCAATTGATTTTATGATGAAACCTCATCGGGTTTATGTGTTGGGTCTGGTCTAACGCGCATGTGCGCTCGGCTCTACCCGGTCCGTCTGTATCGGACTTTGACAACGTCTATAGTATTAGTATCTCATCCTTCCACTTTCCGGCCATCTCCGATTCGGGGCATGTTGCTGCCGCCACTCCCACGGTGATCTCCGACGTCCAAAAGCCACCGCAAAGAAAGCGTACTTTGGTGATCTCTCTTCGTAAATGCTATCCATTAGATTCTCATTTTGTCCATCGCTTTTCTTCAGGTTGATAGTTTAAGCTCTAAAGAGGAAAGTTTTGGAAAAGGTTAAAGTGGTAATCGACGGCCACGGCTAAGTCAGAGCTTTGAAATGTGTAATAAAGGTTTGATTTAACCTTTACAACCAACTATTGTCTCACTTTCAAGTTTCAACCTTTTACAACTCTTCAACTCATGCAACAATATTACCATTACTTTTTTCTTTTCTTTTTCTTCCAAAAATAGCTTTTCTAGCTATAGATACGATTTTTCTTGGTTGATCATGTACAAACGTATACTGTATTGTATGAACAAGTATACGAACTGCATGAACAGATGCCATGTAACTTAACCCAAACCTTCGATTAAACTTGTCTTCGATCTGTACTTTGACGATTTTGATACAAATAAAGATCTACACACACAAGGAGCTCACTTCCTTTCGGTTGGACTAATTTGTATTTTTTTTATTAGGGTTGGGCATGGGACGAGACGGATTAAGGTCATCTCACGTCCCATCCCGGCCATTATATATGGGACGTGATCGGGACGGACCTTGAGTTTTTTTACTAAAAATCACTGGGCCCTATTTCGGTTGGGACTGGGACGGGATGAGACCAATCCCGCGTGATGTATATAAAATATAAATATAAATAACTTGTTATGTCTAAACATCCAAATATAATAACTAAACTAAATAATCATTACTACTCCTTCCACAATGTCGCAACTAGTTTCACTGTTTCTTTTGCCCTTTGTAGATAGATTTGGACAATTGTTAATTTTATAAGGATAAAATTACATAATGATCACTACTTCTTAAGTTTATATATTTAATTATTTAATTTATATTTAAATTTTAATATATATGGGACGGGACCGGCCTTGCGTGCCGAAGAAGGTAAGACTCATATCCCGTTCCGTGATATTTTTAGTGAGACGGGACGGGATTTCAAATTTTTGGTTGAAAAATCACCGGGATCGGAACGGAATCGAAACGGACCCGGGTCCGGGATTTGCGGGATTTTTACCGGCTCTATTTTTTTTTTTTATACTAATTAGGGTCAAGTAACAATACTATTGTAATAGATTTGAAAAAGAACGGAAATAAATAATAAGAGATATCATTTATACCGTGGTTCACCAAAAAAACGACTACTTTAACATTGTAGATTGGATTGCATATGGCAATATAAAAAGGTTAAAGACGAATATAAACACAATAGAGTGTGTTGGGCCCAATATGACAGCCCAATAAGAGAAGACAAGCTTTGAATAATGTAGAATTTGTCATTTGGAATCCAAGTGAGAAGTCTAGCTCCAAAATTTGGATGGACATGAGATGATCACATAGATTAATCTAATCTAGATAAGTTTAGGATTAATCTAAGAAATTTTAATGGAAATCAACGGTCTAGGCCGAATTCTTAACCTATTCACTTAGTATCGATTTGATTAGATAATTTGAGTCTCATTAATTTTTATTTCTTATAAAATTATAATTATACAAGAGAGTTTCTTATGTTGTTCGTCACTTTATTTGTCACGTATAGATAAGGTTTGTTATATTGTTCATCACTTCATTTGTTAAATACGCATGACAATATGCTTGAGTTACTCACTTACTCAACTTCACGTTAGTTATATTTATTCTCGTCACTTGATCCATTGTTATCCTTGAGCGGGATCCATCACTTGAAAATGTTGACATTTCTCCCAAAACTTGTAGGTTTGACACTCTAAGTAAAATAGCAATCTACTAATATATTTCCTTTTCCCACCATCGTTTTCACACTAATAGTAGTGTATACTAGTATATACAAACAAAAGCTCACTTAAGGCACAAGAGAGTTACAAGACTATACTATACTACTTCACACACCACATTAACCTTTCATACTCTTAAAGCATTTACACAGAACTAAATAGATAACAAAGCTAAAACTACTCAAAACCGCCAATAACCAGTAATACTTATCGATTCGAGCTTGTTTCATGTCATCGGAAAACCATCCACCACCACCGCCTCTATGAGAACTACCAGTAAACACCTCAACCAAAGTAATCAACAGTGAGCTCATAAAACTCCCCACACCAAACACACTTGTATATAGAGCAATCCCCATTGTTCTCATCTTAATCGGAACTTCTCCATAAAAGAACTCTTGCATCCCAACAACTGTAAATATATCAGCAGCACCCAACAGTACGTATTGAGGAAGAAGCCAAAATATACTCATTGGCACAAACTCAACTGATTTTGATCCTCCTAAGCTTCCGATTATCCCTTTGCTCATTCTTAGCCTCTTTTCTTCAACCAAAGCTGCAATCACCATTGCAACTGTCGATAAAACCATCCCGACCCCCATTCGTTGCATAACGCTGATACCCTTTTCGGTTCGAGTGATCTTCTTCATGAATGGGATGAGAAACTTATCATATAATGGCATTAGAGATATGACTGAGACCGCGATTGCGCTTTGAAGAGTTGCTGGTGGGATCTTAAGTTTAAAACCGAAGCTTCTCTTCATAGTCATGCCTTGTTTGGTGAAAAATGTGGCTGGTTGTTGAAAGATCACTGCAAATATTAACAGCGTTGTCCATATTGGCAAAAGCCTAAGCACTACTTTCACATATGGAAGAATCCCCTTTGGATTATCTTCATACTCCTTTGTTTCTATATAGTCCATGTCACGAAGCGATTTTTTCTGTAGTCTGTGTACAATAATAAGATGCCCAACGTTAACTCAGTATTGTTAAGATCTCATTAAATTAAAAAAAAGAAGAAGATGATGAAAAAGAAACCTTACTCCAACTCTACACCATCATCTTTGCTCTCCAATGCACCAGAATCTCTACCTTTCGTAACCCTACGCACTGCAGCTTTAACCGAACGAATAATCTTCTTGAATAAGTTATCCTTCTGATCATCATCATCATCATCAGGTTGATTAATCGTGTACCAACGAGTCCCACAGGAGAAAAACAAGAGGGAAATCACCATAGCCATGCAAGGAATAGCGAAACCGATGCCCCAACCTAAAGTATCTTGAATATAGCCCATAAGAGAAACTCCCATTAGGCTTCCTGCGCAAATACCAAAATACCACATTGTGAAGAACCAGCTGCGCTCATTCGATCGGCCTGAGTCGCCGGAATCGTTGCAGGGCAAGTCGTCTTCATCACCCAGTTGATCGGCGGCGAAGGTTTGAAGAGAGGGATTGTATCCACCTTGCCCTAATGATATTACGCAGAGTGAAAGGAAGAGGAACGAGTAGGAGCTTGTTTCCTTGTTGTGATTGAATGCCGTGTATGTCACTGCAACAAGTCCCTTTAACAAAATAGAGAAATACATCAATAGGTTTTTATTTTTGCTAATTTAAAAGTTTTTTCACGGATTTCTAGTTATGTTTTAATTTTTCTATAGATTTAAAAGTATATAGGCTATTTTAAGAATATTATTGAAATTATAAAATTCAGATAAAAGAGTTAGGGACAATAGAAAATGGATTCAGTATATGAAAGAGAAGATTTAGCATCAAATGTATATAATTGGCCACTTACAGAAAAAAAGAGAGTATAATTGGCCACGCAAAATCTATAGTAAAAGACACCACTTCAATATTATAATTGCATAGTGAAAAGTCAAATAGAGTAGTTATCTACTTTTGTTTACTATATTTAATTATTTATAGTAGTCGGTCTTTCTAAGATATATTTTAAAAATAAGAGTTAAAACATGTGTTCAATGTGTTATCTTATATAAATATAATTTATTTTAAATATTTAAAAAATGATATATTAGTGACATATTAATAAATATAGAAAAATGTAGTTGGATTTTTATATTTTTTGGAAATATATTTTTTTAAAGTGAAATTATTGTTTCACAAATCACAATATATAGTTTTCTATAGTTGTAAGGGGTTAATTTTGTTAAACATTAAGTAGGAAAGATAAGCTTAAATATTGTATGTTTTCATTTAAAAGTAAAATCTTTTGGTTATGTCTAACATATATTTCGACCCAAACATATAGAGTCTAATATATACTATTTTAGTCTATACTATTCGGTATTCTTGTGTTAATTTTATATGCTTAATTTTTTTTTCATTAAAATATTGTACTTATTATTATGATATGTTTTAGTTTTTACATTAAAAACATATATAAAATTTAAAGGTCTTACATATTAAACTTTTTTTTTACTTATAAAAATTTAACATAATAATATTTGGGAAAAGTATATATTTACAGTTATTTGATCACTATATTCATATTTTATGTTTATTTCATATTGTATATCGAAATATATTTATAACATAATAACTAAATAATTATCTTTTATAAATATTATAAGTGTAAATTATAATAATTAAATTTTTAATAACATGAGAATTTAATATAAAAACTATATATTTACAGTATAATAAATTATTTTTTAAAACTAAAAACGAACAACATCAATTATTTAACAAATAAAACGTAAAGCTTTAATATAAACAACACTATTTATTAGAAGAAAAAAAACTATTGAACTGTAAAAATAGTGAATAACTTTAAAAAAAACTTAAAAATATTTTTTTGGAAAAAATCTTAAATTACTAAAACAATTAGCCTATGAATCTGCCTTTTTGGGTGGAAAGTAAAATAATTAGTATCCACTTAAGGGAAGGGAGATGGTAAAAGGCTGAAAATGGTAAATTAACGTTTGGGGTTTTGATGATGATTCATGAAACTCATATCCAAAATATTCTAGTAACTGAAAATATATTTACGTAGAAATAAACGTGATTACTATGTAACGCCCGGATGAGCCTAATTTGCGTGAAGAGCTGTCATTTTCAAGCTAAATCATATATATTTATATGCTGTCTGTCATGCATGTAGTGGCCACACATACAGCATTTCACACTTGGTGCTAGTAGTAGTGGAATTTGTCTCGTTGGCCACATCCTTTAGTGCAAATCATGCATTAATCATCTTTCGCAAAAGTTTATCTTAGGTAAATTGCAACTTATGGTAACACGTGAATAGTAATTACCCTATGAGGATTATAAGTTAAAACATGTAATTGAAGAGAATGATGAACGAAACTCACCAAAATGTAGACGAAAGAAGACGCGAGAATCGTAAAGAACCGATCAAACAAGGATTCGGCAAGAGGTGCGACCAAGAGAGGCATTATAGACGTGAGTCCACACCAATTGTTAACCGTCTTGGCTGCTGACGAGTTGCTCATGTGTACTATGTCAGTAAGATATGTGACCAAGTTTGACACTACCCCTTTGAACGCGAACCTCTCCATGCCCGCGATAACTTTGAGTAAGCAGGAAACCATTATCAATGATCTAAGATTGAAATAATCACATCATTAGAATGAGAAGCGTATATAATATATATACCTATAAGAAGAATGCATGATTTGCTAAGGCCCTTTGATCTTTGAACTCCGGCCATATTGAGAGGAGAAGAGAGCAGGGAGAAGAAGCTCGTGGTGTGTGTGATGATATATGATGGAGCGTTATATAATTGTATATAAAGAAAAGGGTTACGACTCTTTTTTTGTTTTGGTATGGTTGAGTACGTATAAGATTAGCACTAGCAAAAAAGGGAAAGGCTGAAAACGAAGATTTTAAGCAAGTGAAATGATGTCGTAGCACGCAACAACACAACAACAAGGGAGATATATATCATATATGTATCATGTCATACTCTCACTAATAAACAATCACATTGTGAATCATTCTTCTTGCATTGTTTTCACAATCGAATACAAGTCAAACTCTCCCGATAATTTTGGATAAATTTCTCATTTTATTACCACGTTATATAGTTGTTCATGATAAATTGTTGGAGGAAGAACCCAAGTTTGAAGTGGTGATTGAGATGGATATATCTTTTCTGATATCTCTTGCCTTTTTTGTTATGATTTCATACTATTTTTTGTTCTTATTAGTTACAACCCTCCTGTATAAATACTTGTATCATCAATAAATATCATCAATTCAATCTTATCGGAATGATCTATGAGTAGGAGCACTCATCTAGTCACATGCACCTAGAAATAAATCAGTATGAGGTAAGCAAAAAAAAACGTTGGACTAAAATAATAACCAATTAATTTTGGAGGATTATAATTTCTAGATAGTTCAAAATCTAAGTTATGGAGGTAAAAATATAAAAGTGATTTAATCCACCAACTATAATCTTTATCAGAATAATCCTAAAATAACCTTCACTCCCAAAAACACTCAAAGTTAGGAGGCTGGTGGTTTCAACTATATTTAGATATTTAATAAATAAAATAAATTTTTTGTACAATTTAAAATGTCATTATCATTTCTCATTTAAAATAAAAACAAGTCTAAAATGTATAAAAATCTTAATTGTGGGAAACATGAAAGAAAAAAACCCCGTAATTTCAACAAATAAGAAAGAAAACAACACAATTTTATATTGTTTCACTTAATATTAAATATGTCCACTTAGAGAGATTTTATTGAGGTTGGACTACATATGAAATAGATTAGGGGTGGGATGCACCTTACGTATTTTAGATTATATGATTTGTATCCCACCAGGTCCTATTTGGGTAAGAATCGGGGCTGGCTCAATCCCGCTTTTTCAGTAATTTATTTACTATGTTTAAATTTTACGCTTCATCTGTATAAATATTTATATATATCGTACTTGAAACGCAAAAATAATAAAGTTTCTAAATATCCATAATAACGTATTTAAATTAAAATTTTCAAACATTAATAATGTAACACATCTAATTGAATTTAGCCCATTTGTCATGTTTGATAGTTTAACTAATGTGGTTTATTTTTTAAATAATAATTTTTTAAATAATAATACAAGCATAATTATATAATAATCATAAGTATGTCACTAATGTTGAGGGATTATTTATATTTATTATTTTAAATTAAAAAAAATTAATATGCACGGGACGGGACAAACCTAGCGAGATGAAAAAAATAAGACCCATATCTCGTCCCATATAACTTTTGACGGGACGGAATTTTTAATTTGAATGAAATCCCATCGGAACGGGACCAGACCGGGACCATAATTAACGGGATTTGTCTCCACCCCTAAAGTTAATACGGATACATGGTTACCAATATAATATATAGAGCTAATACTGAAACACTAAAGATAATGTTTAGAGATATAGTATCAAATGAGTCACGTACTATCAAGACTTACTTAGTAGGAAATGGAAAATTCGGTTCTAACACAAGCAAACTTTGTTATGAATTATCTTATAAAATATGCTTTTCATTTTACCTTAGGCTTGCACTCACTAGATGTTCCTCCGGACGACTTAGACCCTTTTTTTTTTTGAAAATGTACGTATATTAGAAAAAAGAGAGGGTTTACAGAGATCACTTGATCAAGGAGTACATTCAGCAGGGGTGTTTGACCCGAAGACTAAGCTAGCAGTAAACAACAGATAAGAAGAAGAAGGTAACAGTTAGGGAAATTTTATGCCAAGGGTAATAGCTCAATAAAAATTATCGGTAGTTCTTGCTTTCCAATTAGCAGACGAGTAAACTTTAATCTCATTGATGATGGTACTTGTACAATCAAAGGCATTGTGCCTTAAATTCTTGAAGATCAGATCATTTCTATTTCTCCAGGTGAAGTAAACAAAGGCAGTGATGGCGGATTTTCGTACTTGGTAGATGAGACTTTTCTTGCGATGGCTAGAGGGGACCAGGTGAACCATTGAAGGATGCTGCAATTAGCGTAAGGGATACGTACCCATTGAAGAATGAAGTTAAGGACAAGATTGTTGAAGCTGCAGTTGGTCCAAAGATGTATCTCCGTTTCTGTTATGACAAAGGACGCATGTGCTATTCAGTGAGGCGTTCCAAGAAGAAAGTTTTCCAAGGGTGAGGAGTTTTTGATGTCCAGCAAGCCAAGAAGTGATGTTGCATTTGGGGATATTTAGACTTCCCCGGATATTAGAGCACCAAGGGATCTTTTGATGAGGAGACCGGAGCATATTGTATGCCTTGTTGTTGGAGAAGGCACCGTGGGAGTTGAGGAGAAGAGTGGAGGTAGCGTGTGTGACGTTGCGGCTTAGGAGCTCATCGCGGATGCACAAGATAGATTTCCATGTGTAACTGTGAGACCGACTTGCTTGGCAGTTCCAGACAGTAGTTTTTTTAAGGATGTGTTTCTTTATTCAAGAGCTCCAAACGTTGGGTGAATTTGAGTCAAGATCTAGAATAAGTTTGGAGAAGCAAGCTTTATTCTAGGAAATAATTTCTTTAAAACCAAGACCACCCTCAGAGATAGGGATACATACATGATTCTAAGAAATAAGGGCACGCTTACTGCTGTCTTTGCCCGACCAGAGAAAGGCACGCAGGAAAGACAGCGAGCGCTCCAGGATTGAACACGCTTGGTAATTTTATGAATGAGGGGTTGATAATCAATAACATGGAGATGTTTAGCACCAAGAGGGACTCCCAGATAGTAGAAGGGGAGATCCCCGACGTTGAACCCCAGGGAGGTAGAAATGATCAGCTGGTCAGAGAGGGGGACACCCCCGAAGAAAATGGTGGACTTACTGACATTAATTTTGAGCCCGGAAAAGGAGCCGAAGAAGTCCATAGTAGCCTTGAGCCTGCTAATGGAGTAGTGATCGCCTCGACAGAAGAGCATTAAGTCATTTGCAAAACAAATGTTAGTGATATTAGGGTTGGAGCATTTGGGGTGGAGATTGAAATTGGGGTCCAGAGTATTTTGGTTGATCAAAGAGGACAAAAACTCCATGGCTAACACAAAGAGGGCTGGAGATAAAGGGCATCCTTGTCTGAGACCTCTATTCCCTTTGAAGAAAGCTTCCAAGTTTCCATTAACGTTGATAGGGAAGGTGGTGATGGTAATGCAAGCTTGAATCCAGGTGATGAAGATCTCTGGCAACCCAAAACGTTTGAGGATCGTGAGGATGAACTGGTGGTCAATGGTATCAAAAGTTTTACGGATGTCAATCTTGATAGCACATCTGGGGAAATGGAGTTCCTACCATAGCTTTTGATGAGTTCTTGGCAAAGCAGGATGTTGTGCTTTATGGATCGGTTTTTAACAAAGGCGCCTTGTTGGGGCCCGATAAGGTTGGGGAGGATAGAGTTAAAGGCGATTAGCCAGGATCTTTGCAATGGTTTTATAAATGATGCCACAACAAAAGATGGGTCTGTAGTCATTGGGGGTAGAGGGATTGTCCTTCTTAGCAATCAAGGTGATGCAAGAGTGATTAATCTGCTTGAGGAGTTGTCCCTTTCTGAAGAAATCCTTAATAGCAGTACAAAAATCCTCTCCAACGATCTCAGGAGCTTTTGAAGAAGAGGGAACTAAAGCCGTCCGGCCCGTGAGATTTGTTGTCGCCAATGGAATAGAGAGCATATTTGATGTCATTATTGGTGAATTGGGCTGTAAGATTGGTACAAAGGTTGTCTGGCAGGATGGTTAGGTTGACTGAAGGGATTGTGGAGGAGTGTAGAGAGTTGTCCCGGGCAAGAAGGTTACGGAAGTAGTGGACAGAGATGGAGGAGATTTGGTTGTGGTATGTGATTAGGTTAAGGTTGTTGTCTAAGATGGAGGGGATGCGGGACATACTTTCCCTGGATCTGATGCTATTAAAGAAGTCGGAGTTGCAGCTATCCCCGAACTTGAGCCAGTTTAGTTTGGCGAGTTGGGAGGTAGTACGATTCAGATTGTCTTCAAGAGCCTGCAACATGATAAGGTCATTTCTTTCTTCAGTATGGAGAGTTGAATCCATGGGCTTTAGTTGAAGTCTTTTTTGGGTATCCAGAAGCTTTTCCTTGCACACTTGTCGCCCAATGTGAAGATTCTCAAAGGTGATACTCGGGAAGCGTTTGAGGGCAGGCTTGATGGCTTTGAACTTATTAACGAGTATGTACATATGATTCCTCTGAATGTTCTCAGACCAGACATTCCCAACAGGGGTGAGGAAGTTTTCATGGGTGATCCAAGAGTTGTTGAACCTAAACGGGACGTTGAGTTTAGAATTTTCATGGTCCAGGGAGAGGAAGGCCGGAGAGTGATCCGAGATGGAGGGTTGTGTGAACCAAGCGGTGGAGGAGGGGAGGTCGACTTTCCAGAGATGATTGATGAGTACCCTATCGAGCTTGCACCAGATACGGCTACCATTCTGCCTTCCATAAGAACTTGCAACCCGAGAAAGGGTGATCATGGATGTTGGTGTGGAGGAGTAGGTCAGGGAGCTCATTGGAGGGTTGAGAGATGACTGGAATGAGGTTGGAGATCTTTTCGTTGGGGGTTAAGGTGACGTTAAAATCACCCATCAAAGTCCAGGGATTAAGAGTGGTGCTATGGGGGATTTTGAGGTCATTCCAAAGGGGTATACGATTTTCAGAGGAGTTATGGGCATATATGAAGGAGCACTCCAGAGGTTGAGTATCATTAAGGAGAGAAATGCGGCAGTGAATGAGTTGCTCAGAGGTGAAGAGGGGAAGAAGGTTAATTTTTGCAGGGTTCCACCAAATCTAAATACGACAGTTTTTGGACAGGGATCCGTTGGAAAAATGTTTTCAGTTGGGGAGGAGACGGGAGGCAAGGCGTTCTTCCTTGGTCTTTCTTAGACGAGTTTCAAGGATAGCAATTACGTCAATTGACAACAATTTATTTGATGGCTCTTTGCTTGCTTACGTGGTTCAAGATGACTTACACCCTTGCTTACATGTTGATGTTAAGGGAAGGATAACTCCTAGGATGGCTATTTTATAATGTTTTTCTGTTTCAATGAATAAATGGCGACTCTTTTGTCTTTGAGAAAAACCAAACAAATGACAAATAACCCAAATTACGCGGATATCATTCCGTTTGCACTGGATTACTCCGCCTCTTGGACCTCAAGGTAAGAGATATTTTGTTCCCTTAACCCAAACTCATTGATAGGTGATGGAATCACAATCAGTTTAGGTAGTTTTTAGAGTCCTTTTTATGTTTTTGAGTCATATTATGTTGCTAATACTTTGATCCATATAAAAGAGTCTAAATGAAGCAAAAGAAGGTATTAGCAACACGGAGTAAAGCGACGAAGACAAGTTTCTGGTGCCACACCGCCCCCACGAAGTAGTGTCACCGCCCCTGCGGTGGCATCCATGCCGAGAGCCGCGGCCAGCGCCTTCACCTGCGCCGAGAGAAGCTTGTCACCGCCCCCGTGGCCGCCTCTGGCCGCCCCTGCGGTGACAACCCTGAAGACACACGCCGAGGCCGCAACCAGCGCCTTCGCCCGCGGCCAAGAAGAGACATGTCACCGCCCCTGCGGCCGTCCTTGTCCGCCCCTGCGGCCTTCCTTGTCCGCCCCTGCGGTGACCCATCCTGAAGAAGCAAAGACAGCGCCCCAGCGCTCTTGCCAGCGGCCCTGTGAAGTCGAAGATCCAGTGTCACCGCCCTTGCGGTGACTCCGGGCCGCGCCTGCGGATCTTCACCAGAAACGTTACGAAGCTGAAGAGTCGGACGTTCAAAGAGCATTGAAGAACCCGCCCCGCGGGAACGACGAGCCACCCCTGCGGCCACGAGGAAGATGGAACGTTTTGGCCTAAACCGCCCATGCGGCACCGTTGGCCGCCGGTGCGGCTTAGCGTAAGAGGACTTTACTCGACTGTTTTCGTCACTTTTATGGCCTTAAGTGTGGCTGTTTGCACACCCTCTTTAATCCATTCTTAATGGTGGTTGTTTGCACAACCTCTTTACTCTTTTTTAATGCATTTTATAGTATAAATAGAGCCCTTGGCTTAGGATAGAATCATCTCATTTTCCACACAAAAACCTCTATAATTCTAAGTGTCTTTTGTATGGAGTGCTAAGTCTTCCTTTGCTACATTGGGTGGATTGAAGCTTCATATAAGTTGGTTGTAAGTTCTTTTTAATAGAAGTTTTATTCAATATATATTTGTGTTATATTCCTTGTGTTTTAACTTAGTTTATATGTTTATTTTCTACTTAATTTGATCACCTAAGTTGTATAATTGCATGCAAAAGGCTAAGGTTAATTGGTTCCGGGTTCGGGTCATTAATCCAGTAGCAAACTCTTAGGTATGAGCGGGTTGTGAATATCTAAGTGTAAAAGAAATATAACTACATGATAAGATTAACGGGTTGTTTCTCTTTTATGTATCTCTTTATCTTTGGTAGAATGCTAACTTGTTGTTTGATCTTGTAGGTTTACGGATTAACAACTTGTTAAGTTGTGTTAATGCCGGTTAACTTAATGCATAAATACGATCAAGATGAGAATAAATATTGAATGCTTCTAAAAAGAATCAACCAAGTTATATGTATGCTAAGATCCTACCTAGTGTAGCTCTTAAATCAACTTTATTTTCACCAACTTTATAATTGTCTTTGTCTTGTTTTATTACAATCCAAACCCCCCTTTTTGTCACCAAATCAATATTTAAAACTAATAAAAACTCGATAAAACTCCCTTGGGTTCGACCCTTGCTTAATCACTATACATTGGTTAGTATTAAGTTCGGATTTAACTTGATAAGTTTATTATAGCGACCTTAGAAAATACGCTTGTCACTCATTGACCGGAACAGTAAAACTCCCGTTAAAAACTCAAAACTGATAAATCCTATATCCTAGAGACGACGATTTTCCAACTGAATATACAATGTGTGACATTGAACACGTATTAATATCGATAATGCTAGGCTACTCCCTTGTAAAAACGTAGCCTAATAATTCATAATTTTACATCTTTTAGGCTGCTTTTGATTTCTTTCTAGACCCTCAAATTTGTCATGGTATTGGTCTTGGTCGTATTGGACTATAAAAGGCAACCAATAATGCCGAAATGAAGACATGCAAGTTAACTTTTGTAAGGAAAATGAAATAAAATCACAATTTAGAGATAAAAAGAAATATGGGTTCGGCCTCTTTATTTAAAGAAAGCCGAATTTCACGATAACAACATTGTGACTCCGTTACGCATCATCTATAGTTGTTTTGGTCGAACCTCATTTCATCATTCGATCTCTAACTTCTCATTCCATCATTTCGTGTGTGAATTGGCTTCAAAAAAAGGCCTTTCATCAAGTGTCACAAAAAGACCTTTAACCATTTCATTAAAAGTATAGAAAATTACATTTATTATATAAAAATTTATAGCTTAAAATGAGGATAACCTATTGTTTCATACCCGTCGAGTGTCGACCACACCGAATCGTTGCATTTAAGTGAAAATGTGGTCCATATGAAGATAAAAAAAAATAAAAATATCTCACACCAACAATAAAATTTATAGCTTAAATTAAATGACGATACACTAATCTTTGTCGTCAAATAATAAATTAAGTCATAAAAGAATCTTTAAATATTTTTCGATACTATATTTCAATCATTATTATAATTCGTATATTAGGCTTTATGTTTATATTTATATTCGAATATAATTTTTTAAAGTTAAAAAGTATAAGATATGACCTATTCATTCAACCAGCTTAAAACTCTACAACTGCATTCTTATTTTTATATCAAATTAGCACAATATAAACTAAAAATACATCTATTCAAAAACACCTCATAAATTTAGTAACCTAATTTATCATTTATATTAATGTGGAACCTTGCTCAGAAGGCCAGAACTTTAAATAATGAATCTAGTTTGACGTATAATATTGTTTTATATTTTAAATATTCAAATTATAACTTAATAAAAGAGATATTATATTTATAAGAAAATAAAAATAGAATTTCATGTAGGAGAAGCTAAAGATTATTGTGCAACTGCCGGGGAATGCGGATTTGCAACCCACTTTCACCGCCTTTCTTGATTCCTAATCAACCGGCCTGTCTAAACGCAGTCTTTGTGAAGCCTCATTAACCACTTACATTCCCGATTCCATTCTTGAATTTGTAATCATTTTAAATTTCTTTTTTGAAGGGCGTAATCATTTTGATTTAGGGGTAACTATCGAATTATGTTTAAGATTAAATTTTATTTGGTATCATAATAGGTCGATCTCTTACATATTAGTTTATTGAACTATCGGCCTTATGACTTTAAGTCCAGAAATAGATCCGATTAAACTAGTCCGCCTTAAGATATGTCTTTATATGTCAATCGAGATAAATAGTTGCACATATTGAACTTAGTATATAAGGTTGATTGGTTACTACTGCTATTGTCGATTAGTTTTAGAATAAAATCTCACCGGACTTATGTTTTATACTCGGGACCAATATATATATGTGTTCGGACATATACGTTTAGATGTTCGATAAAACCTGACGTCGTAATTGACCAGTTGATATCCCAAGTGACTTTTAATCTGACTTTTCTTAAACGAATAAAACACCTCAACATTAATTGTCATTACGACATAGAAGGGCGGTACATGGTTCATGTTAGCACTCATATATGGCCATAGGTGAAATTCAACATGTATATTAATTGGCTAGTTGTAAAAAGCCCGAGGACTATGGAACAAAGGATTATCCTAGACCTACATCGAGGTATTGACGGAGATTCTCAAATATCGCAGAACAGAATGACATACGATGAGATAAAATACAATAGAAACAAAGACAGGGAACGGATACTCTTAACGGTCAAAGCAAGCCCTTTTATTCTCATTCTAAATTCTTTAATTCAGAACGAATAAAATCTCCCCAAATAAGATTCGAACCTACAACTAGTCAGTTAACAGCCGACCGCTCATATATGTTTGTTTGGGGCTTGGCCGAGTCTACTCCCACTACAACTTAAGGGGTATATGGAATAGTATTGGTTCATCTCACAAGTAAACCCGGTTCTCAAGGATAATATATATATATACCCGATTTACGTAAGCACTCTTGCATGAAGATGAAGCTACACTTATTTTATTGTATTAGCTTTTCTCATTCGCTTTCCTCGATCAATAACAAGATATTGTTAATTAATTATAAAGTTTATCGGATTGTCTTTTTAGAAATTATTGTTTATGTAGTGTTGAGCAACATATTTATTGACTAAACTCAAAGCCTACCCAGTACTCTTATACTATAGTTTATTTACATAAAAACCAGTTCTCACAACATCCTATAATAACATAGCTTGTTGGGATCGGGTAAATAGACAGATGTCATTGTCTCGTATAGTCATGTATGCTTTATGTTATTATTGTATTTGTTCGTGGAATCATCGATCACATTCCTCGGCTTCACCAAATCCATCGCTAGCCTGACGGTTCATGTGAAGAAAATAATGTTTGAGCTACTTGGTCTTTCATCAAATTGTTACTTAGATGATCAGTACTCTTATTAAACTGCTTATTTTAATTTTCAAATTATATTAGACAATAGATTAGTAATTGACTTGAAGATAGTTGTATTTTCACATCAACTCTTGCTACCAACAAAATTTGGTATATATATATATATATATATATATATATATATTGTCTTATTCACTTGTTATGATTTTTAATTTAACATGTTCCTGATCGATTGAGTTCCAATTATCAATTAGTGATTTTAATTAAAAGTTTATTATCTTTTAAAATAAAATTTTAATCAATTATAAATTAGGAGAATGAGATATGAATCACACGACATTGTTGTAACTAAAGTGAAAGGAGGTGATAACAAATGTCAGGATCCATAATCTTAGGACAAAAAAAAAATAGGAAAGAAAATAAAATTTCAAATAAAAAAAAGAAAGGAGTGGAGAAAGAGACTTGACTACTTTAGTAGCAAAATAGGGCAAGCAGCGGTGACATTGGAGGACAATCATGCAAGTTGACGTACAAGATGGTGATTTGCTCTTCTCGACAACCTTATTCACTGTGTCGTTTAATGAAATTATACCAAATAATTAACATAATTATGAATCTTAGGGATAGCGTGAAACAAATTATTTGGATGGATACTATTAACTTATTATAACGACATGCTCTAAAAAACTGAACGTCTCAGTTTTGTAACAATATAAAAAAGATTCGTATAAAATATTCTAATACTTGTTCTCACTTATCCTAACTAACTATATAGAGAGATAGGTAGTAGGAACATTTTTAGAGTATGTAATATAAACCTCTAAGATCTTTAGATTACATAATTAACGTTTATGATGGAAGGTACATAATAAGATAAAATAGGAGAGTTTCATATAATTGTTCAAATTTTGTTCACCGGCCATTAATATATCTTTGGAAAAGAAACGTCGATATCATATTTTTTGATGAACAAATAGTAAAATCGGTATAATTATACATTAATGAACTTTAAAAAAAATTAACGACCATTAAAGGAAGGTAAAAATATGGTATGCAAGTCGTTAAAACATAGTATACCCGTCGTTAAAAATGTAGTATACAGTCTTTAAATTTTGTTTGATCGTTAAAATATATTATACCAGTCGTTAAATTTGATCATTCAAATTTAGTCGTTAAAATTTAGTCGTTAAATTTGGTCGTTAAAATTTGATCATTAATTTTTATGCTGGTTAAATTTGTTAGGATTGATCGTTAAATTTTGTTATGATCATTAAATTTGGTCGTTAAATTTTATGCTGGTTAAATTTGTTAGGGTTGGGCGTTATTTTTTTTTTGTCGTTAAATTTTATCATTAAATTTTATGCTGGTTAAATTTGTTAGGATTGATTATTAAATTTTGTTCTGGTTTAAAATTTGTAATATGTAAAAAATGTTGGTTAAATTTGTTAAAATTACATCAAAAATCTCAAAAGGGTGTAACGGGTCTTGCATATAGTGTTTAGGATAATTGATTTTGCTATTCAGAAAGTATTGACGTCAAAAATTTAATATAATTTTATTTTCATTTTTTTAATAATGTTAATTATATAGAAGAGTTTTTTTTTTTACACCGGAAGAATATTCTAAAGTTATGAATATGTCTTTAATAGTGGTCTAATTAGTGATCTTTTTTGGGTAGAATGGTTTAGATAGTGGCTTACTTTTAGGTAGGAAGACATCTTATCTTGTAAACTAAAGGCCTTTAATGTAACACCTCTATATTATATGTATTGTATACATGCATTTCATAACCATCCGTCCCGTCAATGAATTATATTTTAAATCTTATATGATGCATAAAAACGTCAATCGCCTTCAATTGATTTCCAACTTTCAAAGATGGACAATTTCATATGGAAAATTGTTACTTTAATGTCTTGTAAGTTAAGTTGAAGGTGTTACATCCATGGACCAATAAGAAAATGGCGTACCACGACCACACGACCACACTCCAAGCTTTTGGGACTTCATTTTTTTTTCCTACAAGTTTTGAACATTAATAAGAGACACTACAAGGATGCTTGTTAAATTCATGGTGGCCGTATGATCGATAAAAATAGTTTGTGAGCTTATGTTAGTTTACATCCAATGATATATTATCATTAACTTTGGTTTCATATCTCATACACTAACATCTTGATTAAGTTAGGTCCGCTAGACAAAGTGACACGTCTATTTGGTATGGTAATGTGAAGCAGTAGACAGGTGAACTCGAAGGGATTATAATAATATTGAAATGACTAGACAAAATACCACGGAAACAGAGCGGAGGAGAGAAACAAACATACGCCGGTCAAATAAATTTATAATAAAATTTACAAGAATCAATTATCGATAAAAGTCTCAATTCTGAACTATCGTTTAAACCTTTAGATTCGGGCACTTGTCCATATTCATAATCTCTCCAAATGAAATAAACTAAATTCACACTAAACTCAAACACCAAGACATACATCCAAATCCAACTAATTAGATCATTGAAAGTGAAAAAAAGAAAAAGAAAAAAACTTGAGTAACTTTATCATCAAGAGTGTATTATTGAAATAAACAGCTAGTTCAATAGCTATATAATATAATGCTAAATATTATTGATGGTTTTCTTAAAACTTAATGTGAAAAATGATGAACTCTCTTTATTGAGGAGTCATTTTAATATACCGAAAGTTGAATTGAATTAATCAATCAATTTAGTGCTTTAACCCATCTTTGGATAAATTGTATGTGCATTGTATGTTTATCATAATTGGCAGGGGAAATTTTATTAAAGTATGCACTATTGAAAGGGAACACACAATAACGAAAGTGATAATTAGGGCTCTACGGGTAGAATTTTAATACTTTTAAGCTCGGCTCGTTTTGTTTACGAGGTCGAGGTGAATCTAAATTTTAACTAAATTCTAAAATATTTTTATATTCGGTTTGTTTTGAAAGGGAGCAATAAGACGAGTAACTCGGCTAATATAACAGCTATATAAGACTAGTTATTCTAGTGGAATCAACGGAATGTTTCGAGCTTTAACACTCTCAAGATCGACTCGTTTATAAACCAGAAGAACCTGCATCGAGCCTAAATTGTAATCTAGATTTAAAATTGTTGATAGTAAGCTTGATATCTTACCCAATACAAGGCTTTGAAAAGCAAGAAGGAATCAAAAGAAAGTATGGTGTGTAAAGGGTTACTAACTTATGGGCTTTCTTCCAAAGTATAGTTAGTGGGCCGCTGTCGGCCCAAGTTTGTAGCTTTGACTTATGTTGGCCCATCTCCGATTCCTCAGGCTCGGGATATGACTTATGAGTGACAGACGTGCTACTTACAGCTCAGCTACCCATTATTCCGCGTACAGTGCCTGCGTGTTAAATTACGATAATACACAAATGATTCATGTACACCATACTTGCAAGCCAAGGTACTCTTAGTTCCGCCGGTCAACATGTGAGGTAAACGGGCGTTGACACGTGGTTTTTCAGGGAAACTTCTAGAAGTACTTGTTTGAATCAATTACTACTTTTAAGTAATTTATAGTGAATCAATTATACTGGTTATTCTATGTAAATACAAGTTTTGTGATTTAGGTTATGTAGCACGTATACTATAAATATTACGGAGCATCTTTTATTGAAAAAGAAAATTAAAAAGTGTGGACACTTTTAATTAATTAAGTTTGGAGTTACTACTTTTCAGTAATTTAATCAAATAATTATCTATTTTTATTTACACAGGAGAAAATTTAGATAAATTGCATTACTGAAAATGAGATAAAACCTCAACAATTTATAAATGAATGTCAAACTCTACAAGTATATTATCATTGTACGTTTGTTTTTACCAAAAATAAATAAAATCATTGTACGTTTCTAACTTAGTACTCGGATTTCAAAATTTTAGAGTAAACTTTCATTTGTCAACGGAATAATGACAACATCAATAATATCGATCACTAGAATATGATACCTGGCATACAGTCGGTCCCACAAGACCATGCCAGACTGTCGGATCCTACCGATTAGCCGTCGTCAGATCGAATACATCTAAGTTAATGACAATCTGACAATCTAACGTCGTTACATTTAGAGCCCGTTTGGTTTAAACTCCGGAAACGGAAACGGAATAAAAACGTATCTAGTCTATACGTATACCTATGCTCATGAAATTTTTGGGAAATTATTCCTTGTGGTTTGAAGTAATTGTAGTAGAAATTGATTAGTTTTGATACCCTATAGGGTAACAAAATGGAGAAATCAAGAGTATTTTACATGAAACCACATGAAATGCTTCCATTAACAAAGTACTAATGTGGACTGAATTTATTTTCATTCGATTTTCGTTTTCAGAGTTACAGCCAAACGGAGGGTTAATGTTGTATGCGTAGCAATCTTGTTCTTAATTTTGTTATTAACTATCTTATGGATGAACTTTAATTTATTCAATGTCCGAGATTTATTTAATTATTGATAACTAAAAATATAAAACCCATGAAACTTCACACAAATAGCTAGGGAATTCATATATACGCACGTACTTTCACCACTAAATTATTGTTTTACTTAAGTCTTAAGTTATATGTAATACACTATCAATCCACGATTTTATTAATTGAACATATGTAACACTAATTCATCTAGATACATATAGTTAACAAGAACCATACTTTTTAAAAAAAAAAAAAAGAAGAAGTTGGCAATAACCATAAATCAAATTTCTCAAGAACCATAGTTAATAAGAACCATAGTTAATTGCAAGAACCATAGTTAATTGCAAGAACCATAGATTTTAAAATACATATATGTACTTGACAAGCCTTTATTTTTTGTGAAAACGCGGTTTGTTTACTCTGTTAGCGTGTTTGGACATAGTCGTACATGAAATTTCCAGGAAAGCTAGACTGTACGTACCTACTGAACAACAACTACCGACGACGCGGCTGTAACCGTTAACAGGCATTATAAAAAGACAGCACCTTCAACTCACCCATTACAACTACTCTCCTCTCTTCTTTATCATCCAAAAGCGATCACTCATCTACAAATCAAAACTTGATACATAATTCAACTGAAAAAACAGCCGACGTTCATCTTAGCCATCATGCCAACGCCCCGTAGTCACCCGAAACAGGACCTTGTACTCGAAAACAGGAAGACAGTATACACGTGCAACGGGTGCAAGATGGATGGATACGGAGAGCGGTACCGATGCAATCATTGCAACTATGATCTACACAAGGAGTGCATGAACCCTAAAGAAGCCATAACCCTAGAAACCCTATTCCCCGGTTCAACCTTCAATTTCATGAGCCAGCCCGCTAAAGCCCGAACCAAAAAAGGTAGGGCGTGCGACGTGTGCGGGATGACGGTGAAAGGGTTTTGTTACCATGACAAAGCTCGAGGACTCGACGTTCACCCACTTTGCACGTTACTCAAGCCTGAAATTCTAGTCGATGATGTCAAGTTTGAGCTGCGTAAGGAAATGCAGTCAAGCTGCAATTGGTGCAAAAAGAAGAAGCTCAAAGGAACTGTTGATCATGTACCTGGGTTTTGCTACGTTTCTGGCTGTGGAGAGTACAGCTTTCATGTCTACTGCTTGCTCGCCATGGGATTCGAATGCGGAGCGAATAGCTGTGTACAGGAGAATGATGATGGTGATTATAATCGGTTTAGTAGAGAGGTTGCTGTTCCTGAGCTGAGGATGGAGAGGAACATTCCTGGACTGGGTGGAAGAACCAAATTCGTTAAAGTGGTGAAGCTTTTTCTGAAGATCGTTCTGTCGGTTCTTTTTGGAGATCCGACCGCCATTATTGCTTCTGTGATGGTGGAGCTCATACCACGCCTCCTAGGTTAATAAATTTTAAATTTTGTATTATAATTGTTTATATAGATCGTCTAAAATTGCATGATTTCCGGGTCGGTATTCTTTCAATATTATTATTTCATGTTTTTGTTATATACATTTTGTAAGCGCGGACTGCGATCCAAGCCACACGTCATCTGAATATTTATTTGTGAGAATTATGTCGTGAGATGTATGAATATTTACTTAAGTTTTTATAGTTGCAATTGTTCAAGTAAAATTTGTCAATTTGGCAGTGAATTGAATTGGTTGCATTTTCTATGGATTTGTAAGTTCCAAATTTAGGTTGAGGAACTTAATTAACTAACTAACTAACAGAAAATAACATATATGCGCGCGTAAACCAAACTTGCAAGCCGAGTCGTCTTTCCTTCCTAGATAATCAATCTCATTCTTTTCTATGGATTTGTAAGTTCCAAATTTAGGTTTGCTGAAGCACGTAAACTCCTGTTTTTAAATGTTTTTTTTAAAACAAATTAATTACGATAAAATACTAAGAAGTAGAATCTTAAAATTGAAAGGGAGACCGATTCATAAACAGCAGATTTGACACTATCATGGAAGTTTCAGATTTGGTGGTTGGGCAGTGGGCACCGCAATCGTCGATTTATCGGCAATTACCTGACATCAATCTAGGAACAATCAGTCAACACTTGTGTCTTGTGATCGACCTTGATGACAATTATATAATACCCAACAAATCATGATCCTGAGATTGATCTAATTAATAGAAAATTAGTTATGATTGGGTATGTGGAGCAGCCGGAGCCTACTATGGGGAGAGAAGGGCGTGTTTCGACATTGCTTTTGACGTGCACTAGCAATGTGGGAAACTTGAGACGACGATACAGGTGGAAGATGTAAAGTTTGAGCTCCTGGGTTATCAAAGTGTGAGTGGTGTAAGAGAAAGAAGCATGAAGGAAGTGTGAAACAAGTATAGTTTTCATGTGTATTGTTTTTCGTATAGTTTTCATGTGTATTGTATAATCTAAGCACGTTGTAATCTTGAGATTGTTTTAGCAATATCACAAAACATAGTTTTGGTAAACCAAATTACCAATTTTAGTATTTGATTCATCTAATTAATTGTTGTCTAATTCCAACAATTTAGTTTTTTTTTCATTTGTATCAACTAAAACAATCTCAAATTTCCACCTTGATTGAAGCAATTTCATATTTTTACATTAATAATCTTAATCATAGCTCTTGATTGAGAAATTTAAGATAAGGAATAAGAAATCACACCCTGATTGAAGCAATTAGATGATAGTATCAACAGGTTTTGGTAAAACTTACAACTTCTTCACAAAAGATGAACAATGATGAAGATAAGAGATAACTTTGAAAAGAAATCAAGATTTGGATGAGAAACAGTTTATCTTTGAAAGTTTTAATTGGGAGAGAAGAAGGGTAGAAGAATGTTTAGAACGAGTAAGTGAAGGTTTGGATCTAGCGGGATGAAAGATATTTATACTTACCTTGGTTAAAAACTTCCCGTTGGAGGCTAAAATCTGACCGTTGGAATTCACTCGATCGAGTAAGGGTATGAGTCGATCGAGTGATTTTGCTCCTTCGATCGAGTGAGAGTACCATAAGGTCACTCGATCGACTTACTCGATCTACTTGTTCCGCCACTCGGTCGATTAATTAACTAGAAGTGTATTTGCATATATGTATCTAATAACCCTCGATTAGCTTCATAGTATAACGACCTGTTATAATAAGACAATAAATCTAGGTATACTGATACAATGGGTCAGGGGAAACATATTTTGGGCCCATAGATTAATGGGCCCGGGGCGACGGGGGTGCGGGGGGCGGAGCCCCCGCGGATGATTCTATATATTTATAGAATCCTATCTATTTATAAGGAATTCTATCTATTTGTAGGATTCTATTATTTATAGGACTCTATCTATTAATAGAGAATTCTATCTATTTATGGTTATAAATAGATAGGTGTAGGATTGTATTCATTATTCACCAAAGTATATTGAAAACCCTAGCTGCAAGGTTTGTGCAGTAAAATCACAAAACGTCTTGTCTTCTTCTCTCTCTATCTCTGAAGTAACTCGTTGAAAGATCACAACAACTGGTATCAGAGCTCAACAATTAGTATCATGAGCAAGGTTGTCGATGAGTTCCGTTGAAAAATTTGAGGTTTCGCGATTCAACGGAACTGACAACTTCGGTCTTTGGCAGCAACGAGTTAAGGATCTGCTAACGCAACAGGGGATGTTGAAGACGAAGAAGACGAGCTTCTGCAGCGTGACCGCGGGGGTGGATCAACAGAGCCGCGGGTGCGGATCCAGGAAACCGCAGGGGCGGCGCCATGAACCGTAGGGGCGGCACTAGGAGGCGCCAGGAACCACAGGGGCGACGCCAGATGGCGCCAAGAGGTGCCAAGAACCACAGAGGCGGCGCCAGGAGGCGCCAGGCGGCACCAGAGGCGCCAGGAGCCGCAGGGGCGGTGACAGGAACCGCAAGGGCGGCACCAGGAGGCGTCAAGGGCGGCGCCAGGAACCGTAGGGACGGCGCCAGGAGCTGCAGGGGCGGCGCCAGGAGGTGTCAGGAGCCGTAGGGGCGGCGCCAGGAACCGCAGGAACAACACCAGGAGGCACCAAGAGGCGCCAGGAGGCGCTAGGAACCGCAGGGGCAGCGCCAAGAGGCGTCAGGAGCCGTAGGGGCGGCGCCAGGAGGTGTCAGGAACCGTAGGGCCGACACCAGGAGGTGCCAGGAACCGCAGGGGCGACGCCAGAAGGCGCCTGGAGGCGCCAAGAGCCGTAGAGGCGGCGCTAGGAGCCGCAGGGGCGGCACTAGGAGCCGCAGGGGCGGCGCCAGGAGTTGCAGGGGCGGCGCCAGGAAGCGTAGGGGCGGCGCCAGGAGGTGCCAGGAGCCGCAGGGGCGGCGCCAGGAACGGCACCAGGAGGCGCCAGGAACCGCAGGGGCGGCACCAGGAGGCACTAGAAAGCACCAGGGGGCGCTAGGAACCGCAGGTGCGGCGCCAATAACCGCAGGGGCGGCACCAGGAGGCGCCAGGAGCCGCAGGGGTGACGTCAGGAGGCGCCAGGCGGTACCAGGAGGCGCCAGGAACCGCAGGGGCAGCACCAGCAGGCGCCAGGAGCCGCAGGGGCGACGTCAGGAGGCGCCAGGGGCCGCAGAGGCCTTGAGAAAGCCCCTTGTCAAGAGAAACAAGGAGGATCTGGCAACAAGATCCTGGAGTTGTATATGTGTTTCCAAATTTTGTATTAGATTATGTTGTCTAGGTGGAGATTGTTATAATAAGACAATAAATCTAGGTATACTGATACAATGAGCTAGGGGAAACATATTTTGAGCCCATAGATTAATGGGCCCGGGGCGACAAGGGGTGCGGGGGGCGGAGCCCCGCGGATGATTCTATATATTTATAGAATCCTATCTATTTATAAGGAATTCTATCTATTTGTA
The DNA here is from genome assembly GCA_002319775.1 of Fagopyrum tataricum. Taxonomy (NCBI): domain Eukaryota; kingdom Viridiplantae; phylum Streptophyta; class Magnoliopsida; order Caryophyllales; family Polygonaceae; genus Fagopyrum; species Fagopyrum tataricum. The sequence goes on along the minus strand of CM008285.1, from coordinate 2,604,539 downwards.
GGATTCTATTGTTTATAGGACTCTATCTATTAATAGAGGATTCTATCTATTTATGGTTATAAATAGATAGGTGTAGGGTTATATTCATTATCCACCAAAGTATATTGAAAAACCTAGCTGCAAGGTTTGTGCAATAAATCACAAAACGTCTTGTCTTCTTCTCTCTCTATCTCTGAAGTAACTCGTTGAAAGATCACAACACGACCTGACCAACACTATAACTTTGGGGAGCAAGGATCTCTTCTTCCACCCATCTTCCGTGCCGAGTTTGATAACATAAAGAATGTGGTATAATAAGACAATAAATCTAGGTATACTGATACAATGGGCCAGGGGAAACATATTTTGGGCTCATGGATTAATGGGTCCGGGGCGACAAGGAGTGCGGGGGCGGAGCCCCGCGGAAGATTTTATCTATTTATAGAATCCTATCTATTTATAAGGAATTCTATCTATTTGTAGGATTCTATTATTTATAGGACTCTATCTATTTATAGAGGATTCTATCTATTTATGGTTATAAATAGATAGGTGCAGGGTTGTATTCATTATCCACCAAAGTATATTGAAAACCCTAACTTCAAGGTTTGTGCAGTAAAACCACAAAACGTTTTGTCTCCTCTTCTCTCTCAATTTCCGAAGTAACTCGTTGAAAGATCACAACAATTTGTATCAGAGCAAGGTTGTCGATGAGTTCCGTTGCAAAATTTGAGGTTCCACGATTCAACGGAACTATCAACTTCGGTCTTTGGCAGCGACGAGTTAAGGATCTGCTAACGCAGCAGGGGATGTTGAAGACGAAGAAGACGAGCTTCTGCAGCGTGACCGCGGGGGTGGATCAACAGAGCCGCGGTTGCGGATCCAGGAACCGTAGGGGCGGCACCAGGAGGCGCCAGGAGCCGCAGGGGTGGCGCCAGGAACTGCAGGGGCGGCACCAGGAGGCGCCAGGAAACCGCAGGGGCGGCTCAGGCCACCGCAGGGGTGGCGTTAGGCGGCACCAAGAGGCGCCAAGAACCGCAGGGACGACGCCAAGAACCACAGAGGCGACGCCGGGGCGGCGCCAGGCGGCACCGGGAGGCGCCAAGAGCCGCAGGGTCGTCGCCAAGCGGCGCCAGGAGACACCGGGCGGCGCCAAGAGGCGCAAGGAACCGCAAGAACGGCGCCAGGAGGCGCCAAGAACTGCAGAGGCGGCCCCAGGAGGCGCAGGGGCGGCGCCAGGAGGCCGCGGGGGCGGTGACAGATCCGCAGGGGCGCCAACTTGACTCCGCAGCTGCGTTTTCTTCAACAATGCCTTGTAGGTTAGGGACGCTGCCGAGTGAGGTGGAGGAGTGGACAGCGGGGTCTCCGTACATTATAGGACGGGGACGTTTTTGGGGTCATGTCTTTGTGTTGGATGAGTGAGAAAGTCCCCTGTCAAGAGAAACAAGGAGGATCTGGCGACAAGATCCTGGAGTTGTATGTGTTTTCAATTTTTTGTATTAGATTATGTTGTCTAGGTGGAGATTATTATAATACGACAATAAATCTAGGTATACTGATACAATGGGCCAGGGGAAACATATTTTGGGCCCATGGATTAATGGGTCCGGGGCGACATGGGGTGCGGGGGCGGAGCCCCGCGGAGGATTCTATCTATTTATAGAATCCTATCTATTTATAAGGAATTCTATCTATTTGTAGGATTCTATTATTTATAGGACTCTATCTATTTATAGAGGATTCTATCTATTTATGGTTATAAATAGATAGGTGTAGGGTTGTATTCATTATCCACCAAAGTATATTGAAAACCCTAACTACAAGGTTTGTGCAGTAAAACCACAAAACGTTTTGTCTCCTCTTCTCTCTCAATTTCCGAAGTAACTCTTTGAAAGATCACAAAAGAATGAATGTTGAAGGTGATGATTAGATGATGACATTTCATTCTCTGATGCTTCTTCAAACTCTAGCCGATTGAATCTCTGGCTCTTTGTTTAAGGACTCTTCTTAGCCTCTTCATTCATATTAGCGTACCGGATATTATTAAAAAAAAGAAGAAGCATAATCCTACATAGGAGTGGGCACGGGATGAGACGGGTTGAAGTCATCTCAGTCCCGTCTTGGATATTTTACATGGACGGGATAGGGACGGGCTAAAAAATTTACTTTGGGGTACGGATAAGTGAAGTCAATAGGACTACTAAAAGAATTACAAACCCTAAATCTAAATGAACTCGGACCATTTCTCAATTTTTGACCGACATGATTTATTTTGTAAATATATAAGCATAAACTAATGTTTAGGTATTTTATTTATAGATTTATTATTTAAAATTAGAAACATAACCATTTACGGACAAGACGAGTCTAGCGGGATAAAGAAACTAAGGCCCATGTACCTTCCCGGAGAGTTTTTGGCGGGACGGGTTCAAGCCGAGATTTATAATTTTGGGTGAAATCCCGCAAGGACCAGGATGGGACCGAAATTGGTTGAATTTGTGCCCACCACTAATTCTACGTTTAGGTAGAATTATATGAAACATTTTAATTAATTTCACGACTATGTAAATATGTTTGTTAACACCATGTTATATAATAACATATAATTATCATTATGATTAATATATACACACATATTATTTCATAAATTGTATTCGATAACATATCGTTATCATTATGATTAAAATATATACACATATTATTTCATAAATAATATTCGACTTGTGTTATGTGTATACTCAAAATACAATGTTTATGCATATATATATCTTATAAATATCCGTGCACGATACGGGTTCTAAGCTAGTTTTAACTAAATTTTAGAATATATTTATATTATGTTCGTTTAAAAAAGTGGGCAAGTTCGAGTTGGAATTTTTTCAAGCTGAGCCTAAGGTGAGTAATTCGGTTAATATAACAGCTCTATTGGACTAGTTATTCTAATATAACGAACGAAATGATCCGAGCATTAACACTCTCAATCTACTCGTTTATAAACGAGAAGAAACTGCGTCGAGCCTAAATTGTAATCGAGATTTAAAATTGTTGATATTAAGGTTGATATCTTATCCAATTAAGACGAGGCTTTGAAAAGCAAGAAGGGAATCCAAAGAAATTATTGTGAGTGGGCCGCTGTCTGCCCGAGTTTGTAGTTTTGACTTATTTCAGTCCATCTCCGATTCCTGAGGCTCGGATATGAGAGAGACGTGCTACATACAGCTCAGCTACCCAATATTTCGCGTACAATGCGTGTTAAGTAAATTACGATAATACACAAATGATACATGTACACCATACTTGCAAGCCAAGGTACTCGATCTTAGTTCCGCCGGTCAACCGGGCGTTGATCGTGGTTCTTCAGGGAAACTTCCAGAAATGCTTGACTTCAGGCGGTGCCACAGGACCTTGCCAGTTGCCACATTCCGAGGTTGTAGGTAGTGACGGAAATGAGACTTAACTGTCGGATCCTACAGATTAGCCGTCGTCAGATCGAATACATCTAAGTGTCTGACAATCTAACATCATTATATTTAGGCCCGTTTGGTTTAAATTCCGGAAACGAAAACGGAATGAAAACGAATCTAGTTCATATGCACACCCTTGTTCATGAAGTTGTTGGAAATCATTCCCTGTAATTTGAACTAATTGTAGTATAATTGGATTAGTTTTAATACCCTATAAGGTAACAAAGTAGGGGGCAAGTGCATTTTGCATGAAACCAACCGGAATAATTCCATAAACAAGGCACATATGTGGACTAGATTCGTTTCCATTCCGTTTTCGTTTCCGGAGTTACAACCAAACGGGGGTTAATGTGAAATGAGTTGTATGCTTAGCAATCTTGTTCTTAATTTTTGTATCAACTATCTTATGGATGAACTTTAAATTATTCAACGTCCGAGATTTATTTAATTATTGTTTTACTTATGTCTTAAGTTATTTCTCAAGTATGTCATAATGATACTTATGTTGGTTTCATGTATTAAATTTTTTAATCTGATCACCTTATGCCACAATCATGTTTTGGGAAAAAAGGGTATAATTAACATCTAGAATATTATACACTTTACCAGTCCACAGTTTTACTAATGGAACATATGACTGCTCAAAAAAAAATAATGGAACATATGAAACACTAATATATCTACATTTAGTTTAAAATAACTATAATTTTTAAGGGAAAAAATGACAAGAACCATAAATCAATTTTAACATAATATTGTGAATTTTGAATCAAATTGATGCAATAATAACTAATAACTTAATTGAAAAAAAAGCTAGAGCAAGTTCCTATCCATTTCAAACCGTTAAGTTGCTTTATATCGCAATTTTAGTGTACCGTGCGCATCAAGTAACCAAAGAAGATGATTATTTTTTTGTGTATCTACTTATGCCATAGCTAGATATTAAAATAGATATATATACTTGACTTGACAAGCCTTTTTTTTTTTTGTAAACGCGGTTCTGTTAGCGTGTTTGGACATAGTCGTACATGGAATTTCCAGGGAACCTACAGTGCACCTGCTGAATAACTTACAACATAGCTGTAACCTTAAACAGGCATTATATATAAAAAGGCGAACCTAACACCAACACCTTCATCCATTACAACTACTCTCCTCTCTTCTTCTTTATCATCCAAAAGCGATCACTCATCTACAAATCAAAACTTGATACATAATTCAACTGAAAAAACAGCCGACGTTCATCTTAGCCATCATGCCAACGCCCCGTAGTCACCCGAAACAGGACCTTGTACTCAAAAACAGGAAGACAGTATACACGTGCAACGGGTGCAAGATGGATGGATACGGAGAGCGGTACCGATGCAATCATTGCAACTATGATCTACACAAGGAGTGCATGAACCCTAAAGAAGCCATAACCCTAGAAACCCTATTCCCCGGTTCAACCTTCAATTTCATGAGCCAGCCCGCTAAAGCCCGAACCAAAAAAGGTAGGGCGTGCGACGTGTGCGGGATGACGGTGAAAGGGTTTTGTTACCTTGACAAAGCTCGAGGACTCGACGTTCACCCACTTTGCACGTTACTCAAGCCTGAAATTCTAGTCGATGATGTCAAGTTTGAGCTGCGTAAGGAAATGCAGTCAAGCTGCAATTGGTGCAAAAAGAAGAAGCTCAAAGGAACTGTTGATCATGTACCTGGGTTTTGCTACGTTTCTGGCTGTGGAGAGTACAGCTTTCATGTCTACTGCTTGCTCGCCATGGGATTCGAATGCGGAGCGAATAGCTGTGTACAGGAGAATGATGATGGTGATTATAATCGGTTTAGTAGAGAGGTTGCTGTTCCTGAGCTGAGGATGGAGAGGAACATTCCTGGACTGGGTGGAAGAACCAAATTCGTTAAAGTGGTGAAGCTTTTTCTGAAGATCGTTCTGTCGGTTCTTTTTGGAGATCCGACCGCCATTATTGCTTCTGTGTCTGTGGAGCTCATACACCAACTCGTAGGTTACCTTTAAATTTTGTATTATGATTGTATAGCTCGTCTAAAATTGCATGATTTCCGGGTCGGTATTCTTTCAATATTATTCTTTCATATTTTTGTTATATATACATTGTGTAAGCGCGGACTGCGATCCACGCGACCCGTCATCGGATTTTTTTCCAGACATTTATTTGTGAAAATTATGTCGTGAGATGTATGAATATTTACTTCATTTTTTTATTGGTGCAGTGGTTCAAGTAAAATATGTTAATTTGGCGGTGAATTGGTTGCATTTTCCATGGATTTGTATGATCCAAATTTAGGTTGAGGAACTTAATTAACTAACTAACAGAAAATAACATACAAGCACGCGTAAACCAAACTTGCAAGCCAAGTCGTCTTTCCTTCCATGATAATCAATCTCAATCTCATTCTTTTTTGGAAAACCAAATTCTTTGTTATCCTTGATTCCAGAGTGGTTCATAAATAAATAAAAAAGTTAGTTTGCGCATAAACTCTTATTTTTTAATATTATTTTTTTTTAAAACAAATTAATTATGATCAAATACTAAGAAGTAGAATCCTAAAATTGAAAGGAGACCGATTCATAAACAGCAGATTTTGACACCATCATGGAAGTTTCAATTTTGGTGTTTAGGGCAGTGGGCACCACAATCGTCGATCTATTGGCAATTACCTGACATTTGCGAACAACCGGTCAACAACGGATAAGCAACACTTGTGTCTTGTGATCGGCATTGATCACAATTATATAATACCCAACAAATCTTGATCCTGAGATTGATCTATTTAATAGAAAATTCGTTATCATCTATTATATAATACTACTATATAATAATAAAATAGAAGTGATTATCATCACATGTTATCGTTATATTAAATTCAAATTCGTCATGTATCATTTTTACTTTAATACACTTTATATTTATTTTTTTACGTGTCGTCTTGAGGTTATGTCACATTTTTTTAATTTTTAAAAATGCATAAATAAAATATTAATATGTACTAGGTCCTCATTTGAGTTCTTGGAATATTATATATTTGAAAAGACTATATTATAAAAAACGAGGTTAAATAATACAATAGATAAAAATTGAGAATCCTATACATGACATATTTATACCATATTTAACACTTATGATATTTATAAAAAATAAAATTTTATTTTAATATAGTTACTTTATAAAAAAGGTGAATGTACAATCATATTACTCATTCAAAATCGGATTATGCTAATATCTGGAGCAACCGGAGCCTGGTGTGTGGAGTGCAGGGCGTGCGACCTATGTGGAATGCCAGTAAAAGGATGCGTGTTTCAACATGGCTTTTGACGTACACTCGCGATGTGCGAAACTTGAGACGAAGAACCAGGTGGAAGATGTAAAGTTTGAGCTCCTGGGTTATCAAATTGTGAGTACGTGGTGTAAGAGAAAGAAGCATGAAGGAAGTGTGAAAGACGTGCCTGGAGTTTGTTATGTGTCGAGGTGTAACAAGTATAGATTTCATGTATATTATTTTTCACAAACACATATATTTTTAATTACTTTCGATTTGTATAATCCAATCATGTTGTAATCTTGTATGATATTTATTTTTTTTGAGAACAAGGTAAGTGACTCGATCACCGTTAAAAACGGTAAAACGAGAAGCCGTGAAAAGACGGAAGACGGAAACAACCGTCAAGAGGATAAAGCAAACAACAAAAAAACAACGAGAAACAAAAACAAGAGAATGAAAAGAGCCGAAGGAGAACAATAACGGATCACCCATGGATGTGAAGGAACTCCAAGAAGACGAAGCAGGTGAGACAACGAGCCAAGCACTGCCGAAGTAGCACCGTCGGAGGCAGGTACAACAGGAAACGAACTCCTAGGGAAGTGAAGACGAGACTCCAAGGAAACATGTTCCATCAAGAGGAGCTGTCGGAAGCACACGACCACGACCGCGATCCAAACACGACTCAAAACACACGAAACGATCAACAGAAGAACAAAGAACATAACCACGGGTTCTAAAATGAGCAAAAAGAGATCCTGCCAAGCTCATGATCCTTATCATAAATCATAATGTTAGACTAGAAAGATAGTTCTTGCATCGACAATCCATACTTGACAATGGACAACACAAATTAATCAAGCGGTTGTTTAAAGTGGATAAATTTTATTTATTGGTTCATATTCGAGGTATGAAAAAAAAGTGATCATATTATTTAAAAAGTAGGAGCTTACCCTACTTTTGCCCCTATTAAAAACCAAGAGCTTTGTTTACAAGCAAATCAAAACCATCTCTACGGAGACAATCGATTTTATAGTTGTAAACTCAATTATTTAATGCTCATTAGAGGGAGTTGATTGGGGTGTCAAGACCTTTGTTAATTGTTCTCTTGGACATAGTTATGGTGCTATATATCTTAGTATTTAGGATACGGAATAAATTTTGTTTACAAGCAAAATCAAAACCATCTTGTATGATATGGTTTGGCTGCTCTCCGTTCTTCTGAAACATACTAATTTGAAAATTATAGAGGACTATAGTATTTAGGATACGGAATAGGGCCAAGGCCCAGGGATTAAATGTTGCCGATAAAACACTTACAAGTCCAAATTAGAGTTCAAGTTATATACAGTTGGGCTATTGGGCTGTTGGGCTATTGGGCCCGGGGATTGTTAGACATACCGGTGAAAATCACTATTTGTCACCAAAACTACGCACTTCGCGTGCGTAGTTGAGTGGCCTTTAACTACGCATATGGGGTGCGTAGTTGGAGTCCAGAAAAAATTTAAAAAAATTGAAAAAAGTGAACTACGCACTTGGTGTGTGTAGTAGAAGTAGGGAACAAAAAAAAAAGATTTTTTTTTTTTGCGTAGTTGGTGAATTCTCAACTACGCACGTGAAGTGCGTAGTTACGGTGACGAATAGCTATTTTTACCGGTACGTTTATAAATCACATAAATCTATATCTATATATATTATAATTAAAGTCAAAACAAAATTTTCTACCTGATATTTTTTTTATGAATTTCGTGTCACATGTTATTCTCTCATTCATCCTTATTTTATATTTTTACTAATTAATTAATAATATAAATCATTAATATAGACAATATATTTATATGGTATCGATTTATAACTTTAAAACAATCTTCTCTTTAATTTAAGATATATATCATTATCAAATATTATTTGAAAAATATTTTCAAATAAAAATTATTAGATTTTTTCATACTCTAACATTAACATATAAATATATAATGTTTATATTATTTTGTAAGTACTCACCAATTAACAAATGTATAAATATTACAATAAAAATGTTACATATTCTTTTGTTCTTTAAGAATGGTATTTGAAACCTAAGAAAAAATTTTAAATTGAACTTTTTATAACTTCTAGTTATGTAACATTTAAATTCCAATTTTAAAATTGAATTTTATTTTATTTTATAAATTATTTATTTCACTTTACATTCGTAATCAAAATTAACTTATTTTTACGCTATAATGCAAGCAATACTCACGACTACATTTGTCATTCGAACGAGTTTAACACACCAAGAAGATGTGGACAAGCATCACGACATGACAACCGATCGTATTCCCAAATCCGCAAATCCCAACCTCATCTCGGTAGGGTGCAATGTACCCTTCCTTTAGATTATATGAGTATCTGTTTCATTGTTAATGTTGTGTTATAAGAGCATATTGACCTATGCTAACATTGTTAGCAATATCACAAAACATAGTTGTGGTGAACCAGATTACCAATTTTAGTATTCGATTTATCTCATTAATTTCTGTCTAATTCTAACAGTTTAGTATTTGTTGATTTGTATCAACTGAAACAGTTGATGATACACACAGATTAGAGCTATAATACAAGGGCTTCCTACCCAAAAAAAAAAAATCCTAAAATCGTTTAAGCATTTCCTGTCATACATGAACATCATCATGTCAATCATCAAGATCACCATTTCCTGTCCTACTCGCTCAAATTGTGGCATCTTCTCTACTTGTTTTGGATCATTAAGTTCTGTAAGTGAAAACTGGAGCTTACAACTCACATTTTTATTACTAACTCATCTTTAATGATTTTCATTCAAGGATACAAGTAAACAACAAAACCAAGTGACCCAACTTCATCTACTATTTTTTTTCAAGTTCTTCCCAAAAAAGAGATCACACCAACAATTGCTTCGCAAATTGATCTACGAATCTCAGCAGCAGTTTTACGAACCACAATCACAAAAACAAGCACCCATATGACTAAACCCAACAATCCAAGAGGCGCAGCAAGCAGTATAACAATAAGAACAGTGGCAAGAGATCCAAGAAGAAGGCTCATATTCCTCAATATCACCACACAAATTGGAGAAATGCCCAAAGTTTCATCTTCATTACACGCTTCCCAAGCAACACAAGAGGTGAAAATAATCACCACGTAACAGTAAAAAACTGCAGAATCCTTCATTTGTGTTTGTTGATATTTCACTTGAAGGAGCGCCAGTAGGATCTCATTAAGATCCATAATTGACTTCCAAATATTATCTCCCACAATTTCAATCCTAAAACAAAGCATAATCAACAATTTTGACACTAATTAAATTCAAATAAGTGGAAACAGAGCACTACCATTTTGAAATGAAATCAAAATTTTGACAGTAAATAATCTTAAGACAGACAAAATTAAGAAACTAGGCTAACCTGATATGAACTTCTCTTCTTGGGCCGTCACTTTCCGCCATTGAAAGCCTCCTATTTGCAGGTATTTACACTATCAGAGTTTTTGAAAGGTTTTTTCTTTTGGTTTCGCACTATGCCAAACTTGGGAGCTGAGGGATCAGTTATTTATATTGATTCATGGGTATTATTTTATTGTATTATAAATTTATAATCCGCCAATTAAACGCACATAAAATAAGAGAACGTTTTAATCTTTGTGGACCTGTATAGTATTAAACGCTGTAAACTGCGTTCTAAACTTTTTAAGGACTTTTTCATGTACAAGAGTGTCAAGAGGTCAAAGTATTTTATTCTTTTCGCGACTTAAAAGTTGTAGTTTTCAAATTATTATTACTAATGTCATTTTAAAAATAATATACATTGGCAAGTAAAGTTAAATATAAACTACTTAAAGGTAATGAACAGGACATAAGATTTCATATTATATATTTGCTACGAACAATAATATACACATTCTAGTTTTGAAATTTAATCTAAGAATATAGGACAATTTACATATTTTAGATGGTCATTATATATATATATATATATATATATATATATATATATATATATATATATATATTGATTGGTTATGAACTATAAAAATGATTAATAAATACTAAAATTAATGAAAATAAACATAAAAGTATTAATTTTTATTTAATATATTTATTAAAATTGTGTATGATGTTAAAATGTCTTATATAATTCATTTATATTATCCATGCAATGAAGTAGAGTTTATAATTGTTTATTTATAATATTGAAATGTACGATTAACAGTTATATTTATGAGATCAGACACATATTTAAAATTTGAGTTAACTTTAATTGAGGATGGTTATGTGAAAAATTACGAAAAAGGGTATGGGTTTTTTTAAAAAAAAAATGTATGATCTCTATATATTTTTCATGTCACGTGACTTGCACGCCTACTTCTCACAGTTTTATGACCATCTTTCCTTGGCAGATCATAAAGCTTCAACATCCCTCCCACGAGATTGAAATCAGTGAACTTTAATTAGTTTAAGGAGATTTTTTTCCCTATTTTTCAGCCTAGTTTTTAATTCACTGAACTTAGAAATTAGAATTAACCAATAACGTAGCAATACAATTCAATTGACATAGAAGCTAAGATATGAAAATCACAAGAACAATTTAAAATATACAAGAGTAATCACAAGTACAGATTTATGGTCTCTAAATCTATATACACTACTAAAGTAAAGAACGTTTAAAGCTGACGTAGATTTTAAATAATTTCAAATATTTTAAAATTTCCGGATTCGTTTAAATTTTTTTATAAATTTTAAATAATTCTTATAAAAATTGATTTATGAGTATTGATCTTATTTATTCCTAAATTTTATTGCATATTTTTATTTTCTCAAACGTAGATTTATTTTGTTAGACTTTGATAAAGATTGTGCATGATTCGGTTTTTTTTATAAGATTTTAAATAGTTAAAAAAAAACATGATTTCTATTGCTGATCTTATTTATCTCAAACTTTTTAAAATTCGTTCCTGTTATGTTATATAAATATTTTTAAACTGGTTTTGAAAAAAAATTGTGAAACAACTATTGATCTAATTTATTTATTAAATTTATATATTTTTATTATATATTTTTATAAATTTCCGATATCTATGATATATTATTCCACACTATTTTCGTTTTATCCATTAAGCTTTAAATGTTTTCAAAGCTAAAATTTTATTTTATGCTATCGTTTTTAATGTCCAGTTCCATTCCTATCCAATAGGTTTATGAGCAGGCGACGAGAGTGTGTATAATTTCAATATCAAGTTTTAGTGTTTTTCCGACAAAGTCATAATATGAAAGGATAGGATATCATTCTTATAGAATTGAATTTCGGTACTCTTCTAATATTAGTTTGATGGAGGATATAGCCGAAATTCTCTAAACATGGCTTCGAGTTTATGTTGTTTGGAGCAATTAAAGAGAACTCAATTCACTCAAATTAATGGCACAAGATCCTTACGGGCCAAAAAATCAACGTTTTTATAAAAAAATTAATTGGACAAAATTCTTATCTTATTATTTAATATAATGCAAATTATTTCAGTTTTGATAAACTGGTGAAACTATTTGCACTATATTTTCAAGAAACTTACATTTTGAATAATAACTAATATATAACAGACATGATGTAATAAAGTGCATCATAAATGGTTCCAATTACGTTGAGAAGGTGTTAAGATGTGTTAACTCTTAGAAAAAAGTAGAGACCGGACATTTGATATTGCAGTTTGTTAGAATTATCACCAACTCAGGTTGTACGTTACTACTCTATTCATCCATATCGTGTTATATGTGATTTTTTTTGTTTTAACCTACGTTATCTTATTAAACATGTGACATCTATGTATCAAACACGTGTTCGTATCAAGAATGTTTATCGGTCTCAATGATCTTATTATTAAGAAAGCCATTGTTAAGTATTAAATGAATGAGATATAAATAATTCTTACATTTAGAAGTTTTGTTACATCTATCGAACATTTTGTAGGTACAAAACGAATGAAGTAGAATTCAAGAAAATTGATGAAGAGCAGGAAGACGAAGATAATCAATTTGATGAACAAGAAGAAGATGTAGAAGAACAATTTGGTGAAAAAAGGAAGATGACGATTACCAATTTGATGAACGAAAGGAAGATAAAATTTGATCAAGATGTAAAAAAATCAATTTCATATAACAGAGGAAGATGAAGATAACCAATATGATGAACAAGAGGAAGACGGAATTGATCATATAGATTAAAGATTGATAAGAATTGTAAACGAGTTGAAGATCATAATTTTATTGTTTCCTATTTATGCTTTCCATATTTGATAGCACTATATTTTTAGTTGGTTTTATTATTTTGAATATTGGTTGTTTTGTTTTAAAAATAATTGTGTTTTGTATATATTAGACATATGTTTTTTTTTTTATTTTTTATCTTTAAAATATTACAAAAAAAGCCTTAACTCTAAGATCACTATAACGAATAACTACGACTAAAGATAGACATGTAAATCTTAATGGAAAACACAAATTCGCTACATTAAATGTATTATTTTTAAAAGCAAAATAGTATAATTTCAAATAAATTTATGTTTTATAATAATTTATAAAGGAAATGACACTTTAATATATATATAAATAACAATAAACCGTATTTTTTTCAGCTAAATAACTATAGATGATATTGATTTTTCTTTATATATATATATATATATATATATATTCAAGAAAATAAAAAACAAATTTTGTCAAAAAAGTCAATATATTTTTATGATATATATTTGTTTTTAATAAAATAACTATAGGTAAAAATGATGATAAAATTTATGCACTATTTATAACGTATAGTTGATTTTAGGTTGGTCTTTTACGGGCTCAAAAAAAGTTCAAACAAAATACAATGCCTTACCTTTTTGGCGTGTCAATCTCTTACGATTTCAACTTTAATCACTCATGATTTACATATTTCTTTTAGAATTATCTAATTATTTTAAAAAATGCATCCATAATTTAAGGTAATAATATATAAAAATTTACCGTATTAATTTATAGTGATTTTAAAATAAAATGTGCAAACGATTCACCTAATTAATTTTTATATATTTTTAATTTTAAAAATATTAGATATATGGGTATTTCAACGGTGTTAAAATATTTTCGGTATTATCCTAAATCTCAATTTTTTTTAAAATAAAATAACATTTTGAGTTTGTTACGAAATAAATGTGGAATACTAAATGTATTTAATGTATATTTAGATGAATACTTAAAAATTAATCAATAATAAAATAAAAATAAAAAATAGTTTTATTTTAGGCAAAACCCGCACAAGGTGCGGGTACTAAACTAGTTAAAGTTAAAAGAGGACCAACATTGATACTTATTAAAAAAGGGTAAATTGAATTACACTATCCATATTATATTTTAGTGAGCTATATATACTATTTGTAAATTATAAACTATTGAATTACACTATCCGTATTATATTTTAGTATTCTTTGAAAGAAATTTTTTTTTTCACCTTTCAGATTTTTTAATAATTTTTTATAAAACTTATTTATTAACTTTTTTTTAAAAACGATTTTAGAAAGAAAAAAAAATACATCGAGTTAGAAGTTAGACGAGCAACTAGCTGTGCCGCAAACCCTTTCTGAATAGCAAATCCGATCCTCTTAAACACTACATTTGAAGACCTATGAGACACGAAATTACCATGCGAGACCCGTTGCACCTTCTTGAGAATCTCGACGGCATCAGGTGCAAGAAAACCAAACGTATAAAAAACGAACGGAAGAAACACATGTTGGTTTTCAAGACAAGCCCTTTCATGCTTAGCCACCTTCAAAGAGGTCGCGTTGAGAGCCGCCTTACCCACCACAAAAGGCCCGTTATCCAAACCAACCAAAGGAGAAACTCTTGTCAAATCAATACAAGCATGATTTCCACCCACCCAACCAAAAACCAACACCATCTGCACTCAACGTAGACCTTCCTTCACGCGGATCAGTCAAGAAGGATACATGCGCCTCTTTCTTTCTTTCTTGGCCGAAATCCCTGCTCTCTTAAACACGTCACATAAAACATCACGAACCAGATCATGCCTATATTTGAAGTCGGGTAGTTCTTTACAATGAACCGCATGCTCCCCAAAAACATCCAAGGGCCTCCCACAATTAGGCATAGGACAAAACATATCAGACGAGAACAAAGGAACCATAAAGCGATACTTGAGGATCGTGCGATACTCAACGGGAGACATACATTGTCCAAGTCCATCAATAGGTATGGCAAGAAGGAAATCTTGGCTATGCTCTGTCTGTAAACATTGTAAAACCGCTTTTTGTCTAGCGGTCAAACCAAAAGTTACTTCCATCGTCTGTATTGTCTTCCCATAAAAAGCACTCGCTAAAGCATGTTGGCCTTTAGGGGGGACGGTGCTCTTCACAGTGAAAACCAGAAAGATCAAAATTAGGAATAGAAGCTTGAAGATTGCCCAACGCTCCAAAAAACTCAGAGCCCATATCAACAACTCCACTGTCCCGCAGAATGTGGTCTTGAAAGGTCCAAGACTGAGCTCTAGAAGCCATAAAAGCAAAAGAAGAAGTCTCCATAGCTGAATATAACCCAAGGCCTCCACACCGAATTGGTAAAGAAGCAAGTCTCCATTGAAGATTGCC
Source organism: Fagopyrum tataricum (assembly GCA_002319775.1). Classification (NCBI taxonomy): domain Eukaryota; kingdom Viridiplantae; phylum Streptophyta; class Magnoliopsida; order Caryophyllales; family Polygonaceae; genus Fagopyrum; species Fagopyrum tataricum. Next base: position 2,589,165 of record CM008285.1, on the reverse strand, counting down.
AAAATAAACACCCCCACAAACCACAATATCTTCGACTGATTCACGGAGTCCCAAAGCAAAAAAAAAAAGATGCACTCTCCCCATGTTCCGGTAGACAAGTCCTCAAGCTAAATAGCATCTTAGCAACACCCATACAGGAACGAAGCAAAAGAAGCTCACTCTGCGGGTCCCTCAACTGCGGAAGAAGGTGCATCAACTCAACCGCCTTAACAACTCTTTTTATGACTAGCTCTCTAATAAACCCATCATCTTTACTCACAGCCCCACCCAACAACTTAACACCCAAAACCGGCCTTGCAATGCCATCAGGAAATACATCTTCTCTAAGCTTCGATCCATCACACGAAGGCCAAAAGAGCTCAGTCTTGCAAACATTCAACTCAAGGCCAAAACTCGGGCCAACTTCTCTAATGATATCAAGCGCTCTAGCCCACTTTCTGTGTCCGACCAATAATAGTACCATCATCAAGATATCAAGCACGTAGAAGAGACTTGCGATTGTCTCTGATCCGATGAAGAAGTGGGTGCAAGACTGGGGAAAAAAAGCGGTTCCAAAGGGTCTCCTTGTTGCACACCAGTAGCCGACCAAATAATATCATCACCAACATACAGACGGACAGCTTGACCATACATGAAATCAACCCAAAAAGAGATAGAGGGACATTTTTCCCTTACTTTCCTAAACAAAACAGTTATGTCAACCAAGTTGAAGGCATTAGAAAAATCCACTGTCAACATAATTTATTTAAAAATCAAAACTACATAATTATTTTATAAAATATAATACCCAAACATAATCATCAAATTATTTATTTATAACTTATAAACATATGTTGAATCATTTTAAATCATCTTCGTATTTTTTAGAGAATAAACACAGCGAGTTCGCAAATGAAAACCGGGTTCAACATCTCGAGTCGACCAAAAAGAGTTTTAAAACCCTAGAAGGCTTAAAAACCTTCCCTCTCCGCCTCTTCTCCGACTCAAAGCAGATCTCCGTCGATCCACTCAAACAAGCGAAAATGTTGATCTCAAAGAGTTCGAAGATGCTGCAGTTCATCAACTACCGGATGCGAGTCACCATCCAAGACGGTCGCCAGCTCGTCGGCAAATTCATGGCCTTCGACCGTCACATGAACCTCGTTCTCGGCGACTGCGAGGAGTTCCGGAAGCTCCCTCCAGCGAAGGGCAACAAGAAACCCTCCGAAGACCGCGAAGACCGCCGCACTCTAGGGCTTGTCCTCATCCGTGGTGAAGAAGTCGTTTCCATGACCGTCGAAGGACCTCCTCCTCCTGACGAGTCCCGTGCCAAGTCCGCATCTGCCGCCGCCGCTGGACCTGGAGTTGGCCGTGCTGCCGGACGTGGAGTCCCCACAGCGGCTCTCGTTCAGGCACAGCCTGGCTTAGCAGGCCCAGTTCGTGGAGTCGGTGGACCTGCTCCTGGTATGATGCAGCCTCAGATCGCTCGCCCTCCAGTGTCTTATCCTCCTCCGGTGATGAGGCCTCCTGGTCAGCCTATGCCCGGGTTTCCTCCACCGCAGATGCCTCCCAGAGGCCCCCCTCCGCCTGGACAGTTTGCTCCTGGTTCCAGGCCGCCAGGCCCACCAGGTCCGCCGTTCCCTCCTGGTCCACCTCCGCAGTTTGCGCAGAGGCCTGGCATGATGGTTCCTCCTCCGGGAATGATGAGAGGCCCGCCCCCTCCGATGAGGCCTGGCATGCCTGCACCTCCGCCTGGAATGCAGGGGATGCCGCCTCCACCTGGTGGTTCCGTTCCTGTTTATGGCCCTCCTCGTCCTGGGATGCCTCCTCCTCCTCAGAATCAGCAGCCTCCGCAGAATCATCAACATCAGTAGAAGAATTGCTTCTTGTGAGGTCCGGCGTTTTGATTTTTCAATCTTAAATGTTAAATGTTGAACTAATGATGTAATGATGAGTCTGAAGGATGAATTAGTTTCTTCTTCTGTATTGGTACTGCTAGAGCTAGTTTGCACATCTGAGTTTGAAGAAGAATTTAGTGATTTGTGGGTTTTTTTTTCTCCCTTAGTGATCTTTGAAGGTGTTCATCTAAGAATCATATTGGAGCACCCTGTGGATTGCTTAGTTGCTTTGTCTGCATTGGTACTGCTAGCGGTAGTCTGTGTATTTGAGTTTGAAGTAGTATTTAGTGGCTTTATTTTATCATTGAACCATCTAAGATTCGTTTTTGAGCATTTGCTTTGATGATCTGAGTATCCTACGAGAAGAATAAAACGCCCTCGATGATTCAGCTTAGTGTTTATTTTAGGCTGTAAATATTGCCTCAAGTAGTGCTTTGATCTAGATCTGTCAGCTTATACAGTGAACTTGGAGAGTTGGAGTAGCTATGGATTCCTCAGTATGAATCTAGGAGCTGTCAAAACTCAAAAGGCTTATATGTAGGGTATAAAAGTTTTGCCTATTAAGAAGAGTTAAATGTCAAGATTATACATTGTACACAGTTAACCACTATTATGTCATCAATCAACCTATATTCTCTTTCTAAGGGTATGGTATGGTTCAAAAGTAGTAATTTTGGTTTCTGTAGATCATGAGTCTCGCGATGGAGTAACGAATATATATGCTCACTGGTTAGTATTAGATCTCACAATCCTTTTCAAGTTCCTATTGTTTATATAGGTATTGGGTAGTGTATTTATTCGGACAAACGGTTGAACAACCATTTGTTTGATTGAGTTGTAGTAATAATAGAGTATGATACTACATTGATAATTGTTTTGCCTGCAGTGATCTCAATTTAAGTGTGAAGATTTATTTTCTCTGGAGGTTTCTTTTTGCAGTTTGTGTTGTCTTGGATCTATAGAACCAGTTCAACTTTGAAATGCCATTAATTTGCCAAAAGCTGATTACAGGACAGCCTTCTTCAATTGTTTATAGATGACGAAGCTTAGTACCTTAAGTGAATGAATTTTTCAGAAGGCTAGCTACTTATGATAGGGATTAGTGAAAATATCAAGATACATAGGATAAAGAGATAGAGCCTAGTAATGAATAAAGCGCTGTCGTGTGACCTCTTAAGTATCTTTGTGTTATATGTTTGAAAGGGCTGTGGTTCTGTATGAGTTTTGAGTGTGTAGAATTTCTAAAGAGATGGAAACTAACTTATTTTGTGTTGTAATTACTCCTTTGGTTCAAGTTTAGTAGTTGTTTGAATTGTGGTTGATTTCATAGTTGTTTTCAAAATTAGTTGATTGACATTAAGAATTAGCAGTTTCTCATTATTGTTTCAGGGTGAGAAAACTTTCTGATTTCTTATTTACTGCATAAATATTAGTAATGTTTAAGTTCTTAAATTCCTGTTGGAAAAAAAACTTATCAGTAGTCCAGCATTGGAGCTTCCGAGTAAATGTATATACTCCTTCCTAAGTTGCTTTGTGTAGGCTCTATTCTCACCATTCACCAATGTACTAGTTCTTTCATAAAGTGACTTGTTTAGAAATTAGTTATTGGAAATGCCATTGTTGTCAACAATTCGTAATGACAATAAATTCCATATTGTTGTTGCTGCAGACTTTTGCAGGGTGATCCCTTATGAAGGTGGTTTAGAAAATTCTACACATTTCTACCTGGTTGATGGAATGTTTGAAACCGGACTAGCGGCTTTTGCCATCCTATATTGAGGTGAATTAAGTTAAGTGTGGTGAAATCCACATGAAATGTCTTATGATGTATTAGAAGTTGACATATTTTGTACATGAGAACTTGAAGCTAGTAGTCTGACTTATTTTCACGAGTTTAATACCCCAGAATTGCCTATGGTTCTTTATCTTACAGGTGGCGGTGGCTATGGCCATTTTGTTTTCATGTTTTATGTCCTGATTGTGTCTTCATTGCTCACCTGCTACTTTGGTAAGAGATGTTCTGAAACCCAAGTTGGGTAATGGGGATTTCCGCAACTCTATTGTTAGCTTGTTTCTAGTTTTTGAACAGCGTTATCTGCTGCAGGGCTGTTGATCTCTTTGTGCCCAGCCTCCGATGAGTCTTTGCTTTTATGCATAGGAAATTGACAAATTTCGATAGACCTAGAGTGGGAATTGAGAGATGTTTTGTAATTCTAGGTTGTAATTTTATACACAAAGAACATGGCTAGCTATGACACGTATATTGACTACTCGTTAGTACGTGGTTGTTTGCTGTTATATTTGCCGACTCAATGATGCTTAAGAGCCCAAACTGTCCAGCTTGACTCACCTCCCTTCCCTAGATTGCTAGACAAATTCAGTAAGGATAGGCCCCTTACCACAAAATCAACTTGCCTCACTGGAGAGAAAAAACAAATTCAAAACCCAACCAACCCTAAAAGGAACGATACAATTAGACAAGATGCAGAGATCTTTAAATCTCACAAATTCAATAATTCATGGTTGGACGACACTTGGTTGTTGTCCATGGATGCTGATCAAGAAAAATTAACAAAAAGTTCTCAATTAAAAGGGTTAGAGAACGGGATCTTGTTTCTTTCCGAAGGTTCAAAGATTTCTTCATGACTGCTGGAAAGTTCGTATTATCTGTCGATGGAAGGTTCTCCTTCGCCGAATCTTGTGGTGGCGGTCGCCGCTGCGAATGTTGGAGGGGTTGGTGGGCTTTTCCTCTGTTCATTTGATGTGTGTTTGTATGAGGTTATTTGTAGCTTTCTCCTCCTTACTAATTTACTATATCAAAATCCAATTTCTTATGACTCACAATCTTTGTTATACAAATTGACTTACTATCTCACCACCACCCCCACCCCCCGGTAATTATCTAATTACTATATCAAAATCCTTTTTTTTTTTTTTTTTTTTTCCCCTTCCTGCATTTACATTTTGATGTTGCTTAAAAGCTCAAATTAGAGGCCTCAAAGCCTAGCCAAACTGAACCTACGTCTCAGCTCTTGCGACTTACAAGTCCGCTTATGTTTCAATTGACGAGTAAAAAACGATGAACACTTTCTTCGTGAATTGTGTATCTATCGATTTTTCCGAACCTCATGATTGTTGGGGTCTTAGCCATGTTGTGTTTTTGGAAAAGAACGATGTCTAGCACATTCAATTCTTTGTGTTGTATGGTGCTCAATGCTGAAATTAAGTGTCTGTTTGAACATGGATCTACCGCTCCTCCGTCTTCAAAAACTATCTGGAGTTATGCCATGAAGCTTCTTTTGTGTCCTTATTTTTTGTCATGAATTCGATGCAAAAGATCTACTGTATTGTGTTCTATCTTCTATTTTTTATGTGAGATTTACTTCTCAAAGCAAAAATCATGGATTACAAAACAATACTATAAGTTACACAAGCAAAATAAAAAAAAACCTTGGTCTCCTTACTTGTCGTATCCATACCTTTTATGTGTGTCTTGATTGCATTCTCTTTTCGTGTTCTTCATTAGAAATTTATTTTGTAATTAAAATTATTGTTTGCATTCTCTTTTGGATTATCTCTAGAAGATAGACCAACTTAACCGCTTTTCATTTAAAAAAAATAAAATTTCATGTAAAATTTAATGAATCGTTAGTGTCAAAGTTCAATTTTTTATGTTTGATATAAATGTTTCTACGATTTTGTAAAAGAAAATACAAATGGGAATCTAGGTTCCAAAGTTTAGATAGGAGCCCGACTCAGACTATTATGGGCAAAGCTTCAGCTTGGATTTAAGGTTGTTACTTGAGACAATCTACTCAGGCTCGGTTCGCGTTCGGCTCACCAAAATCTCGGCTCGTTTATAAAGGAACTGAGCTTGAGCAAATCAAGGGGGCTCGTTCGGGTAAAGTTCGACTCGGTCGACTAAAATAACACTATATGAGCATTATTTTAGGCAAGCTACTCGACTCGTGTTTGGCTCGCCAAAAGCTCGGACTCAGCTCGTTTATAAACTAGTCGAGCTTGAACATGTCACTGCTCGGTTCATTCGGCTCGTATAACCCCTACTTCAGTGGCAGATAATGGGTGGGCTGACTGGGCCGTGTCCCACCCAACTCACTATTTTTTTACAGCCCATTATGTTGTGAATAGAAACTAGTCAAGACCTTTTTTCTTTTTAAATGATGTATTGGGCTATATTATAGGCATGTACTTTAGGGGATGTGATTGATTGATTTTTTTCCACCATTCATATTAAGGGGGGAGTGGGTATTTATGGGTATTTATATGGGTATGTGGTTTGAAGGATGTGACTTTTAGGGGGATGTAATTGATTGATTTTTGTTTAATGGGTGGAAGTAATAAAGGAGATCAAATATACGGTACTTATTTCATTTGGATTTGACGTGGCTCTGCAAGCCCATGTCTCGATGTTAAGGTAACAATTTAGTGAATCTCTAGTTCTTTTAATTTGTTAATCGAATATATTAATATTATATATATGTTGTAAGTTGTAGGTAGGGTTCATTTTGAATTAAAAATTAAAATCTAATTTCAAATTAAAATCTATTTTTTTTATCAATCAAAGTTACACAATTTATATGTCAAGATCTTGTGTTTTGCATTGTTATCTCCTTAGTTTGATTATGTTTTATGTGGCGTCTTGAGTGATTTGTCTACGAGGGGGCGTGAATTTATTATCGACTCCCGAAGGCTCTGTTGCAAGCCCAAATCTGAGGTGTCCACAATTGTTTCCCATACTTCATTCATGTGTACTCTCTTCGAAGACGAACTTTGTGCTCACCGCTTCCGTTGGACTGAATCTTTCTACTTTCCCACGTTTTCTTCTTTGTTGTCGGGTTTTCTTGATGTATTTTTTGCGTTTCTTTTTCTTCTGTTGTTGTTCCTCGTGACGGTTAGTCCGTCTGCCAATCTTTTTCGACATTTCGATCACTAGACGGTGTGTCGTCTAGTGTTTCGGACCTTTTTCCTTTATCAAAAAAAATAATAAATTAAATGTTTATTATTTTTTTTGAAGTGGAACAAATGTATTATACTCGTTCAAAAAGTGCAAGTTCAGTTACAAGTGTGAGATAATTATCCTCGAAACTTTGTTCACATTCATTTGGAATAAAAACCTTTGCAAGTGCATCAGCAACTCCATTCGCATTTCTAGGGATGGAATTAAGAACGACCTGAAGGAAGAAGATGCCTGCTTTATCTCGTCAATAAACAGTCCCCTATATGACATGTTGCTTCATTACTTCTGTAAGCCATAGAAACTTTCATGGAATGTGTCTCAATGGATATGTGTTCGTAACCACACGTTCTAGCTTCGGAAATACCCAGTTTCACTACCTCTGCCTCTACCAACCACGTAGGCCAGTTCCTCGAGCAATGCTTTAGTCTCATCCCCGTGATTATGCCCGAAGCAGTCCTACATACTGCAGCAAAACCCATCACGTCATGGCCACATAAAGACACATCGACGTTTATCTTAATAGTAGTTCCTTCCGGTTTGGTCCAAGTAGGCTGTGAATGAGAGGTTCCTCTTGCGGTCGAGCACCCATCTTGATTTATGTACTCGTTCAACTATTTCATAAAATTGTCCCTTATCATACAAATATTCACTTCCTCCTCATCGAACAACTCCTTACATCAACATGTCCATGTTATCCAGGCTCTTATCAAGAAATCGCAAACGCCATCATTTCCATGCATATAAAACAATTATAGAATAACCTCATAAGGCACCGCCGGAATGATGTGTTATATAGAGTCCATTTTCCTCCATAGATCCATGCATCTCTCCACACCCTAAAATTGTACCATTTTTGATTCTCCACCCCATGTCTTCAATGATAAGTGATTTTGCACCCATAGGCTCCTCCATGAGAAACTTGGATTGTGCCTTAGTCTCGAGTCCTCAAAGTTGTAGTCGTTGAAGTACCTAGCTTTGAATAATTTGTGAACCGAAGAACTCGTTTACCATGATTCTCCAACCTTGCTTTACGAGCAGACAAGTGTTGAAGATGGTCATGTCCCTAAACCCCATTCCTCCGTTGTTTTACAGTAAGCAAAGCGACTCCAAGTTCATCCAATGGATGCGTTTATTCTTTGGTGTTGTGCCCCACCAATTAGAAGCCATGATGGATTGTATTTCGTTGATAAGACCTATTGGTATCTTAAATAAGTTCATTAGGTACATTGGGATGCTCTGAATGATAGCTTTGATAAGGACTTCTTTCCCGGCTTGCGACAACATCCGTTATTTCCATCCTTAGTAGTTTCTTTGTGATTTTCTCCTTTTTATTCCTTCAAAGTTGTTGGCTAAATATATGATGGGTATTGTTGCTGAAGGACATCTCCGATTTTTTCATAGTTAATTTTCTGTTCGGATACTCTTTCTTGTATGTCCTGAAATTATGTGGCTCTCACCACCACCGGTTCTCCCTCTTTTTCTGTTAACTGTAAATTGTCCCATGTTTATTATTTATGTTTTGAATATGTTTTTTATTTAACACCTTGCATTAAATACTACAAATAATTATATTTAAAATTACTTAAAACACTTTTTAATTAAATCAAAAATATGATCGATCAATGCTCAATTAATAGTGTCTCTATTTCCATGAATATATATATATATATATATATATATATATATATATATATATATATATATATATAAATTGATCTATATGACTACTTCAAGGAGTATAATATACAAAAATAATTAATTAATTTTGTCAACAAAATTTAGTCTAGTTTACAAGTTATAAAAATACACTCAACGTACATTTATTAAAACTATATTCACGAAAATAAATAAACTATAATCATAAATAAAAACTTTGTTATATTGATTGAATAAATTATCTTCGTGTTTTTAATTTATCATACCTTAAGCAATTAAATATTTTTTTAATATTATTTATTATAATAATAAAATTATAATCTTTATTTAAAATTTGGTCCATCCCTAAAAAAAAAATTCAGTGCTCCACCCATTCCCTACTTGAATTCCTGGCTCGGCCCTTAAATGATACAAGTGTGAAAGAGAAAGGAATGTTTAAACTTTAAAGGTTTGTTTGGATGCAAAACTCCTCGATGTTAAAAATGACACGAACACAAAATGACAATCTATAACAACGTTAGGAAGGTGCAATCCAACTAGCTTATATATATTATTTTAAATTTGTTTATCCTGTATTATGCATTTGAATAAGGAGCGTTTTAGTTTTTTGGTTGAAATTGAATGCGTGGTTCTCACCAACAAGTCCCACCTGCAAATCCCTTAATTCTCTCTTCACTTGCATACATGTTTTGTGTTTTACAGGCATCGATCATCAGGCTAATCTACTAACATAACTTGGACGAGATTGTTGAACCTGTAATGGCGGCTTTTACACCCTTGAGAATTGAGATAAGTAATGTGTTCGCTTTTATATTAATTATACGTAAAGAGAAAACATACCTAATATAAGGTTATCCAACTATTACATCCAATCATTTGTATAAGTCCAAGGAAATATTTTAAAAAGTTTTTTTTAAATAAAAAGATTCATATTTTCCTTTAACGTTTATCTATTTCTTATAACATTTTATAAAAAATTTTTTAATCATTTATGTTCAATAAATATTTAGTTGATTTCCATATTTTCTACCAAATATATATGTATTTTATCTGTTAGGTTAATTCATATTTTTAATAAAAATATTATGATAATGGGTTATTCCGGAAGGAAGAAGAAGATTCCGGAAGAAGGCGGAATATTCCGGAAGGTGGTAGAACATTCCGGAAGGATGTGGAATTATCTGGAAGTCAGTGGAATCTTCAAGAACGATGCGGGATACTCTAGAAGGTGGCGGAACCTCCCGGAAGGATGCGGATATACCTGGAAGATGACGGAGACATCTATAACTCGACGGAATTTTGTAGACTAGACTAGAAATCTAGGAAGAGTTCTAGACTTGTATAGGATTGAGTGAGAAGGCTCCGGAATAATCTAGGAGTTATTGAGTTCCGGAACCTTCCTGTAGAGGAGGTGGAGATGCCTATAAATAGGAGGGGAGGTCACCCCTCATTTGTGTAACTCCATCAAGAAGATAATAATAAGGCTTCTAAGAGAGTTTGTAAGTGAGGTTGTACTCGAGTGTGAGTGCGCAACAAAATACTCGCTTATATACTCGGAGTGAGTCGGTAAACGCGGATTTTCCCCAACATTATCTACATGTTTCCCAAAACCTCATGTATCACGTATTAATGTTTATATTTGGATAGTTACGACTTCGACGTAAGTATTTACTCCACCTGACCGTGACATATACCCTATATATAGCCCAAACAATATGTATATGATCGATATGCTTAATTATGAGGATATTATTATTATATAGTAGCTTGTATGTAGTGTAACCAACATAGTAGTTTGCATATATATTTAATCTCACCATTATTGCAAATATGATTTGTAAATTGTAATAGTGGAATAATAGCATGTGGCAACCGGCAAGCAAGGATAATTTACCCAATTTATATCCTCTCACATGAGATCAAAGCAATTAAGCTAACGGTATAGTCCGGCTTTGATTTTTAAATGTGTTTCCCTGAAAGAGAACCGACTGCAACGTTTGAAAATGATGAGCAAAACTATCCCATATCTACCGTATAAATAAGTTAGAATTGATATATAAGACCGAACCGGTAAATTACTCTTGTCCTTGTAAATTAGTTTAATGATGGAACTTGGTATTATGAATACAATAAGGTTCATCGAACTTATATTTCAGCGGTTCAAATTTAACGTGAAGTTCGTCCTACGTTTAGACATACATGTGTGTTAGGTCTAAACCCTACATGATTTTATCTTAGAATCAATTGTGAAGAAGCAATCGACAATATAAGAGGCATTTCAATAATATAATAATCTCCGAATTTGTTTATTATTAATGTGAGACTATTAATGTGCGTTCAACACACTCTTATTGTGGTCCGCAAGCTAAGATGCATATGGTTGGTTCATAGTCTAGTGGAGGTTTAATAAAAGGGGTTCACTAATGTAGTCACTGAAAGTTGCTAGTCGCAAAATCTCCTAGTTGAGCTTCATTGCTGTTCATGCCGGGCATCTATAGTTTATATATATGGATAACATATTGACCACATACCTTGCCACCAACCTGGCTCGCCAACATCAATTCACGAAGCATTTTAAGGTGAACATTCAATTTGTGCACGATCGATGAGGTTGTTGTTGGTCATATGTTCTAGGTCTTGTGTGTTTCTTGATTTTCTTTTTGAAATAATAAAACAATTAATTTTATATTTAAAAATACATAATTAGACATTTTTCAAATAAACAAACAAATATTTACAAGTTAAACTTTATCATGATAGTAAAATATGCTAGTAGCTATAGTACTATACTAGCATTTTCTTATTTCATATACATCCGTATTAATTAAAGAAAATAAACCCGAAAATTGAAAATCGGGTTTGCCACAATGACAAAAACGTTATGATAATAGGATTTTCCCGCTATATTTGTGATAACCATTACGACAATTACAGAAAATATTAATTCAAGGGTCGAAACCCTAATTAATAAAATTAGCCCTAAAGTTTGATCTGCCCTAGAAAATCTGGTGTACGCATGCACACGTCGGCAAGTCAATTTAGGTCAACACACCTTTGGTTGGTACGTGGACTTGTCAACATTTTGATCCAATATAATATTAATGTATTATTAGTTTCCATTCGAAAGTGATATAAAACGAGTCATAAATATTACAACTAAGGAGGAAATTAATTAACGCACACTTCTTTTTAAAAAACAAAAAAATACAGCAAAATAACTAAAAATATTATGATACATACACTTGCTTGAATAGTACGTAATTGAATGATTGTATCCAAATTGCGTACGTAAAAGCATTATATGTGCAGCCAAGCATGCTTAGGAAGCAAATGAGAAGAGATAATGGAAGAAAGTGCACTGAAGAAGAATGCAATCAAGACGAGACTTGCTGCTGTTTTTTCTTGGTTTAAGGAGGAGGAGCTGCTGTTATCTAACGACGCTCCGAATGCTGCTGCTGCTCCTGTTGCCAGTAGGTATGTCAATATCTGCACGCGTTTAATACTTACCTACTTAGATATATATTGACCAGTTCATATCGATCATGACGTAAAACAAATTAACAGATAAGCGCAGATTAGACGACGTTATGGCGATGACTGACCTTATCACCCAAGAAATCAAAGTAGAGGACGAGGAATCCTCTTTGTATTCCAGTCACCCGTCGGAAAAGCAAAAGTCCAATTTGTAGTATGATATACAACTGGGCGATTATTATAGCCACAAATATGTATCTGATCAATTTCATGCACCAAACTCATTAGATTTAGTCATAATAGAAAAATAAACAGTTGAAATACTACACCATGATTATAAATCGTTAAACAAGCACATCAACAGAATAGATAAGACACAATTTGTGGTTCACATTTTCTGATTTCTCTTTTCCATCCAAGTAAAGAAAGATAAATATTTAATTAAATTAGTACTAAATTTAATTTGTGAAGGTTGACACTGCTTCCAATTTTCTCTTATATACAAGACTTTGGACCTAAAATCTGTAACCCTAGTCATATTAGGAGACAAATAAGATGTGCTACTCTACCAAGTGTGTGGTTCTGTGAAGCATGTCGGATCTTAATGTTTATAAGTCTTAATGCCGAAAAAAACATATATATAGTCTAGTCGACATACTTGTTCTAGAATGAAATATCACCGAATTTATATATTGGATTTGTATGCCCTTTATTTGGTAGATGTATCATATCAAAGAGTAAGTAATTAAGTATATAAGGTTGGTCCATTGCTAGACTAGTCATAATAAAGTTCCTCCCTATATGATTCAACAAAGAGAAGATTAATGCATGCTGGTTAGTTATGACTTATGACCGGTAGGTTTTACGTACATGTGAGAATTGCATAACATAATATCCAGTGAGTAGATTCCCTCCAACTTGAACAACTTTTATCATCTTTAAAATGTAAGTTTCTTTTTTTTTTTATAATCTTCCAATTCACAAATCATGACCTAAAATTGAAGATATGTACACAAAACAGAATTGGAAGGATAAAAATATACCTGTAAGAGATAAGATTTAGAAAGCTTGAAGCGCTTAAATTCGCAATCTGGTCCACAATAAGCACGACGATTCCGGCAATGAGGAAGATGAGGGTAGAAACCCTCAAGAAAACTTCAACTCTATTCAAAGTTTTTGAGAAAAAGTGGTGCCCTTCATTCTCCCCCTTATGCAAAATCCTTGAGATGAAGTTATTTGGTTGGTGTGTATGTTCACCATGGTTGCCTCCACCTTCTTCATGATCCCTTCGCTTACCGAAAATATTTGAGAATAAGTTCTTTGATGGCTGTTGCTCATGTTGCTCATGGTTGCCTCTAGCTTCTTCGTGATCCCCCTTCTTCTTGAAAATATTCGAGAAGAAATTATTATTTGTTGATTGTTGTTGCTCGTGTTGATTATGGTTGCCTCCGGCTTCTTGATCGTGATCTGGATGCTTCTCCTTTGCGTTTAGCGCAGAAAAGAAACCCATAATTACCAGTTGATTTAGTTTTCTTTCTTGAAGCTAGGTATTCAAAAGAAAGTATATGTTATGGTTACTTGCATGGCTAAGTATGATGAAGTTATAGGGTTTATATAGCCATTTTGAGAGGAAGCATCATGCGTAGATTCAGCTTGCCAGTTGCTGTTTTAATACTTTTCAAAGAGTACTTAATTGTTAGTATTTTTTTGTCATATGTATTGTAAAGCCGCCTTAAATTATACTCGTTTATGAATTGGTCTTGTGTATGGTGTCAATTTTTAGTCAATCTAGCTAGATAGCACACAACTAGCTGAATGAATATCGATCGAAGATATTATAATAGTGTGGGTACAATTGGAAAGCTAAGTTAGGGTGATCAATTGGTTGTCCAATTAATACATGCAACAAGATATATATAGAAACAACTATATATAGTTGTACACGTTGATAGATAGTACTGAATATTATCGATCTAGATCATCCTTTTTAAAACGTGGAGTTTAAAATTGTAGGTAATCTTTTCTGAAGCGAGAGGTATATATTAGGATGAATTACATCGATCATATATATATTCACCTTATATTATCTTTACGGATAAAACTTTAAATTTGTACTCAGTAAAAAAAAAAGGTTTAATTTGTTAATGAAATATTCAGTTGGGCCAATTCATTAGGTTTTACCACAACACGATGAAACAACGAATATTTTATGAGTTTGAAATTTAATGAATAACAATACCTTTTTTTCTTTAGAAGGATGAGAGTTCAAAATAATTGTCAAAAAACAAACCAACAACCAAAATAAAACATATAAAGCAAAATAACAGGATTATGAGTGAAGGCGACAAGGAACATCATATCAAAAGGTTAGAGTACGAACATAAAAAGCCCTTTCGTTAATGTTATTATTATGAAATGGATCACTAGACTTTAAATTTCTATAGAGAGGTAAGCCTTGTTATCACACATAAAATACGTACTTTAATTTGTTTGTTATTACCAATGATTTCAAAAAATTTACCTCCTAATGTTTTTATTTGTTGTATTATTTTCCTTAGTATGATTGTCTTTGCCAAGAGAATATTGGAACTCCAATGTATATGAAATGAAGTATATACGTATATGCCAAGGTTGAAGTTCGCCGCCTACTGACTTGAAGCAAATTGCTCAGATTATTTGATCTGACATTCTTTGCTTGGACGAGTTACTGATGAAACATCAGCTTTACGTACATCACCATATATAGAACTGGTTAAGATCTTCTGTATCCCTACCCTTATGTATCCTTGTATCCCTATCACGTGATTGGTTGAATTTATATTGTTTATTATTTTTTTCGTAAATTAGTAAAATTTTAATTTCTATTTATTTAGCCTCAGCCAATTACATGCTAGAGATACATGTATCACTATTACAGGAGGTTACAGGAGATCTCAACGGAGAACCGAACCTCATCGGCTATACATACACGAGTGTTTCAGCTTCAAAGATTAAACATCAGCTTTACGTACAATATATTGATTTGTATTCTTTTTTATATCACTGTATTATAATCCGTTACCAAAAAACAATCATTGTATGGTATACAAACCAAAAAACTTAGAATAAAGAAGGTTATTTCTCAAAACAAAGACTGCAATCAGCCTGAGCCGTATCTAATAGTCAATGTGACACGAGCTCAACCACCCAACAAAAACACACTTGTTTATAATGAAACGACCCATACTGAATATATTGAATAAATAAATGTAAAATGGTTAAAATTCATAGATATTAAGAAGCTGTAAACTATGAGCCATGCACAGCTGTTGATGTCTTCTGAAACCAAATTCGATAAAATTATATAAGGTGGTTTGCTTCTCGATCAGAATTCAGACGACGTTCATTGATTCTCATATTCGTCCATTTCCACTAGCAAATGAGATGAGATTTTTTTTTTTGATTTAAACAAATGAGATGAAATTACTTGTAGGAAAAAGGATCAACCTAACAGTCAAGATGTTTATTCAGCTGCTCGAAACTGACTGGAAGTCTTCAAATTAGTCTCTAAAGAAGACCGATGTTTGACCCATTCTTGCAACATTTAACGATTCCAACCTACCAAATTCCATGATGTCCGACTTACAAGAATTACATACATTTATCTATAATATTATGAGAGATTATACACCAATTTTGACCCAATTAGGTTGCCAGATCATTCATGTTTCATCTCGGATATCTCCTCCTTCCTCTCGAAATTCACATATTTCAGTATACATCACATTTTCAGGAAAATCAACATTGTCGCTAATAGACTTGCAAAGTATGGACACAACTCAAGTGTAGAAGACAAGGTCCTACCATTTTGGAGATAATCAGTTCTCACATCGAAAGATTGAAACTTCTCAGCCTAGTATATAAGGTCGGTGACTACCCCTCCTATTGCCAATTGGTTTTAGGTCGGTGGAACCTCATCGGGTTTATGTGATGGGTTTAGACCTAACACGCATGTGCGCTTGTATCGGACTTTATGTTGAATATCTTATCTACAAGTATACTTTTAGGTTATGTTTTTGTTGATTCCATCCTTCACAAAATCCAAGGAGAGCTAAACTACAATTAACATGGAGAGATTCTACGGAATGAAAGAGGAAGGAAAAAGATATAGAGCTAACCGACAATTTAGCATGCAAGACAATCACAAAGGAGGACATCATGAAATGAAAGCAAAGGTATATATAATAAGATTCCAACAATGATTGGTCAAAATGTGATAAATTTATTCAAAATAGGTTGTAATTCGTATGTTTGTTCCGACAAAATGATAAAGCAATTTGGATGTCTTATAAATACATGACAAAACAGTTATTTTAATGTATTGTGCTTCTAGATGTATGTCTTCTCCTGGTGACAAAAACCCTAAATTAGACAAAAATTATTAAAAGATTACAATTCATACAACAATGTATTATCGGTTATTTTTAGTTAGGCATTGTTAGAGTTGCTTATTATCCGTTATTTTGGTAAATAATAGTCTAGTTCATATAATTATAAGAATAATAGGAATAAAACTCCAAGAAAAACAAAAAATATCCGGTGGGATAAACCAGAAAAAGAAGCCATCAAGTTAAACTTTGATGGTTCTAAAAAAGAGTCGGGCAGTGCGGCCTATGGATTCATACTTAGAGACCATAATGCTTTGACAGTTTCTCTTGGGTATGGGAGATGTGAAAACATATCAGCCCAGCATGCTGAAACATGTGCACTAAGAGAAGGCCTTGTCAGAGCTTATGATCTCTGGTTTAGAAACATTGAGATTGCCTCCTGGTTATTAACTCTGTTAACCGGGCTTGAAAACCTCCTTGGGAACTGGATCTCATCCTATCTGATGTTTCTTCTATTTTGTTGGGTTTTTGTCAGGTGAAGATCAAACACGTTTTTAGGGAAGTTAATGGTATTGCTGACAGGCTTGCCGTGTTGGGACATGATTGCCTTCGCCCGTCTTGTTCGTCTACTGTCCTGGTCGACGAGCTCATCCGCAAGGATGCTCTAGGGAAGAGAATCTCGAGGAGATAATTTTCTCTAATTTCTTATCCTATAGTATAAAAAATAAAAATAAAAAAAGTCTAGTTCATGACGCGGCCAACTTAGCAAAAATCAAACACTTAGTCATGGATAACCGAGGAAGCTGTCATCCAAGATCTCCTTGTAACAAAACTGATGGGAAAAGATTATTCATCGATCACAATTTCATCATAGCAAATCTATTTAGCCACAAAATTGTAAAGTAGCTGAGAAAGAAGAATAAATGTTAAAGAAACTTATTTCTTCCAAAAATAGAGGATGCAACTCTTCCAGGTCATTTGGCCGAACAAGCCGGAGATGATGGTAGCTAAGTACCACATAGGTAAAATTATTACCATTACAGTTTTGATGTTGTTCCAAAAATGGATCATCTTATAGTGCTCCAGAATAGAAATAAGGGCCAACTTAGTTGACAACATCAAGGACCAGTTTACGAGACTTGAGGGTCGACCACCTCAAACGTCGGTAATAAGCAGCTTGAAGCAGTGCCAATGATAGTACGAAAATCCATTTGAATCCCATCTGCATTTCATATATTATAGAGTTAAACTTTTCATTTAACAATTTCAGTCACGTTTAGAACTCAAAATATCATACCAATTTCCTCTCTTCCATTTCTGGCTCAGCTGCCCAAGTCAAGAATGATACGATATCTTTGCCCATCTGCATCGAGGTTTTCATCATAAGCATCTATCTATTATGACACCAGAACTGCTCTATTTTTCTTTTATCTAGGAAGCAGTATTTAAAGATGATGATTAAACAATACATCAAGCCACGGTTTTCAAAGTCATTGTTTCGTTCAGCAGATCTAAGAATGTTAAGAATTTTATGCATTTCATACACACTAAAGAAAAGATATAAACACCACTGGCATTCTGAAGAACTGGTCGTTCATTTATACAAGGGAAACTAGATAATTTTAAACACACCTGAGCTTCGGTTGCAGGGGTACCATCTTCGTACTCCACACCACCATCGTTGAGCATTTTAGGCATAGCAATAGCTCCTCCCGGGAAATAAGGATTATAATACAGTCCTTCACGAATCTACATATCCAAGCAGAAGACAAGGAAGAAGTTATATATTAGATGCAAAGGAAACCCAAATTGAAAACAGTTATACAAAGACTTCTTTCAAAAATGTAGTTTTGTCCATCATATTTATTCATAGATGATAAATTGTGTTGGATTTTCACCCATTTCTTCAGTAGGCAGAAGACAATACCTGAACACCAGCAGGTGGATCACGATAACCAGTCAGGAGAGCAAAAACGTAGTTTTGACCATCATGGCGAGCCTGAAAAGAGGTGCATTATTTCTCACTTTAGGAGACCGGCCAAAGAATGTTGTACGCCAAATCAAAACAAACAAAAGAGAGAATTACTTTGGTAATAAGACTTAGGTCTGGAGGATAGGCACCACCATTGGCAAACCTAGCAGCTTGCTCATTTGCATATGGCTGAGGAAATCGGTCACTAAGTTTTCCAGGACGGGTAAACATCTCACCCTCATCATTAGGCCCATCAGCCACCTCAATCTCAGCTGCCATTGCTTTTACCTCCTCTTCCGTGTATGCTACACCAACCAAATCACGGTAGGAGATCAAGGACATTGAGTGGCATGAAGCACAAACTTCAGTGTATACCTGATGTCCACGACGAATCCTGCTCATGCACAAGTACATGCAACATTAAACTAGTGACACTATTTTGACAGGAACTGTATAAAGTTTTTCTTGATAAAAGCAACGAGCAAGATAAATAGACATTGATTGGGAAAAAGGTAATAAAGATTCTAGGGAGGAATCTAAAAGTAACATAAAAGGAAGAGACGTGAGTTTATATGCCATGATCAAAATTCTGTAAAGAGTCAGACTTATCTTTGTGGTGGAAACAATGTGAAATTCATGAAATGCCACTCTAATTTGGATAGTTCTCTTGAATCATAATTTCTCGTTTTATGGTCAAACTTGGCCATTATTAGCAAAAAAAAATTAAAAACACTAAAACATCAATAAACATCTTTCTTTCAATAAAACCCCTGATCACAATAAATTTGCTACAACTCGTAGAAGTATTCAATAGTAACTTCTCCTTTATAAATGCCACTCCAATGGAACTTTGGACATTACAAAATTCATTTTAATAATGAACAATCCTAACCACAAAATTCATTTTAATAATGAACAATCCTAACCACTAAATCAACGACCTCAATTAAAATGAGAAATATAGTGCCATCTAAAAGATTTTCAAAATGACTGTAATCTCCAGAACATGTTGCCCGCCTCACAGAAAAGTTCAAACTCAATGGTACCATGAAACATTTTCTTTTTAACATCATTAGAATGATTATTCTATATTGTTTGAAACTTTGAATCCTCTTACAACAATTTTATTCTCAAAATCGATATTGACAGCAAACAAAAACTTGTTTTTTTGTAGTTTTCTCGAATATAGATTTTGCCTTAACAAAAAAGAGGGAGGGATAGAAGGACTCACGAGCCATGATCATAAGAACTTAGAATGCCGCTGTGAGGCCAAGGATAACTAGCTACCGCCAAACCATGTTCAGCCTCATCAGCAAATGCTACAGTTGAAAATCCCAGCAGCCCTGCAGCTCCAGATCCAAGAAGAGCAAAGGCTGCCCAAGATTTCATTCCAGAAGAAGCAAGACCATCCTGGTCTTTTGACAACGTGGATGTCAATGCTGGACACACCTGCATATCATGTAAGCAAATTAAGCAAGATGAAAGAACTACTTTAAAAAAAAGACACCAATCAACTAATGGACTAAACAATCGTTAAGCAATGATAGCGAGAAAAATTCAAAAGAACTTTGATCAAGTAAGAACAACATGAAAACAGAATCACAAAGTTTATCACGGAAACAAATTTAGGATGAAAACGACAAAAAAATAATACATACACTTCCACAACAACTTCAATATTCAAATCTATGATGCTGAATCCAGTGAAATCACATCTAGCACCCACCCTCCTCACAGAACAACCATCATTGTAAAATGTAAGAGTTGAAGACAATCCACAAGACCTAATTCAAAGCTCAAACATATACTGTTCCAATGATCACCAATGTGTATCATGTGACCCATGGAGACTGAAATTGTGCAAAATATATACAATTACAACATAAGTTTCAAGGCTAAGTATTTAAAAATTATGCTAGCTAAATGAAGGAAGCATAATCACATTGTGAAAGACTTGGGAGGCATCCAAATGTACCTGCTTTAACGAGTGACAAAAACTGGCATCTCTAAGAATTAAAAACCTCAACTTAGAGGCTAGGATGATTGCAAATAAGTAGATTACTGCATAAACAATGTCACGTTTGCCTAGATAAGCAATGTCACGTTTGCCTAGATAAGCAATGTCACATTTGCCTACTAATCTCAATTTGATCTTGTTTTACAGGAGTAAGTCACTGCAAACGAGTTCGATAAACTCATGCAAAAATGCAGAAAAATAATTAAACATAGGAACAAGCTTTAGAGGTAGTAAGATAGGATTTGCCTACTTCTCATCTTTCATCTAATACTTCTTAAAAAGACCACATATAACAATGTCAGGCGCATAAAAATAACTGAGTAACCAATCACTGGGTTATACCCATACGGGACAAACTCCACACTAAGGCTGCAGCAAAGGCCAAAACACTCAACTATAGCCATATTTTTTCTCTTGTACGAGGAACCTCTCAAGTTAACTTCTGTAATAAAGTAACTTAGTGGAACTGCGCAAATTTAAAATGTCAAGTAAAAAGAATACAGATATTAATAATAACATCATCACCACTCACACAAAGGCAACAAGTTTCATACATTTTAAGCGCACAAACACAGAAATAAGTTCGTAGTTTAGCAGGCAGTAGATGCCTGTTTTATTAGGTATACACAAGCCACAAATTATATAACTTTACATTGAATGGCATATTTAAATTTGGAAAATACTATCTCAGCACAAATAAGCAAATGTACAAGAATCATTGATAGAGAATAAAACTTCACAGAAGATACAAACAGCTTACATTGGATTGAGACGAGAGATTCCTCCTCAAGAGCTGCTGAATGATTCTACCTCCAGCCATAAAAATCACTTGTTTGTCAACCAGATTACCCTATAACGAAAATTGTAAATACGGATAGCAAATTTTAGATCGAATTGAAAGAACGCGGTGAACGAATTACATTTCTCGGTAATATGGGGTCGAAGTAAATCTCAGAAACCGCAGATTAGTAAACATGGAATCAAATATTCCATCGGAAGTTAAAAAGCAACTAGAAAGAATCAAATCTGAAGAAGATTAATGTTTAGCTAGGTTTTCAAAGGAGATCAGATCGAAAATACTTACGATTTAGAGGTCAGAGCCAATCGTCGGCGAGATGGAGAAATCGGAATAAGAAAGAAGACAAAGAAACGAGGCTGCTACAGACGATTGGGTGGATACAAAGGTATTTCTTCACTTGTTCTTCGTCACAATATTTTCGGAGACGCGTGGTAAAAACTTGACACAGTGTTGCTCCAGTTACTCTTTCGATTCTTCGGCCTTCTCAGTTTTGGGCTTCAGTCAAACGGCCCATTTATACTGAGCCGTTTATTTAGGTCCGTATGTACTGGCCCATTAGTGATTTATATTTGGCATTTTGGCCCGCTAGCATACTAAAGGAAACAACACTCAGGCACCTTTTCTTGTTTTCGCTTTCACTTTCTTCTCTATTTTGGTTGGTTTTAGAATTTAGACTCATAATAATTACCCCTTTCAAATAAGTCCGACTGTCCAAAGACCAAAATTTCAGCTCGAACAGCCTTCCTGTGTGTTGAATATATGACACCAAATCAACATAGTACAAGCACATGCAAATTGTACAGCCCATTGTCAAGAATAAGGGATCAAAATGCAACCACATGTTTGTAACAGACGCTATATAGCTATATTCCCTTCAACATGAAAAGGCAAGTTTGGGTGACGGGTATAAACTGTCCACCAGTATCCGACCAGCCCATCACACGTGTTTCACCTGTGTCTTCGTGAGAAACCGGATACGAGTGAGACTTGTGAGATTGTCATCACTGCTTCTATATCTATTTTTAAACTGGCAAACACATTGATCAGATTAACATTTGTACCAGCTTCTTTGCTACATGATCTACGTCCTACAACAAAGCAAATGATCAGACAAGGAGTAGAAACATCATCGGCATCTCCAGCTTACGCTAATTAATTTAAGACTCTTCGATCTTCAAATCCTAGTTCCTGGATAAAAGCATTCAACGCCATTTTCCTTCAGTTTGAAATGCAAGTTACGTATCTTGCTCTTTGAGCTTCTTTGTCTATTGTATGTGCCCTTGTTCATGAGTGTCAACTGCAAAACATGAAGTTTAGCAATGGGTTTAGATGAGTTGATACGAGTATATGACAAGTTTGAACAAAATTAAAACTAGAAAATATGTAAATATATCAAAGTATACCTGTCCATGCACATCTTCGGCCAGGCCAGTTGCCAAGGGTTCGACTTTTATCACAGTATGAGCAATGTACTCCATTTGTAAAAGGCTTGTAGATCTCGCTAGCCCCTCGTAGATATCCTCGTGATTAAGGATAACTAAGGAACAATTCTAAAAGACAAGTATATAAACATTACACTGGGAAAATGTATAGAAAACTAGACAGGCATATTGAATAATTGAAGATTAAGGTCCATGCTAAGAGTCAAAATCTAAGCAAAGAATAGTGAGTCAAGAAAACTTACAAATTCTGAAGTCAAGGAATGGAAATAATGCAGAAAGTTTGTGCAGTGACTTGAGGAACCCTTTGCAGCTATCTCGATGAGAGAGAAATCATCTATTATAACTGTAAAATGGCTTTGACTGTCTTGATCTGAAGAAAGAACTTCCAAAACTTTTTGGATCTTCCCATACAATTCAACTAGTCCACCTTTA
Organism: Fagopyrum tataricum; assembly: GCA_002319775.1. Classification (NCBI taxonomy): domain Eukaryota; kingdom Viridiplantae; phylum Streptophyta; class Magnoliopsida; order Caryophyllales; family Polygonaceae; genus Fagopyrum; species Fagopyrum tataricum. Next base: position 2,566,151 of record CM008285.1, on the reverse strand, counting down.
CCAGAATCCCCTCCTTCTCCATCTAGTCCTGTTTCATATTAAAAAAAAGAACTTTCATTGGATCTACATTTATAAAGTCTTTTTTATTTGAAACACAAAAGTAGAAACACAAAATTAACTGTGACATTAATATTTTTAAAATTCGTTTCATTAACACTGTAGGTAAATCGTCCTGGAAACCCAATGCTATATCCTAATTGCATCATATGCATAATAATGTATGTTCCTGAAGATCATTATAGCTAAATCAGAAACACAAAAGTAACTGTTAATCTAGTCCACAAGAGTAGATGACGACTTCTAGATCCAAAAATCATGGTATTGCCAAAAGATATCAATGTCACGTATAAACTGGAAGAGGCAAATCAGAGTTGAAGGAAAGGAAGTTAAACTTAGGAAGTCCTAGTTGTCTCACCCGAACATTTCAGCAAAAGCATGTCAAAGAAGACGAATCTTTTACTATCCTTGTGCACAGCCAAGTTGCAACCCTGGAGAAACAACAAAGTGTATATTATCAGATGCCAGTAATCGACCATTTACAGACAGAAAACATTCTCCAAATATCCAACAAAGACAAGAATGACCAAGGAATCAAAACTTCTGACCGGGAATATAACCTAAAGAGAGCAAGTCTGCAATCACAAGGCATCATTTTCTGCTATGTTCACAAAACTACAGCCCTTGACAATTTTTCAGTTGACAAAAGGAAAAAAAAAAAACCAGAAGCAAACCACACTTAAAGAAAAATATGTAAGCATATTTAACATAGAATGAATCGATACCCCACTTGCAGATAAGCAATTTTTATCATGGATAATGTCAAACGACAATATCAGTACATCAAGATAATCCAGCTATTCAATTTCCATCCGCGAGATGAACTATGATGATGAGATAGCTCGTATACATCGTGCAACTTTAATTTTATAAATTACATAAGCCTTGTTATATTTGCATCCCCATTGCCAGAAAGCATAGAGAAAAGCAAGGAGGCAAAATACAAACAGAGTCATTACCAAGTATTACATATCTCCGAAGCAATGTTAAAATCCACAATGAATATAATTAAATTTGCTAACGCATTTGAATACCAGCAAATTTTGGTGACTCTTAATTGATATAGCACCAATATGTCAGATAAGAAAATAGAAATGCTTTCTATATCGAAAATAAGTTCATTGCAAGCAAATGAGTTAGGTAGAAGAGGAATATCACAAGACAAGAAAAAGATAAGGAGATAGTCTAGTTACAAACTTACAAGTTTGCGGAGGATGCGATCATAGTGAGAGAAAGGATGTGCAAGTCCGACAAAGATGACAAGCCCAGCAGAGTTAGGGGAACATAGTGTTCGCTTGATGATATGATGAATCACAAAGGCCCCACTTGTTTGCACACTGTCTTCGATCAGCAAAACTGAATCACCAGGAAGTGAAGAAGGCTTTGATTGATCACTAAACCCTAACACTTCATCCATCAAATTTATGCTCCTCTCCATTAATGTAGCCAAAATTGAACACAAAGCTCCTGAAATAGACAGGTTAGATTCCTCTCTATACATATATCTGGAGGCAGATTTGAAGAATCAAACACTCCAATTTGCCTTCTAGACAAGAAAAAAGATATACACCTAGAGGGGAAAAAACTTATAATTAACAGAAAGTAACCCAGGTAAACTCATACTAGTTGTCAAAATATGAAGTTTTTGACATTAAAAACACTGATGTAATTCTAAACCTAACACGATAACTGCCAAGAAAATCTTTAAATCATTGTCTTTATTGCATAACAAAGTACTACATACACTATCAAAATTCAGGTAGATACAGCATTGTATATAGCATATAAATGAAACACATATCAATAAACTGACAAAACTTACCATGACTTCCAAAGTGGGGATGAATATCTTTTGTTTAGCATCACAGCATATAAATACATATAACAGAGCAAAGACATCACATATTAAATACACCACAACTACCCGGGATTCATGTAAATAAATTTATTACAAAGAGAATGTCGAGAGTCTGGTCATACAGGAAACTCAAAAAAGAATAAAAACAGCAAGTAACTAGAAACAGAAAGCATGAAATCCCTAATCATACTATTACAGCTAACTAGTACCAGTACGGATATGTAGGCAATGATATTGCACGACTACTAATTGGACACAACAGAGCGTTTAACAGACAATGAGCACGCACTGACAAGCCATAAATCCAACGAGTATGCTGTTTGTTCTGTTCATCTGACAAGTTCAGGAGAACTACCTGCAGAACTTAGACACAAGATAAGCACAAAATTAATCAAAAAAAAAAAAATCACCTGCGGCGATAACCTGTGGTGACTGAAGAGGAACGGTAACCCTAATTGTGTGTCGAGAAGTAACAACAAAACCGTGGGTTCTGTGATGGTGGTGGAGGATCCCGGCGACGTCGACAGAAGTGGGGAAGTATCTAATGGATTGTATACCCTCACCAAACTTAGAGAACGGGAGTAGGCATCAAGTAACTCCTTGATCTAAGCCGAAGCTCTGTTTATTAAACGTCGAAGAGGTGGTGCTTGCTATCCGAGCATAGAACACCCTAACCCTATGTTGTATTGAGAAAAAGAGAAGGGCGAGGAATAGGTGGAGGAGGAGAAAAACAGAGAAAGAGAGCGTTTCTGTCTCCAGAGATGATTAGGGTTGCAGGGAAGGAGAGACCAGATGCAACAGATGGTGAAGATTTGGAAGGGGCTCAGGATCGAATAGGGCTGTTAGTGTTTCGGATTGGCGGCCGCGTTTCTAGTTTGGAAAATCGAATGAAGGGTAGGGATGGAGGGATAGAAAAATGGGAGCATCGGATTGATCCGATCGAATTACCGGATATTCGGGAACAAAGTAAAAGTTTGATTGTATAATTATCCGTGATTCTGATCAATTCAAATTTAAAAATTGATTTCTAAATTAATTTAGTCGGACCGGATCGGATCATTATTCGGAAATATTGGGCTATACCAAACGTCTACTTTTTGACCCGAATGATCCGACTGTCTTACACATAGAGACTGTTTGGTATCAGTTACGTTGAAATTCTTTTTAGGGGATTCTCGTAGATAGATTATAGACAAAGTCATACTATCGTAGTGTCATACAAATACTGTCATACTCATAAATTACAGGAAATGAAACGAGACTGTAAGGCTGTAAGTGTAAGCTTACCAATTACCACGAATGCATCGAAGAAGACTGAACGACTGAGCGCAGAATTGTGAAACCGAAGAAGCTGGAGGTGGAAGGCGGAGACCGAAGACTGAGCGGAAAAGACCGAAGCCGGAGAAGACGAAGACTGAGCGGATAACCGAAGACTGAACCCGGAGAAGAGCGAGGCCGGAGAAGGCGAAGCCGGAGCCCGGAGGTGGGATTGTGGGAAGGCGGAGATAAAGACGAATGTCCCAACTTTCCTTCCTCAAGCGCCTGTTGTCGCCTTGTCTGGGATAGAAAGTGACAAGCGGCAGAAGCGAATGCCGGATGGAGGCTTGAAGCGTCGTTCATCACATTGAACAGTTGAACCTAAAGTGAACCCTAGAAAATGATTTATTTATTTTTTTAAAATGTAACGTTTGCGTACTTTGTCCCTTTATTTTTCAAAGTTATTATTAGCGCGGATAAAAAAATTACTAACGCGACTACGGAAGCGAATTATGTATCCGCCCCAAACTGGGGTGGAAGCGGATTCTGCATCCGCCTAATAATGTCAAAAATCTGGGCAGATGCGGAATGCGCTTCCGTCCCAGATTTTTGTAATGTGAAGCAAATATTGTTAAATCTGGGGCGGATGCGGAATCCGCTTCCGCCCAATTTTTTTTTCTTTTCCCGGGAAAAAAATCTGGCAGAAGCGGATTCTGCATCCGCCCCAAGTCTTGGCGTATTCGGAATCCGCTTTCGCCTTGTCCCGTTAGTAATTTTCGGCCGCCGGAATAACATCACTCAATTGGTTTAGAATTGCTCGAAATCCTAAAGGTTGGTTTGGAGTGAATCTAGGTTAGAACCTTCTAACCTAGTAACCTGAGTCGGAATTGAGATTTACCCGGTGATATTCCTCTTAGATACAGAAGTAGATTGAGACTTACCCGGTGATATTCCTCTTAGATACATAAGTAGATTAACTATAGGTAATAGAGGTGGAAACCTCTATTGGATTGAATGTGCCTGATTGCTTTTTGAGTTAGGTAATTCCCGAAACTTACCTGATAAGGGGTTACTTGATCCTTAAGTTAGAAATCCGGTTTGTGCAGAATTTTCATCCTAGATACCTTGTGACTTACCCGGTAATAGGTAGTTAGGATTGGAATTAGATGATCTTAAACTTATCCGGTAATAGATCATCACTGGAGAAATGTTCTTACTGTTGTTTTCTTATCAATGCTTTACAATTTGTTCTGAATTAGATGTCATACACAATGATCTTTAACTCTTAAAATCCATTTTTTTCCATATAATTTGATTATCTTTTATTTGTGTTGTTTTATAAACCGTTCTTGATTGACTTTCACTAAGTTTCCAATATGACAAAATGCTCATGATTGCATGTGATGTCTGTATAAATCTCGTAAATTATCATTTTGCACTTTCACGTCCAAAACTATGTATCAATGAAACTAACTATGTATCATTGAAACTAATGGTTGTTACGTAGGACAAGGACAAGTGCTAAACAAAAACAACACACAGATTAGTTAAATACTTGTATGGTAGTGATATGTGAGACGGAATCATAGCTACATTTGAACAAGATGACACAAAGGGGATAATTTAAGATAAATTATACTTTTTAGGACCATAAAATAAATTATATTTTAAAGTGATATCTAACTATGTATGCATTTTCTCAAAGTGGTCACGTGGAAGCTTTTTTACTCAATTAACGCCTCAATCCACGTTATGCTAACATACATATTATCAAAAGGTTCATATAATGTACGCAGTGTTTATTCTACACACCATTATTTTCTACTAAAATAATATGTTGTATTTGTTTTTGCATTATAATACTAACAGTTTGTATTTAGTTACACGCGCCTTACCATAAAACTTTTTGAAGCCGCCGCGTCTGAAGAAACAATTGACATTATATCGCTCATTTTATCCTGATATATGCGGATATTCGAATGACTAAAATCCTGATTCGGTGATCCGTAAAAATCTCCCGGATCGGATCAGATCGGATTCAAACCGAATCAAAACGGATACAAAATACTTACCCACCCCTATGTTCGAGTATATATTACTATATGAGGCTCATGGTCATCCGATCTAAATTAAACATATAAACCCATTAAATTTTATTTTAAAACTAATTGATAATAGAGGTATAGATAGATCACCGATCTTATTTACAACTCGGAATATCCACTTTGAATATGAAAACAATAACCACCACATACAAAAAATGCTTCCTAAAAAATTTAAGGGAAATGACTGCAAATTTAGAAAATCCATCTACATTACATTATCGGTCGTAAAAATCTATCGGATTGGACACCGCGATGGTGCATGCAAGTCTGTCGAGTACATGTCGTACGTAGATACCAATCGGTATACGTGGAATAACATAGTATAGCAAAATACTTCAATAAATTAAAAGTGTGATCCAGATACTTGCCTATATATATATATATATATATACATCATTAATGGAAAGATTGGTCACTACATGTATGCAAGCTGATGCAATTCAACAACATCCACTAATTAGAACAGCTAGCTAGCAATATCATATATTTGCACATAGTTAGCTAAACCTCTTGAGCAATTTACTTGATTTGTACATAATGTACTTCGATTTGGATTTTGCCTCCTATATATAAACCCTCCAAGGGGCTATAATATATAGTACGTTATGCATTCATGCATGCATACATCAAAATATTGTACTCTACTTGTATCAAAGTTGAGTAAGGAGATAAAGAGAGACACAAATTAAACTTAGATTACCATGGGATGCTTCACACGTACAAAGCCTTACCTCGTCGTGATTTGGCTACAATTCGGGCTAGCGGGAATGGCGATCATTGCTAAATTTGCTCTTAATCATGGGCTTAACCATTATTCTTTTGTTGTCTATAGGCATGCCGTTGCCACCGTTGTGATAGCTCCGTTTGCATTGATTTTTGAAAGGTGATCATCTCTTCGATCTCTTGATATAGTTCGCTAATAAGAACTCAAGATACAGATTTGAAGTATGTAATATGGTTCTGCATTTGGTTTAATTTGTTACGTGTAGGAAGGTGAGGCCGAAGATGACCCTCAACATCTTCTTTAAGATCTTACTTCTCGCCTTGTTAGAGTAAGAGTTTGACCTATATATATATATATATATATATATATATATATATATATATATATATATATATATATATATATATATATATATATATATATATATATATATATATATATATATATATATATAATTGTGGTAGCTAGCCTTAATTTATTGTAACGTAAAATGACAATTATTTGTATATATATATAGGCCGGTGAGTGACCAAAACTTGTACTATGTGGGCATGGAGTACACAAGTGCATCGTTTGTTACAGCTTTGACCAATATCCTTCCTGCTTTAACCTTTATCATGGCTTGGATCTTCAGGTATATTATATTTAGCTAGCTAAGACCACTAGGTAACTTAATCACTAATTATATATGCAATTAATAAAGTAGTACTTAGTTAATACAATTGTTTGGAAAAAGACTTGAGAAGGTGAATCTGAAGAAGATCCGAAGCCAAGCAAAGGTGGTGGGGACGGTGGTGACGATGGGTGGAGCCATGCTAATGACACTAGTCAAAGGGCCCACACTTGGGTTACCATGGGCCAAAGCCGCTGACGTTTCTGCTTCCATACCCACCCCACATGACCAAATCAAGGGTGCTCTTATGATTTCCGCCGGTTGCATTTGTTGGGCTTGCTTCATCATCTTTCAAGTAATGTCAAATTCGTCATCATCAACTATATTATATTGGAGGGTTATATTGGTCAAGATACTCAAACTTGGCTCGAATTCGACCGGGATAAAGTTTGGTCGAGTTTGTTCATTTGATAAAACAACCCGAGTATGAACATGTTTTTATAAAAAAAACTCGGTTGAAATTTAGGCTCGACTTGTTCAACTGCATAAGAACTAGGCTTACTCCTCCTATTATCAATTGGTTGGTAATGGAAGTGGTAATCAACATGGTCTTGTTTGCTAAACGTTGTAGGCAATAACCCTTGAATCGTACCCAGCTGAGCTTTCCTTGACGGCTTTGATATGCGGAGTGGGAACGATACAAGGTCTTACAGTAGCACTCGTTATGGAACGTGGTAACACATCAATCTGGGCTTTATACTTTGACACCAAACTTCTGGCTTATGTCTACAGTGTAAGACACAACACTTGAATCTAGACTTTACGGTTCGAATAACGTCAATGTTACATTACTTACATAATTATATGTATATTTGCAGGGAACCATTTGTTCTGGCATTGCATATTACATTCAAGGTTTGATAATGAAGGAAAGAGGTCCGGTTTTCATTACCACATTTAGTCCTATAAGCATGGTCATAGTTGCGGTGTTGAGTTCCTTTATCTTCTCCGAAAAGCTCTTCTTAGGCAGTGTAATTGGAGCCATAGTAATCGTTGTGGGTCTCTACTTAGTAGTATGGGGAAAGAGCAAAGACCAAAAGATCAACTCGAGCAGCGATGCTGAACAAACAAACAACTGCGAAACATCTGTTTGAAACACTGAGACTTTAGTTGCAATCTTGTCATTTTTGAGTTTTGATATTCAGCGATTTCTCATTTGGTTTGTGTTGGGTTGAGTTCTTGTACGACAGACTACTTGAAATAAAAATTCCCTATTCATAACCTATACAATGATCATGAACCCAAAAGATGACTTTTAAATATGTCGATGAAACCGTTACTTCCTCTAATCACGACAAAAAGATTGATAATCATTCCTATAATTCCGTTCTCCCTCAAACTAAATTTGAATCTATCTTCATCCTCATTTTTATCGCTATTAATCGTTAAATATGCAGATACTTCCCTCTCGGCCCTCTTTTATCTTCTTTACCAAGGAATCAATTAATCAAACCCTAATTCATCATATATCTCTCAGTCAAAGTAGCTCTTGTTTTAATGGATTCTATTAACATCAAAATCGACGAGGTATTTTTCCTTGACACTTTCTCTATTTTTCCCCATTTTACTATATTCATCAAAAATATATATCTTTAATGGCAGGAATTCATAACGAACAAAAGTCGATCAAAACTTTTCACCTGCAGTTGGTTACCACAAAATCAAGAGCCAAAAGCCTTGATCATGTTACTCCATGGATATGCAATGGATACTAGTATTTCAATGAAAGGTACCGTATATTTAGTTAATTTCTGTGTAATCTCTTATAAGAATGTATGTTCAAGAACCAAATGCCCTTTAATTATTTGGATAGGCACCGCAATGAGGTTAGCCGAAGCAGGCTATGGCGTATACGGAATGGATTACACAGGACATGGTAGATCAGACGGACTTCCTGGATACATTCCCAACATCGAAGCAGTCATTGACGATTGTTCTACTCATTATACCAACGTTTGTGGTAAATTCTAATTAACTAGATGCAAATCAGGCGTTTTCCTCTTTTACTTGATGTGTGCGTGGTGAAAATATAACAGAAAGGCAAGAAAACAAGAAAAAGAAGAGATACCTAATGGGAGAGTCAATGGGAGGAGCCATGGTTCTCCTTTTGCATCGGAAAAAACCCGACTTCTGGGACGGTGCCGTTTTGATTGCCCCCATGTGTAAGGTAACAAAACTGAATACTTCATATATATATATATATATATATATATATAGATATGACACTCTTGAATTGTTTCAATACTAAACGTACATATGCACAGATTAAAGAGGATCTGAAGCCAGGTAAAATAGCAGAAACAGTTTTTGGTTTCCTTGCAAAAGTGGTTCCAACATGGACGCTGCCCGCCAGTCAAGATATCATAGAAGCTGCAGTTAGAGATCCGGAAGCAAAGAAGCAAGTACGTACGTGTGTATATATATATATATCAAATCATTCACCTTCATTTTGATTTCATAACATATATATATTAAGCGATATATGCTCAAATTAAACCTTCCAATATATATGTTCCTGCAGGTTAGGTCTAATCCATACTTCTACAAAGATCCGCCTCGTCTAAAGACTGCGCAATTTTTGTACATGATCACGCAAGATCTGGAGAATAGACTGAATGAGGTAAAGCTGCCGTTCTTAGTGGTACATGGTGGAGGAGACAAAGTGACAGATCCGGAGGTAAGTAAACTATTGTATAACACAGCAGCTAGTACCGACAAGACGTTCAAGTTATATGACGGAATGTGGCATGCCCTTTCCTATGGGGAGTTGCCGGAGAACATAAATATCGTCTTCAAGGATATCATTAACTGGCTTGACGAAAGATCGGTGATTGCTAAGAGGCAAGACAAATCGGGTGATGAAGCTAGTAGTAGTACTTCTGCATCAATCTCTTAAATTAAAGGTGTAAAATAGTCTAGCTAGATGATCGATCGATTTGTGAGAGTAAACTGGAAAATATTAACTTAAACAAGTTAATTTAGGAGTTTTACTGGAAAATATTAACTTAAACAGCTGTCCAATGGAGTAATGAATAAAAAATCAGTTTCGTTCAATATATATATATATATATATATATATTTGTGAACGTAACATGAACTAATGAGTAATTTGTGCTATGGTAGTCATAATTGGCTGTGGACCAAACCATCGCCTCCAAATTCATCTCTGAGCTTCCGTTCAATCTCCCTGCTCCCAACTCACAACTACCCCGAATCTCAAAAATATTCTCCGTCTATAAATTAACTTTCATTATCCCATGGGATGCAAGCCGTGGAAATCTGTCATTTTTTCTCTCCTAAACCACCAGCGCGCACATACACTATATATAGACTAGTCACTACCAACAATGGCTTCATCAATCACCGTTTCCTCTGTCACCGTTGAGGATTTCGTCTTTTCTCCTTCCGTCCGCCCTCCCGCCACACAAAAGTCTTTCTTTCTCGGCGGTGCAGGAGTGAGGGGGCTGACGATCCAAGGCAAATTCATAAACTTTTCGGCGATCGGAATTTACTTTGAGGAAACCGCCGTGGAATCACTCGCTGACAAGTGGAAGGGGAAATCCGCCACCGAGTTGACCGACTCCGTTGAGTTTTTCAGAGATATTGTCACCGGTACGTACAAGTACTGTCGGTCAATTTACATTAAGTATAATTAAATTGCGTGTGTTGATTCATTTGTTTGTGTCGACTCTAGGTCCATTCGAAATATTTATGCAGATCACTTTGCTGAAGCACTTAACCGGTGCACAATACTCGGAAAAAGTAGCAGAGAATTGCGTTGCTATTTGCAAAGCAATTGGAACCTACTCTAAAGCTGAAGAAAAAGCTGTAGAGAAGTTCATCGAGATCTTCAAAGAAGAGAACCTTCCCCCTGGAACCTCAGTTTTGTTCAAGCAATGTCCCCCCAAATTTGCCTGTGGAACATTAGAGATTGCATTTGGAAAGCATGATGTCATACCAGAAGCTGATGTTGCTGTGATAAAGAACGGGCCTTTTTCGCAGGCTGTTCTGGAATCGATAATCGGTAACAACGGAGTTTCTCCGGCCGCCAGGGAGAGCTTGGCTGCTCGACTCTATGAACTGCTGAATCCCTCAAAAGTTGCAATTGGAGAAGCTGAAATGAAAGAGATCAGTGTGGAGATCAAAGAATGATTCAATTTGATTCTCGTGTTTTCAGTTGTAATTCCCCGCGGAGATCTTTTGCTCTACTTTTGTCCCATGCGTGATGCGTCATCTTGGCTACGTTCCGTCCGGGACTGTTTCCTAATGGTTCCGATTTTTTTATTATTTCATTAAGATTTAAATTGTTTGGTTAAATAAATTTTAACTTATTTGCTTCCATAAATTATATCTTTCTGATGCGTGTTTTTATACACGACTCGGTATACTAATGTCATGAATGATTTATATTATATCAATGCAATAAATTTGTTTGATGATTAATATTATTATAATTTTAATGTAATTTTAAAAAAATTTAATATGTATACAACGATCAATATGCAGATATGATCTTATTTTATATTTTTCTTATTTGAATTATAATAACCTTTTTTAGAACTTCTATACATTTTAAATAATAAAAAATTATAAAAAATTAAAATGAACACAATGTATTTTTATTAATATTACGGTTCAACATAAATTGCAACTCATTTCCGGTTCTTGAAACCGTACCCAGTGGCGGAGACAAGGGGGGTAACGGAGGGGAACATGCCCCTCCAACCGGAGTCCTAACCATATATTTCCCTTGTTAAATTTGTTATATTTATAAAAGATTTGGTATAGAGTTATGTTGCTTGGATGGCTCAGCTGGTTCTTTTGAGTAAAAGGTTGGTGTTTTGCTGGATGGTTACGGGTTCGAGGGCCAAGGGACGCGGACAACTCTTTTCTTTTGGGTGAAAATGGTAAGTGTGTAGATTTTTTATCAAGGAAACAAAGTGTGTAGGCAAAATTTTATAGAAACACTAACTATACACTTTCTATTTGTGAAGGGACCCAACTCTGTTACCCAACCCTGTTACCCAACTTTGTTACTCAATCTTGTTACCCAACCGTGTTACTCAACGTTATACTCTGTTACCCAACTTTGTTACCCAAATTCACTTATGTTACCCAACTTCGTTGTTACCCGATTTTAATACCCAACGTTCTACATACAAATTCACTTATGTTACCCAACTTCGTTGTTACCCGATTTTAATACCCAACTTTCTATATCCAACTTCACTTCGGTTACCCCACATGACGTTGGCACTGTGCCGATGGTAACATGACGTCGATGGAGAGAGGATTGCACCGCCAGTGACTCCGTAATGAGCTTCCATGGAAACACCTTCAATTTTTGCGGAATATGTAAATGCCAGACAATCTGCAAAACTGTGGAATTGGAAACTGTCTGATTATTAAAAGTCTGATGACCGAGGACACCAAGCCAGTAAGCAGACTTAACAGTGAACTCTCCATCAACAGAAAATTTCCAACAATAAACATCCGGGACCAACTCCGAGGATAAGGGTATGCTTAAAATCGCGATACATCGTCTGCGCGGAAAAGAGTTTGGAGGAGATCAATATTCCATTGACAGATACCCGAAGATATCAACTCGGAAACCTGAAGTTCTAGATTTGGGTGGACTAGACAATTTTGTGGTTGCAACAACGTACAACCTGGAACCCAAGAGTCAGTCCAAACCATTGTTCCTGACACAATGCCTATACGTTTACCAAGACCTTCCTTTAATAAACCTTTAGCACTCCAGATGCTAGACCACACATAACTGGGGTTATAACCCAAACCAGAAGTCAGAAAAGTTGATCGTCGGTAGTAGCGTTCTTTGAGCACTTTTGCTACAATAGAATCTGGATTAGCAATTAGGCGTCATCCTTGCTTTGCTAGGAGTGCATCATTAAACACTCTTAAATCTCTGAATCCTAAGCCACCCCGGTTCTTAGGTTGACACAGTTTGGACCAAGATTGCCAGTGTATCTTCCGTTCATTTCCTCGTGCACCCCACCAAAATCTGGCCAACATTGAGTGGATTTCGTCAATCAGTTTGAAAATACTCATAACATATATCGGGATTGACTGCAAGACGGATTTAATCAATACTTCCCGCCCTGTCTGGGAGAGGAGCTTCTCCTTCCAACCATTGATTTTCTTCCATATCCTTTCCTTTACTGCTGCAAAGATGGCCTTCTTAGATCTTCCAACAATTGTAGGCAAGCCTAGATATTTAGAATGGACATTTACTTCCCTCACACGAGGAAAAGTGGAGATAGTTTGACGTTGGTGTAGGGTGACATTTTTACAGAAACAGACTTCCGACTTTGCAAAATTTAATTTCTGCCCTAATGCTTGTTCATAGATCCTGAAAATATCAGATAAAACCAAGCATTCTCTAGTGTCAGAATCAGCAAAAATAACACAATCATCTACAAACATGAGATGAGAGATGCGCGGGCCATAACGACTAACTGAAACACCTCGGATGTCTCTATTAGTGAGTGCACAAGATAAAAGAGAGGAGAGTGCTTCCGAACAGAGAATGAAAAGATAAGGCGATAACGGACATCCCTGACGAAGCCTCCGAGTTGGAATAACATTACCCCTTATCTGACCGTTGTATTTGAAAGTAAAAGATACTGACCTCAAGCAACTCATGACTCTAGAGATCCAAATATTCGAGAATCCCATTTTGGTCATAACCGCTGCAAGAAAAGACCAGTCTACACGGTCATATGCCTTCACCATGTCCAATTTAAGTCCAAAGCAACCTTTTCCCGATCCCCGTTTGTTCTTCATCATGTGGAAAGCCTCAAATGCTAGTATTGCATTATCGGTAATAAGGTGATTCGGCACAAAAGCACTCTGTTGGGGAGAGATCAAAACCAAAAGGTAAGGCTTGAGCCGATTGGCCAGTGTCTTTGATGCAATTTTGTAAAGCACATTACACAAACTGATCGGTCGGAAATCACGAGCAGACTTGACCTCCTTAGCTTTCGGTATTAGCGTCACTACAGTCCGATTAAGGAGATTGATATCCACTTCCCCAAGCCACCATTGTTGTATGAATGTCACTACATCATGGCTAACCACGCTCCAAAATTTCTGGGAAAAGAGCGCATGCAACCCATCTATTCCCGGTGCCTTGGTTGGATACATTTGAAACAAAGCCGATTGTATCTCCTCCGCTGTTGGAAGACAACATCATTAATGTGAGAAGTGATACCCTGTAAAGCAGCGTCAAAGCTAGATGGACAATCAAACTTGAAAAGTTCCCCATAGAAACGGACAATCTCCGTTTGAATCCCTTCCTCTGAGTCTTGCCAAACATTAGAATTATCGAAAAGACCAGTCACTCGATTTGATTCAAACCGTTGGGAAGCTTTACGGTGAAAATACGGTGTGTTCCTGTCACCATCCCGCAAAGTCAAAGATCTCGATCTCAGATACCAATATTGTCCCTCCTCCGCATACAAACGTTGTAATTCCTCACAAATTGTCAAGCAACGAGATTGGATTACTCCATCAGGTGGCCGATGTTGCAGAGTTAAAAGCTCTTGTTCCAGTACCCTTATCTTTTTTTCCGGCCATTGAAGGTTTTTGCTGCCCAAGTCGCAAGCCTGTCGGCACAGTGTTGTATTTTTACCATCGGGGATCCATTGACCTCGTTCCAAGCAAATGAAATCAGGGGGCCACATTCCGAGTTAGAGAGCCACAACGTCTCAAATCTGAACGCACGAGACCGGCGAGACTGAGGATGCACATATGCCGTTTTCAAGCATAAGGGAGAATGATCTGACTGTCGTCGAGGTAGCCAACTAACCCTAGCCGTCGGGTATATCATCTGCCAATATGAAGAGCACAAAGCCCGATCCAATCTTTCCCTTATGAAAAGATTACCGGGTCAGCCCCTTTGCCAAGTAAAAAACCCTTCTGAGCAGCCCAAATCCACCAAAGCCAAATCATGAATCACATCTCAGAATAACATCATTCCTCTCTAATCAGGAGAGGCCCCACCCACCCGCTCTGAAGCTTCTACAATCTGATTGAAATCACCGAAGAAAAGAACTGGGAACGAACTCACCAATGCCAATTGTCTCATTAAAAGCCACGTAAGTTTTTTACGATGACCTTTCGGAAACCCATAAACTCCAATAAACGACCAGCTCTTGTCAGTCTCCCTGTCGTAAACAATAGTCATTGTATGATTTGATGAGTAAGAAATCAAAGTAACACCACCACAACGCCACCACAACGCCAAACCCCCTAAACGTCCAATGCTTGGAACACATATCCCTAGTGAGAAACCACACTTGCGCATAAGGAGTTCTTGGTCCCTAGTGGATAACTTAGTTTCCATCAAAAAAATGATGGAAGGGCATTCTCTCCGAATCAATCCCTAGAGAGCAGCTACGGTGTTGCGGTTGCCCAAGCCGCAACAGTACCAACATAAGATTTTCATTGGTGTTCGCGAATATGGGGGTTCCTCATATCCGCTACTTGGAAGAAGCTATCCTCCGACAGAGTAATATTGCAAACCCGCTTCGGAGAAAATACATCCTGAGAATGAAGTTCCTCCTCCTCAGGGGGTGAAGAAGGTGATTTTCGTTTCTTTGAATGTTGCTGTTCAGACGAAATTGCCTTCATTTTTTCGACATACTAAGTGTAAAATTCTTTCTCCTTATCAAATTGGGTTCTCGTTGGTCGATATCTGCCAGAGACTGATGTTGCACAAGCCAAGGACCGAAGCCATAAGTTGATGAATCTCCCCAAGTAGAGCAAGCTTTAGCATAATGTCCCATGATCCCACACTTAAAACAATAAATAGGGAGACGTTCATATTGGAGTGGTAAGGTCATAAGTTTCCCAACAAACATCATGCGTACACATCTTGCAAGAGGCCGATGGACATTCAGATTCACTTGGATCCGTAAGCTAACGGAATGATGGAGGAAATCAGTATCATCCCAGGCAATGAACGTACCAATATGATTACCAATCTTGTTTGCTGTTGCGCTATTGTGATGTCCCATAGGTACATCCTTAACTTGTACCCAGAAATCCGCCGCATCGAAGATCAGTTCTAACAGTCTAGTATTTGGCATTATCCGTTGTAAGAGAAGCAAAGAGTCATCAAAGTTCCAAGGGCCATTGCATTGGACGTAATTCATGTCCATGTCATCAAAGAATTGTAAAAGGAGGAGGCCCTCCCCCAGGTCACGCATTGCCAAACCATGCTTTGGCCGCCATGCCCCTCGGAAAGTGTTCTTCAACGCAATAACATTGATTCGGGCATCAGTGAGTAACTTCCCGGCGAGACAAAGGTCCAGAACAGCCGTTAACGGCGGTTGATATGACGGTTCCGGGATAACCGCCTCCTCGGTTTCAGATAGAGTAAGATTTTTGCAAGCCGCATCAAGTTCCTCCATAGAGGAGGGAAATGATGAGTAGAAACAGTGGAAATGATGAGTAGAAGCACTGGAAAGATAAGTAAACAAGATCGTCACAGCAGTACGAGGAAGACGACACAGAGAGAGCGAGAGAACCCTACAGAGACGAGGGAGTTCACTTTTTATACTCCTAATTTTTTTTAAAAACGAATTCACAATATTTTTGCCCTTTTTTTCTTTTTTTTTCCTTCCTTTTTTTCACTTCTTTTTTTCGATAGAAAATACACCTATTTAAATAGAGATTAAATGAAATACACCTATTTTTCACTTCTTTTCCTTATTGTTATTTTATATTTAATATTGATGGTTTTAAATTCAAATTTATTCATATATATATATAATTATTATTTTTTTACCCCCCTTAAAAAATCCGTTGGCTCCGCAACTGACCGTACCCGATATAATCCGGTTCAGTTTTACGGTTCGAAATAGTTTTACATGTCCCTACTCTAGCTAGGCTTCTCTACCTCGAATATTTTATGACCAATATTTCTAAATTTTAATTAATTTTGGACGTATTTACACAATTTTATTATAATAATCTTTTTAAAAAGAAAAAGATAATTATGATACCTGCCAAAGAATTATATCTCAAGCATTTGTCTCACCGGGTCCCTCTTTCACGTACCTTTCTGGAAATCAATGAGTTCATTTAGTGTCATGGAGGAAACAATATATTATCCTCTTCCGGTGATTAGCCTATTACTCCCGTCGGACACAACCCATTAATCCCTCCATACATTCACACACCCCCCTCCCGACTCCTCCACCAAATACTCGGATTTGCCCAGTAGTAGGAAGGAACAATCCCAAATATAGCAAGGCTTCAGAGTCTCAATGAAAGGAAAAAAAAAGAAGAAGGATGGTAGCGGTCGGCGCTCGATCTCTTTCGTACTCGGGTTTGCAGTGTATAATAGATTTGATCAACCCCTCTCTTCTCGCTTGAGCTAACATTCACATTCTTGAAGTTTTTTTTTGTTTATCCTTTCCTTAATAGCCTCAAACGTCATCTTCTTTGAATGGGTAATAATGAAGGTTTATTAGATGCGATAAATGGAATTTCACCTCAAATCTAAACATCTAATCGTCGAATCTCATGCATAAAATAATAATATCAATCATTGTTCGTAGGATTTACATGTTGATGTGTGAACCGGAACTATTTGGAGAGGGTACGAAAGAGATCGAGAGCCCCACTTGTTGCTCCTCTACTAAGTCAACACGAGCCCGGATTATAGACCGTCTTTGGTATCGTCTGCTTGGACGAAACACCGAAAGGGCAATTAGAAGGATGGTGGTGGTCGGCGCTCAATCAATCTATCGAAAAACTTCTTTTCTTATCTATTGATACGGGAGAGAGAGTCAACATATTATGCGAGATTCATTAGTCTAACAAGTGATTGCTCTTTTTCTATGATCTATCAAACAACAATTGTTTTATTTCATTTAAGTAAATGAAATCAGTATAATTAAGGAGGTAATATCAAAATCCTTGTAACATCAATTGGGATCTCTTGTATCACTGATACATGTATCCCTATTATGTGATTGGTTGAGGCTAAATAAATAAGGATTAAAGTTATAGTGCTTTACGAGAAAAATAATAAACAATACAAATTCCACCAAATACGTAATAAGGATACAAATGATACATATAAGAGTGATACAAAATATCATAACCGTTGTAACATATGCATGTTACTTCTCTTTTACTCCTATTGACTGACTTCACCTCTATTTATATATATTACATAATTAACCCTTTAATATATACATACATATATATATATATATATATATATATCATTTACTTCATAAATAAGTAACATCTTCCTAATTGTTTATTTCATAAATAAATAATGTTCTTTATTATTAACAAGTTTAGTCATTGCACATTAAAATCACTACGACTCCTAAAATTATCGGATTAAGTTATCTCCGTTAATTGTCCTATCCAAGTTTAGTCATTGCACATTAAATTAAAGGAAACAATTCCTTCAAATAACAATAGGTAGGCCTAGATATTTACCATGTCTTCTCAATCTTTTGCACCCCCATCAACCCCACAAGGTGAGCTCCATTAATATCAGTCATGTTTTTGCTGAATAAAAAATCCGATTTGTTATAATTATATTTTTCCTTGATGCTCTTTCTTGTTTATGCTGAATGAAAAATCCGATTTGTTATAATTATATTTTTCCTTGATGCTCTTTCATAACGGTTGATCACGTCAACAATAATCAAACATTCATGGAGTTTTGCTTTTTTCCTCCCTCACTTTCTTCCCTTGTTTCTTTCCGTTCTCCTTCATATCCGACCGACTATTCGCTTTTATCTCCCATCCCTGCTCACTTCCTCCGTACTCTTTCGATCCATTTGTTGTTCAGACCTTTGTTACCCCTTGGAATGTTGCGACCACTATCGTTATGTGTTTCTCGAAGCCACTACCCGTATTGGTAGTTTTGTAACACCCCGAATCCGTAGGACTCGAGGCGCTACTGGGCTAGGATCTCACAATGGATCCTGACCCTAGCCTGACAACAAGTTCACTAGATCTTACAACAAGGCACAAATAGATTAAAACCAAAACGTGAAACTGATATATAAATATCAAAAGATAATACAGAAGTACCGTTGAGTACAACTAAAACATATAACTATATACATGAAATGTCCCATAACCCTCGCATAAAACCCAGTGTACGGAGCCCTGAGGGGATCACCCCTCTGGATCACTCTACAACTCTCCTAACCTGCAAAGGATCTACAACACGATATAAAACCGTTAGCTAGCATACACATATATAAGAAGATGCATAAGCACAATCACACAACAGGGAATAATAAACACCTCATCATGTTATCACACATTTACCCGGTTTATTATCTTTATAACGTCCAACACTCGAATCGTATATATATAGATGTATATGAATATATGTGACACGAGGAATATAACTCTCGCCTCTTGGGAATGGTGCTAGCTGGAGTGGTGATACGGTCACCGTCACCGTATACCCTATGGGAGTGGAGAAAGCCTGTCCCACTGAACCAATCTGGCTTGCCCGCAGAGAACCTCCAGACTCCCAACGGGATGAAAGGACAAGTTGTCACGGCCCTACAATGGTCAGTCACTAAACCATAGGTCGGTAATCATCACAAAGCATGCTATCAAGCATATATCACACACCACTCATACATACATCCAATATAAGGATGGCAGCTAAGTAAGTCATATGGACTTACCTCAACCTCAAAATATCCTCAACTTGATCAGCTCCAAACCGGAGAACAACATTGCCTATACAAGGCATACAAAGATATCAAATCTCCTATCAAACAAAGGGATCACACCTAGACCCAAGGGATCCATAAGGATCATAACCAACTTATAACCTCGATAAAATACTAAACCTCAAAGCCATAACCGGCATATAGATATCATACTCATCATCATTCTATCCTCATACACACACCTAGCATGCTACTAACCCGCTCATACTAGGAAAGAAAAGGATCACTACTACTCTAAGTAGATCCTGTACAAGACGCACCCGCGGAACGGAAGGACGCAGGGGCGAAAAAGCAGCAAGCGCAAGCGCGGAAACACGCGGGCGTAGGCGTTGGGACCGTGGCCGCGGGGGTGGCGACTTTCGGGCGCGGGGGCGGCGACAATGCAGAACGTAGCCTTCCGACTTCTCTTCCACTCTTCACGTGATCAAATCACGTCTTCATCATTCCATAACCAACATATACATACACATATACATTCCAACATCAAAACACATTCAACCACATCTAATCCTAAGCTAAGGAGGATGGAATGGAATCAAAGAAGAAAGAAGAGAAGAAGAAGACTTACCACTGTTGTGGTCCTAGGCAGCAAGGAGAGATCAAACCACCCTCTCAGCTGGCTCCCAAGCTCAGCAACACATCACCCAACATCATCCATCAAAAGTCACACAACAACTCTTCCAAACCAAGAAGAATCCAAGCTCAAGACCAAGGAGAAGAAAGGGAGAAGCAAGAAGGACGTAAGGAAGCTGGGAAAGAAAGTGAGAAACCTTGTTCAGCCAGCCAATGGAAAGGCTAAGAAGGAAGGAAGGAAAGAGAGTAAAGCACGGGTTAAGAGTTAACAAAGTCGGCTGCAACCGCAAGAAGCCGCAGGGGCGGTTCCCTGAGCCGCAGGGACGGAAAACTGAATGAGCCGCATGGGCGGCTCCCTAAACCCGCAGGGGCGGCTAAGACCAAAACAAGCTCCAAAGACTGAGGCTCTTACAAGTTTAGCTTACTATCATATGGTTGCGTGCCCCATGCATACCTTCATTGTATGTCCAATCTTTCCAAAAAAATAGGAGAGAAGGTAGGTAGCCTTTCGTACTAAAATTGGATCCATCTTTTCGTCTCCCTTGTTATCACCATCATTCCTCTCGGAAAAGATTCGTTGATGTTTTGCTGCTAGGAAATAAGGAATTCATGTCCATTATTTCAGTTGGGATTACCGATGAATTTTGAACTTCCGTCGGAAAGGAGGACAATCCGAAATATGTTAGCATATTTTTTTTATATAAAGGAAAGTGGTTCGATGCACTAGACGACACACCGTCTAGTGGATCGAAAACCGGAACATACAAATTAGACGAAAGGGGGAGGGGGGATTTTTTTTGAAAAAAAAAATCAAAAAAAGATCTTCAATTACAACGGCCGATCAAAGAGCCTCAAAGTAAGTGATATGGAAGCAAGACGAGGAATAAGTTATTTCCTTTCATTATAATTCAATGGACCAAATCTATTAATTCATTGCGAGATACATCTTTTTTCGGCTAATTTCGTTTCCTATCAAAAATATCGTAGTTTACACCAAGTCAAATTCAAGCAACACAATATGTTAGTCGAACCTTTTCGTAGTTTCGTTACGTTTCTCTTTTATAGAATATGTTCTTTCAATTTGATAGTTAATAAATAAATTATGTGCTCACAACCTACAATCGCAAACCGTTTGCTTTCGTGATTAACAATTGCAATCAAAGTTATTTACTTGTGTATGTCAAGTGTTCCGTGCTTTATAGAGAATGTCGAGTTTGTTCATCTTGGAGGGGTCGTGTATTTGTGATCGACTCCCGTATACTCTACTTCGAGTCCAAAACTAAGGTGTTCATAATTGTTCCGTAGACTTCAGTTTTGTGCGGACGTTATTTACATCACTTTCCTCCAACCATCCCAATCTCTTTTCTCTTGAAGATTTTTTTTACTCCGGTCTATTTCACACACTTTTGTGTAATTTTTTTTACTTATTTTGCTCTTTCATAACGCTTTTATCATCTACTAATTTTCCGATCTTTTAATCAATTACATAAAACAACTAGTCATTATTAAAAAAAATATATATACATATATAAGTAATTTTCTTTATTTATCACTACTACAATTATACGAATCGCGTAATTAATCACAATAATAAAAATCATCAGTGCCTTTAGAAAGTACTTAAAAAAAGACATCTGCAGTTCGAAAATGCCCACCAAACCATCCTCCAAATCTAGCATCGTGTACAGCAGTCAGCAGCAGTCCAGCACGTGCAGGGTCACTTGCCAGTCAGCCCCTCAACTTTTCCACTTATACCCTTTAACATACTCAAAATTACGAACAAACCCCTGGCTCTCCCTCCCTTTTTCACACTCGCACCCTCAATTCAATTCCACTATTGCCAGCTTCCGTTCCAAAACCCTCACTAGTCACAACTACCCCCGATCTCTATCCCACTTTCTCTCTCTTCAAATCTTCTCTATCTATAAATTCCATTGAATGAAAACCGTGGAAATCTGCCAGTCCCCTTCTCTTCATCCTCGTGCTCTCCTCAACCACCACATACACTACACTCACTACCGACAATGGCTTCATCAATTACCGTATCCTCCATAGCCATTGAGGATTTCGTCTTTCCTCCTTCCGTCCGCCCTCCCGCCACCGAAAAGTCTTTCTTTCTCGGCGGTGCAGGTTAATTACAGCACAAACCCTAGATTTCCGCCTTCTCTTAGTGATACGAATAGCATAATCGTAATTTTATTTGTGGTTGTCTTTTGATGGCATGCAGGAGTTAGGGGGCTCACGATCAATGGTGCATTCATATCCTTCACGGCGATCGGAATTTACTTTGAGGAATCCGCTGTGACGTCACTCGCTGACAAGTGGAAGGGGAAATCCGCCACCGAGTTGACTGAATCTGTTGAGTTTTTCAGAGATGTTGTCACCGGTATACTCGTTCTTCCATTAACCTTTTCTTTTGTTTATTGACCTAATCACAACTTCTCAACGAATTGATATTTCAAATTCATGATTTTAGTCAACTATGCAAGCAATTCCATGATGACTTAGATAGTTCTTTCTAGATTTTGATCATATTTCTCCATGTTTGATTTTTCCGCTAGATTGGCTCCACTTAAGCTCTAATTATTTTTTTGTGGTCCAGCGTTTTGCCTCTCATTTGTTGTGATGCCTTATCTCATTTGGTATTTCAAAACGTAAATACTGTTGTTTGTGGCCTCTAGGTCAATTCGAAAAATTCATACAGATCACCATGTTGAAGCCCTTAACTGGGGCACAGTACTCTGAAAAGGTATCAGAGAACTGCGTAGCTATATGGAAAGCAATTGGCATCTACTCTGAAGCTGAAGAGAAAGCTATAGAAAAATTCACAGAGATCTTCAAAGAACAGAACTTCCCCCCTGGAACCTCTATTTTGTTCAAGCAATGCGCCCCAAAATCATTAAGGGTTGGTGTCTTAAATTTCTTTTTCAAGTAAAAAGAGTGAGCATGTCTGACACTTCCTAATGAGAAGTTGTGTTTATTTTGGAACATCGTAGATTGCATTCGGGAAGCATGATGCCATACCAGAAGCTGATGTTGCTGTGATTGAAAACGGGCCTTTGTCGCAATCTGTTCTAGAATCTATAATCGGTAAGAATGGCGTTTCGCCAGCAGCCAAGGAGAGCTTAGCTGTTAGACTCCATGAATTGCTGAATCCTGCAAAAGGTGCAAATGGAGAAGCTGAAGCTGAAACCAAAGTTGCAAATGGAGAAGCTGAAGCTGTAACCAAAGAGAATGGTGTGGAGATCAAAGAATGATTCAATGTGATTTGGCATTTTCCACTTATGTTTTTTATGTGTACTATGAATAACACATCAGTAGTTATGCAGTTAAATCAAATTGTTGCTTCAATAAATCAAATTCCTTGCAGCTATCTTCTTCAACAAACCTGCTATGCAATTTGACAAGCAGCTCGGGGACCTTTGAGTCAACAAACTTCCACCATCGATATGCCAACACTTGTTGTGCTTGAACGGTGAATCTGAAGGAATCAATTACCGTGCAGTGTCAATTCTAACTCAAGAGTATGACAATGTATCTGTAGTCATACCTTTAGAGTTTTCCAAAAAATTATCTTGAAAACTTATTCAAATGAAAAAAAATAAAATAATAATTACACATGAAAAATGAGCAATTTAACATTTAATCAGGAAGATATTTATATTATTTTTTGAGAAAACATGTATTTATTCATAGTAGAAAACATCCTTAATGAGTACACAAAACAAGAGGGAAACTAGTACTATAAGTCTATAACTACAGAAAAGAAAAGGAGAGAATGAGATCTAGCAAGCCAGTCAACAAAGCTCAGATGACACAAATTTTGAAGATCCTTAACAATAGCCTCTTGGTGCGAATAATTTGAATAACCTTTTAGAGTTGATTTAATTCATTGTGATACAACACAGAGTTTAAGATCGACAAAAAAATAGTGTAAGAAGTTGATTGTCCTAGTTGGGGGCAAACGATCACCCATGTATTTAATGGGGACTTTGTGGAAAAACGAAAATTAAGCATGAAGTTGAATATAATTATTTTGGTCTCGTAATGATAATTCGACGAATCTTGAATATCCTTAACAACACGCAAGTTGTCACGAATAAATTCAAAGTTTTTTTTAGACATGAGTTGTTTTGATCATCAAAGTTTAGTTTGAAAATTTCCATGATATTCTTTTTGTACTTGTCACTATTATTTTATTTTTAAGGTCCTTTATATTGTAGTAAGCACCAATTAATCAACTTGATAAGATTGTCATGTTTATAATGTGAAGAGATCTTTATTTTTAAATAATTTCAAATATTATATCGGATAATTTCTGAATCAAACAAAGATATACCGAATTATTTTCGAATCCAACAAAGATATAAGAAACACAAGTCGACTCTAATAATAAAAGTATTTTGACCCATTAGAAATCAAAGTAGGAAAGTGAGTCAAATTAAAATTAATTACTATAAAAAGACATGCGCCACGAGCAATGTTGTAATACGGAGCTTTAAGGTGTGTATGTATTTGATTTTGCCCATATGTGAGATTGGTAGGCCTATTCAGTGACATGCGTCAGTTAACCTAATGGAACAAGGCCTCCATTATTCCGGCACCTCTTCTTTTCAGATAGTTTAGTTTACATTATAATATTTGACATAGTAGTTAAGGCTTAGTATGGAACTCATTTAGGTCAAGTGTTCAATCTTTCATTTACACTCTTTTATGTTATTATTCGATAGATAGTGTACCTTCTTTTTACATTAAGACATGACCTCCAAAATCATTGAACAACCCTAAAGATTGAGAGCAATGCAATTGGGTGTGGTGACCCCCTAACAAAATATTACAATGTATGGTTAGGTTTAGCTGAAGTTATTTGTTTTGATAATAAGTGAGAAAATTTAAGAGACATTGGATATGAATAAACAACGCTGAACAGGATAGTGATTGTGCGCCTTTAGTACCTAATATCGCACCTTGTATTATCAATGTGTTTTGTACTATCTCACGCTATAACTCTGTGATCCTTCTCTAATTTGTATTTACCCCATTGTATATTAGCATATCCTTGTTCATTTAAAACCCTTATTGTTTTTCCATTGGTGCATGATCGTACGCTTCTTTGTATTATATTGAGTACATTTATTTAATCGTTATTGAGTGAAACGTAAAACAATGCAAAATGGACATGTTAGGACGCACAGTCGTGTAACAAACCCAACAAAAATTCATAAATGTGCATTATAAATGGAGTGCGCGGGATCTCACCTCGGGAAAAAAAAATTTAGATGATAACAGTGAATCTTGAATTTTCACCCTATTCATTTAATAATAAAATCAAACAAATCTATATCTATTGATATTATCAATAGATATAAAAAAAAAGAGCACCCCTTGATAAAATAGGGTTGTGCATTCGGTCCAGACCGGACTGAAAATTTTAAAAATCTGGACCGGAGACCGTTCCGGTCCGGATTCGGACCGGAATAAAATAAAATAAATTATAATATATATATGATTTTTAAAAAATATATAAATTAAAATTAATAAAAATAAATAAATTCCGGTCCTAACCGGTCTTTTTCGGTCCGGACCGGGACCGGAATTTCCAAAATCCTTGGACCGGAGACCAGACCGGATTTGGACCGGACCGGAAAAAACGGTCCGGTCCGGTTCATATTTGCAGCCCTATGATAAATAGTAATTTTAGTATAATTGACCTTAATATAATCACCTAAACAAAATGTTAGTTTTCAATCTAAATATACATAAAATTGGCTTAAATTTTTAAAATGTTTTAAATAGTAATTTTAGTTTAAATGACCTTAACAACCTCACCTAAATATATAAAACCTTACAAAATACATCAAATTTACTTAAAATATTAAACAGGGAGTCAAATGTCATTCCTAGCTTTTGGACGGTTGGCGTCTAAGGACGATCAATCGTGGACGGTGTGGGACGCTAATAAGAGCAGCCACATAGGCTAATCTTATAGTGTTCTTAGTGTGATGTTATGTGGGACTCATGCTAATTTTGTGGGAACCAAGATTTTTTTATTTTCTGTAAGATTGATCTTAAATGGACTCCACACCAATATATTTCATTTTTTTACTTCTAACTTTATATTTATTTTTTATTTTACTTGTTTTCCTTCAACGGTTGGCTCTAGCCTCCAACGTCAAATTTTTTTTTATTTCAATTTTTTATTTTTATGTTTCTTAATTTTGAGATGTATTAAGTATATATTTATATTTATTTATGTTCTTATTAAAATAATTTTATAGATAAATATTAGTAATATATACGATATAAAATGTTTATAAATAACAATAAACTATGAAATAAAAAAATGTAAAATAAAATATTATTATGTATTATAGACTTCCATTATATATATATATATATATATATATATATATATATATATATATATATATATATATATATATATTCATTTTAAAAAATTTCAGTTTGTTTTATTTATAATTTTTTTATTACAATTTAAAGTTTAAATAATTTAAATTAACTGTATTCGTAAAATAATTTTCTCTAACCAACTTTCTATTTGAACTAACTTTCTATTTCAATTGATTTTCTATTTCAAATAATTTTCTATTTGAACTAATGTTCTTTTTGAACTAGTTTATTATTATTTTTTGCCTATATAAATGATCAAAGTTTACACAACATTCACCTCAGTCACATATTCATGTCTTCTTTACCCCAAACAAAATTTCTTATCCACTTCATACGGATCCTAACCAAAATCTTAACCCTCAATATCTTCAATATGTTCAACACCTTCAAGGTCAAGGAAATATTCCAAACATTCAAGGAAATCATCCAAACTTCCATGGTCAAGAAAATCGTCCAAACTTTCAATGTCAAGGTATCCTTATGGCCAATATCCTTTCATAACTCCTCCAAACTTTTCTCCACAAAATTCAAATGCTCCCATTACTCCAAGTACTCAAGGAAACATGTCTCCACCACTAGATCTCCCGGAGTTTAACACACAACATGGTGTGATAAACCTTGGAGATGACGTACATTGTTCTTTGAATGAAACTCAAACTCATTCAATGGGTGATAGGGTAAAATGGTCCCAATAAGAAGACATGTTACTAATTAGTGCATGACTCAACACTAGCAAAGATGCACATGTCGGAAATGATCAAAAAAGCAAAACATTTTGGAATATAATTGTTAGATACTACGGTAAAAGGAGATGATCATGACTTATGAGAAAAGAAACGGCATGCATGGGTCTTTGGCAAAAGATAAATTACTCTGTTTCGAAATTTGCAGGGTATTATGAGCATGCTTCGAAAAGAAAAGCTAGCGGTGAATCGGAAGGTGATGTCATTGCTTTTGTTCGTAGACTCTACACAAGTGACACTGGAGGTGAATTTAAGCTTGATCATGCCTGGTAAATGCTTAGAATGGAAGAAAAGTGGATAAGCTCCTTGAATATGACAAACATTCATGTAGGGGATGAAAGCTCAGAAGGATCGAAAATGTCTAAGGTCAATGAAGATGGAACATACTACTCAAGCTCAAACCCTGAATCTCCAAATTCAGGTATGTTCGAGTCTAACACTTCTCGTCCTCCTCGTCCTTCTCGTACTTTTGGAAAGATGACCAATAAAGGGAGGGGAAGGGAAAGGGAAAGTCAACCTCTTTGAATGATGTAGAAGATCGGGAAGTTAGTCTTGCCTCAGTTCTTGCTGCTAGAGAAGAAGAGATGCATCTCAGGACCAAAAAACTAAATCTTAAAGCCACATATGAAGAAAGAAAGGCAAGGGAGGCAGAAAAAAAGAGGCAATGGAGGCTCTTGAAAAGAAAAGGATGCATGATGAATACATGATGATGGAGAAGAGAAAAATGTTTGTTGAATTAACCTCACGACGGGAATTAAAACCGGTGGAAGCAATGTTGAGAGATGAACTAGTTGCGGAATTGTACCCTAGTAACAACTAGTTTTATTTTTGAAATTAGTATAATAGATGTGTATCATCTACTCGGATATTATTTTCGTTTGTATAGTAGATGTGTATCATCTACTCTATCGGCTATTATTCTCGTTTGTATCGTAGATGTTTATCATCTACTCGAGTATTGTTCTCGTTTGTATTGTAGATGTGTATCATCTACTCGGATATTATATATATATATGTGTGTGTGTGTGTGATATATTTTGTGTTTACAATGCTTCTTTAAAGTTTTAAAATACTTTTACCAACCAATCAACTTTATTTTTTCTGAAAAGCTTACACCATCTAATTAAATCAATCAACTTTAAGCTCGGTTTGCTATAATTCGGCATCCGACACTTGTGGTGCTAGTATTGTCGATGATTATGTTCGCATTGGTGAAACAACAACAAGAAAATGCTTGTCCCACTTTGTTGATGGGATCATTTCATTATTCGAAAATGAGTACTTAAGAAGGCCTAATGCAACCGATTTGCAACGACTATTGCGCGTTGGAGAGGATAGAGGTTTTTCGGGCATGATAGGAACCATCGATTGCATGTATTGGGAGTGAAAAAAATTGTCCAATTGAATGGCAAGGTCAATATGCACGTGGGAGCGGAAAACCAACAATTGTGTTAGAAGCGGTTGCATCATACGATCTATGGATTTGACATGCCTTTTTTGGGACACCAGGTACGTGCAATGATATTAATGTTCTCGATCGTTCTCCTGTATTTGATGACATTATGAATGGTAGAGTCCAAAGGTAAATTTTGTGGTAAATGGACATCAATACAACATGGGATATTACCTTGCCGATGACATCTACCCACAATGGGCATCTTTTATCCAATCAATTCGACATTCTTACGGGGATAAAGACACGTTTTCTCTAAACATCAAGAGTCTACTCGTAAAGACGTGAAGCGATCTTTTGGTGTTCTTCAAGCTCGGTTTGCTATTATTCGTCATCCGACACTTGTGTGGGACATATATTTGATTGGAAGGATTATGAGAACGTGTGTCATATTGCATATAATATGATAGTCGAATATGAAAGAGATGCATATCGTCTTTACTACGATAGTTCTCAATTTGATCAGGTAGAGGAGCATGACAACCCGCAAACTACTCCATCAATCGAGATGCAAACCTTCATTCAAAATCGGGTTCGAATAAGAGATACAAGTATTCATCACCAACTTAAAGAGGACTTAGTTGAGCATATATGACAAAAGTTTGGAACTATAGATAATTAGTCACTTGTTACTTAGTCTAAGTTTGCAAATTTGCAATATTTCATCTAGCGTGTAAATTTCTAATTTATGTAATGTTTGCTAGTTTTTGTAGATGAGTATCATCTACTCGGATATTGTTCTATTTTATATTGTTGACTATTTAATCTACTCGAATATTATTAGTGTAATGTTATTTTTATTATTAATTTATGTAATTTTTAAGTGAAAAATTAAAATTTTATGAATTTTAATTTTTTTAATTTGAAATTTAATATTGAATATAATTCATTTATGGTTTAATTTATAAAACAAATTCAAGTAGATAATATATAATATGTATGTTTTTTTTTGAAAGGATATATAATATGTATGTTAAGAACAAGTAGTATGTTCTTATTGATGTAGGCATAGATTTGGGTTGTGTTCTTAAGTTGACGTGGCAAAGAGAGAAAAGCTGAAAAGTGAGAAAAAGTGTATTTAAGATTAATCTAGAGTGTAGATGTGGGTGCTCTAATAAGCGCATCTTGGAGGGAGTGACCAACGAGTATGGAGAGGTGTTGTTAAAGGCTTGTACGCTGGTTAAGGACTACAACTGGGAGAATCGAGCTCCGGACAAGTTGTTAGGGAGTCTGACAACTGAGGAAGTAGGCTGGAGTCGCCCTCTTGCGGGTTCAATCAAGATCAATTGTGATGCTTCGGTCTCAAAGGAGGGGCGATCCGTTGTGGGCTTCACTATGCGTAATGCTCTAAGGGTTGTGCTTGGTGCTTTTTCAAAGGTTCTGGATAGAACCCGGGAGTGTAGTATGTTGAGGGTGCTGCTTTAGTATGGGCTCTCCAAATTGCTTCGAAAAGAGGGTGGAGTGATATCATATGTGAGACCGATTGCGCAGGGATCATCGGTAAGTTAAAAGCGACACCAAGACGAGAGGGGCGATTGGGAACATGGTGGATCTTCTCAAAATAATGGCGTCAAATTTTGAGTCTTGTAAGTGGTCTTTTGTTCGACGCAAAGGGAATGTTGCAGCGCATTGGTTTGCGGCTATAAGTCTGGAGAGGATGATTGTTCATTCTTTGCTTTGTTCTTTGCCTTCTTAACTTTGTTTGCTGATGGAGACCGATGATATTAAGGGTTGATGTTGTTTTTTTATCAAAAAAAATGTCAAGAATAGGAGAAAGTTTGGTCAACTAGTCACTCTTCCATATTCATTACAAGGTTGTGTTTGTTTCCATGGTAAATCAATCATTAGTTGGCTGGCTATAATTTGTGTTGATTAGTCCTCTTTCAAAATTTGTTGTATTTGCTTATATTGCTTAATTTCATGTTACACCGTGGGCGAGTGTAATCACATAATGTTGTAACCCGAGTCTCAATATGGAATACATTTAAGTTGTTTTATTGTATTGTTGAAATAATTTTGTCATGATTTGAGTTCGCTAGGTAAAAGTACCAATAGCTATGTGGAGTTCAAAATTTTTTTGCATAGAATTTTAGTTAAAGCTCAATTACACAATCCATTTTGAAGTAGAACAATATTGAAAGGTGCGTACAATATAGTCCGTCTAGGCCTATCAAATACATTACTAAAAAAGTTCAAGATATTAAAAAACGTCAAAGTTTTTCGGATTCCAAATCATAGACATCAAGCATACATCATACGTCTCAAGGAGCCGAGAAACCTAAGAATTCTCCTCGGTTTTATAGAATAGATAATGATAGGCATAATAGCTGATGTTTTAGTTTATTCAGACATGAAACTATGACAAACTTTAGTACCGAAAAAAAAAGTTTCAACAACTTATATCTGGATGAGAAACGTGGTACTTACGCTAACCCCTTATGGAAGTATTATATAACTCGAGTCTTAATATGGAATAAATTTAAGTTGTTTAATTGTATTGTTGAAAGAATTTTGTCAATAATTAAGGTTGCGCGGTAAAAGTACCAATCGCTATGTGGAGTTCATTTTTTTTTTTTGCGTAGAATTTTATTTAAAGCTCAATTACTCAATCCATGTTGAAGAGGAACTATACTTAAAGGTGTTTGAAGTACGTACAATATAGACCGTCTAGGCATACCAAATACATTGCTAAAAAAGTTCAAGATATAAAAAAACGCCAAAGTCTTTCGGATTTCAAATCATAGACATCAAGCATACATCATAGTCTCAAGGAGTAGAGAAACCTAAGAATTCTCCTTGGTTTTATAGAATAGATAATGATAGGCTTATGTAGCTTATGTTCTAATTTATGTAGAGATGAAACTATGACAAACTTTAGTACTAAAAATAAAAAAAGAGTTTCAACAACTTACATATGGATGAGAAATGTGGTACTTACGCTATCCCCTTATGAGAGTATTATAAAAGAGCAAGTTCACTCGTTCGGTTTTAACCGTTTCCAAATAGATAAAGTGATGTGGCGACATCAAATGTTGGAAAAAATGATCTCCTCTTGTTTGTTTTAACCGGTTTTCATTTGACATTTGGTGACCTTAATTGGAAATTTCAAAGGCTAGAATCTTGACATTTGTTGTGACATTTCTTAAAAAGGTTAACACTAATATTATATTCATATCTATCATGTATGGTCCCATTTCATTATATTTTCATTAGAATAATATTTTTTTTTCTAAAAAATACTTATAAATTTTTCTACTTTATCAATTTAAGATGAGTAATTATATCATTATTTTTAAAATATCTTGTTATGATTATATTTTAGTATATTATTTAACATTTGTTTGTGCAAACACCTCATTTAAGTTTAATTTTTTTAAAATATTATATTTATTTT
The DNA here is from genome assembly GCA_002319775.1 of Fagopyrum tataricum. Taxonomy (NCBI): domain Eukaryota; kingdom Viridiplantae; phylum Streptophyta; class Magnoliopsida; order Caryophyllales; family Polygonaceae; genus Fagopyrum; species Fagopyrum tataricum. Next base: position 2,534,154 of record CM008285.1, on the reverse strand, counting down.
TGTTTGTTCATAAAAAACTAAAAGTGATTTTTATTGAAACAACCTTCAAATTATATCACCAAAATAATAAAAATGACATCACAATGAATTTAACCGGTTAAGAAACAAAAACGGGTGGAAACATCTGTCCAGTGACAGTGAATAATATTTGATCCAGTGACATTTAAACTAGTTATATTTGACATTTTTACCCAACGGATGAACTTGCTTGAAGTTTTCATATTGGTGAATGGTTGTTTACGATAATTATTTGATATTACATCTCTAACTTCTTTGAGAATATCCAAATTTTGTTGAAGAAATGGGCTATATATGCCATGGGAAAACCGGAAAAATGGAGCCTCAGTTCATACAGGAGCATGAGGTGGTCGATGTTGAAATTGAAGTTCTTTTTTTTGTAGTCCTTGTTTGCCATCGTCTCTTACTTATGATATTGAATTGTGAGAGATTTTCAGTTTTGGTGTATTGATTTTTTATTCGAAATATTTATTGATGTATAGATGAATTTGGAGAAAGTGGAAATTATTTTTTGATTGTGATATGGAAGTGGAAATAAATCAATATTACGATTTTGATTTCACTTGCTCAATCTCACTTTAAATTTGCTTTTGTTCGTTATGTTGTGTGGTTATTTTATGTGGGGGTGAGATAATCGCTCGTTCGTTTGCTTAATTTATTAAGTTCGGAATAGGTGGATATAATTGTCGTTTATTTCTATTTTAATATGGAGCAATCAGATGACATTATGAGAGCTTATGTATGAGCAACTTTAATAGTGTCATGTCAAAGCAACTTAGCAACATGTATAGGTTGGGGTGTGAATGATAACTTACTCGAAGGGTAGTGCTATAGGTTATGATGATGAATAGTGTTCTGTTTGGCTAAATGTACCACTAAATGATAAGAAAAAGAAAAATGAAACCGAATGTGATGTTTAAGCGAAAGACTTTAAAATAAAGGTTGATAAAAGTACAACATAACATATGAAGAACCTCTTAGCCAATAGTTTTTTTTTTTTGATAACAGAAAGCGGTTAGGTTAAGCTACCTTATAGAGGTAGTCCAACCTAAAACATCCTTACGGATGAGAATACGAAGTTCGGGATCATCAGACAAATTGGTGTTGGGGGTCGAGATTTCCAGGTGGGTCAATCGGTCAGCAACACAGTTGATTTCTTTGAAAACATGTTTGATCTAAATTTCGTTAAAATCCAGCTGGAGTCGGAAATAATCATCTCGACATCCCACGGGTAGCTCCACAAACCTCTTAGCCAGTAGTTAAAGATACATATGATTTCTCTTGAAAAGGTTATTTATTATTTTACATTTACCTTATCCGTCAACTTATTTATTACAGCCTTATTCAACCATCCTTCACATGAATCACATGTGTGCAATAAATGTCTTTGATTATAACAATAATAAATTTTCAATGTGACTAGGTGATGTAGTGTTCATTAATGAAAGGTAAAATGATCTTGATAAGTCGTGAATAACAATCAAAATTGGTACATCTTTGCACGATTGTATCTTGTTTCGCGCGTAAAGTTTCATAAACCGTTAGTAACAATCAACGCGTCTCATGTCAAACTAGCAAATATTTAAGACGGTCAACATCATATAAATCAAATATTTAAGACGGTCAACATCGTATAAAATATTTTAGGATATTTATATTCTCGAAAGGAAAGAAATGGTTTAGGATCATATATTCCGCATCAAAAGAAAATGTATGCTCGATTTATTTATAAAAACCTAATTACTTACTTCACTCAACTGCCTCCGCTAATACCACCCCTGAATCAGCACCATCAAAACTCGTCTTTTCTTCTACTTCACCGCTTCTCTCGTTCGCTGGAGCCTGAACCCTAGTCTCCCTAGAGGAGAAATCAACAACGCAATTTCTCCGCATTGTACCAATTGTTCTCATGTGCTTCTGACATATCCCGTTCCTCGTTTTGTGGACCAGTTTTAGCGTTTGGTGCTTCAGTTTGTCGCTGCCTTTGCACTGATTTGGTTAATTGCTGATTTGCAATTTGGAAAAAACCATGGATATGATCGGCAGATGCAAGGTACAATTGGAATTCATCTTTAGAGCAAAACCTTGCGACTTTCTTGATGTTTCTGTTGATGCAAATAGCAGAGAGGTGGGGCTTGTGTATGTCTTAGTGACTCCTTCTTTGAGTTAGAAATGTAAGGTAGCTTGAAGCATGGCCTAGATTAAGGAAAGTAGGGTTCTTATCGTGGAAAATAGTCAATATATGTTCTACTTGTGATTGTGCTATGTTGTTCTATGAATTATTGGTAAAGAACCCTTCACTGTCTAATTGACTCTAGTTTCGTGTACAATTGAGGTGCCTTTCTTTCTTGTTCCATTTAAGGCCCCAAAACCAGCACTTAAGGTTTCTCACTTGGCCATGTTATGCCACACCCTTATTGTATGTGGATAGTAGGAGTTATATCCTATGAAACGAAGCTTGCTATAAATGACTGCACAGTAAGGATCTTCGTTTCACTGTCTAATTGACTCTAGTTTTGTGTACAATTGAGGTGCCTTTCTTTCTTGTTTCATTTAAGGCCCCAAAACCAGCACTTAAGGTTTCTCACTTGGCATGTTATGCCACACCCTTATTGTATGTGGATAGTAGGAGTTATATCCTATGAAATGAAGCTTGCTATAAATGACTGCACAGTAAGGATCTTCTAGTTCTGTTAATTGGCACCTTTCTAATCGAGGTGTCATTCCTTACCTTTCTGATCTATTTATTATGGGAATGGGTTTCAGTGATAAGATGATAAGGATTAAGGTTGGTAGTGGATGCTCAACTGGTGTTTTGAAGTGGAGCTGGTGGAATGCCACCTTTCCCTGCTTTGACTGTCTTTGAACTTCTAGATGCTTAAAGGTGGGAGAAACTTACATTATGGTCTTTGAAGTTCTAGGTGCTTAAAGGTGGGAGAGCAGCTTGTTCGCATAATTCGGCTGGAAGTTTAGGATGTTGTTGTACCCTTGTTAAGGACATGGGTGGCCTAGAAAGCCAAGTTCATATTTTTCTTGCAAGAGTAAGACAAGTTCAGACAATTAATGTCTCTCAAATTATCATAAATCAAGTTTGCTAGCCTCCAATAAGATCTGTTCACTGGATACCATTTCCAGATATCCTCTCGTAGTCTCTCACGAACCATTTTATTTACAGTTTACCATTTACGTTTATAATGGGATGTCTACAAATAGAGACATTTTTTACTCGTGCAAGTTTACCTTTTCACAGCTTGTGCAACACATTATCGGTCAATCTGATGTAATAAAATGTTTCTTAGGAGGAATCTATCTAGGGCTGTGTTGCTTGTACCTTGTAGAATGATTGGCCTAGGTTTTATAAAGTTGGTCTTTAAAACTTCTTGATATATATATGTATATATATAGTGTTTAGGCATATATTTTCTCTTTGGTTATTGTTGCAGTCTAGAAGTTTTTTTTTAATCTCTAAAATATTCATGAAGTTTTGTGCCTGGAAAGTCAACATTGGGACATCCTTGTCTATGTAGAAGTCGGTGACCTGATGACAGGGGAGCCGGCGACTGAAGCTCCGGTGAATGGCGGATGCAATATATGTGTTTTGACCCAAGACAATCATATATATGATTTAAAATGATACAAGGAGCACTCTAATGCATATACTTGCATTCACATAACAGTGCACATTACAGATGTAATTGATGAACTTTTATGGTTTTATGTTTTGAGCAATGCACTTTCTTCATCATCACAGGCCCCCTCATCAGATCCGAAACCTACATATATGTGTATGCGTGCTAATATTATTCGGAAAGAGCTTTTCCGTTTCTATTTATAGTTGAAAATTTTATTCCATATTTCCCCTCATCTTTGGAAGCTTGTTTGAGATATCCATGTATCTGTTCCTCTTTTTAGCTCTCATGGTCACATATGTTCTAAGTCTTACCAACCCGTTCTCAGTGTTTTGCTCTCTCTCTCTCTCTCTCTCTCTCTGTCTCTTCTCCGTCAATGTTATTGATGCATCTTTTCTCAAGTGGTGACATATATAGTTGAATCTGCTAGCTGACATTGACTTATTATGAACTTTGGACTATCTTTGTAGAACAAGTTGGAACAATTTCGAATCAAGGAGCTTAAGGATATTCTTTCTCGTGTTGGGATTTCAAAGCAAGGAAGGAAGCAGGTAACTTCTTCAGTACGGAATGAGTTGACCATTTCCTTGATCTCTTGTTATGAAATTGAAACTAAATTTGGGTTTCAAAGTCTACCTTAAATATGGAGTCCTTACTCCTTGTTTGAATTTGGTTTGTTGACCATACTTAATCCCTCAAACCCAGCGGTAAGAATTGATGACCTACAACCATATCCTTTGGCATTTAAATTGACTGTCTACAACCATTAGCACCAATGTGAATTTGGTTGGCAGATTATGGGCATTTTTTTGGCTCAACAAAATCCAGATTTTTTTAGCAAACGGGCTGGTAAATTTTGTTTGCCTGTAGTTTAGAGCTTTACTCATTATCAATTTTATTGAGTAGAATGTTTTTTTCCGTATAAACTTCATTTAACAAGTATACGAAGGGTTGGATTGAGAAGAATGATAATAGCTAATCCACAAATGCAAAATCCAAGAAACTGAGAAGTTATTTGTGGGTTATTGAAAGTAATGTAACTCGTCTCTGAAGGAAAAATGTTCATAAATATTTCCGACTCTTAATTATTTCCGAGGATTTTTTTTGTTCTATTAATCATTTCTTACACTATGTTATGACATTTTTTTAAAAATTTACTTTTTAATCATTATTTTACTACTTTTAAATTGAACCCAGTCAAAAAGACAATGCTTAACAACTTAGCTAAAGCACGTGACTATTTTCCGTTTTTCAGGATCTTATGGACAGGGTTTTGGCTGTGCTATATGATGAAGGCAGTGAGTCTCCAACTCCTTGCATTTCTACACGATGTCTGTGAAAATTGTGGCCTTGTAGATTTCTAGTTTCTAGAGTAATTAAATTTTGCTAGTAGCAGTTTTGATCTACATCATGTATATATATGTCCTTATAATGCTACATGAAGGCATACGATTATTGTGTAGTTGGTTATGTTCTTACTAGACTCTGTTCTCAAATTTTCATGATTAAGTCTCTGATATGGACTTCTTTATTCATTTCAGGCTCAATTGTATATAAATATATCAATGGGAAGGAAGATCTAGTTGCTATTATTGATGATGCTTACAGGTTCTACTTCTCTTAGTGTTAGTGCCATGATAGACATATGTCCTTATATTAATTTAATTTTCCAAACTCAACGTTCCTTGTGAATCGATCTTGGGAACAGCATATTGAGTATAAAACATTTGAAGAAAAAAAAAATACATAAAATCAGAGTCAACTGAAGGTAATTTCTTGTATCTTTCATGCTTTGCCATCTCTTGCAGGGGTGGCTAGGAAATTATTACCAAAACTTATGATCTTTGCAGTAGGATTGTAGATAGATGATTCTTGCTACATTAATTCCACATATTATAACTTACATAAGGTACGACAATCCATTCATGCTTCTCCTTTAGTGGACTGTCCACTGTGAAACAATTTGATGGAATTAGTTGAATTTCCTAAGAAATAGTAATGACAAGGGACAAGGAATGGATATTGAAGTAAACTAGGGCATTGCTTTGAATAACAAGTAGTGGAGATTGGAGAATACAGTGGGACGTTGAAATGAGAATGTAGACATTATCTAATAACAAATAAACAATTATGATGATCTGATGCTGGAGCATCTCGCAGTTCATGGACAGTACGATGGTAAGAACAGACCTCTGACTTGGCCCTTTGGTGTTGATTTACCAACATTGTACAATAGGAAAAGATCCCTGCCGATGAACTTCTTTTTGATTGAAGAAAGTAGATGAACGACGGTCATGACTCATGAGCATTTCTTCGAATGAAGGACAGATTAAATTGTGTTGATTGATTGGATCTTGGGTCAAAGGTATAAACAAACATGTGGCATGGAGAGGGTGAAGGCAAACTAGTGTAAATTTGAGGTTGAACGAAAATATAAGTAAAGATGTGCTTGCATGTGGGCCTTAGTTGTCCTATTTTGCCTGAATGAGTCAGATGAAACACGTCGCTAATTTTTTTTTGCACTAATACATTCTCATAAGTAATGTGACCATGCCAGCAAAGTAGGAGCTTCCATAGCCAAGGATGTATTGCTTACAGGGAGATGTGAGGAAGTAGGCATATGTTACTGCTAAAATTTATATCAATGTTACATAAATAAGGGATAGAGTAATCAGCACTCCTAATTCATGTCACTTTGACAAAGCCATCCTTTACAAACAAACTTGCCTTTGGACACCCATTGTGTATATTTTTGTTACAATCTTACACTCACACAGCTTTACTCTTACCAAAACATTAAAAATTTGAAGTGTCCAAATACCCATGTAGCATATGTTTAGTACTTATATTATACTAAGTTTGGGTATATTGCCATTTTATACATTTTACCAACCTTTTCAATAAGGGTAAAATGGGCGTACGGGATGAAATTGGTAATGGTAAATATGGGTAAGGGGTGTTTAGATGCAGTTTTGTTTTCCAAGAGGCTGTTTTCTCCAAAGTAGCCAAGTAAGGGTAGTTCTGTGTAGCTTACTATAGGAGTTCTGCATAGGGCCTAAAGAAAAAGACTTTGCCCTCGTGCCATCTTGGAGTCTTCTGCACTATGTTTTCCTAATGTAATTCCTCTATAAACTCTTTGGGAACAATCTTTCTCCCTGGTGATACAAGTATACAACCCATCTAAAGTACACAGTATATGAACTCGTATTTATTTCCCCTTATTTATTTGCTTAAAAATGGGATGTATTGAAAATATTTCTTCATAGTGCATACAACATCAAAATTGCTTTGCTATGTACTTTATTTTTAATCTATAAAGATCTCGCTTTGTGGTGAAAACACTGGAAGGTGTCCAACTATATCAAAAACTAATCATGTTGCTCAGGTAATAAAGGCTCGGGGGCTTGCAAATAGCATGATGATGAAATTCATAAATGTGGTCCCTTCTTAATTGCTTTTATCTCCTGGGTTTCTTATTTGATATGCTCTGTGAGCTTAGGAAAATGCAAGAAGAAGGGGCCAATGATTCAAATACAAAGAAGCAGAGTAGTGCAAGCAACAACAAAAAGAAGCAGGAAGAAGGTGAGCCAGTTGAGGTTCGCTGTGTATGTGATAATTCCGGAGATGTTGGTTTGCCAATCAAGGTCATATTTCTAATCTTGCTTTGCTGTGAAAATTGTATTTCTCTTTTCATATACCTGTGGGGACATTATGTCTGGATGTGACTTTGCCTGTCTGCTTTGATACCTATAATTTCTGTTGCTTGTTGTGAAGATATGAAAATCAGAACAAAGTTACCTTCTGTTGAAAAACTAGTATTATTCCTATTGAAGATGAATGCTATCATCTAAATGCTCTAGCATATATTTTATGTTACACGCTTAATGTTTTTTATTATCATTGGCATTTGGCAACTCCTTGTAATCTGCCGGACTACCTAAGAATCTGGGTTCCACTAAGAACCATACACCAATAATTTTACATATATATTTACATGAAAAAAGGATCTGTACATAACTATTCCTACTGGTTCGTGGAAACGAAGACTGAAAAAGCCTTCTTTAAAATTATCAAGGATTAAACAATAGGAAAGAGAAAAACTAACAAATAAGCCTTTTTAAATTATCATCAATAGAAAATCGTATATTGATAAGTGAATGGGAATTGAATTTTTACACATTAATGGATTTAGTCAAATGACTTTGTGTAATAGTTTACTTGGTGGTTCAGTTTTGTTCTTTTGATGTTCATTTATAACATTCTTGATAGTACGTAATTTTTTCCATCTGTTTTTTTTGAAAACAAATGTTGGAAAACACTCATATTTAACGAGAAGTCGAGGACTAACGTGCCCATAGGTACACCATTGCACACATAACGTTTCTTGCTACTATTATTTTGTCTTGAGGGTTAAGGTTAGATGTAACATGGTTTCCTACCGATACTTTCACATTTTCCTAATGAAAATTTTCACCTTGCAGTGTGCAGATCCAAAATGCAATGTTTGGCAACATACCGGTTGTGCTGTTAGCTCTGAGCAGGATATAAAGAAGCATCCATTTGAAACACAGTTTTTTTGTCAGACATGCCGAATTGAACGCGCTGACCCGTATGTAGGCCATTTTTAACTCAGTTTCATCAACACTAATATTTAAGCTGCTGACGAGTTCTACTCCGTTTCTTTCTTTTTTTTAGCCGTATCTCATTTTTTCTATGAAACTAATTGATATTCTTGTAGATGCAATCACACTTGATCTGCTGTGTTTGCTTTATTTTTCTTGTCTGGTGGTGATTTCTTATGAAACTTTTATCACTGGGTTCGCACAATCTTTACCTCCTTGGCCTATGGCAGAGGTTAATAACATGATATGTGGCAATAGGGTAATGGTTTCACCCATGAGTATTTCTTCACTGGGTTCATCTTTTGTCAATCTCCCATGTGTGGATGGACCCCAGGGGTCTGCTTCTGATTTTGTTCTGTCTTACCCTGACAAAGTAAGATGGTCCACCAAACGTTGGAAAAATGCTTCCTTGGCTTAGGAAGTTATTAATGACTTATATAACACAATGTCTATTTAGAACTTTGCCTTGCAGCATATTTGTTCTTCATTGTTATCCTTCTTTCCTCTAAGTTATCTCATGTGCTGTAGTCCTTTGCTATATTAAGATGAACTGTGTGTCCTGAAGTCTCTGATTATTGTAATTTGTGTAGGTTTTGTGAGACGATTGATCACCTGTTGTATCCCGCAAAGTTACTTGTCTCGGATATTCCAGTTGATGGGTGCGTCAATCTATTCTTTTTATCTAAACTCTCAACAAATTTGGTTTTGAAAAGGACTTCATTTGTGTTTGTAGTCTTGCTTGTTGTTTTTCTGTTGCAAATGCACTGACAATAATGTAGCTTGTGATTTTTCTTGATGTTTCATCCATTGATTTATATGATCCTGCATGCACCATGCAACTTTGATGTGGCTGGTCAAGAGTATGATATTACATAGTAGGAACTAGGGTGTTGGCATGTTGCATGTGAGCATACTCGTACCTTTACATACATGTGAAATAGATAGTCTGGCGTAATTGCTGAACTGTACATATCATGTGCTGCAATTTAGTACATTTTGCAGCTCTAATCATGACGGGGAAGTAGTTTCTAGCGGTTAATCTCCTTTGTTTTTGGGGATAAAAAAGGATTTATTACCGAGGCAAGGACTAAACAAAATTGTCTTATGTAATACCTCAATGCGATGACCTTTAACCAAAACAAAAGAGGATTCAGGCAACTAAGAATCTAGGTCTGGCAACAGAGTGGCCAGTTATGGCGGAAAGTTTTGGTGCATCAAGAGTTTCTCACTAGGTCAATTTACTACAAAGCTTCTTTCTGCACCCCCATGGAGTAAACCTGTGCCGTTGAAATATAGATGGCCACTAAAGCTCAAAGAACTCTTATGGCTCCGAATAATCCATATCTGTCTATTCATAGTTCTTAATGTAAAAGACCCTTCTTCTAAGACTCCTCAAGATACATCCGTGTTAAGTTGGCCAACAAATAATCTTTTAGACGTGCCTGAAGTTTCTATTGATGTGAGATTAGTGCTTTGAGAAGGATTTAGGTGGCCCTGATCTCCTTAAGCCCTTGAGCTGCAATCAAATTGTTGTGGGTGATAGGTTTCTTGAGAATGGGCTCTCTATCCATTTGAGGGGCTGAGAAGGTCTAGGTGAGCCTAGTGACAGTGTATTCAAGCTGGGGTGGTTCTGAGGCTTAAAGTACCTTTCTTTGTGATTAAGTACTTGAGGAAGAAAGGCCTATTGGTAATGTATTCCGGTTGATGTTCTTCTGAATTGTCCATGGCATAAGGTGAATCATTTCCTTTTTTCTGTGGGCTCATATATGCAAGGGATTCTCAAAGACTTTTGCATGGAAAAAATTTATATGGGGTTGATATTGTATTAACCTTCTCCTATGTTTTTGCGGCCTAATTCTTTTTTGTTTGAATCAGTTTGCTTATTTCTCATTGTTCTGCATGTCTTGGGTGGAATTGCCTATTTTGCTGATGATTGTATCTGAAACACTCACTTGCATATATTTTAATGTTCATGCTAATCTGAAGGTTTTGAACTGGTATACTCTTATTGACTTTCCTTATGGTTGTGGTAGATTATTTCATTTTTTTCGTTGAACTTTTTTGTCCCCAGTTCTAAACCGTACCAGCAGATTGAGAAATTTTTTGTGTTGTCAAAAGCAAACAAAGATTTCTTGGCGAAGGTAGATTATGATGCTCAGGTTGGTTTGCAGCTTCTGGTCAAATAATGTATAATCTGTGCGTGACTTCTACAACTTACAAGAAAAATATTACATTATGTGTTGACATCTTTCATATTTTCAGGCATGGTGCATACTTCTTTCCGACAGTGTCCCATTTAGGGCACAGTGGCCACAATATGCAGAACTACTTGTTAATGGTATGTATTGTCAATAGCAAATTATCAATGGCTTACTTTGTTGCAAAGCTGTTTGTGTATTTTCAAGTGCCTAAATAATCACCATCTTATAGATTCACTGACAATCCTCATAATGTTATAGCTGATGCTTATGTTTTGTTGTTGACTTTGTATATCTGCATTAATTACCTTCCGTGTGAATGTATCTTCTCATTCTGTTTGATGCCACAGCTTGCAAGTGTAGTATAATGAGACCATTAAAATGTCCATTCTTTTTATGATGCTTTCTCTTTGGGTCATTTGCTTTGGACTGAAGATTATCAGTAATGCTTTTGCCGGCCTCAATTTTTAGTTCATGCTCAATAAATAATCTACTAATTGCAATGCAAGATGAACTCTTACTACCTGACACATATAACACTCTCATTAAGCCTTCAAAATAGATTGGCTAGGTTTATAAGATATATTACATCAGCAAAAGTTTGTGCATGTTGAATCTTAGTGTGAAACCTTCTAAGAAATTCTGTACTTAGTTCGCAAAAAAAACTTCTGCCTCATGCATACACAAGAAGGTGAGATAAACAACTCATGGTCATCAAATTCAGTGGCTAAACCTAGAAATAAAATATTTATATATTCCTTAGAAAACAAATACACCAAATGCTAACAAGAGATGCTGTCAAAGAAAAGGTCTGTTAGCTGCGCTTATTGATCCTCGAAGTAGTGACCGAAGGTGGTGTAACTGTCTTATTGTTCCCTTTTCTGTACTTCCATTAATTCCATTGGTTTAGATGTCTACACATGATATTTTCACCAGGTGTTCCATTTAAGACCTGTAGTAGATGTCTATCTTAATGCCATGGGTTTAGATGTCTTTCTTTACACGTGTTCCATTGGTTTAGATGTCTATCTTAATTCCATTGGTTTAAATGTCTATCTTTACACATGATATTTTCGTCAGGTGTTCCATTTAAGCCCTATAGTAGACCTGACTCACAACTGCTGGGGGCTAATGGAAGGGATGATGGTGTCAAGGTGAGATTTGTCTTTTCTTTGTTGCCGTCGTAGTTGGTGGCTTTTTATTGTATTTCTTCTTTAAATTTGTACATCTATCTTTCAACAAAGTGTTCTCCTTGTTTATGTGTTTTGATTTCTCATTCAAATTTTCATTGTTGTCTCCTTGCTCCCCTTTAGAGTTGTATTTTAATAACACTAATTTTTTTTTTTCCAGATATCCTTGTATTTGGTTGATGGGGTAAACAAAATCTCTTTATCAGGAAGTGATGATCGTGATTTCTGTTTGGGTGTCAGACTTGTAAAAAAGCAAACGCTCCAGCAGGTAAGTTACCGTTGCATTGTGGTACCATTTGTTATTTAGCCGTGTTTTCCTTTTATTAATAGTGGTAGGTTCCGCAGGACCCACCATGGCCATCATGCCCATTGCCATACCACACCACACCAAAGCCAAACACTGTCAAATTTGACAGTACCCTCTATTTTCAAGTTAAATTTATAAGCTTGAATTTTAACGTGTAGCAGTTATTTTGTGGTGAAAATATGATATGTAATGAAGTAAAAACTGTAGTTTAGTGAAATACCTTTGGAGAATGGCAGTGTTGGTGATATTGCTCTTGTGAATGCACCTATAACTTTCACAACTCTCCTTAATTAAGTGATCTCAAGTACAAATAAAAAATAAGAAAACACCATTTTGTTCAAGTAGGTGGATGTCTAGATGAGCATATCTGCACAATGGTTTACACTAGCATGGGTTCTTGTCTCTCATAATCTTCCTCTTGGTTGTGCAGATGTGCTGTGCTTAAGTTATCCTGTCTTGTCTTTTGCAGGTTTTGAGAATGATTCCGTCTGAGTCTGCTGGTGAATCATTTGAAGATGCTCTTACTCGGGTTAAGCGGTGCACTGGTGGGGGAGTTGTAGCAGAGAATGAAGATAGTGATAGTGATCTAGAAGTTGTTACGGATTTAATAACAGTCAGCCTACGCTGCCCTGTAAGTTGTCCTCTTTATAAACTCAGTCTGAAGCTCTATTGTCTACAATTTTCTAATCCTGTCTTCTTTGAACAGTTGAATCTTACAGTTTAATTTCTCTCTCTTTTTATATAGATCCCAGGATGCATCATTATAAGTATGGTGTTAGAATAAAAAATGTTTGTACGGGTAATATCATTTTTTCCACCAGGTTCACTGCTCAAACCAAGTGCCTGCCACCAAAGTTCAAAGGAAAAGCCAATCATCTACATCGTGAACAAAAAATCAGAACTATATAACCAAAATACTATTTCTGAAAGACAAAAATAATGCAATTTGGTCAATGTAAAAAGTTACGTTTTTAATACTTTCACATGATTAATTAAAGCTAGAAATGAACAGATTATGGGTTGGATCCACTGGTTGCAAGTGAATTTCCAACCCTAGGAGTTCATGTATATGATGAACTCGAGAGCTATAGCTGATTTGATTCGCCCAAGTTGTGGTTGCCTCATTACTATGGAAAATTGTCAGTGTTTAGTCCGGAGGTTTTGTGTATGTTAAGAATCGAATATCCTCTTCTATTATGTACTGACCGTGAAGTTCGCGTAGCCAATATTAGAAGCACTCAAGTTGCTAGTTGGAGAAATTGATTAGAATTCATTTGCCAAAGTCATGTTCTAACGATTGCTTTGCAATGGTTCTGAACACAGATGAGTGGCTGTAGAATGAAGACTGCTGGTAGGTTCAAACCCTGTGTCCACATGGGTTGTTTTGATCTTGAAACTTTCGTACAAATGAATGAACGCTCACGGAAGGCAAGCTCATTTAAATTGAACTCTCCATTCTTCAGTTGTCTGTTTGTTCATTTCTTTTCTAAATAAGATCTTTTGTTTAATTGGAAAAGGTTGATGTGTCTGTGTTTGCAGTGGCAATGTCCTGTTTGCCTCAAGAATTACTCCTTGGAGAACATGACTATTGATCCATACTTTAATCGTATTTTGAATATGGTAACTCCATCTTGGCACTATGGTGATTTATGTTCTTTTTTAGCTTATTATATATCCAGAATAGTCTTACTTATTTATGGTTTTTTCTTCCATGTTTCTGAAAAAAAGATGCGAGATTGCAAAGAGGAGATAAGTGACATTGAACTAAAGCCAGATGGATCATGGCGTGTTAAGAATGAAGTTGCCAGTAACGATCTCTCACTATGGCACTACCCTGACGGTTCACTGTCAGTTATTTCTGGGCTTTCAGATCCTATAAAGACTGAAAATTTAGCAGGGAAGCATGATAATACTACACCTGGAAAGCAGGAATATGCGGTTGCTAGGACTGTAGGTCAGGTTGAGGATACGTCTCAGCTAAATCTGCTTGGTACTCAAGTCACAAATTTTGACGTGGAAGTCATTACTATGAGCAGCAGTTCCTCAGAGGACCACAAAGATGATGCAGTCCTGAGTTTCCAAAAAGATGGTGGTGGCTATCAGCTTGGTAATTCAGTTTACAATGAAGTTAATTCTCTTCCTCCTAAGTATGGTCTTCTGCAGGGATACGGGGACCTAAATTCTAGTGCACAAGTGATGAATGCAGATGTAATCATTCTGAGTGATTCTGAAGATGATGATGTCTCTTTATTACAGCCTGATTCTTCTATAGCAACGGTTGGACATGACAGAAGTGTAATTTTACCTCCTTTGTGGAGTTCTCACAAATCCGATGGTGATGTAAGATCATTCCAACATCTTTTTGCCTCCATTTCCGAAAACGGTTCTGGATCCAATTCCATAAACACAGCTGAAGGTAATTTGGAAGCTGTATCTGGCTTTGACCAAACACGTGATAATATTGGCCTTGCAAATGGAAATAAGATGGTCATAGTGGATAATGGGCGTACTGGAAACGGGGTTGTAGGTTCCTTCTTTTTACCTAATGATGTTATTGCCAGCAGCAGCTCTTCTCAGAACTTTGTGACATCAGTTGACAATAATCTACACGGACAAAATTGCTCGGTGGCGCCACCTGTTTCACGAAACATGACTCCGGTACAAAATTCCATCCCTTCAGGGGAGGATTCTTTCAGTGCCGAAGCTCACGCACAGCCCACAGGGTATGATCAGCGGGAGTCGCTTGTCTATGTTAGATCAAAAAGGAGGTAAGATTTCCATTAGATTTTCAATTGTCCAAATATTAGTCTGATAATTCCATACATTTAATTAACTGCTTACAGTTTAGGTCAATTACATTTTCCAAACGTAGTTCTTGCACAGCATCCAGTTTAGTCTCCAGATGGAAAGACCATTTTTCAAACTGGAATTTCCTTTTTTTACTAGATCTGATATAGGGGCATTACAAATGGAGGAATAGTTGCTACAGTCATGTCATTGAAACTTGTTCTGGAGTTTGATGTCTAATGTCATGTTTCTTTTGCTTGATAGATGATTCTAGTCTCTTTTTTTTTCAGTTAAAATTTGAGACCTTTTCTTTTTTGCCTTGATTGAGAATTGCGATTTATGTGTGTATTTTCTTCATGCCTTGGTTGGTTTATGAGCTCATAATATAGGAATCTTTCTCTCCATGTGATGCCTTGGTTGGTTTATGAGCTCATAATATAGGAATCTTTCTCTCCATGTGAATTGTTCTCCTTCCATGAATATCACTTTTTTCAGTTTCTAGCTAGCCAAAATTTGATTCGACCTTGGTAATATAATTTTTCACCATATAATTGGAACCTATTATCTTCTTAACAGATTTGTGTTGTGTATGTGCATGCGTGGGCTCTCTCTATGTTTCATACTTCCATTATCTCAATTTTAATAAATAGTGATTGCCAAATAATCATGCTTGTCCCTTTTTTTGGTATTATTTTAATTTAGGCTGCTCGTGTCCTTTCAGACTCCGTTTGTCCTACTTTTGATTCTCCATCATAGCTTTCTGTTCTAATATTTCTGCATACATCATCCAGATTGTCCGCACCTCCAAATACAAATGGAGAAAGTTGTTTAGAACTAGATTCAAGTAGTAAAAGAAGTGGTGACCCTTTCTCATTTCCTAGGCGGCTAAGGTCTGCAAGGAGAAATCAAAACTAATCCGTATTGTTCTGGTATTGCTTGCACAGTTTTGCTGCCTTGGTACGTACTTTCACTGATGAGTAGAAACTAGAAACCAAGAAGGATGTGCAGGAAGCGCCTATAATTCACAATGTTCTTCTTGGTTGTGTAAGATAATTTTCATAAATGGACATACAGTCTTTTCTTAGCTAGTATAAGCGTAGACACATTTTTGTGAATTAGCATGGGGGGATCAAGAATCAGAGATTTATGGAAGTATTTGGTTCCTAAATGGAAAGTAGATGACTTTCCGGTGGGATATCTGGTTGTTGAAGATGAAGTTTCTCATCGATTCTGTAGTGCTTTTGATCAGGAGAAAACAGAGGCTACCCCGTTCTCGTACTTTGTTGAACTCCTCTATTGAAGGTCGACCTGTGTAAAAATATTAGAATTAGTTTGGTTCAGTGGTGGTTTTAGTTCACTAGTTTGTTGTACAGATATGTCTAGCAAGTAATGATGTTGTAGTCTTCCTTGATGGCTGCAAACCCAACTTGATATATGAGATAGGGTTAATTTTCTGGTATCATACATGATAGTCCGCATTCTTGTTCGTTGCAAGGAAAATCCGCGATGTGCCAAGTTCATTGGCATAATGCAAACACTTGATCTATTTTCTCATGTCTCACTTTAGGGTTTAGATAAGACAATAAGATGTTGATAAAGGTCATTCCTTGAAGATTTGAGTTGTGCACTAATTTGTTCCATGGAACAAAAAGGTGATGAATGTAATAATGTGTGCTCTACTAGAAAGCCCTACGCAAGCTTGATTTACGTTAAATATCACATTGTCGTTATCAATACCTGTTAATGGAGATGATGAAGATAATCGAATCAAGCAAAAGGTTAAAATGGAAAGGATAAGAAAGAATTACAGAAAGCATAATATTTATTCCAACATTTTGGACCCATCATGGCCATTGGGTCTAATATTCTTTTTTATTAAAACCACAATCACTCTTAGCACTTAAGAATATTGAAAGTTAAAGATGCCAATAGCCTTAGGTTTACAGAAAGCAGCTTTGGTGGAAAAACCAATCAAGCATCATATTACTGAATTGCCCCTCTTAATACTTTGCTTAATTGCCTTCTCTTCGTACCTCCCACTTCCATCACCAAATCCAAATGCTCTCTAACACACAAAAATCATAAAATTAAATAAATGAGTTGTTGAAATTTTATAGGATTTTTTTTTTATAGTAAAAAACCATATATAACTTGAGAAACCAATTGATAGTCTGAGAGATTAATGGGACGCGATATAGTCCAAAGTCCACGCGTCGTCAAATGTCTCGAGGCCTACAAATCCAATAAATAAGGAGTCGATAGATCAAATTGGTATGATACTATGTGAAAGTTCGATGAGTTAAATATAACATGGGAGTTTCGTCGCACGTGCGAGAGATCAAATATTGTCCCGTCATTCATTTATTATTGGTGTGAGAGGTAATAAAATTTTTATAAATATAAAACAACAAATAACCCATTATAGCCAATCTCTCCCAAGATATAAATGACATTGTTAAATGTAATTTAAAAAAAATATTTTTCGACTGGATACAAGATTATTGAAATTTTATAAGAGAAAACAAACTCATAATAATATTAACTTTAAGTAAGACACACACACACATATATATATATATATATATATATATATATATATATATATATATATATATATATATATATATATATATATATATATATATATGTATATATATATATAATTTCCAATGATCGTCCCATTTTTTAAATATGTATTAGTTCCTATATATTACTTCCTTAACAACGAAGGATGGCAGCATTGTAATTGAGCACAACCCACCATGAAAACAAAAGGTTCCTCGAGATCACAGCATACCTACTGTATTCCATTTCTGCATACAAATTAGTATAAAGCAAAACCCAACCTCTCATAAAGATAAAGATTCACTTTTGCTTGCTATTCTGGCCCTTAAATTAATTACCTTTCCACGCCACTACTTCTTCCACATTCCAAATAATATCCAAATCAAACCAAAATCAACAAAGCTAGCCACCATTTATTTATCTATATTCTCGTTCCATTTTCTTCTCAACTAAGCACTCACCATCATCATCTACCAACTCGATTCAGCTCAATCCTGATGCATAGATGCAGCAACACAGTTATCGGGTTCTTGAACCTAGTAACACTCCTAGCATCGATTCCGATCATCGGAGCAGGACTATGGATGACGCATAGTGTCACCACGTGTCAAAACTTCCTTCAAACGCCGCTTCTCTGGATCGGATTCATCGTACTGTTGGTTTCACTCGCCGGATTCATAGGCGCGTGTTTCCACGTAGCATGGGCGTTGTGGTTTTACCTCTTTGTCATGATCTTCCTCATTGCTGCACTCATGGGAATAACCGTATTCGGGTTTGTGGTTACGGGTTCGGGTGGATCCGGATCAGAGTCCGTCGGAGGAGTACCGGTTCCGGGTCATATATATAAGGAGTATAGGATTGGGGATTACACAGCCTGGATGAGAAGGAAGATCGGAGAACCGACCAACTGGGAAGCTATTAAGAGCTGCGTTTTGGGGTCTAAGACTTGTGCTACGGTTCAGACATGGACGCCCATTGATTATGCTCGGAATAATTTGACTCCGGTTCAGGTACGTCCTCGGGTTCTCAATAACAATCATTTGAACCCTAAAATTTTGGTTCATAATATTTAATTTTATAATTATTATTAATACTCAAATTTCCATTAGTATTTTCAAAATATTATTTCATCTCTTCCCATATAATTCTCTACTTCCCATATAATTCTCTACATTCTACATCATTTTTATATAATTTTTAAAAATTATTAAATATTATAATTTCTTATTTTAGATTTATTAATGTGTTTTTTTTTTAATGTTGAGTAAGTATTAATGTGAAATTGGGATTATATGTATACAGTCGGGGTGTTGCAAGCCGCCGACGTCATGTAGTTATGGGGAAGCGACGGTGGGAATGACGCAGGACCCGGACTGCTACAAATGGAATAACTCGCCGGAGATACTGTGCTACGAGTGTGACTCTTGCAAGGCCGGAGTGATGGAGAGTATCAGACATAGTTGGCAGAAGCTGTCGGTGGTGCTAGTGGTTATGATCGTCTTCCTCATCGCTATGTACTCCGTTGGCTGCTGCGCCTTCCGCAACGCCCGTAGGGCTGAGACTGATTACCCGTACGGCCGGAACCGGATGACCAAAGTTCGGCCACGTTGGGACTATTATTGGTAGGTATTTCTCTACCCTACAATCCAAATGCATGCTTTCATGTCCTTATAGTTAGGGTCATACAAGGCCAAAATTTAACTCTAAAAGATGATTAATTTGATGTAATGTAAATATGAGTTTATCATAAAGTTTACACAAATTCAACCCTTATAAAAAGGTATACATAAAAATGACCCCTTAATTAACAATAATTTATAGAACACACCTCTCTCTTTTTTTCTTTTTTTTTTTCCTTCCATCTAGCATGCATTTAAGATGAATTTGGTTTCAACCTAAATAAAATCCTCTTAAAATTTTTGGCTTATCAAAAAATAATTCAATATTGTTTGGTTTTTGTTGAACTCAATTATGGATCGATTGGGCCACTATTATTAAAAAAAATATGTATAGTAGACGATTTTGTGGAATGTAATTTGAGGTTTTTTATAATAGGCTGATAATATTGAATTATTAAAATTGTAGGTGGAGATGGCTTCACGATCGAAGGGAGCAGCTTTATTAAAGTTACATGATCGAAATATGATATGATATTCAAATTAACGAAGGAGAAGTCACTTTCACGAGCAGAAGCTTTTGGAGAAATTGAAGGTCGATCAAAGTCTCAACCGCGCCAACGATCCATTCGAATTATTTGAGTGGCTACTTTTATGAGTAAACGCAGGCTGCCCCAAACAAACACTACACCTTTTGTTTTACTTCCTTATGTATACTTGTCACTTTGTACAAAGAACTGGGTAATGTTTTTAGGGTTCACTTCATGTATTGTGTCTCTAAAGCTAAAGAGTAGTCACCAATCAACATCGACGACCACTCTCTTTTTCTTTTCTAGTAAAAGGTTTGGTTACACTTATTTTGAGCGTAAAAGGGTGACAACCACATGCATATGTTATCAATTAATGACAGTATTGTTCCCATCCGGTTATCGAACCGAATAGGACCCGTCGACCCGAACTAATTTCATAGTTTAGGACTTGCCCTCTAGGTGTGCGATTGTATAGGGTTCAATGATACAAGGGTCGATCTAAAGTTTAGCTAATATTTGGGCCATCTAGTTAGAGGTTAAAAATGAAAAAAATAAAAATAATATACTCTATTTGGGCCATCTAGTTAGAGGTTAAAAAAAGTTGATGAAGGATAACATGAACCTAACTAACAATAACAATAAACCTCCTAAATTGACTTTGAAACATATTATTGATTGGGATAATGATAACATGAACCTAACTAACAATAACAATAAACCTCCTAAATTTAGAAGAAAAAAAGTAATATTAAATGACAGAAACTTAATCTGAATTTTGTAGCTTCTAGAAATTCTTCTGGTTAGTATGCTTTTGGTTTTATTAACTGTAATTCTTTGGGCTAGTCTTTGACTGTAGGTTTTGGAAGATGTGATGCTAAATCTGTTTTAAAGTTGAAGCATTTGTGGTTTAGGAGGTCTCCAAAATGTCGTGCTTCTTGGATGTGTCAACTTAGAGTTTGAAGGTGACAATCTGATGCTCATTAATTTACTAATCCACTCATGGAAGCCCCAATGGGTTGTAGATTTGATCCTTTCGGAGATATCTTTTCTGTTTGCTGGGTTCATGTGAGTTTCTGTGTTGCCGATAGGCTGGCTCTGCTTGGATACTCCCCGAATTCCTATTGCAATGCCCCGCTTCTTGTTGTTGAAGACCTCATCCAAAAAAATGTTTAGAATAGCTAGCAGTGTTTAGATCCGACTTTCCCTTTTTCCATACCTTTGTATATACATAAAAAAAAATGATGAATATGAGGGCTATAAGGGCTCATTGCTGCAAATTATGTCAACTTAATACCTTTTCGGATCCATATATGCATGTATGGAAACCCATTTTGGTTATCGGATAATTTCAAGAAAAACTTTTAAGTAATTAACTACCAATTCATGCACCATAGTAAATTAACACAACAATCACATTGAATTCATGGAGTTAAACCGCAGAAAACTACAGTTTCAAGCTTTCTAATAAATGATATATTTTACGTCAGTTTTTCTTATTTGATGAGCTTACCTCACCTTCGTCCATGGAAAAATAATTAACTTAAGATTTCAGACACAGTAAAACGAAAAAACAACAAGTTTCTTGTTTCATTAATCTAAATTTCAATCTCACAAAGAGTGATTAAGGGGTAAAAACTCAAAAAGATGTCCGGAGGTGAAAAAGCAGGTAGATCCATGGAAGAAACAGCAACATGGGCTGTAGCACTTGTCTGGTTTCTTCTTGTTTTCCTTTCAATCTTCATTGAACAGATAATCCATCACATTGGCTCGGTACTTAAACCTTTCTTCCCTTTTCTAATACATACTTCAGTTCTGCATATTAATCTGAGTTTTATTGTACATTTCTTGACCTCGATTGTGCAGTGGTTAAAGAAGAGACATAAAATCGCCTTGTATGAAGCATTTGAGAAAATCAAGTCAGGTTATAACAACACTTTCTGACATTATATATCTTCTTATGTACATACTAAAAATAAATAAATAAACCGTTTAGATTATTTTTTTGAGCAAGTCTTTTTTCCTATGTTATTGGTTGTTTTGCAGAGCTTATGTTCATGGGTTTCTTCTCTCTGCTCCTAACAATCCTCCAAAAACCCATCTCTAAGATATGTATTTCACCTACTGTTGCGGATGCTTGGCATCCCTGCAAAACGAAGAAAGTTTTCTATGACAAAGAGTGCTCCATAAAGGCATGACAAATTATTTACACTATCTTCTATTGTAGGAGTATAAATGGATACAATACGCAATATAATAATGTACATATATTGTTGTAATCATATAATCTATGTCGTGCAGGGAAAATCTCCATTGATGTCTACAGATGCAATCCATGAACTCCATATCTTCTTATTCAACTTGGCTGTCTTCCATGTTTTATACTGCATTACAACCTTGGCTTTGGGAAGGTTAAAGGTACATAATATAATATAAACAAAATGTAACTTAAAGTTGTTAAGGGAAATGATAATAATATTGTCTCAATTTTTTACGCAGATGAGAAGATGGATGCCATGGGAGAATGAAACGAAATCGGTTGAGTATCAATCCATGAATGGTTAGCGAAGACTCGTTTAGTTGCAGTGATCAAAGGAATTTTGATTTACTATGCTTAAGATTTAAAAAGGATTTATGTGTCTTAAAACCTTTCTTGCAGACGAAGAAAGGTTTAAATTTACTCGAGATACATCATTCGGGAGAAGACATTTGAAATTTTGGAGCCGAACAACAATTCTTCTTTGGATTGTAATGACTAGAAATTAACAATCTTTACTTATTCAGATTCTTTATGGTCAATGACATTTGTTATGTGTTGTTAGGTTTGTTTCTTCAGACAGTTCTATGGATCTGTGAATAAGGTTGATTACCTTACACTGAGACGCGGATTCATCATGGTAAGAATAAAGAAGCGTGGATGAATACCGAGTTATGGTTACTACTTAGAGCTAGATTGTTAATTTATTCTGTAATGTCAGGCTCATTTGGCTCCTGGAAGTGACACAAAATTTGATTTTAGAAAGTACATCAGCAGATCACTTGAAGAGGATTTCACTGTCATCGTTGGCATCAGTCCAATTATGTGGTTTTTCGCGGTTCTTTTCCTTCTTGGCTATACACATGGTAATTATGTTAGGATTCTTTTGTCTTGATTTGGATTAAATGATTAATTTGGTTTGAGTTTATGAGTTGAATGTTCTTCTGTTGTGATTAGGATGGTACTCTTACTATTGGCTGCCGTTCCTTCCCTTAATTGTAAGTAGTTAACTTTTGGTTTCTAATCATACAATTGTATAATCAATGCACGTTCAAGTGTTGGACATAATTTTACTGCAGATCATACTTTTGGTTGGAACTAAGCTTCAATTGATCATAACAAGCATGGGACTGAAGATCCAAGAAATAGGAGATGTGATTAAAGGCAATCCTGTTGTTCATCCTGATGACAGTCTCTTCTGGTTCAACCGCCCTCGTTTCCTCCTCTTCCTCATCCACTTTGTCCTCTTTCAGGTAAAATCATTCTCTTAAACTAAAAACACAGTTGGACCTTGAGTCATCTATTTGTTTTTGTCCGGGTTTCTTAGGGTCAGTTTACTTGTAGTTTATTTGTGTTTCATTTGGTTTATAACACGGGGATTGGTTTATTTCTCTATAAGTTTATTTGAGTTTATAAATCACCCAAACAAAGATTATTTTTTCATGCGATTCATTGTTCATCCCCGAGTATTCCCCGTTATTATTCGATATTTTTAGGGGCATAAGTGTCTTTTGAAGAAAAAATAAACTGCAAGTAAACAACCTGATTGTTTATATAAACTCGTTGAAAAATAAACCCGAAAATAAACCTATAAACCCATATAAACTCATTTATAAATCCGAAAATAAACCAATCTGCAAGTAAACAGTCCCTTAGTTACCCACCAGTTTGTAAGGTTTTATTAGGGTTTGAGTTCTATATAAACTTGCGTGATGTTGTTTTCAGTGTAAAAAATGATTTCCTTTTATGTATGGTGTTGTGCAGAATGCATTTCAGCTGGCGTTCTTTGCATTCAGCTGGGTAAGCTTCATTTTATAAACATTTTTCTACCACCAAACCAAGTTCTTAGGTTTATCTGTTTTCCGCGTTCCATGCAGTCCAAGTATGGCTCAAACTCGTGCTTCCACAATCGTCTTGAAGACGCAGTCATCAGAATCTCAATGGGGTCAGCTTCATAAACCCTAAACCTTAGATGCACTAAATTTCACTTTACAACAATAACATTTAATCCTTATCTGTCTTCTTCACAGAATCATCATACATATCCTTTGCAGCTATGTCACACTTCCTCTATATGCTCTAGTTACCCAGATGGGATCCAAGATGAAACCAACGGTATTCAGTGAGCGAGTAGCAAAGGCAATAATGGAATGGCATCATTCAACTAGAATACATGGAAAGTCTAAACAAAACCACAGTAATCATAATACTAATCAACATGTTTTAGATGGTAAGACAATTTTTAGGCCTTTAAGTAGTAGTAGAGCATCTACACATTCCCCAATGTATCTTCTACAAAGATATGGAGCAAAGAACACAAAAATCAACCTCCATCCATCTGAAAGCATGTACTGGAACAACATCAACACATCTCAACAAGATCACCACAATATTGAGCTGGAAATTTGTGATCCTCATGGACTTGAGGATGCGAACAGTGGTAATACAGTGCAGCAGCTTAGTAGCAGTGGTCATGAGATTGAGATTAGCTTCTCTGATTGTCCATATCAAAGGCTGTCTAGATGAAGTATAAATGTTTTATTATCTATCAAAATGTATTTTACAATTAGCATTCTTCATACTTTTGTAAAATGAAGAGCTTTAAATTTTTGTTCTACTAATAACAAAATTCCCTATTAAGAATCTGCAGACCATTTGGACAGGCATCCCTTCTTCAAATTTTCGTTAGCGAACCATGTTGGGATGATCTTAGAAATGTGAGGATGGAGATCTTTGTATGCATTTTTAATGGTCCCTTCTGCAACTCCAGTAGCAGTCGCTATCTCTGCAACATATTTATTTTGTTAGGCTCTCAACAAATTTTTATAAGCAAACAACACATTTATTCTGTTACAAACCTCGCAATGGGATTGGAGTCTTCTCTTCAGAAAGTTGTGATATGATATATATAACACCAGCAGCAATAGATGTGGGATTTCTCCTACAAAGACCAAAGAATTAAGATTTATCGAAAATTAGGATTAATCTGATCTAAAAATTCATTAGTTACCTGATATCAATTTCACTAAGCATCTGTATTGTTTCTTCAGCGGCCTTAATTGATCTATTGTTCATGCCAAGATAAGAACAAAAACGTCTCTGCAAACACAATACATTATTAGGAGCAACTCTAAAGAGCATCAATCATGACTTATTTATGGACACTTACTAGGAAGTCACCAGCGCTTCTCGGAACCATGGTAACAGGGTTCATATCAACTTCCAGCTGTTTCAGTAAATGATTTTTTGCTTGGTGAAACTCTTTCATTGTAACGCCATTAGTGGCAGAGCAGATTTCTGATAAGGATCAATGAGCTACTTCATAAATAAGCTTTTCGGGAAGAATTCATGTACAAATAAAAAAAAAAGAATACATACCCTTTATAGTACGTGGCTTGTTTTCTTGGCTACAAGCTAGATGCAGACATGCAGCTAAGACTGAATCCTGCTTTCTTCCTCTACCATTACGCTTTTGATTTTCGACTTTCTTATAAAGTTCGCTGGCTCGATACTTCATATAGATTGAAAAAAAAAACAGAAAACACAATGTCAATCTATGTTCATCAATATTTATCATACAATAAAATAAGTCAATGACATACCTTTATAGTTGTAACAAGACCCAGCCTGTATAAGTGGAGGTTTAAATAAAACCCATTAGAATTTTCTGTCAAAATTCTCAAAACTAAGCAAAACAAAAGCATGATGCTATAAAAGGTTATACCTTTCAGCCATATTAGCAATGGTGCTGAAACCCGAAACAAGAGACTTTTCAGAGTTGGACCCGACACTCTTTATCCGGTTTAGGGCAATTGAGGGCTTCAGAGAGTCTGTTTTGGCTCCTTTGGGTGCGGAGATAACTGTAGAGAGAGCTCCATTACCCATTAAAGTGCTGAAAACGGTGGTTTCACCAACTCGTATCGGATCATTATCTTTAGAATCATCTGTGAAAGTTCTCCATTCGGGCGTCTCGTCTATGTAGTGAGACTCCAAAACTAGAGCACATTCAGTACAGATGATGTCGCCAGTGGCATGATCCCATACCACCTCCGTATTCATCTTGTAGTCTGTGCAGAAGAATATTTCTTCCATTGATTTTTAGCTGTACAGTTTAAAGCACCATTGATTTGTGATTTAGTATAGTACAATTACTTCTATTGTGTCATCATTTATGTCATGTTCTTTTTATCTTACACCTTGCATGTGCAGAGTCAACCAGCAAGAAAAGATCCACGAAAAACAAATTATCTTGAACAAACTATACTTTTGCAATCTTTCTTACGATAGAAGATATATAACTGTTTACAACTGTTTTATATTTATTTTCAGATCATCAATTCAGACAAATTTTTTATTCCTGCTTTACAAATTACTGTACAGATTTGTTTGTCAACACGTCGCAATCAAGATAATCGGCAGTATCTCAATTATAAAACCCTAATTCATTTGCTATCAACTTGATCAAGCATATCCCAATTTAATCAATCTTCCATCCAAAAGGACTCAATCAAGAAAACCCTAAATTAGGGGGGAAGCGCAATGAACTGAAATCAGGCAAAGCTCTATATAAATTGCGAGGAATCGGAACCCTACAAAGGGCGAGAGACGTGGTTGAATTAGACGTTATAGGCGTTGACGAGAGAAAAAAACAAGAAAGTTTTCCGCCGGCTTCTGATCTTCAAATGCGCGAGAGACTTGGTAAATAAGAAAAACCCAAGATTAGGGGACGGGCTATATTATTATATAGTGGATGCAGGGGTATTATTGGAATAATTGATTCTATTTTCCAACTGGTGATTTGGGCCATGACTTTTGAAACGGGCCCATGAAACCATAATTGTCACCGTACTAATTAGATAAGAAGGCTGGTTAATATATATTTAAAAACCAAACCAAACCAACCCATAATTTATTTTTTATTATAATGAAATATAATAAATAAAATAACAAATTTAAATATGTCATGCATATCCACTAGGTTACGTGTAAACTTATATTTTTGCCCAGGTGTAAGCACGAGTCGGCCGACTCCGGATTTACCCAGCCCCTAGTTTACATGTGAACTTAGATTTTTAATAAATACTTAAAACACAATATCATTCAACCGAACCTAGAGAAGAAACTTAAAATTTTAATAAAATTAATATAAAAGTATTATATTTATTTTTATAGAATTTTTTATAAGAAATAATTTTAGAATGATTAATGCCTCATCGTAGTGGTGAGTGATATATTTATTTTATGTAAACTTTTTAAGAAAAAAAAAAAGAAGGATAAACGTCTCAATAAATTAAAAAATGTAAATCAATTTAATAAAATATGAAAAATGTTTATATATTATACTACAGAAGAGTATTTGGTGAAAAATAACTTATTTACTTCATTCCGATTAAGCCAATTATAACTTCTATTCAAAAGTGACTCTTTATAAAAATATATTAAAAAACTCGTGCTACTGATGGTCCGACCACTAGTTGATAAAATAATAGTTTTAGCTGAATAATTAGAGGCGAAAGAGTATTTGGTGAAAAGTTTATCAACAACAATTGGTAGGATTTAAATAGGGAGCAGTTGGAGCTCAATAAGAGCCCATTAAACTGCAAAAGGTTATGCTTAAATTGTTTTGGAGTCATTTTTTATGAATAAGAATTACTAATAATAATAATAATCGAGAATTAATTGAATTTAAGAATCATTATAGTTGTATTTCTAACAGAAATGTGTAATCTATTTTTGAAATCGGTCACTTGAACTCTTTTCAAATATAATTCATAAAAAGTGTCAAAGTTCGATACAGACGGACCGGGTAGAGCGGGATCGTATGTATCCGAGCGCATATGCGCGTCAGGCCCAAACCCAACACATAAAACCGATGAGATTTCATCCTAAAATCAATTGACAATATTAGTAGGAGTAGCACACCGACCTTATATACTAGACTAGAAAGTCCTAATCTTTCGATGTGGAAACTAATTATCTCAAACAAAAAGAATTATTTATAGACTAGAAAGTCCTAATCTTTCGATGTGAAAACTAATTATCTCAAACAAAAAGAATTATTTGTTATAGCTAAACTAGCCCTAAACATGATTAGGAATAGTAAACTTGATATATCCAAAAGCAGGTAGCATGTACAAGATGTGTGATCGTCTACCCATTTTAAATTTAACACCCCTAGGTTTCGCTTTATCCTCGGGTGTCGGCAACCACACATGATTTAAGATATTATCCTCTAACATTTTTTTAAATAAAAATCTAATAAATTAAGCAACAAAGAGAATTAATCAGCCATCGGGCCAGCCTACCCGGCCCGACTTACATCTTTGCAAACAAAAGAGTGAGACAACAGCTGATGGGCCGTCCACCTTTTCCCAGCCTCCTTCTCCAAGCAACACCTAACAAAGCTACGAAACTCTTCGGACGCATCGTCGGGTAAACTGGGAGGGTCCCCGAAGCATATGGAGCACATCAAGCTAGCCCAATCGGGCCTCTGGCCCGGCATCAAAAGCGGGAAATGGCCTAGATAAAGCTCCAAAAGCGTCAATCCTAAGCTCCAAATATCCCCGGCATACCCATCATAATTCGGGCCATAGGTGTCCGGGTCAAATCTTTCCGGGCTCATGTAAGCAGAAGTCCCCACGTACGAATTACACGGGTCTAGCGACCGGGCTATAATCCGACTCACCCCAAAATCAGCGATCTTAACCTCCATTTTCCGATTCATCAACAAATTCGACGGTTTAATGTCACGATGAACGATTTTCTTGGAGTGAAGGTACTGAAGTCCATTAAGCACCTGACGAGCGACGTTCGACAATTGAGTCTCCGAAAATGGTCCGTTTTGTCGGAGCTGCGAATCTAGGGTTCCAGAATCCATGAATTCCATGAGAATCGCGAGGTCATCAGCTTCACCGAAAATCTCATGACACCGGACGACATACGGCGAGTCAGTTCGGCGGAGGATGTCACGTTCTCGGAGTGTTCGTCTGCGAATGACTGGATCAGAGCTACAGTGAACCACCTTGAGTGCGTAGATGGCTCCGGTAGAGCGGTGTTCGACTTTGTAGACCGTACCTCCGTTTCCATGACCGAGAACACATAGCTTCTTGTACTCAGAGAGCGCTCCGGCAGTGGTAGTTTCGGAGGAGTTGGCGGAGGGCGGGAGCGGGAGAGTTAAAGGACGGCGGTGGCGGAGGGTTTCTTGGGGTAGACGGAGGTTCAATTGGCGGCGTTCTCTAACGAGTGCCATTGAAATTGGTAAGGAAATGTGGGTGAATTGTTTGTTACAAACTCACAATTGATATATATAAGTGGGAATTTAGGATGAGAGTGAGGTTGCTATCACGTGGATGAATATGAATTGTGTAATTTTGGGGAAAGGGGGAGGAAACTTGATGCCAAGTGGAAGAGAGGAATGGCGTGGGTGATTCATTTCTTATTGGAGTTTGACACGTAAGCTCCCTAGCTAATGGTAGGGTATTTGTTACAACTTTTAGCGCACTTTTTATTTATTTATTTATTTATTTATTTTTACATATCTTCCATAATTATTTCATGTTTTGATCCTGAGATTAATTTATATTAATTATGTAAAAATTATTTGTTTGATGGGTGGATTTTTCTAAAAATAAAACCAATAAATATAAAACTATTGATGTTTTATTTTAATCAAAATATTTGACACGTGTTAGTTAAAAAAATTAATGAAAAAAAATATATTGTTAATGTTTCTATAACATTTTCAGACGGGATCATTCAAAAGCATTGCTATTGATTTCATGGAATGAATAAAAATGAGTCCTTATTAAAATATTTGCTATTTTTCGAGTATTTTAAAAATTGAGGGGTGTATATTGCAATTTGGAAAATAGAGGATAATATTGAGGATGTTGATGGTAATTAAGGTGGTGGGTCCCGAGTGCGGTTGGATAATAGGGGCGGCGATCAAGTGGGAAGTAATTAGTGGGGAGCCTCAGTCACAGTCACGGTGGCCAGCCAAATTGCTTTCAATATTGCGGAAGGGGATGGATTGCCATTTGCGAAGTAGTTTCCTGCTGACGTTACTGCTGACGTCATTTTACCAAAAAGATGATTTGGGAAAGTAAGAGGTGTCCTAGCCGTTTGGACAGCAGCAAGAAAGAACCTTCCATTGTATTTTCCTTCAGGCTAAATTGATATTCATCCACCACGTTGCCACCTCCGATATTTTTCACTCCTCCTATACTATATATCCATCAAAGAGGGGATACAATATAATAAAAATAGTATATTCGTGGAGATTAAATCTTATCACATTCATGATAATATAGGAATTAATAACTATATTTTAAATATATTTTTCATAATTAACTTTTGATATAAAAAAATTGTACCAAAAAAACATGAAATTTTGTATGACATGTGATCAACAAATAAGATCCAATACACTAATACTGGTTATTTATGTATAGTTTATGTGATTTTTTTTTTTATACTTAGCATATCCACTGACAATTGATGACATAGCATAAAAATAGCTAATTTAATTGAACGAGACAATCGTTGTACAAATTCAGAATTAATGTTACAATACCGACAAACTCAATATGTTAAGACTTGGATTGAAATGATCTATCACCTTATTTAGATCGAAACAAATAATATGGAGTATCGCACATTGTATAAACGCATCTTATCCCAAGATGATACGGGGATTAGCCGCGAATGTCCGATCTAGATGAAGAATCACTTCAAACAACAAAATACACAAAGGCAATGAAGTGAGACACGAAACAAACGATGGAATCAGAAAAATAAAGATGGATCGAAGGATAGAAAGAAGAACCGAATGGAACAACGTAAAACCCTTGATCTCGGGATCAAGAACTGATTCAAATGACCAAACAACTCTACTTGTACAACGACACACACAACCAATTAGATGTCGATAGCACGACGAGTATAATATATAGCAGCATTCTAAAAAGGGAAGTGAATTGACACTGTATACATATGCGGAGTATCAAAATCCAAAACAACGGTAATTATATGAAATCGTTGTAGATAATAAATAAGTATACACATGTAAAGTTTCTAAGGTCTGTGAGTTACTCATTTTATTGTGTTGAGAATTGTGATGTAAGGTAAGTTAATATTCCACATTGATAATACAAGACATTGTGAGCATAATATATAACTCGATGAGTTACTTAATTTCTCTATTATTAATCGACTCTAGGATAGAATCGCATGTGCGCTCATATGCACACGACCCGCTCTATCCGATCCCGTCAATATCGGACTTTTACAAAAATCAATAAGAAAACATTTGAAAAAAATTGAGCAAATAGAGAAATATCTTATAAAAATAAAATGTGAAAGACATGAGAAAAATGACAAGATGTCAATACCAAGACAGTTGGAAACAACTCTCGAAGAAAACCACAATACAATATATTGAACGATTGAGCCATCGAAAATGGCACGTCATCGAGCGTCAGGATTTGCTATGAGTCATGATAAAAACAAGGAGCTCCCTAGTTCATAAATGGAGTTTCAAATAAAAAAAGAAAAAGAGATAACAAAATAAGGCACGTGTTGGTGACTGGTGAGTGAATAATGGAGATTACGTAGCCCCCATCAACTACATGTCAAAAATAGAAGCAAAGATAGATAGGCAACGTAAACATACAAACAAACAAAGGAAAAAGGAAGGAAGTGAAGGAGAATCCACCTCGAAAGAGCTACGAATGCTCAACATCAGATATTCATGTAAACCAGCCACAAATAATCCTTACTTCATTACCACCAAACTATATTATATTATCAATCAACAATCTTTTTCATGCCAAGATTTGTTTGCATATCAAGTAAACTCAATTGTTGCCAAAATCATCATTCCAACCAAAACTATCAAAATCATGCTTCTTAAATCTATTGGGGTTTCAAATATATAACACGCAACATATTCATTAACCTTAGAGTCATCCAAAGCCAACCAAAACTATCTTGATATCTAATACTCATACCTTGATACCCATATTTGATATCTAAATATGGATACCAAACAGGACCTTAGAGTCATCCAAAGTCAACCAAGAAGAAAAAGTATAATATAACAAAATTAATTTGTGCTTAAACTGTAGTTGAAAAGGTAGACGACCTAAGTAGCTTTGTAAGAACATTGATCTACTTCTGCTTGACCCGAACCCATCACCCTAGTCATCTTCACCGCCCTCAAAGGCCTTTTGTGTTTGACCTCAAATGGCGAGATTGTAATAATCTGTACAAAACTTACTAAATCAAATCAAATTAAATTAATTTGTGCTTAAACTGCGTTCTCACTCTTTGGAACATTCACTTTTAGTCACTAAGATATCAAAAATTACTCATTTGTTAGAAAAACTGGATCAGGTAATGTCTAATTTGATGAATTTTCTGACTAATAAGAGATGATTCCTTGTTACCATTAAGCAAACAAGTAGCTAGGTGAGAGGGTTTGAATCAATATGATGGTGAGAAGAGAGTAAGTGAAATGAAATGCATGTTGATTATACCAAAAAAAAATTAAAAAATTTAAGTAATCTATTTCACATATAGTATGTCACCTAGGTTAATCAAACAATTGGTTCCACTAAGAGATTACCTTTGCTTCAAAATTATCATCAATAAGGATAATTGAAACCTTGATATCATGGTGTATGATTTTGGGTTGACCATCACTTACATTTATGACAAACTACAAAAAAATATCATCGAAAGATTAAAATAAAATAAAATTTTTAAAAAAAAAATGAAAGAAAGTTACGATAATGTCTACAAAACGGATTACATTTTTCATGCGGATATGTCAATCTCGTTGCATCACCGTAGTCTCTCTTAAACATTTCATCAAACACCTCAAGTGCAATATCAAATCATATTATTGAAATAATAAATTTTCACAGTTTTTTTTACCATAGATATTAATACTCAATTTTTCATAAATCTGAAACACACACACAAAAAAAAACAAAAAAAAAAAACAAAAAAGCAATCTCAGTAAGCTGAATATAATGAAAAATCAAGAACTACATACAAAGGAATCAAGGAATGCGGGTGATAATGTGTGAATGAATCAAGCAAGTAGAAATTTGTCGTTGGCATTTTACTGAACACCATAAGTGTGTTAGACGATCATATGCCTAAACCTAAATTTATGGAGTTTTAAAAAGCATGATATGAACGTAATTGGACGTTCATGAGCGCAATTGCAGAAATTAGATAGAACCTAGATGGAAATTGAGGAACTTTGTTTCCGATGCGTCCAATTTGCAAGCAATTCCAACAAATAAGTCATCATTTAGCAGGTGTAGATGTGTTTGAGAAGAAGACCACATATTCAAGTTGATACTGACGGCCGACATAGCCGTACACCAGCGGTGGGGAAGCATCAGAAGAGGCAGTGGTCACTCGGCAAGTAGAGGAGGGGAAGACATGTGAATAATTAAGGAGGAGGTGTATGTGAGGTTCCAAATTTGGGTACTGATATTTTGCCAAAACTATTGTTTTTGCAAAAAAGAATAGTTTTTGGAAAAATAGTAATTTTAAGTGTCATGTATGGTTAAATTGGAAATGAGTTATTCATTTAAACAAATTTGCCTTATATATATACTAGCCGCATTCCGCGTGCGGAGCACGCGGTTGCAACAGTAAATATATGAGTACAACTATAAAAGATAGCATGAATTTGAAAAATATTACAAAGTATAATTTAGAAGACAACCAGAACTTGTATTTACAAGTGAACTCGTAATGTTAGAGCTCGAACTGAATATTGTCAATTGTATCAAAGACAGGATCACCTCAATCGTCTTGGAGAGTTCCTTGGCACCCTACAAACCAATGAGCACCTCTCATACTTCGAGCTCTTGTTAGGTTTCAGAAAGTATTAGTGCTAAATCTAAGAACTAACTACAATCAAAGTTGATTCAATAACACATGAAGATGTTACTAATTCGAAAAGTAACCAAGCGGAAAAGAAAAGAAGTAAAATTGTATAAGGTGTAAGGTCTATAGTAGATTCAAAAAGAACATGCAAAACAAAAACAATGACATTAAAATACGAAGATGTGAACACCATATAACTTGTCATGTAAAGAGATTTATGTAAATAAGGTCAACATAATGCGTCAAAACACCAAAATTGCAACAATAATCATTTCAAACCAACAATGTTATTTAATTTAGCACCAATATTATAAACGGTCAAGCCCCATTCCCTGCTAAGTGATAACATGATTTATCGACCTAGTTTAGTCATGCATTTAGGAAGATTCCTCTTTTCGCATTTATGTTTTAGCCTTAGTTTGTGTAATTTATGTTTGTTTAGTTCTACTTTGCAAGAATAGATGTCTACACACGCTATTTGTGGCTTTGTAGGTGATATGACACATTTTGGAGCTAAAACGACGTATTTGAGGATCAAGCCTCGAAGTGGATGCATTGGAGCGAGCATACGTGCACAAGAAAGGGCTAATAATCAAGCTAAAGACATGAAGAACGACTAAGGAACAATCTTGGGCGAGATAGAATCATCTCGGACCGTGATACAAGCTATTGTTGTGCAATCTCGGTCGACATCTCAGCCGAGATTCACACAGTACATACCGAGATTTTCCAAGACGCTGAAGAAGTTGAAGTCATATCCAAAATCTCGGGCCCGACAGAACCACTCTCGGCCGAGAGCAAGCATGTACAAGACCGAGATTTGTGTATTTTGACCGAGATCAGTCCAATCTCGGCCAAGATCACTGTAATTTCTGACCGAGATTCTTCCCTGAGCGTCATATTTCGTTTATGGGCTTTTTCCTTTTCGGCCCAACGTTTTTTAACTAGGGTTTGTGTATAAAAGGAAGCTCTGGATTCATTCCAGAGGATGTTCGATTTGGCTGGGAGTCGCCCAGAGTTTACCGTAGAGGAGGGAGTCATCTCCTACCCTGCCGTTCTTCTTCTTCACCATTGTTCTTCGTAGTTTAGATTAGGTTAGATTAAAGATTCACACTTTCTCATTCAGTTATTGTTGGGAGACGTTGTTGGACTCGAGATTATTTCAATTTCAGGATTTCATTCATTCAAAGTTGAGTTCTTTCTTTCCCTTTGGTTATTTCTTTATTTGTCTTTTGATATGATTGTTATTGGCTAGAACTTTGTGGTTCTAAAGTAGATAGAGATTTGTTTATGCCTTGGACGATGATGGAATAGTTGAGCTTGAAACCCTAATGGTTGGTTTGGATTTAATCTAGGTTAGAATCTTCTAAACTAGCAACCTATGTTGGAATTGAGACCTACCGGTGATATTTTCTTCTTAGATACATAGGTAGATTGACCATAGGTAATAAATTAAGGTGAAACCTTTATTGGATAGAATGTGTCATGATTCCTTTCTGAGTTAGGTAATTTCTGAGACTTACCCGGTAAAGGGTTACCTGGTCCTCAGTTTGATAATCTGGTTTGTGCTATAATTTCCCCCTCTTTATCTTGAGACTTACCCGGTAATAGGTAATTAGGATTGGAACTAGATGTTCTTGAGACTTACCCTGTAATAGATCATCAGAGTATAAACGTTCATCCTTGTTGCTTTTCAACCATAGATGCCTTGTGAGTTATCTTGAGTCCATGTGTCATACATAATGATCTTGAACCCTTGAAATCCATCTTTCTTTCCTTTGATTTGATTATCTTTTATTTCGCTTTGTTTTATAAAACTGTTTTCATTTGAAGGTGACATTCGATCGCGAACAACCAAAATCGCCAAAAACATTTGATTTCTCTTTCCCTTATATTTTCCAACCTCCTTCTTAGTCTAGATCTATCCTATCCTTAATCGTTGCCGCAAGTTAAACAACTCAGTCTTCGTGTTTGACCCTGGAATACTTGTCCTACTTCGTACGATCCATACATTGTGGGTTCGTTGCTATTTAGGGGAATTATTTACAGGTTATAAATTTAAAACTATCCTTCTCTTTTTTTTGTGAACCTTTTAGTCTTTGTCACTTTTGACACGAATTCTTAGGGTGTAAAATCAACGAACACTAAGCTACTCGAATGTGACTTATTCATCCAAGGAACAAGCTAAGCTTTGTTGATATTTTTAAAAAAGGTATTTGATTTTGTTCTCACTACCAAATGACCTTGTAACTTGTGTGGATGAAATGTAATTTGTATCCAAAGAAAGGGTTCATAACATCTCGATGAGTCCAAGTACCCTAATTATACACTCATATGATTACACCAACTTGTAGATCTCAAAACAAGTACTTATCTTTCTTCAAATGTCATTCTATGTTAGCACCAAACACAACAACATAATAAACAACTAAATCAACAATCGTCGATCTCAAAGCAAGTAACTACGGTCCATCTTTAAACGTAATTTTACTATGTGTTAGCTCCAGGCACAACAAGAGAAGCAACAACTACAACATCAGCAACACACGAAAACCTTCATTTGAACTGATAACCCTATTAGCTATACAAGGTAACCCTATCTAACGGGGTTTTGTAGTCAATTGAAGAATGAATTCTTTTACTGTAGTTAATAAACCTAACTAATAGAGAACCACTTTGCAAAAAACAATAAGCTCATTTGAATATGTCTTATTTTGCGCCAGTAGTCATTACATAGTATGATCAAAAAAACAACAAGTCAATTATGACAATGGTAACTCTGTAGGGCGAATGAGTCATCAATCGGGATATTAATGACTTAATCAGTAGCATAACCTCAAGTTGTAATGTCATTTATGCAATCAAATTAAACTTTTTTTTTTTCATGTTCAGTTTTGTATGTTAATGGAATCAATATGAACATTTAAAAGAAGGTTTTTTTTAGAGACATTTTGTCAAGCACTTAGAATGCACAATAAACAAATTCATCAAGTACATCAAAATGATTTACCATATCACATTAAACATACTAATTTCTAAAACTCCAAAGTTACATCACAATTATCTGAAGTTAGCATGAAAGGGAGAAACATGCAACGAAGGATTCTTCATAGCGGTTTGGTGATCAAACGCACTGGCGAGAAAGACGAAGATTGTTTGTATTCTTAGTTTTTTTTTTTTAATCATGGAATGGGACATCATATGCTAGCGCTTGTATGATCTCTCTACCAACCCATTTTCAACTTAAACATAAGATATCTATATAAATTGAATATATGTATTTATTATTTATATCCAAGTAAATAGGAGAAGAAGAGTTGCAAATCCTATATGATCAATGTAGTGTCTACAAAAAAGTAACAATCCATCAGGATTGATCTGAACATGACCAAAGAATTGAATTGGGAACTTATCATGCATGATGATTTCCCAAGGACTGAGTGTGTAGACTTAGATCCATATTTTCTAGTAATTAGAAAGTTATAGTAGCTAAATGGTGCTAATAAGAGAATATGTTTATATTTGAAGATTCAAAATAGAGATTCTAAGGCCAATAAGTTTGTTATATTGATATATTTTAAGGTTTAAAAAAGACTCTACCGGTTAAGGTGGTTAATTAGCAAAATTAGTAGAAGTTTCTTTAAGCCGTATTACCGAACACCTATAATGCATAACCAAATCATATGCATACAATTAAGCTTTTGGATCTTTGAAAAGGGTCCTAAGACAAGTGAATCAAAAGCATCGAATTATATCATTTCATACTTGTAGGTATACTATATAGAATTGGCGAATTTAAGCTGCAAGTGCTGAAGTTTCTCTCGCCTAAGACATCGCATTTCATATACAATGTACAAGTACTTAAGTTGAGCACCTGCGTACTTTGACGTAAGAGATAATAATCGTTCAGGGCATATTTAGAAAGAGAGTAGGATGGACGTACCAAGAGAATTAGAAAGCAATCTACCCAAAAAAAAATTAGAGAAGCAAAGAAGATAGGTGAACACAAAATGCAAGATGTAGGCCTTAAAGAATGGGCACCGACGATAACTAAAAATGCAAGATGTAGGCCAAAACGAATGGGAAATAGTATGAAGGAAATCAAAAGGCAAAATATGAGTTAACATATAATTTGCAGTCAAAAGAAGTGAACACAAAACCCTACCCTAAATTGGTTGACGAAATTGAAAAATCGAGTAATCACTGTAAGCTAATCATTGAAAGGCGGATATGAACCTGTATTACAGTGGAAGAAATTCCGAGTGGTCAAATTTGCAAGCAGAATCCAGTGAAGGTGTAGAGGAGCAGGACGAGAAGAAGACCAGGGCAAGTTGATGTCGGTGAACGGGGCGCGTACGCCGCCGTACGAGAGACGCCAAAAGTATCGGTGGATGGTCGGCAAGGAAAGTAGAACAAATTCGGTGTAGAAGAGCAAGATAAGGAGACAAAAGAAAAGAAAGTGATCGGAGAAGGAGAGGCAAAATGCAAAGTAGTGTAGGGTAGAAAGGGGCATTTATGTCAAATTCCTATTTATTAGGCAACTCTACCTATATATATATATATATATATATATATATATATATATATATATATATATATATATATATATATATATATATATATATATATATATATATATATATATATATATATATATATATATATATATATATATATTATTAGAAGATTTTTTATGTAATCTTCACCATCTTAGACTCGAATTCTACTCGGCCGGACACAATTATTTGTTGATAGGGTTCAACTCCCAGACACTCGAGAGGGTGATGAGAATTGTCCCACATAGATTCACTGATTTTATAGAATAAGAATCCGACTTGTTTTACATGTGTATATGTGTTAATCATCATATAATTTGGTATTTACTAATTAGTTCAATTATTTTTTTTCTTATGATCCAAATGTCTTACTATGACTCAATTCATGTAATTATATATATATATATTTTTTGGTAAATGGTAAATTCATTAAGTAAGGGAAAAAAAAACTTAAAACTAGGACCAGTATAGTCCTAGCTAAGCCTGCATAACACAAGAGTACATCATTATATAAAAAAAACATAAGGGCTAGGACACCCAAGTACTCCAGATAGGCATGCAAGCCTCCTGAACATACCATCTACGTCAGACTGATTAATAATAGTAACCTCATGGCACTGTTCATAAAGCCCTTTCACCTTCGGCATAGCCATCAGCAGAAAGGGACACTCATAAACCAGAAGTGTGCCTATCCATCGGATTACGATATCATTCACCTTCGGCAAAGCCATCCGCAAATGAGTCCCTAGTCCGGTACAATGTGTCCATAAAAAATAAAACAAACCTAGAGCAGAATACAACTCTGGTATAAAGACAAAGGAAAAACTACACATCAAATCTTTCCCCAATCCTGGAAGGGAAAGCCTCATATAGCAGTGTGTAGGTGTGACCTCTAATCGTCCGGACCAGGACATCAATGGGGATCCTGTTCTGGTCAAACATCAGAGCATTCCTAGAATGTCATATATAGTACACTGTCGCAGAGAAGGCATATATGTGTGCTCTGCTCGTCCAGCTCCTCCCTGAAGTAGTACTGAGAAGGTAGGTCAGGACGTCAGTTCTCGTATACATGTCTCCCGGCATCCGAAATCCATAACAAATCTGTCTCCAAACCTCCCTCGCATACGTACAGTCAAAGATCAAGTGGTCATGTGACTCGCTCTCTAGGCCGCATAAATGGCAGGTAGGGTCAATCTCTAAGAAATGCATTCTATCTCTAGTAGAAAGACGACCAAGAATCGTCATCCAAAGTATAAAACAGTATTTTGGCGTATTGCCTGCATCCCAAAATTGTATTCTAATTAAAATATTTTAAAATCATCACAAAATGCCAAAAAATTAAAAATAATAAATCGTAACAACATTAGGATTTAAACATGCAACCTCCTCCAAACCTTTCCTAATTAATTATCTTCCGAACAGGTGCTTCATTCAACAAACAAAAGCCACCTAAACCCACAACTATATCAACAACAACAAACCAAAATTATCCTCTTTTTCTCTCTCATTAATTTTACCGATATATTGAAAACAAATAGAAAAAAACTTAAAAAGTTTTGGCATTTTTTGCCCTAATCGATTTCTCTGATCCCTTTGAAGGGATCAGAGAAACCTCCTTGCCTTCCTCCTCTTTGTATATTGCATCCAAATCATCATCAATCATATCATAAAATTCATTGATCTTAGAAATACAGTAAGAATATGGATGCCATACACAAAAAGGAAGGTAGAATGGAAGGATGGCTTTTCCTAATCAAATCAAATCGATTTGGTATGTATAACATTCGCAAAAGATATTTCATTCTTGAAGATTTTTATCTTAAGAGCTTCAATTCGATCCCTAAATCTGGTAATGTGAGTATTTGGTTTCCTCTTTTATACTCAATCAATGTTGTTTAAGAAGATGACAACTTACTTGAAATCAATTTGTTTACATTATAATGTTAGAATTTGATGTTCCACAGTCAATTCACAAATACTTCGTTTTCTTATTTATAAGTTAGTTTGAGTAAATATACAACTACGATTAACACACTTGTTTCTTTTGACAGCTGCCGATAGGGAATGCCATAATTGATTCTTGCATTCGAGTTGTCGATAATGGGAGGAGAAACATCCACAATAAGGTTTATATTTTTGATCTTTAGATATGTATTGTTACTAGCGAGATCGATTTGATGTATTGAAAACCTTGAGTTAGTATAGATTTTCAATCTTGCAGGCTTTCTTCTTTTTCACTGTATATCTTACTTCAAATCATAAGGAACAATTAGAGGTTTGTATAAACTTCCATCAATCTACATACTATTTGTGCATTATACAGTAAATGAGATTCTCAAGTTTTTTAAATTGTAGCTCGGTTCGACGAGTCGAGAAGACGTAGGAAGATGGATTCAAATACTGAAGGATAGTTCTTTAAAGGTCTCATCCATTGTTGTGACTTATATTTCATCTTATAGCGTTTCTTATAGTTAAGAGTTGATTGTTTTAAAATATCAGAAGCAATGTCCACACAATGGCAAGAACATATCTCATTTTTCTAGCAAGACATGCCAATCAATTAAGTAAGTCACGTAACATACTCCATAAATACCTTTATTAATCATTAATCCATACATAGATCGAGTTATAATTTGTTTAACAGAACGAACCGTTCAAGGAGAGCGCAATCTAGTAGCTCTATAGATTGCATTCCATGTTCCTCTACACATATAGATGCCTTTACTTCTCATGTCAACACGCCATCAACATGGAAAATCATCAATTGTGTCAATGGTATGAATCTTGATGTACATTTTTACCCTCTCGCTTTACTAAAAACTATGTTTCTAACTTGATAATCGCGTTTAGGTTTGCGAATATTCAAAGAATCTAGAAGAGGGATACTTGAACAGGTGGTTTATTTATTATATTCTACACAATTTCATTTTTTCTTGCACAACATTATTGTTTTTGTCTAAGTTAAGCTATCTTAATTAGCTCTCTAATGGTCATCCTTCAATAATGGCGGTTGGCGTTGTTGATGGAACTCCAGAAGACATCTTCCATACACTAATGTCACTCGGTTCTTCTAGATCAGAGTATGATTCTTCAACTCGTGTAAGCTTATTTGTAGTTCGTACGATGTTTAAATGATGACTATTCAAGATAACACCAATGGTCCACGTAATTAGGGTCATTATTCGACCCAAGCTCATTATAAGCGTTTTTTGCTCGAATAACAACCCTAGAGCTAATGCTATATTAGTCGAGCTACATGAGCTCGGCTAGGGCTTGAATTGAAAAAAACTCAACTAGGGTTTTGACTAAACATGTCGAGTATGTGTGGGCACATTTTTAAACTCGATTAAAATTTAGGTTCGGCTCGAGCTTGGTTGCTTCTACACAAACTGAACATGAACATACTAAAGCTCGTTTAGTATATATGCTCTCGGTTTCAATAAAATTTCGCGTGAACTCTGAGACAAGCGTGCTCTATTGAATCTTGATGTTTATGTGTTAAGTGAAATACACTATGCTTGCAGATGGGACTTTTGTTTCTACAAGGGAACGGTAATTGAGCACATTGATGATCATACTGATATCATCCACAAACAGTTAGACAGAGAATGGTTACCTTGGTAATTAAGGTCTCACTTGCTATAGCTACTTTACACAAGTATAAGAAAAAATGTGTTCTTGTAATATACATAGTTGTACAGGGGCATGCAACCAAGAGACTTTCTTTTACGTCGCCATTGGAGAAAATATGATGATGGGACATATGGTATGATATCATTTTATTGTTCGAAAAAAGAGTTACAAATACATAAATTTAATGTTGTGTTTTGTCGCAGTTGTTCAACTCAATTCAGTTATCCACAAGAATTGTCCTCCGAAAAGCAACTACATTAGAGCTTCCCTTAAAAGTACTTGCATATATATACTTGAACTTTAGTTATTCATTGATCTATTTATAAACTTGAAGATCTTATTAATGATGATGATACAGGTGGTGGATATATAATCACCCCAACAAATTCCAGAAAGCAATCAGTTGTGAAACACATGCTTACTATTGAGTGGAAATCATGGAGATCTCAATTTGTATCATCTATTGCAAGATCAACAACCATCAAAATGCTTGAAAGAGTTGCAGGTACGTATTTGGGTCGGGTGATCGATTGGGTCATACGGTTATGGTTATGGTCTACGCTTACGTTTTGTTGCATGTTGTGCAGCATTAAGAGAG
Organism: Fagopyrum tataricum; assembly: GCA_002319775.1. Taxonomy (NCBI): domain Eukaryota; kingdom Viridiplantae; phylum Streptophyta; class Magnoliopsida; order Caryophyllales; family Polygonaceae; genus Fagopyrum; species Fagopyrum tataricum. The sequence continues at coordinate 2,491,744 of CM008285.1, read as the reverse complement.
ATGTTCAAAGAAAAATCAGGATGCAACATTAATGATAATTACGAAGAGTTGATCAAAGATATTGAGATACCAGAAGCAGAAACGAATACTAATGACGTTAAAGCAAATATGGATTTACATTTGAACATAAGAGAGCAAAATAATGTGATCGGAGATAAGATTGAAAGAAGTAGTACAAGTGTGACGAACTTGGAGGATGAAGTAGACAAATTTTTCGATGTTCCTGAACCCACAATTATCGACAATTTTGAAAATGAATGGCTTTTTAGATCTTCAGGACTAGACTCTAAGGTATTTGTCAAATATGTGTACGATTCAATATGCATTTTTTGTATTGTATTTATATTCATTGGATCATAATGTAGGAACCTGTACAACCTAGAATACCAAGTGGTGGAAAATTGAAGCTAAGAGATAATTCAAGTAAGATAAGTCATGTATATGCTTGAATCATTTTATTCGTTGTTCGGTGCTAAACATGATCAATACAATAAGCTATGCTGAACTAGTCCTAACTTACTAGTTGTAAACTCTTGTTCAGATAAAAAGAAAGTAGAACTTCAAGTTGAAGATACAAGTTGCAAATATGTGTCAACTCTTCCGCTAGATCCAACATTCAAATTGCCTTGTAGTTGTGCAGAAGCTGATCCCTCTTTGTTTTCCATACGTGGAGAAAATTATCTAAGAAACCAGCAAAAGGTTTGTTTACCAGCCAAAACATTTTTTCAATTGAAACACAATAATTATATCTAACATACATTTTCAGATAAAAGCATCAACGTCTATGATGCAATTGGTAGGCGCGGATTGGCTGAAATCTAACAAGGGAGAAGATGAAGTTGCTCAACGTCCTGGAGGCTTTGTACAGGTTCATTCAAGTCATACTACAAAATCCATATATATATATATATATATATATATATATATATATATATATATATATATATATATATATATATATATATATATATATATATATATATATATATATATATATATAAAATCTCATATGCTTTATTAAAATCTAACATGTTATGTTACATATATAACAATGAGTATTTCAGAAATATGCGACCCAAGGAGGACCGGAATTCTTCATTGTCGTCAACCTACAGGTGACCTGAACTTTGATTAAGTTTGAAAGTGTTTTTCGAGAGTAAATTTAGACAAGTATCTGTATATGTAATGCAAGCAGGTTCCGGGAGTGACAACATATAACTTGGGATTGTATTACATGACAAGAGCTCCTTTGGAGGACAATCAGCTACTAGAGAGATTTGTGAATGGTGATGATGCATTTAGAAACTCGAGATTTAAGCTTATACCATACATCTCCAAGGTAAAATCGTATAAGCTTGTAAAAATGATGAATTTGATGCCTAAGTTAATGAGAAATGGAATCTGTAGGGGTCTTGGATAGTAAAGCAAAGTGTGCGGAGGAAGCCGTGTTTATTGGGCAAAGCGCTTGATGTAAAGTACTCCCGAGGGAGGAACTACTTGGAGGTTAGTTTTGGAATCAACTTAACCTATATTTCTCTTTGTTTATGTAATGATGTTCTTCAAGTGCAGTTGGCGGTTGATGTTGGATCTTCCAAAGTGGCAAGAAGAGTTGTGAATCTCGTCATTGGTTATGTGACCAATCTAGTCGTAGAACTGGCATTCCTTATACAGGTAACACTACTTATTCTACGTATGTATATGCAATTAATTATCAAAGATATAGATGTCATGGATGCTTAAAACGAAGAGATTTGTGTTATTTCTTCAATCGAGTAATGTGGGAAAAAACAACTCCAAACTTGCGAATTAAGAAGTTGAATTTGGTAGGGTCAAGGACCTTATTCACGATGTCAGCAAGCTAATAGGTGACAGGAACATGATGAGTCCGAATGATGCCTCATTGAATATGGTCTTTGTTAACCATCCTGAGTACAACGAGCAAGATATCTGCGTAGTTAAAGTAGACGAGGGCCGTTTCCAACATCAAACGTTCTTTGATATATTCTCAAAGGACACGAGTATCGGCCCAATAACCCACCAATTTCACCGATTTCCGCAAGGATGGATCCATTGACTTGAAAATCCAACTTTGGGTCATAGATTTAACACAAACCCAATCGGAATAGTCATCTGACGAGGCATCAGGTTCGAGTGTTTTGCCGTTGACGAAGGTAAGTTTTCATTTAGCAGCGAAGGAATGAGTCATAACAATAGACCAATCACCATAATTATCGCTTGAGAGTTAAATAGGGCGAATTTGCAAGCTCGGATCGAAGGGATGCAAATAGTAGATTGAAGTATGAGAGTGCGCTTGTTTTTCATCGGCCATAGCGCCGGTTTAGGGCAAGTTCCAGCGGCAGCGGTTTAGTGTTTAGTTAGGGTTTGGGGTCTAGTTCGTAGCGGAAGCGTTTGTTAGAGGAGATTAAATATGAATAAATTATGAAGAGATTTCATATTAAAAAATAATATTAAATGGACAAACTAGTAAATTAACATATAAAATAAATAAATAAATAGCCTAAGATACGGCCCAATAGAGAGTAAGAATGATTTGGTGCGGCCATTCTTGTTGATTTGTACTAGGCCCATATTACTTTTGTGGGCTTATCTTTGCCCAAACATGCGGGCCAGCAGCATGCCTTTTTAACTAATAAAATACTCTTAAAATCATGATTTTATTTATATAATATTTGAATTTGAAACAGGGCAACACAGAAGAAGAGCTACCGGAACGGCTGCTGGGAACGTGTCGGCTTAGTCACCTCGACACTGCAAAAGCAAAGCAATTACCTTGATTCATTCATTGTAAATCCCAATTCAGATACACTACTGTTTTGCTTCTACATGTGATGATGTGAGCTTAAAATCTATATGTTCGAGTCCAATAGAAAACGGGTCGACCCGGTTTTGTCGAGCCCTGTCGCAGCTATCAAAGTCTAAGTTGTGTAATAATCCGGATTAACATAACCACACACTACATACATTCGGATCGACACTTGTATTGAAAACAACAATTTGATATCAATCGATTTTGGTCCATTTTCTACTAATATTTAGCGTGTTTTATAGGATTATCAACTATATTTAATCCCGTTTGGTTGTAACTCCGAAAACAAAAATGGAATGAAAACGAATCTAGTCCATATGTGTACCTTGTTTATGGAATCATTCCAGGTGGTTTTATTTAAAGCTAATCAAATTCTACTACAATTTCAAACCATAAGGAATGATTTCCAAAAATTTCATAAACAAGAGTGTACGTATAAATTAGATTTGTTTTTATTATGTTTTCGGAGTTTAAACCAAACTGGCTATTACTATCTTGTTTATGAATATTTGTATAAAGAATAACAACTGTGCCATCCAAAAGGACATTTGGTAGTGGCATCGCCTAAGACAAGCTACGAAACAAGGCAATCTTGGTTGCTTGTTTAAAGGCATGATTTCAGGAAATAGCAACAACTCTTTCTAAGTCCTTGTTCTTTCTACGAAACTTCCTGCAAACATGTTTCCTCTACTAGTAACACAGTTATTATGTTAATAAATTTGAGTAAAACCAGGATTAAAAATCATAAATGATAAATAATTTTATAATAAGAATGAGAAAATTTGCACCCTAAAAATTGAACTAATTCATAAAAAAAATTAATGATTTTTTAAATAGACTAGATTAGTTATCTTCTCATTTTATTTTAAAAATTACAATTAAACAGCCGGCCCCAATAAAAAATAAAAAATAATTAATGAGTGAGAAGAAAAAAATAGAAAATGTGATGAGGTGTTAGCTTTGTTGCTTGTTTATTCTTGCTTGCTTGGGAGTGCAAGCCTTCATAATTGAATGTCATACTCTTTAGAAGCATAAACCTTCAAAACAAGCAACAAATTATACCGGTCTGCCACCCAACCCCACCACGATAAATAGTTTATTAAATAAATAAATCACAATATTTTATAAACAATTAAAACAAAAATCTCATCCTATAAATCCATTCCCAGTTTCTCATTATTATATATAATTCAATCGAAAGAAAAGCCTATCAATCCAGAGAGACTGAGAGAGAAGTCGTAGTTAACGGTCCGATCTTGAAGATTGAAAGATGCTGCCAATTACTTCGATGTTCTACTTCATCGTCTCAACCTTCACATTTCTGACGAATCCCGCTGATTCTATTGTCTACACTCTCGCCGATAGACATCAGCCGCCGCTTCTGTTTTCCGGCCTCGGATTTGGCTTCGGCTTCGTCATCCCCGACGTTCCTTCTCTCATCTAGCCTCATTTCCGGCGTACGTATGAACAGGATCATCTTTTTTAATTCTTAGTTTGTACGTTTTGCTTCTGCTTTGCCGATCTCTTTCTTTGACTTTCAATGTATATATTATATACGCATAAATCGCCGTTAGTTTGCAAATCGATACGATATGGTGATTTGTGCGCTCCATCGATCGACAATCATTCAAGGCTTCAAGCCCCTCTGTAAGTCTGTATGATATTTGGGTTTGTTTCAGAAACCACCCTTAATTTGCACAAATTACAAGAAAACCGCCTGTTACTTTAACTTTATTCAACTTATCGGATAATCTTTTTATTTTGAAAATAGTTTAGCACAGCGGTCCTCATCTTCTTCCAGCTGATTCATTTTATTCTATTTCTGAATACTAATTATTAGTTAATAGTTGACTTTGATAAGATGCTTATCGAAGAATTGAGACGGTCAATTAACGATAATTGTGTTTTAGGTGAAATATTGATTATTAGTTGATTTTTATAAGATATTATCGAAGATTTTAGAAAGACGTAGGTGATTAATAAGTCAAATTTAGTTTGGTACAATAGTTTGATGAATTGATCAGGCTGCTTACCAAAAAAAAAAAAAAAAAAATTGAATTCATGAGGCTAGTTATTAGAGTGTTACATTTTTTTTACTATAAACTACATTTGAAGACGATAGTGTTAAGTTCGTGATCATTTTTAAAAGAACAGTATATGTATCTCAATATCTCATACTAAAACAGGCTAGGGAGAAATTCATCTTCTAATAAGATGCAAAACTGAGAGAAAATCAAGTTTGTGATTTAGTATTAATTAAAGATCATTATACATCTTAATTGTTGTCTCAGTTGTGTTTAATAATCTCTATACATATACTAATTTATATATGAACTGGGTAAGGGAGATAACCAATGATGACATATTGTTGAGATTCGCCTATATATTAAGGACATCATGTATGTAGCCTATATATAAAAGACATCATGTATCCTGCCCACATAAGTCGTAAGCATACCAAACAGTTGCACGAAGAAATATTTTAAACTACGTAGAACTTGATTTTCCCTTAAGTTACTTATTGTACAAATTTACTGGAAAAAAAATATAATTCAACAAATAAAAAAAACAACACACGAATTTATAGTGGTTCACCTAACGTAGACTACGTCCAATTTTCAAAGAGATTTTATCGAGGAGTTTCAGACTACATATAAAAGAATGAAAACTAGGTTTTTAGATTATTCAGGTCATTTTGGAGGCAAAGATAATGTTATGATATATAAAAACGAAACCCTAAGGTTATATTTTGAGCGTCAAATATAAGACTACACCAAAGAGAAAAGACACAAACAAAAGATAAGCACAATTCAAGGTGTATCAACAAACTCTACATTGACTTGAATCATCATAGACATACCAAATGTATTAGTCAATGCTAAGACCAACTCCTCTCTCTATCCAGATGTGCCCCTTGGACACTCAACAACTTCTAACATTTAGCAAGTCCAAACAATGTTGAAACTTATTGCGAGATACCGGCTTGGTGATGTGAGCCTCACCGAAAACCGAAACCGATCGTTTTTTCACCAACCGTCCAAGTCGAAACGATTAAGGTTGGCCAAGACACCTTCACTAATCAACCATTGGAAATCTCACCTGGTGAGCAGAGAATCATTATGCGTTGGAGGTCGTTCCTGAAACTAAGACGATAACGCTATTCACATATTATGCATGAATTATGTTAATAAAATGATGGTCCACAAGTCAACATTTAACCACAAATTGAAGGCATCTCTACACACCTACATTGAGTGAAGTCCATGTTAGCTTAAGGGACCTCTTCCCCTTCAATATAGACCTCCAAAACATGAATATATCCTCCTTGAAGTGTTGTACAAGTGAAGAGAATAAGATTTAAGAGTCATCTTTGAACAAAGGTCAAATGTGGTCATTTATGTGTTCGAATTTACTAGAAAAACTATTCATATTTCTTGCATTTTCTTTGATAAATCTCTTAGCATTTATAGCACTTATTATAGGAGTTTCTTAGCTGAGTTTTGTGCCTATAAAAGGCCATTGTATTCTCCTTTTCTAACAAGCCAAGTTCGATGAAAATTTTTAGCCTTTGTGCTTTCATAGTTGTTGTTTGCTTTAAAAAAAACGAAATCTAAGTGAGATACTTAGTTTTCAAACATCTAGGTGAGATGCTTAGATAGTTCTAAGGTGAGAAGCCGAAGAACGAAGGTTCGAACCCAAAGTGAGATTCCGAGGGTAGTTTGTTCGAGTTGAGGGATTCCAAAAGCGAGAGGCCGAGGGATTATGCTCTTAATACCCAATTCCCAAAATTCAAAAAAAGGGTTTGATTTCTCGTTCCGATTAGAGAGAGAACTTGTGTCGTCAGTCCTCGTGTTCGATCACATCATTTGGTATCAAAGGTAGAGGCACAAAGTTCAATAATGTCATGGCATTTCGGAAAGAGTTCAAATGGATATGAACCCTTGATGGAGGAATATATCCGGTGGGCTATTCGAGCCTACGATGACGGTCGTCTTAGTTTAAGCGATATGAATGACGACCTTTACGAGGTTGTATATGAAGAACTCCGAAGACGCCGTAGAATACGCAAAGCCCGACGTCGCGAAGAGGATGTCCGTTGTCAAAAGGTTGAAGTTGTAAAAAAAAAATCTCTTCAAGAATAATGGTTTTTGAATATGGAGAGTCGGCTGGATCGATTTGAAAATAAAATTGAAGGACTTGGTGATATTGTTGGAGGAACACTTACCATGAAGGGAAGCTCCTCCAAATCAAAACGGTGGCCATACATCCCCAACTAAGACGTCACTGCCCAAAGTTAAACTTGACGACTTTTCCAAGGTTGACGTGACGGATTCAAGGATGAATAATTTTTAAGGGAAACAAGATGATGTGAGCCTCACCGGAAAAGAAACCATTGTTGTCAATATTCCGGAACCGATCGCTTTGCCACCAACCGTTCAAGCCGAAACGATTAAGGTTGGCCAAGACAACTTCACTAATCAACCATTGGAAATCCGACTGTGAGATTGAGAATCCTTACGTCTTGGAGGTCGTTGTCGAAACTAAGACAACAACGCTAGCTCTGAGCATGCCCAAGTCACGTCCACTTCCACTCGCTCCGGCTAAGTTGTCAGGTTTGCACACTATTAGTAAAAACGTCTATAACTAAATAAATATTTGGAACTAGAAGACCAATGAATACTACTTTTAAAGGTATTCTCAAGAGCTACAACTTTTTAGTTTACTGGAAGTCGAGATTCCTAGAATAAAAGGGTAAAAATGACACAACATTGCATCAACTACGATACTTATATGGACTTTTGACCATAATCACGCATGGAGTCATGTAAGTTGGTTATGTGTACGCCCAATTCATACATATTTCATGCAACATATCATGCTCATATTATTCACATATTATGCATGCATTATGTTAATCAAATAATGGCCCACAAGTCAACATTCTACCACAAATTGAAGGCATCTCCACCCCTACATTGAATGAAGTCCAAGTTAGCTCAATGGACCTATTCTACTTCAATATGGACATCCAAGACATGAATATATCCTCCTTAAAGTGTTGTCCATTTATGTGAAGAAAAATAAGATTCAAGAGTCATCTTTGAATAAAGAACAAATGTGGCCATTTATGTGTTTGAATTTACTAGGAAACAATTCCCATTTCTTGCATTTTCTTCAATAAATCTCTTAGCATTTCTAGCACTTTTATAGGAATTTCTTGGCTGAGTTTTGTGCCTATAAAATTCCATTGTATTCTCCTTTTATAACAAGTCAAGTTCAACGAAGTAAGTTTAGCATTTCCGCTTTCATAGTTGTAGTTTGCTTTAAAACAAAACCGAAATTTAGGTGAGATGCTTAGTTTCCAAATTAACATCTAGGCGAAATGCTTTGGTGATTCTAAGGTGAGAGGTCGAATAATGAAGGTTCGAATCCCAAAGTAAGATGTCAAGGGTAGTTCGTTCGAGTGGAGAGATTCCCAAAGCGAGAGGCCGATGGAATTTTCTCTACATACCCAAATCCCAAATTCAAAAAGAGTTTGATTTTCCCGTTCCGATCAGAGAGAACTTGTGTCGTCGATTCTCGTGTTCGAAGCGAGTTCGATCACATCACTTGGTGAACATATCAGCAGGATTATCAACAATCTTTACTTTATTTACCTTGATTTATCTTCTAAATTCATACGAAATAATATATAACATTAATATATTTAGTCCTCTCATGATAAATCTGATCCTTTGACAAACAAATTGCACTCAAACTGTCACAATATACAATAACTTGTCGTGATGTATACCTATACGGGTGCGTAACGCGTGGGAATATGCCGAATATCACTAACCAATCATTTCAACAAAATTCCCTCTTTAGTTGCTTTTGTCAATGTCATGAACTCTGCCTTTGTGCTAGACAAAGTAATTGTGGGTTGTAAGGTTTCCTTCCAACTCACAATATAATCCCCAAGAGTGAAAACTTATTCGGTCATATATCTTTTAGTATCAACATCTCCTGCATGATCAAAATTAGAGTACCTTGTGATCAAACACCGTGTATCATTTAAAAAACGAGCCCAATGTCAGGTGTACCTCTAAGGTACCGAAATATCCTCTTCACAACTTGTCAATGTTCTTTTCTTGGTTGCCCCATAAACCTACTCATGACACTAACAACTTGTGCCAGATTTAGTCTTGTGCAAACGATAACATACATCAAACTCCCTACTACACTAGCATAAGAGACTCATGATATATACTCTTTCTCCTCATCCGATTGAGGTAAAAATAGAGTGGTAAGATAATGTTAGCAACACTAGGTGTATCAATAAGCTTGCCCGATGTCATTCTGAATATTGACAACATCTTTTCAATGCAACCTTTTTGTGATAAGAAAAGCTTCTTATGATCCCTATATCTGAGAATCTCCATTCCTCGATTTTTTCGAGTTGCTCCAAGATCTTCATCTCATCTTCCGTTGCTGCAAAGAACTATGCAACTTCAAACCCAGATACAACTTCTCTATAGGTGGATAGTTCATGAGTATCCACCTCTTCTACTGTTGGGGAAATTCCGCATTTCCAAACTCACTCCGAGTATATATAAACGGGTATTTGTTGCGCACTCACGCACTCGAACAAAACCTCACTTTAATGTAAGCCTTTGATCGAAACTCTCACTTGTATATTACATTGCAAAATGCTTGTACATATATATAATTTAATGGGTCGGTGGATACAAAGATTACAATCTCAAACCACCGACATACACTACTTCCTAAGTTACAATAATGAAACAAGATTCTAGAATAATCTTGATTAGGCACTAATATAATACACTAATCTAGCCTTCTCCAGAAACTTCAAATGGGATAACCATTATTATCGGCAACTTTATATTTTGTTTCATTTAGCCCAAATCAACCCATAATTAAGCCCAATACTATGACCCACTTATAATTGAAAATACTAATTAATAACTAACATATCCTCCCTTAATTAGTATTTTCAATTACCTCTATCGTGTCTTGAAATCTCACTCTCGTATGCTTCTTAGCTCCGTCGTCACCACCTCTTTCTCGCACCGCTTGTCCATCTAAGAAGCAAATATTCTTCTCATCTTTACGGCCTCGCATTACCAAGCGTCTCCCCGTAAACACCTTGCACCATCTCCTCGTGCCGACGAACTTATACCCCTCCATCGTCATCGCTCCCAACGAGATGACATTAACGTTCGCCGATGGCACGTACCTCACATTGTGCAGAGTGTGGTTTGTACCGTTGTGAAGCCTCATCTTCACGCTTCCGGTACCTTCTACCTTCAACTTATCACCCCTTACTGAGTTGAAGTGACCAAACTCTCCACCAACTTTCAAGGTGTCAAACATTGCTTGGTCTCGACATACATGCATCGAAGCAGCGCTATCCATCACCCACTCTTTCTTGGCAACCTCCTCGCCCGTTGCCAAGTAAATATCACCATAATCAACTTCACCAACTTCACTAACCACATTGGTGTGGGAGTCCCCTCTCTTCTTTCCCGGCGACATCTCTCTCAGCTTCCTCAGGTCCTCCCTCATTTGAGGACACCGGGCTTGCATGTGACCCTTCTCCCCACAGTAGAAGCACTCGACCTCACTCAAATCTTGTCGTGAGCCTCTTTGTCTCGGGTCATCATGTCTCCTCCATTGACTCCTCCCTCGTTCTCTCTCCCCTACAACTAGTACGCGATCTTCACCTTTGTCGATAGCATCATTCTTCATCATTCTCTCACTTTCCCGCAAAGCAGCGGTCACCTCATCCAGCGTGAGAGACTTCCTTCCTACAAGTAATGTCTGCACCAAGGACTTGTAGGACTTTGGCAATGATGCTAGCAACAACAGCGCCTGCTCCTCTTCTCCGATCTTATCATCTACATTCAATAACTGGCATACTAGTTGATTAAACGAGTTAATGTGGTCATGAAGATTACCTCCTTCCTCCATCTTGAGCGAGTAAAGCTCCATCTTCAAGCACAGCCGGTTGGTCAGCGACTTTGACGCGTAGATGCTCTCGAGCTTCTCCCACAGCGCCTTCGGTGTGGTCTCCTTCAACACACCATACTTAATCTCGGGAGCCAATGCCAAACGAATTGTACTTACCGCCTTCCTTTGGATGCTTCTCCACTTCTCCTCGCTCATCGATCCAGGCTTCTCCTCTTCCAGAGCTTGATCAAGACCCTGCTGCACCAAGAAGTCTTGAATCGTACTCTGCCACAAAGTGAAGTTGATCTTCCCGTCAAAGAGTGGAATCTCGAACGCCTTCATCGCCTCGGCCGCCATCACGCTAATACGAGATTCTTTAAGCAACAAAGTTTACCCGAACACCACCACCATAACCTCGGCTCTGATACCATTTGTTGGGGAAATTCCGCGTTTCCAAACTCACTCCGAGTATATATAAACGGGTATTTGTTGCGCACTCACGCACTCGAACAAAACCTCACTTTAATGTAAGCCTTTGATCGAAACTCTCACTTGTATATTACATTGCAAAATGCTTGTACATATATATAATGTAATGGGTCGGTGGATACAAAGATTACAATCTCAAACCACCGACATACACTACTTCCTAAGTTACAATAATGAAACAAGATTCTAGAATAATCTTGATTAGGCACTAATATAATACACTAATCTAGCCTTCTCCAGAAACTTCAAATGGGATAACCATTATTATCGGCAACTTTATATTTTGTTTCATTTAGCCCAAATCAACCCATAATTAAGCCCAATACTATGACCCACTTATAATTGAAAATACTAATTAATAACTAACATCTACAACATGTATATCATAACCAACCATATCCTCAAAACCGTACCTTTGTGGAGATCTTACTCCAACTCTTCAACTAAGTTATGGTGAATAGCTTATGATGGTTGATCTTTTTTTGCCTGAATTTACATCCCTTTTCACCCATATGACCAAGTTTCATATGCAATAACTTAGTCATATCATCCTTGTGAACCTGTGAAGATGCAACATAAACAAACCCATAAATAGTAGAATCCTGTAGGAAATATAGTGTGTCCCTTTTGATACCTTTTAGAATAACATCAAAACCCTTACAAACATTTAGAACTCCACCTTCACATTTGAAACAAAACCTCTTATTATCCGGCATACTCAAGGATATCAAATTCTTAGTAATAAGAAGAATATGTTTGACCTTGTTCAGTGTACAGAATTTACCTTCTGGTGTCCTGAGCCAATTCCAACCGCATTGCAAACAAAATTGTTGTACATGGAAATACTGCCACCATCTACTGGGTTATAAGTTTCGAACCTCTCTTTGTTAGAACATATGTGATAGGAATCTCCGGAATCAAGAACTCACACATCAGCCTGATACGTATGTCTACCAACAACCAAAGATATATCCTCATTTGGTTTAAAATCATCTTCTACAACAACTACAAAACCATAATCATGCGGTTTCTTCTTCTTAGGACATTTGTTATTCTAATGCCCTTTCACCTTACAATAGTTGCAAACATCATTAGGCTTAATACCCTTTGAAGAAGACGACTTCTTGTCCTTATTCTTCCCTGATTTTTCTTGTCCCCTATCTTCGCTTGTAAACAGACCAAATGTTTGATTGTCCTTACCTACACCACTTTCATTCAGCTTGTGGCACAATTCCCTTGTATGAAGGAAAGGTCTGACGTCTTCTACAGTAATAGTATATTTTTCAACAATAAATGACGGAACAAAGTTTTCATGTGATGACGGAAAAGATACAAATAGAATCAACGCAACATCCTCGTCCTCAATCTTAACATCAATATTATGCAGATATAAAAGAGTTGTGTTCAAGTGATATAAGTGCTCACGAAATTGCATACCTGCTTGCATTCGAAGGCTGAACAAATGTTGCTTCAGAAGCAACTTGTTAGTGAGAGACTTTGTCATGTAGAGACTCTCCAACATCAACCACAATTTGATTAACGTATCCTGATCTGAAACCTCGCATAAAACATCATCTACGAGACACAACATGATGGTCGAATATGACTTATCCTCCTGATTGGCCATCTCAGCAACATCGCACTTTTCCTTATCCGATTCCTTTCTTGACAACGGCCCCATAAGCCCGTTGTTTCAGCAGTTCTCGCATCTTGATCTGCCACAAAGTGAACCTGTTCCTCTTTGTGAACTCGTCGACCTTCATGTTGAAAGAGGACATCTTTCTCCCACATACAAAAAACCAAAGAATCCAAAGCTTTGATATCAATTTGTTGTGCGGAATTACTGAGAAAAACAAAATTAAACAAAAAAGAAAGACGACACACACAAATTTATAGTGGTTCATCCAATAAAGGTTATGTCCACTTTCCAAAGAGATTTTATTAAAGAGTTTTAGAATAAAATTGAATAGTGATGGGCTCGGTTTGGTTCAAACCGCCAAACCGACGGTTATCAAAACCGGCCCAAACCGGCGGTTTAGGTTTGGCGGTTCACGGTTTAGGTTTAGGTTTGCGAAAATAAAAAACCTAAACCGCCGGTTTCAACCAGCTCAAACCGACGGTTTTGTTGGTTAAACCGTCGGTTTCGGCTTTTTAATTATTTATTTTTAAATTTTTTTTCATTTCTACGGCTTTAACCACAAATCCTAACCCTCATTTCTCCATTCCTCTTCTTCTTCACTTTGCCTTTCGGATCCATTTCTTTGCATCATTCCAACGATTCTCTCGATCTTTGTGGCCAAACTCAATCGGTTGTGAATGGTGGAAAACTCTAGTAATTTCGATTGTTCTTCATCCTCCCCCAGGGGGATCTTCGTCTCCGGCTGCTCTCTTTCATCTGCTTTTGGCTCTTGCATGGAAGGCTGGTACTACCGCTGCATCGGCGTCGATCCTTGAGATCCCGTCGATCCGAAAAAAAGAAACGACCCCTGAGATCCCGTCTGAGACGGCGAGTTCTTTGTACATATAAAAATAAAATTGAAAAAAAAGAAACGGCCGTATGAAACTGCGATTTAGTCGCAAACTCACAGTTTCAGACTGCGCCTCCTACCCGAACCTCGACTGCCTTCCTATTCTCGGAATTAGTTTTTTTCCGAACCCATCTTCGGAGATAATTTTTATTTTATCATTATTTTGGAAAAAAATTCTCACAATTGCTCCTCAAATTCAACTTTTGCACTTTTTTTAACAATTTTGTTTTCAACTACAATATTTTGATTGTGATTAGCTGCCTCTTTCTCCACGATTCTTATATTTAGGTGTTTGTCTTGTGCTCTTACGATTTGATATTTTTTTTGTTTGTTCAGTTTCCTCTTTATTATTCACGACAATTAACATGCCTATTGTTTTTAAGTCTCCCAAGTTACCAAGATTGTTGGGTACTTTAAATCACTTATCTTTAGACCATTATTTTGTATTAAAGTATCTAAAACTTACTACCAAAGGGACCCGTGTAACACCACAATTTTGTGTTATTAGAAAAAAACTTATGACCAAAGTGAAGTTGATCAATTGCAGTTCATTTAGACCGTTGTCAAATCATTGATAATGAATTCAAGTTAAATATTTTTAAATGTGGATTGTTATAAAGTTTGACACTTTTAGAATTGGATCTTTTTGTATTTTGGATGGGTTTGAAAAATATTAAGATTTATAATTTAAGTGTATATAATCTATTTTCAAAATTTGTAGTTTCTATTACTATGCCTCGGTTTCGAGTCTAATTATCTTTTAAAATTTTAATTATGGTAATTTCTTGGTCAATCAATTCTATTATAAGGTTTACATAGGTTGTGCAGAGTTGTTTTTCCAATTATAATAAATTTGAACATGTTATCTTTGTGACATCTAATTAAGGATGATAATGAACCAGTCATAGCGTAACAAGTAGATATGGGCGATTCTCTTCGAGAAACACATAATTTATGGGTACATTTATGCACTTTCAAATTTTACGGGCAGTTGTTTTTCAATTTCCGTAATCTAAGGGTGGTTTCGTCTTACTTTTTCCCTCGACAGTTCCCTTCCCAAATGCTACGTGTGTCATCTGGCTAGTTAGTCCCTTCAGTTCTTCCTTCACTCTCGATTCGAATTAAACCCTAGGCCTCTTCAACCAAACCGCGCCCCCTCGCCTGGAAGCAACCTTCTCGCGCTTACTTGTCGGACATCTGCCATCCAGGTCCGTAGTGGTCACTGACCACCAGACACTCACGCGGCCACGAAGCATAAGCAGATTGCGAACCCTCTCGATTGACCAATTAACAACATAAGCGTAAGTTCGAATTTCTCATTTATTTTTATTATAAAAATGCCAAATCGTTGTTTGTGTATTTCCTGGTATTGATGATGATGACAATGAACTGATTGTTGATGAAATTGATTTTTTGGTGCCATAGCCATGTTGATGACAATATATATTGATGTATAATTTTCTGATTGATCGTAAACCTTCCCTGTACACTATGGATTTGTTAGTATGTCGAATTGTTTTTGAGTTCTTATTTGAGTGGCACATGTTATTTTCAGAAGTCTTGTCTTGAAGACGTCTGTTTTTTCACTATTTGTGTAGTCTAGCTCGTTCTTCTTTTGTTTTTGTGATTAGCTTTGTTGGTTATTTCATTAGAATGTATATCATGTGTTATCTATCAATATATATAACACAACGTATTAAAAGCAAACCTGTGTCTTATATTTCTTAGGATTGCTGTCCATATACTCGCAGCCGCCCCAGTGTGGACATTGGCTGTTGTCTGGGTTTCACTGCAACCTAGGTGTTAGGAGAAGACAAAGATGCGTAGACTGTCTTTGAGTTCATCTTCGTTGATAAAAACTTATCATTCTTGTTTGCCACCAACTAAACTATTGACTCCCCTGACGTTCATTTCAAGTCAATCCCACCTTTCTGCCCCTCAAAACATTAGCCCATTTAATGAACCTTCTAACTATCCTTCTGACCATTCTCACTCTGATTCATGTAATGGAAATCAGAAAGGCATTGGCCTAGTGTATCTTGATAGTATGCCACACAACAGCCATTCTTGTGGTCGAGAAGTTGATGAATTTGCAGCTGACGTGGAGAAAATCTATCGAATATTGAGAAAGTTCCACTCACGGGTTCCTAAATTAGAGCTTGCTCTGCAGGAGTCTGGGATTGTGATGCGTGCAGGCTTGGCAGAACGAGTATTAGGTCGTTGTGGTGATGCTGGGAACTTAGCATATAGGTTTTTTGTATGGGGATCAAAACAACAGGGTTACAGGCATAGTTATGATGTCTACAAGTCTATGGTTAGAATTTTGGGGAAAATGCGACAATTTGGTGCAGTTTGGGCATTGATAGAGGAGATGAGGAAAGAGAGTCCTCAGCTGATTACCTCTGATGTGTTTGTTGTGCTTATGAGGAGATTTGCTTCGGCAAGGATGGTTAAGAAAGCAATAGAGGTATTGGATGAGATGCCTAAGTATGGATGTCAGCCGGATGAACATGTTTTTGGGTCCTTGTTAGATGCATTGTGTAAGAATGGGAGTGCTAAAGAGGCAGCATCCTTGTTTGCAGATATGAGAACTAAGTTTACTCCCACAATTAAACATTTTACTTCGTTGCTTTACGGTTGGTGTAAAGAAGGGAAACTTTTGGAGGCCAAGTATGTGTTGGTACAAATGAGAGAGGCAGGAATTGAACCGGATATTGTAGTTTACAATAATTTGCTCACTGGCTATTCAGTTGCAGGGAAGATGACCGATGCATATGACCTATTGCAGGAAATGAGAAGGAAGGGTTGCAAGCCTAATGCTACATCCTATACAATTTTGATTCAGGCACTTTGTTCATTGGAGAAAACTGATGAGGCCATTCAGGTTTTTTCAGATATGCAGGCAAATGGGTGTGATGCAGATGTTGTGACCTATACAACCTTAATCAGTGGGCTATGCAAGTGGCGTAAAATTCACAAAGCTAATGAGATTTTAGACACGATGCTTCAAAGAGGTCATATGCCAAATCAGACAACTTATTTGCATATACTACTGGCCCTTGAAAAGAAGGAAAAATTTGAAGAGTGTGTTGAACTTGTCACTGAGATGAGGAAGATTGGTTGCTTACCAGACTCGAGCATTTATAACGTACTTATCCGCTTGGCTTTCAAACTAGGTGAAGTGGAAGAAGGAGTTCGATTTTGGAGGGAGATGGAGGCAAATGGGTGTAGTCCAGGACGGGACACCTTCACCATAATTATTCATGGATTCTGTGACCAAGATTGTTTGGTTGAAGCTTGCAGTTATTTCAAGGAAATGGTTGGTAGAGGTCTTGTAAGTGCTCCTCAGTATGGTACTTTGAAGGACCTACTCAATTCGCTTATGAGAGCCGGTCGGATTGAGATGGCTAAAGATTTATGGGATTTCATCATTACAAAAGGTTGTGAGCTAAATGTGGATGCATGGACTATATGGATTCATGCACTTTTTTCAAATGGGCATGTGAAGGAAGCTTGTTCCTATTGTTTTGACATGATGGAGGCAGATGTGATGCCACATCCAAGTACCTTTGCTAAGCTGATGAAAGGTCTAAGAAAGTTATACAACAGACAAATTGCAGTAGAGATTACAGAGAAAGTGAGGAAGATGGCCGAAGATAGACAGATAACTTTCAAAATGTACAAACGGCGTGGAGAAAGGGACTTGAAAGAGAAAGAGAAAGCTAAAATTGATGGAAGAAAAAGGAGGGCTCGACAACGTCAATGGGGACAACGTCAATGGGGTAAAGGTCGCAGTAAATCTGACCTTGTAGTATGATGGTTTAGTATGTTGAACTTTTTTTCCACAAATGTACTTTTGTAGAGATTTGTCTTACGTCGTAGTTCAGTGGTATAAATTATTGGATGTGCAATTTGTGTACACTGTACAAATAAAGTTTTATAGCATGTGGATCTCTGGATATGAGGTTCGTCCATTATTCCATTTTAGTATTCTTTGCTTATAGGCGCCTTTATTAGATTTATATAGCTATGAAATGTGCTGCGAACATTCTGCAATCATCCTTTGTTTTGAGGTGCATGACCACAAAATTATGGAGACAAATTTGAACTCTGATATAGCTATTAGAGATTGTGAGGATGGATCTATTTGTGGCCCAAAATTGTGCTTAATTCATTTTTAATCCATCTGTGGTTCATGTTTTGTTTTGCCAATCTGCATTTGGTTGTCCCTATAAATTGATTTTCATGTTAGGATTCTTAGGAATGATACGTATGTCCATGGTCCAATTTCATTCAGCTGCTAGAACTAGCAGCTAGCTGGGTGATTTTTTTCTCTCTTTAAGTTTGTTTAAAGTTTCTTCATCTTTCTTTCAGTGCTGTCAGTTGAGATGTAATTCCAGCCTATAGTTCAACGATTCCTGACCATTTTTGTTTTATTGATAGAACCTCAAATAAAACATTTTCTTGGACTGAACTGCAGTTTCAGCAAATTGAGCAGTGCTCCCCCAATATACTTCTACAACACGTCTCCACTGAATATGCCAGTGACTTATGACAACAGTTAGATCATTATCGCTAGTTGGTTTGCTAAATGCTTAAATGTATGTGAAGGGTTTTCGACTTGTGGCTTTTTATTGGTAACATCGGATTGTAAGCTTTAATATGCCTATTTTGTTTACTGCATATGGCTAAAATTAAGGATCATTCGTGTTCTGTAATTTTCTCTTCTATATTGAATATAAGATAGCATTCACCCAGAAGCCATGGTTCAATTTGTACTTTGCTTTTTCTCATCTTTGCTACAGCAGAAGTAAAATTTGTCTCTACCTATGACCTATCTCATTTCACTTTGTGACGTTCTATTGAATTGTTTTGTTACATAACCCAGCAATACGTACTTTGCCTTAAACGTTTGCAGATTTCGCATAGTAGACAGGAAACCTCTGTATTCTGTGTGCTGTGATGAAGCATTGTTGCGTGAAAGTTTTGGTCAATGGAGTAGAATAAATGGTTTAGTGGGGTTCATTTCATCCTTATACTGTTAGAAATGTGATTTGTTTGAATGTGAAAGGGAGAGAGAAAAAGGGATTTGGATACGATACATTGGTCCAGCTTTCAATTCAATTATTGATGTTATCTACTTGCAGCTAAGTTTGGTTTAAATCTTCACTTTCTTAACACATTATTTGAAATTTGTACCGAGAATAAAATGAATGGTTAGACTTATTGAGTGTTTTGGCCTTGATGGTCAATTCTCAACTCTTACGCATGCCATGACGTTGCTTGGATTTGGACTTATAAAAGAGTTTACTATGCCGTTATGATCACTATGAGTATAGAGGTATAGATGGGAGAGCAAGTGAGAAGAATGAAGCTGGGGAAGCAAGGGCTAGAGGTATCAGCACAGGGGCTGGGTTGCATGGGCATGTCTGTATCCTACGGCACTCCGAAGCCTGAAGACGAGATGATCAGTCTTATTAACCATGCTGTAAACTCCGGCATCACCCATCTTGACACCTCTGATGTTTACGGCCCTCATACCAATGAAGTTCTCATTGGCAAGGTATTCTTACAATCCAAACCGCTTTTTAATATGATCCATTGCGTTGATGTAAGCTTCTTTGGCTGAACTATTAGGCTTTGAAATTGGGAGGGATAAGGGAGAAAGTTCAACTGGCTTCTAAGTTTGGTATTTCAAGATCAGTGGCGGGTGGTGAAGCGCGAATTATCGGAGATCCTACTTACGTGAGGGCAGCATGTGAGGCTAGCTTGAAGCGGCTTGATATCAACTGCATCGATCTGTATTATCAGCATCGAATTGATACTAGTGTACCCATTGAAGTCACAGTACGTCCGTTTCAAAATCACTTTACTTCACATCCTATTTTTTTCTTTCTGCTAATTACTCTTTATGATCATATTATATAGATGGGTGAGTTGAAGAAGCTCGTTGAAGAAGGGAAGATCAAGTATGTTGGTTTGTCTGAAGCGTGTGCTTCGACGATTCGAAGGGCGCATGCTGTTCATCCTCTAACTGCCGTGCAGATAGAGTGGTCGTTGTGGACTAGGGATGTCGAGGAGGAAATTGTGCCCACTTGCAGGTGTAAAACCACGCCATTTTGTCTAATTTCTTACTTTCTCATTTTCCCCGATCAAATATATGTCATTTTAGCCTTTAATTTCTTATATTTTCGAGATGGTGAGGCACAAGAAATATCATTAATTTATGTATTTTTTTTATTTTTTTATTCTTATCAATGAAGGACAGTAATGATTAATAAGTAGTAAAATTAATATAAAAGTTTTTTTTTTTTGTTATTTAATGTGTTTATTAAAAAATGTGTCAGATGTTATGTTGTCTTATATTAGTGATCGGAGTAAGTACTAAACACATGGATTTTCTTGCAGAGAACTTGGTATTGGGATTGTTGCTTACAGCCCACTTGGTCGAGGATTCTTTGGCGCCGGTCCTACACTGATCGACAACCTCATCGAAACTGATCTTAGAAGGGTATGTTCCTGCTCTCAAAGGCTTGTTTGGGTATGTTCCGGAAAATAGGGTGAGAGAATGCATTTGATATGTTTATTAGTGTAATAGTGGTCTTGAACTTGTACAGAACATACCGCGGTTCAAACCTGAAAACATGCAGCATAACAAGAAAGTGTTTGAAAAAGTAGATGAAATGGCAACAAAGAAAGGATGCACGCCACCTCAGCTAGCGCTTGCATGGGTTCACCACCAAGGTGATGACGTGTGTCCCATCCCAGGCACCACCAAGATCGAAAACTTCAACCAGAACATCGGAGCCTTGGCTATTGAGCTAAATTCTGAGGAGATGGCGGAACTCGAGTTTCTTGCTAGCCCAGATGTGGTGAAGGGGTTTCGAACGCATAGTTCTACACCCAACTGGAGGAATTCCGAGACTCCGCCTTTGTCCTCTTGGAACCCATCAAAGAACAATACCCCCCTTTAGATTTGCAATGAGAATACAAGCTCGATCTTTTATGGGTTGTTCATGTCCAATGTTTCCTTCTCGTGAAATATGAGCACAATGCTAAAGTACGACAAAAATACACTTGGAAAAAACCATAGTAATGTTATTTTCATCTGTGTTGAACTCAAATAGGTCATCTATATATCATTATGGACCTTCTTAACAAATAGGGTACCTTATATTATAGCTTTCAAAGCAATTTCACTAGTAAGGATCTGTTTGGTATTCATATCTAAATATCATATATGGATATCGATATAAACAAGTTCATACCTATGTTTGGTATACAAGTATATATGGATATCAAACTGATATATTGATATACTTCAAATACACATTTTTTCCTATTTTAATATACTTAAAAAAACTGTAGGTATTACATATCTAATATTGTTCACTCTCTTCTATTCTTCCTCTTTAAAACAAAAGTAGCAGATATCAATCTCATATTCATACTTTTATACCTCATACCCATATTTGTATACTTATATCTTCATATCTAAATATGAATACCAAACATGTCCTAAAAGAAAAATCTGTTATGTACAATTGTACATATACTAATCTCACGACATATGCTTCTTTCAAGTCATCAAATTTTTTTATGAGTACATAATAAACACAACATCGAGTTCTATTCTAACCTTTTACAATAGCCCCATGATTATGTTGAGAAAATAAAATAAGCTAAGAATTAGGGTTGTTAAATAGCTGAATAGACATTTGGGTTCCACAACTTTTTTAAAACTTATATAGTTTAAATCGATATTAGCAATTATGATCATTGTAAACAAACTGTTGGTTAGCTTGGTTCCCTATATTTCTATTCATTGGCTTTTCATTGAATACGTAATGTGACGCTACAAATCAGAAAGCTGAAATTTGTACATGTGTTCTTATAGGTAGCAAAATCTTAGTTTAAATAGTTTGAATAAGATATATAGGCTCGTTTGGAAGTGTTAAGAATCATTCCCGGTAACGGAATGAAAATCCGAATCAATCAAAAGTAATGTTTGTTTAGAGGTCTTTTAACACACGAAAGTAATCAAATCATTTTCATTTCCTTTCTTTTCCCTTAACCGATTTCATTTCGTTTTCATTCCACCACTCCAACCAAACGAGCCCATAGTATATTCATATTTATGTTAAGGATAAATATCACGTGCTTAACTTTCGTCTTCCGTTGTTGCTTCCAGAACATAGAGGCCAAGTATTGAAGAGCAAAACCTGTAAACCAAATTTTGGAGTCATATACTGCAGGTGAGAGACAATAGACCTATAAATCTTAGAGGGTAATTATTTGCATTTTATTAACAATATGCACGCAAATGAAAGAAGAGCAACACGGTGAAATCACTAAACTCATTTTCAGCACTGAAGACTAAAGAGAGGATATATTGTTTGGAAACAAAGGTAGGATGTAGTTATTTGTAGGTGCATGAAATAATTTGATTTTGAAGCTACTAAAATGACGAATCCACATAAGAATAGTAATGTTTGACATTTTTTTTGCAAAGAAAATGATTTTTTTGGCACATATCTAAAGTTGAGAACTCAAACTAGTTTTTCTTTCCTTTTCATGTCTATCCATATGTGAGGGATTATTGTAAATATAATTTCACACTAGTTAACATTCAGAAAATAGACACAGCATTAGATTCAGTAGAATTATCAACAAATTGATAATTTAGTAAGGACTACCTCAGCCCTTGATTTTCATAACTAGTTTTTACATGTTCAATTTGAAGTCTTCTCTGCGAATGGGGTTTGAAGTTTGTGCTGAATTATTTTTCATAATTAGTTTTTGAATATTCAATTTGAAGGGTTCGATAGATTTCGGTGGGTCAGAATGGACGTGGGGGTCCATCGCACGTCCAAGCGCATATGCGCATTTGGCCCAAGTCTAGCACATAAGCCTAGTGGGGTTCCATCCTAAAACCAATTGGCAATAGGGAGAGTAACCACTAACCTTATATACTACATACGGACTAATTATAGTAGAATTTGATTAGTTTTGATACCCTACGGGATAACAAAATGAATCTAGTCCATATGTGTACCTCATACGGACTAGATTCATTTTCATTTCGTTTTCGGAGTTACAACCAAATGGGGATTAATATATACGATCCATTCATTGGTGTAATTTACTCGTGCTTATTTGTGTCTTCATTACTACATAGATGAGTGAGCTGAAGAAGCTCGTTGAAGAAGGGAATATCAAGTACATTGGTCTATCTGAAGCTTGCGCTTCGACGATTAGAAGGGCGCATGTTGTTCACCCTATAACCGTTGTTCAATTAGAGCGGTCTTTATGGACTATATTTGCGAACTTCTTATACTTATCAAATTAATATAATTTACAAAATCGAGTTTTTTCATATTCTTTTGATAATGCATCTACAAATACCGCCGCCGTAAACCATTAGGTCGAGGTGGCGGGACAATATTTTGCGAACTCCTTATACTTATCAAAGATGTGCATGTCATATTTTAAATTTATGTGTTCAAGATGGACTTAGGATTTTAGGAAATATGTTAACCCCATCACCAACATTATTGATCATATTTGGCACGACTCCGATTTGAGGAAAAAAATGGAGAAATTTATGTTTAACTAAAAACGTTCTTCCAATAGCTTTTTCAAAAGATATTGGAACTCGTTGGAACTTTACTTACAAATTACTTAGTGAAGTCATACGTTATAAAAAAAATTTACTAGAATTTGCTTCAATTCACGTACCTTGGTGAATTCTTGATGATGAAAATGTTTGGCAAACTTGTACCGATATTTGTACTATTTTTAAAGTTTTAGTGATGCAACTAATACCATGATCGAGTAGCGTTTAGTCGTTTACACTCCAACTTCTTGTAGATTTTTAGAGATTGCCGTTAAAGTTTCCGTATTTCTGAAATGTTTTAACATATCAACCCTTATAGATTGTATGTATGAAATAAAAACTAAATGACTTAAATATTATCAAGAAATTCCATGATTTATCTTGTAACCACCGTTTTTGATCCTAGACTTAAAATTGATGGTGTTTCTGATTTATTGACTGCTTATTATGATTGTTTGTGTTTAGACTTAGCACAAGAAAATTTTAATGTTTCTACATTATGCAAAAAATTAATACCGAAATTGGAAAATTGCTTAGTACATTTGAATCAAGTGCTAGTTTTTCTTCTACCGTTCCTACTCCATCTCCCTCTTCTACTTCATCTTCTTCATTCTCTTTCAATAGCACTAAAAACCTTAGCTAAAAGAACAAAAACATCTAGACATTCATCCTCAAATGCGGATAATCAAGATTATCTTAACACATGTTTTAGTTTTGATGGTGATTTTGATATTTTGGATTGGTGGAAGAAACTAGCTCCCAAATATCCAACATTAGTGAAAATTATACAAAAACTCATGGTCATGCCCGCATCAACAATTGCGGTGGAGCAAGCATTTAGCCAAGGCGGGAACATTCTCGGTCACAAGAGAACTCAATTGAAGCCCGAGAAGTTGGAGATGCAAGTTTGTGCTCAAGATTGGATAAGGGCGGCGAAACGGAAACAACAAAATGCACCGGTGTACGACTCCAAATCGGATACCAATTACTCAGAAGACGGCGGCACTACTTCCGAGTCTGAGGCCAAAAGGTAAGCGTGGTAAAAAAAACTCGGAAATCTCATAAAGGTAAGTCAAGATAAGAGAACTACGTGAGCTTTGATTCCTCTTAACCCCGAGAGGATACACAAGCAACCGGGAAACCGATTCAAGCCCCCCCCCCCCCCCTTTGTTAAATTGAATTTCGGTTTGTTTTATTATTTATTTATTTTAAACTTTAATTTCGATTTGTTTTATACTAATTTTTTAAAACGGTTTTATAATTTTTTTTTTTAATAAATCTTGGCTAAACCGGCGATTTAAGTTAAACTTAACTTAAACCGCTGGTTTTTATAATCACGGTTTAGGTTTCTGACCCATGTCTAGTTCAGATTAGTACATGTCATTTAATGAATTATGAGGAGTGCGGTGACAACTTTATAATATAGGAAGCGACATTTTTATCCTTTTGGATATGTCTTTTAAAAGAGGGTACATGATGGCAATTTCATAACTTTCATGAAAATTTTTAACAGTTATTATCTCAGTTTATAATTTAAGTTCAATTCGTTCAAAAAGTATACCTTATTAGTTCACATATTTTCTGTAGTTAGTTAAAATATATTCTATATTTAGTTCAATTCGTTCAAAACGTATATACTATCAATACATTCATCATTTTTATACTGTGAGTTCAAAAAATATATGAAAAATTAGTATAATATAGTTTAAACGAAATTTACAAAAAATTTGAGCGAATAAAGTCCGTCGGGAAAAAAAGAATTAATAGTGTTTTATTAATTCTCACATTTTATATTAGTTCATCATTATATTGAACATACAAAAAAATGAACTAACAAAAAAGGAAAAATGTAACCATTAGCACATTTGAGCTAATTGAACAAAAAATTTAAACGCAAAAAAATGTTAAAACGTAAGAAATGTTAGTACAAAAAGTTTGAGCTAAATTGAACAAAAATTTGAACCATAAGAACAAACAATATGAATTAAGAGAAAGGGGGAACTGAAATAAAAAAAGTTCAAATTTTGTCTACTATTATTTAAAAAATATTTGAACGAAAAAGTAAAAACTTTTGAATGAAAAAAGTGTTAAAAAAAAAACAAACCATTTGAACTAAATGAACAAAATTATGAACAATTAGAATAAACAATTTTTAGGAATTGAACTAAACTCGATCGTGAACTAAAATAATAGCTAGTAAAGTTTTCTCATGAAAATTCCAAAGATGTCATCGTATCCCTTTCTTTTAGAAAATAAATTTTTAAAAGGACAAAAATTTCGTCTGAACTTCATATAATTACAAAAATATCATTGTGTTACTCAATAATTCATTAAAGGACGTGGACTAATTTGGAGCGTTAGATCAAGTACATCAACGGTGAAAAATGGTATGTACCCGAATTTTTGCCTCATACTTAACCATATCGTTTTTTACTTATAATATTTTAAATATACAATATATGTATAAATTTTAATTATTTAAAAACATATTTATTCCCTTTAAAACAATTCATTAAAAATTTAAAAACATAAAATATTTAAAATGGATCAAAGTTATGACATAAAACAAGAAAATACAAACACAACACTATATACAAACAAAGTAAGTGTCTCAATATGAGTATGCCTAATCTTTTTTCTATAAATGTTTATCAAATCACACTTTAATTGTCCATGTGTAAGACTATTCACAATTGCACACAATTGATTGTGTAATCCACCATAGAACTTGGTTTTCCGTACTCGTATATATTACATTATCATCCAATTTTCTCAAACTGAGAAGATCATAGTACAACGTGTAGTATGTGTTTTGTTCATCCTTCAAGTTCATATTGTGTATCATTATGAAAGTTCTAATAAAACAAGTGGTGAGTTATTCGCTATAATAAATCAAGCATGGAACTCCGAAGAATTGTTCCACATCGTTTCGATACGACTCTTGTAATTTAGCAATCATGAAACCTATCAGACTAAGGAATTCACACATCTCTCCAACGTGAAGATGTCTTTGTAAATCTTTTGTGTGTGGTCTCCATAGATATACATTGTCAAGTAAATAAATAATCCCCTCCACAAAGTTGCTAAACAAAGAAATGAACCTTGAAACCGAACGATCGAGAACTGTACCTATCAATAACATCTCTCAATACTTGCCTTATTTTACCAAATAATATATATATATATATATATATATATATATATATATATATATATATATATTTGTGATTAACCTATAACTGTTTTAATGCGTTGTTATTTGTAAATTTAATATCCTTAATAAAATCTCTTTGCATTGTAAAATTAATCATTATTGAGTGAAGCATGATATATATGGGGTATTTTTATTGTTTATTTCCCTTCTTTCTCAAATCGTTACAACAACTGACAATTGGTTCAAAGTGCGTAATAACACTGCAAAGTATAAATGCTAAATACAAGGTATTTAAATTTAAATCCATCTTAATTAAAACTTATTTGTGTGATGAGTGACCTTTCAAATAAATATGAAATAAAGTCTTTATTAAATGATTTACACTAAGAAGATTAAAGAGTAAAAAATATAAGTTCCAAAAAAAAAAGAGTAAAAACATACACACTCGAATGTAATAAAACATTTCTCTTATTTCCAGTTATTTTAGGATGATTCTTAAAAATTGATTAATGTATTGACTTTGTGTTAGATTTAAACATAATGTATATATACACTTGAATGTAATACGTTATATATATTTTTTTGGTAGAAAATGTAATACGTTATATTAATCTTTAAGAATTTCACATTAACCCATGGGGTCCAAACTCTGACCACCGTCAGTCCCGCACCACCCCGAATCGCCAGTGCATGTCCTTGATGCATTGGCCTTTTGGTAAAATTATATTGATTTTAAAGAAAAAAAAAAAACGTTGCTGCTTCTGTGTGTAGTTATTTCCAATTAATATTTTTTTGTAACACTATTATATGTATGAGTGATTGGATAAATAATATAAAATCTACCAATCACGTGAAGGAGATATAAAGAATACAAATATGAGTGATATAGAAGATCCTTACGGACGGAGTTATTTTTTCCTAATGTCCGGTGAATTGTTGCCAATTTGCCATAGTTCATAGGAACTCGTACCGGGATGCTTGTTCGTAAGTGGCTACAATGGTGGCATAACGCATGTAGGTTACATGTAAGTATGTAACGCGTGGGCTATTAGTTTCTGCCACTTACCTTGCTTCAACGTGCCATTTGTGGGCCTCATTTCCCTCTTAACTCCAACGTATGCCCTGACGTTACATTCATAATTGATTTAGATACTCACTACTCACAGGTCACAAAAGTACAATTAGACAAACCTTTTTTTAAAAATTTTTAAATTAAAAAACGGTTAAATTGGTCTACTTTTAAGAGTTACCGTAACATAAAGCATCCGAACACGAAATTGATGATCTTTAGAAAAATTGACGTCGATGGTCGAGTTTACCAAATCAGTCAATTTGCCTGTAATACGGTTGATTTTTAAAAAAATATGACTAATACAAACTTCTTTGCTACGGTAATTTCTGCAAGTAAATTTTAGCTTTTTTGTAAGCTAATTTTAAATAGTATTTGCAATTAATTAACTATGTTTTTATAATCTAAATGTGTGACTTCAAGTGTGTCCTGTGAATTTTCAGTTTTTCACATCAATTTAAGAAAAGAAAAGATTTTTTTTTAAAAAGTTTCAATGCTTCACTGTTTATAAAAAGAGTTTATTCTACTTGACTAGATTTTTATAAATTACACAATGTTATCATCTTCTACAATTCACTCCGCCATTTGTTACACAACAAAGCATCGCCCGTTCTAGTCTAGATCTAGACTAGCTTGAACAAGAGAAAAACAAATCAATGGCAAACCAAGTGAGAAGAATCAAGCTGGGTCGTGAGGGTCTAGAGGTATCAGCACAGGGGCTTGGATGCATGGGTATGTCTCAATCCTACGGCTCTCCCAAGCCTGAAAATGAGATGATCCAACTCATTCACTACGCTGTCAATTTCGGCGTCACCCATCTCGACACCTCCGATGCTTATGGTCCTCAAACCAATGAAATCCTCGTCGGCAAGGTATCCTTTAGTTTTATTCGACCACCTGATTTTCATAATTAGTTCTTATGTTCGATTTCAAGGTTTTTTTCTTAATCTACTGAATTTGTATAAATTAGGGTTTAAAATTGGGGAGAGAGTTCAGCACGCTACCTCAGCACTTGCTTTTCATAATTAGTCGTTATATGTTCAATTTGAAGTCTTCTCTGCCATTGGGGTTTGAATGTTGTGTTGAATTTCATTGATTAGGCGTTGAAATTAGGAGGGATTAGGGATAAAGTTCAGCTGGCTACCAAGTTCGGAATCGTAAGACCACTACAGGATGGTCAAAAACCAATTCGAGGAGATCCTGGCTATGTAAGGGCGGCCTGTGAGGCCAGCTTGAAGAGGCTCGATATCGATTGTATCGATCTCTATTATCAGCATCGAATTGATACTAGTGTTCCCATTGAAGTCACGGTATATCTCTTTACTTTCCCCTTTCATACATATGATCCATTAATTGGTCTAATTTACTTGGGCTTACTTGTGTCTTCATTTATGCATAGATGAGCGAGCTGAAGAAGCTTGTCGAAGAAGGGAAGATCAAGTACATTGGTCTATCTGAAGCTTGCGCTTCGACGATTAGAAGGGCGCATGCTGTCCATCCTATAACCGCTGTGCAATTAGAGTGGTCTTTGTGGACTAGAGACGTCGAGGAGGAAATCATACCTACTTGTAGAGAGCTTGGAATTGGGATCGTTCCTTACAGTCCACTCGGTCGAGGATTCTTTGCCACCGGTCCTAAAGTGATCGAAAACCTTAACGAAACTGATTTCAGAAGGGTACGTATGTTCCTGCTCTCTATCAAGTTAACAAACTGATTTCACTAGGTATGTAACTTTCGTATGTTACTTGAATGGGTACAGGAACTACCGCGATTCCAACCGGAGAACATGGAGCATAACAAGAAGGTGTTTGAGAAAGTAGACGAAATGGCGAAAAGAAAAGGATGTACACCATCTCAGCTGGCGCTCGCATGGGTTCACCACCAAGGCGATGATGTGTGTCCCATCCCGGGCACTACTAAGATTGAAAACCTCAAACAGAACATTGGAGCGTTGTCTGTGAAACTGACCCCCGAGGACATGGCTGAGCTCGAGTACCTTGCGAGCCCAGATGCTGTCAAAGGGTTTAGGACCGTCACTTTTATGTCTAACTGGATGGATTCTGAGACTCCTCCTTTATCGTCTTGGAAACCTTAAAAGAAGAGCTCATCAATTCCCTCTAACGTTACGTTTACAATGAAGAGTCTGTAGTTGCTGTGTATGAGCATTCAACAAGCTAGCTAAGCTTTGATGATGATCTGTATTGGTCAATTTGTAATTGATCTCCAATATGATAAGTTTTTCACTTTCTATTTATGAATAAACAAATATGAAGGTAATAAAGTGTGATATTATGTAAGCCTTCTTTAACCAAAACTTGGAAAAGAGAGATGATTTGTTCCATTCTCGATTTGGATTCATACTTCTCATTTCCACTTTCCAACCGCTCTCGCTAAAAAATGGCCGAGTTCTTTGGTGCGACTACGTCCGACGGGAGATCGGAAGCCTCCATGTTGGACTCTATCATGATGCCGATCCTCCATTCCGCCATGAACCGTGCTCACGACAAGGTCCGATCAAGTGACGCCAGCGTCCTCCAACGCCTCGCCGAGCAATCCAAGTTCTGCGATCTCGCTGTTATGCAACTTGACGCCTGCGTCTCCTGCCTTCAATCAGCCGACGATGATCGCGGATTTCAGCGCCAATCCACCGTATACTGCAAACTCGTCTCCGATCTCACCGAGATTCGCGACCGCCTCCTCGGTCGCCTTCGAGAAACAGAGCGCGCCATTGCGGACAAGGATAAGGAGCTCCAGAGGCTCCGAAATCGGGTGCGGAACCAGCGATCTAAAGATAAAGAGCAGTTGAAGGAGGAAAAGAACTTTCTGGAAGAAAGGAAGAAGGCTGATTTGGAGAGAGAGAAGGGAGGGGCGGATAGTAAGAGTAAGATTGTTCAGGATTGTGATCATATGGGCTCGGAGATTAATAGCTTGAAGAAGACGCTTGATGTGGCTATGCTTGTGGTGCAGAACTCTAGATGTGTTTCGGATGTGCGGCCGTTTGATGTGCAATTTTGTTGGGAGATGGAGAAGGATATTATGACGAGTCTGTTTGCCGGCATTGTTAGGGATTTACAATTGAAATTGGAAGAGGAATTGATGAAAAGTAGAGAGGAGTGGAGTTTGTTAGGGGGGTTTTCATTGTCCGGATTGAAGGATGATTTGATGAGTTTACGCTGTGACCTTGAGAGTTTAGCAGGATCCATGGATGACGTTCATAAGTTAGATGTCACGAAGGAATCGAGTGCCTTGAGATGCAAGGAAGCAGATGAGCATCAGAGGTCCATCCAGAGGCTTATTAAGAAGTTGGATGGTATTTGTTTTGCTGATAAGAGTCTGAATCATGAGAAGGAAAACTCTGTAGCTGAGACTTCTAGAAATGAAATAAGCTTGAGGGAGAAAGATACTCAAGAAATTGATTTGCAAGTTGAATTAGCAGGTGAATTTCAAACACTTCTTTTGAGTAACATGATGAAGGATTTCGAGCAGCATTTGCATGATCA
Organism: Fagopyrum tataricum; assembly: GCA_002319775.1. Classification (NCBI taxonomy): domain Eukaryota; kingdom Viridiplantae; phylum Streptophyta; class Magnoliopsida; order Caryophyllales; family Polygonaceae; genus Fagopyrum; species Fagopyrum tataricum. The sequence goes on along the minus strand of CM008285.1, from coordinate 2,460,608 downwards.
TGCAATCCGTTACTTTATTTCAAATGATTTATGTATGGATTTGCTTAATGAGACCATTAAGGATGTGAAAAAGACGAATATGAGGGATACATATACTGAAGAATTGAATTTACAAGTTGTGATCAGTGGTGATATTCAAAGTATCCTTTTGAAATATGCGATAATTGATTTTCAACAGCATATGGTTGATCGGGTGAAGGGTTTGATTAGTCAATGTGTATGCAAGGAATTGTTTCACGGATTCGTCAATGATGTGAGCAAGTCTACTGAGGAAAAGAGCTTGAGAAGCAATGAGACTGAAGAACTGAATTTACAACTATTGATCACAGGAGAGGTTCAAATCATTTATTTGAGATGTGTGATGGCTGATTTTCAAAATCAGTTGCATGACTATCAGTTGATGAATTCGATTGAGGAAGTTGTGGGAAATACTTCGATTACAGAGCCTAATGAGTTTAGATGTAAGAATACTATCGAAAAGGAGAAAGAAAACATTCTTAATCGATCATTGCAAGATAATCAATATACTAAAGAGGAACATACCGCAGAGTTGATAAGTGATGATGATAATGAAGATGGTTCATGTAATGAGAAACAGGCTACTAGTGTGCAACTCATAGAAGAAAGAAAGGTTCCAAGTGTATCTTTAGAAGAGACAAAAGGGTCAAGAATTGACAGCCTATCCGGTTTCGGATTTTCGCTGGGAGAATTTTGTGAACTCGTCAGTAATTTGGAGAATTGTGTGCATCAGAAACTTGACATCAATATCTGCAGGTATTAAATTTCTTCTTTTTATTGATTTTCCAAGGGGGAAAAAACTTGAGCTGAATTATGATATCTATTTTCCTTGAAATTAAGCTGATAAAAGTCAGGCACTTGATTCAAACTCCATATTGAAGCCAAAGAGTCTATTTATTCCTAAAAAATGAGTATATCTTGTTGGAAATCGCTAAATTTACCGACTCAGTGGTGTGTATAAACGGGTAATTTGTTTTGCACTGACACACTCTAACAACCTCACTTACAAGATCTTTTTAAGAAGCTTTTATTACTCTCTTCTTGATAGAGTTATACAAATGAGGAGAGGCCTCCTCTATTTATAATCATTGTCACCTCCTCTATAGGAAGGTTCCGAAACAATATTCTCCTAGATCATTATGGAGCCTTTTCACTCAATCCTATACAAGTGTAGAACTCTTTCTAGATTTCAAGTTTACAAGGTTCCCTCGAGTTCTAAATATTTCCGTCATCTTCCGGGTTGATCCACGTCCTTCTGGAGGTTCCGCCACCTTCCGGAGTATTCTGCATCATTTCAGAAGATCCACCGTCTTCTGGAAAATTTGACATCCTTCCGGAATATTCCGGAATGTTCCTCCACCTTCCGGAGTAACCCATTATCACAATATTTATATTTGAAAATATGAATTAGCCTAATAGATCTCATATTCTCATACATGATGTGTGTATATTGTTTGTTTTATCATGTAGAAATATTAGTGAACAAGAAGGACGAATTTTAAGCTGGGTTTATAAATTTCCTCAGGTTACAAAAGCAAAAGGATCGATTATTGCATTTTAAGGCATTGGTTGCCTCCCTAAGGAGAAATGAGTTGCAATTTAGACAAGCGTTCATAAGAAGATGTGAAAACCTTCAAAAGGCTGAGACCGAGGTACACATATGATTTCACACTAGTTCTATTTTTTTGTACAAAAAGAAGTTAGTGCTAAAGATAGAGATAAGGTGTTAGCATGTTAATGCTATTTTCTACCTGTTTTATATATAATGTAGGTGGATCGTCTTGGGGATCAGGTGAATGTTCTTCTGAGTCTTATTGAGAGGATATACGGAACAATACAATATCATGCACCTACTCTACAACAGTGTTCTGGGGTAAGTCATTTTTAACTCTTGATTTCTACACACCCCTCAAGTGCAACTTTTTGAAAATGGGTTGAACCGGAACCTACTCATATAACATGAAATAAGTTTATGGTCAAGTGCATATGCGCATTAAGTTCAAGGTCATCCCTCATCACATATCACATGACTTGATGAAGTTAATTATATCTTAAACCAATGAGTTAGAAGAGTGATATTCAACAAACCTTATATATATATATATATATTGAAGTTCATGTGTGAGAAGTTCATGTGTGAATTATTATTACAAATGAAATATTCATTGTATTAGACACGAATGTTGTGGTTATTCACATTCTCTACCATGGAGATTTCTTCATACGTACCAACATAGATTTTCGATTGTGGTGTGATCATTCGTCTCAAACACACAACTACGACTATATGAACAATTATGTAACGTGCGTTTGATCTCCTTGACATGACACTTTATGTTTGTTTGCCAATTAGAAGGAATAAGTTACATGCATTTTGAGCACTATCCACTCTGTATATATCTTAGTTTTATCATGCACATTCTACATTTTACTTCTACAAAACAACACTAACGTCTGTACTCTATAGCTAAATCCATATTTGCTAACTGTTGCTAGTTTTTTTTGTTTTTTTTTGTTATGCAGGTCCTAAATATATTGACATTGATCAAGAAGGAGTTGAATAGGGTAATGGTTTAGCCATGTATATAGTTAAAAAAAAAATTTTATAATTTATAGAATAGAAGAAGAAAGTTAACACCTCAACAAAAATCATTTAGCTAGGTATCAAGATAATTATTCGTAAAGCTGAAAGTGTAACCATATATGAGAAAATGATGCAAAAGAAAAAGGGTATAATACATATATTACTTTTATATCAATTTTATCATGTACTTCAAGATAAATGATAACTTAACATCATCTTTTGCAATTTATTACATGGTGTAAGAAATATAGGGTGTGTTTGAAAGACCCGGTTTACAAAATTTACTGGACTCAATTACGATTATAAAAGAAGTTAAGGAAAAAACATAACTTAATTACGAGTGTTTGAGAACCCAAGCTTATGAGAATTTGTGTTAGTTTATACAAGTTTAAAATTTTCATTTCATAATAAAAGGAGAAACTTAAAGTATTAAAATTATGATAGTTTATTTAATTATATATTGCAAATATCAATATGTATTTTTATAAGACAAATTTTTTTTTTTTTAATTTTACACTTACACTAGATGAATAGATCTGTGCGTAGCATGGGTTTACAAAAATATGTTTCTACGTGATTAAAAATTTGTTCTCTTCAAATGTACAATTTCGTGCGTAATTTATTAATTATATGCGGTTATTCGGCTAATTCGTTAAACTGAACACAAAACCTAATGCCTATACGAAATAAGTCATATCAGATCGGACAATTTTCCGTTGATATTTGGGTTATCCGTTTGATTCAATTAAAACTTAATAATAATGGGGAAAAAATCCTCTTTTTTAGATTTTTTTTAAAAAGTAATCCAAAGTCAAATAAAATAATTCAAATAAATATGTATGGATATTTTTTACTTAATTAAAATAAAAATTTTTAGACATATGAATATTTGTTTTATAAAAAAAAAAGAATCATATTTGATCCAAAGGGAAATATTTTGGATATAGGATTAAAAGGGATGACAATATTAACGAATTTCTGAATGAAATCCGTTCTATAATTTTTATTTTATTTTTATATAGATGGTGGGATTAATTGAGCCAAGAAATAAAATATATTTTATTTATACATGTAAAAAATGAGTTTTAATATATAAATAAATCCAATAATATAAATATTAGATTATTAATCGTAAATTGTGCATAAATTTTTAAAAGGAGTATTAATGGAGGCTACATTTATGACAAAAAAAAATAAAACTTAATATACTAGGTAGATTAACTTAAACAAGTTTCATCTTTTCAAAAAACTTATTAAAAAAATGCATTTAATTAGTTATATATTTTATCTATCCAATAAGTTTTGACTTTAACTACCGGTAACTTCAACTTTATCTTAATTTTCATTAAACTAAAAATAATAATGAATTTAACTAGTTATATATATATATTTTGATTTTTTTTCCTATCCAATAAGTTTCTACATTAACTACCACCATTCAACGAGTCATTTGAAAAAAGTACGCTTTTTACATGACAACAGAGGGTGATTTTCTCCTTTGTCCATTTAGTTCTTTCCAATAGATTTCTACATTAACTAAAAAATGAATATTTTTTTCCGTCTCTTCTTCTTTAACATTTCCAACACAAGATGTTGACGAAAACCCTAACAACTACAACTCTTTCTAGGGTTTTTCCAGCTCTTTGTAAAAAAAAAGTTCAATTGTGCTTTCCATAAACAAAAACTGAAACCTGAAACCTGAACCTGAAAACCGAACCGAACCGAAACTGAAACCAAAACTTGAACTGAACCTGAACCGAAACCGAACCGAACCGAAATCAGAACCGGAACCGAACCGAAACCGAACCGAACCGAACCGAAAAAAGTTGAATTGTGCTTTCCATAACAACTACAACTCTTGCTAGGGTTTTTTCGGCTCTTTGTAAAAAAAAAGTTGAATTGTGCTTTCCATAAACAAAAAAGTGCGCTTTTTACATGACAACGGAGGGTGATATTCTCCTTTGTCCATTTAGTTCTTTTCATCGGTGTGGTGGTGGTAAGGAAGGAAGTAGAGGTTTCCTTTGTTTGACAAGTCATTTGAAAAGGCTACGCTTATTTGCGGTTGAGCACAATTATTATGAGGTTAGAGGCATCCTTGAGGGCGACCTTGATGTTTTTGTGGCGTTTGTGGAAGTTTTAACCGTTCTCAAGATGTGGTTATGTGGACGGTGTATGCAGTGGCGGATCCAGGGCTGGATAGCACTAGGCTATCGCCCAACCCAAGTCCAATTGTTTTTTGTTTTGCCTAGTTCAATTTAGATTTGTCCAGCTCAATAATTTTTCACTTGAACCAAGTAAACAATGAGGACTTTTTAAACATCAATAGTACTTTTTAACCATCGGTAGTACTTTACTTTGCTACAACCGTTAAAAAAAAAGAGAAAGAATTTGTATTGCTTTTAAAAATATTAATTTAATAATTAACGTGACTTGTAGTCGTCTGTTTTCATGTCAGTTGTTTGCCAACTTTTGTAAATAAATCTAATTTATTAATTATAAAAATTACTTATTTTTGTAACTTATGTAATTATGTATATACTAATTATACTATTAATTATAGATTAATATATATTTTCATCTATTCATGTGTATGAGTATATAACTAATTTATATCTTGTTATAATATATTATAAATTTTATACTATTTGTCTGAAATTATATATATATATATATATATATATATATATATATTAATTTTAAATTTCGCTCATCCTAGCTCCGCCCCTGGGTGTATGAGTATCCATGCTTTGAGTTGTGTGTGGTGTCACCCTGATGGCTCTGTTTTTGCTTTTGGTGAGGATGGTGGATACATTGTGGGATTTGTGGGTATTTCGAGGCTAGTTGTTGTAGAACAGGTTGTATGTGATGATGGAGGTAAGATTTTTTATGTAGGTTTGTTGAAGAGGGTTATACGTGTTCCATTTTCTACCGTGAAAAGCATCTCTTATAGTTGTCGTCTAGGCTTCTCTCAAGCATTAATGGGTGCTCTTTTAAAGGTGGGAGTTGAGCCAAATTGTGTAGCTGCTTCGGTTAAGTTGTTTTTCCTTCCTCAGTGCACGTTGCAGGTGTTCAAGCCATTGTGCGGGCGAGAAAGAAGATCAGGAAGTAGAAAGTCGATCCACTATCAATAGATTTTGGAAGCCTTGTCTACTTAGGGAGAGGATGGTGGTGTTCCTAAGCTTGTGCAGGTGTTGTTAGATGGCTCAAAGTCTAGGCCTTTGGTGAGGATGACTCAACGAGTTGCTCCTTATAGTGATTGTGTCATCGTAAGGTTTCGGATGGGCATTTTACAGTTGTTGTTAAAGTTTTGTGATCCTCGGGAGTTGCTCCTTATAGTGATGAGACTTTGAAGGCGTTACAGGAAAAAGATCCCTACAAGCCTCATCCTTCTAAACCTTGCACTACATTTCATGAACCACCCCTCATTGCTAATGTTGATTTGATCTTTAAATGAATCAAGTCTTTTCCCAAAGGTACCTCTTGCGGTAGAGATGGTTTGAGGGAACACCAACTTTTAGATGATATGTGTGGTGAGGGGTTTGCGGTTGCCACGAGTCTTCTGAGAGCGGTTTCATTAGTGGTTAATTTGTGGTTATAAGATAAGTGTCCGCTGATTTTTGATGAGTTTGTTGCTTCGGCGCCTCTTACGTTGTTGTTGAAGTCTGATAATGGGGTTCAACCCAAAGTAATGGGTACTGTTTGGAGGCGGTTAGTGTCTAAAGTAGCAATGAAGGGAGTGAGTAAAGATATGAGAGAATATCTTGGAGATTTTCAGTTTGGGGTCGGTGTTCTAGGTGGTGCAGAGGCTATTATACATAGTGTTAACAAGGTTCTAAATGAATGTCATGCTGATGGTTCTTTGTTATGTTGATAGTGGATTTTTCAAATGCCTTCAACCTAGTTGATAGAATTGTGTTGCATAGGGAAGTAAGGGAAAGATGTCCATCTATCTCATTATGGGTTGATTTCTTGTATGGTCAGGCTGCTCGTTTGTACGTTGGTGAAGGGTTTATTTGGTCAGTTACAGGTGTGCAACAATGGGACCCTTTGAGGCAGCTCCTTTTTTTTCTCTTGTCATGCATCCCCTTCTTTATAGGATCAGAGATTGTTGCAAGCTTTTTCTACATCTTTGGTATCTTGATGATGGTACTATTATTGGCCGGTCAAAGGAAGTGGCTATAGCGCTTGATGTCATTCGAGAGGTTATGCCAAGTTTTAGCCTCGAGTTGAATGTTGGTAATATTGAGCTCTTTTGGCCTTCGTGTGAAAGGTCGAAGCTTAGAGATGGTCTATTCCCTCATGACATTGCGAGACCGACGTTGGGTTTTAAGTTGCTTCGTGGGGCAGTGAGTAAAGGTGACGGTTTGTAAGAGAGCTAGTCATGAAGAGAGCGGTTAAGACGGTTGAGTTTATGCACATTCTTCCACAGTTGAGGGACCCGTAGAGTGAGCTTATCTTTCTTTGTTCTTGTATTGGTGTTGTTAAGATGTATTTTAGCTTGAGGACTTGTTTACCGGAGCATGGAGAGTCTGCAACAACTTATTTTGATTTTGGACTCCATGGATCGATCAAGGATATTGTGCTTTGTGACGGTCTTTTTTTTTGAGATCTTCAATTGGGGCTTGCTTCTTTCTATATTCGGTTTAAGGGACTTGATTTATACTCAGCTATGGAGACTTCTTCTTTTGCTTTTGTGGCCTCCAGGGCCCAAGCTTGGATCCTTCAAAACCACATCTTACTGTCAAGAACACCGTCTCCCCTAAAACCCAACATGCTTTGGCTAGTGCTCTTTTTGGTAAAACGGTGCAGGTAAAGCGATTTTAGTTTGACCCTTAGACATAAAGCGATTTTTAAGTGTTCGTAGTCAGTGCATAGCCAATACTTCCTTCTTGCCATACCCATTGAGGGGATTGTACAATGTATGTCTCCAGTTGAGTATCACACAATCCCTAAGTATCGCCTTATGTTTCCTTAGTTCCCGGCTCATGCGATTTTCCTAGGTCCAATTGTCGGAGGGCTTTGGATGATTTTGGGAGCATGCAGTTCATTGTAAGGAACTACTTGGCTTCAAATGTAGGCATGATTTGGTTCGTGATATTTTATGTGACGTGTTTAGGAGAACAGGAGTTTCGGCTAAGAAGGAGGCGCATGTGACATTCTTAACTGATCCGCGGGAAGAGAGATCTACGTTGATGCCGGCGAACGTGTTAGTGCTTGGATGAGTCGGTGAAAAATATGCTTGTATTGATTTTATGGGGGTCTCTCCTCGGGTTAGTTTGGGTAGCGGACCTATTATTTTGGGTAAAAAGGTTCTCAACGCGGCCTCTGTGAAGTGGTTAAGCATAAAATGACTTGCATTGAAAACCAACATGTGTTTCTTCCGTTTGTTTTTGACACGTTTGGATTTCTTACGCCCGGCGCCATCGAGATTTTCAAGAGGGTGCACCAGATCTTACATGGTAATGTTGTGTCTCCCAAGTCTTGAGATGTAGTTTTTAGGATGATCGGTTTTGCTATCCAGAAAGAGGTAGCGGCGTAACTTGTTGTCCGCCTACCTTTTAACTCGATGTAAATAACATTTTTAAGGTCACGATGAATATTATAAATGTACTACCACCGGTAACTTCAACTTTATCTTACAATATCATTAAGCTAAAATAATAATTCATCGTTGCCGCGGTGATTTTAATAATCAACATGTCTCTGATTTGTCAAGTATATTATTTTGTACACATTCACTTTAAGGAATAAATAAATTTGTCCTGTTTGATTTCAAATCCGAAAACAGAATGAAGACAAATCTAGTCCATATATATATATATACTCTTGTTTATAAAAATTGTTAGAATCATTCCTTGTGATTTAATACCATATAGGTAAATAAAATAGGGAAGAAGACACATCTTCTATTAAAAGCGATAAAGTATATACGCTTCTTATAAAATAATTTTATGAATAAACAATGACATTTAAATAAACTAGAATCGTTTTTATTTCATTTTTGAATTTGAAACTAAACTGACCTTTAAAGTCCACCAATAATACCTTAAATATGACAAAAAGTGATAGCCTTGCTAAAAATGAAAGTTGAATCCTATATTTTCCGTAAATTATAAAAATAGAACAATATGAGCGGTAAAAAAAGAAATAATCACACTTTAATATGCATGGGAGGTAACTTCAATCACTGACCGGCACCACCATTACCACACCACCCCATATTCTCTCTCACCCCATTCTTGCAGGAACCAACAGAACTAATCCATCTGCCATCACCGGGGCACGTCGGAAGTGGTCCAACAACTTCATACCTGACCCAATATCTGAAAAATGAGCCTCTCTCACTTCCTTTAAACAATAATCCGTTTTGAATATATCAAATATTTCCGTAAAATATAGCCCTTTTTTTTATAAATCAAGGTTAAAAAGATATAATAAAATTAGAAGAAGAGAGTAATGACTCGAAAGAAATAGGGGTGAATTTGATATATAACATGAGCTAAAATAATGAGTAAGTGGATGTTCCCAATGATAAATAAATAAGTATATATCATCTTTATTGATGTATGGACTAATTTTTTTATATTTAATATATCAACTTTCCTTAATACGTTACAAGATTTTGTATTTTATTCTTGTATATGAGTTTCATGTATAAAAAATAGTCGAATCAATTGTGTACAAGAAAACTAATCTAATAATATTTTTGATATTTTTGAATATCATGTATACTATACAAGAATTGTGTACAAAGAAAATTAGTTCTACTAATTCTCATATAAAAAAATTATTGTACAAGAGAAAATTCAAGTATAATAATTAACATATATTCACAATTTTAAAAAGAAAATTAAATTGAGATGTCCAATTTATCTTGTTGTTATTAGGGTGGGGGAAGAAGACATTACTATTCTACTAACTAGATATCGATTTTCCATGAATACATTTGTTTAATTATTTTTCTTATATTATTACAAAATAAGAAAATTTAAGAAATACGTCAAAAAAATCTATAAATTTTTTAAAAGTATTTTTAACAAGAATAATAAAATAATATGAATACGTAATATAAGTTAAAACAATTTATGATAAATTAATAAGGCCAAATCTTAAAACTAACTAAATTATAGAAGGATACATGTATAAGTGTACAACAACCTTACCGTTAGGCGTTAGATTTACTCCCATCGGGAACATCCGCCGGACTCCTACCACTAAATTTACTTTTTCACAGTCAACTAAAAATAGGCAGCAATGCACTTGTACAGCATTCGTGTCAAATGTGAAGTCGTCGGTCACCGTGGCCGATGACTCACTGTTACCAAGTGGCGCCATTCTATTCGTCATAGTTCCACATGTCATCCAATAGCAATCCACCACGTAGTGAAACGGTCCGCCCCCCCGTTGACCGTCTTCTCCCACCGGGCACTCCCTATAATATCTCCCTATTTCAACCAGATCCACTTTCTCTTTCTACTGTCCGGCAAAATCGAAGCTCAAACCATGGCTTGTCGAACTCCATTTCTCCTCTTCCTCTCCCTCTCTCTCCTCCTCCTCCTCGTCGCTACCGCTACGACGGAGAAGAAGGTTTCTCCGGCGGATGAGGACGACGAAGATCTCAGCTTCCTCGAAGAGCCGAAGCCAGTTTCCGACGATGGAGACCACGATTTGGATGGAGGAGAAGATGACGGAGTAGATTACGGGAACTTGGAGGATTTTCCGGATGACGAGGACTGGAATTCAGAACTCTCATCTCCCACCATCGATGAAAAGGACGTGGTGGCGCTTAACAGCACCAATTTCGCCGATTTCATCACCAACAACAAGTATACATTAGTTGAGTTCTACGCGCCTTGGTGTGGCCATTGCCAGGCGCTGGCTCCGGAGTACGCGGCGGCGGCTACGGAGCTGAAGGCAGAGGGTGGAGAGGTTGTCCTTGCAAAGGTGGATGCTATGGAGGAGAGCGAATTGGCCAGTAAGTATAATGTTGAGGGGTTTCCAACTATTTACTTCTTCGTTCAGGGCGAGCACCGACCTTATAACGGTCAAAGGACCAAGTGAGTCAGATCACTTCTATCTCCCTGGATTTTCTTTCTTTCGGTCCTTTCAGTTTTGCTTTATGGCTGAACTTTAGATGGAATTTATTGGCTCCTTGATGAATATATGTCTGTGTGAAAGAAAATGAGCCATAATTGGAAAGACAATTTAGCATGTATGGACGACATTTCTTCTGCATTCATCCTTTAAAGATGTGCTATTTCCCGCAAATAACACTAGATCAAATTTGTTATCTTTTGTCAAGTTTTAAGTTTTAGTTGCCTCACTTGTTTGAACCACTGTAGTTACAAGTTCCAACCTCTCCTTGTCTGGAAAATGGAAGTATCTGATGTTTGGGTACTATCCTTGTAGCGATTACTGAGACAATGGGTTTATAGCTATTTCATTGTTTTGCTAGAGAGGGTATTATTTCCTGGCTGAAGAAGAAGACCGGCCCTGGAGTTCAGAATATAACAACAGTAGAGGAAGCTGAGAAGATTCTCAGTGCTGATTCTAAAGTAGTGGTGGCATACCTTGACAGCTTGACGGTATTGCTAACCTCCTAATTGAAGTTGTTTTCTGTGCGCTTGGCCATTGTCCACACTCTGATTTACATTCGTTATCATACAACACTGATAGGGAGACATATTTGACATTATCAACTAATGTACTTTTGGTATTTCTAGGGCCCTGAAAGCAAGGAGTTCGAGGCTGCTTCAAAACTTGAAGATGATGTGGACTTCTACCAAACTGCAAGTCCTGATGTAGCACGGATTTTCCAACTTGACACAAAAGCCAAACGCCCTACTTTAGTTCTATTAAAGAAAGAGGATGAGAAACGAACTCTGTTTGGTTGGTTCTAACACAATCTCTCTATAGTTTTCACCTTGAGTTTCATTTTATTCATGGATATTGGTTGTTATGTGCAGATGGTGATTTCTCCAATTCAGCTATTGCGGAGTTTGTATCTTCCAACAAGCTAGATTTGGTTATTACTTTTACCAGGGACAATGCTGCACAGGTTTTTGAAAATCCTATCAAGAAGCAGGTATATCTTTTTCTTTATGAACAGTTGATCTTATGTATCATAAAAAAATTTAAGGCGTTTATTGACTGTCCAAGGTAACTTTTTTCCACAGGTATTGCTTTTTGCTGTGGGAAATGACTCAGAGAAGCTTCTCCCTGTATTCCAAGAAGCATCAAAATCATTCAAGGGCAAGGTATAGGGTTGTCCATTTGTCAAGTCACAAATATGTTTTGTCTACACCGTACACCCTAATTTGTTGCTTTAAAAATGTGCTTCCACCAATAGCTTTCACAAGGACCAAATGAAATTATCAAAATACATCTTGTGAGGTTATCAATTATAGTTTAGAGAACAGGGAAAATACTCTGAGATACTGTCAAGTGAATGATGTTTTATGATGTTGAATCTCTGAAAATGTCATATGAGGTACTCGTATAAATGTGATTTACATTCCTTGATAATATTATGTCTTCACTTTGTAAATCCCGAGTGCTTCTTGGAGAGTATCTTTGATGCATCTGTAGAAGTCTAGACAAATAAGAAATTATGTTTGGTGTTCTATATTTAATATGATCCCATTCTTGAATGATGGTGCTAAATGCTAATCGTGCTCATGTGCTATATTCAGCCAATCACAGTTGTTATTCACTCATCTTTTCAGTTGTTGTATTCATATCTTAAGTTAGATTGTTTGACAAATTGCACGAGAAGCTTATCCTCAGCTAACCCTCATTGATATTTTCTTAACTTTTATATGTGCTCCAGTTTTGGATAAAGTCTCATAGTTGATCTATAACTTGGTTGTGGATCTATTACAGCTCATTTTTGTGTTTGTGGAAATGGACAACGAAGATTACGGAAAACCAGTGGCAGAATACTTTGGAGTTACAGGAGTTTCTCCCAAAGTCTGTTTCAGATTCTATATATGTACTTTCCTTTTAATTGATGCCTGCATTGACATATACTTATTAAGACCACTGTTTCATATACAGATAGTTGCATACACTGGAAATGAGGATAGCCGGAAGTTCGTGTTTGAAGATGACTTGACCTCAGAGAAGATAAAGGTTCTAATGTTTCCTGCACAACTTAGTTATATCGTTAAAACATTGCTTTTATCTTCTATAGAGTGGAATGATTGTGCTGAAGTTGCAAAATGCCATCGATTTCCCAGTCATTTGCAGCTGAATTTCTCGAGGACAAACTGCAACCGTTCTACAAGTCTGAACCAATCCCAGAGAAAGTATGTCTAAGATAATATAATTGGTATTTGGTTTTAAAGGTCCTCAATCTGATGTGATTGTAAATGAGCTCTTGCAGAATGATGATGATGTCAAGGTAGTGGTTGGGAAGAACTTTGATGAGATAGTTCTAGATGAGTCAAAGGATGTGCTTCTCGAGGTAAGCATCTAAAATTTGAACATCCAACTTTTTTTTCCTCGACTGTTAGCTAATAATAGACCATTCCAATTTGGTACTACCAGATATATGCCCCATGGTGTGGACACTGCCAATCTCTAGAACCAATCTACAATAAGCTAGCCAAACATTTAAAGGGTATTGACTCTATCGTGATAGCAAAGATGGACGGAACGAGCAATGAACACCCAAGGGCAAAGGTAATAAAACCTTACTAAAATGCTACGAGCCTTTAAGCATGCATATTGAATTTCATCTTAAGATATTACGGCGTTTGATGTTGTTTGCTTCTAGAGTGATGGATTCCCGACGATCCTTTTCTTCCCAGCAGGAAACAACAAGAGTTTTGAGCCAGTAAGTGCACTGTTACATATTCCTGAAAGTTCATCATTTTATTATGAAGAAAAGTTGGGTGAAGTTGTTTATGGTGTTTGGCAGATTACTTTTGAAGGCGATCGCACTGTTGTTGAGTTCTACAAATTCCTAAAGAAGCATGCCACTACTCCTTTCAAGATTAAGAAAGCAGTCTCCGCGTCAAAACCTCAGCCACCACCAAAGCCGGACACTGTTGAAGCCCCGGGAAGCACCGACTCCCTCAAGGACGAGCTGTAGAGTTTGAGTTTAGAGACCGAGGGGTACATTTTTACGAGGCATTAGTTTTCAGTCTGCATCTAATTTGTTACGATGATCTAAACTTGTGAGAGCTTTAGAATGCCACCAGTATACAACTATAGAAGTTATTATTTTGGGCTAAATTAATAATGCACTATACCGTCTCTTTGAAAACAAGTATTAAAAATTAAATTTTTGAAAATAGACACACCCTATACATCATATAAGATATTAAGATGTGCAAAAAAAAAAAAAAAAGATTAACGTTTTTCGAGCAAGGATATCACATTTAAAAAGTTTTTGAGATTTTCGTGTTTTTTGAAGCAAGAGATACTACTACTGTCTTCAGAGTTTTCGAGATAACTAGCGAATTGACAAATTTTTAAGAAATTGAATTTTTTGGAATGGACATACATGCATCATTAAATTTGTGCTTAGAAAGTTTTAAGTTTTTGGATCAAGACGTTTTTCGAATTTTAGAGCTTTCACGTGAATTTCATATACTACCCTTGCACATTTTCAAAAGGCAAACATCTTTAACAATTGACTTTTTTGGAAAAGACATCATCTAAAAAAAATTCAAGGCTTTTCAAGGGAAATAGGGAATAAGTGTTTTCCGATAATTAGAGATTTCGGGCGAATTTTGTGTACTAAACCTAGGGTTGGACACAATTTTCGGGCCCGTCCCGATCCCAGTGGTTTTTCATCTAAAAATTTTAAATCCCGTTCCGTCCAGCCAAAAATATTGCAGGACGGGATATGGGTCTTACCTTCCTCGTTCCGCATGGCCCGTCCCGTCCCGCATATATTAAAATTTAAATATAAATTAAATAATTAAATATATAAAACTAAGGAGTAGTGATCATTATGTAATTTCGTTCTTATAAAAAATTAACAATTATCCGAATCCATCTACAATGGGCAAAGGAAAAGTGAACTCAGTTGCGGCATTGTCTAAGGAGTAGTAATTTTTACGTACTTTTTTCTTATATTTTATTTTGGACTTTTAGACTTGAGAAGTTAATTATGTTTTGTAAACCTTGTTTCGACATTCTATTTTGATGTATTTTGTTTTAAGGATATCAACGAATATTTGCTTTCGTAAATTATTGATTTTGAACCGAAAAGGCAAAAAGAAACTTTATATTGATCATGCGGGATTGGTCCCGTCTCATCCCATCCCGTCCCAATTTCAACCGGGATAAGACCCAATGGTTTTTAGTGAAAAAACTCAAGGCCCGTCCCGATCCCGTCCCGTATATAATGGTCGGGATGGGACGTGGGATGACCTCAATATGTCCCGTCCCGTCCCGTCCCATGCCCAACCCTAACTAAACCCTTTGCACATTTTTAAAAATTGATTATTTTTTGAAAAAAAGTTATGGTAACGGACACACTCTATGCATCATTAAACTTGTACATAAACAATTTCAAGGTTTTTTTGATCAAGGGAAGAAACATTTTTTGATATTTCTAGTGAATTTCATGAACTATATACCCTTTGTACATTTTTTATTTGTACATTTACAAAAAATGATTACTATCATATAATTAATTTTTGGGGAACACACACTCAACTCATCTTGAAACTTGTACTTAAAAAAAATTTCAAGGTTTTTGGATCAAGGGAACATACCCTTCGAATATTTTCAATTTTCAAAATAGAAAAAGTTTCATATAGTTGAATTTTTTAAAGCGGGCAAACTATGTATCATTAAATTTATACAGACAGAAGATATGAATCATTAAAAGAGGATCACCATCTTTTAGTATATTTTACCCAACCGAAACTTATAAAAAAATCCATTTCCTCTAACATCCTTTAAAAAAAAATCAGATAAATTTTTAGAAAATCGTGCAAACCACAGTACTAAACTTTTATTTTACTAATAGGAGCTAGTTTAGTACATGTGCCTTATACAGAAATTGGTAAAAAATTAAACTAAATAATAGTTATTAATATAATAAATAATTAATATTACAATAAAAATACGAAGTTATATATAAAGTTTAGTTAAATTTTTATCATAATGAATGACAACTTTAACAAGATTTAACTTTTTACAATAATATCAAAAAGACTTATAATTATGTTATTAAGTAAGTTAACAATTTATTTAGGTGATAACTTGTTATATAATATATATATATATATATATATATATATATATATATATATATATAAAATAAAGATAAGGTTGAAATATTCTTAATAAACAAATATAATTGGTACATTTAAATAGGTCAATATAGTAATACATAATATAATTTTTTTTTCTCCTAAAATGATATGATGTGTAAACTTAGTTACGTAAGAAGTAATACCATAAAAATAATTATCAAAAGAAAATATAATAAGTTTTAAGAATAAGAATTTGAAAATTCTTCTCTTATAATTATAGAAAGTTAATAAACAAATTGAATCATATCCTATATAATAATAAAATCTCCTTATTTAGACGATGGCTTAATTTGTTATCTTAATTTAGAGAGTACTAAAATAAATAAAAATAAAATAAAATAAAGAAGTAAAAATGAGGTGGCCCAACCGATGACACGTGGAAAAACTTATGTGGCTTAACGTAGTGATGACACGTGGCAAAATTCGATGTGGCTCGATGTGGGAATGACAAGTGGCGATATTTACTTCTGTTTTAGTATATTATACTAGTGTAATACCCGCACCTTGTGCGGACTTCTGATTTAAATTATCTTTGATTATATATGATAATATATTAATGGAAACTTAAAAATATAAGAATAAATTATTTAATAATGCATTTAATCAATTATCTTATTTATAATTAGTAAGTCTTATACAAATTATAATGAACCATATTTTTCATATTAATTTATCGATTTTATTATTTAAATGATGCAAAACTTAAGGAAGAAGATCTTCTAATTTATTTTCTAATAGGACTCATTTTTCGTATATATGGTATATATATTTTGCTAACAAATGGTATTTTAATTATCTTGTGATTTATTGTCACTTTTAGGAGCAATATTAAAAATCTTGATAATGTATTCATTTATCGTAAATAAGCTTTATTAATAGATTTTTCTTTTTTTAATTAAAAATAACAATACTCGAAATTTTAGACTTATCTAAATAACAATAATTCGGTTCGCCTTATAACATTAAATAAAATAAAATTTGGGATTACGGTGAGATAAAATCGGAATAGATTGTAATCATTAGATTATTTTATGAAATTAAAAATAAATAAAATAGTTATATCAAATCAAATTTTAAAAATAATTATTGATTTAAGCTAATACTCTAGAAGATTTATAAAGCAGTTGTCGATGAAGGCTGGATCTAAATTTTGGCCAGATCTTCTCTCCTCTTTTCATACACATACGAATGTAAGTCTGAGAGAGCATGTTGCAATGAGACTCGTTGAACAAAACCCGGAAAAAATTGGAGCGTATTTGCTACTATCAAACTGATTGTGCTCGTAAGGTGGCAGGGTTGAGCAAGAATCAATCTAGAGATATCAAATGTATCGACAATAGCCGGTGCATAAGAGGAATATCAACAAATTGCATCAAGAAAATAACAAACAATACAGGAAGTTTCATTAACAAATGCCTGCAAATGAATAACACACGATAGGCGATAGTTCAGTGCATTAGAGGAATATCAACAAATTGCATCAAAATTTGGAGCATCCACGATGGACGATAGTTCAATGCATAAGTGGAATTTCAGGACGATAGTTCAGTGCATAAGTGGAATTTCAGGACGAAGCCACAAACTGCTGTTCAAATCTCTGAATCCATCTCGCTGCAATTGGACTCCTCACAAATTGAGCTTTGTCACTCCATTTGATTGATCCAAAAACTCGAAGAACCCACAATTGACATATCAGGAGAAGCAAGGGTGGTGAAAGTGACCTCATACGAAAGTGTTTTGTTCTCTGCACCGAACACAAGCTGGAGGAGAAGATAGAGAAGCTTGAAATTTGTGTGATGCTATAGAATCGATTGAAAGCAACTCACAATCAATCGTATGTCTAAAAATTAAAATGAAAAAAAATCAACAATTAAAATGGAATAGATACGGTTGGAAAGAAGATAAAGAAGCAAATGAGAATAAAGAAGCAAATGAGTACTTACGTGAAGATAAAAAGTTAGATGATGAAACAATGATAATGATTTGGGGTGCTGTTCAGTGAGAATATCTTGTTATATAAGGAAATCTTGTAAGCGTACACGGCAAAAAAAGATTTATTTATATGGGATTTCATAAGATTTTTCGGAACAAATAAAATAGGTAAAACAATTTTCTTAAAATTAACTTCGAATTTGATTAATAAATTTTTTTATTAATATTCCAATTAATAATTAGCTTTTTAAATTGATTTTTGGACTACTCAACATATTCGTCCTAATCGACAGGTTACTCAAAGGAACAAAATATAATACTTTTATTTCAATTGACTATTCAGTTTAAGGCAACCGAGATCTTAGGGTCTAATTTTTCTTTTAATTATTTTTACAATTGTAAGTTTGTAATCATATTTTTTTATTGATAAATTAGATTTAAATGGCAGTCGGTTTTTGTACTGGTTTTAAATAGTTTAATTAAATTGCTGAATTTAAAAAAGGTTTTGGCGGCGGTAAATTTTGAAACAATTTTTTTTAATGCTTATAGTATTTATTATTTTTTATAAATAGTTGTTTTTATTTTTATTTTTTGCACTATAAAATCTAGTTTGTAAAGTAGTCAACAAACTTTTTTTTATCCGATTTAAAAAATAATGATTTGAATTACTAACTATAATTTGTAATTATAATTTTCTTTAGGCTGACGTTAAATCTTAGAGCGACATGTGGTGTTAGAGGCTTGTAAAATTTTCGTTGGGCTGAGAAAAATTCTGGAGGCGACACGTGGTAATAGAGGCCTCTGCTTTAATATATACTAGTTTTAATACCCATGCCCTGCACGGGTTAGACGATAATTGCGTGTCAAAAAATGTGTAGATAATTAATTATGTTTAGAATTGTCTTAATTGTTAATGATATTTGTTGTAAGATTGTATTTTTCACATTATGAATGGAAAAATGGAAAATCAAGCAAGAATTCAAACCCTATAATACCAATCGGTGGGAAAGATGATTCTAAGACAAAATTTATTGAGATACTCGAGTGCCAAAGTTAGTATCAATCATAGAAAGAATTAGGGTTTATTAAATTAAATGTTAGAGTACGTGATTTGGGTTAACGAATAGACGACACTGTAAAATTGATGTGTTGACCGCACGAAATTTACGCCAAATATCAATTCACGGTTGTTTTATTACATAGGATAGATAAGAAGTCATGGGTAAAACATATACTAACAAAAAAAAAAGAAGGGTAAAATAAATCATAAAATTTAAATTAACAATATTAAATAATAATATATTAAAATGTAAATGAAAGAGATTTATACAACATAAGTAGGATGTCTAAGTTAAAAATTCCAGTATCAAATTGTTAAACTTAAATAGTGAATTACGTAATAATTAATAAGACTAATAGAATATGTCAAGTTATTAAAATAATAAATATTACTAAAAATATTATTTTTTAAGCCAAAATAATAACAACTATAAAAAAAAAATCGATTTTTTCCATATATTTTAATATGAATTTATGAGTTTTTATACAAAAACAATTAAAACCGATTTTTTTAAAAAATGAAAAAACACTTATTATATAAAAAAAAAGAATTATTTTAATTCTAAAATTTTCTTTATTCTAAAAAATGAAGAAATATTTTTGTTAACCGTTTAAAAAACTGATTTAGAAAGAAAAAAAATTTATAAGTTTTATAAGAAATTACATTTCAAATGAAAATTTAAAAATATATATTAAAAAATAATAAGATTTTAGAACCGTTGTTCAGTTGAAAAATGAGGGTAAACAAAATAAAATAGAATTTAAAATAAAGTTTAGAAGTTTTTAAAAGTATAAAGTTCACTTGAAAATAAAAAAAATATAAGTTAACAAAATATTAAGATCATAACAATTAGATTGCAAATCTTAACTATTTCGATTTAAAATTATAATAATAATATCAATTAATAAAAATGATAATTATTAAAATTTTAAAATAAATTCGTAAATTATATTTATAATAATTTGTTGGGACCTGAATTAATAAAAAAATGATACATATATATTTGATGATGTGGATTCACCAATGTGCCACGTGTAAATTAAATGATGTGGATTCATCATATTGTGCTACGTGTAAGTTCACGGGGCTGATTTTAGTATATATATAGATAGATAAGATAGTAGATGTAAGCCACGTGATCTGTATTGACTAATACCTACGTAATAAGAATGCAACTCTTTCTTCATTCACCAATAACAAAACTAAAAGAAGAAAGTTAAGAGCGAACATGTAGCATGATCTCCTTGCTTCTTAACTAAAACCCAACTAGGAGAAAGTAGGAGGACAATGAAGGGTTTAATCCCTACCTTACCTTGTGTCACATATAAGAGCCATAACAATTGACATAATCAATAATTCAATTCTAAGGTTGTATTTGGTCTCTCAGACTCACTTATACAGAACAACCATGGCGAAAGACACAAGCTCAGGGAAAGCAACGATTCTCGCCTTAGGCAAAGCCTTTCCTCACCAGTTGGTAATGCAAGAGTTCCTCGTCGACGGCTATTTCAGGAACACCAATTGTGACAATCCTGATCTCAAGGAGAAGCTCACTCGTCTTTGTACATCCATCAAATTCAACTCGAACCTCTTTTAATTCACATCATTTATTTGGTCCATGATAATAATTTATGACTTATATATAACTTGGCAGGCAAGATGACAACGGTGAAAACAAGGTATGTTGTTATGTCGGAGGAGATCTTATCGGAGTATCCGGAGTTAGCCATGGAAGGTCTCCCGACAGTAAAACAAAGGTTAGACATTTGCAATGACGCAGTGACTAAGATGGCAATCGAAGCTTCGGAATCAGCCATCAAGTCATGGGGTAGACCCAAGACGGATATCACTCACTTAGTCTACGTCTCATCTAGTGAAGTCCGTTTGCCCGGCGGAGACCTTTACTTGGCTAGTGGGATCGGATTAAAACCCGATACGCAACGCATCATGCTTTACTTCAATGGTTGCTCCGGTGGCGTTGCCGGAATCCGTGTGGCTAAGGACATTGCGGAGAATAACCCGGGGAGTCGAGTCCTCTTAGCCACCTCGGAGACAACCATAATCGGATTCAGACCACCGAGCGTCGACAGGCCGTATGACCTTGTAGGGGTGGCGCTGTTTGGCGACGGGGCAGGAGCCATGATCATAGGCTCAAACCCTAATTTCAAAATAGAAAAGCCACTCTTTGAGCTTCACACTGCTATCCAACACTTTTTGCCTGGGACAGACAAGATCATAGACGGTAAACTCACGGAAGAAGGCATTAACTTCAAACTATCAAGAGAGTTACCACAAATCATCGAAGATAACATTGAGGGGTTTTGCGGAAATATCTTAGGGAGAATCGGATTATCCAAGGAGGACTATAACGACGTCTTCTGGGCGGTTCATCCAGGTGGGCCCGCGATACTGAATAGAATCGAGAAGAGACTTGGGTTGGATCCGGAGAAGTTGGACGCTAGCCGGAGAGCGTTGGCGGATTACGGAAATGCGAGTAGTAACACGATTGTGTACGTTATGGAGTACATGATGGAAGAGAGCCTCAAGAAGAAGAATGAAGATGGCTCAAGGGAGCAAGGGAGTGAATGGGGTTTGGTGTTAGCTTTTGGCCCTGGGGTTACCTTTGAAGGCATTCTTGCTAGAAACCTTATTGCCTAATTTCAGACAACCTCGTACTTTGTTTGCTATTATAACTACTGCTTCTTTGTTGCTTAATTTCGTCGTGGTAATTGCTAATTAAGCTATTAAGTTCTAATTTATTATGGTTTTATTTATAGTGTTACATATTATTTAAATAAACTGGAAAAATATCACGTAGAACAAATATCAAAGATTTATGATGGGATAAAACCACGTAATGTATTGATATTATTAACGTCCTATAAAGGATTATAAGAGAATATTAAAAGTATAATAAATATTGTAAAAAATAAAAATCAAATATATACTTCAATGGTAAGATATTAGAATTTTCTGTTTGTGTATTTTCATAATTATAGTAGCCTGTTTTACAAATTATATGAATTAATGTAGGCCGATTGCGTTGAAAGTACGTATAATATTATAATCGTTGAATTCGAACGTTATTTAATTAATAATAATACACTATAAATATAACCTCAATTACCCAAAATAATTTCAATTCTTGCATGTATTTTGCTAGAAATTATGTAATAGATAACAACTTGAATTGAAAGAAGAGGATGCTTGTAAATTTTGAAAAAAACAGTTTGAAAATTTGACTCTCAAATTATAAACGTAACGCTTAAGATACCCTCGACCCAAACATTTTGTCATGTTCCTTGACAAAGATGTATGGTTCCTATCTAAACCTGATCTTTACAATTTAAATTAAGTTTTGAAAAACGATAACTAACTATTTGAAAATGGATTAAGACGAAGACGAGTCAACGAAGATGTATGGTTTGATCAACCAACCCAAAACATGATTAATTTAATTGATTAGAACTGTCCTGACGTGGATTTAGATAACTAAACCGGGTTCGGGTAGGGCCGATTAGTCTTGAATTTTTAATTAATGGAATTGATCAACAAACGTAACTTCACAACAACTTTTTTTTTTCTACTTACGTGCAAGAAATAAATTAGACGTCCACTTCAGGGTGGCGTCCACCTAGTTTACTTGATCAACGAACGTAACTTCAAAATATAATTTTGATCTTTTTCTTAATTCAGTTCAATATGGATTATTAGAATAGTAAGCATTATAATTTTCAGAATAATCTCGTAATCCGTCAGCCGCCTTCCTTGTGGTTCATCCAGAAATGTTGTTATGTTGGATCAACCGTAATTAACGGTAAATGTTTAATTAACGACCACGTAGGTCAAATCACCGAAAATGTAATTTTATGTTAAATTTATCGTTATATTCGTCGGGACACAATAATTTACAAATCTCAACGCTTCCCCCTCAGGTGCAATTTTATGGCCGGCTTAGCCAAACATGGACGCTAATCACAACCCACAAAGCCTTAAGGTTAGCTTAGTCAAACACGGGCGGATAATATATTCGCTAATCACAACCCAAACACAGGATAACGAGACTCGGATCGGACCTGCTCTGATATCATGTTAAATTTTTTTGTATCCGTTCCGGGACCAAACGACGTGGAGGGCACACGCCACAAGTGAACCACACATACAAGCACTCGGGGTTCCATCCTAAAATCAATTGACAATAGGAAGAATAACCCTCGTACTTATATGCTAGTTCATATAGTTTCGTATTATCGATGACGTGGGATAGTCTTCCCTACATCCCAACAAATTACTTTTTTTTTGGTGAAGAATGTAATTCTTCCCTCGTTGGCATGTTGGTCCAATCAACCAATAAGACGTTGACCATTTGACGCCAGTGGTTTGCTACCAACTCAAACACGAAGTCCGTCTATTTGTATTTTTGTAAGGCAAGCAATCACCTACGAGTGATAAGTATCAATGAATGAAGACATATTTTGTATAGAAATTTGATTTTACATAAGAAAGCTGGAATTTTAAGGACATACGTTAAGATTTTGAAAACAAAGTCACTCCTAAATTTCACTTATTCATATAAGGTAGTATTTTAATTATTTATGAGTTTTTTTTGAAATTAAACTATACCCTTAAGTTCATTTAAATTCATCTCTTTTACAACAAACACTTCACTAACTTATTTTTATTTGATCTCCTTAAATCATTTAATTCCTTTCATTATTTATGAAAATAATTCTCGTCATCATTAAGTTCATCATAATCTTACGTTATTAAAAGGAATCGTTATCCTAACTCTCTGTATAAAATGGGACAAAATTAAATTAGCCGATCAAAAACGAAAGTGATCGAAGTGGGTTAGGTTGTGTTATCTTTTAAAAATGCGACAAAACAAAACCCATAAAGCTCTCCCATGATTACCTATGCTAGTTTATCATTTAGCTAGCTACAACCCCACTTATTATCCTATGTAATCAGTGTTTCGTGTGTTCAGGAAGTAGATTTTTTCAAGTTTATTACTATTTGTTTAGGATGGAAATGAGTTAAGGTTGTGTTATCTATTAAAAATATAGTCCAACTTAAATCTTTTGATAAGGATGAGATTACGAAATCGTTATCATAAGAATTTTTTTTTTTATGCGCGGTCAAGTTTCATATGAATCAAACGGTTAGTTAAATAGTTAATTTGTTTGAAAATATGTTTTAATCGAACTTCGTCGAAGGAGCGAAGGTCTAATAAAGAGTCTTTTTAAGTGTTTTACCGATTATAAATGAGCATATCTTGTTATACATTTCCCCCCCTAGTTTAGTTAATTTTAGAATGATACAACTTTAGAATTTTAGGTGCACGGTATATGTCTATATAAACATTGTGAACTTTATTATGTTGGACTCGTATAAGTTATCCTATATGATAACTCGGAAAGTTTAATCAGGCATTCAAAATTTATTTTTGATGTGCAGTATGGATATTAATCATATTCCTACTCAATCGATATTTAATCATCCGGTCCAAAAAAATAAGTGAAATCCCGACAAAATACAAGTGAAACAGTGGATGTTAGATTATCGGGTCATACAGGACGGATTTGGGTGACGATCTTAGTATCCGGACCCAACGCATTACCGATTTAAGACCCACCCAAAATAATTATTTTTATATTAATAATTATTTTTATACTTAAATACTTTGGTCATTGTAAAATTTATAACAATTACTCTCGTTTGGTTGCAACTCAGGAAACGGAAACGAATTGGAAATGAATTTATTTCACATTTATACCTTGTTCATGGAATCCTTCCATGTGGTTTCATGCAAAATGCACTTGTTCCTCTCCATTTTTTACCCTATAAGGTATCAAAACTAATTAATTTCTACTACGATTACTTCAAACCACAAAGAATGATTTTCAAAAACTTCACAAATATGGATATACGTATGGACTAGATACGTTTTTATTCCGTTTCTGTTTCCGGAGTTCAAACCAAACGGGTCATTAGTCTCTTTTGTTTGCCTTGTTTTGGATTGGAAAAATATTTGTGTTATGGAGATACTTATATATGATGTTTTTTTTTTTCCATTTCTTATTTAAATTTAAAGCATGTATTATCCAAAAATCCGAACGATCCAATCATCTGACGGATACGAGTCTCAGTGATAGGTATAATGGTTGGATATATGGCGGATTGGCGGGTAGGAATAAGTATTTTTGTAGAGGAGTCGAATAATCAAATGTTACATCCATCGTCCACCACCCGACTGGCCGACTCTTCGCCAATCCGTGCTATAGATACTGCAACACTATTACTTTTCCATGGAAATGTAAATTGTTTCTCGAAAAAACAAAAAAAAAGTAAAGTATTGAGAAAGAACAAGGTCACAGTTCACAAGAAGAACATATACTCCTATACTTATCTCCATTAAAGGAGGATATGTTGTTTGATCAAGTGCGGCGCACGTGATCTTCTTCAACCTATCTCCAAAAAACCCAGATCCCAAAAGTCAACTGTTCACTGGTACATAACTCTATGCCTCGCTGAAAGCTTCTCCTTATTCCCTATACATCTGTTTTTTCAGTGGGCCCACCGCCCACCACCTCCGGTATACCCGGCTCCTAACTGATTACTGAGTTCTTTTCATAGACGGGTCTTCTCCAAAAGTGACTTAAGCACAGACGTCAAAGCCTACGTACCAGACCCGTCGCCGTCGGCGGTAATTAAGTGGATCTTTATGCCCGGTGATAATGGAGATGACGATAACGCGTTCAAAGTGGGAAGTTGAGTTTGGTCTTGGTGGATAGGACACGCTTAATTCCTTATCAGCTGCAGTCTGCAGAGTAGTGTAAAATTGTTTAAAGTAAGCGTATAACATACAAACCAAGCTCAGAACCCATAAACACAATAAAATAGAATCGAGTCACTGTGCATAACTCCATGCCTCGCTGAGAAAGAAAAATTTTGGTCCTCACTGTCACCTTGTTAAATTTTCTATAATCAATGTACAATCTCAAGGTATCATCTTTCTTTACAAAGAAAATTGACGAACTTTGTAAATTTGTCATGTAACTATTCACTATTCAGTGCAAGTACTCCAATAAATGTATATATATTATGTTTTAGTAATATATATACTAATTTTTATTTTTAGTTATTTAATATATCAACTTTTCTTTACCTGTTACAATATTTTGTATCTAATTCTTATATGAGTTTTGGGGGGGAAAAAAGGGTCTAATCAATTTTGTACAAGAAAATTCATCTAATAATATTTTTAAGTTATTTGTATAGAATTATGTTGCACAAAAATGAACACGGACACGGATACGATAAACGGGTACGGCGAGAAATGCGAAAGCGGCAATCCTAAAAATTGTAAGAAACGGAGACACGGAGAAAAAATATAAATAATATATCATTTTAAAGTTACTGCGAAGAAAATTTTATATATATTAAGAAGAGATGCATATATGATATAATCAATGACACATAAATGCGTCATTAGTTGTAGAAGTATTGATAAATAATAATATTGGCCGCGTTAAGTTATATTGAGGTAGTATTCATGAATATCTTATTCATCTTGATTTCGAAAAAAGAAATCAAAACGTAATGGTCATGAATGTCTTGTTCATCTCTTTTGTATTCCTCTTTGATCCCACATTGAGGCGTCATTTATGATCATGATTTGGATGTGTCCGGCCCATTCCCGGTGTTGGAAACGTGTTTTACCGTGTCCTCACTATTTTGACTGTGTCCGAGAAGTTTTCGGAAGCTTCCAAGTTTTCGACACGGGAGGACATGGGAAACGACATTGTCTAGAAGTTTTCATGCATCTGAATCATGTACAAGAAAATTAGCTACATTAATTATTGTACAAATAAATTATATACATTAAATCGTGTATAAGAGCAAAATTCAAGTACCATAATTAATATTTATTTAGAATTTTCAAAAAGAAGATTAAATCTAGAGATTCAACTTGTCTGGTTGGTATTAATTAGGGTGAGAGACTATCAATCAGAGATCGATTGTCATGAGTACATTTGTTTTTATATTTTTCATATTTCTTAGAAGAATAATAAAGTTACAAGATATACGTCTCATTT
Source organism: Fagopyrum tataricum (assembly GCA_002319775.1). Taxonomy (NCBI): domain Eukaryota; kingdom Viridiplantae; phylum Streptophyta; class Magnoliopsida; order Caryophyllales; family Polygonaceae; genus Fagopyrum; species Fagopyrum tataricum. The sequence goes on along the minus strand of CM008285.1, from coordinate 2,433,638 downwards.
ACAAGAAATGTCAACATAAGTTAAAACTATTTACTCTAAATTAAATTATAAAATCATAAACTATAAAAGTTTTAATTAAGAAAAATTATATTTATATAAGATTTAATAACACATTAAGAATTATTATAAAGTATGATAGTAATGCAAATTGATCTCATAATCAATCAAATTCTAGAAATATATGTTGTAACCAATTAGGATAAAATTTATTGTAATATATAAGAACAAACAATCTTCATATTTTATTTTTTTGTTATTTACTAAGTAAGTTATAGGAGGGGACATTTACTAACTCATATTAGTGAAATAAGATAGTTTGTCCAATTCTCACTTTATTATAAGGGTTGATCACATATTCTTTCGAGTATATTTTCGGTGGGATCCGGTCATTGTTAACCCCTACAAAATAAAAGTGTTGGTTTTGTCTATACGAGTATTGATGTAGGAGAATCTAGCAACTTAACTTCGCCCCCCCCCCCCCCCCCCCCCGGATGGAGAGACCAACGAAGCACATGATCTTGTGGAGAGCTAGGAAGAGATATATGCATTCAGGAGATGGATCAAGTTGCATGGATCCCGACTTGTACCTCATGACACACATGCCTGGAGACAAGGATCCGGAGGCATGGTCACATGCTCTAGCTGCAAGGAACGAGTAGAGCTTTTCATGCATAAGAGAAAGCGTATGCATGCACCACCTTGCACATTTGGAAGCAAGATCAAGAGGAGACAATTATCTCAAGTGGAAGGACATGTTTATGTGGATATTAACATAAGAAGAGGAGCTTGAGGACCATACATACTCATCCGAGCTTTTCATGCATAAGAGGAAGCGTATGCATGCACCACCTTGCACATTTGGAAGCAAGATCAAGAGGAGACAATTATCTCGAGTGGAAGGACATGTTTATGTGGATATTAAGATAAGAAGAGGAGCTTGAGGACCATGCATACTCAGCCGAGCTCATACACCTGCCGGCCGAGAATTACATGGCCGAAATCTCAACGATTATGTCCGATATCACGTCCAATGCATGGAAGACGTTGACCGAGATCCGTCCAGTCGAGATTCACGTGACGATGGACGAGATGAGAGCTGGAGAGGAAGAGATCGAGATCGTTTCAGGAATGAACGAGATTGGAGAGATGATCATGAAGATAGAGTGCGTGGAGATGCAGGAGGAAGACTTTGGGCTAATTTAAGTGGTTAAATTAGGCCCAACTAGCTATTTTATTTTCAGCCCATATTTGAACTTATTTTAATTATTATGGGCTTGTTTTTAATTATTTGTTTTGAGCTTTTTAGATTTGTTAGTTCATCCCTAAATATGATCATATATTTTTAAGATTTGATCTTATCTTTTTATTTTGTCCGGGCTCTAGATTAGATTTGGCCCGTAGATTAGATCTTATCTTGTAAACCCTCTAGAGGTCGTCCACCTGCCTATATATAGGATAGGAGGTGCACGTTTTTCATCACCCAATTTTATAAACACAAAACTTTGAATGCTTTCAGTATTTACTTCTCTCGTGGAATCGAGAACGAATAGGTGGAATCCTATTCAAAACCTGAGCGAGTGGATTCTCGTTCATCAAGCAGCTTGGACTGTTTGCGTCGTATCAGCTTGGATCAAACAAGCTAATAATCTCAATTCAACTCGAGGCGACTTCTCGTGCTTTGGGGACAATCGTCTTCCCCTCTATGTGGGATTATAGCGGGAGGATTTCTTTGATCATTTCAAGTTGTGTGTTAGGTCCTTGGTTTCCCTAGTGTGCTCTTGGTTGCTTCAAGTTATCTAACCAGATCTATCCAACTACTAATCCATCCCCATTATTGGATCATTCGTACGTTGATTTACGTTGAAAAAACCCCAGAGGTCATAAAACTATCTCACAACAACAATACGGAGGAAAAGAAGTATTTTATATATATATAGAAGGAGAGAGGGAGAGAGAGGTTTAGGTGTGAACTAATTTTTTGAAGAGAAATGAGAGGATTAAAATATATCAACGGCTAAAATCAATCGTGTTTGTTTGTAATATCACGCCTAATTACTTTCTTTATATCAAAAGATAACATTCTTTGTTCATGTTGTTTTGAAATTTACCACAACAGAATTGTCCCCGACAATTCGTTGGAGTTTCTCATAATATATAGAATGGATTCCAGCTCCGCAAGACCATCTGGCAATGGGCCAGAGAGTTACATTTAATTATCATGCATAAATAAGCATTAATTCCAAATCTTATTATCGAGATCAGAGGAAAAAACACGTCCAAATGAACACGTGTGCACTTCGTGTCTTTGAGGAAACCATGAACACGTCCAAATGAACATATCCAATTTTTTGCTCGTGTCACACGTGATTACAAAGACACGAAGTGCACAAATTTTTGTGTATGAAGTAGGAACGTCTAAGAGATGTATGATTAATAAATCAACATTTAAGATATTAGTCTACTATAAGTATTCATGGGTGTGATACATTGCTTTAAAATTTAAAAAATCTAGTTTCAATAAATAGAACAACATATATGGCAACAAAATTATTTGCTTTAATCGAATTTTAAGGATTCCGATCAAAATATGTTCATTTCGATCGAAATAATGCTTTTTCTATTGATTTTGATCATAATACTAAAACTTCGATCGAAATTATCTATCGAATTTTGACCATTCCGATCAAAAGATGTTCTTTTCGATAGAAATAGTGCTTTTTTCAACTAATTTCGCCCGTATGTCAAATTTATTATTTGTATTATGATCGAAATATGTTCATTTCAACCGAAATAACATATTTTCTACTAATTTCGATCGTAATAACGAAATTTTGATCTAAATTATCTATCAAAATTTGAGTATTCCAATTAAAATATGTTCCTTTCTATCGAAATAATGTTTTTTCCTAGTAATTTCGATCGAAATAGTGCTTTTTTCTACTTTTAATTTCGATCAAATTACCGATATTGTTAATTATGCTTTTTTTTTTGTAAACTAAGGTAAATTAACAATTGGTATAATATTTTCTACACATATTCCTTTTTTCGTCACAAATCTGGGACATTCAACTGTTTAGATCCATACGGCTATGATAAGTTCTTACTCCCTACACATGAATATGTTCCTACTCAATCCTATCACTATATATATAGGTGTAAATGATATGGAGATTCCCCGAAATTCGTTTGGATTACACGTCATGGAGACGAGAATGAAGACCGGGATGAGTGAAAATTGATTCCCTGTCTAGGATGGGGACAAGGATGAAGATAGGAATATTCGCCCCACTCCCCGATCTGAAACCGTCGAAAACCCCGGTACATAAATAAACAACTTGTACTTATACTAGACTTTCATTGTACTTTCAAGTTTGCTCATAAACTAATTTAGAAATTGTGTCTAAATTCAAAAGTTACTGATAACTATCAAAATTTCAAACACAATATTTCTAAATTCATTATAAAAAACGAGCTACTTGTGTTAGATAAACTCGTACAGTCGTGAACTAAACTAGTACTAGTAAGGTAGTAACTATCTTAATACATTTAGTTTATGAAAGATAAATTGTTATGTGTTATTTGTAATAAAGTTGAACATGTAAAAAAAATCTATCATTTGTAATAACTATCCTTAAACATATTCAAATGTAGTGTTTATTTCATGAAACTGTTTTTAACAAACTAGTTGATATCATACACATTATAAATTTTTTACATTTTTATCATGGTGTTCTCAAAGTATTATTTTTTTCTCTCGATAACCACAAATTTTAATGTTTTTTTAAAGGATAAAAACCTTTTTTAAAAAAAAGTTTTTCCTGGATGTGATCAAGATTTAACAAAAAATTCCATACCCATTATAAACATTTCGTAATAAACTAAAACTCTATTAGAAAGGTTTTAAAAATAAATCAAAACTTTAACTTATTTTTGAAATAGGGAGAAAAAAAACTTTAACTTTAACAATTCCAGCGGGGTTTCATCGGGATATTAATTTGTAATATGAGCCTCGCGTTGGGCCCAAGTTCAGCAGAGTTCCATCGGGATATTTGATGTCGCGTTGAGCCCAAGTTCAAAACACAAGCCCAACAAGATTCCATCCTAAAACTAATTGACAATAATAGGATAGTCCGTCAACTTTATATACTAGACTTGTTTATCCGAATATTGTCGAGGTGGGAACCATAGTCCTACACATCTCTATCATATTTGAACGGATGAAATCATATATATATATATATATATATATATATATATATATATATATATATATATATATATATATATAATCCAATAAGAACGTATGAAAAACGAAAAATGAAAGTTGGAATATAATACGGCAACGCGTCATTTATACCGGTTCAACTTTCAACCACAAAGCCATTACATTTGACCAACATTTGCCGTTTGCACGTACATAAAACTCCGGGCCCAACGCCCTTTATACAGAGTCCACGTCATTATCCTGGCCACGGCTAATATATCCCAATTATCCATAATATATTAAATTAACAGCATACCCACGAAACTATATAAGTATTATTAGTGCATCTCCATAATCTACTTTTCCTACTTATGCCGACGTACCAAATCGAATGTCTACACCCTCTTTACCGCCGTGGCTCCCACTCTTCAATCCACCTCACTTAATCCAACGGTCACACTTTAACCACCCCTCATCTCACGGTCCCACATACTCTGCCACAAACGGAACGTTTGGAAAATAAGGACAACTTAACCATGGTTCCCTCCTCCGTTTAACCATGGTTACCCTCCCCCACTATCCAGTATCCATAAGCAAAATTTTGAAAAATAAAAAAATAAAAATCAGGAAATCTTCTAAAAAAGGGAGGAAAACATAAACACAACAACAAAACCTGCAAACATGCCTCCCCTCCTGCTGCTCCTTCTCATCGTTTGGCATATTTCGTTTCAACCCAAACCCCATGCCCTCTCAAACCTTGATTGAGACTGTGAATGATAGCTTGTTTAATACCTGAAATTCATCTCCCTCTCTCTCTTCCTGTCTTGTTCGTTGACAGCAAGACTGCTTGTGACTTCCGAAACGTTTCTTTTTTCTTTCTAGCTACATCGATCTCTCTCGTTGGATCCTTTGGCTTTGAAATCAGAGTTGTAACGCTCAATTTTATTTGATTACGAGGTAAATTGGTTGATTGAAGTTAGGGAGGACTGATAGTCTGATACATATGGCGTTTGCTTCCAGCCACTCGTCGGAAATGCAAGAGCCGAGCGTCGAAACCGACAAGCTTAGTTACGAGATCTTCAACATTCTCGAGAGTAAGTTTCTCTTTGGATATGATGATCAGAAGGTCTGGCTTCCTAAACAGCTCTCGCCTAGAATCCATCCTAGCATCGACTCTCCGCCTCAGCCAACGGCGACGTCTTCTGTTCATCCCGGAGGCGTCAACAACATCAAGAATCAGCGTGGAAAGATATGTATTCTTAGTATCGATGGCGGTGGGATGCGTAATATCATCTCCGGTAAGGCGCTTGCGTACCTCGAGCACGCGCTCAAGGCGAAATCCGGTAATCCGGACGCTAGGATCGCTGATTACATTGATGTTGCCACCGGCTCCGGTGTGGGTGGCATCTTCACAGCGATGCTCTTTGCCTCCGGCGAAAATGGCCGGTCCATCTTCCGCGCCGAGGACACCTGGCGATTTCTCGCCGAGCAAGGGCCGAAAATTTACCGGTCTGGTTCATCCTCTGGATCTAAGATTATTAAGCGAGTTTTGCGAACCGGCGACCGGTCGAACGGTTCATCGGCTCTTGACAAGCTGATGAAGGACGCGTTTACGAAAACCGGCCGGTCTTTGACTTTAAAGGACACCTTGAAGCCGGTTCTGATTCCCTGCTACGACCTTTCGAGCACAGCGCCATTTGTTTTCTCGAGAGCGGATGCGTTGGAGACGGATAGCTTTGATTTCAGACTTTGGGAGCTGTGCCGGGCTACTTCAGCCGAACCGGGAGTTTTTGACCCGGTTTGCATGAAATCAGTCGACGGTTCAACCCGGTGTGTGGCGGTTTCCGGTGGTTTAGCTATGAGTAACCCGACGGCAGCTGCAATTACTCACGTTTTGCACAACAAACAGGAGTTTCCGTTTGTGAGGGGAGTGGAGGATATATTGGTAATCTCATTAGGTACAGGACAGTTTCTGGAAGAAGGAAAAAGTAGCTATGCATATGAGAGGGTGAAGTCCTGGAAGGGAAAGCAATGGGCTCGGCCAGTGGCTCGTATTGCCGGGGACAGTCATGCTGATTTGGTGGACCACGCTATGGCTATGGCATTCGGGCAGTCTCGTAGCAGTAATTACGTTCGTATCCAGGTTCAGTCATCATTCCTCTCCCTTGTCTTGCTTTCTGTTTTCTAATGATTATCTTAATTTTAATTATTTGAATTGGTTGAGAAATCCTTTTCCAAAATGTTACGATCCGCCGAACAAACTCTGTTCCTGTCCCATTCAACTCCGTTTCATGTCATATTATTGCCTGTTTAATCCATTGTAATTGACTCAAAATTGACCTTAACTTACTATTAACTGCTTAGTTCTTTTGTTGGAGGGGAATAATTAGTGTAATAATGATGCATTATCCACCATCAGTTTCCATTATCCACGCTCAAACAAGGATTGAGTCTGTGTTTTGGTTTACTCATGGATATAGATGATGTAATATGGACGTAGAAGCACCACCTGTCTCGCTGTTTTCGTAGTTTTTGATGGGGGGGTTTGGTGCAGATATTTACAACTTACAAGTGCCAGAGAATTTTGATTCTTTATAAAGCTTTAATTGCTTGTAAGTTTGGGTGTGTGGGCTGTGGGCAAGATAGTGAAAGGCATGAAGGACAGGCTGGAGTTTTGGTTTATGCAATTTAAGTTTTGTTACAGGGAATGGGCTGTGTGCTTCTGGATGTTGTCAATGTTACTTATACGGTGCGAGTGCTAGGACATTTTTTGTGTGGGTGTTAGGTTGGTTTTGGTGGTATCAGTTAGCCGACACGTATTATGAATTTAGGTCTGGGAATGCCTAACTGGCAATTCTTTGTACAGGCGTAATATATTTCACATTACCCAGTTGATTAGCCAATTGGTCATCTGAGAGAGAGGTGAGGGTCCCCTCTTGGCTCTTGTATTGCTAATAGAGTGCATTCAAGAGGGCAAAGATTGCCTGGTCAATGTATTTGTTTTGGCACATCTCGGAACATTAGAAGTGTGTGGCACATCTCTATGTCACAATGATCAACCGGTGGTGATTCTCTGTATGCCTTGTCTTGATATATTGATTTCAATGTGACATTTCACTGCTGAAACTAGTTTTCTTTTCCAGCTAGGGAATTGTGATATTCAGTATACATACATGAAAAATATATTGAATCCCATGTTGAGTTTCCTATACTATTTCCACAACATAAGTAAAGAAATATATTTTGTTTGAAGCGGTAAGAACATGTTACCTGGAAACTCTGAAGGGACAGAGATTTCCCCTTTCATTCCCTAAGAAAATCGAAAACACTATCTTCTTGTAAAAGATATGGCAACTATGGCATTTTCATGTGTTTGTACTTGAAGCATTCTGTTTCCACGCAATATTGTTTAATAATCACCTAACGGCTGTCTCTGCTTTGGTCTTGACCTAAATTTTGTTGAAACCTAGTTCTTTACCTCCCCCTACATCTTTGAATATAAAAGTTGGGGATTTCTTGTGAAGGAAGCTCTCTTCTTGGCGTGGTTGCTCACTAATTACCAATCTAGTTCTCCACACACTACATATGTTGCCTGAAATTAGGTGGTCCATAGCAACAGACCACTACTTGTAGAAAAAAAAAGGGTACTGACTCATAATTCACCCTTTGACTTGCTATTGATCAGTTACTTTAAAAGCCTTCTCATGAATTGCTTTCAATTAACTAAAAAAAATAGGAAGAGTTTTCTCATGCATTTTCAATGTGTGGTCCAAATTATCATGAAACGTGAGCTATAGTGCACTTAAATTTGACTGTATATAACTCCTGCTTGTTGCAGTATGAAAAGTCAGGTGAAACTTTTCTTCTACTTGATTTTCAAAAAACAGGTACAACTAATAATAGCCTTGTCATATCAAATTTTGATTCACTTGCTGCCAAGTCTCATAAATGAAGATTGTGATTGTTAATCCAGGGTCAATTTCCAAAGTGACCCTAATATATATGTTCTAAAAAAGTCCACTCCTTGTCTTGTAGCATATCTTTAACATTGCCAAATTTTATGACAGGCCAATGGCTCTACATCCGAGAAGTGTGGTTTGAATATGGACACAGATCCGAGTCCTGAGAATGTGAAGGCCCTGGTAGGAATAGCAGATGAAATGTTGAAGCAGAAGAACGTCGAATCTGTGCTTTTTGGCGGGAAGAGGATTGGTGAGCAAAGCAATATTGAAAAACTGGATTGGTTTGCAGGAGAACTTGTACTTGAGCACCAAAGGAGGAGTTGCAGAATAGCTCCTACTGTTGCCTTCAAGCAAGCAACTCCCAAATCAAGCTGAATTATCCATACATCTATAAACTCAGAGGAACAGGTACATTTCATGTGCACATGATATTAAATTTACTTTTGATCAGCAAAGGAACCATATAGGAGTAGTCTTATATGAAAGACTATTCAACGGTTAATATTTTAGAAAAGAAAAGGTTCAATTTTCGCGTCAACAGAGATGTTGGTTGGTGAATTTGACAAGTGCAAAATGTAGGAATGAAACCTTTAAGATTTAATAGCCAAAAATGAAATGAACAGTCAAAAGAATGTGATGGAGATATGAAAAGGCGTGAATGGTAGCAAAAAGCCATTTCTCATCATCCTAAAACGCAAAAAAGAAAAAGGTTTTGCATAAAAATAATTAGATTTCTATATTACTTTGCATCACAGGAGGCAATGCTTAGCTAACCCTTAACCATTAAATAATAGTATTACTTTCTTAAAATGATAAACTGGAATAAGAATGGATTAGTGGACAAACCACTTCGTTCCAGCAGAACCATTTAATGAAGTGGTAGGACAACTTTTCCATCTTTGTGTTAGGAGATAGGGATCGAACCTGACCTGAGTAGCGGGTTGGCGATAATAAGTTTTTGCTTATAACAAGTGTCAACTAAGTCTATACTATTATGTTGCCAATATAGTATATTTGGTCGATAAGCTATTCAAAATCCTTCTAGGCTTGGGCCTATCGCGTGTATGTGCACACGACCCCTGCTCTACGGTGTATATAGTTAACGGTGAAAAACAACTATTTGATGAAAATCCTCTATTTAAAATATGAACGGATAGGTACTTCATCCACTTATAACCCATGATCCTGATTTTTAAACCAAGGCAAACTTTAGGTCCCCATCTGATGTTGGGTCAGCCTAAATCATTCACATGGATATTTTTCTGGAACACTTCTTCGCACCCATCTTAGGGTTATTAAAAATTAACTTTCCATCTTTTTTTAATCAATTTTTTTAAAATCAGATTTAGTTTTTTCATAGTCTTCCCTCTAATTATCACCTATACTCTCACACCAAATCTCACAAATGTGTTGGATGGAGATGCTTAGTGTCTTGGTTATTTGTCAGGATTACATATCAAAATTTCTTGATGCAAGCAATTTATTGTGTTATTTCATCACTGAAAAAGTTTAATATCAACTGAATTCAGTAATTTATCCACTATAAATTGTTCCTGATAAAGCATTAGTTGTCTACTGTTAATTTATCCCTTTGGTGAGTAATGCAGGAGGGGAAATTTTGGCAGGAAAAGTCAATCAAAAGAGGGAAAAGTGACACTTGCAATAAGCAACGAGCAGAGCTTTTACTTTGTGGAGAAATGGAAAAAAAGGTAATGGAAAGAGTAGCACTAGTTGTAATACAAGTACAGGGTAATTGAGGTGAAAATGACTGTGTAACCTGTGGAAAAAAATAGAGGGGGAAATCTTGGTGGGATTCTCTGCCTGCTTAATCACAAGCATATTTGCTTATTATGTTGTGGGTGACCCTTTATCTATTATATTCATTTTACAATCAGATTATGGGGGCCTTTTCCATGTTTGTCCCCTTTGTTTTCTCCTTTTCTATTTGTTGTTTTGGGTATGATGATCGGTGTTGGTGGTAAAAGTCTTGCTTGTGAAGAAATAGCTTCTTTTGTTTGGGATTTCCTCTGAATATAATATGGGATTTGTGGAAAGAACAAAGAAAGTGGGCAATTGGGTCCTTATATGTACAAAGAAGTGGGTTCTCCATTCTTCTATTATTATAGAGTTTGTTTATCTTTGAATTGAATGGTATCTTTGTAATGTGCTATGTCTTTTTGGTTGTTAGCCGTTAACAACTTGGCATTGGTTCTATATGCATAGGCATTGATAGTGATTTTGGTCGTCAAATGTGCGGTCCAAGAGCACCCTCAATTTTTGGCTTTGCTAAAAAAAAGAAAGAATAGCCTTGTGAATTTATCTCATGGCAAACTATTCACTGGGCCGGGCAGGTAAATTACCCGAGTATTGCCTGTATCATGATAGCAGATTTTCATTAATTTTTTTGGCTGGGGTTGCAAGCCCCCATCAATTTGTGGGTGGGATTGGTATCTCTATTTTTAAGTTAATTTTGATAGGGCTGAGCACATTGCAGTTTGGTTGACCGAACCGCAACCAAACCGCAATTTGCGGTCCAAATCGCAACCGCAACTGCAAAGTGTGCGGTTGCGGTTCGAGATTTTTGGGTTTGCAGTTTCGAACTGCAAAAACCGCAGAGTCGAAATGCTGCGTTTCATTTTCAATGTTTAGCTTCAGCTTGCCCTAGTAGTCTCCTCAGTTCTCGCGCCCGCGCCCTCCCTCTCCCTTCCCTCTCGAGTCTCGACAGCTGACATTCTCACATTCATCCTCCATTCCAGCTGGCAGCCGGCACCTCCATTCCCTCTCCGGCTTCTCCGCCTCTCGCAGCCTCGCCGGCCCTCGCGTCCTCGCCTATCGGCACCTGTTTCTTCCGTCCTCGCCTCTCGCATCCTCGAAGTCGTAGTCTCGGCCCTCGTCGGTCTTCCGTCTTCCCAGCCGGCACCTGTTTCTTTTTGTTTCTTCTTCGGTCTTCCGTCTTGGACCGACTGTTTCTTCTGTCTTCCCAGCCGGCACCTTTTTGCGGTTTAAACCGCAAAAAATGTGGCTTGCGGTTCGAACCGCAACCGAACCGCATTTACGGTTGCGGTTCAATAATTTCCAGTTTGCGGTTGCGGGGCGGTTGCGGTTGCGGTTTTTGTGGTTTTGGACCGCTGCTCAGCCCTAAATTTTGAGATAGTAAACTATTGTTTGTTTTACGAGTCGGAAATTAACATGTTCACGCTTGCTTATAAATCTGTCGAGTCTAAATTCTATTTGAATTTTAAAATGTGTTTATTTCACTTCGTTTAGAAAATGAATGAGCGGACCTTTAAAGCTAAACGAGCCAAGTTTTTGGCATGCTCAAGTTGAGCTCGTTTATAAATGAGCTTGAGCTGTGCCTAAATTTTATTCGAACTTTAAAATGTATTGTATTCGGCTTGTTAACGAGTTTGAGCTTTTTTTGAGCTGAACTAGAATAACTCGTCTCATATATAGCCCTAGAGAGAACCAACCTATTTAAAGACAATACTAGATTGTTTATAAAAGGAAATGATTCGATTACACTAGACACACTTGTTGTATTTAGAGGCTGTAAAATCGACAAATGGACTAAGATGTCAAGCTAACAACGAAACAAGAAAGAAAAGAAGAAGAGGCACAACGAAACAACATGGAAAAAAACAAAAAAGGAAACATCTAAACAAACAAAAACTGAGGGTGAAGAAAGCTTGAGGATGACGGAACATGGAAAGAACACGTGATTGATAACTATCATAACATCTCACCGTTAGGCTGCATGGCATTCCCCACCTAGACGAGATATTCAGAGACCTCATACACAACCACGATCAACATGATTAACAAGGGACACTTGACTAAAGCCTTAACCGAAACAATCGTACACATAACACTCGATACACAACCACGATCAACATGATTAACAAGGGACACTTGACTAAAGCCTTAACCGAAACAATCGTACACATAACACTCGAGAACACCATCAAATGGAAAGTCATCTTGCTAAGAAAGCATAGAAAAACCAACAAAAAAAATGTTCAAACAAATTGATTTACTTGTCTTGCAAGTAATGAAGAACAAAAAAAATTATCGATAGACAAGCACAAAAGTCCAATAAGTAAAATTATAATTAAAATAATTATTTTTTTGTTTTATTTTTATTTAATTTCTTCCATTGATCAACAAAGAAACACAAAAAATCAAGCTTACAATTTGGATGTATCGTGTAATTCTCAAACAATTTAATCAATATTTGAAATAAGAAGATATCAAATTGATCATTTTGTCTAGATTTGTTCGATATTGTTCATGATTTGTTCGAATGTGTTCAAGATATGATCCATGCACATCAATGAGCAACAAATTTCCACTAATAGACAACCATAAACAAAAAATCGGGTCATTGTTTGACTAAATTGGATTCTTAAGTTTGAGATATGGAATAAACGTCCACTAAGAAGTTATTGTGCGAAATTATAAAAAAGAACATTATTCAACAGACAAGAAATACGACACACAAACTTATAGTGGTTCATCCAATAATAGTTACATCCACTTTTCAGATAGATTTTATTGAGGAATTTCAGGCACCGATAAAACAGATGATAACCAGATTAACAGATTATTGTGGAGGCAGGAGGAACACTGCAATATATAGAGTAACAAAACCCATAATTATACTTGGGGCCAAGTGATAACATGATTTATCGACCTAGTTTAGATATGCATTTAGGTAGATTTCCCTTTCCACATGCATGTTTTAGCCTTAATTTGTGCCATTTATACTTGTTTAGTTCGACTTTGCAAGAATAGATGTCTACACACGCTATTGGTGTCATTGTAGGTGATTTGACGTATTTCGGAGCTAAAACGATGCGTTTGAGGATCAAGCCTCGGAGTGGATGCATATGAGCGACCATACGAGCGAAGGAAAGGCGAATGATTCGAGCTAGAAACACAAAGGACAGAACTGGAGCATCTTGGTCACTTATATCGACCGAGATCTGCACTACAGGACGAGATTTCTATCTCCGAGAGGTATCTCGGTCCATATCTCGGCCCGAGATCCATTTCTCTGATGGCCATCTTGGTCCATATCTCAGCTTCAGATCCATTTCTCTGACGGCCATCTCGGTCCATATCTCTGCCCGAGATCCCAAGACGCTGAAGAAACCGAAGATCGAAGCCAAGAACCTCGGCCCCGACCATGATTGTATCTCGGCCGAGATTTTCACCCGAGATTTCTTCCTAGAGTGTCTTTATTTTATTTTCGGGCCTTTTAGTCCATCTCGTGTCTTTTGACAGGTTGTTGGGTATATAAGAAAATCTCCAATAATTTCCTAAGGGTCCCCGCAGTTCCACTCAGTTCCCGCGGTCCCGATTTGTTTCCATTAAGTTCAATTTTTAGACCTAGAGCGAAAGCGTCTCCTACCCTGCCGCCTTCATCTTCTACATTCTACCGTTAGACGTTTTGGTTAGTTTAGAGGAAAGATTTAGTCTTTATTATTACATTCGGTTCAGATACGCTTCGCAATACTGTGATACTTTGTTTTGCTGGTTTTCGGATTATTAAAGCTGAGTGCTTTCCGTTCCCTCTTTTGTTATTTCTCTTTTATCATTCTTTATTAGAATTAATTGTTGATTTCGATATTGTGATTATTGGCTAGAACTATCGTGGTTCCAAGGTGAATGGAGATTTGTTTATGGCTAGGACTATGATGGATTAGATTGTACTTTAACCTTTGGTTTGAATTGCTTGAAATCCTAATGGTTGGTTTGGATTGAGTCTAGGTTAGAACATTCTCCGCTTTCGTAGTCACGTTAGTAATTTTAATCCGCGCGAATAGTAACTTTGTTTTTCTGAATAGTAAATTACACAAAACCATCATTTTTTTTTGAAAGGAAAACTATTGGCCATTATATTAAATCTAAAACAGCTTGTTCTACAACTTCAGAAGGAAAGTCTGAACTAAAAACTTGCACATTACCAGGGAAAGGACAGATCCTTGCTAGTAAGTGTGCAACCGTGTTACAACGACGATTGACATGAAAAAAACTACAATCAATGAAAAGGTGTGAGGAGCACATGATATCATCATAAATGGTACCGTAAGCCGAAATGACAGATGCTTTTGTAAGGATGTTGTCCACTGCAATCTTGGAGTCTGATTCGAGAGTTACTCTGGACAAACCCCTTTGAAGTGCAACTTGAAGAGCCAAGCGTATTGCAAGGACCTCATCCATGTGTGGGTCGAGTAAGCCCTCAATACGAGAGACAACAGCCACAGTGATATTGCCATATGAGTCCCTGAAAACAGCTGCAAGTCCCGTCCAAGTATCACCAATGGCAGCGTCCGTATTTGATCTTTGTCTTGCCAGGAGGAGGTTTGGACCAAGAGGAGGTTGAACTGGTGCCAGCTTCAGCCATGTGTGGACGTAATTGCATAGTAGGAGCATGGAAGTCATTGATGAGCCGCCTGAAACCATCCCTGAACAAAGGAACATTTGGAAGATCCTCACCGAAGAGAGTAAAGTTCCTGCACGTCCAGGAGATCCAAGCGCACGTAAGAAAGTCGATAACTGTGTGGGTGCCATGGAACTCGAAAACCGCAAGTAAAATATCCTTCAAATTCTGCAGTTGTAAGTTGTCGACAATTTGATGGGCATTGGATCCCAGCCAAGCATCTTTGATGGAAGGGCAACTGTGAATAGCATGCAAAATAGTTTCTTGATGAGCACCGCACAAACTGCACGTCGGAGAGTCAATAATTCTTTTAGAAAAAAGAATCGACGCGACACTAAGCGAGTTATTACAAAGACGCCAAGCAAAGTGAAGTAGTTTTCCAGGAAGCCTGAGGTTCCAGAGAAGGCTCCATAGTGTTTCTTCATGACGACCCAAGCGCTCTTTTCAACCCGAAATATGGTTGCAACGTCCAAGCCAATAGGCGCTCCGAGTTGAGAAATTACCAAATCTGTCCGGCCACCAAAACAGACAGTCATTCGGCCTTCTTGGGCTCAATGGCATTAAAAGAATTTTGTTGGCATCTTCAGCAACAAACAAAGAATTGACCACATTAGTGGCCCATTTTCCATCAATGTTAATAATTGAAGAAACAGTTTTGTTGAGTTCAATATCCATAGAGGGCAAAATAGTGGGTATGATAACCTTGCCACACGAATCAGAGATCCAAGGATCGCTTCATAAGTTGATAGATGCCCCGTTGCCTACCCGTCAGCCTAAGCCTTCGAGTAAAAGAGATTTTGAGGACCAAATACTCCGCCATGAATAGCTCGGAGACCAACCAATGAAAGCATCAAGGAAGGAGTCATGTTTGAAGTATCTAGCTTTAAGGACATAGCTCACTAGGGAGGATTGATTTTGCAAGAGCCTCCATCCTTGCTTAGCTAGGAGGGCAGAGTTAAAGACTCGAAGATCTCTGAACCCAAGTCCTCCGAGGTTCTTGGGCATGCACAACTCCTCCCAACGTCGCCAATGAATTTTATTTTTGGAGTCTCTGGATTCCCACCAAAATCGTGCCATCATTCCATGAATCTCATCAATGACACCATTCGGTATTTGGTAAATTCTCATAATGTGGACCGGGAGGCTTTGGACAACAGATTTGAGAAGTATCTCTTTTCCGGCTTGAGAGAGCAGCTTTTCTTTCCACCCCTGGATTTTCTTCTTGATTCGATCCTTGATCCCATTAAAAAGTTCTTTTTTTGATCTGCCCAGAAAGGTCGGCAAGCCTAGGTATTTAGCGTGTCCTTCAACATAAGATACTCCAAGAGCAAGTGCAAGCTCGTGGCCCTAAGGAGCAGTTACATTTTTGCTAAAAGAGACACACGACTTATCAAGGTTGATTTTCTGCCCTGAAATAATTTCAAAGTTTCTGATGATCCCACCAATAACTGTGCAGCTTGTTCTTGTGGCTGATGAAAATAATAGGCAATCATCTGCGAACAGAAGGTGAGAAACAATCGGTGCATATACGAATGCCATGGAGAGTTTTGCGAGCGACTGCACGTCTGATAGAAAGTGATAGGACATCAACACATAAAATAAAGAGGAAGGGGGACAGTGGGTCACCTTGGCGGATGCCCCGAGTGGGGATAGTATGTCCGACGATCTGGCCATTAACCTTGTATGAGTAGGATACGGAAGAGACGCAATCCATGACCATCTTTACCCACGAGGAGGCGAATCCAAGTTTTAGCAGAACCGATTCAAGGAAGTTTCATTCGACCCTATCAAAAGCCTTTGATAAGTCGAGTTTAAGGGCCATCTCACCAACCCCTTTGTTTTGGTGTTTCATATGATGGAAACATTCAAGAGCAACAAGGGCGTTGTAAGAGATCAACCGACCTTTGACGAAAGCGCTTTGTTCGGTGGAGATGATATCCGGTAGCATATCCTTGAGTCGATTGGTGATGACCTTCGTAATGAGCTTATACAATACGTTACATAAACTGATGGGCCTGAAGTCTTTCATGTTGGTAAGAAAAGCCGTCTTGGGAATCAATGAGATGATTGTAGAATTAAGTGTGTTTAGGTTCGAACAACGACCTGTCCACCAATTTAGGATAAAACTCACCACATCATTGCCAATGATTCCCCATAAACGTTGGAAAAAACCAACATGGAGGCCATCAGGTCCAGGTGCCTTCCAAGATTTCATACTCTTGAGTGCCATATGAATTTCGTTGGCAGAAGGTGTTCGTAGAAGATCAACATTCATAGATGGGGTAACTTTTACCTCAATGGAATCAAGCAGCTCATGGTTGGTGTCAGAAGGAGAAATTGTAGTGGAAAATAAGCGAGTGTAGTATTCAGCAACAACCTGTTCAATATCAGCGTCGGTTTCTGCCCAACTCCCATCATCTATGAGAAGCTTTTTAATGTTGTTTTTCCTCTTTCGCTCCGAAGCTTTATGGTGGAAATAAGGAGTGTTTAGATCTCCATCTCGGATCTCGATTGCTCTAGACCGTAGGAACCAATGACTTTCTTCCTCAAGGTGAAGCTTATCCAGTTCGGCAGTTATGGAGCTTCCTCTACTAATGCTTGAGTTTGTTGGTTGTTGTTTTTGCAAAAGGGCAAGCTCAGATTCCAGCGATTTTATAGCCTCTTTTCTTCTATTAAATTTGTGTTTTCCCCAAGTTTCAAGGTCATGCATGACATGAGAGAGACGGTTTGGGAGATTGCACGGATGGGCATGGGTCCATGTATTAGTGATGACATGGGAGCAATCCGGCTGATCAATCCACCATTTCTCAAAGTGCAGTCTATTCCTTTGTCTGCGTTGTTTAGCTTCTCCATTAGAGTCAAGCAGGATAATGCAATGGTCTGAGCAATACCTGGCTAAGGTTTGGACGATAAAGTGTGGATTATTAAGTCTCCAAACCATCATTTATTTACCCACTTTTTTCACCAAACCATCTCTTATATTTTTATTTTCATTTAAACACCCATTATTTAACTTCTTTAACAACACACTACCTCATTCACTTTCCATTTAAAATCCGTCCAAATTGGTGGGTCCCGCCTCTTCTTCTCCTTCGTTCATCTTCTATGTTCTCAAATGAAGCCTTCGTTCTCCTCTTTAAGACTTCAACTGATGAACATATGTTGGCCCAAATGTTTTTCATTACTTTGTACAAAGCTATATATTTCTCTGGTGTAATTTATAAATTCTAATTTCCACGTTATTTTTGAGAACATACACCAATATTAGAGCGTTGTCAAGTTGGTTCGTTGTTTCTATATCATCACATTTACAATGGCAAGGCTTGGTACATCATTGTTCCGGTGTTGCGTCGGTGGATGTCATTTTGAAAGGGTCAATTGACCATTCTAGTATCAATTTGATAAATCCTTTCATCTTGTCAAATATGAATTGTTTAAAGGTTTAATTTTGACAAACAATGTAGATTTATCAATTTAAAGGGGTCAATTGACCATTTAAGTAATAATGGGTTACATGGACTAATTATTGACTGCTTCAAATATAGATGGAGGCGATTAGGGTTTAGATTTAATCAAACTCGTAAACACAATAATGGGTAATGAGAAAGATGGGTAAAATCGAGGGGATGCCTGATTAAAAAAATAGAGATCGAAGAACATAATATAGTAATTGAGCTTGCTTACATGGTCATGTTCGATCAAAATGAATTAGGTATTTCCATTTCTAACTGCTTGGAAAAATATCTTGGATGTCCGATTATCAACGGGAGAGTAAATAAAAGCGTCTTTGAAGACGTGATTACGAAATCCAAACTACAACTCACGAAGTGGAAGGCTTCTTCTCTTTCTCAAGAAGGTAGAACAACCCTAATCAAAGCCAATCTGAATGCTAAACCAAATTTTATAATGCAAAGCTTCATGTTGCCAGCCAATATTCATAAAGAATTAGATAAAATTAATAGGAACTTTTTCTGGAACAAAGGACCTAATTTCCACCCACTCATCAGCTGGGATAGAATTTGCAGACCAAGGAAATTTGGGGGTGTTGGAATTAGAAAGTCTGAGGATCTGAATAAAGCACTTCAAATAAAAGTACTCTAGAAAATTCTAAATGAACCGAATAATATCTGGGTCAAAATAGTGGAGGAAAAATACCTGAAAGGTTCTATCCTTTGGAATTATAAGACAAAGCAGAACACTTCTTGGCAGTGGAAGAAACTTATGAATCTTAGAGCCGAATTCTATCGCGGCTTCAGATGGCGGATTGGCGATGGTGATACTGTGAAGTTTTGGAAGGACTGTTGGCTTGAAAGTAAACCGCTCAGTTCTTTGTGCATTAACTCTAATTTTACCCCTACCGATGACGTCGTCAAACAATTCATAAATGAAAATTGTTGGAATCATAGGAAAATTGAGGAAGAATTAGGAAGTCAGTTACCACATAGAGTTCTAAAATCAATCAAATCATACCAATTACCCAAATCCTTTATTCAGGATTGACTATATTGGGCTCCTTCGGAATGCGGGAATTTCACGAGGAAATCAGCTTTTAATTTTATTTACGAAAGCACAAACCTCCCGACTAACGAGAATGACTGGATTTGGGACCTGGATTTACTTCCCAAAGTCAAGAACTTCCTATGGAAACTTTCTATTAATGGTCTCCCAACAAAGAAAAATTTAGATAAACAAAAGGTTCCAGTTCCTTTGGCTTGCTGCTTTTGTAACCACCCTGTCGAATCTGCTGAACATCTTTTCTTCGAGTGTCAGTTCCTCTTGGACTCTATTGCTTGCCGCAGAATTAAGGGTGCGGTTTCGGAGACCAGTGTTTTGAATGTTAAGATCATTGAAAAAATCAATTGGTTAAGAAGCGTCCTCTCGATGAATGATCTTATCTTCTTAATTATGATATGGTGGAATATCTGGACTAACAGAAACCAAAAAATTTTAGTAAGAAAGAATCCCAGAACATTGATCTGATGGTTCGGAATCAGATCAAAGAATGACAACTAGTTAATAAAAAACCCAAGGAGCTGAAAGATAAGGCGAATTAACAAAGAAGAAAAACGAAAAATATCTGCTAGACCAGACCTGAAAAGGACTATATTAAACTCAACTTTGACGGTTCGAAAGACGAATCTGGGAACTCTGCTTATGGTTTTATCCTTCTTAATCACAATGCTTTGACGGTCTCTTTAGGCTTTGGGCGGTGTGGTAACATATCGGCCCTGCATGCCGAAGCATGTGTGCTTAGAGAAGGACTGGTTAAGGCTTATGATTTGGGGATCGAAAAAATTGAAATCGAAGGCGATTTCCTTTCCTGACGATTATTAATTCGGTAAAACGAATTTGGAAACCACCTTGGGATCTCGATCTCTTTTTGTCGGATGTGTCTAATATTTTAGCTGGTTTTTCTCAGGTCAAAATTAGACATGTCTTCAGAGAGGTCAATGCGGTGACTGATTTGTTAGCCGAGTTGGGTCAAGATGACCGATTGGCGCCCTACTCGTCCGTTCCGAGAGTTGAGGAGCTCATCCGTAAGGATACCCTAGGACAAAGAGTCTCGAGGAGATGATTCTTCCTAATTGCTTACCGTATATTATCAAAAAAAAAATAAAAAAATGAAGAACTCTTGATTGTGATTTGAATGAGGCATAATATTTTGGTTAGTAAAGAAAAACAAACTTCTAATGAGCTTTTTTTTAACGGAGTTTGAATGTGGTGGTAACTTGCTAACTTGTTAGTGATAATAGGTGGTTAAATGGAAACAAAAATATAAGAGATAGTTAAGTGTAAATTGGAATAAATAAGGGGTAGTTTTATGTAATTTACTCTTTTCTGAAATGATATTTTTCTGTTTCGTGCCAAAAAGGAGGAAACCCTCATATTTTCTCTGCAATAAGCCGTCGACTATCTCTGTGCTCCCCGTCGCCTGTTCTCCACCCAGCCAACGCTCTCAAAATCTGACGCCGGCGACAACGGAACAGTCCACCCCGAAGCACATACGGCGATAAACATCCGGAGACTACGAATCACATAAACGACCGATAGTTAGGTTAGTCCTTTCTTCCTCTCCTGCAGTCCTTAAATACGCCATCCAGGGCCGTGTGAACGGTGGACGGCGGTCTGCCGTTGCGAATTTGAGACGGGTTTAAGACAGGACGGGCCGAAACGGTTGTGACTGGCTACCCTTTTAGTAAATTTGAATATTTTTACAGCTACAAAAGAGCTAGAATAAGTGGTGAGATTTAGAAATTACGTAAAAGTTAGCCTAAGAATTTTGATGATATCAAACCGGAAATTTCGTTACAAACACGCTAGAAGCAATAGCCTTAAGTAGTCTGGTTTACTCTTTGAAGGATTTGACTGGAGATTTTGAAGCTGTACATCATTTGCTAACCTATATATTCATCAATTTTGTTGGGTAGGATTTTTTTGGATTGACATTCTTGCATACTTCTTCACCTTGTGCTTGTTTGCACTGTTGATTGAAGGACCTTGTGCTTGTTTGCTCTATTGATTGAAGGCAAGAATGGGAATTGTGAATGGAGATGGACATACACCCCCAGCTGACTATATTGAAAATACCAGGGGTTCCCTAATTGATCTTAATATCACAAACAACACTGAACTTTGGCTCATGCAATTTCCTACAAATCTAGTAAGTTCTTTCAGCTTTTGTATGATGTTTATCTCCTATATTTTTGGTCTCATAGTGAGCCTAGATATATAACTCTCGATGAAGTTCAAATCTCCATTTCAGATGGAAATTTTGTGTGTAAATTTTCTTTTTGTTCTTCTAGGGTGTTGATTTTGATCATCAGGAAGTGACTCTAGATCTTCATCATGAAGGGAAGCTGGGTAGTGTTCAGGGATCATCAGGTATTTGATCACCTCCCTTATTATCCCCTAATTCCTGAACAATCACACACGAGTGGCACAAACATACAACCTTCATGAGAAAAAGGAAAAGGAGGGAAAATTTTAACATAATAAAATGTAGGACCTAGATACAGTTTTGTGTGTTAGCAACTTAGCCTTAAAAATAACTTTTTAACTTGAATGGAGTACTTTGCTTCAGCAGAGTAACCTCTATTCACGAGCTCTATTTATACCTTATGGATTTTTTTTTTGTAACAGTATACAGTGTAGTGGCACTTTATTATTGACCTCAACATGAAGCATTACCTCTTATGTGTGTTGAGGACTCCAAAAGCCTCTCCAATATGTTATGCATTTTTGTAGGAGCAAAATGTCATGGTGTAATCAATGGATCATTACTCTCAAAACTTCTGAACTGAAATCTAATATGTGTTTCAGAACCCTGTTAGTCTTATTGGATCAGCTTGCATCAATATCAAGTCCTTGCCGTCATTCCTCATCTTTTCTATCCTTTCAGAAAGTGAGAAGGAGGGAACTGTTTAAGTAGTTTAATCACCATCTTGATGGTTCATGGTTTATTTTTTAGGATGGAACAGACAGGAAAAAGCATCCCTCATCCCTCTTCATTGATTACTGTACTGTCAACTTCTATGGCTCTCTTTCCTCACCATTTCCTATCTTATGGATGGCTTCTCTGTACGTTAGATATTTGTTACTTAATGTTTGTATATTTGTATATGTTATGATCTATCAGTCTTTATTGTATCTCTGAAGTCTAAAGACAAATATGCTTACCTATTGCTAATAAAAAAATGGTGGATTGAACTGAGATTAAATTCTATGGTTCTTCACTGAAGAGACGGTGTGGTAATCTGTGATTGCTAGTTCCCCTCCCTCTAAAACAGAGCTATAAAAACCTGATTGTTTTTCAGGCTTTATGTGATTGCTGTCTTGGCTCAAAGACCTATCATCTTAGTTTAATAATTCTGGAATTTCTGTCTTACAAAAAACCAGTTTCCTGATCTTGTACAGTTCGTTCCTTCTTGCTTCAAGCTGTAATGGTCACATTTTTTTATATGGCAGGTAAGGAATATGACCTGGTCAGCTTTTCATCGCAAGAACCAGAAGCAACTGTTTTTGCATCCTCTTCTTCAGGGTCAAAAATTGGTATGTTTATATCATCTGTTTTCAGTAGGATAATAGATTTGCGCCAATCTTGTTTGGATAACTTCTGGAGATAGAACGGTGTTAAAATTAATAGAAAGAATATAAGTTGAGATAAGAACATAAACATAATTTATAGAGATTGATATAGTGAATTATGCTTGGCAGTTGGGAGAATTTCACGGCTTGTTTCAGTAGTAAATTACCCAGATCCCAATGAACTCAAGATCGCCAAGAACAAGTCCATGTCATTGTCTACTTCGAGCGCCATGAAATCCTCCCGCCATACGGCAACTCCTTCACGTAGCACGATGCGGAGATCAATCAGCAAAGGTGCAGCCTCCACACATAGCAGTAGGCAAAAGAGTGCTTTGTCCGAGGAGTTAGGAGAGCCTTCAAAAACTTCGAAAAGACAAAAAATGTCTGGCATCACTTCTTCAGGATCAATGGGGAGTTCTCATCAAAAGAAGTCCAAGAGTAAACTAGATATCTGATTATAGGAGGCAATGCTTGCTTCTCTTGCAATTTGAACTTCAGCTTTAGATTATCTAGTGGTTTAAGCACTTAAAGTTTCTAGTTGATCAATATTGACCTAAATGAATGAGAACAATCAGTTCTACTGCTGTTTCTCTATGTATTTGTTATAACTGGGTATGAAGTTTTGTGTTAGAAGTAAATCACACCCTTTGATTTAGAGTTTCCAATGTTTTTGTCTCTCATTCAGGGCTTGTGATAAGTTGAACGTGGGGTTTACACTTTTGGGAAGTAAATTTACATGAGTTGCATTGTTTTACTAAAGAAAAAAAAAAAAAATCATTTTTAACTATTTAGGAATTAAGAATTCCTTTGCTTTGGCGATACTTAAGTATTCATTTTGATGCGATTTGTCCTACACCCAATTGTCGATTTGTCCTACGCCTAATTGTCGGAGGATTTTGAATTGGGAGCATGCGATTCATTGTAAAGAACTCCATGTTTTCAAATATATGCGATTCATTGTAAAGAACTCTATGTTTTCAAATATAGGCATGCTAACATGATTTTCGGCTAAGGAGACACTTGTGACTGATCCGTTCTTAACTGATCCGCGTGAAGGCGCTTGTGACATTCTTAACTGATCCGCATAAAGGGAGATCTAATCATGGTCTCTCCTCTGGTTTGTTTGGCTGCTGAGCCTTTTTGTTGTGGGTAAGGCGGCCCTCAACGCAACCTTTGTGAAGGTGGGTAAGCATGAAAGAGCTTGCATTGAAATCTATTTCTTCCGTTCGCTTTTGACACGTTTGGTTTTCTTGCGTCCGATGCCGTCGAGATTCTCAAGAGGGTGCATCGGATCTATCTTTAGACGTAGTTTGTAGTTTTTAAGGGGACTGATTTTGCCATTCAGAATGGGTTGACGGCGCAACTTGTTGCACATCTACTTAAGTTGTTTTAATTTAACTATAAAGATTGGAAAAACAATGTGAAAATAGCCCTTATTTACTCTCATGAACCTCATCTAGATAACTGAACTTATTGTACTTTGAAGAAATTTAAATTCCTAGGAAAATAATGGGTTTTTGCTCGTCAATCAAAGGACACTCCAAGTAAAATACTCTATATAGATCTTAAAAAGTTGGAGAAGCTTTAAAATTAGAACAGATCTAGAAAGTATTACACTTGTACACCGACTCAACATATTAATATCATGTTTTACAGATCATTCATCAACTGCAGAACATTGAATTGTACATAAGGAGGATTGCGTTGTTCTAAGATGGAGGAACAACAATGTCCCCGATGTTGTTATGCCATGGGTCAGCCAAGTGTGTGGCCAAGTTCTCCAGTGGTCCTGTTCCTGGGTACGCCGATTGCTGAACGCAGAATCCCACGAAAGCCAGCAACGCCAGACGACCTAAACAACAACAACAACCCGAGCATCAACACATTTTATTTAGTCTCGACTTGATTATAAACGAATTAGACAAATTGCAAGAAGTTTTACCATTCTTGATCTCCTTGAGCTTGTACTCCTCAAATTTCTTGGGGTCTTTGGAGTATCCCAATGGGTCGAAAGCACCACCCGGGTACTTCTTCTTCTCGGTGTCCTTCTCCATGCTTCGTTGGTGCTCTACGAAGGCTATGGCGAGGAATTCGATGACTAGGATTGTTGGTAGGTTTCCCCATGGCACAGGGTTGCCTAAGTATGTAGCTTGTCCACCTGGGATCGCTGCCCACTCTTGTGCCTTCACCCAGTTGCCTAGCCCCAACGCCTCTGGCACCAATATCCCTGGCTACACCAAACAATTACATTAACCCATCATTAACTAATGTGTACCTGCTAATCATCTTAATTAATTTCTAAATAATTCATCTACTTACAACAGCAAGCATCGCCCATCTGCAGTGAATCAGCTCGGATTCCTTGAACCTCTCAAAGTTCTCCGGCACTGTCGCTAGCCCTAGTGGATCGAATCCAAAGTCACTGAAACACATAAACACTTATATCGTTAAACTCTCTACTGTTGTAGGTGACTTATATAAGATTGAATAAGTAGCAGTCATATGTATACCCGGGAGATGATCCGTCGAGGTGAGGAGGCCTGGGCTGGCCGGGCATCCACTCGGCGGACATGGTGAACTTAGACGATGTTGGTCCGACGTTAGGCATGCCCACGTTCGTAACGAACTTGGACTTGGATGAAGAGAGGGACGACGGGAATACGGCGGCGATGCCGCAGCTCATCAATGCGTTGGAGGCAGCCATTTTTGTTGTTGAAGATGGAAAAGAGTGAGCCAATGCTGGAAAAACCCAAGGCAGGGAAGGGTAAGTATATGCAAAGGAAATTTGTGGGTGAGATAGGCGAATCTAAATGCTTAAACTCATTGGCTACTTGTTGCTTGCATGTTATCCATTCATATACCACGTGGCATCTGCCAATCGATTTCAGTTTGCCACGCTGGAATAATCAAATGGGATATTGGTGTGTTTGTGGTTGCTATTGGACTTCCGTGTCAGATCTCCAAAATCTCTTATCATGCAACAAATTTGGGGGAGGATATCTAGTAAATCAAGGATTACAACTTGGGAATTATTAGGTGTCATGGTTTTGGATTTATAGATCCAATTTTAATCAGAAAATTTTTAGTTCGACCTCGTTTATTTTTATAAACAAACGAAATATGGCCCAACTTTTTTAAGTTATGTTAAAATTCAGGCTTGATTTTTCGGTTAGAATAACATCGTAGGCT
This sequence comes from Fagopyrum tataricum, assembly GCA_002319775.1. Taxonomy (NCBI): domain Eukaryota; kingdom Viridiplantae; phylum Streptophyta; class Magnoliopsida; order Caryophyllales; family Polygonaceae; genus Fagopyrum; species Fagopyrum tataricum. The sequence continues at coordinate 2,407,756 of CM008285.1, read as the reverse complement.
TGTTATAGTAGTCGAGCTACTCAGACCCGACTCGGAAAAAAAACTCGTATTGAGATCGTTCGTTTTTTAAATGAGCCAAATATATACATAATTTAAAGCTCGATTAAAATTTAGACTTGACTCAAACTCAACTTGTCTATAAACGAGACGATTTTGAGTATGTCAAAATTCCGCTCATATAACAACCCTAATTTCACCAATTTCTTAAATTGTATATATATAAATATATTCTATATTACTATTATGGGTGTACATGTTCATATTTTTTTGGTAACGAGGACTATGTTCATATATGAATCGAGTCTTGGAACTGATGTCTGATGTTGCCCTGATCATTTATGCTTTATTATTGTGTTGTGTTTGCTGTTCTCATTGCAAGGTTTGTATTAGGGTGTGTAATATATATTGTAGTAAGTGATTGAGTGTGAAATACTTAGACTTTCTTGATTGAGTAATATATTAAAGTTAGGTAATGAAATAAGGTGTGTACGACTAGACTTGGACATCACGGATTCGGGCCGGGCTCTCATGAAAAATTCACCTGTTTTTGCAGACTGGGTTCGGGCCGAGCCGGACTTCGGGTATAAGGTCTTGTCCGTACCCGGCCGAACGGATTTCAGGTTGGGCGGGCGGGGCCCATTTTTTATATATATTTTGCTGAAAAATAAAATTATACGTATTAAATATAAAATAAATAAAATTATAATACATAATTCAAAGTAGCTCAACAGTCGTGAACATTTGAATCTTATCTTGAGGTACCGGATTTGATTTATACTATTCGCATATATATTTTACATATTTAAATTAAAAAATAAATAAAAAGGGCTTTTGGGTCGGGCTTAGCGGTCCAGACGGGCCTACACCCTTGCCCGTACCGCCCGATGGGCCAAGCTTAGCGGCCGGGCCTACCTTATGCGCCATACCCACCCGTTTTCACGGGTGGGTGGGCGGGCTTGTCCGCATTTGCCCAGGTCTATGTATGACATAATGAAAACTTTCTTGTGTTTCCGGATTATTTATATACACGGTTCTTTGGAGATCAATTTAAGATATATGTTTTGGGTATCTAATTTCGATATTTCGATATTAGGTTCGGTTATATATTTTTGGGTATTCAGCTTTGGATATTGAATTTCAAATATAATAATTTGGTTGCTATGTTTCAGGTATTAAAATTAAAGAAGTACAACTCGAGGGTCTTACACAAATTTATATTTCAACCATTTATCTATCAGATTGAATAATTTTTCATAAATGTCACTCCCTTCGATCTCTTAAGTTCCTTAAATCCTCTCCAACCGAACACATAGTCCTCATTAGCCAAAAAATATGAACATAGTCCTTATTAAACAATCACTAGCGACATGAACAACATAGTCTTCATTTGCCATCTCAGCATAGTCTTCATTCACATGCATCAGGCCGAGACTCGATATAGATGATAGTATGATACCCAAGTAAACCTACATTTCCTGCCTTTTTTATTTTAAGAAAATTATATAAATACAAAAATGTGAGCAGGGGCTTCTTTTCTCTTACGAAATATACTAAATTATATTTTCTTTGTGCACCTAAGATTTTTTACTACCGTGGAAAATACTTTCGATTCTTTCAAGTTCAATTTCTTTTATATATAATAGTTTAGCGGGAAAAAAGTACATCAAGCAAATTTATGATGAAAATACCTCAATCGGCTAGTTATGTGGGTCTCGAGGTTTTTTATTTTACCTAAGAAAATATTTATAATTAAATTGTAAATTTATAAGAATTAAATCAGAGTGAAATATATATATATATAAAAGATCAAGTAAGAACTATAGTTACGGTAAAAAAATAAGACTAATCTAGACAGCATGAATAAATAAAATCAACAGTCATTATTCAATATTATTTTGGTATAGTAATTAGATGATTGATACTTTAGGATATATAAATGGTTATCTTTTAAACTGCAAAAGATATTTACTACCATTATATAATTTGACACAATTAAGATTAACCTATTATTTGATCTTGTTTATTTTACCCGTTCCGGCGTTTTGCTCATAAATTGAACTTAACGTGCATGATACATATCATTTGATCGTACAATGTGTAATATTATAATATATGCACGAAATGTACGTGTGCACAAAACATGTCCAACCAATACATGTACATTGATGTTCATTTGCACTTACTCGTGCATGCTTTCAAAAAAACATAAATCGTGTAATACATACTAGTGCACTCAATGCAACTTACTCGTGCATATTATCTCTCATTCATTTATTATTGCACGAGTAAAAATTATATCTATATCTCTCTTTCATTTACTAGTGCATGCTTTCAATTAAAAAAACACATAAAATACATGTAATAATAAATAAAACGGTACATAAAACATACAATATTTAAACTACACGTGCAATAATACTTAATCGTGCATGCTTGAAAAAAAATTACTCGTTCATGCTCTTTGTATAATACTTAATAGTAAATTTAAATTAAATGTCTCTATTTAATTATATATAAAAATTAAGATTCAAATATTATTATTACATCGAGTTAGAAGTTAGGCGGGCAACAAGTTGTGCCACCAACCCTTTCTGAATAGCAAATTTGATCCTCCTAAACACTACATTTGAAGACCTAGGTGACACAAAATTACCATGCAAGACCCGTTGCACCCTCTTGAGAATCTCGACGGCATCAGGCGTAAGAAAATCAAACGTATCAAAAGCGAACGGAAGAAACACATGTTGGTTTTGAAGACAAGCTCTTTCATGCTTAGCCACCTTCAAAGAGGCCGCGTCGAGAGCCGCCTTACCCACCACAAAAGGCCCGTTACCCAAACCAACCAAAGTGAACCCTCAAAGCCGGTAGTTTGGGCGATGGCTTTGGCTCGGGCACAGGTGAGCGGTCCATCAAAGCGAACCCTCAAAGCCTCATCCTCATCATCTACGGTCAACGTAGTCAAGGGCGCATCACTAGACCTGTGCAAAACAAGAAATATCGAACCCTGTAAAACGATTCTCCCACCAACGCTTTCCTCTTTTTTGTGTAGAATCGAAGGTGTAAAAACCGAACCCTAGAACCGTGCAGGATTCTGGACCATCATTAGCTTCTTCCTCTTTCCGTAAAAAACTTGGGGTAATCTTTAATCGAAAAGCTTAGGGCTTGTAGATATCTGTTTATAGAAGCCCTTCTTCCTCTCGTCTTCTGTACAAAAATGGCATCCGTTCTTCTGTACAATCGAAAAAAATGGCATACGCATATATGTTTGTAGAAGTCCTTTTTCTTCCTCTCTTCTTCTTCTTTTGTACAATCGAGACAATGGCAACGGTTCTTCTTATGTACAATAAAAACATTGACATCTGTAGAACGGTTTGTAAAAGCTCTTCTTCTTTTGTACAATCGAAACATAAACAATGGCATTCAGAGAAGCAAATGAAAGTCATGTGAGCTACACACGAGAGAAGGAGGAGTATTTGTATCTTTTTCGTATTAATAAATATTTATAAATCTATTTCAACTAAACGAATTATGTATTTATTCATAATATTTTAAAAAAAATCAAAATCTACAAAATAATACTAGACAACTTCAAACTACAGCTACAAACCTAATGTTACTGAACATGCCCTTACACACGATTCACACTACATAAGTATGACTATGCAATATTACTTTCATCTAATTTTGCCTCAATTAATAGACCAATATTTTACACACGATTCACAATTTCACAATTTCACAATACATGACTACCCAATTTTACTTTCATCTAATTTTGCCTCGATTAATGCACCATTTTTTCCCAAAAGAAATTCTTAAACGAGCACTTTTCTTCTTTTATTTATAAATCGAACCCATATTTCCTTGACAAATCAAAGAATATAGAATAATAAATTAATAATAGATCTAGAACGAACAAATCAAGGAGAATCAACTTGAACATTTTTTCATCGGCTCTTTCTTCGGGCACTCCCTTTCTCCGCGTTGAACCCGATCCTCCGGAGCAGATTTCCGGCGGCCGCTGAATGAAAACCGGCAATAGCTTGCAACCCAGTACGTTGTTCATCTTTGATTTTGTTATCTTTTGTTTTTCTCAATCAAGAGATCTGAGCTGCTATGTTGCCGCTCGGAAATTGACGAGCACTTTGAACTCGTTTGCATTTTGAATTTTTGCTTGTAGTTCTCATTCTTGCTTAGCGAATTCCATGTTTTATTATATAATCTCGTGTGCTTTTACCTGAAAAAATGGCAGATATTTAAGCAAATGTGAAGTTGACAATAATTAGAGAGAGCTCAAAACGAAAAGTCGTTCAGAAGCAGATACAAAGGGAGAAAATTTATAGGCATGTAATCTGCGGTCTCATCTGGAAAAGGAGATCGCAATCATCTGTACGGCTTGAGCAGCTTCGCTTGCTTTCTCCCCGTCTCTGTTTGAGCAAAGTTCTGGTCCTAGGGTTTGCAAAAAACTGTTTTACGGTATGCTTTCAATTAGTTTGTATTTTATGTTATCATCTATGTATTTTATGTTATTATTTAGGACTTTTTCAGACAATTTCTTGTGCTCTGTGTTTGAGTGAAGTTTTGTGCATAAATTATAGCTCAGGTAGTTCATGTTATCGATAACTTACGGGGTACTCTGGATGGATACCTGAGACTTAAAATCAGTTTGTTCTTGAATAGTCAGGACGTAAGAATGCCAGGCCTAATTACAAATCAATTGGCACGTGTCTATGCCTTGTAGTCAAGTGAATTTCTATTGAATCAGAATGTGCATCAGTGCCTGTAAGTAGTTTCTGTGCTTTTTGATTATGTATGCTTGCAAGAAGATGGATAAGAATAGGCTTCTTAGTGGATCGGTTTCTGAGTAGAGAAGTGAAATTGAATGTTGGAATTTTCTTTTGTATCCTTAAGACACAGGAATGCAAAGACTTTCTTACGGCATGTTGGATGTGTCATCCCTTTATACTTCAGTGATTTTCTACGCTAGCTGTGAATTATGTTGGTAGGTGGCAACTTGGTCTTCTTTAAGGCAATGAAGGAACTTTAAAGTTCACATTAAACATAATAACCTAGCTAGTTGGCGATGCACAATAAGGAAAACCTTTGTGAAGAGAAATATCTTTATAATGTAGGAACCTGACTTACGTTACGTGAGTCATCAGTCATGTGACATACATCGAAATTATCATCCTTGACAAATGACAGAAAATAGAATGCACATAATCCTAGGGGTCCAAGTTATGTTACCAAATCAAATATAAAGTTCAAGAAAATATTCACTTTGGGGTTTGAAGCTAGGCAAAATTTGGATACTTTCATTTGGCATAACTAATTGACGTGAAAATTTTCATCCTTGTTTTTGCCATTAGTATGTAAAGTGTTGTGAATAGGATCATCACCACATGTTATTAGTTTTAGACACAAGTTTATAACATATGATGTACGGGGGAACATGTCAAACAAGAGTTGCAATGTTGCTCCTTATAACAAAATTAAGTGGCACTCAATGTTGGAACATCTTATCTGGTCCTACTCCTACTGTATATATATATATAAATCTCAATGTTTTGCTACAATTCATGCAAATACTGTATACTATGTTTGTTAAACATGACTGGATTGAAATTCAGTTTTCTAAAGACTTAAGGAGGCATTTAGTCAGTTTGTGCTTGATGGCGAGCTCTCTCTCCACTTTTATCTTCAGCTTGCATGCTCACTATGACTTATAATTTTGGGTTTGAAGGAGGGAAAACAATCACTAATTAGCAAACAATGATCAGTATAAAGAAATGGGGAGACTACAGAGTGATGCGATGTAATAGTCCCTTATGTAGAAAGCATAAATATTTTCCCAAAGGAAGTATTAAATTGATGCATGTATCAAGTAATTAGATTCTGATTTTATCTCCCTTTTGGATGGATCCATGCTAAATATTCAATAAGAAGTTATACTTAAGTTGATGGCATCCAACATTAGAGTATTAGACAATATGAAACATTGCTAAATAGATGTCCCTTAGTAGGGATGACAATCACACCCACATTTGACAGTCATCCATTCACCCAACTAATCGAAAGGGTGAAAACCCGTAAAGTGCGGTTAAAACTCGGGTGACGGTTGATGGTTCAGTTACGTTTTCAGGTGATGGTTTCCACTGTCACCCGATCCGAGTTTTACCCGGATCCTTATCAAAAATAAAGAAAAAGTAAATAAGTCATTTATATGTATAGTCTTATTTACATTATAACGTGAGCAACACTTCTTCAATCGTTTTAATTGCTCTATACTCCATATCCTATCCTTTCAATATTACGTATCAATGATTTTCAAAAACATGGTACGGTTTCTAAAGATGAAGAATTTTTGGTGGATGAAATTTCTTACTATAGTGAAATAAGTCTTCATCTGAGAATTCTATAGAAGAGCATTTGAGGTTAAAATTTGTAACTTGAATAAATAACTTGTAAATTGTATATATTAATTTCATTTCTGTTTAGTTTCAACTTTCAATCTTTTGGAATTCAAGTGGAATTCAACTTTCAATCTTTTGGAATTCAATTGGAATTCAAGACATAATTCTTAATTGTCTATTTGTGTTATCAAATTACGTACTATATAATGTTTGTGTTTTGATTTCCGTCATGATATAATAAATTTTCATCTATTGTGAAAGTTGCAGTTATGGTTTAGGGTGAAGGGGTACTCGGGTGATGGAAGTGATGGAAGTGATAAGACACCCATCACCCGACCCATTTCCATCCCTACGGACCTATCCTTAGACTAGTACTTCTAGTAACAAGTACAAATGAAGAAAGTAAACCTGTCATAAATATTACTAGCAAAATATTTTAGTTAGAGAAAACTAAAAAAACAATAGAAATAATTATGACTGATAATTATACCTGGTGACCCCTACCAAAAGGAGAAGGCTTGATTGCTTGAAGCAGTGTTCTAAAAGGTACAAGGCGCACCTAGGCACAGGGGCTCTTGGAGCCTAGGCACATTGTGTCCAGGCGCGTCCCTCTGATTTTTTTATTTATAAAACACCTAAATTCATATTAAAAAAAAGTTCATTTGTTCAACAAATAACATGGTAACTCAAAAACAACAAACACAAGCAAGAATATGAACGAAGAAGTAGAAAAAAGATAGTTCTTCTAGCAAATGTAGCAACTGCAAACTGTGCAGAGGGGTACAGCCGATCAAGTTATCAATTACTATGCGAGGAAAAGGGGAGGATTTGATGGAAAGGGAGATGGGGGGTAAATTATTTCAGGAAAAGGAGTCGAATGGAAGAAAGTTTAAGAAAAAGAAACCGTGATTCAGAAAGTTATGGCAATATGTGATTTTATGAATGATTTATTATTGAAGGACTTCCATTTCCGAAAGATATGAATTTCCTTCAATTTTAATAAATTGAAAATAGGATTTAAGTATGTTTTCAAAAAATATTTCTGTACTGATTTTGTACAAAAACAAAAGGCACGCCTTCCTGCGCTTAGGCGGCCTCTTTGAAGGGGCCGCTCCTGTGTGGCTGTGTATATGAAGGCGCAGGATCCCTGGCGCCTAAGGCGCGTCTTTTAGAACCCTGGCTTGAAGGGAGAAGACAGGAGTATTGTGACAGTATCCTAATTATACCTTTTAAAGGATGAGATACAAACAATTTGTCCTGCTCAGGCTTTAAGAATTCTTTTTCCAAATTAAGAAGATGGAATGCCCATTTTTATTTTTATAAAATATGTCTTACAATGGATATAGCAATTAATGCCATCCTCTTTTTGAAGGATTTGGTTCATTCTTTAACAAGATGCAATTGGACCATTATGTTGGCCTCCTAGTTCGTACTTTTTGTTGGTTAAATTGGGCTTAGTTTTACGTGTCAATATTATGCAATAAATTCCGCTGTCTCTATCTTCTTATTCAGCCCTTTCTGCAGGTATGATGGACGTTCCGTTGCTGAAAGCTCTTCTTAACAACATCTCTTCCTTCTTTCGTTTGATATCTTGTGACAACTTCAATAGTGAACCATTGAGGAAAAACTACCTGAAGATAGAAGAAGTATTGAAGTTGTTGAAGCCAATACTTGATGCAATTATTGATATTGACTGGGTTTCTGATGATCTGGTAAAGAATGCATTTAATCAACTTGGTCAGGTTGTTGATGAATCCAGGGATCTATTTGAGAGCTGGCATCCATTGGCAAGCAGAGTCTATCTCGTATGTTTCTGGATCTTATGCTAATACAATAAGAGCATACCCTGCCGTTTAATGTGTAGAACTGCCATATAAGTTGCCTCACATACAAGTTATGAAATCTTTCCCTTTTTTCATCTGCCCTGCATAAAAATGTGAGATAATGCAATGACGCATGAGTCTTCATGTGTTTCCTGTAAAATTTATTTATATATATACACTTGATATACGCTCCCCAACATATTTTCTGGTATTGGCGGCTTTTGCAGTCACATTGTGCCATGACCCTTCAGAAGTAATATAGTGCTTTTTTTTTTTCCTCCCTTAATATTGCTCAGGTTCTTCAAGCAGAATCGTTAGTAGCAAAGGTAAGGACCTCTACTTTGGAAATTTTGGAAGGTCTAAAGGATGCCCATGAAAAACTTCCTGCTGAGTTTAGTTCATCGTCTATTGAGGTACTAGATTGCATTTTCTTATTTTATAAAATGACTACTTGAAGAAGAGTTGCGAGGTTTTTGTCATGTATTGTGATATCTGATACTGCCATTTGATATAGCTTACACATGCTTTAAATCCAGTTACTTTATGGTATTTTACAATTATATGCAAATCTCGTGCAGCACTGCATTCAAAAGGTTAAGAACATATTCTGTGAACAGACAGAAGCTATCATTTCTGAAGCTGTAAATGATCATGTTGCTGGCCATGGGCCTAGCCCCGAGAGATTGATCAAAATTGCTGATTCTTTAGGGTTAAGGTCAAACCAAGAGATCCTTATTGAGGCCGTTGCCCTTGAAAAGTTGAAGGAGAATGCTGAACAGGCTGAAAAGAATGCAGAGGTTGAGTATCTTGATCAATTAATAGCTGTTATCATGTGCTTGCATGATCGCCTTGTCATGATGAAGCAGTCCCAGAGCTCTACTCCCATCCCAATACCAGCTGATTTTTGTTGCCCCCTATCACTTGAGTTGATGACTGACCCTGTAATTGTGGCCTCAGGCCAAACATACGAACGTGCCTACATCAGGAAATGGCTTGATCTTGGTCTTAATGTTTGCCCTAAGACAAGGCAAACTCTAGGTCACACCAATTTGATACCTAATTATACTGTCAAGGCCCTTATTGCTAACTGGTGTGAGCTGAACGATGTAAAGCTTCCAGAGCCAATGAAGTCAATTAGCGTAAATCAGCAGTTGTCCCTTGTTTCCCCTAGTGAAGGTGGAACATTTACGGCACCTCATTCAACACGTGACCAACCAACATCCCCCGATTCTGCCAGGTCTGTAGATGGAAGGACTTCATCCATATCACCTCAACGTTTCCATGAAGATCCTTCATACTCTCATGGTGTCACAGATGATGATTCCTTGGAAATTGGGAGATTATCCCTAGAAAATGGTCGGGCCTCTTTGTCACCGTCAAGGACAGAACCTAGTGCTACCGGCGGCACCCATGAAGAGTTACCCGAGGCACAACAGTCATTTGGAGATCCCAGTCAGGTCTCACAGGGCTCTGCAGCTGATACCAGTGACGGATCAGAGGAATTGATCAACGAGTCACATAATGAACCTCATGTCAGGTCATTTCCACAAGATTCTATGCGATCCCGCAGTCAAATCCCTCCTTGGCGTCGTCCGTCTGGTAGGCACGCTCCAAGAATTGTGTCTTCCCCTACAATGGAAACTAGACCCGATCTCTCAGGAATTGAAGCCCAAGTTAAGAGGCTAATGGAGGACCTACGTAGCTCTTCAGTGGAGAGACTTAGAGAAGCTACATCTGAATTACGCTTCCTTGCTAAGCATAACATGGATAACCGTATTGTCATCGCAAGCTGTGGAGCCATTATAATGTTGGTGAATCTCCTTACCTCAACGGACCCAAAGACTCAGGAAAACGCCGTGACAGCTCTGCTTAACTTATCAATCAATGATAATAACAAAACTGCAATTGCAAACGCTGATGCAATTGAGCCTCTTATCCATGTTCTTCAGACCGGAAGTCCGGAGGCTAAGGAGAACTCAGCTGCCACTCTTTTTAGCCTCTCGGTAATTGAGGAAAACAAAGTAAAAATTGGGAGATCTGGTGCTATTGGTCCTTTGGTTGATTTACTAGGAAACGGCACTCCAAGAGGAAAGAAAGATGCAGCTACTGCTCTGTTTAATTTGTCTATATATCACGAGAACAAAGGGAAGATCGTGCAAGCTGGTGCCGTCAAATATCTAGTTGAGCTAATGGATCCGGCTGCTGGAATGGTCGATAAAGCTGTTGCTGTATTGGCGAATATCGCCACAATCCAAGAGGGTAGGAATGCCATTGGCCAATTTGGAGGCATTCCTGTTCTGGTTGAGGTTGTTGAGTTGGGATCACCTAGAGGAAAGGAAAACGCGGCTGCTGCCCTTTTACATTTGTGTACAAACAGTGCTAGGTTTTGCAATATGGTATTACAAGAAGGGGCCGTACCACCGTTAGTGGCATTGTCACAGTCGGGCACTGCAAGAGCTAAAGAAAAGGTATGTATTTTACAAAACTTGTAAAATTTACATAATCTTTACATACGATGGACTTTAAACTCATGGCTCTTAATCTTATCAGGCGCAATCGCTTCTTAGTTATTTCAGAAGCCAACGACATGGTAACCCAGGAAGAGGTTGAGTATGTTGGGTTTTCTGTATGTGCCTGCCTGTACATGCGTGTAAATTTGGTCTTGCATATTCTGCTTAGTTCATTGACATTATGATATGCCCAAGGTGTGAAAGAACTTTAATTGAGTAGCTGAGGAATTTGATTCTTTCTTTGTCATTTTTAATAGAGTTTCAACTTTCGAAATGAAAGGAAATCCCTGGCCTTGTATTTGAGATTTTGATGAGTACTGTCTACATTTTCTTGCCCAGAGGGAAGCCAAATTTGTCTCTATTTTCACTTCCTGGTCGAATACTTGAATCTCTACGGTTTGTCTTGTTTTGAGTATCGCTTTGGTTTTCAGTTCTAAGAAAGTTGCGTCATTTCATATACTAGTAATTATCAAGATTAATGAAAGACTTACTAGATGTCACCCTCCTAATAAATATGCATATTTACACCTACAAACAGGAAGGTATATCATAATTATTAAGACTAATGTTGTTTTCATTCAACTTTATTTGTACGCATCGGGATAAGAATAGTTCATATCATAATCATTTCAGACCCAGACGTGCTCGGACTCTATATATACATCCAACGACTCAATCTTGAATAGTAGAAACTCGAACCTAAAGAGTCAACAGTCTTAGTCATAACTTGGTCACGATGCTGACTAGTTGATCCCAAGAACAAGTACAAATATTCCCACCAAATTCAAATATTCCCACCAAAAAAAAGAACAAGTACAAATATTTGAATATATTAACCTAAATAGATATTATATTAATAAACATATATATTCAGAGAGTTGAGACTCATTCAACAGAATTGAACTCTGATATGAAACGCTTCTCTAATAAAATGAGAAACCCAACTGACAAATTTTATGCTTTGCTGTACTAATTTTAATTTACTTTTTTTTATTATTTGAATGAGAAACCCACAAGACCTCTATTGTGGATTTGTGGATGCTCTAATCCTTCTTCTTCTTCTTCTTTTTATTTATTTATTTATTTATTTTTTTTATCTTGAATAGAATACAACACAACGGAGTAAGTTATCCCTGATTACTAAGTAGCCAATCTTTTCATGCCAATAAAGAATCTACCATCCGAAACTGACCCTCTATGTTATAGCCACTTGAGTTTTGAACTTGTTTTCATATAGAGGCATAATAAATACAATTCAGTACTTACATATATGATGTTAGTGTATCACGAAGCACAGGAAACTGGTCTGATCAGTTCTGTGCAGTAGGACAAAATTCAACTTACCCACACTTGTTAGAAGCAGTTGAGAAATGAAATGTTCACCTTGAGAAAGATAATGAAAGGCAAAGAAGCATTGCCCTTTCTTGGAACATTTCAAGATATAAGTAGTTACGTGCTCAGTTTATTTCCTTTGAAGGATCAACATAGCCATGAAAGCTACAATACGGCTAATTACACCATAAAGAATCATGACCGAAATGCAATACCACCAATGCTGAATATTGTAGCCGAATTTGAGAAGCGCAGCACAACGTGTAATGAGCCATGCTCCAGAGTACCTGAATCACAAATAATATGAAAGGGCTAATCAAGATATATTGTTTCAACTTAAATAATTAGATGTCATGTTTAATTATGCAGTTTTGTAGCATGGGAGTTTTTTTTTTTAAAGTGTAAAATGTAGTATAACCGGGTCAGTATGATATGAGGGAGAGAATGGTTAGGATTACCTCTTTGCAGTTGCAATCACAAGTGCTTCCAAAGCCCACTTTGGATAGCTCATATTAGCTATGAACCTCAGATTAGGATTAGATAGTGCCTGACTTGCAATGAGAGTAAAACAAACAGGTAGGAGCACAGAAAACTGCAAGAATAAAGTTTATTTTAATCATTAAATCTGAAGTTAGTTCCTATTTGTAATTTGAAGTTAAACCAACCAGCTGAGCAGGAGCAGGATGAAGGAAAACAGCAAATGCATAACCAATTCCAGTAACACAATACACCAGACAGACCAAAACAATGTAGATGTCCACGAAAGCAGTCCTTGGATTCGTGAAGAAGTAAAACATTGAGAGATACACTATTGGCTTGAACAATGTATTGAAGTGGTCAATCGTATCCTTTGCAAGGAAGCTTGCTATGCTGCTAATACCAGAAGAACTCTCTCTCCAGTACTGTAACTTGTCTAGAGAAAACGTCCTTAATGCTGCAACTTGACATAAAAGAGCTGGCAACAAAAACATAAATTTCAGAGACAAGATTATTAGATAATTAATTTTGGGTACCAACAAGTGAAGACTTACAAACAGAAATTAGTGTGTATGAATAACTAGATGCCCCAAAACTTGCATCACTAATGCTTGAAATTGCTCCCAAACAAGCACCAGCAAGTAATAAGATGAGATAATCAGTTGCTTGCAACCTGGCTTCACGTAAACGCTGCTTGCTTATCCTAACAGATCACAATCATGATAAACACACAAGATAAGAGTTCAATAATCCAGCTAGGAGTCAAAGAATCACAGAGAAACTCAAAAAATAAAATTAAAAAAATTCTAGACTCGCCTTCCAAGAAAATACTTATACTGGATAAATATATTGGGAGTTCTCCGGTTTGTTAAGTCCTTCTCACTTTTGAAATTCTGGTATATATGATCGCGCACAAGCTGAATATGTTGTCTCATATCTTGCCATAACTCTCCAATAAAAGACTCTTCTTTGTGCAAAGAGTTATCTAGTTGATTTCCATTAGTCGTAGCAACATTTGACTGCGATTTATAACCAGGTACTTGGTACCCGTTATGTGACATCCATCTTAGTGGAAGATCCTTAAAGTTCACACTAGTGCTTGTGCTTGGTTCAGCCAAACCTTCAAGGATGTCAATGTAGTAGTCTGGAGGATTCACATGATTTGGAACGTTTATCCCTAATTGACTGAAGTAATCTTCGACAAGACTTACTGGCCCGAGATAGGCCATTTCGCCACCTTTTGCTAATAGTATTAAATCATCAAACATCCTGTACAGTGCATAGCTGAAGAAGAAAAAAAGTCAGTATTGAAGGTAAAAATACTCAGATCAATTTACAATAATAGAACAAAAAAAAAAGATGGTTATCATTTTTGACACAACATTATCTCTCTTTAGATTGTGTCGTTGTATAAATGAGGAAATATCAGATGAATTTACAATAATAGAACAAAAAAAAAAAGATGAATATTTATCTATCTTTGAATTACCTTGGTTGATGAACTACCATACAGATGTTCACTCCTGCCTGAGCTTCATGTTTAAGTGCTTGGAGAAGCAGCCGTGAGGATGAACTGTCTAAACCAGACGTCGGTTCGTCTAAAAATAGAAGAGAGGGTTCTGTGACCAACTCTAATCCAACATTTACCCGTTTCCTTTGACCACCAGAAATTCCCCGTTTTTCAACTGTTCCAACAAGGGAATCTCTTACATCATGTAACCCCAAATTCTCTACAACTCGTTCAAGAACTAGGATCTTTTCGGCTTTCTGCAAGTCTGCAGGCAGTCTTACAAACAATAAAAAAATATGATCAACGAACAAGGATGTCAAGGACTGCTAAAAGTATGTGAAAGGGAGCTATAGCAGAATATGAAAAATATCATATATACATATATATATATATATATATATATATATATATGACAACTTCTCACCTTCCAAATATACTAAATTCATTTTCTTATAAGAAAATTCTAACTAGATATAACTTGAATATTGGAAATTTCGAAATTATGTCCAGAACGTTTGAGTTTGTACAGCTGATGAAAGTAACACACAAATTACACGAAGAAACTATAATTCAACATGAAGTAATCTTTGATTTATAACTTTCTTAATAACCTTGGAATCTTCTAGGATGACAATATGAAACTTAGGGTGTTATTAAAACTAATGACAAAGTTCAAACAAGGAAGTATTAAGAGCATACCTACACCGTGCACTGAACCAAAGATTCTCCTCCACAGTCAAATTTCCATGCACAATATCATCTTGGGGCACAAAACCTATGAGTTTCCTATAAGAATGGATTGATGTAGGCTGGTCATTTATAAGAATAAAACCATGTCTGGTGCATCCAGTTGATTTCCCTGCAAGGGCAGAGAGAAATGTTGTTTTTCCAGCACCTGATGGTCCCATCACAGCTGTAATATGACCGGCAATAATTTTCCCTGTAAGACATTTCAAGAGGCATTTTTTCTTCCCCTTCAGTGTGAGGGTTAAATCTTTAAATGAAACCTCGATCAAAGGTCTTTTCTTCATAGGAGAAGCAGTAGCCATCGAAATCACACGTGAAAAGTTTATGTTTTCATTCTTCCTCTTACGAGCCTTCTCTTTCTGGATTTGACCAAATGCATACTTGAAAATCTGTGTGTCACTGCTCTCATTTTCCTTGTGTACCTTCCTTTCTGCACTTTCATGTTCAATCTCAAGAGGATGATCACAATGAGGTAACAAAGAATCATCTACCATGTTATCTTCTGTATATAACATCCTATGTTCCCCTAGATGATCTTTACGAGAAAATTTTCTGGATAAAGTGGCATGTAATTCTGCTGCTTGCTTTTTAGCTGCCTCTTTTACAGCTTTCCACCTTGCACGAGCATTTTCACTTTGTTGTACACTTCGTGCAGCCTTTTCTCTTGACTTGGCCTGTCTCCGGTCACGAGTATGGATGATTTGATCTGAACAATTGTAAATGATGAGAAGAAGAGCAATTAAAACAACCTGCATCAACAACAGAAAGGCATTAGTTTCCTCTTTTGTGATAATGAAGATGATATAGAGGAGCTTTTATAACCAAAGAGTGAAATTTAGTTCTAATAGCCATCCCCTGGTGATCAGTTTCTAAACTTATTTTGTAAAGCTTATATCTGCATAAACTTCAACAAATTATGTGAACAGGATTAAGAATCGACGACATGTAACAAGATTTTGAGGCTTTCATCTAGCGGAAAAATGCAGGCTTTTGAGTGGCATAATTCTGGGAAACCTCAATCAATATTGCAAACCTAAGTGAACTTATCAATTAATGGGTTCAAGCATGAATGCATATCAACTCACTATAAGCATTATTCCATATGTATGAATATTCTGCTTAGCTGTATTTTCTTTGCAAGAAATCAGCTTGGAGCAACCTGCAATTTTCAAGAAGAACAAAAGTTAGTCTTCACAGTCAAAGTTAAGCCATTTACACTCTCCAAGATATGAAAGCTGATATTTTTTTCTAAAAAAAACTCGTGTCAAAAGAATAGACTGATGAGTATTATATCATATTGGAAACTTACGTGATTGAGACGTGGAACCTGTCCGGCAGTAAAATCTGGCAATCCACATAAAAGAGTCAAAAAAATGTATTTTGATCCATACACAACAAAAAAAATGTATGGACTTTGAGTACATGTGAAAGGGAGTACCCACTAGAGCAGGGACTTTGTTGCGTTGTTATTGGGCAGTATGACCCTTCAGGACAAAATATCTCCCTCGAGACGTCAAATCTAGACCAAATATTTGCACCACCACAGTGATGTTCAGGATGTCCAGAGGGTAGCCGATAATTGTAACTGCAGAAATACTTTATTAAGGTTTTGCATAGAATGTCAAACTTCTGGAGGGTAACTATAAAGCACTTAAAGGCTCGTTAGGGTCTTACGGCTGACATAAGCCACTTGTAGCATCATACGTAGCACTCCGACACGAGGCACCCAAGGGACAAGCTTCAAAAGAAAATTGAAAAATGACCAACTAGAAGAGAGAAATATTTTAGAAAAAAAAAAAAAGAAGACAGCAAGACAGTGTAGAATTCTCGGTTGGTATACTCACGGAACATGCAAGTAAGTCCCTGTGGGCAAAAGAAACCCTCACAGCAAGGCCGACAGTTAGAAGTTCTAGAAGGTATTTCCTTTGAATTCTTCAAATCAAGTTCGATTGTCGCATTGACACTACAGGCCCATCCTGGCTCACATCCATTAATCCATAAGGTTGAATTACAGTTCTTGCTTGGTTTCCCAAAATTAGGTCCTAGAACTGAAGTTTGCAGGTAGAACTTTAACTCTGCTGCGGTGCACAAGCGCTGCGAAAAATCACCTGTCAAAATACCGTCAGTATCAAATTTATTAGTAACAGAACACATTGCATTTAGATTCGAGATATTCGGTCCTAAAGATTAGTCTACGGATAATTAAACTGTTGTTTTAGATAGCAGTTGACCAGATACGTACTCAATGGATAATGTAGCCAACAAATATGTGCTAACAGATTAACAGATTTGCAGTATTGATTCATAACATCAGTTTAGAGTAATGATGAGATTTCATATCGAACCTTTCCATATAGAAGTATTTTCTAACACTTGTAATTGTGGAGGAGGAAATATTAGAGGTCGTGACATTATGATTGAAGTTGTTTCAAGTAAGTTCACTCATATAAGCTGATAATGAATGAGTATGATGAAGGTGAGTAGATGTAGTAAGTTTGTTCTATTTCCTTTTAGGGTTAGTTAGTGGGTTGAGCTTGGGTCCAACACGCATATTTATGGGTTTGGACTCGAATGTGCGACGAAAGCCTCTACATTATATCTGACCCGTTGAAGCTTAACATAGCCTATGTTGTTCAAAGTTTTGGGACTGGGACCATAGTCAACATAAGTCTAAAGTCCGGTTATACATTACAAAAAAGTGTTCATCGATTCCTGCATATTATCAACTTAAGAAGCTGAAGATGAGGTAAACAAAGTCTTCCTAGAAAATAGGTTTTGGCAATTGTAGAAGCTGAAATTAGTTTTACTTGTAGTAATTGATTCCAAGTGAGAAGCTAGAAAGTTGAATGTGAACTAATTGTCAAATTGTATACCATTGACAAGTTCTAGTGGCGGCGATTCCGAAAACAAGCTTAACCGAATCTATGATTCGAATTGATTACTACTGTAATAGTGAAGAAAGTAATTTGAGATGCAAGAATTTGCACTTACTAGTGTTGTTCAAGCAAGAAGCAATAAAAGTCAGGTTTGAAGTATAATTAAACGCCATGTTCCAATCTCTCAGCCTGCAATAAGGAAGAGAAATTTAAAAAATTTAAAAATTTAAAAAAAAAAAACTACAGTCGGATAAGGAAATGTGAAGTAGGTATAGATTGAAAAATTGTTAAATTTGAAAAAAAAATCCATTAATTAGCTTACGGATCGGTGATACATTCACGAGCTTCACCACGAAGCTCAGTGATGAGCAGCTTAGTGAGATTCGTAACACTAGCATAGTAAATCTCTTCTGCTTCTCCGATGAACTTGGCGTTTGGCTGAGCGCCGATCATTCCGGTCATGACTGAGCTCAGTAGCATTACTACCACCAAAGGAATGGTACATTCAACCGCCATAGCGGATTCCTCAAAACAAATCAATCGAAAAGTCTACCTTTTCAGATTCTGAGATTCAAAGAGTGAGAGGCTTTTTCCAACAGTGAAAAGAGAATAAATGGATATTTTTCGTAAAATGAAACAGAGATCGATTTGTGCAGTCAGCAAATCTAGCCGTCTCTCTCGGCGCATGGGGCTGTGCTTGGAAATTTCAATTGCATTTCTGACTTGTTTGCTTTTTAAATGTGTTCATCAGCAGTTCTTTCTATTTTCTAACAATCATCTTTTAGACGATTGAGAAAGCGGTAGCCGTTGATTTCTGTATAGATGTGGCGGTGATTCCACTTTGCACGAGTACAATCAACAAAGTACGTTTGATTGTAGTTAATAAACTTAACTAATGATTTTCTTTTTCTTTTTTTTCTTTTTTTTATTAAGAAAGGTGAGGAGCTCGAAAAACACCAAATATCCTTGATGTACCGAGAGACCGAAAACCGACAAATGAACTAACCGTCATGAAAAAAACGCAAAAACAAAACACAACACCACAAAAGGTTCGAAAAAGGTCAGCAAGAGCCAAAACCGGTCGGAACAAACAAACTACACGAGAAGACGAGGAACACGAGCCTGACAGAAACATGGAGAGGGCACGGGATAGCAAGCTGAGCTAACACGGTGTCTCGCCGCCGGGAAGTAGGATAGTAGAAACCCACAACATGGGAAGGCATACCTCCTGCGGAAATGTGGATCCCTCGACGTTCCCTCCACCTAGATGGAGGATCTTCAGAGACCTCGAACACCACCACGATCAAACAGGGGCACGTGACTACGGCATCTTCCGGAACATTCGTTTAAGTCACAACTCGAGGAAACGACTTCAAATAGAAATTGTTCCAAGCTAAAAAAGCACGGTTAAGGCCAACACTTCTCAAAAATCCGAAACTGACTTCACAAGGAAAGTCAAAATTCCGGACCAATTCCTTACGAGTTCATTGTCTATGATGCCGTTTCATATATTGTTATATATATGTATATATAATCATTTTTGTTGTTGTGATTGATCTCTTTGAAACGAGGTTGTTTGAGAAATGTTCGATAGTTTTTGTTCTATAGGTTTTGAAATTGAGCTTTGTGTTATACTTTTATGCAATAAATTCTAGCCAAGAGACTAACCTCTAACAACATGAGATTGGCTAAGATGTCCAAGATCTTTACAAATCAACTGAAGCCCCAAAACTTCAAACGAAAAATGCAAGCAATTTCAGGTTTAATAAAGGTTGGGATCTCAACAGTTCGAAGGTAGACGGAAAAAGAGGTAATCAAAAGTTTGAATATTTGGTTTAATGTACAAAAATAATATGAGCTTCAACTAGAATGGAGGAAATTGTTCAAAAATTGGGGAATAAACAGATTCAAGAAGAGATATCTCTTCAGAGTCAATAGGACCCGAAAGAATCGAGATCCAAAAATTGTTCAATAACTGTTGAGATGTGTCAAATGCACATTGATTTGTTTGAAGGATGGCCACAAGCCACAATTCAGAGCCATAGAGAGAAGCCGCAAAGCAGAACAGGCGGCACCAAGCAAAACAGAGACAAGAGCACGAAATAATTGTGCTCTAGACTGCCGACGGATAGAAGCCCTTTGGGAGGGACTAAAGAATAGTCTTGGATCTGGGATGCGGGCAACGACGAAGCGAAGCCAGATTTATTCCGAAAACGAAGGAGGGAGATCGGAAGAAAAGGTTATACGGATTCAATATTTTGTGTGATTTTGGAGAAGAAGGACGACGGTAGCCGCCGTTCATTGTATTGAAAGGGTTTCGTGAAAGGGAGCGTTTTAGGGTTTCTAATTCGTCATCACGTGTTGCACAACTAATGATTTTCTTTATTTATCATCATTACTACTCATTAGTTAAAATTTTTCTTTTAATTTTTTTTGAATTTTACTTCGATTACGACGCGAAGTGTGTAGTTTTGACGTCGAATAGTTATTTTTGTCGGTACGTTTAGAAACAACATTAATTTATATTTGGTTATTTATAGGAATAAAATGATTACACTCTATGATACTTTTTTTTTTTTAGGAAAAGAGTTTCCATACTCCGTACTAAACTAAAATTATAAACAAGTAACAAGAGGAATGCAAACTCCTCACAAATCATCCAATAGCAAATGGCTAACACTAGAAGGAAGCACCACAAATGGTGAACCCAAATCACAAGAAAAGGCATAAGAAGCAAGCGAGTTCGCCACCCTGTTGCCTTTCCGAAAGGTATGGTCGAGACTAACAATCCAGTCCCGGTAAGAAAGCCTTGACAGCGAGTCACCAGGCTAGACAAAGGGTGAGACGGGCTAACACCTTTGTGAATGAAACCTAACACCGCCATAGAGTCCACTTCCATATGGACACGGAAAAAACCGCAATCCATAGCCATGATACTTTTTTTTTGTTGGGTTAGAATGAAACCATTAAATGGAATCCTTCGTCTCATTAGTTAATTTTTTATTTGATTATTTTTGTTTGTTTTTTATAAAATAAATATGAGAATTTTTGTTTGGTGTCCTCGAGGTTTCAACTTTTCCGGTTTGTGACCATAAGGTTTTACTTTTCCGTTTGATGCCCTTAGGGTTTTGTTTTAGTCCGGTATATGTCCATTCTCATTAAATCGAGCGGGTATGGACAAAGGAGAAAGCCCGGCATGTCAAGCCCACTGACCCAAATTTTTAAAAAATAAGAAATATATATATCGGGTCAGGTTTCGAAGAGAACCATTCTTACGTGGAGGAATGAAAACTTCTAAGAGGCGTTTGATTGATTGATGAACGTCTAATTATATCAAGTAAATAATCTTATTATGGTAGGTAATGAAGTGACAATAAGCAAATGAATGAATGTTAGGTTCAGGAACATAATGGTCATCTTAATTAATATTGTTTTTCATAAATTTCATTCTATTTAATTTATAAATGTATTTTATTTACTAGCATAAGTATACTAAATGAACATAATGTTCAAGCAAATTAAATGTATATTTCTAGTCATGTTGTTATTGTGTATACGAGTTCTCTTAAATATTTTTGTATTCAATTTAATTGAACAATATTTTTATTTACTAGCGTACACATACATTTTAGATTTGTTATTCTTGTATTTACTAGTTTTCTTATTTGTTTTTTTTAACAATTGAACATACCATTCATGAACATAAAAAGGGTATAGTATCTTCCGAGTATAATAAGTATTATTATGCTATAATTAAATGCTACAATTCAATCTTCACCGTTGATCTATTATAAATTAACGACTCTTAGAGGTTCTCAATCTTCTCCGTCAAATTGGTTCTCACCCGAATCAATTCATATATTCATATATATATAGGGTCAGGTTCAAGTGAGAACCTTTCTTACGGTAGGAAGTAAGAACCTCTAATAACCGTCAAATTAATTGATAAACGTTTAAGATTTTGCACCACTGTAACGGTTTCTGGGTGAGTTTCACCAGATACAAATAGAAAATATTCACCTTCCCTATATGATAATTTATTTATGGAAATCAAATAAAATTATTAATGCAATTTATTATAATAAAATATACGCCTTCTCCTATTTTGATCGTTACTAATGGATGTTCTGATCATTCTATGGATGTTTTGATCATTCTATGAATGTTTTGAACGTTATAATATATTAACATATCACTTTTTTTAATAAAAAAAAACTACCTATGGATGTTTTGATTGTTAGTTGTGTCTATTTTGATCATTACCTATGCATGTTTTGATCATTACCTATAAATGTGTTGATCATTAACCTTGGATGTTTTGATCATTACATATGATGGTTTGATCATTATAATATAATAACATATATTTTTTAAAAAAAATTACCCATGGATGTTTTGATCATTTATTATACCTATTTTATCGTTATTTATATATGTTTTGATCATTACCTTTGGATGTTTTGATCGTTTGTTATGTCTATTTTGATTTTTACCTGAATGTTTTGATCGTTATCAATGGATGTTTTAAATTTGCAGTGGAGTTTTATGTTCAACACTTAATAGTCTCTTCCAGCATTATACATGAATACGCTATTATGCACAATTTAAAATTTTCAATACTAAACAACATGCACGATTAATTCTATAAAGTAATTACGTTATACACGAATTAAAATTTCCGTACACCCTTAAATACTTATTATTGCTTTCCATAATAAGAGACATATAATATATACTTACCACATGCACGTTGTCCGTAATAACTAATATATCATTGTATCCTTATATAGAGAATAGATCTTAATCATCCGTGCATTAATCCAACGATCTATAAGTGTTCTTATTTTTTATTGTAACACATGTTTTTACCTGATCATATCCCTATATAGACAATCAAGTAGGAACTTATTCCTCTGTAGATAGTGGGAATCTATCATAGCCACACAATCTAATTAATTGAACGACTCAGATATCAGATGGAATAATTTTACAAAATATCATAACAATCAACTACATATCATATTTATCAATAAAATCATGTTAATTATGTCGACAAAATAGCTTTTAGGACTCTATAGTGAATCAAGTAGACGAAGATTTTCAAGAATGGCGAAACACGGTGAATCAACATCAAATCTAGTATTGTTTGTTACATTATTCCGGTCATAATACATTAATGTTGGTCGAAATCAATAACTCAATTGCATTGTCGTGGTAAACATTAGATCGATCTTAATACCTTTATTTCGATCGATATTGTCTCATTGTTGCACTATATCGATATAAATACTATAAATTCGATTGATATTATTATATAACTGCAATAGATCGATCTAAACTCATTTTGTAGCCGTATCATCTAAACAATGGAACATTCCAGATTTGCGACTAAAAAATAATATGCGTAGAAAATATTCTACAAATTATTAACTTACCTTTGTTAAAAAATAATATCATTAATCCTATTGGTAATTCGATCGAACTACAAAGTAGAAAAATATTTCGATCGGAATGCTCAAAATTCAATAGATAATTTCGATCAAAATGAACATATTTCGATCGAAATGCTCAAATTTTGATAGATATTTTCGATCGAAATTTCACTATTACGTACGATCGAAATTAGTAGAAAAAACATTATTTCGATCGGAATGAACTTATTTCGATCGAAATGCTCAAATTTTGATAGATATTTTCGATCGAAATTTCAGTATTACGTACGATCGAAATTAGTAGAAAAAGCATTATTTCGATCGGAATGAACTTATTTCGATCAAAATACAAATAATACATTCGACATTTGACATACAACCGAAATTATTAGAAAAAAACATTATTTCAATCGAGATGAACATATTTTGATCAGAATGCTCAAAATTCGATTAGTAATTTCGACCAAGATTTCACTATTACGATAGAAATTTGTAGACAAAAAGCACTATTTCGATCGAAATGAACATACTTCGTAATGCTCAAAATTCGATTAAAATAAATAAATTTGTTGTCATATATGTTATTCAATCTATTGAAAGTGGATTTCTTTTTTAATTTTAAGTCAGTATATCACACCCATGAACCTTACAGTGGATCAATATTTTCAACATTGATTTATTAATCAGATGTCTCTCAGATGTTCTTACTCCCTGAATATTATATATATATAAATAAAATATTAAGTATAAATATAAATATATTTAATATCATTATAATAAATTTAATTTATTACATAAAATATCTTCTTTTTTTTAAACAAAATTTATATTATAACACATTTTTTTAAATATTTTTAATTAAATAAAAAAAGTATTAGCCCGCCCGGCGAGTACGTCGGTCGCTCCAGGCCCGTAGACCATGTTTTGCCCGTCCAGTCGGACGGGCACGGAGGCCATTACATGCCCGTCGTCCCGGCAAATCACACCCTCCATATAAATAGACAAGTTTATTTTTTATAAAGTCCGTTCCAAAAATATGAACAAGTCTAATGTAATGAGATAAAAAAATTCTCAGTTATCGGCTTCTTTTTTAATACCAAGAGCCGAAGTTTTCTAAATTGAAATAACAACGAAAACAAATAACACTCGAGTCATACCAGGAAACCTATTTCATCTCAAGTCATCTAAAAATGCCTCTATTGCATAGGGGAGTTGGAGAGGGTCATTAAAAATGTGTGAACATGTCAAAAAAAAAAAGCAAAATCAGTGATCAAGTCCTCCGACTATTCTCTTTACAGAAAGTATGGCCGAACTTAATATTTCCGTCTCGAGGAGTCTAAGACTTGACATTTTTGTATCAGTCTAAATGGCTAAATAGACTCCTTAAGTGTTGGCTTAAGGATTCGAGTTCGAATCCATAAAAGTGAGGACGAGTTGAGTCCATCTTCATATAGACTCATCGAAAACCACTATTCCAAGCGTCGATTCTAACTACCCTCTGACGTTGTGGGACACGAAATCTTAGACGTGTAACGTGTTGACCCGAGGCACAGCAGATTAAGAAATTTCCCTCCACTTTCATGGATGTGTTTTGACTTTTTTGTAACAGAAATTACGTATAATATGTTCAATAACTTGTTAAAATAAGAAGATAATAATGTATATGATCAATTATTAGAGAGGCTAAACCCCTCTCTAATCTCTATCACTTTAAATAATGCAAATTTAAATGCGTGTGTTGATGAACCACCACTCTCCCGCATATCAAAAGCCCGTTGTCAAGGTTGGTAAGCTACAATCCAGCTGCCTACTTTGACTTATAAGTCTCTTCTCAAACTCTTTTTTTTGCTCTTCATCTTTCCTGATCAAGATCAAAGCTCAAAAAATGGGGTGTTTTTCCTCTAATAGAGCAGAAAAGCAGGCAGACGAGCCAAATACCGCAAAGCCCACGTCAGTCGATAGATCATCGACTTCGACGTCAACTGATTGCGAGATGAGACGGTCAGGATCGGGATTCTACTCGCGAAATGTGTCTGACTCGAGTGTCGACTCGTATTCGAGAAACTCTTTGCCGAGTTCTTCGACAAGGACGGATAACTTGAGGGTGTTCACGTTTGAAGAGCTTAAGTTGGCGACCAAGAACTTTAGCCGATCTTTGATGCTTGGAGAGGGTGGATTTGGAGGTGTTTATAAAGGAGTCATTAGGAGTCCTCATGATATGGCTAACAAGGTTGATATTGCTGTTAAACAACTTAGCAGACGAGGATTACAGGTAAGGTCATTGTTTTGTTCTTCAAATTAGTAATGATAGAATTGTGAAATTATTTACATACAAATAAGCAATGGGCATATGATCAATAATCGACAAATCTATCAGAGCCGAGTATGAAGTCTTGTATTTTTGGCTCTTACACGTGTGTTGGTTGAAATGTAACAAGCAGGGCCACAAGGAATGGGTAACAGAGGTAAACGTACTTGGGGTGGTAGAACATCCAAATCTTGTCAAGTTAATAGGCTATTGTGCCGAGGACGACGAGAGGGGAATACAAAGACTTCTAGTATACGAGTACATGCCTAATCGTAGCGTGCAAGATCACTTATGCAATCGCTTTCAAGCACCGATTCCTTGGCTGACTCGATTGAAGATAGCCCAGGACGCGGCACGCGGATTAGCCTATCTTCACGAGGGAATGGATTTTCAGGTAATTCCTACGCCTAAAATTTAGTGTCCGTTTAGTTGGAGCGGTGGAATAGAAACGGAATGAAATCGAAAAAAGGAAATGGAAATGACGAGGTTACTTTCATGCGTTAAAAGACCCTTAAACAAACATAGTTTTTTATTGATTCGAAATTACTCTGTTTTCGGGATTAATTCTTATCGCTTCCAAACGAGCCCTAACTCTGCATTACAAATTTAACATCTTTCATGTTTTTTTACAGCTAATCTTCAGAGATTTCAAGTCTTCAAATATTCTATTGGATGACCTATGGAATGCTAAGCTCTCGGATTTTGGATTGGCGAGGTTGGGTCCTTCAGATGGTCTAAGTCACGTTTCGACCGCGGTAAGTTACCAAGTCTTACCGATCTAGTCTTACCATCCCTCTTTTATATTACAATCCAAGCCATATGATTAAACTCATTTCTGCATATCTTGAAAGGTTGTAGGCACCGTTGGCTATGCCGCTCCAGAGTACATACAAACAGGGCGTCTAACATCCAAGAGCGACGTCTGGAGCTTCGGAGTCTTCCTCTACGAGCTCCTCACAGGGAGGCGGCCTTTGGATCTAAGCAAGCCAAGGAACGAGCAGCAGCTCTTGTGCTGGATCAAGCCCTACCTCTCTGACCCCCAAAAGCTATCCATCATCATGGACCCGAAACTCCAAGGCAGCTACTCCATTAGACTCGCACATAAGTTTGTTGGTGTTGCAAACAAGTGCCTTGCACGACACCCAAAGACACGCCCTAGAATGAGCGAGGTGCTTGAGATGATAACTGAGATTGTAGATGAAGCTGAAGCTGGCAGCCCAATGTTACTCCCTTTGTCGGTTAATGGACACACCACAAAGGCCAGGATGCAGAAAAGATGGCTTCTGATTTTGTCATGTGCACGTGTCTGATAGTGTGCGGGGATCGCCGGCTTTTGGTTACCAACTTAGAGTTATTGTCCACAAAACGCTACTGAAGCTACAATTTGTCGAGCTTCAGCTTGGCCAAACAGGCATCAGGTTAGTTCTGTTGATGCTATACCATGTGAGGCCATATATAGATATTCTTTATAAGCTTATACATCACTCTTCTTCTTTTTTTTGAATGATTGTAAAGAATGTATGTGGAGACGAGTTGAATGAAGTAAGAAATGCATGGACCATTTTAGTTGATGAAACTTGACAACCCTCAGTTCAGCGATGCAAATTGTTTTGCTGGAAAATATCACAATAGTAAAACAGCGAATAGTTTTAAGTGTTCAAAACAGGAAAAACAATTTTGGGTAGCACACAATTGAAATAACAACATTCATGATTTCATGCAAGGGAAATGGGTGCATGACGGCTAAAAAACTACTGTTTTTTGTAGCAACCAAACAGAAAATAACACTGACCCATCAGCAACTAGCTTGGATTAGCTTGTCCTCATAAGATTCTCATGTGGCATCTGCAAGGTATTGAACCACAAAACCAAAACATTAATCTAGTAGAGGGGTAAAGATAATATGAATTTACTTGACAAGAACACTGGCAGGATATCATCACACATGCAGGAAGGCAATAAGAAGAAGGATATATTTGACATATAATTGCCAACCCGGAAGACAGTTAATGTTAAAAAACCTCTTCCTGTCTATCACCCAACCCGGCAAACCCACCCCTCTAATATGAAAAGCGTAAACAAAAAAATATAAGTAATGAAGTCAATAGACCTATCGTCGTGTAGATGACCGAACTATAATAACAATATCCACAAATGGCCTAGTATTACATGTGTGGATCATGATTGCTCAAGAATACAAGTCAATTATATTTATCATATTGCCATTTTACTAGTATAAATTTAATGGTTTGAGAAACCAAATAGCAATATTAATAATATTCATAAAGAAGGATGAACAATGGTCATAAGGAAGATTATATGCCCAGTGAAAGGGATTGTTTAGGGTGTGGGGAGCTGCTTCCCTTAATATAAGAACATTAGTGTGGCTGAAGCAATTGTGACAAAATGGTTTTTAGCATATTTAATCTATACAAATTCTTCTCTTTTTAGGGGTGGAAAAAAGTCAATGTTGAACATTGGCATGAAAACAAAGACCGTATAAGCAGCTTAAAAAATGACTTTCGGGAGAAGTATACCCTGCAAAATCTAGGCAGCTGGTACAGTATGTTAAGCTAATTTTCTGAGTGTAAGGATGACAGAAGTAGTGACCACTTTGATCAACTAGTGTAAACTAGTCAATAATATATTGTAGCCCTAGTAAGACTTATAAGAGTTGTATTTCTCCCAGCCTAATTTGGGAAGCCCAAATAGTAGAAAAAATTGATAAGCAAAACGATGAATGACCTGTGGGGAAAATACTTTTCATGTGATAAGGAACGTATCAACTATCAAGGGTCAGGTAGCTACTCCGGTAATATCAAAATCGGTTTCGGTAGTATGTGCAGATACTTTCAGTGATATGCCAAGCTAATTCAATAGTATGTGTATAGACACTTCGGTCATTTTGAAGCTGCTTCTCTTAAGTTGGCAGTGTAATGTTGATTGAAGTGAGTGCAACAATAATTACAAAAAAAGCTTGGTCTTGGTCACACAGTCACACGTTATAAAAAAAGCACATTAGATGATCAAGAATCAAGAGGCAGATATAAGGCCAAAAAAAAAAGTATGCTTATGCCTTGTAAAGGGGGAGAATTTCGAGTGTAGGGAAGTGTTTAGTTAGAACTAGCAAGAGAACAGATAATTAAGAGACGGATGCCAAGAGGAAAAGGGACGAACAGAAACATATAATTCAAGGATAATAAAAAGAATGTACTAGTAGATCCTTATAATCCTATCGATATTATAAAAATAAATAAAAAAGTGATCCATTTCATGATAAAGAAAGAGTAGATGCAACTAGACTCCAGGTTGATAAAGATTAGTGCAAATATGCTTTCTTCTCTATACTTATATCTCAGGATATTTACTCGTGACATCCTTGCACTAACAGTACCATCGTGAGTACTATAAGGTTCATTAAAAGTTAAAAAAGGATTAATGGTGTTGCAATATATCAAGAGAAGGGAAACTAAACATACCCGAGTGAACCCCTGCCAGACCATGTTCTAGGAGT
Organism: Fagopyrum tataricum; assembly: GCA_002319775.1. Classification (NCBI taxonomy): domain Eukaryota; kingdom Viridiplantae; phylum Streptophyta; class Magnoliopsida; order Caryophyllales; family Polygonaceae; genus Fagopyrum; species Fagopyrum tataricum. The sequence goes on along the minus strand of CM008285.1, from coordinate 2,378,814 downwards.
AACTGATATGTTCATTCTTGCACCTTGTCTGACAAGTACCACAGGTATAGCACAGCCTTGATTCTTCTGAAGTTCAGATGCAAGTTGTGCCACCAAATTGCTCCCCGAATCGACAGTTCCAAACTTCACTATTTGATCACCCAGGTGTAGACCATCTTCAGCTGCAGGGGATGCCTCGGCTATTTCATCAACTATGGCAAAAGGAATGCCTGTGATCATATCAACATCTCCAGTAGCATGTAGTGAATCATGTTCTGTTAAAACAGAGAAACGTAAAACAATAGAGTTCGGATCAGCGATGTCTTAGTAATTTTATACAATAATGTTCAAAATACGCAGTAGGGTTGCAGGCGTGACCATGAAATAGACACAATCGTAGGATTCAATTTTTCTCAGGTGGAAATGGAAGCGGTACCGGAAAGCTAAAATTTTTGGGACAATGTCTGCCAAAAAGAAATCTTGACACTTAAACCTTTCAGGAACTTAGATCTAATTTCTTTTTTGTCTTTCACAATACCTTCTTTGCGCCTATTGCAAATTTAAAAAATTCTACATCTTGCCTCCACAGAGAGTTACTTCTTATAAGAAATTAGACTCAGAGTTGAAATCTATAAGAAAGCTTTAGATTTAAGACTGCACCAATTACCTCTCATAGCATCACACTCCCTCCATTTCACAATAAAAGAGTGGTTTTAGCTCTTAAATTTAGTCTCAAAATACTTGATTCTTGACTTTTTACCATCTACTTCCCATTATGATGCGTAACCACAACCCTGTGCACTTACTGTAGGAAGAAATTTGAGAAGTCACATAAGCCTATTAAGTATCTAGTAGTTTCTACACAACTCCTTAGCCTTATCCTAAGTAATTAATAGTTTCAAGATATTTCCCTTATCATCCTTATCCTATTTAGATATTTTCTCTTAGTCATAAGTACCCTTTAATATTGTTTGGCTAAAGGACTAAGCTTTTGTCATCTATAAATAGTTTAAGGAAGCTGCTATGTAAGGGACATCTTTTGGCAAATGAATCACATTTCAAAATCTAAGTATCCATTAGTTTCTCAGTTGGTTGTGAGATACTAGCAATCCAGACCACTAGATCCTAACACATTACCCCTCTAATATTGGTTAGAATGTTAGTTGTAGTTTTCAATGAACTAAAAAGTAGGGTGAAAATCAAGGGTATAATAGTTATTTTATTGTATCCTATTAACATGTGAAAGTTGCTAAAATGAAAAGTATTTACACAGATAGCGTGTACACTGTACACTATAGGCCATTTTGAAAGTTCTTTCACCGAGGACTAAGAACATTCTTATCAAAAGTGCACACTGATGGCTTAGGATAGCAGGATAAACAAGAAAGTGACACTTGAATGGCTTAGGAAACAGGAAGACTAATCCCTAGAAATCCTATAATCCATTATAAATTTTGTGCATGGGTGGAACTCGGTTCAATCGTTCATGGCATGCATTTGGCGAAAGAGTATTAGTTTCAGGAGAAGTAATTTAGGGATGGAATTTTCTTTTAATTTTTATAACTGAAATATTATTATCTTCGGTGCTAATAAATAGTAACCTACACAAAACAAGTCAATCTGAATCAAACCAATGTGACAGTTTCCAATAAAAATTCTTTAAAATAAATGGAATTGGACTATTTTCAACAAAAGTACATAATAAGATAATACCGGTGTATAGTTGACTTGTCTTTTCCAATTCAAGAAGAATATAGATTATAATCTGTCCTTATTCATAATTCCTTTCTGAAACGTTTTCATTCCTTTTTCTTTAAGCTGGGACTTGGTTCATAAGATTGAAAGCTTCATGTCAGTTTTGAAGCCACGGACTGAAAAAGGATACTTACGCTTGCCTACAACCAAAAAATTCAGCAATACCGAAAAAAATTGTTGTAGAGTTAAGAGTTTAGTGTTTTGGTGTTTTTATGGTAGCTTGTAGCGTTTCAAAAGCTACATTTCAGTAACACTTGGATTGAATCTAAACGTTACCTCATCTATTTTCCTTTTTTTCCGTTGAAGCTGCTTTACTTGGGGCTCAATAGGACATGATCTAAGAAGTAGTTTTTCCTTATAGCTTGCAACACATTAACAAAATGAACAGGTTGCCAAATTTATGAAAGCGAGTAGCTGAAATCTCAACCAAGCAACAATCCTGTAGTTTGAATACGATAAAAACTTTCTTTACCTACAGCTGGGAGGTTGGATGGCTCAGAACCAACTTTTGATGAGTGTAGAGTTTGGATGTTCAGATTTATGCTCTCAGTAAGGTTCTTGTGATCATTCTTCAGCACTATACATTACAACAGACATATGGTGAGGACGTGAACTTACTGGCAACATGTAATTAGCTACGACAAAGTAGTAGATTCCAAGAACGATATGAAACCTATCTGATTACAAGGTTTTAGCAAACTGACAACGATTCAAAACAAAATAATTATTGTGATTTTGATGTGGTGGATCATTTTTAGCAAAATAGTAAATTCCTACAATTATACATATAATAAAGAATAGGATAGGTATTTACCAGATAATCGATGGCGGTCGGCTCTCACGTTGATAATATCCATATCCGACCGTGGAAACCCCTGCAAATTTATTCTCCAAAGGAGCTAACTTCTCAATTTATTATCGGAAAAGAAAACCTAGATTTCACATCCAAAGGGAAATTTCTGTTCATAAAAAGTGGTAGGATAGGCGATAGAGAGGGATAGAAGAGGAAGGACCTCGGAATCGACGAGATTGCCAGAGAGACCGGGAGCACCAGGTTGATTACAAAGACGATCGATGATAACGTCCATCTCAGCTTCAATGGAGGCTTTCTTGTCCATTAACGCCATTGTTTGTGCCTTCAAGTTCGTCCCTACCATTTTTGGTATAATTCTCAAATTCGACTTTGACTACCGTAGGAACTGGAATTGGAGTTTGACGACCTTAAACAACGTCTCGCTTGCCTTTGTATTTCAGCAAGTCAGCGAAGAAACTGAAGATACAGAACAGAGAGGATTTTTGTAATGAAACGCCTACCGGCCGGGAAGTCGTTTCCCTTTTTTAGGCAGCTTGCCTTGAATCGGGAGGATCTGAAGTTGCTCAACACTAAAAGGAGATGCTATTGGAAGTGAAGCAAAAAGATGTACACTATTGGGAACTTGATTCTGCTATTCGAGAATTACCTTTTAAAAAATGAAATACCTTCCCTTCTTCCCTAAGGGGACTGCCTACAAGGTATTAGTAGGGAAAAACTTGGTTGACAATAAAGTAGCAATACGTACACTGGCATAAGAATCTTTCTGTGGATTGCACTACCTAACTTCAATTTCCCTTTATTTTTATAAAATAAGTATTTGTTTAAATATCTAATATTGGTGTCTGTAGGTAGAGAAAAATAAAGAGAAGTTATGAATTTCTAAAAAAACAAATTTTATCAAAATATAATTATTTTAAGTGTAAATTTAGATTAATGGCAAATAAATTATGTGTACAATCAAAAATCTTAGACCATTGATCTCTTCTCAATTTCAACGGTGTGGGATTGAAATATTTTTGCGTTTGCCATGTGTAAGACTTGTAAGTTTATGTTTGATGGGCATTCCACTTTCATTTTTTTGTGCAAAATTGATGGGCAAATAAATTATTAGAAACAAACATCCCCTTATTTCATTTTTCTCTAGATTCTTAGCTTGTTTCTAACTTTTATATGTCAGAACAAGTTTTTATCCCATTTCATATTATTTCCTTCCCAACTAGATGGGTTGATGAATGTCTTGCCTTTTCAACGCAATTTCATTTGCTTTGTGCTTCAACAATTATCTCAAATTGATCTTTTTACCTCTAATTTGAATTTGTAGTCAAAACCACTTATAGATTTTGAATGAAAAACTAATTAAAACAACAATAGATTAACTTTTGTATAACTCGATTTGTGTCGACGATAAGTTTCGATTGATTCTAGATTGTCATCGTCATTGGTCCTAAGAGTATATCTCGCAGATGTTCCTATTAAAGTGTAATATATTCTCAAACAAGAAAGATTTATGAATTTATGAATAGATTCAAGTTGGGTTTCGTTATTGGAGGAATAAAAATCAAGGACCAAAAACGTGAAGAAGCAAGGCCCGGCTCGTTACTTTTGTAGGCCCCGTGCAGAACAAAATTTGATCCTTAAAAAAAAAAACTCCATGTGATGGAGTATATTGAGAGAAATGTTAAATTTAAGAGTCGAACTTGAGACCATTTGGCAAAACCAAGTATAATACAAGCTCTTCTTACCACTTGGACACTTAAACACTAATATGAGTTGTTATTTTCTTTATAATTGGGGCCCCAAAAATGTTGAGGCCCTGTACAGAAGTACTTGTTGCACCGGTCCAATGGGCGGGCCTGGTTGATGCGCACAAAAGTAATTAGGCGTGGTTAAATAAAAATATTGGCGTGTATATAGCAATACCCTTATTAAAATGAGATTTGTAGATGGAGTTGTGGTTTTCAAGTTTTTTTTAGGAAGTCTGTTTGGTGTCCGCGAGATTTTGACTTCTTCGGATGGTAATCACAAAGTTTCACTTTTTTGTTTGGTGCCATTATAGCACCTCCACCAATGAAGAAATTTTCATCCGTAACTTTTTTTTAGGGTAAAAATGTATCACGTTAGTGATTGTTTTTTAAAAAATTCTAGATGTTTGGTAAAAAAATTAAGATTAAAAATAAAATTTAAACTCACTTTTTGCTTCTTTTTCTTTTTTTTTTTTGCAGATTTTGCAAGACGGAGCCCACCACCTTCACCAAACAAGTAAAATCAACCATTAGTTTTTAATTTTTTTTGTATGAGAATTTTACTTTTATTTTTTTGCTATAATATAACCGTTAAACTACAACAGTTATATTTTATAAAATAAAAAATTTTAATAAAAAAAAAAAGAATTATACCAATCTTCATTTTCCCCTCTATAAATAGACACCCATTTTAACATATTTTGGCACACTTCAAAATTTCTCAATTTTCTTATTTGTCTATTCAAATTCATAAAATTTTGTGTTCTTATGTTCAATTTCTGAAAAATGGATCCTAAAAATTCTCATCACTCATCCATGAATTTCAACGAATTCGATCCTTCTTTCATCAATCATCCTCATTTTTCTCAGTTTCTTGCAAGTTTAGGAAGAAATTTTCTTCCACAAGATGACTCCACCCACTTACCAAAAAATTTTCCCTAACTATCAAAATTACGAGAACTCTCCACCAGTTTTTCAAGGAAGCAACACCCAAATGATCAGTGATGAAGAAGATATTGTTCCGGAGACACAACATTTCCCTCCGGAACTAGTATTGCCACCTCCATTGCTAGTCAATCAAAATCACTCAATTCCGGCTGCAACAAACAACCGTGATTGGTTTGTGAAAGACGAAGAAGCTCTAATTGAGACCTACTTCACCAACTGCACATACTCCATTATTGGCAAATATAAGAAATCCGTTGATCTTTGGAGGGATATACATCAATCATATGAAGCGGCTCGTCAATATCGATCACATGAGATTCCAGAGCGGAACAAGAACATGTTGGAGACTCATTGGAAAAGAATGGTTGCCGATTTACTCATTTGGGCCGGTGCTTTGGAAGAAGCTGGTCAAATAACGGGAAGTGGGTACAATGAAGTTGATGTTACAAAAAATGTCCATAAATTATTTTAAAGGTCTTGTCAGGGTGCAGCAAGGAATTTCAAATATCAAAGTGCTTGGGAGATGGTGAACAATTATCCAAAGTGGAGGAAGTTCATGAGGTGGGGTTTGAATAAAGAAGAAAGGAGGAAAGTTGATGTCGAACACAAGGCGGAAACTGAACTTGAAAATAGCAACGGTAGTGGCATGAGAAGAAGAGACAATGCTAGTGGTAGCTTTCATATCTGCAGGTATAAGGCGTCCAGATGGTGTGAAGAAATTAAGTTGAGGCTAGAAGAAAGGGCAAAGGGATTGCAATTGAAGATTTATCCAATATGGTGAGCATATTAGGACTTATAATGATCAACGAGGTTTTAAGATGACTCTAAACACAAGAGAAATTTGAGTTTGAAAGGTAGAAGGAAATGAGAAGGCAGAGACAATTGGAATTAGAGGAGAGAAGTATTCAAATTCAAGAAAACCGAATGAAGGCTAAGAATCAGAAGCAGAAATTTGATATGTTGCAAGTGTTGTTGTATATGGCATCACTGACCCCAAGAGAAGACAAGTTGAAGGAGAAATTACTCATGGATCTTGACGATTACATCTAACTACTCTTAGATAAGTTGAAAGAGGAACTGGGAGAAGTCGAAAGAGTAATTTTAATTATGTACTTTAGCTTTATTTGATTTTTCTTATAAGTATTAGTCTTCGTTTAAGTTTCTTGTAATTTGAAGTCTTTTTCTCAATATCTTGGTTCTGTGTAATATTTAATTTATATTAATCAAAAATTATTTTCTTATATCATTGAAATATCATAGTCACCTTATCATAATGAAATGTGCGTCAATGGATTATCACATTTATGTCATATTTATGACAACTAGCATGGTCTTGTATTGTCATAATCACTTAATGACAAAAATAGTCTTATATTGTCATAGTCACCTAATGACAAGAATGGTTTTGTATTGTCATGGTTATCTATTGACAAGTAATGACATTTGGGCCCACGTTTGAATGTTTATGTTGCTTCATTCAATCTACATAAGAGCACTACCTAATTGTTTTTCAACACCAACTCAAAACATCTATATTGTTTCCACCACCACCACCTCAAACACAAATCAATAATGTTGTTTCAAAGGAGTTCTTCATCAAATAGTGATGAAGAAATTATTGGAAATTTTGTTGATAATCAATTTACCATCTATATTGTTTCCACCACTACCACCACCTCAACCACAACTCAATAATGAAGATGTTGAGGTTGTGGTCCAAATGGATAGAAATCGTGAAGAAGGGCATAACCACTTGTTCAGAGACTACTTTGCGGATCCTGCAGTATACAATGAGAATCAATTTCGGCGGAGGTTTCGAATGAAAAGGCCTTTGTTTTGCAAGATTGTGAATAAGGTGGTGAAAAATGACGAGTTTTTCCAACAAAGACGAAATGCAGTTGGAAAGTTGGGGTTATTAGGACTCCAAAGATGCACTACCACAATGAGAATGTTAGCATATGGTGTGGCTCCCGATGCCGTTGATGAATACCTAAGAATAGGTCAAACAACTGCACGAAAATGTCTACAAAATTTTTGTGAAGGAGTAATCAAGGATTTTGAAGATGAGTATTTGCGAAGCCCAACAGACGAAGACCTACATAAGATCCTAATACGACCTAACCTATGGATCCAACGATGCAAGACAAACAGAAAACTAAAACAAACATACACATTGCTTTATTAGATTTGTGATAATGAAAAAGGAAATACAAGATATGTATTGCTAGAGCTTCAAGCATCTCACCATTCACTCTACAATACTCGCATCAACTCTTCACAAGCCTCTCACCTATGAGAACTAATGCCTTCGCCCTCGCATTTTACAAATGCAACCCACCCGGCATCTCACCAAGGAGGTTTCAGCATCTCACCAAAAACCTAAGGAACCAAACACTTTTCCACAAATTATCAATTCTTACTTATTTTTCTATGGAACAAGCAAGCCTTTAAATAGGAAAAGTAAAGCTAGCTAAAAGATCAAAAACAAGGCCAAAAGTCATATTAAAAAATAGGCCTTAAAGATCCACATAATGAGACATTGGTTTTGGAGTCTTCACATTGTCTCCATAATCCGGCTGTTAGAAGAACTGCATTTACGACTCATCCCTTGGACGAATTTTCTCTTATAGCCTTCACCAATATTGAGGTTATCGTTCTAAAAAAATCTTGAATCGCCTCAAACGGACTTCGGAATAAGAAGATAAGAACATTAAATTGTAGTGAAGTCATTTGCATCGGTTCCCCGGATCACATCATAGTGCTCTTAGGGTTTTGCTTTATTCCGGTCCTTGTCCATTCTCATAAATCCGTTACAATTTACACCAATCCGTTAGTTTATAGCTTAAAAACTCAAAAGAAAGAAAAAAAAAAGATCATAGTGCTCTTAGGGTTTTGCAAGATTGTGAATAAGGTGGTGAAAAATGACGAGTTTTTCCAACAAAGACGAAATGCAGTTGGAAAGTTGGGGTTATTAGGACTCCAAAGATGCACTACCACAATGAGAATGTTAGCATATGGTGTGGCTCCCGATGCCGTTGATGAATACCTAAGAATAGGTCAAACAACTGCACGAAAACAAGGCCAAAAGTCATATTAAAAAATAGGCCTTAAAGATCCACATAATGAGACATTGGTTTTGGAGTCTTCACATTGTCTCCATAATCCGGCTGTTAGAAGAACTGCATTTACGACTCATCCCTTGGACGAATTTTCTCTTATAGCCTTCACCAATATTGAGGTTATCGTTCTAAAAAAATCTTGAATCGCCTCAAACGGACTTCGGAATAAGAAGATAAGAACATTAAATTGTAGTGAAGTCATTTGCATCGGTTCCCCGGATCACATCATAGTGCTCTTAGGGTTTTGCTTTATTCCGGTCCTTGTCCATTCTCATAAATCCGTTACAATTTACACCAATCCGTTAGTTTGTAGCTTAAAAACTCAAAAGAAAGAAAAAAAAGGATTTAGCCTTCGTCTTCCTCACTCCTCTTTGGTTTGTTCATTTTGATTTGAGCCTTTACTCCTATTCGATTTGTTAATTCTCTTTGCCCTCAATTTGCTTGGAGAAAATTTTCACCGTCATTGGCAATGTCCTCGCCCTCGAATCTCTGCGTTATATTCTTTTGTACAATCCCCTAGCCCCTCTTCGAAAACCGGGTTCGATTTGAGTACGATCATCATTCATTAATCTGTTGTGAGCTTAAAATGCGACGTGTCTTCCCTACCAAATGAAGCTCTCCAACATATGCTCTCTTTCATTGAATCACGCTATGAACGAAACTCGGTCTTCTTATTTTGAATCTACAAAATCAATTGACGGTGATCCAAATAGTTCAACAACATTAAATCTATCGTCATCAAGGAGAAGCACTAAAAATGACAATCTCTTAGTCTTGCTTAATACACTAGTTACTTCAGACCTACTTGATCAACTGAAAATGAACGCTTAAATATTTGTTCTTTGGAATTTGCTTTAGCAAATGTCACTCTTGATAAGTTATAATTACATTATCAGTAAATTGTGTTGTGCTTTGTCTCTCAAACGAGAGTCTAACAGATAGGTATTGATATCCATCATATCCACAAACATAAAAACATGTGCTTTGTCTCTCAAACAAGAGTCTAACAACAAATATGTATTGATAACCTTCATATCCACAAACAAAAAACACGTAAATTAAACAATTTACCGAACCCCGTTCGATTCATCAAATTAAACAATTTAACGAATCGTATTGGTTTAGTCATGATAATAATAAAATAATCACGAGGTGGGCCCATCGATGGTAAAAAGTGACATAACTTGGAGAAGGGTGGTGCATCGGTGACGGAATGCGTTTTTGGGTGTATTTAAACAATTAAGTCTTTAAAGGGTGGTTAGTTCGAAATCGTCCCATTTAATGGGTGGTTTTCTGTAATTAAACCTAAATACAATAATAGGTTTTATGGTAAATCCTTGTCATAACTCTTTTAGATTCTTTACTTAATTTTATTGTTGCGTATGTTAATTATTCTTCCAAAACTATATAAAAGAAATACGAAAATATTTCGTAATCCCAATTCTACACACGAGTTTCGAAATTAAGGATTCACATAATTTTGCATTTGGGTCCCGTAATGAAAACCGGTTTATGCCAAAACAAGCCATTTAATTGGATCCTAAAACCGAAATCATTAAGAGATCCATTTCACAATGGCCTCAAAAAGCATAATCATTTCACTTTTTTTTCAAAGCTAGTTTTTATTGGACTTCACATGTGGAATTAGGTTTTCGGAGTTGTCCAACCACTACGAGATGACCAATTGACAATGGAGAATGGAAGAGACGTAAGATGTTTGAGCCCATATGCAAGCCAATTAATTTCGCAATTGGGCCCTAGGTTTGAGTTCAGAGATGTTGGAGGTTCGAGTCTAGAGACACCGAGAAGTGAGCAGTTGACGACGGTGATGACGAGTCCAGCAACGAATCGTCGATGGGAATTGACGCCGGAGAAGACGAGTCCAGAAGCGAGCAAACCACTTCGGTTTCCGGCGAGTCCGGTGACGAATCCAGAAGCGATAGATCAAGTTCATACGTCTAAGCGAGCTGTTCGGTTTTCAGATCTAGTTTGTAATCCACTGCGGTTTTAAATTTAGTCAAGATACGGAACTGATTTGGATTCGACCCCAAACTTGGAACCGATTTTGATTTTGAACCCGTATATAAAATTAAACGGCTTATTTTGGCTCCAAATGGCTTCCTATTCAGAGACCAAGGGCTGAACTATCAGAAAAATAATAAAGAAAATAATTACACACCCGGAATTAAATTAATTTTTGAATGTTCTTTTACAAGGATATGTATATAAACCATAGTAGAAAATACAAAATAAACAAAAAGCCGGTAAAAGAATAAAAACTTAAAATCGTACCGGCCTCAACGTTTCTGCCACTCTCTCACTCTCTCCCATAACCAAGCTTATGCTTTCTGCTCTCCCTCTTTCTCTCTTCTCTCTCTCTATGAAGTTGAAATTCCGTTTTCATTCCTACATTTTCCAATCCTTTCCTTCCTGTTTCGCCCCTTTCCGTTTCCCTCTCCTTCTCGCCCAGCTGGAAGGAATCGTTTGGCCAAAATGCTGTCGAAATCTTCGGTGAATTCCTCGTCGTCTACTACCAGCTCCTTGAACAAGAGTGTTAATGGTTCGCTCCAGGTTCCGAATAGATCCAAGGTGTCAGCTGCTAAACGTTCTGTTACGCCGAACTCACGAGGTCAGAGTTCCAATGCTGCTCTTGATGGCGACGGTGCGAACTCTAAACCTAAGCATCGCTCTGTTACCCCCGTTTCTAGAAATACTGGCGGTGGAAGCAGCGTCAATGATGGAGAGCCGGTTGTTGTTGTTAAACATGCTCCTGCTGGTAGCAAGCGCTCTGTTATGCCTCTTTCTAGGAACGATTCCATCACCGCTCATGATCCTGGTCTCTTTCTCTCTCTCTCTTATGGATTTTGATAGTTTATAATTGTGATTAAAACGGATTGCATTTTTCGAACTTAATGGGGGAAATATTTGAACTGCAATTTTGAGTTGCTAATTTCTTAGAAGGTATATTTATGACTTGAAATGGGAATCAGCCATAATTTGTTAAGTTAGAAACAAGGGAAATTTCGGATGGTGCCCGAGTTCTATGTTAAAGGGGCAGTTTCCGGTTGGTGAAGCCTTATAATTTTTCCAAATATATCTTCTGTCGTCCATGATGTAACATTTGTTGAGGGGAAAAAATTTATCAAAAATCCAATAAACTATAGACATGTAAAATGACTAATAATAATAACTAGCAATAATAACTATCTTTTTTTTTCCTTCTCAAAATGTTATCATGGATAGTAGGAGTGCATATTCCTAAATTTTATAAATCGGGAACCGTTTGGAAACCGAAAAATCCTTAAAGCATCTACATCCAAGGGTTTCTTTACTCATATAAGAAACAAATCAAATTAAAATTTAAAATGTTAGATTTGGGGAGAAAATTAAGGGATGAGTAGAGAGAAGTTTCTCTTAGAAGAAACTAAATCTGACATAAATCTTTGGTTCTAACAAAAAATTAAAAAAAGTCAGTAAAAAAACCTAAAATGAGTATCTGGGGTTGTAGATGCTCTAAGGCATAAATTTGAAAGGTACTTTGGGACACCATCCTAAATATTTCTAAAAAGAACCTAGAATATGGATGTTAACTTTTGGGGAAAGAATTGAGAGTTGGTAAAATGTCAGGTCTTTGTGGACTTATTTTGTGGTCGCTGACAGAACTGCAAGTCGCTTTTTTGAAGAGAAAGTCAGCCTATTATAAGACAACAAAAATTGCTATCTTTCTCCCAAAATATAAAGTTTTGCTATCATTTGAGTTAAAAAGAAAGATGAAACAAACAATACACGTTACACTTTTTATGTGTTCCTTTTCTTCTTTTTATTGTTAGTTCCTAAACGTTAATAACAGGAGAAGATTATTTTGAGATAATAGACCTTTTCATTTCAGTGTATCACAACCTTGGATGAAGTAAATTACACTCAATAACAGGAGAAGATTATTTTGAGATAATAGAAGGAAAATGAAACAAAGTAAGAAAAGGGCGAAAAACAAAACAAACTGTCATGAAGGCCTATTCACTGAATCATTTGACCTGGCATTTTGGTGCTACAGTGTTGAACGAGCGTGCACTCCATTATGTGGACAGTTCATGTTTATGTTTCAAAGTACATGTGTGTTTTGTAGATTGGATCATGACTTGTAGTCATGATTTCATCCATGTCTTTTAATTTCCCCTTGAAGTTGAAAAGTTGAAATGTGTTTGTTAGCTTTAGGCTATGTCATTTTGTGAGCAATTGAGAAATTAATATTACACTGGATCTGGTTGATATGTTTTACTTTTTTCTCCTCTATGTTCGGTGGTTGAACTTTTTTGCTTTTTCTTCTTTTGGTGGTTGGTAATGCAATTTTACTATATCCTCTTTTGGTTGGTCACTATATACTTTTGCTTTCTGGAAGAACTATCCTTTAGCTTTTAGTACCTAATCGCTAAGTTTTTATTTTGTATGATAAGGTATGGAAGGATAGGTGAGGGAAATGAAGACATAAGACATGTACACATTTATTTGTGAGAGTGATATGTTATACTTTTGAATCACGTTAACGGTGTTTTTACTTGGGATTCCACTGCATCAGAAAAATGGGATACTAGAAATTATATGATTGACAAAACCCACTGTTGATTACTTTTTAGAATAGTAGCATTTAAAACCCTACGTGTATGATTCTTTTAGAATATTTGCACTCGCAGAACCCTATGTGGATCATTGATACTAATCAATTTCAGGAGACTTGACCAATCTATATTAAAAATGTTAATATTTGCTTCAGAACCCGGAAGAGTTAGAGTAGCTGTAAGGCTGCGACCAAGAAATGCTGAGGATCTGGCGTCAGATTCTGATTATGCTGATAGTGTGGAACTCCAGCCTGAGGTGATTATTATTTAACATCTCCGTAAGCCCTTTTTTCTGCAGTTATCTTGGTTCTCTTGTGCTTGCCACTTGGGCAAAAATGAAAGTAGTTTCTATGTCCTGCACGTCAACATCTCTCGAGAACTCTCAGTTAATAATTAATTTTGCCCTTCATGCAGATGAAAAAGCTGAAACTTAGAAAAAACAATTGGAGTTCGGAGTCCTACAGATTTGATGAAGTGCTAACTGAGACAGCTTCTCAAAAACGCGTGTATCAAGTCGTAGCAAAACCTGTAGTTGAGGTAAGCTCTAATGAGTTAAACTTGTTTTTGTTGAGACATTTTTCTTGATATGTGACTTTGCGAGTCAATTTGTAATATCTTATACATTTAGAAACATACCAAATTGTCTTGTGATTTTAAGTCTCATTTCTAAGAAAGGTCTTTGCCTTATCCATATGACTGAAATATGCTGTTTTATTACAAATCTATATGTTAACAGGAAAGTGATCTATTGTAAAATTTTCATTGGTCCATAAGACATTAAATTTCAATAGACCTTGATTACAACTTTACCAAGGATGGTGAATTCTGACAAATGTTTTGCAGAGTGTATTGAGTGGATACAATGGGACAGTCATGGCCTATGGTCAAACAGGTACTGGAAAGACATACACTGTTGGTAATCTGGGGAAAAATGACGCATCTGAGCGAGGCATCATGGTCCGAGCAGTGGAGGATATACTTACTAGTACATCTCCTGACTATGATACTGTAGAGTTCTCCTATATGCAGGTAGGAAATGTTTTTAGGGATATGATGCGGTGTTCATTTAATACAGAAAAGTTGTAGTTCAACGTGTAGATATGCTCAGAATTTGGTGGTACCATGTAAAAATTTGTGGATCCAGTAGGGTGGTGAGAATACTTTTTTAATTGGTCGTTATTTGTGTGAATTAAATGGACTTAACCATGTTTTGTCAATTTGTTTCAGTTATATATGGAATCTGTTCAAGATTTACTCTCACCAGAGAAGGTCAATATTCCTATTGTTGAGGATCCTAAGACTGGTGAAGTCTCATTGCCTGGTGCTGAGGTGATTAATATTCAAGACCTTGACCACTTTATGGATTTGTTGAAAAGGGGTGATGCAAACCGCCATGCTGCAAACACAAAGATGAACACCAATTCTTCTCGAAGTCATGCAATTTTGATGGTTTGTAACACATAACTTTTTTTTCACATTGATTCTTAGGTTACTGAAAATGCTATAGATTTGTGCATTATCCTGGATGAATGGATGGAACTTCTCCATTGTTTAGGTGTATGTTAGAAGGTCAGTTGCTGCAAAGCCGGATACAGAAAATGGTGGCTCTGGCTTATCCACAATTCGGAAAAGCAAACTGTTGATTGTTGATCTTGCAGGATCGGAAAGGATTGACAAATCTGGTTAGTTTTTCACCTTAGTGACTCAGTAAGGCTTGCATACTAGTTAGCAACTTCATATTTTACTGCAGCATCTTACTTCATAATGTTCCTATCTCATAGGAAGTGAAGGGCATTTACTCGAGGAAGCTAAATTTATCAATTTATCGCTCACCTCACTTGGAAAATGTATAAACGCATTAGCAGAGAACAGTCCACATATTCCAACTAGAGAATCCAAGTTGACCAGAATTCTTCGTGATTCTTTTGGAGGTAATGATGATAACTGACTCAAACTAGTTTTCCTTCAATTATTTGGGAGGTAAGGATTTTGAAACAATAAAAACACTCAACATGAGCTTTGCTATTGTACTTCCCTATCTACGTGCCTCATATTCAATCAATTATGTGAGAGACTGAGAGTTAGCTCTTGTGTTTATATTATTAAAAGTATGCTTGCTACTAGGTCTGTTTTGATAAGATTTATACCTATCAAGCTAACGTGCTTTAAATCTCAGTCTCTTCTTTTGTTTATTGTTCCGAAAACTTATTACTATTGAAGAGAATAAAAATTTCATGCTTCAATGGACCCTAACGGTGGTTCTCGCTCATTAGGCTCTGCAAGGACCTCTCTTATTATTACCATCGGACCTTCAGCACGACATCATGCTGAGACTACAAGTACAATTATGTTTGGCCAACGGGTAAGTTATATCTAACTTTGGAACTTGGAAAGTGTCCATTATTTTTTTGGCAGACTTCGCAGATGTTCTGTTATTTGAGAAAACAAGTTGTTTCTTGGAAATCACCAACACCTGAAAGAAGTTTTGCAAAATGTCGTAAAAATGTTCTCTGTTCAGTAATTTTGGCAGATTTTTGCAGATTTTCCGATCTTTGAATTGTGTAGCAGTCTCTAGTGTCAAATTCATCGCTTCCTTTTGCCTTCTTTTTTTATTAGAATTGTTCTGGTCGTTTGAAAATAGTTTATTGGACTGCACCAACACTTTAGGTTGATTTGTAAAAAATCATAAGGGTTCTATCTCTAGTAACTTTTGGCAGACGTTTGCAGATGTTCCGTTCTTTTAAAATGTTTAGCAGTCACTAGTGTCGGGATTGACACTCTCTTCTGCTATGTTGCGTGTTCAGGAAAGGAGGAAGTAGCAATTTATATATTATTTGCAGAGCAAGATCGGAAGTAGCTCAATCGCAACTTGAAAGTTCAAAACTAAGTATATTAACTTGAAAGTTTAAAACCAAGTAACAGTGTTTTAGTAATTTGTTCAGACCTTCCAAATTACTTCCATAGAATATTCCACAGTGAATATTCCCGAGAACTGATTCTGTATTTCGTCTGTTACTCTTCACACACACAAAATTCTTCTCTTGTCATGTATGTGGGGAGAGGGTTTACACTTGTATATCTGTTGCAGGCTATGAAGATAGTCAATATGGTGAAGTTAAAAGAAGAATTTGATTATGAGAGCTTGTCAAGGAAACTTGAAAGCCAGGTTGATAATCTTACTAAAGAGATTGATAGACAACAGAAATTGAGGGATAATTATGCAAATGAAATGCAAAAGAAGCTCAGAGAGTGTCAGCAATCCTTTGCCGAGGCAGAAAAAAGCCTAGTTGCAAGATCTGAGGTAGTCATCCGTCATGCTATTTTTGATATTTAGGCTGTTCAATGCATTGAAAAATCTACTGTCTTTTGGCAAGTTCATCTGCCACTTACCTTATGGGATTTTTAATGTCCACATCTTTTCCCTTCTTTTAACCTTGACTTGCAGATCGCAGAGAAGGAAAATGCACGCTTGGAAAAGGAGCTACAAATAGTTATAAGTGATTTGAATAATCAAAAAGATTGCAACAAAATTTTACGTGATGAAGTAGCGCGTCTGGAAATGAGTCTAGAACATTTCAAGGTATCTTCTTGGACCCAATATCTGTTTCAAGCTGCCTTATCCATAACAGCAGGTGTGAATAAAATGAGTATGATACATGAACCTAAAACTTTGAAAATCATTTAGATGTGCAGGTGCAAGACAGGTTAAGATAATACTTTATTGAAGTATTTTGGGTATTATATGGGCAGTATTTTTTTCAAAATCAAGCAACTGATTTAATACTAAATTTTGTTTTTCACTATTATATTAGTCCGGGCTAGTACCTACTAAATATGGTTTCTTGATGCTTCATTGCTTCTCTGATGGTTGTTACGAGGGCTGTTTCATGTCTTTGAAAAGGCATTTTGCTCACATTATAAGGCCTTATAAGTTATCATTATGTTTCCACCTTATCGGTGCCGTTAAAAGTTTTCTACCTTTTCGGTGCCATTAAAGTTTGTAAGTGACCTTATAAGCAAAAAACACTATTCGAGCACATGAAATTGACTATGATATCAAAAAATGGATATGTTATTCATTTAATAGCAATATATTAGCATATTCTCTTGTGTATCTTCCAATAATATCATTGTAAGTTATCAGTTTTTAGTTTTTAAGAATTTATATTTCTAGATTTAGTTTGGTCTTTTACATAAGCAGGTGTCTGTATGACTATCCAGATTTTGGTTGATGCAAATATCATGATTGACGAGGATTGTATTGATTAACTCATCTTGACATTGCAGCAAAAACAGCATGAAAACTCTGCATACCAAAAGGCAATGTCAGATACAAATGAAATGTATGAAAATCAAATTGCAGACATGATCAAGCAATTAGAAAATGAACGAGCTCAACGCGAGGGATCAGAAAGGCAACTGGATGCCATGAAGAAACTCCTGGGTGATCATGAAAGGTCCATACAGGTTAGTATATAGTAGTTTAGCTGTTGTTTTTGGATTTTAGATGAGATACACACTTGTAGGTTTTCAGTTTCTTTCATCCAGTAACAAGGCTTCTCACCCTCCTAAAGTCCATGCTGATATAGAAGCCAAGTCATGCTTTGCATGGGTTTTTCAATCACACAACATATAATGTACATATCCTGCTGGAAATACACGAGTTATTATGTCTAGAGGAGTCAACGGGGCAGGGAGTATCCTCACATCTCCGTCCCCATTAAAACCCTCCCCATCTTTGCCGGGGATTAAAATTCTTTCCACCCCGTCTAGGAATCCTATCCCCGCCTATTTCCCCAATTTAGTCTCCATTAGTCTGCGGATTTCCTTTTTGGATTTCCATTTACATATTCACATGAATTTTATTAATGGACTTAGGTTTATAAATTACTTACTTATGTGTTTTTCTGATTACAGATTTATGGAAGATTTGATGTTTGTGATGCCTAATGTATATGTTATTTGATTTAGTGATCTGAGTACCAACTATTAATGAGTTTCAACCCGAAAGTCTATAGTTTACCCAACCTAATTTGATTTTCTATTGAGATTTTGGGTGGCCAGTGAGCTTATGAAATCTATAATTTACCCACCCTAATTTGACTTTATATTGAGATTTTGGTTACAATGAGCTCAGGGATATGCTTATTATGCAAGTCTAGCTTTGGCATGCTCAAGCTTGGCTAGATTTTAAACGAGTTTTAAAATGTGTTTCATATTGGGCTTGTTTTGAAAAAGTGAACGTGGTCGGGTTTTTTTTGAGCGGAACCAGAATAGCTCGAGTAATATAACAACCCTACAATGTTATTCCATCCAAACGAGCCGAACTTTAAAATGTGTTCCTTTTGGGGTTGTTTAGAACCTGAATGACGAGCCAAAGATTATTTGATCCAAGCCCGAACTTGAGTAACTCTGGCCCATATAGTAGCTCTAGTCATCGATTTCAAGTAGTCAGAATGAGCTCATTAATGGAGCAATCAAGTTCAAGGACGAAGAAGAAGGTTTCAGGTTTTAAAAATCAATTTAATAAAAAATGGGTTTCAAAGTTAAGGGTTCAAGAGTTTAAAAACGGTCACAAAAGCTGCAATCAATTGAAATCAAAAGTTGCAGTCTAATTTTATTGAAAATTGCAAAATAGGTCCAAAACCTTTCATTTTCAATATCTCCCGATTTGTCAACTACTCAACTCCATATTCAGTTCTCTTAATCTTCAATTTTTCGGCCCAAAATATTGGTCAGGTTTACAGCTTTTGCTTTTCGATATTTAGGGTTTAGTTATATATGAAAATTTTAATTTTGTACAAATTTGAGTTGTTTTTAATGTATTAGAGCTTGAATCGTGTTAGAAATGCATGAATTGATGTTATTTGACAACATATTTAGTTAATAAACGATTGGACTACACAAAATCGGGAAATTTACAATGTTGAACTGTTGAACACGTTGAGTCGGGTTCACATTGGGAGCCTATGTGAAATGTTTTCATGCCGGGAGCCAATGTGAAAATACCATTTTCACATTAGGAATCAATGTGAAAATAACATTTTTACGTTAGGAACCCAGGGGAGCCAATGTGACGAAAACTTTGCTTAGATGGAAAATGGGGAGGGTGGTTGATTGTGAACAGGGAGGGGCTTTGAAAGGTGGTTTTCAGCAATTTTAAGTAGATCGGGTGGTTATTTGTAAATGACTCCTTTTCAAGGGTGATTTTTGGTAAGTTATTTTAAAACTAAACATATTACTACAATTTAATAAAATGTAGTAGTATATTAGTGAAAATACTTACTATATTAAAAGTCAGTAAACCATCACTAATTTCCCATTTAAATTTCTCATCGGGACCCTCATGGAATTCCCAATGCGACGGGGATCATTGACTCCATCCCCATCCCCATCCCATGTGGGGAATTAAGTTCGGCATTCAGCCTCGTGATGGGAATACGAGTATTTAAGTTAGTTTCTAACCTACACTATATTAAATTGGTTTTTAAGTATTTTATTAATAAACTCTTAAGAAATTGTATGATTATTATATGAAAAATGTTGCATGGTTGCAACAAATATCCTTGAAGCTTAAGCAGTTAGATATTTGTAGATAGTTACTTCTATCACTTCTATGTAATTAAAATGTATCGTTGTGTGCTACAACTCTTAAAAATGCCAGCTCCTATATAAGTACAAGTATAAAACTATTCCTGACGAGGGACAAAATGACAGGAAAAAACCACAACATTAAACTCTAGTCCGTAGTCTTCGTGCTCATGTAGCAAAATGATTAAAGAACTAAAAAAGTAATAAAAATCACATGTTATGTCTTTTTGCCAAATTGCACCTTCTGCAGCCACCTAATAATTCAATCTTTTGATGTTATGGTGTATTAGTAAATTCACAATATCATGCTTGGAATTACTATTTAAAATTTAATCGAAATGTAAAACCTTTGTTTATCGCTCTTTATCAGTATGACATTTAAAGAGCTGATAGTTTCATACTCAACTTTGTTCCTATAAATATGAAAGTTTAGTATTTACGAAAGTTATATTTGTCCTTTCCCACCCGGAAACTCCAAAATGTTCCAATTTTAGAACTTAAACACGTATCTACAATAGGTATGTGCAGGGTTGACCATCTGATGTGGCTAAAGTGTTACCATCACAAGCTATTAACTTAGAAAATTTTCATAGATAAAATATGCTCAATGGCTATAGTAATGATCAGGTCTATAAATTGTGTTGGTGCTTTCATATTATCAAGTTTTCCTTCCATATCATGTTTGCTCATTCAAATTTCCTCCCACTTTTCTTGTTAATCTGCTTGTCATCCTGTTTGTCTTAAAACTATTTTTGATGGCTGCTTCTCTCTCTCTTTTTTCCAGTAAAACGGCTGTTTTCTGTACTGCTCCTACCTCAACATATCTTTCCTTCCATAAACAACTTATTATGTGCACGATCTATACTTCCATTTTCTCAAACTTGCCTTTTGTTTTTTTTACTAGGAACATCAAAGAGAATACTCGTCATGTCAGAAAGCATTCTCAGACACGACACAAACGTTTGAGAAGAAAATTGCAGAATTGATGCAAAAAATAGAAGAAGAGCGCGCTTGTCGTCAACGTGCTGAAGAGAAGATTGAGTCACAGACGAAACTCTTGAGTGAAAGAAATTCAGTTCAGGTACATTTGCTCATTACATATCAAAAGATTACCCGAAGCATCTCATGGCTCTTCTTTAAGTATTCATCTGTAACTCTTACTGATATTTAAGGATCACAACAATGTTTCATGTACATGTCATTTGAGATTATGGCATTTAAATTCCTTGACTCGTATTATTTGTATTATTTTATGTGTTCCTTCAAAATATATAAATAAAGAAAACTCCTCGGTATGCGGTGACATTTGGCATTTTTTTAACTGTCGTAAAATCTATGTTTGCAAATTACCTGTCTTTTGCCTGGTTGCTTATTACACGTACCTTCTTCCAGCGAGAGGAAGAAATTGAAATTATTGATTTGAGGACAAGGTTAGAGGCAATGAGTTATAAGGAGCAAGCTGAGATCGTTGAGTTAAAGAAAATGCTAGAACAGAAGGACCAGTATCATGGAGTTACAGTGAAGGAGTTAGAATCACTGCAAGCAGAATATATGAATCTTTCATTGGTAAAGGTAAGAGACATTTTGTATGCATTTTCTATATAATTAAGTTTCCAACTGAGACTAAATGAGTTCTCTACTGCGAATTGGGAAAATTCAGGACAAATTAAAGGGTGAACTTGAGATGGTGAGGGATAAGTTATTGGATGAAGAGAAGCAAAAGGTGGCTCTTGAAAGTGAGCTTCTCAAGTTAAAGAAGCTTCCACAGGAAAGTAATGAGGATGTTGA
Source organism: Fagopyrum tataricum (assembly GCA_002319775.1). Classification (NCBI taxonomy): domain Eukaryota; kingdom Viridiplantae; phylum Streptophyta; class Magnoliopsida; order Caryophyllales; family Polygonaceae; genus Fagopyrum; species Fagopyrum tataricum. The sequence goes on along the minus strand of CM008285.1, from coordinate 2,357,462 downwards.
GGTAAATTTGCTGTCCCTGTAGGAACAAAATGTTTGTACATATGTAGAGCTTTAAAAGTTTATCTGACCGTGTAGGAAAAGAAATTGTTTGTCAAACAACACATCAGTAAGGGTTCATCATCATTCCGATCTGCTATGGGTCTCCCTCGGTCTGTATCTAGTCAGAGGATCAATGTTGCTCAGCTCTGTGAAGAAGGCAAGACTCTCACTTTTGTTGTTTGTAGATAGTCGTTTATCATAGCGTTTCCTAATCCTTGATTTGATTTTTCTATTGGTTGTGGTCTGTTCAGTTGGGCTTGAAAAGATATTGTCGATGTTGTCTTCTGATGATGTTGATAATCAAATGTATGCGGTAAAGGTGGTAGCCAACCTCGCTGCCGAAGGTGGGCAACCAGTTCATTCTCCCATGCCCTTTTAGGTTATGTGTAATTATGATATTTAATATAATGGTTATTATAACCATTTTGTCCATTGTTTCCATAGGCTCTTCATGACTTTTTGTAAAATGTCCTGCACTACCAATTTCCGGGTGGCATTCAGTTGACATGCTTTTCTTTAACTTGAGATTTACATAGAGTTGATGTAAATTAGTGTTATATCGTTCTCTTCTTTGTTAATTGCCAATACTTCCTTGCTTGATCTTTAGATGCTTTGCTTCCTTGGTATATGATTTAAATTTTCGGATGGCTTTCAGTTGATATGCTTAATCATTCGCTGATACCATTTCTTTCCAATTCGATTTCAGATGTTAACCAGGAAAAGATTGTGAATGACGGAGGTTTAGATGCACTGCTGATGATCTTGCGTACATCACAAAACACTACCATTCTTAGAGTGGCATCTGGTGCAATTGCCAATTTAGCGATGAATGGTATTTTGGATTGTTTTTGTAACTCATTACTGCATATACATGCCTTACATTGATAGTAGAAAAAAAAAACTTGGATGAAATATCTGTGATGTGGTAAACATTTGTATTATTTGGTACATACTCAGCTCTTGTACTTGAAGTGCTGTTGTTGAGAATGAGGGGACACGAAGCTTAAATATTTCATTTCTCTAGGCTGTTCTAGAGACATCAGATCTGAGGGGAAGTGCTTTCTATCCATTTATGCAAAATGGATGATTTTTAACTCTTTTTACTCCCACTATGCAACAGTAAATGAGCAAAAAAAAAATTCTACTAAGGCAGTCCTTGGCAACAGACTCACTGCAATTGCAGGGATAGGCTGCATAGGTAAAACCATCCTAGAAACCGATGTTTGAAGGTGGAGACAGGAGAACTTTCTGTATCATCTTTGCAGTCATGTGTCTACTGTAGCTATTTTCAGCACTTATGGTCACCTTTACAAGCATAATGGCATTGCATGTACTAAATCCATATGTCATGTGTGTAAGGCAGCCCTTAGCATGTCTGTCTTTGTGTGTGCACATGTTTTTCTTTTTCATTGTTGACCACCTGTGACTAGCGTTTGGATCTTATATTTCTATTTCTAGCTAAATCTATTCTTGATGGGAACGAGAAACCTAAACTAATCATTGATTTTATCTTCTCAGAGACTAATCAAGGATTGATAATGAGCAAGGAAGGAGCTCAGCTACTAGCAACTACAGCATCAAAAACCGATGATCCACAGACTCTGAGAATGGTTGCTGGTGCAATTGCTAATTTATGTGGAAATGGTAAGCTTATTTTGATCATTGTTATTTTGTTTCCTTAAGGAAAAAAATTGTTTGTCATACGATATGAAGCCTTAAAGTTGAGCACAATAGAAACCATACTAGTTGTGTCTTAAGATGTCTTTCTTTCTACAGTTAAATTACATATGATACTCAAACAAGATGGATGCATCAAGGCACTTCTCGGAATGGCTAGATCCAAGAATGCTGACGTTGTTGCACAAGTAGCAAGAGGATTGGCCAACTTCGCCAAATGTGAAACGCGAGAGGTCATCCAAGGTTCAACAATAGCGTTTAGCTTATGTACATCGTCAGTAATTTAAAAATTCATAATTTTCTGTTTCTTGTGACATTTCTTACCTGATTTTTTATAGGACAAAAAAAGGGCCCCTCGATTCTTACTGATGAGGGTGCACTTACGTGGTTGATCGACAATTCCAATGATAACACGTCAGATCCCAGCCGACGCCATATTGAACTTGCCCTTTGCCACTTGGCACAAAATGGTACTATAAACTTCTACGGAATACGGATATTATTATTACCTTTTATGTGTACAAGCATAGAATAAAAGCCAAAGGGACTTGTGGGGAGATCAACTAAAGTACCCAATTTTTAGAAAGGTAAGGGTATGGAAACCCACTGCCCAGTGTAGTTTCTGGGGCCAAAATTCCGGCTAATTGGCTGTCTTAGTCATTCGCAAAATTGAGTTGGTAATTAATTAGGTCAAAGGAAAAAAGAAGTGGGATCGAGTTCTCTGCTTTTGATGATATTGGAAGGAGGGTTGAGAATTTAGGGTCACTGAGACTGAAAATTGGGGAGTATTTTAGGTCAGATTGGGACTGAATATGGGTCATGGAGGATTTAGGGTGTATGTGATTTTGATTCAATTGCTGGAACAATGTTAATAAGTAACATTCAACATTGATGCATCTGAGTAGTTGAACCAAATATCACGCCCTAAAGGCTGGACCAATGTCAACTGGCCTGAATTTTAGCCGAAGGTTTCGATCCCGGAAACGGAATGGAAACGGATCTAGCCCATCTACCCTTGTTCATGAAGTTTTTTGGAATCATTCCCAGTATTTCAAGTATTATATAGTAGAACTCCATTAGTTTTGATACCCTATAGGGGTACAAAATGGGGGAACAAATACATTTTGCATAGAATGATTCTTAAAACTTCATGAATATATATATGGACTAAATGCATTTACATTCCGTTTCCGTTTCCGAAGTTACAACCAAACGGAGGTAACTCGGATGTCGTATTTCTATATCCCGAATGTTGGGTATTGGTTGGAGTGAAAACTGAAAAACTTTACCACCCTAAAGATTTGGATATTTTAATTCATATTAGCAATTTTGTACTGCTCTTTTGAGTAGCTTGCTTGAGGTTTTACAATCACTCCTGATTCTCGACAGAGATGGTTTTGAAAAGAAATGTTTAGTATAGATTTTTCTTTTTTGATGGATGCTTATAATTTTAGACATTTAGTTATATTTCTGCTCATAGTATAGGCTAACGAGCTGATTTGATGCAGAAGATAATACACATGATTTTGTATCCACCGGTGGATTGAAGGAAGTCGTACGGATATCACAAAAATCTGCAAGGGAGGATATACGCAATTTGGCAACGAAAACATTGAAATTGAATCCAAAATTTCAAGCTCAACTGCGGGGAGATGCGAATACGTTGTTGTGAAGTACAGGAGCTCATAAAAAATGTTGCTCTGCCTCTTTCCCTTTTTTCTAGGATGAAGCAGTCAGCTAGTCATCAATCAAAGAACAAGTATCTAGATGCAGTCAGAAGATTATTTTGGCCAGGAAGGATTAAATATACTTAGAGCAGATAAACATTCTGCTCAAATTTGCTGTAAATGTGATACGAATACCCACTGAATTACGGTAGAGCATGCAACAAAACCTAGTTCTTCAGTTTTCATATTTACACAAGTGATCATAGGATTTATTGTTGCATAGTGGATGAAAGAAAGTTAAAAAATGATCCAATTTTGCTCAACTGCGACCACATTCAGCTGCCGAAACTCCAGTTGACATTCGATAATTCAGTAGGATGGTAAACATGTCTCTTACTCTAGAGTCACTAAGGAAATTGACCATAGGCCACAATTCTTTTTTTCTTCCTAGATAACATACTATCTACACATCTCTTTAACCGTATGAAGACAAGTTTGGACATTCTCACATATGTTGCAAAATCCAATCCCGTATACTCTTATGTAGCTCCCTTATGTGCAATTGCCTTCTTTATATGCCCTACCGGAGCTTGCTTTGTAGAAGAAGGATCTTCAATAGCAACCGGTTCAGACAACAGAAGTGGTGCGTTGAGATGTGAAGATGGCGTTTTCTGGTAAAGCACTTGGTGTACGTTTATTAGATGTGATAAGCGGAATTTCATATCAAATCTAAACACCTAATCGTTGGATCTCATGCATAAAATATAGGTTCAATTAGGATTTACCTGTTGCTGCGTGAACCGGAACTATCCGGAGAGGGAATGGAAGATATCAAGTGATACGGGAATATCCCGTGGTGCCCGATCTAGGTGAGAGATTCACTCCAAAAGGACGCTTATGAGGGAACACACACAAGAACTCGACACAAGTTAGATCCGGCAATGGCGGAAATAAAGAAAAGAACGAGAAGAAAAAACCAAGGAGTTCTATAGATAGAACCTTGATCAAGGGGCCAAGACCCTTACCTATGTCCTACCTCAAAGCAATCAACACGACAACCTTACACAAGCTCCAATGGTAAGCAAACACAAGGAGGAGGCAAGTGATGAAACTTGAAAGCACCAATCTTATATTAGATTGACACAAACAAAGATCAACCAAGCTAGACGTTTCACACACTCAATTCCAACCAATCTCTCTTTGATTGAAGTTTTGTACATGAGAAAGGAAACACCAATGTCTTGGATGCTCAAAAATTCTAATTGCCCAAAGAAAGAAACTAAGGCTATTTAAATGTCTGAAGAGTCTTCTCTGCTAATGAAAAACAAAAAATACACCTTAAAATGTTTAAGAGCTTAAGATGTATAAAATGCCTCAAAAAATGTGCTTAAAATTCCATTAGGACATAACGTCACAAATTAGGGCTCATCCTGCACTTCCTAGGGTTTCTCGGCAACATTAGGGCACACGCCGGTCACAAATTAGGGTTCATCCCGGGCGCTGGCACTAGGGCATTCTCCTTCGGCTTCGGCACTTCCTTCGCTAGGCGCTTGACACTCCTCTTCGGCACCCGGTTGTCGTTGGCGCTAGGGCACGCCTTGCTAAGCACTTGACACTCCGCTTCAGTCCTCGGCGCCCCGCTTCGGCACTCGACACTCCGCCTCGACGCTTGACACTCCGCCTCGACGCTTGACACTCCGCCTCGATGCTTGACACTCTCTCTTTGCCCGGCACCTGTCTTCCCGCCTCGACGCTTGACACTCTCGCTTCGCCCATCGCTTGACACTCCGCCACACTCTTGCCGCTAGCTTTTGATGACTCAACTTTAGATGCTTCCCTAGATCGTTCCAACGTTTGCATGACATTGCTTTTTTGTGGACATGAAGCTGCAATGGTTATGAGTTGAACTATACCTTTCAGAGGGTGACGTGATTCCTGCATGTCTCCATGCAACGCTAGGGGTACAAACCTCCTAGAAGCATCATCTTGTATCTCCTTTGCCCTAACTCAAGTGATGGGTCCTTTGGGAGGGTCAGGTCCTTGTATAGGGTACAAGGAGGATGGTTCCTCATCATCATGAGTCTCAATTGTTGCTCCTCTGCTAAGTCCACACAAGCCCGGATTATAGACCGCATTTGGTATTGACTACGTACTAAGGTGAAACACCGAAAGAGAAAATGGAAGGATGGTGGTGGTTGGCGCTCAATCACTTTTACCAAAAGAAAAAACTCATTTTCTTTTCTTTTTTGTTGATGCGTGACAGAGAGTCGAGAGATTGATGAATACACCACATGTTTTACTACGTAATAGGGTGAAACGCCGAAAGGGAAAATATTTGTATATAAGAATGTAAAAGATTCATTTTTCCTGCCTATAAGAATGCGAAAAAATTGATAAATACACCGTATTTAAGGGTCCAATATATAGTAGAAATTAAAAGGAGTTACTATATAACTTATTCAACAAGTTTTAAGTTACAAGGATAACCACCACATTATTTTTTTTAGAATCTATTTTTTGTAAAAAAAAAAATAATTTATTTTATTTGTTCAATGAGTGATTTTGTAAAAAAAAAAATATTCTGAAAATCATTACGCCACCCCTTCAACCTCACTAAAGCAAAAGTATATAGATTGTCCCTTACATTCTTGCATACAAAGTTGCTTAACTTACTCTCTTCAGGTCGATGAATCCAACCTAAAGATCTTTATCTCAATTCATTCTCCGAAAACAAAATTCTCTCAGTCTCCCCCATATTCAATAATTATGTAGTTTTAATCACTAAATTACAGTTATGCCGTCATGCGACAGGGAAAGAAAACTACAAGAACCTAACAAAAATGAAACCTATACCCCATCACCCGAAAGTATTCATGAAACTAAGCCTGCAAAATCACAAATACTACAAATGACTGTGTCTGTCTGTCAATCAGTATCCTCGCAATTAAATTAGGTCGGGAATGCCCAACCAACCAGATCACCAGAAGTTCCGGTCCATGTTGCTTGTCAGCACCATTGACATGGTGTAGACTGTAGATGTCCCAAGCTAGAATATTTATCCCTGGTGCCGAACCACGATCATGTGAAGGATCCGGAACCCAATAAACTGATAGGTCCCATGTTCTTTCTGTCATTTACAAGAAAATCAAAATATGGACTGCTTGTGTGCAATTCCGTGTACCTGCCCCTTTACCATAGGTTTCCTCATCAGTTAATACCGCTATCACAGAGGGAGATCGGTTTCTAACTTTCCCTTATTCTGTTCGGGTGCTGTGATCAATGAGTTGGTATCAGAATAGATCATTACTGATTGACTTTTTTGAGGTGCCTGCCTTTGTTTATCCGCCTCCCTTTGCGTATTATGTCTGTTGACCTCCCTAGGCACAGATTCGTAATATGATATCCCGTACTTTTGGGCATGAGGTAGTCCTGGACAAGATCCCTGCAGAGAACAAGTAATTTCTCATTAGCTATACAAGTAACAAGGGCAACTTGCATCTATAACACGTATACATACGCCACATCCTTTGGTTTCTTTGAATCAAGCATACTGAAAGTATATAGAATCAGCTATAACTGACAAAAAACAGTTAAAATTATAACAATTACTTTTTTAGTTCAAATTTTTTGTACAATTCATTCAAATATTTTTGTACTTCTATTCAAAATTTTGTATTTTTTTGTTCAAATATTATGTACTAGTTCATATACTTTTGTACAAAAAAATTTAGAAGTGTCATTTTTTTTATTCAATTCGTTCAAAATTTGTATATTAGTGGTTGTAATATTTTAACAAATGGTTCATACATTTTTTTTTCTTTCTATTTCTTAGTTATGTTTTCATGCACTAGTAATGTTTAAACTATATAAGGAACACATGTTTTTAACTAGTATAAAGGTTCAAAATACACAATAACAATAATAATAACAATAGAAGGGCCTGTTTGGTATCCCTATCTTCATACCGGATATGAGTATCAACATTAAAAAAAAACAAATACCTAACGTTTGGTATTCAAGTATATGGATATCAATCAGGATATCCTGATATACTCCTAAAAAATATTTTATCCTTTTTGATATAGTCCAAAAACTAGCAGTATCCCATATATTATAGTTATCCTCCCTCTTCCAGTTTTCCTCCTCTCTGAAACTCTTTCTTTAGAGGAATATCTTCGTATAATTATTTTTTTTGTTCTTTGTGTTGTCATTCAATACTAATATACAAAAATATCGTATATCAATCTCATACACATATTTTGATATCAATATCGATACCAATATCTTATATATTGATATGTACTTATGAATACCATACAGGGTCCTAAAAGTTTTGAACAAACATAACTAATGAATAATACAATGAAGTATGAACTAATAATACAAATGTTCGAAACAATGAACACACTATTTGAATTAATAGAATAAAAGTTTTACATCTACATATATTATAAATTAAAATGTACTTGCAAAATTTGTGTTCTATAAATAAAACTTGGAAATAGTAATAAATAAATAAAAATATATGAACTAATAATAGTATAAAATACTTGAACTAATATAACAAAAACTTTAAATGTTAATATAAAAACTTAGACGAAATATTTGAATCAAGGGTGTGCTCGTTAAAACAACAATTTGGATATTTTAAGCTTTTTAGGTAGCTTTAGCTTTTTGGATAGTTTTGAACGATTTTGTAAAATTTTAAAAACTAATGGAAAGTATATTGGTAGGATGGGATTTGTTGGTAGATTTTTATGGTGAATTTACCAAAACGTACAAAGTATATACTAGTAGAAAGGATAAATTCAGAACAATATTATTGTAAACTTCTTAAGCTCTCCAAAAAGCTAATATCATTAACTTTGGAAAACTAATGAAAAAGCTACTATAAAAACCGAGAAAACACTAAAGCTCCTAAATGATCTACTTTGCCAAGCACACGAGAGCTATCAAATTTTGACAACCTTCTAAAGTGAATAATCTATACCAAACAAGGCCTAAAATTGTGACAACTATTAATTTTTGGGAAAAAGATATTTAAAAAGGGAAAATATACAGAAAAAAGGTATTAGAAATTCATTTCGTTATTTTACTTACAGTTCATTTTAAAAAAACATGAACTCAACAATACATATTATAATAACTAACAATACATAATTTATTGGCCTAACAGTACATATTTTATTAACTAACAGTTCATATTTCACTGACCGTTCATTTTCTTACCGGAAGGAAATTTTGGACGTGAACAACTAGCCTGTAAATAGTTATTTTTTTGTATTATTATACTTGTACTCAATAGGACCACAAAAAGGCATTAGAGTAACGAAACCAGCAAACAGTAGCATTTATAAACTTGATGCCTGATATACCCAAACTAACCTTAATTAACCCTGAACTAGAAGTTTTGTCATAAATTGAGGCAGATAGGAGCCTATTGCGGCTCCAATTAATGTAGGCTGGACTATCATTGTCTTGAGACTCCTGTGAGATCTTGTATTCCTGTCTCAAGCTAGAGCTATTGCAGTATGCCCCGTAATAAGAACAATGCTCACGAACTAGAGATATTTGAGGAGTTGATGGCAAGAGATGACCTTCCGTGCTAAAAATGTATCTACAAATAAGTGGTGTTCCAGATGAAAAAGAATCAAAATACTGACAGATAGAATTAATGCTCTGTCAAGCAGTCAAACTTTACATTACTTACTTGTAAGGTCCATTTTCAACAAGATTATCTGGACCCACAGCCAAATCAAAGAGAAGCCACAAATACTTAACCTGTAAACGAAGTTTATCAACTTGTCATAATCCAGCTTATGAACTACAAGTGTCCATTAAGTTCGTTAACCCATAGAGTGAAAATGAAAGGAACGATACAACATTCTAAAATCTTAGTCATGGGACTTGACCCAATTTCGGCTTGTAAGAGAAGATATCTCAGCAAGTAGATTTGGTAGGATTCAAATGTATATAGATGTATATAGATGTTTGCATTTATGGGCTGTCATAGGTGAAAAGGTCCACTGATTAGAAAGATCCACATTTATATGCACGATAAGCTCAAACCTTTCAGATATATTACCAAATAGAATTCATCCAATGATATTTATCAAATCACTTCATTTCCTCAAAAGGGAACCGATGATTTAGGAACTTTAGGTTTCCCAAACATCCCTTTTCACTGCAGGGAAGCAATTTGCCAAGTGAAGTCAACAGGAAAAAGCATACCGGCCATACCCTAAGGCAGGACAGTACCAAGTAAGGAAAAAAACGATATGTGCATTTCATCGTTGATTTATGTACCAAGACACGTTATAAACAAACTAAAAGGCATAAGCTCAGTTAAAAAACATTCTCCAGTTATCAGTTAAATGCACTGAGAAATCATGCTTTTGACTTCTAGTAACTCTTACAGTTTCTGCCAGGAAAAAGCTTTCCATGTGATCTTCCTGTTTGTGATCCTCTACATCTGTTATATGACAATATCCACAAGGACATCGTGCCCCATATTGCAAGCTCGTGAGTATGTCACGTCCTGCATCAAGATATCTTCAGAGAAAACTTGTAAATTAATCATGGTGCCATTAGAGGATTGAAAGGCAACATAAATGAATTCATGAATATTTCATGTGCAATTACGAGGGGGGGGGGGTACCCAGAGCTTGCAAATGATAATCAAAATTTGGGCACTTGCATGCAGCATATGTTCAAAGAGTAAGGGAATCCCTAGTCAAAAGCAGAAGAATTTCAGTCTTATTAGGTTAATGAAACAAAGCTTATATTTTCCAATCATATGTGTTTAACAGATCATCAGGAGATTGATCATACACACTTGTGAAATTGTCCCCATGTCACCTTTCCAAGTCTCCAAGCATTCCTCATCACATCTCCCTTAAGTTTTGATAGGACAGTATATGGCAGAGAATATGGTTGCTAAACTGTAAGTCCATCATATGAAAAATTTACAATATCCTACAAACAGGAACCAACCTAGGATCTCTGGTAGCTCTGTAGAGCCAGTATGTACTCTCAATTAACTCTGGCCTTAGCGGATAACTCTTCTGCCCAGGCTGAAATCCAGATTATCAAAGTCAGTATAAACCTTTTTCCAAAATCAGTTTGGAAATGAGAAGAAACAATAAAAATAGACTGCTGAAAAGCGATTTAACCCATAGAAAATATATCAAAAGATAGAAACAGGTTGTATGCATTAAAAACAGGTAATTTACATTTTTGGAACAACTACAAAAGATGTTGGGGACCGAAAAGTGAGTTACCCCACAGATAATATTTCATATCTGGCAAAAAAGGTAATCTCAGATGGCATATATTAATAATATTTGCTGTATAGACTACATTTCTGAGACAGCTCTTTTAACATGGCAAAAATCCTTTAACCAAAAGTCTCTGACATCGTTCTTTTTTCTTTTTTTTTCTGTTATACCAGCAAAAAAAAGATAATCATTGCATTGATCACATATATACAATCGTAAGGATATGTATCATTTCTAGTATGAATGACCAACACAGAGAATGGTTGGAGTTATACCTGAACACTGAGTGTAGCAAGATTAAAGCCCTCCGGGGTGAAACCATACTTTTTCCAAACACTAAAGAAGGCAGCATGTGTACGAATTGCGGGTTCTACGTCTCCAGCTAAAACCTTTCAAATCCATAAGCAACTTCCATAAGAAAACATTTTGAAGCAGTTCCCAAACATAGCATATCAAAGAGTTTGACACGTGCATCTTCGTAATGGAAAGAAAAAAGCCACCTGTAAGCCAGGCCAGAAGGCTTGCAAACTGTTGAATATTGGCCATACAATAGCTGCGGTATCCATATTTACTTCAACATACCTGCAAGTATTTTTACATGAGCATATAAATACAAGTAGAAATGACAATAGAGGAGCAAGGAAGAATCATTATGCATAAAATGTCTTCAGAAATTAGAAAAATACCAGGGGTCAGTAAAAAGATGGTGCATTGCAGCTCTATAAGCTTCTTGAAATATGAAGAGGTACTCGTCATCTCCGAACAAGATGTAAGCCTGGGGAGTATAACTGACTGTAAACATTATCCTCAATCACTTTTATAAACCCCCCCTATAAAACTTTAATATACATCTAAAGATTAATATTACTGCTATCAAGTTCCAAAAACGCGCACCCGTTCAAGTTACTAAGGCTTGGAAAAAAATCCTTCTTGAAAAGCACACATTGCCTATTTGCCTTAAGAAGTGCCTATACAGCCAATACAGGGATCCATTTAAAAAAAGAATTAAATAGCTATACAAGCATCTTAACTACATGGGATTCCAAATTAAATGTCGAGGAGTCGGTCTTGATGAAAACTATCTTCACAAGTGAAAGAAGAAAAGCTGAAGTGAATATACCATCTCATAAACAACATAGTGCAACATCACACACTATCTAAAGGGCATTCTAAGACACGATGAAACCCTCAGAGTCAGAAGGATTTCTAGTAACTATTTTTATTATCTAACTAAATAACCAGCTTCCCAAAAGAAGAATATGGAAAAAAGAGAAGACAACAAATGCATGATTACCAACAAATCAACACAAGGAGATAAAATGATACAAAAGTTCAACATAAGATATTCAAACCTTTAGGAGATACTCATAAAATGAGTCAACGCTTGTGCCAATTCCAGCATCCTGAAAAGTAGAGATGTCACTAGCATTAGTACTGTGCAAAAAGAACTTGAGCTACAACATAAACATCGAAGATTTTATGCAGGGGTGAAAAGCTTCTACAAGATAGGCGATGGTCAAGTCAATAAATAGAGCTAATCGTAAATTTTATTTGTCACCCCAAACCTTTTACTCTAGTCCCAGTTGGATCCTAAAACCATATTTATGTCGTTTTCTTCAATGCAATCAGTATATCCTATTAAAGTTCCAAACCCGAAGATTTTATCCATCCTTTCCATCAATTTGGGTGTTTAAGATGTATTTAATTTGTATATGTGGATGGCGCCTACTCTCCACCTAGGCTATTTTTATATTATGTGGAATAAAACTAACCTAATCTAATCTCATCTGTTACAGATACATGTGCAGAGTATCAAAAAACCCAAGACCCCAACTTCATGACAGTTCCTTACCATCTTAGTAATATTCTGCAGTACACCCAAGACCCCAACTTCATGACAGTTCCTTACCCCAACTTCATGACCCCAACTTCATGACAGTTTCCCAAACAAGTTGACTACGAATTTGATAGACAACCGAACTTTAAGATGACAGCTTAATGTAGGTGCTTCTTGCCAGTTTTGATTTTAATATAGCTCCAAAATTGCACAAAAATTCCATTAGAATCAGCCAGCTTAGGAACCCACCAACCGGAAAGTAGAGCACCACATAGTTTTGCAACCTAGCCGCTGAAGTCAACACTGACAGCCAGCGAGTACAGCATCGCAAGTCTGCAATACATTTTATTGTTTCCCAAGTCTAGACAGCAACACCACGATGTGTTGTGACCCAGACACTAAGAGTACTGAAATGTGACCATGAATGTGAAATGAGTGGCCCTAAATTTACTTTCATGTTCGAAACCCTAAATTTGTCCCCTCTTTCTAGATAATGCATCTTGAAGTCAATAATCCCAAGTAGTATTCTCTTTTTCTAATTTTAAATTCCGACACACATCATCTGTATGTACATATGAGATATAGGTTAGTTTTGATCTGCGTCATTAAATTAGCTTAGGTAGATTATTGGTTTCACCCTTGTAAACAAGTTAACGGCATTTAACACCCAAAATGATGGAAGAATGAACTATTAAAGAATTTTAAAAAGCTTGGGTCTCTAATTGGGAGAAATACAAGAATAAAATGTTAGGGGTGACGGATGAAATTTGTACGAGAGTTAATTTACTTAATTGCAACCTTGTAGCTTGTATAATGAAAAATATGAGAATATTGATCACCTATTCCTTTGCTTGCTCTTTTTCGGCTAAAGAGTGTGTCGCATTCAATGGATGACTAAAAGTTAGAAGGGTACGCTCAATGAAGGATGAAATGCAGGGGTAAGTGAACTTAAATCAACTCCACATAATGTTTTTAGCGTCTGGTCTATGCTATATTGATCAATGGAAATATAATCGTCATCAGGAAAGATGAACTACAGAGATATGTGAAGTGAATAATGCAATAGGAGTTGGACTATTTTAAAGTGGCCAAGGATAGATTGGAATGGAAATTGGGTGTATCTTCGACGTGTTTTTGGATGTATTTATCTGCTCTGTTGGTAGTCAACAGACTTGACACAACACCTTATTCCCAAACAAAATATTCAACACAGAGAAACAAGAGAATATGTAGCGCAGCACAGTCATAGGAAAACAATCTTACTCTCTGTGTCCATTCACCCGTAAAGACATTGATATGTGCACCAACTAGATTAAGCCTAGAACGCCGGGCCCATAAACCACGTACAGCATTCTTAGTAACTTGTTCAAACACTGCAATTCATTGGAATGTATCAAGTAAAATGCAACAAAATCCTCACATGGATGAACAATATAAAAACTACTCACCAGTTTCTTACTAGGTCCTTCAGATGCAAATAATTGATATTGAAATTGTTATTCACTCAAATGCTACATACATCCTAATAGGCATACATGTGCCAATCAACTAAAACATATGCCTCAATCTCATTCCTAAGCTATCAAAAGAAGGTTGAGACCTGAACGTGGCTTTCATTTTGTCTGGAGAATAGAATATATTATTACTCAGGCATGTCTTTCTCACTAGTGGCATGCAATTTCAGCCTAAGATACATCAGTTATTACTCTCGACTTCTTGAGCAACCATTGGGTTATATGTTTGAACATTAAGGCTCATATGCATCCCACAATCAAATAATTATACATTTTCAGGAAAAGATATTACGACGAGTGAAGCTCACCAGGATCGTTTGTTAAGCGGCTGAGAATCCCAAATTCTAACGTCAAAGTACCACCACCAGCAGTTGATGTTATCTGAACATAAAAATTAACTTTAGCAAATCACTATGAAATGCTAGAGGATAGGCAGGTTGGAAAGTAATTTCAAATTTGGATGCCAACAAGAATCAATACAAGGCACAAATAGACAGTGACTGACTATACAATATGATAGGAAATCCATGCAACGAGTGAGGATTTTTGGAAAGTTTCAGGACAGATACATGGAAAAGAAACGGGGAAGAAAAGTTACCTTGCTTTCATTTTCATCGACCCCGTGTAACAAGTTGACAGAACCAAATGGAATACCTGGAAAAAAAATATGTTTACAATAATGAGACATATTGCCTTCTTCATAGTCCAAAAACACTCAAAAGGCAGCCATAAATGGAAAAAAAAAAATCTTATATACACCATGAGGAAGCCGGAAGGTGACGACAATTAAAGATAACAAAGAGTTAAACATACTGATAGCCCACCAAAGTACGCATTTCAACTGCATGTAACAACAAACTACAATAGTTATATCAACCCAAGAAACAATAAGGTAGAGTTACTAATTTGTTATTAAACAGCTCCCACCTAATAGTTATATCAAAGAGACAAAATATAATTTCTTCATTGCCAATATCTCAAAGAAAATGGCAGATATCAATAGCTAATGCCTAACGAACACCATCTAGACAAAGTGGATTGTGAATCCACCCTGGGTGGGTTCAATTCCCGTAGTTCACCCATCAATAAATGGACCTTTCTTTGCGGAGACACAAGACAAAGCTAGAAAGATTTATTCGGCAAGTCATCTTGAGGTTTTCAAACGTATCCAAGCAATTGGTATCTGATTAAAACATAGAAAAATCGCCTTTCCTACTTGCTGAAAGCTCAAACTAGAATGACGAGCTATTCCTTGAGAATCGTGGTACTTCTTTTCTCATTGATGCCACCATGGTGGATTGGATGTAAACATATACTTCTACTACTTTATGCACAGCACGGAATGATATTATTGGAAAACGTCAACGTTATTACACTAAATTTGTACCATATATCATCAAAATAAGAAGAAGAAGAAGAAGAAGAAGAAGAAGAAGAAGAAGAAGAAGAAAAAACAGTACCATATCAAAGAACTTACTAGTAAAATTTGAAAATGTTAAATACATGATGTGAATTGATCCCTGGATCACATTGATAATGGATAGGTATAACTGTATAGGTTGAATAAATCATTGAACATGTGTATACAGAACCTGTAGGAGTATCAAAGGCAGGTAACATCCTTCGAGCAAGATCCTCAGCCAAATTAAGCAGCTGATTATCATATGTTGGAATTTTCATACCCTGGCATCAAGAATAACTTATGAGAGCATAAAGTGTTAAATAGGTTGTTCATAATAAGTTATTCTAGGTCTAAGAGGTAAAATAGCAGAGAAAAAAGCATCTTCCAAGAAAGTTCGAGAAAAGCAGTTGGAAAGTCAACTTGCCCTAGCAGTAGCCATTTACCTTTAAAAAAAAATAATGGAACATTGTCATTTTTTTATTTTCTGAATTACAATAAATAGTCGTCCAAGCATGAAAGTATGCAAGTCACTAAAATATCAAGGGAAACACAGGCTTACAAAAGATCACCCTCTAGTTCCGTTGGTTTGTTCTCATGTTTAATTTGGTAGAAAGTTGAAGCTCTCTGAAATGGCCTCTTAAATAGCTAACAGGATTAACTTCATAAATCATTGGAGATGCACTAGAGAAATACCGTAGCATAATCACTTGCAATAAGGTGGGCAGAAAGCAAACCTCCAAGGACCCGGATATTGGTCTCAAAAATAGAAACCGTCTTATTCTGCAAAAGTGAGCATAGATGCAATATCATATGTCAAGGGTCACAAATATAAACTTAACGTAGAGTCGGTACACTATCTACTTACCAGAACACATGCCTCGCATGAAGATTCAGTAGTTCATTTTGTGAGTGTATAAATACTTTTTTTTTTTCTTATATACAGATACAAGACAAGGAATATTTGCCCTGTAAAGTTTTTGTTTGACCTTCCTATTGCGGCTCGGGGAAGCATGCATCCTCTTTGTTAGTTTAATTACTACGTATGCAAAAAAGATCATCACCGCACACTCATGAGATGACGTGGACTTGAACTTTGTTTGGATTTGAAACTCAACACTTTTGGAAACGACAAATCCAGTCAAATGATGCAAAATTGTTTTGCAGAAGTTTTGCGCAGGAAAATTGTATATTCAGTTTTACTCTTAGATTAAGATTCATAAGTCTTTTCAAAGTCAGTTGCTTTCTCTTTAAGCATGACAGATAACATAAATCGCACAAAGTTCTCCAAGGTAATGATAGAGCTTTAGGAGTACATCTTTACCCACAAGAAGAATTTCATGGCTAGCAGTATTGCATAATACATATGAAGGTGACTGTGAGAAACTTTCTGATTTTTCTTTCAGTGGTAATTGGAACTAGAAAAGCAGTGTTTCCCCTATGTGATGCAATTCAAAGCATTAATACTTCAGAAGCTAAAGACAAGTCCAAATGTCACATTTGAGTAAAAACCTATTAATTTTAAATGTATTTCAGCACCGGTTTCGTAAATTCTATTTTCATCATTTAAAATCCTAATAAGCTAATACCATAGCATTATTTTAACCATTTGTTAACTACTTCCACCCAATATCCCACACTTCTCATACTAGCCCATTCATTTACAATTATATAAATTATGCAGAATTATAAATAAAATGATCTTTTGACCTTATAGGCATTTTAGGAAAGTTTCAGATATAGCCGCATAACCAGATTTTATTGGATGGCGAACAATTGTGAGTCTGGTAGCAGCATGGGGCATAAAAGATGATTGGATGAAAAACTATTTCAATATTTCTAGGAAGGCTTTTGCAAAAATATAACATAGGCATTGTGACAACTTCACGAAGTCAAATATAGCGCTTTCAAGAATAGCTTATCGTGTCAAGAATGCTGTCTTAATAAATTAACTGAGGTAAAAATTATGGCCCTGATGATACAAACCTACCTACTTAGAAGTTAGAACTTCTATAAAAATTAAATAGTAACTATTTCATAAATCATTATACAGTTACAGTACATGTATTCACTATTCACTCAAGTAGAAACTAGATAGATGCAAAGTCCAAGTATCAATACTCACTATGTCAAAGCGTAGATTTTTACTGATCCAATCGACAGCGGTAGTAAACCTCGCTTTATCGTCAAATAATGCCAAAGTGTCCAAGGAGTCAACCTATACCAAATCAAAATATAATACTAACAGAAGGGGGTCAAAGAAAAACATCCCACTCGGTAAGAAATGAAAGTCTTACCAATGTTAAGGCATAACCACCTAATGTATTTTCTCCCGAACATGACAACGGCCTTAACTCGTCCAGGGGGAAAGCATGATCCATATATCCATCAAATGCATGGTAAAACATTTGTCGAACCTGCATGTAAAACACAACATGCCATGTTGCCACCACGTAAAGAAAGAAAAAAATCTCTTTGTTGGACATTTTACAGAGACTGCTTAAAAGATTTGGTTAAGCATTTTAAAGAAACCAAGAATTAGCTTTTATCCGGGTCATGGAGTAATAAATATGTCTTGTAGACTTTACTTTACAGTAGTATATCCTATGCAAAACATGAATCATCCTATGGTAATGCCAACTCCACCAAAATTATCTGTGTTTGTCTGCTACAAACTGTGTTAACTCGTACTTCCACAAAAAGACTGGGACAAGGTCTCTTTGCACTACAAAACTGAAGGTGCAATTTGTTCTCAGAATGACAGACTACGATCAGTTGTATAATTATGCCGGTTAATATATTAAATGAAACTCAGGACTATTGCAGCGGTTGCTAGGATTTGGTGGAGCATGAGAAAGGAAAAGCCTCCAGATACTTGCATCGATATCAATTTCAAAAGGCCAAGAAGGATAAAAAAATAATACCAAATACCAACAAAACCAAAACCTGAATCCAATGAACTGAGTTCGTTATTAGGTCAATTTGAGAGCATAAGTCAATGATAGCAGACAACGTTTCAACTGGAGATTGACGTTTAGTTAGTAGTGTCACAACTTTGAGGTGGTGCAAGAATATGAACTGCCAAAGGAACATTCTGATCCGTAATGGCGACAGTAACAAGAAAAGCGAAGGATTCAAGCAATAAAAGACTGGCATATCGAGTCCCTAACTCCATTGGTAGATTTGCTCATTGCCCTAGATCAACTAAAAATCTACGAGCAAGCAAAAGTATATCACGCATTTATAGATCTCAAAAACTAGAATTCCCAAGTTATAATCGCCCATCGCAAAACCTAATTCTATGAAAAAAGAATGCAATACCTCGTCTCTGAGCTGCCTGGCTTCTTCAGGGGTAACGCTTTCGGAGTGAATTACGCCGATGAAATTGGATATAAATATTGAGAAAAGCAACATCCACCATTGAATTGACCGTGTCATGACACTCTGCGCTTTCAGGAGTTCGGAGTTGGGGATCGTTTCAGGAGTTCTGAGTTGGGGTCTTCATCCATTCCTGAGCAACTCTTAACTCCGACTTTTGTATATCTTTTTCTTTCATTGCAAAATCGGGAAAATGATAAATGTTCACTCATTCGGTAAACTAAGATAATAAAATATCGATATATTATTTAGACAAAATTTAGTGAATCGATGGGCTACAGAGTGACGGACGAAATAAATAAGGATAATCGATATAAATTACCTTATTGTAAAACTGACACTCAATTTTTTAAATTTTATAAACTAACAACTATAAAAGCTTTAAACATAATTATTTCTACCCTCTCGTGAGTTTTTCTAGGGGTGCACACAAATCCCGCTAATCCCGGTCGTGTCCTGATCCCGGCGAAATTTCATTCAGAATTAAAAATCTTGTTCCGAATCCGTCCCCCAAAAATTATCAAGATGGAATACGGGTCTTAACTTATTCATCCCGCTAGGCCCGTCCCGTCCCGTATATAATAAACTTTTTATTTTATAATAATAAATATAAATAAAATCTCTAATCATTGGCGATATATTTATATAATTATGCCTATATATTTACAAAAATAAACCATGTCGGTTAAACCGTCAAAATTGAAATACTTCAAATTCATTTAGATATGTTTTATTATCGATTTTGGAAATTTTAATGTAAACTGTAATATTTTATTATGGATATTTAAAAACTTTAATTATTATTGCGTTTTAAGTACGATATATACGGATATTTTTGTGGCTAAAGCATAAAATTTAAACATAGTAAATTAAATTAAAGGGCAAGCGGGATTGGACCTGTCCCGTCCCAATCCAACCGGATAAGACCGGGTGGGATTCAATCTAAAATACTCAATACTCATCTCGATCCTGTCCCATGTAAAATAGTTGTGACGGACTGAGATGATCTCAATCCCGTCTCATGCCCACTCCTAAGTTTTTCCTCTCTCTTTTCTCTCTTTATCCACACAATACAATTTGATGAAGAACTCATCAATTTGTTCTTCAATTTGATTTTGTTTTACGTTTTCGATAGCAATCAACCTCTTTTATTGATGATTTGATCTCTAAATTCAATCTTATGTATATTATTTTCTTTTCAATTGTATTTATTCTATTGAATATACTGAATTTCATTTGACTTTTCATGATTTCTCTCGTTCGAAGTTGTACATTCATTCTCACATTCTCCTTTCTTTTAATTTTCTTTAATGTTCCATTGTTGACAACATATTGTATTATTAATATAATCTTAATTATGAATCCAATCTGATTTTGTTGTTAATAGTATTCAACCATCAAATTTGGTATTTTATGTTGTTAATAAATATAACAACTTAAATTTATAAATCAATGTATGGTCAACAACATATAAAACATCAATAATTGCTTTATTTATGTTGTCAACAACATATTAAACAACAAAATAGAGTTTTTTTTATCGTTAATTACACATTTAAACATAATTAAGTGTTTTTATATGGTCAACTACATCTTAAACAAATTAAAATGGTTTATATGTGTTGTCAACAACACATTAAACACAAAAATTGATTTTGTATATTGTCGTCAGCACATTAAACAACAAAATTACTTTATTTGTATTGTCAACAACATACTAAGTGGAGGAGAACGATATGAAGCAACGCAGCGAGGAAGAGAAACATAAATCGAGCATTACCATGTAAGCATCGGAGGCACGTAAGGAAACATTTGCTCCTTTGGCACCAAATGACGTCATCCTCCCTTAGTGGGTCCAGGGGGGAGAAAATAAAAGAACCCGTGATGAAGATATGGTGGCCCTCAACCCTCTTGGTGAAGAAACTGAAACGGACCCACCAGCTCCGGAAGAAGGGAGTCATTACATCGAGGTTTTCTTTTGTCAATAATCTTGTATTATTTTGTGGCAATACATTATGTATCAATTGATTCTTGTGTTTAATAAATTTAACTTATGAGTTTTATTAGGCATTTATTACTTTTATGTTTGTTGTCATCAATATGTATTGTCAACGACACTTTAATTGTTGTTTTAATGTTGTCAACAACCCACAAACATTAAAACATTTTTTTTGTGTCTACAACACCCAAAACACCAAAACAAAGTTATTTTTACTGTCAACAACATTCTAAACATTATAGAATTTTTTTTAAATGTTGTCAACGAGCAATTGGACACTAAAAATGTAATAACCAGAAAATTTTAATTTTTTAATGTATTTCGATAACCCGACTCGAGCGACCAAAGGAACGAGCCGAACAATATCGCGATGAGTTACGGAATAAACCGACCATTTTATTTATTTTTTGCAGTCCAAATAAGGGATCACTCCCTTGCTTCCTTTAGTTGGGACGGCCTCTTATGCCTCACTTTGGCCTAGATAACCCTCCACTCCTCTCTTCGTAGGCTTTTTCCCCATCCTCCTTGCCTCGGCCTAGTTCCTCTCCCTGACCCAACTTTCGTCCAACCCTCCTTTGGGCCACCTTCCGTTGCCTGGTGAGCAACGACCAACCACCTACTCGTTCATCTCTCCCTCTTTCACATCGTCTTCTTCACGATGTAACATATCGGCAGTCCAAATTGCCAAAAGCAGTCAAAGCGGGCGTTAGAAAGGCGACATTGAAGACCAAAGACCGCCATCCTCCCTCTCCTCCTCACTAGCTAGTACACAACCCCACACCCTCCTCCCTACCGATCGACACCCTCTAGTCTCTCCACTCATCCCTCTTCTCCTTCGTTATGACATGGCCGGGGCAAACTCACCTCCATCCTCCTCGTCACGAGAGTGGAAATTCACGCCCCCTAACCTCCATCCCTGGTAACCTTGTTGCACACCGGTCCACAACCATATTGTTTCCCCCCAAACCTTCATAGCCGTAGAGTCAACTCCCTTCTAAGCTCCATCGCCAGCGACTTCGGATGTTTCTCCACTTTTCCGATCACGATAGTGACATGCCGATCTCCTCTTCTCTCTTCTTTCCCTTGCCTCGCTGCTAGTCGTTTCAACAACCCACCAGAAAATCCTCCCCGTCAGACGAAACCGAACTCCGACTACTTGAGAAACCTCTGATCGACACGCCAACTAGACTCCCGTCGGTAAGCATCTCATCCTTAATTGTAAAAAATCAACATAAAATAACGTTGTTGAAGAAGTAATCGAAATAAGCATCTAGGTGTGGTAGGCGAGGCTCGAAATCAACCCTCCAAGTCACCTATCTGCCGCTTCAAAGTGCTCTCGGAGAGATTCGAACTCGCGTCTGCAAGTACTCCACTCCCTTGTGCCGAACACCTCACTTGCTTCGGTTGGTGCATGTGAAGAGAATTGAACCCCGATCAATAGTTACCTTATTGCGCCTTGCCTTGTTTTGTTTTGGCCGTCAGTGGAGCTCGAAGTCAAGACCTGTTGGTCATTTTAAGTGTCGCCTCCCTTGCAAGCAATAGGACTCTAACCCGGGGCTTTGCTACCCTGCCTCACTGCCACCTAGTTCCACTACCCCAAGGATTCGAACCAGTGACTTTGGGCGCCTGGTCTTCGGGCCACCTGGTGCCGCCTGGTACCGTTGGCAGTGCTTGTAAACCACAATCTTCGCCACTCGGAAGGTTCGAACCCTCAACCTGATACTCGTACTTAATTATTTCCTGAATCTTGATAATAATTTAATCGAGATAGAAATGTCATTTAATTATTTAACTTTAGATCCGTAGCGTTAAATAACTGTTATAGTTATATATTGGAGAGTAACGGAATTATGTTGAGATAGTAGTTGAAACTGAGAATAACGGAATGACCATGTGACCGCTAGGTTAAGGTTGTTAGTGGATTACGAACTTTTAGGAAATAGATACAATTATGGATTAATGATGAATGGATTGAGAACTTCCAAGTGAAATAAATTAGTGGACAATGTTAGAGAATTGGAATGATGTAGAGATTGAGTAGTGAGAATGGAAACTAGGAGGAGTAGGTTTATGGTTAACAATGGATACATGACGAGATTATTCCGGATTTGCGAATGGATGTCTAGGTCCGCGAAACCTAGGATCTAATGATTGGAAAGAGTAACAATGCTAGATATCTTACTCTAAGAAATAACGAGATAGTGAAACGAGAATACTAAGATGTCGCTAAATCTTAATCAAGAATTCGAGATTATCGACTGGCGGATTGAGAATAATTATTGAGATCATTACGGATGACGTGAGTTCATCGGGCTCACTTAGCTTCAGTAATAATCTTAAGTGCGTGCTAGAGTAGTGTGTGTATCGAATATTAAATAATTTAAACCGAACTAGACCACATGCACTTTTAATATTAAAGAGAGGCCCAAATGTATTATAACGGACCGTGACATCACTGTCCAACACATATGGCGGCTGAAAGACTCCCCACGACTAGTTCAACAATGTATACAGGGAAATGCATTGAAACTAGTCTTGTTGGTTTACGGGGATGGGGGCGAGGGTTGGAGGATCCTCGTGCCACTCTGAAAAGTTGAACAAACTCGAATGACAATCACCAAATGAAAAGATAATAACCGGGACATTGTTTGCGCATGCTGATGTGTTTACCGCTTTCTTTATATGTGTTTGTGTTCTAGTTCCTCTTATTATTAGAAATGTTAACTAACGGTTTATACCGTATTGATAAATCTTGCAGGTTAGGTTTTAGCCGAGTAATCGGGAGTGGAGTGGTCAGCCATATTTCCGTACTAGGGATTATTATGTGGGAGTATTTTCTTTCAGTAATAAGTTTAGTTGGATTGCATATTTTGTCATTTTCGTTACATATGGCTGCCGAATACTTTTAGTGTCAATATTGTTATCAAACATGTTTATTTTAAAAGATGTTTGATTTAAATATTTGTGTCTTGTTGTTAGGTCGTGTATTATTGATGTCAAACTAAGGTCAGAACCCACTGTGAGGTCCTAGTCAGTGACATCCTGAATTCTCATAATTCGGGGTGTTACAAAAAAGAAGAAGGAAACTTTAAATTGTTATCAACAACACTCTAAATACTTTGATAAATTGAATGTTGAAAGTGATGTACTATATAAAAAAAACTTATGCTTAATTAATGTAATTTTGTGTTGTCAACAAATTTTTAAATAATATATAAAAAATTTAAATGTTAAAAGTGTTATCAACCGTACTTTAAGAGACAAATATAAATAAAAAATTTAAATTGTTGTCAACAATACTCTAAACACTTTAATAAATTGAAAGTTGAAAGTTATATACTATAAAATTAGAATTTTAAAGTTAATTTATGTATTTTTTGTGTTGTTAATAAGTCTTTAAATAATAAAAAAAAAGTTTAAATTGTTGTCAACAATACTCTACGCACCTTAAAAAATGAATGTTGAAACTTGAAAGTATTGTCAACAATAATCTAAGACACAAAAAATAAAAATTTTAAATTATCGTTAACAATACTCTAGACACTTAAATACATTGAGTGCATACTTGGTTGAAGTGGTGAAATGATTAAGGGAAAGAAAATAAAATTGGTTAAGTTACTTTAATGTGTTAAAATACCTCTGACGGTTCCTTCTAGTCACTAAACAAACATAAATTTTAATTGATTCGGAACCATTCCGTTTTCGGGAATAATTCTTAGTGATTCCAAACGGGCCCTGAATGTTGAAAGTGTAGTCAACAAACTAATAGTAATAGTTCAACATTTTTGTTATTTTAGTTTACATATTACACTATCAATTCACATAATTTTTGCACTATTCTCAAGCAATGTTCATTGTACACAATTTTTATTAGAAAACTTTTTTTAGATGAAAATTTGTATACTATTAGTTTATATAGTGTTTAATCATTTTATGTTAATTGTTCATACTTTATTTTGAACCATATATATTTTTTAAAATAAATAAACAATTAGTACAAATAATTTAAAGAACAAAGATTTTTTAAAAAGTGGTAAAAAAAAGTTTGAACTAAAAAGTGTATTTTAGAAAAACAAAATAACATGTGTCAATCGGACGTGAACATTTCCTTTTTCTTTTTTTTGGCGTAATTTAAAAATCTAACAACATCCTTGACCTTTTAGTAGCCGGTCACAAAAAAATATGACACTTATTAAACAATACAATTACAAGTACCTAACAATGTGTAAAAGGGGCGGCGACCTTATTAAACAATACAATTACAAGGACAATTTGGTAGAGAAAACCCATGAAAACTCTTTAAGTTTGTGAAGCTCGTAACGTGAAAGAATATGTAAAGATGGAAGTTGACAAATTTACTTAACTATGGGTTGTTCTCCTTCAAGCTCTGATATTACAATAAGTGAATCAGTCATCTCAAGGGAGAGTGGCTCTGATTTCGAGTTCGGGTTGATAACCTGCAAAACAAAGAATTGACATTCACAAATCACGACGACATAGATCGTCCAGAGTTTCAATGTTCAATCGGTTTCGGAAAATGAAACACCGGATGGAATGGAGAAAGAAATGCACCTTCTTATTGTTTTTTATGTAACCAATGGCAACTTCTTGTCGTAGGTGTGCTCTTTCGGACAACTCGAGAAACGAAGGACTCTCTCCTTCCTTCATATAGAGTTTAATATCCTGTTGTAATTGGAATCAATGCCAAGTGAAAACATCAATTATCAAACATAAGGGCATGTTTGGTGAATACTTAATGGTTGATTATACCAGGGGAGCGAAAGAAAAATAATTTTAGGGAAATTCCGGATGGTATCCCTGTGGTTTGGGATTTTTCGGATTTTGCCCAAAGGTTTTTTTAGTTTGGATATCGCCTTTATGTTTTAATATTTTTCGAAAAATGCCCAATTTTGTTTAAATTGTAGAGGGAGGTCAACTAAAATCATTTTTATTAAAATGAGAAAAACTTCTTTTTAAAAAAGAAGATAAAAGAGGCTAAACATTTTGTAATAAGTTTTTTTTAAAATATATTAAATTGACACCCCTTTACAATTTAAATGGAGTTGGCATTTTCCGGAAAATATGATAAATACAAGGGCACCGTCTGGACTAAAAAAAACCTCTAGGCAAAATCCGAAATACCCCAAACCACAGGGACACCATCCGAAATTTCCCATAATTTTAAATAGAAACGAGATAGCCACATGACAAACATTGTGATTAGTGATTAGTAGTCAAAAAGTAAACATTGTGATTAGTGATTAATACTTAAAAGGCATGAGTGAAGAGCAAATAGTATGTACCTTGACATATATTTCATCACCCTCGGCGTCCAAAATGTCTTTCCATACTTCATTCAATTCATTATTCTCGGCCACTTCACGCCATAAAGAAAGCCTCTCATCAGAAAATAAACTAATGTTATGACGATGGGGATCAAATTTACATACCTTGAGCTGTTACAAGGCTCATTATTTCCTCGGCAGCAATATAGGTGAGGGACGGCTTAATCTTGGTGATCTGCAATGGAGAAGAGGTTTGTTAGGTAAAGTGAAAAACCAAGCCGGTTATGAAACCGTTGAGACAGAAAGTTACCTGTTTGCCAAGTTTTGAGTCAACAATCTCAGCAACAAGGTTTTGCACCTACAATCCAGTGAATTTAAAACACAATTTCAGATAAATTTCCATACAGTATAACAAGAAAATCTAGGCTGTAAAGCAGCTTACTTTGACTCCAAGTTTATTACAGATGTTTTCTGCAAGGAAAAGAGAATATGCAGCTTGCTTATCGGCCCTGGCAGGATCTGAATATAAACTAGTTAGTTCAGGTTCGTCTTCAGCCATCATGAATAAATATTATGGACTTTTACCTCCTAGCAACCATTCACGATCTGAGATGACAACGACAGACAACGGGAGTTCCTCTCCCTTCTTGAAAGAATTTTGGATTCTCTGTATCGCTTCCTTTACAGTATCATGGTCCATTGGATTTCCCATCTATTACAATAAAACAATAGTTGAACTTTTACACCAGGCAAGGCAATTCAAAGGGATTTAACAGCAAGAAAGTATGTACCATGTGTGAAACTTGGATGTTATGAAGTTTCTCTTGACTATAATTGCTTGTTCTACTCCTCTCAATTTCCGGAACATCAGCCAGTATTTCCTGTCATTCAAACATAGAGGTTGATTATCAACGGTATTTCACCAATATCAAGAGAAGGTGACTATAAAAATGCTGGAAACAATACATAGAGTTGTGACGTACCAATGAGCTGCCTGGACCAAGATAATTGTCGTATTCTCTAACCATGTCCACAACATCTGGGCGCCAACCAAGCACAAGTATGCATTCTTTAGGTCCTACACCATATTCGCTAGTCTGCTCCCAAATGAAAACAGATAAAAATTCAACAATGCTTCCTCTTCTTGTTCTATATGATTATCTTACCATACCTTTGAACCCCGATTACGAGGGCGTCTAACAATATTCTGTAGACTCTCTTTCCTGCTTTCAACTAACTCCCTAGTTTCCAAAGCTTGCAAATTAAGGGCTTCATCAGTATCTTCTTTAACAGTGTCTAAGGAGCCAAGTTGCTGATGGTTGCTTCCACAGACAGGACCAATAAACAAAACCTTCAAAGTTGTAACAATTAAGAAATGGTTATTTCGAATCTCATAACCCAATTGGGCTCACTTCACTATCTGTTACTAACAGGTAATGAGCTACGCTCTACACCTGCTAGTACTGCTACCCATTCCAATATGAAGTACTATTAGTCCCGAAAGCAGGAAAGAGTATTTTCTTTCACTTTTTAAAATTGAGGGCAGCTATTCTAGAGCAGTGCTACCGGTGTAA
This sequence comes from Fagopyrum tataricum, assembly GCA_002319775.1. NCBI lineage: Eukaryota > Viridiplantae > Streptophyta > Magnoliopsida > Caryophyllales > Polygonaceae > Fagopyrum > Fagopyrum tataricum. The sequence continues at coordinate 2,329,816 of CM008285.1, read as the reverse complement.
TTTGAAGATAACGTATTGTTTTTGTTCTGAGAGTATTAAAATCTTTTAAGGGTGCATCTTCATCATGCTGTTCCTAATTTTCTTTAAATTGCAACTTAACTGGATGTCTAAAGTACACCATATACCTTAAAACGTTATGGGCACAAATTATGTATATGATTAAGGTAAAAAAGTTCTTCCTGTAATGAGGTGTGGAGTGATGAACCGTACGTCGATAAAATATTAAATATAAGTTAACTGACGGGCCGTGGCTTTTTATATCGGCATTACATGTCGGATTAAATTTGATTAGTTAGAACATAATGTCAGGATCTTCAAGCTTAAGCACAGGGGTTTCACCTTCCACTTATATAGCTATATACTATTCAATATCATTCTAGAGTTCTAATGTGAACTTCCCAACATACATTAATGAATGTGGTAAACATTAAATACAGATGTCGCGTTGTAGTCGATTTCTCAGGATAGTCAGCTCAAGTTTTTTCTTGCAGTGAACAAAAGGAAAATATAAACTCCTAAGATGATGACTTACTTTATCTGTTTCTTGCAAGACTTCATCATCATTTGGATGAAAATATATTCTTCCATTTCGATGAAGACCACATACAACTACCTGCAGTGGGCAGCTAAATGTGTCAAGACAGAAGTGCTTATGCATCTCAATACGTTTATTGCATAAATTTATATCACGAAAGAACATACCCCTTGAAAGCCTAGTCGTACTTGCCAATACTCCATGCCTGCTAGGTTAGGAAAATTATGCAGGTTGAATACATTTTCTGCAACACAAAGGAATAAGAGATTACCCAAGTACACCTTGCTGTTTCCAAGCAACATAATGATCAAATCGTGATGGTGAAAATCTAAAACAACATTAACCAAAGTTCTTTAGAGAATTCAGAATAGGTATTATAAAGGCATCTGCTGGTTGGAGTAGATGGCACACTATGCACAATGATCATCTAAACTTTCTCATACTAGGGAATCCATCTACTGGTTTACAGTGAGTTCTCTGTAGTCATAAAGCATAAGAGCATTGTGCTAATACTCGTTTTCTACATAGTAGAAAACCTAAGCTAGAGAAAATTCGACCATACTTCTGTAGTTAAGCAAGTGCCTGTAGATCTTGATAAGCCCTTTTTGTCTCGAGCATTGGACAAACAATTTAGAAGCCACATTTTCCACCGGTTGTACTTTCATTCCTGAGATCGATTTCAATAGCTCACATGTACTGGGACTTGAAACCTGAAAAAACCATCATAGCTTTAACAAATACCCATAAATAATACATCTAATACAACAGAGACACTTCCCTTGCATAGTCTTCAAAACTTTATGTCCTATTTTAATCAGTCATGCAGAACATCTTACGAAAAGCTAGTCAAACTGTCATCAATTACTACCTCAACAATAGTGGGTACAGAGTCCATCTTTGAAATAGGTTGTAGAGCCAGCACCGACAGGAAAGCATCAGTATCAATTTCATATCTGATGCATAAAAAGAAAAATGAGACTTGAAAGAATGAAAAAATACCCAATATAAAGGCTCTTATAACAAATGACAATGATCTTTTTCATAAGTAACAAAAAAAAAGAATATTATAAGTTCCAACTGAAAGCTCAGTTCTGAAAAATCTTGCACATTGATGATTTCCCGCTGTCAGGAGTTAAACCATGTACATTATTCATATTGTAAGCATCTTCTTGTTTAATTGATATTAAGATGAGGAGTTTCACAAACTAAAATCTTGGAAATTTTCAGCACATAGATAATTTATATCAAATCCATGCATATGGAATGAACCACATCTTCTAATATTTTGACATAGATGGATCATGTTCAGCTGAATAATTCTGAACTTTGTGAAGCCAGCATGCAGGATTCCTGATAAAGGTTTCATGAGACTACAAATAAGTTGGCACATGGTGAAGAAAGATTTAGGAAGGTCTTGTTGGAATCATTTTATAAAGTGGCACCGAGGGCATTTTCTGATGGGCTCGAGGAGTATGAAATAGTATATTCACTTGCATTAACGTTTGACCGATTCCTTTGGATTTACATGGATTTCTCTGCCGACTCCCTATGTAAAGAGGTGTCTCCCTCTCATTTAGCACACGCTAAAATCCTCCTCATATCTTCTCCTACGATATTCCACACGTTATGAGTCGTCGAGTAGAAAGAGCGTCTCGCCTATGCTCCCTTCCCGTTCGAGTGTCCGACAAACTACGGTCACGGTATGTACGAATTGGTTTAAATCTAAATTACCCTGCAATCTATAAAATTTAGGCCCTGTAGGTATTCGGCACACGAACAAATAGATACGACAAGAACATGTTAGAAAAATCACAAAAAAAAAGAAAAGAAAAGAAAATTGTGACTAAGGAGCATACATATCAACTTTGATATTAGTGACATCATCTATTCAAGCATCATATTAGTTCATAGATTTATGCATTTAACGTCTCATTTGATACGTTTTGCATTCATATAGTGTCATTATTATTCATATTGTAAATTATGATGGCTGCTTCGGTTTATTTCTAATTTTCAGGTGTTCGAGGCCAAATATGGTACAATTCTGCCAAAAATATTAAAAGACGCGTCGGAACACGAGAGATAGATATTCTATGGTGTCAGGAGCTGCATTGGAGCATCATACATGACCGATTGAATCATGTACCATATCGTACTATTGAACACCGAGATGAAGTCCGGGACATCGAGATTCGAGCTCACCACGAAGACGGGAGCGAGACGGTCAGGAGACGGGCACGAGACGGCTTCCTTGGTCGTGGCTTGCCCGTGTGCTCCCCGTCTCCGCCCGTGCCACATGCAATTTCCATGATCCTCACTTGAGACGACCTTGGCACGGCTTGTCCACGGTCTGTTAACCCGTACCATGCCCGTGTCGACTGCGCATCAAATTACGGAAATACAGATCCGATTTATACTATTTCTTTGGATTTTTTCCATATCTTTTAGGACCCGATTTTGTACACTATATATATAGCTAGTTTTCAGATGTTAGAAGGGTGCAATTTTGTTCGTCGGTAACCCTAGACGATAGTTTTCTCTTTTTTAATCGGATTTGCCAAGAATGCTTTTGTTGACGAATTCCTTGAAGTTTGCTTTTGGATTACTGTTTTATGCTTTCTATTTACTATTTGCTTTATTGGTTTGCTATTTTCTTCATGACTAGTTTCTCAAAATCTAAGAGTTAGTTGAACCCTGAATTGATTTGTAATTATGTATATATGAATTGTTGAACGGATATCATTTGAGCTTGCTTTACCTTATTGAGATTATTCCTAACCCTGGTTTGGGGAAAAACGTTTTAACTTTACTTTGAGCATTATTGGTTGTTATAGTTTTACCGGTTTTTGTTACCTTTCTAACTTTTGTGCGAGAGTGTGGTCTGTTTTGGTTTTCTACCTGTTTTCTATCTACTTCATGGGTTTGACTTTTAGCTTTTGTAACTACGAGAGCGTCTTTGGTTTGGGTTGAACACGGTCTTTATACACAAATATGTGATAAAATCTACATCTGTTGATTGATGTTCATTACGTTTATGTACTTAGTTATATCTTGATTTCATATAGTGGTCATACTTACTCCTTAAATCGCTTGCTTATATATATATATATATATATATATATATATATATATCATTATTTGCTTGTTACCGTGTCTTTTGACAACGCCAAAACCATTTACAAACCAGAAATTTTCTTCACTTACTCTTTCTTTTCACCCTTTACCTTAATGTAACAGTCCATAACTGCATCCAATTTAGACGCAACCCATGTAAATTTGACACTCGATTACTACAATTGATCCCGTTTGTTAGGATTCCAACCCTATCTACAAGGCCAGCTAATAAGGATAAGTTCTTGTCGAGTTACATTAGGTTTTTAATAAGCAAAATCAATGATATCATAATATTATTGAAGTTTATCTTATCTTTTGATAAGTCTAGTCCTACGAGGAGTAGTTTAGATAGATAGTTATATTAGGATCTATTGTCTTATTACTTTTCTTTCCTCCTTCATCAACTACCAAATTAATAAGGGTAGTTATATCTCTAATCAAAAGATTCTGGTTGTTAGATTTTAAATCAAAAGATCAAAACACAATCGTGAGTCTTAAAGAATCAAGTCTCATCATTTGGTATCGGAGCGACATTGTGAAAAGTCTTTAACTTTTCTTTCCTTTTTCGTCAATGATGATTGCAGAGGATCTTGAGGAAGTCACAGCCCGCCATAAAGGTCACATCGCTGTGAACAACGCCACCCTCCAACAACACTCTACCATTCTTGCTGAAATCCAGGAAACAATGAAGCATGTCCTTTTATACTTGACGTATTTGGGAAACAAACCCCTTTTCTAAACTCATACCCCTGCCAGCACAATCCGTTCGCCCAGCCACAACAGCTAACCACAGAAATCAGGGCTTACACTAAGCTATATCCTAAGTTTCCCGGGCCATTTCAGGAGCTGCAGAGGATTGGTAAAGTGGCTTATGAGCTGCAACTGCCAGTTCAGTGCCAAATTCATCCAGTTTTGCAGGAAAATGTATGTGCTCAACAAATCACCAGATTCTCACAATCAGGTGTCTACTGAATTGGTTATTCAGCTAGACCGCACAACTTGGCTGCCAAGACTGCCATCCAAAATCTTTATTCCAAAAACGTCAATGAAGGCTACGTCTCAGAAATGAAGAATGAGAATGATACATGGGAGAGTGTTGCGGGTATACGGTCATGTTATCGTTTTTTAAGGCTTGTGGACAAGCCTTGTCTCAAGGGAGGATGATAGGATTCCGACCCTATCTACAAGGCCAGCTAATAGGGATAAGTTCTTGCTGAGTTACATTAGGTTTTTAATAAGCAAAATTAATGATATTTCAATATTAGTAAAGTTTACCTTATCTTAATAATAGTTTATCTTATGTTTTGATAAGTCTAGTCCTACTGGGAGTAGTTAAGATGGAAGGTTATACAAAGATCTACTGTCTTATGTTTTAGCATTCACTAATGAAACAAAGCTTATTATCTTAGTAGTTGAATCTCTAATCACAATATTTTGATTGTTAGATCTCAAATCAAAAGATCAATTCACAATTGTGGGTCTTGAAGAATCAAGTCCCATCATCCTTATACTTGCGGATAAGGTTATAGCCTATCAATTAGTATATGATGTCTTGATTTATCCCATGAAACATATTTACAAAAATATAATACAGAAAAATTCTCCTAATGTAAGGAGTAGACCTGGCAAATCTGGACTCGGGCCGGACTCGGGCCGAGCCCGGACAGGTCTGGACCCTTGTCCATACCCGCCCGTTCATCCGGACGGATGGGCCGACTTTGCCCTTACTCTTTACTAAGGAGTAATGACTTTTGGTATCGTCAAGTTCAACATCACAACATTTTCATTTAATTTCTAGAAATCAAGCGTATATATTATGATCATGGAACTAATAGAAAGCAAGAGGTCATACTCAGGCAGAAGCATTCAATAGCATGTAAACTGATGATAGTCTCACCTACTTCCTTTTGTTGGCAGTATAATTATGGCCCGAGCTTTATTTGCTGCAGCTCTCTCAAAGGATTTTGTCAAACTGAGACTGCAACTGCGGATTGAAGATGCCAAGCAAAGATTAAAAGCACGCAAGATATGTGCTGATGAAAGAACGAAGCCAGATTAAGAATCATAATATAAATAATAGGCCCTTATTTTGATGGCCTTGATTTGGATACAACTATCCCTGAATCGCTCCTACAGTCAACATCGGCTACTTTTACACCATCGGCTCAAAATAAGTTCTCATTAAATAATTCATTGAGGTATATAATTTGGTCTCGAAAATATAAGACGACATCATGTTATCTAGTGAAGAACTGGTAAGATAGTTAAACCCTAGACTTTAGAGTCGACTGAATTCATGACTTCCCTTTGTTATTGTCTACTAGAATGAGGGAGTGCATGGTAATTACTGAAGAAAAATAATCAAGTTTACAAAATTATATAAAATCCAAGGATAGGTCTGACATATCTTTTTAAGAAATGCATGACCTGCATTCAGTCTCAAATCTTAATTGTAAATTCTAGAAGGAACTGCATGTTTATCGTAGACAGTATTACCTTTTTGTGAAAATATCAATATGGTTTAAATCTTTAGCAACACTGTCAGCTATCTTGTCCATCTGCTTCCTTGGAAGATCTGAAAGCAAGAGAATTCTTTGCCTCCTGCAAAGACATCCATAATAACTCCAACTGGTTAGCCTTCTAGAACATCGTAATGATACACAAAACTGACAATTACCTAGCATTTGCAGTGCCTAAACGGACAGCAAACTCATGATACTTGTTCAGCTGCTTCAGTATGAAGGTCAGGTGACTGTTGACTCCACAGATTATGATGTGATCATTCTCGTGAACTTGGACTTGAGCACCCTCTCTTATTTTTTGCATGTTATTCTGTCAAAACGCTAGTAAACAGAGGTGTTAGGCACTGATGAAATAGATGAGTAAATCGTTTCAAAGGTTTAACGTTGATTGGAATTACCCTGAACTGCTCCGTCATTGTGCTTAACAGACGAGAGTAAAATAATATGCCCCAAATAGCAAGAATGAACCCAATAACTCGTTCAACACGTGTTCTTTGCTGCAATTTAAAGGAGAAAGAAATATTAACCACTTGAGTCCATATGCACATCCACCATTTACCAATGAGTTGGAATACAGTAGCAGATACTATTACAGTAAATTTGAGATAATATCACACTTTCAAATGTGTAGATGAAGAACAAAGGCAAGCCCAAGCCTCCCAGAAGCAGTCCTCCAGAGATTGTGTGTTCTTCCTGAATCAAGGAGGCAAACATACACAAATATGTAACGCTTCACATGCATCGAACAGAACTAAGTTGGCAGAGAACGCAACAAACTATTTTACAGAGGATATCAAACTTCATCTTTATCACAGAATTGATTTATAAAAAAATCAACCCCCCTCTTCCCCCCTCATCTTCTCCCAGTTCCAATAATGACATAGTCCAAGAAAATAAAGCATGTACTTCATCTGTTAACCTACTGAGTATAAGCTCCTTTATTTTTGTTTCTGACTCCTCCACAGTTCAATCTCTATTTTTGGATTCCAGAAAAATATTATTCAGAAGAAATTCCAATTAGTGCATCAATGAAGAAAACACATAATATCAATTGATAAACCAGCATAATGAACAGGAAGCAAGCAGAATTTAGAACCTTGAGTTCCACTCAAACTACATCCCAACACTTACCTGGCTTTAAAAAAGAGGAAACCACCAATGATAACAAATGAGAAACATGCCATAAGCAGCACCACGAAGAACCTGACAACATACAGAAAGTAACAAAAACAATGTGGGTATGAATTCAGTAAACCATATTTAGGATTCCAACTTCATTCAAACTTTTCATTGGTACATCTAATGCATCTAATTAGGTTTTCTCCTCTAGAAAGAAAGGTAGCATAGCAGAACAATCTCCTCTTGAATAAAATTCATTGTAGACGAGAATCCCTTCGTCGTAATTTCAAATAAAGTTTTATTCATTATCCACAGTGCATATTTGCTGCTTAGTGATCATTTTCACTTAAGTGTAAAGAACAAAGGCCTTTTTGCAAATAAAATCAACTGATAGCATTACACATATACTTTACAGATTAAGTTTTCAACTATCATGCCTTAAATTATAGTTCCACCCAGTGGATGTTGTAAAATCATTCCTAAAATCAGAACGGGATGGTGCAGATTAGCTAAAAGTTGAAGAAGTCAACCGTTTCTTATTTCCTTGACATATTACCATATAGAAAAACTTTGAATGGGCTCTCGACGAATTTTTAAACGCTTTTTTCATAAACTACAACCGCGTACATCAAACAGGAAGAATGTGGGAAAGGGATGCCTAGATGATAGATTTAAAAGCACTGCTGAACCTTTTAAATGCTTTTGGGACAAAACTAGAGAAATGTTAATAATGTATATGGATCTACTTGATATTGTTCCACTACAACCATGTATGAACCACTAGCACCCTAACTAGCTCCTCGAGAAAAATGTTAACACTTGTAATACAAAGACTGCATACCAACTTAGCAACTCCAAATCAAGGCAAGACACAAAATCACTTACGTTGCTACATTTCTTTCAACTTGCATGTTGAACTCATAAACTAGACGTGCAAGGCCCCATCTCAAATCTTCAAATGAAGGCAGTGACACATTCAACTTAAGAGGCACTGGCTTATTCAAGGAATTAGACACTGAAGCAAACAGCATTGAAGAGCCGCTGATTTGGATGGGAAAAAGGTGCAAGTGGTTGACCACCTTCATAACTATACTGTTTAAACCCAATTGACTCAATCTGCACAATAAAAATGCTGATATTGTATAACATCCTGGTCCAATCTCATTGGATTTGTTTTCCTGTATCTGCAACACATAATTAAGGCATCACACAATTAAAGGTTAATCACAATCATCACTTCATTAGTATGACAGCATGAAGAAGGCAATATATGGAATGGAGCGATCCATATACACGTTGGATGCAAAGAAATTAAGACGATATGGATTTTCAAATGAAACAATAAATTATTTGTATCCTTTTGCTTTTATCAGCACTCTTTTCAATGTCTAGTCTTCACTTGGCTTGCCAATAGGATGCAAATGATTGGCTGTCAGTCAAAATGGACAAGTAAGATCTTAAGACTAATTAGTAGCTGTACTTAGGTTATCACTTTGATGTACAACCTTCATACGGTGAGTACAGTAGCACAGATATCAAAGGCTGTATACTATGAGGATGAGACATTCCTTTAGAACATCATGTTTACATGAGCTGTGCAGCCTCATAATTGCAAAATCAAGATATAGGGATTTAATGAGAGCTTAGATTGTTAGATATCCACAAGAAGTACGGCCCAAAAAACACCGAGGTTAATAACAAAACCATTTGACATAAAACCCGAAGAACCTAAATAAGATGGAGACTGGATTTTCTTCGAGGCATTCAATTGATGGTTTTAGAGATAACAAACATCAAAGAGGCAATTTATACTAGCTTGAACAGTTACCTTATGAAATTTGCTGGAGTCGCTTTTCAATCCTGTAGCATTTACAATGCCAGGAACTGCTGAATGGCTATGGTGATGCAATCTATCCACTGCTTTTAAGGGATTGACTACCCACTTCCCTAGGGAAGTATCAAATATCAATTAATATAAAGACTGGAAATTGGAAATTCTTAATAGTTTGCAACCTTTTTCAACAATCAGCTTGCCTGGTAAAATGGTACAGATGTGCTTTCAAATCTATATATAGACTATTTAGACGTGATAACCATCAATCACACGTGTTGATAAAATGCTTATATAGTTAAAAGATGACCTAGTCTATTTCAATGTAGCACATCTCGTCATTGCTGGATTACAGTGTCTACCCTATTCTAATGAAGAATAAGGTTGGTCAGACCCACTGACAACTCATCTTCAGGTAAATTATAGGTTTTAAGAAGGCCAGAGGATCAAAGCCCGCATCACAATGCATTTGGTCCACAACTGTAATGATAATTTCTTTATTCGCTATAGTAACCTGAAGAACTTGTTGCAGAGACTTCTTTTATTGTAAGAAGAGGCCTGTGTTTATTTGAATTTCACAACTTATTTTCGAGTATGAAGCATACAGTTTTACGAGGTATCAACTACCAAGGTTAGGAATTCTTATGGGCCTGAAAAGTAAGGAACCGAAGCTTATAACTTGACCATCATGGTCAGGTTATAGCCAGGAATTCTCGTATGGGACATAGAGCATTCACTAACGGGATGCATCATAAGTTCATATATGATCTTGAAGTTGACATGCTTGCCTTAGAATCTAAAGCAACAAATGAGCACTAATTCAATAAATGACATGTTAAAACTCAACTCACCTGACGTACTATGAGAAGACAACAAACTAGAAGTCTGAATCCAGCAACATTGGCAACTCGGTGTTTTCCTGGAAATTTAAAACGTATCTCAGTTACCGATTCGTCGCAATGATAAAAATTGCAGAAAAGCATTCATTCATCTTTTAACAATGAACATACCGAAAGTGGAAGAAGGTGTTCGTCTTACTATTGAAATATTTAATACAAAAAATGCACCAATTTTGATGCATTGTTCAAAGGAATTAACCTTTTTATCGTTAGAAAGGAAGACAAAGCAACATACAGAGCATGACAAACAAGGATAAGAAAATGCACATCAGAGCCCCAAGTAGCAATATAACTTATCAGCGTTCACATATTACCCCAAGGGACAAACCAGCTAGGCAACATCAGTTTAATCCTGGATGACATAATAGTGTGAACATTAATGCATGACAATATCCCATTAGCAAAAAAAATTAGAAAGATAGAAAACACGGATTAAGATTTTGAGCAACAACTCAATTAACCTTTTTGTTTTAATGTACACCAATTCAAGGTCATTCAGAACTTGTAGGAAATCACATACTTCACTGAAAACCAAAAATAAAAGTTACAAGACCATTTTCGACTGCTACCATTTGCACTTAAGGTATACTGTGCATTATTTTATATGCTTGAGTTAATACCATGGCTGCAACTTACGGGTAGACTAAATTGTTCAAGATAAAAATCAACTAGATATCAGGTGCATCTGTTAATGTTCATTTCGCAGGTATCCATTGGGACAAACAAGGAATTAAGCTGGTTAATAATTCTATCCCAATTTTATATACTGAAAGTAGGATCACATAAAAACAGAAGCACAGTATACCTGGTGATTTTAACCTATTGACCACTGTAGTTAAGTAATTTAACTAGTGTTGGGCTATGCCGCTATCATACAAGAAAAAATCGGCTTATACTACTACTTACTTTCAGTCAAGTATTAAACATATCAAATGATAAAGCCACTTCAGATCATCCAATCCACCGAAACCTACACTCCAATGCTCTGTTACTCATATACCACCCAAATCATTATCGCGTTGGTCACTATGAGCAAACAGAAGCACCGTAATTACATGAAATTCAGAAACATTTTATCAAGCAGGTGGTAGGCAGCTCGGGACATCATACATATCAATGACTCAGATTCCAAAAACCGGGAAAAGGAAAACAAGAACCCACCTTGGGAAAGAAGAAGAAGGCATTGGATTCAAGCCGGAAAGAATCCATGGTCGCTTGCTCTGCAGTTGGAGAAGCATGTTCTTTAGCTAATTTTTCTTCAACCCACACCCTTTACCACCTTGCAAATAGCTTTTCGGAAAAGCTCATAGACTTTATGGATTAAGAAACTGAAAGTCGGATCGTATGAAGGTTCCGAATAATCGAGGAAGAATAAAGAATGCACAAAAAACGTTTATCTTACTTTTGGGTTTTCAATCATCTCTCATCACTTCATCAGTAGTAAGTACAGAAGATTATTTAGATTTAAAAAAAGTGCAATGCCCATCCATCCATTGAGCGATGACGTGGACGGGCAGACAAATATCTTTGTGCTACCGGAAGTTTTCCTAATTTTTTTAAAGGCAAAAATAAATTCCATGTTTTTACGTTCGGTTACACGAACTTCTAAAAATTTGAAATAAAGCACAAATTTTGGAAAGTGGTTGCGTTTTTTAGCACAGTCTGATCGGTGAAATATTCGGATTATTTTGCTGATGTGAAACCGAAAATTCATGATTTGACTTTTTTTAATTATTTTTACACCTATGTGTATTAAACTTTTCTAACTAAAAAAATAATGCAATAAATTTTTTTAAAAAAAAACAAATTTCTTCATATATTGTGAGGCCACTACTTAAATATTTATTATTCTTCGAGGAAAAAAAAATATATTTTTATACCAACAATAAATTGTTATAATCGGGAAATATATATATATATATATATATATTTAAATTAAATTTATTTATAAGATAAAGTAATTACATGTATAGAAAAGATCTATTGTATATCATTTTTAATTATATAATAAATATATAAATTTCATCAATGAAAAATAAAATTAGTGTTAAATATTGATACTAAAAAATATATATATATTTAGAAAACCCTACATATCAACCCATACAAAATTTATAATACCAAAATTTTTATGGTATATAATTTTGTACTTTATTTGTATTATAGTTTTTATATAGAAAAAAAAAAGGTCGATAAAGAAAAAAGAAAAAAAGGTCAATACACATAGGTGTCAAAAAAGTATTAAAAAAATGTCAAATCATCATTTTCCGGCGCCACATCAGCAAAATAAACCGGACATTTCACCGGAATCAGACTTGTGCTAAAAAACGCAACCACCCCCCAAAGTTTGTGCTTTATTTCGAGTTTCTGAAAGTTCGGGTCACCGAACGCAGCCACCCCTAAAGTTGGTGCTATTTATCACTATTTTGCCTTTTTAAAAAGAAGTTAAAAGCAATAAAAATTCTTTAATTTCAGTATTTATTTACTTTTTTTTTTTAATGGGAAACTAGATAGCAATCTCATAAAGAGGGTCATAAAGAGGGTATAACGGGTCTTACATGGTAACATTGTGTCGCCTACGTCTTTAGATGTAGCTTTTAGTAAAATTGGATTTGCTAATCATAAAGGGTTGACGACGGAACTTGTTATCCGCTAATTTTCTAGCTGATATGTGTGTGTGTGGGGGGGGGGGGGGGGTAGGGGTTTGCATCCTGTGGAGCGGCATTTCCAAAATCGTGGACCGGATTGGGAACGGACCGTTTCAGTACGGTCCGATCATGTCCGACTATTATTTTCGGTATAGGACCAGAATCCAGAATTCTAAAAATAGTAGACCGTAGACTAGACTAGTCCGGATCAAACCTGGACAACCTAGATTTTTACATGGTTAAGATATGGTACAACATTTTTATAAAAAAATATTGTCGGATTGACTCCGTGTTTTTTTCGATGAACACTTTTCGTTTATGTTTAATATCATTCACTTATTTGTATTTTTAACTTAGTTCAAAGCTTTCGTTAGATTTATTCAAAATTTGAATATTATAAAGTTTAAATCTAATACTTCCGGTTATTGGTTTGTACATTTATTATTTAGTAGTTATGTTTTTATTCACTTTTTACCTTTTCAATTTGAAACCAATTAAAAAAATTATGAACTAACAGAATACAATGTATGAATAATAAAACACAAATTTTGAACTAATATTATAAAATTTCAAAATACTATATTTTATTATAAACATAACTACAACAAATACAATAAAGTGTGAAACAATAATATAAAAATATTAGGATTATTGAGCGTTTAGTATTAAATTTATGAACAAATATTATAATAAAAATATATTAGTCAAAATTAAGTTTCATAAACATTACTAAAAATTAAACTAAAGGTATAAGCTAAATAAGAAGCTTCTTGAATTTCCTATCACGAGGAGAGGTTCTATAATTCCTTTCCTTTCTTTTGCTGATAATATTATATTTTTTACTAAAGCATCCTTAGAATATAGTAGGAAAATTTTAGATCTGCTCAATGGTTTTCGTCGTATTTCTGGACAGAAAATTAATTTTGAAAAATCGGCCTTCCAACCATCACCTAATGTGAAGACGCTCCGAATTCTTTACATTCATGCGGAGTTGGGAATTGTGTCTACTGACTGTCTTGAAAAAATCTTGGATGACCTATTATTAACGGAAAGGTAAATAAGACAATGTTTGACGACGTTATCTCGAAATCCAGAAATTAACTAACTAAGTGGAAAGCTTCTACTTTATCTCATGAAGGAAGAACAGTTCTAATTAAAGCAAATTTGAATGCAAAACCAAGTTTTATTATACAAAGCTTCATGCTTCCCGCTTACATCCATAAGGAACTTAACCAAATTAATAGGAATTTCTTCTGGAATAAAGGCCCTAACTACCATCCTCTCATAAGTTGGGATAAGATTTGCAAACCTAAATCTTGTGGTGGTGTTGGAATCAGAAAAACCGAAGATATGAATAAGGCACTCCAAATGAAACTCCTATGGAAAATTCTCGAGGACTTTGAGAATATCTTAGTTAAAATTGTGAAGGAAAAATAACTCAGAAATACCCCCTTATGGAAGTATTGTCTTTAAAGCAATGCTTCGTGGCAATGGATAAAGTTAATGCATATAAAGAGTGAATTTGAGATGGGCTTTGGATGGAATATTGGAGATGGTAAGACGGTTAACTTTTGAAATCACATTTGGTGCTCTAATAAACCTCTTATTAAACTATGCAAGGATAGAAATAGCATTGATGAGAATGAGATGGTGATTAATTACATTTGCGAGAATAAATGGGATATACAAAAAAATTGATGCCAAATTAACAAATATTCTACCAACTAATTTCTTAACTGCCACCAAGGAATATCAGTTACCAAAATCTTTTATCAAGACCGTCTTTACTGGGCCCCGTCTATCAATGGAGCTTTCTCAACAAGTTATGCCATGAAACTTATTAATGTGAATAAGAATAATGAGGAAAGTATGAATGCTTGGATTTGGGAGTTAGATGTAACTAGCTTAGTACACGTGCCTTGCACGGAATTTGTTTATAATATTAAACAAATAAAGATTAAGTAAGTATCAAATTTCAAATAAAATAAATAACTGTAAAAAATAACCATAATGTAAAAATGCAATTAAATACATACAATAATTAAGCAATTTAAAATAAAATAATATCAAAGTGGTCTAGAAGAACAAAATATGACTTCGAATTGATGTCTTAGAATCAAATACGAACGTTTAAGCAATTCACACCTGATAATATAAAAATATTGTTAGATTTTATAGCAAATAAAATAATTGAATTGTTCTAGAACAATGATCACATTAATTTAATAAATGGAGATATACATGAAAATTACTCAACATTATTATAAACTTCCTTGTAAACTACGTTAAATATATTACATCGATTATGGAAGCAAGTCAAACCTGAAAATATTAAAAAAAAAATTATGTGAATTCATAACATATAAAGCGTTATCAACTGTAAAGTAGAAGATCATAAAGCGTTAACAAATTAGTAATACATGGTTACAAAACATCAAATACAAACAAAATCAGAAGGTTGTCATGCAGCAAAAAGCTTCTAAAGATCCTAAAGATAAGTGTGTTGCCATTGCCCTGTCCGAATCTCCTAGATGCATCAAGTTTAGATTTAAGTGAAAGTAGGGTTGCAATCCTCTATGAGAGCACGTGTAGCAAGCAAATATCAGCAAACAAACCTGAAAATAGTCAAAGCAAGATTTGTAATTTGTTATATGAAGAATTTTGTTATGTGGTCAATGCTCATATTGGATACCTTAATGTCACTAACTTCCACGTTATATGGTTCATCATCAAATTGACCAAACGGTTTATCTGGATCTGGGACAACATGCCCCATTTGTACATATTCTGATATCTGAGAAAAGTCCAAAAAATTTACATAAAGCAATGTCATATGCAGCAAGTATAAAAGTCATAGCAGTTATCCCTACAATTTTATTCCCCTGCACAAACAAAAAATGAATCCGATGAGTAATAATTTTCTTTCGTAGTATGTATAATTTACTAAAAAGGTAACATGTATAAGCATGAATAATACCTGTTCATAGGGTTGTCTTTCTTTGGAACCTTCCATGACCGAATCACTCTCTGTATGAACAAACACTCTGTAAACAATACGCAAGCCTACAAAAATAAAATAAAACTAAGAGACAGCCATACACACGCCTCTTTACATTTTCCCATAAATTTAGATATGGTCAAGCCCTACATGAGCCTTGGTTGATTCAAGCAGTCGTAAATTAGGTTTTTTTAGGTGTATCATTGCACTGATTCGACACAGTTTACTCGGATTTAGGATACAATATCCAACAGCATTTCGATGCTCCAAAGTCTTCATGCTGCATTATTTCCATTTTATCTCATAATTGCATTGAGACTGTGTACGGACAATACTGAAGTAGCTACATCCACCACCGGCAGATGGTTCCTACTATAGTAAATCAAAAAGAAACCCCAACTTGCAAGCATATATTGAAATGAAACAGGTATTCTTGAAAATATCCAAATTTTTGACTAATTCATGACTTATAGGAGTTATAGAATTTACAGCAACATTCTCGTTCACTTGACATCAGAATCAAATACATTTTACTACGAGTGGAACCAACACTCTAGATAGAATTATGAATTTCCATTTACATAAGACAAAAATCAAATACATTTTACTCGGAAGCTTTGTAGTATAAATGGGAGTAGATATCAAGCAGTATATAGGCTGCAAAAGTTTTCAACTCCCTTTCCCTTCTCCTGTGGCAGTTAAGCACGAGCTTGCTCGTATTTGACATTTGTGGAAAAGACAATAAGATATTGTCTTCTTCTTTTCCCTCCTAGGATTACTTCTGTGCACAAAAATGTAGTTACAATTGAACAAACAAGCTCGCAGTATATAATTTCTAGATGATTCGCATTCATATTGGTTGGTCATTGATGCCCGATCAGAGTTTCACTGTTGCTCCTGTGTGGCGTCCTGGTTTGCATGATCTTGATTTACCGAAGTTTGTGCATAAAATTGATGTTGGTCTCTAACATCTTTAAATATTGAGAAAAATGAGTTCAGCCGCTCGGATGAAGCCCCTCCTAGTATCCATAGCAACAATGAACTGCTAATGAGAGAGAGAGGAGGTCGCTGCTTCATGGTAAGCCGAGAAAATTATAAATTGCGAATTCGGGCCTGGAGCGGATCTGTTGCTTGCGAATTCGGGGCTAGGGCTAGCCGAGAAAATTTCATTGACGGCCCCCATATTATTTTCAATTGCAGACTCGCTCTACTTTCCTCTTCAATTCTCTCAGAACCCAACAATGCAGTCTCTGTCCCTAAAATCGGAGTTTCCTGCTTCATCACTGCCACCGTGCCTCCTCAGACCATGCCGGATCCGTCTCTGCTTCAGTTGAGCGTCTCAGGTTCCCTTCTTCCTTCTTCTATTTTAGGTTTCACGTTATCGGAAAATCTGATATTTGAGATGTTATAGATTTGAGATGGAGGAGTTGGATCAGAAGGCATGTCGGCCGGTGCAGAGTTTTAGGACAAGAACTTTGCCGTGGACGGCGGAGGAAGACAGATCTGGAGAGGTGTAGCAGGTTTCGATGTCGAACCCAATGATGCGCTTATCTGGCTATTAGAGGAGATGAAAGAGAGAAAGTGAAGAGATGAACGGTAGATTAGTTTGCCATTATTTGTGTTTTACCATTATGTCCTTATAATTAATCAGTTTTATATTTAAAAATATATCAAAACAAATAAAGGGCCTAGTTAGTATTAAAAGAACAAAAAAGGTCCTTTGGGCTCATTCTTCTCATGGGTTATTTAAAGGATTTTAATTAAATGATTTTAAATTAAAATAAGCTTATAATGTAGAAAAATATATTTAAATGTCATTACAAAATAATATTTTACCATATGTAATTGGCAGTTATTTATAAAATCCGATTTGTAAGGAAATAGTACATCAAATTTCCTTTTTGCACTTGTATCATATGTAACAAATTGGCAAGATTATAATTTTTTCCATAACTACAATATTACAATGTATAAGATATTCCATAATAAATACATATAAATACATATTATCATATACTCCAATTAGGATCAATTATATTCCTACAAAGAATTATCAATCAGCATAAATGATATTCCTTTATATATCATAAATGATATTTATAAAATTTTCATTATATTGAAAATTTAAGTCAAATAAAAAAAAAGTATTAAAAACAATTTTTTTTTTGATATTTTTATGAATATTTATTGGTTTAATAAAATATAGTATATATATTATTTAAAAAATATGTATACATCATGATTTGTAAATGATATTATAAATATGATATTATAAATATGTCATTATATTGACTGACTTGAAATATCTAATGGGTTATTTAAAGGATTTTAGTTAAATGATTTTAAATTAAAATAAGCTTATAATATAGGAAAATATATTTAAATATCATTACAAAATAATATTTTACCATATGTAGTTGGCAGTTATTTATAAAATCCGATTTGTAAGAAAATAGTACATCAAATTTTCTTTTTCACTTGTATCATATGTAACAAATTGGCAAGATTATAATTTTTTTCATAACTACAATATTACAATGTATAAGATATTCCATAATAAATACATATAAATACATATTATCATATACTCCAATTAGGATCAATTATATTCCTACAAAGAAGTATCAGCATAAATGATATTCCTTTATATATCATAAATGATATTATAAAATTTTCATTATATTGAAAATTTAAATCAAATAAAAAAAATAGTATTAAAAACAATTTTTTTTGATATTTTTATGAATATTTATTGGTTTAATAAAATATAGTATATATATTATTTAAAAAATATGTATACATCATGATTTGTAAATGATATTATAAATATGCCATTATATTGAAAATTTATATCAAATAAATTTTGTTATTATATTTAAAAAACAATTTTAAATTAAAATTTTGAATATTATATTGAAAGACATGTCATATAATGAGGTGGAATAATGACACATGATAATATACGACGTGGCGTAAGGAGGTAAAGACACGTGGCAAAATATGAGGTGGCATAATGTGGGCATGACACGTGGAACAATATGAGGTGGCGTAATTAGGTTAAGACACGTGGCAAAATTCACTTTTGTTTTAGTATTATATAGTAGATGCTAAGGTAAAAAACTTCCTTTGAATACTTTCAATTAATGGTCTTCCCACTAAAGAAAACTTTGAAAAACAAAAAGTCCTTGTACCTATGGAGTGTTCGCTCTGCAATCATCCGTTTGAATCGACGCGTCATCTATTTTTTGATTGTTATTTCCTCAAAAAGAATATAAAATCAAATAAAACAAAGAGAATCATCAAAGAAATTTATAACTCTAATATCAATATGATGAGATATTTTCAAATTGTTCGTGAGAAAATTAAGAACAAAAAATTAATTATTTTTTCGCTTTCTTGGTGGAATACTTGGTTTGCAAGAAACCAATGTATTTTCAATAATGTAAAACCAACTAATTTTGAACCTATTATCGACTCCAAAATTAATGAATAGATGGAATCAAAGAAAATAAATGATATAGCAATTAAGAAAAAAGGAAAATATACGGAAAACCCGAAACTTAAAATGGGTCAAACCAATGAACGGGTTCGTAAATTTAAACTTTGATGGATCTGAATGCGAGTCTGGTAGTTCTACTTTTGGATACATCATTAGAGATCAGCATGCCGAGACGGTTTCTTTGGGCTTTGGACCCTGTGGCTCTACTTCGGTTCTTTATGCTGAAGCATGCGCGCTCATAGAAGGCCTCTTAAGGGCTTGTAATCTCAATCAATGTAAATCGAATAGAAATTGAAGGGGATAACCTGACAATTATCAATACTATTAAACACATTTGGAAACTTCCATGGGAGCTTGATCTTATCCTGTATGATATGGTGGCTGACAAGCTGACAAATCTTGGTCATGAACCGCCCCAACTTGTGTCTTCTTCCATGCTCTTGGCTGACAAGCTGACAGAAAGATCTCGAGGGGATAGTTCGTCCTAATTACTTATTGTGCTGTATCAAAAAAATAAAAATAATATTTGATGCATTAATTTTAATTATTTGAACAAATTATTTTAACATAAAAAAATAATTAAAATCGCCCGCACAAGGTACGGGTATTGCACTAGTCTCATTAAAAGCATCAAATGCCCATAGAAAAAAGATACAGTTATTTAAAAATACTCACAAAGAAATATCATTCATTCAAGGAAGTGAACTTTATAATGTAAGAAGGAGGTGGAAGTAGATAATATACTAATTGCATTAATATTTACGTAAACAAATTATCTTTTTAAAACATTTCTATATACATTTTCATCAAAAAAATTCTATTATATACTTCTTTCCCTGATTACATTGTCACCTAACTCACTTTACTTTTATAATTAGATAAATAATAGTATTTAATTACATAAAGCCTAGCATACTTTGGCGAGCACTCATTTTGATAAAACAGTGCAATTGTTCAAGCAATGGAAAATGACTTTTGGTTTTGACCTTTAGACAAAAAGCGATTTTTAAGTGTTTGCAGTCAACACATAACCAAGACTTCCTTCTTGACATACCCATTGAGGGGCTTGTACGGTGTATGTATCCAGTTGAATATCACACGATCCTTAAGTATCACCTTATGATTCATTTTTTCCCGGTTGATGTGATTTGTCCTATGTCTAATTGTCGGAGCGATTTGGATGCTTTTGGGGAGCATGTAGTTCATTGTAAAGAACTCTCTAACTTCAAATATAAGCATGATCTGGTTCGTGATGTTTTATGTAACGTGTTTAAAAGAGCAGGAGTTTTGGTTAAGAAGGAGACGCTTGTGACCTTCTTAACTGATCCGCGAGAAGGGAGATCTACTTTGAGGCCGGTGGACGTGTTAGTGTTTGGATGGATCGGTGAAAAACATGTTTGAACTGATTTGATGGGGTCTCCCTTATGGTTAGTTTGGGTAATGGGTCTTTTGTTGTGGGTAAAGCGGCCCTCAACACGGCCTTTGCGAAAGTGGCTAAGCATAAAATGACTTGCATTAAAAATCCACATGTGTTTTTTCCGTTCGCTTTTGACACGTTTGGGTTTCTTGCGTCCGATGCCGTTGAGATTCTCAAGAGGGTGCAACGGGTCTTAAATAGTAATGTTGTGTCTCCCACATCTTCAGACATAGTTTTTAGAAAGATCGGTTTTGCTATCCAGAAAGGGATAGCGACACAACTTGTTGTCCTCTTACTTTCTAACTCGATGTAAATAACGTTAATAAAGTCACAATGGATTGTCATTGCCCAAAAAAAAAAAATTTAAAAACTTGTGCCGTGTGGTATTATTTTTAATTACATAAACCACTTATTTTTCTATACATTTTTATATTAAATTTTTAGATATATATATTTATATACTAATATGTAAAGAAAAAGACTTTAATAACACGTATTATTTTTTCATGCACTTCAACACATGCCCTTTTTTCATATATTTTCAATTTAGACCTTTTTATTAGATTAAATAATTATGTAATTTAACTATATTTTCTTGATATACCTCTTTTTATACTTTGCAATTTTTTTTTACTTTTAGTGATTATATTTTCATCTAACTCACTTTATCTTTATATACATCCAATATCTTTATTTTATAATTAAATAAATAATAATATATAATTACATAAAACACTAATTTTTTAAAATATTTTTATATTAAAACTTTTAGTTATAATCAATAATATTCTTAAAATATTATTATAGTATTTTTTTTTAAAAATAATTTATAAAAAATCTATTTCTAATAAAATTTAATTCAATCACATCCGTGCATGGTATTGATATTACACTAGTTTTAAGATTAATTGAAGTAGCCATAAACCTATATCATAGTATCCCAACTTTAAACATGACAGATGTATCATTATATAAAGATGGAAACTATAATAGTTTTTATTCAAGTGACTATTATTCGAGTATGTATAAATCAAGAAGTTGCATATTTTAATAACATCAGAAAGCAAAAATTGTACCGATATGAAACAAATGAGAATTGTTAGAGTATTACCTCAAAAAGATTAACTAGTTTCGAATAAAGAAATATTCGAGATCCATCAAAAACACAAAACCATTAGGTAAAATTGTAAATCAAATTCGGATACTCTGAGCTCAAATTGTATTGTGATTTATCAAATGAACATAAAATCCGAAATTTTTGAGCTCATTTGATATCGCTAAAAATCATTCTCGAAAATGAACTATTATGAAACAATAAAAACCACGTTTGTTTAACGACTAAAATTAAATGTTAGATTTTTTTAGCACATAAAAATAACATGACAATTTTCATTTCTTTTTTTTTCTTCTCTTTAGTCATTTTTTTTATTACACCCCTCTAATCAAACCGTTTTTTTTTATTACACCCCTCTAATCAAACCGACGCAAGCCTTCATTTGAATTCTGAAACCTCATCATAGTTGTAATTTATTTCGAACTGGCTATATCCGCTTGAGAAATTAATGAAATAAAACAATTTAAATGTGTGATGATGTAAAATATGTGATTAGGATATTAACTATTCTTTTGAAGTAATGAATGATTGGGATTTAAGAGTACAGAATCACGTGGATGTACTTATGAGGGTCACGTGCATTTTGGTTTTGTAATGTTGTTCTCGATCTCATTAGTGGCTGTTGTTGGTCATCACACTTATTTGTTCGTTCCACTGGCTCCCATGGTCCCACCTAACAAAAAATTGCGCACAATGAATATAACTATTCTAACCCAAACAAGTACTACCGGATAGGCATATTTTCAGATTGGATCTTCGCTTCTTTGATGAGATCCGTATTAGTCATATTTTTAGAGAGATTAAATGTGTTGCTGATCGATTGATCCATCTGGAAATCTCGACCCCCAATACCAATCTTTCAGAAGATCCCGAACTTCATGTTCTCATCCGCAGTGATGCTTTAGGTTGGACTACCTAGGCCATTCTAACCGCTTTTCATTTTCAAAAAAAAAAAAAAAAAAAGTACTACCGGATAGGCGGATACCACCACCCACGCTAGCTATTGTGAGTATGGATTTGCGCTTTCTCAGGGAAAATAAAAAATAAAAAATTGTTGAATTATTTATGCACCCTATAAATCGTGTATTTCGAGACGAGAAAAACGACGTTTCCAGAGGTTATGATTGTCGGAACGAGGTGCATGTACAAAATTGACCCTTTGCGTCTTTTCGGAAAAATGCAAGTGCTAATAGCCGCAGGAGCTTCATTGCTTCTATATTGGGCTTTGCAAAACTAACCCGGTCTGGAAATCAGACCGATTTTTTTCCGATCCGGCCCCCGGTACATGTTTTTTGGAAATTCCGATCCCGATCCGGACCGGAAAAGACCGGGACGAACCGGAATATTTTTTTAGTTATTTTTTTAATAAATTTAGTTTTGTATATTTTAAAAAAATCATATATCTTGTGTACATATTTAATTAAAAATTATATTTTAATAATTTTTTTAGTTTTTGCAAAAAAATATTTTATCTCGGTCCAAACCGGTCCGGTCCCAATCCAGGTTTTAAAAACATTCGGTCCACTACTCCGGACCAGATACTTAACCCTACTTCTATGATTTTTTTTCAAATTCCGGTCCACCAGTCCGGTCTGGTGGACCGGAATTTTCAAAAACCTAGACCGGTTCGAACCGGTTCGGCCATGACAAGGGGAATGTCGGGCATGACTCGCCCACTCTCAGTCATGACAAGAGGAGTGTTGGGCATGACAAGGCCAACATCTGGAAGACAAGGGGAGCGTCGGGCATGGCTCAGCCACTCTCGGCCATGACAAGGGGAGCGTCAAGCATGACAAGGCCAAGGCCGGTAAGACAAGGTCATGACAATTGACAAGGGGAGTGTTGGGCATGACTCGGCCCATCTCGGCCATGACAAGGGAAGCATCGGGCATGACAAGCCCACTCTCGGCCATGACAAGAGAAACATCGGGCATGTCAAGGCCGGGGTCGACCATGACAAGGGAAGCGTTGGACCTGAAAAGCCCACTCTCGGCCATGACAAGGGAAGTGTCGGACATGACAAGGCCAGCGTAGGTAATAACAAGGGAAGCGTCGGGGCATGACAAGGCCAAGGTCGGTCATGATAAGGCCATTACTGGTAAGACAAGCCCATGACAAGGCTGCTCTCAGGCATGACAAGGTCACTCTTTGCCATGACAAGGCCGCTCTCGGGCATGACAAGGCAAGCATCAGGCATGACAAGACCATTGCCGGTAAGACTAGGCCGTGACAAGGCCTCTCTCGGGCATGACAAGTGAAGTGTTGGGCACGACAAGGCAAACATCATGCATGACAAGGCAAGCGTTGGTCATGCCAAGGACAATGTCGGTAAGACAAGCCCATGGCAAGGCCGCTCTTGGGCATGGCAAGGCCGCTCTCCGGCATGATAAGGCCGCTCTCGGCCATGACAAGGCCAATGTCGGGCATGACAAGGCCACTCTCGGACATGACATGACCATCGCTAGTAAGACAAGGCCAGTCTAGGTCATGACAAGGTAGCGTCGGGCATGAGAAGGCCAACACTCATCTTCAGAAGGACAACACCCATCATGACAAGGCGAACAACACCCACCTTGAGAAGGCCAACACTCATCTTGAAAAGGTCAACACCCATCTTCACAATTCCAACACCCACTGTGACAAGTCCAATGTAAGACTCGGGGTCTTAGGGACGATGTCTACATGTCAACTATGCACGTGCATAAACTTCTCAGGAGGTCACCCAGCCCGAAACTGCTCCTGCACGAGCACGCTTAACTCCATAGTTATTTGTCATCACTCTACACCGGAAAAGAAGAATTCTTGTTGACATGGGTAACAACCCATCCTTATAAGTCAATCACAAATCCCCATTCAAACGATGCGGGATGAAAAATTTCCGGGATGTTACAATCTCCCTCACTTAAACTCCCGACGTCCGCATCAGGCCAAGGACCGTCCACCGAGCCGAGTGA
Organism: Fagopyrum tataricum; assembly: GCA_002319775.1. Lineage (NCBI taxonomy): Eukaryota > Viridiplantae > Streptophyta > Magnoliopsida > Caryophyllales > Polygonaceae > Fagopyrum > Fagopyrum tataricum. Next base: position 2,305,166 of record CM008285.1, on the reverse strand, counting down.
CAGCCTACTAGGATGAGCACACTCGTAACTCAGGGTTAGATCTGATACCATCTATAAGACCCGGGTCTTAGGGACGTTGTCCCCATGCCAACCATACACGGGCAGAAACTTTCCAGGAGGTCACTTATCCTGAAATTGAATTGCTCTTGCACGATCACGCTTAACTTCAGAGTTATTTGTCCTCCGATCCCTCTCCCTGGAAAAGAAGAATTCTTGTTGACATGGGTAGCAACCCACGGGATGAGAATTTTCCGGGATGCAACACCCAATATCACAAAGGCCAACACTACTGTGACAAGGCCATTCATGGGTACATACATAGGTAGGGGCGTGATATATATGAAACACCCACATAGGTGAGATAGATAGATGTGGCTAAGTACTTTCGACCATCTTTCCTTTTGGATGTGGATAAGTTAGGAGGTCTCGACATCTCAACCTCATTTTCCAAAAGAGGGTTCTTTTTTAGGTGGGATGATTTAGTTACAAGGGGATTTGTTTGGTAGAAGAGTGGGAAGGGGGACGAATCGAAGTGACATAGGGCTAAATCTCTGGAAATCGTGACAACAAGGCCATTGTGCCACTTACAATACTCCGTCGCGTATTTAAGTCGTATGTAAAGAATTCAACCCACCGCTCATATGAAATTATGCTTCAAGGCGGCCCGTGTGGCGCATCAAACGTGCGGGCTGGGCCTATGACACGTGCCCTTGGAGACCAAAGTCCTTATTATAGGTAGGCAATCGATCAGCGGGAACATGCGGCACTTTTGGCCCGAATTCTGACTTAGAGGCGTTCAATCATAATCTAACGCACGTTAGGTTCGCGTGATATGCCCCCGGAAGGCATCGCCATCCGTCTACCCGGCTAAGAGGACCCCGCAAGCTGCATGTCTAGCCATGACATGAAGCTTGACATTTCGAGTCACTTCCTTCATTTATTTCCCTTTCTTTATTATGTAATAATAGAAGAAATATTATTGTGGAATATTTCCTTCTAAGCCCTCTTGTTGGGCCTCCCGTTTTATGAACTTGTTTTGGCCCGTAGGCCCATATTTAGGCAACACCCTCTATATAAGGATGTATTGACCTTCATTGTAAATCATGTCTAAGTTGAATCCAAGTATAGTGCAGGGAAATCCTCCTACTTGGCTCGGGCATCACCTCTTCTTCCACCTTCTCAAATATCTATTTTGAATATAGTCTTTGATCCAAGAACTCATACTCGGGGATCCTTTTGAAGGATCAACTATCCCGCTCCACCTCGTGGATGATTCAATCAACCTAGATCAGATCGACCGTACGCTTCCGCATCCATTTCATAGCTTCCGCCGCCCACATTCTACCGTTTGATCATCCACAAACGATCAAGAAGGAGAAGTTGAATTTTCTCCTCGATCTAGACCCGCGATGTTCTTTGATCCTTCAAAGACTAGATCCTTCAAAAGGATCCTTTAAAGAAGGATCCTCGATCTAGTTTTTGATTCTTCAAAGGAGTTTTCTTTGATCCTTCTAAAGGATCCTCGAGTATGAGTTCTTGAATCAAAGACTAGATCCAAGATAGATATTTGAGGATGTGAAAAAAGAGGTGATGTCCCAACCAAGTAGGAGGATTTCCCTTCACTATACTTGGATTCAACTTAGACATGATTTACAATGAAGGCCAACACATCCTTATATAGAGGGTGTTGCCTAATTACGGGCCTACAAGCCAAAATAAGTCCATAAAACGGGATGGTCAACATGAGGGCTTAGAAGGAAATATCCAAAAGAATATTCCTTCTATTATTACATAATAAATAAAGGGAAATAACTAAAGGAAGTGACTCAAAATGACAAGCTTCATGCAATGGCTAACACATGCCGCTTGCGGGGTCCTTTTAGCCGGATAGATGGATGGCGATGCCATTCGGGTGCATATCATCGCACCAATGACTTTTCAACCAAGCGCGATGACCAATTGTGTGAATCAACGGTTCCTCTCGTACTAGGTTGAATTACCATCGCGACGCTGTCATCAGTAGGATAAAACTAACCAGTCTCACGAAGGTCTAAACCAGCTCACGTTCCTTATTGGTGGGTGAACGATCCAACACTTTGTGAATTCTGCTTCACAATGATCGTATAAGTTTTAACATAATAAAGCTATATTCCCGCAAGGACACGGGATCACTTATAGTATACCGGTTATCGAACTTAGGGATCATATCTGATTTAGCAAACCTCAATGATCAATTATTTCGGTTGAAAGCAAGAAAAAATGAGAAAGTAAGGAAGAAAACAAAAATAATTCTTGATTTGAGACAATTATAGGGAGGAATGATATAAGGAAGTAGAGAATCCTCACTATAATGTAATAATACTATTGATGCATATATATAGTTGTGAACATTGATAAAAGATAAAATAGGTAATCTTCTAAAGTAGCATGCATTGGACATAAACGAACCAAGACCGTGCTTTCCAACTCGCGTAGCTCTCAATCCAACGGTTTGGCGAGTATAGGAAAACCCATTCGCATTTAGGAACATGCAAAAGACCTAAGTAAACCTTCTCCTGAGGTTCATTGGTTTAAAAAGGTACAAAGACCGCTGAAATCTACGATGATTAGGATTCTCCGAGGCTTTGATAAACTAATATTATCTCAGCCAAGCTCTTTCAAATCTTTCCAATAAAACTATTTGGTTCTTCACTTTGTTTTATCTAAACCAATTAAGAACGACACTCCGGGTTAACGAAGATAATTAAAATGTAGAATTAAGCCCTTTGATACGCCCCCGGATGCCGATGCCATCCGTATATCCGGCTAAGACGACCCAATAAGCGGCATGCCTAACCATGACATGAAGCTTGCCCATTCTTTTAAATATATTTCCCTATTTTTACATTTTTAAAAAATAGACCTTTTATTTTCGGAACTTTAATTTCGGAACTTATTTCCGAGAGTTAAATTTCGACCATTGATAGTCTTAACCATTCAATTAAGGAGTTAGCCCCAACTTTATTTTCCACCATTTATTTCCGTCATTTAATTTCCGACTTTTGGTTCGGCCCTCATCCACTATATAAGGGATGTTTGACCTCACTTGTAGAAGATGTTCAATATTAATCAAGTTATTTGAAGGAAAAACCTCTCTTGATTTTGGGCATCACTTCCTCTTCAATCCCCTCAAAGTTCTTCCTTGGATCAAGTCTTAGATCCAAAAACTCACATTCGAGGATTCTTCTAAAGAATCAACCCTCCAATCTACTACAACGTTTGCTCGATCTCCCTATATCGAATAAAACCTTTGCTTTCGCATCCATCTCAATCGCTTCCGCTTCCCAAAGTTCTATCAAAGTTCTCACTTGCACATCAACAAGGAGTAGTGGAAGCTCTAGCTTAATCTAGATCCAGAGTTCGTCCTTCAACGTATCAAATTCGGGGCTAACTCCCGAATTGAATGGTCAAGACTATCAATGGTCGGAATTTAACTCTCGGAAATAAGTTCCGGAATTAAAGTTCCGAAAATAAAAAGTCTATTATTTAAAAATGCAAAAATAGGGAAATATATTAAAAAAAACGGGCAAGCTTCATGCCATGGCTAGGCATGCCGCTTGCTGGGTCGTCTTAGCCGGATATACGGATGACATCGGCATCCGGGGCGTATCAATAAGCAACATCGAGCAAGGAACGAACAATACTCTATACAAGTACTATGAGCGATTTGCAAGGTTCCGCTCAAGTTGTCCATTCCATGGCTACTCAAACCAAGATCTAGTGTTGTACTTATACAACGATTTCTCGACAATGAAAGGAGGATCGTCGACGCCGCATGCGGAGGTAATATTTTGAAAACTACTCCTGAAAATGCCATGGACAAAATAAAAGAAATGGCGGAAGACACCAGAAACTTTGAAAGGGCCCCCCGCCAAAAGAGGAGTCCATGCGGTAAACCCGACACCATCAGAAATCTCGAATGATATTGTGGAAGATGGTAAAGAGACTCACGCTGTTGAGAACACCTTAACAACTAAAGGTTTGTGAAGTTTGCACCTATCCATTCCATCTCACCGTCCAAAAAAAGTTTAATTTTTATCGTCTTCGTGTAAAGACGCTGGACACAGATACTAAAATAGTATGTTTATACACAATCATATGGATATATTGATGATATCTACGAATCAAATTGTTCGTAAGGATAGACCGATAGAGTATTTGAATGAAATTGTGTCCTTCAGATTTCAAGTATTACCGACACGATATGTAGAATGATTACGGATACATGTACCAAACGTGCCCAAATTACGTAATTACAACAATCTTGTCCCTTCCCTTTGCCTCGGATTTACTATCCCCGGTTCTCTCTTCCTCTCTACTCGCAACAATTGTATGGGATATCAACCTGAAAATTTTGGACTGCAATTCAATTCCTTTGGAGAGAGGTGAGTGGAGAGATGAATTTGTATTTTTAGGGATTTAAAATTCGATATTTCCACGATTCACACTTCGAAGAATTTTGAATTCTTTCTTGAATCTCGATTACGTCAATGTCATGGCTGGCTCGCTCCCTCGTCAATTCTCTCGGAATCGACGATGATGACGACCAAAATCCCCAGCAAAATCATGATGTTTCTCGCGATATTGGCAACAATCGCAGTTTCTACAACGAAAGTTCGTTTTTCGACCTCCAAAATCAGCAATACCGTCAACGACATGAAGATGAAGATCAATCTCGTGGGGTTCAAGAGGATCTCAGCGAATTCAAGGAAACTTTAACCCGTCAGCTTCTCGGCGTTGCCAGTTTTCTCGCTCCGCCTCCGCCTCCGTTGCCGCCTCCCCCGCACCTATTAGCTGCCCCTTTCAAGTGTCCAGATCAGATAAAAGTGTCCGACTTCGATCCGTCGGAGTTGTCGGATCCATCTGTTTCCGGTCACGATGGATTTCCCAATCAAGATCAGCCTGACAGAGATAATGTGGATGTGAGAGGTTCTAGGTTTTCAGGCAGTGATCGGGCTCAGCTAGTTGCAGAGGGTTTACAATATGATAAGAATTGTGAGCAACTAACATCAAGGGAGGAGTTAGGTTGGATTCCTCAAGCGGTTGGGGTTACGGACGAGGTCTTGGCATTCGCTGGTAACATTGCACATCATCCCGAGACGTGGTTGGACTTCCCAGTTGAGGAAGAAGATGATTTAGACGGTATGTGTACTATTAAAACGCAGCATTTGCAGTGTCAAATTTGCCTTACTTCAACTAGTTGACGCCTCTAGGACTTTGATGAATGGCATAGCTGGCTGATGCTGCTCATATTGACTGGATAGTGGATACCTGTGTTGATGTTGACTGTTGTTTTGACTGAGGTTTCATTCTCATGAAGCTTCTGTGGAAGCCAATGTTACATATCACATAACCAATTGAAACTAGAAGCTGGAAAAATAGTTTTATTCTGTGAAAACTGGTATGGAATATGTTATATGTCAAATCGTTATTGAGCTATCAGATGTGGTATAGTTTCAGTAGTATGGAAAAACTCTGTGGAAAAGGATGGTCTTTAAGTGAACTTCACTACAACTTATTCCAATTCTTCTTTTGTTTAGATTTTGACATGTCAGAATCCCAGAGGGAGCATGCTTTTGCCATTGAATGCCTTACACCGAGGTTAAAAGCTCTAAGAATTGAGCTGTGTCCTGCTCTTTTGAGTGACGGTTACTTTTGGAAAGTCTATTTTGTTCTATTGCATTCAAGGCTGAACAAGCATGATGCAAAGATTTTATCAACTTCCCGAGTAAGTTTCTCTTCCTCTTACATCAGGCTGTAACTGTGTTACTGAATGTTCAATAAAGAGAAAAAAGGAACATGTTTGCTGATTGCTAAAGAAAATAAAACTATCACTTGAATACAGGGGCTTATATGCAGATGTATATGCGTACTCATTCACGTCGTTTATTCAGGAAATAGGAAGAAGTGTGTCATTTTCAAGTTTTGATTGGTGTGTTAAGCTTTAGATTTTTAACATGTGTAAATACTAAAATACCCTTAACCGTGGATAATTGTTAAATAAGACCCTCCCACTCACCTTGGTTACCAAATGATCATGGTGGATCTTGTGATTTTTGTATCATTTCATTAACATATTGATACACAACACTTAGATAAAATAAATTACACTAAATAACACAAACACTTACATAAACTAACACACACCAATAATTATAAGGAATAAATCTATAATATTTACACAAACTAACACACACCGAATAATTACACATAATAACTCAACAAAAAGTTTACACAAACTAACACATAAACACTTACACAAAAAATACCACAAAAAAACACATATTAAAATTTACACGAACAAATAATTACACAAACTAACATACACTCAAAAAAGTTACATAAATAAAAGGACACACTTTCTTCTACACAAAAACTTTTTAGGACAGATGATATAACATTAAGAAATTTTTGAGCACACTTTGGAAATTTGGCCTTTATTTTGTCATTATTGATTTTTTTGACAGTTATTAAGATTGATTCCTCCAATTGACCCAAAAATTGTCTTTAAGACTTGTTACGTGTATTTCTTCTTTATGATTTAGATTAGAAACTAGAAAACATTGTGCAAGTAGATTTCTTGGTACCATTTAACTCATGTTCCTCATTGATCTCAGAAAGATAAGTCACTTTTAAATCTGTGGCCATTTTGCAAAGGGAATAGAAAGGAACCGAAAGAAAACATAGGTGACCTGTGATCTTTAGGTATATGCTACAAATCATATCTGGATCATGTGTTATCTCTGTTTGACGAGTATATTTTATGGACCTATACCGAGGGTGAAGCATTGTAAATGATATGTACCCAATATATGACATTTCTGGAATTATTTAGGCCAAGCTAACTTCACATTTCTTTTGTGATTTTTTATTTGAAAGTATTCGGGAAAGGTATGATGTGGTTCTGCTTCCTGCTTTCTGTTTGGCATGCCAATTCTACATGCCATATCAACATAGTTTTGTGATATCATCAGGTGAATAAAAAAGCGACTCTTTGTGTTTAGAGAGAGGAGCAATAATGAGCTTGTTTTGAAGCCATAAAGTGTGGATTGCATGGATAAAAGTGAGTTTGTCACAGTATAATTTAAATGCACTATGCTTAGTTTTAGTTGGTAATATTGGAAGCAAATACTAATAAAGAAAAAGAAGGAACATAATCTATTTATGATCCCTTGGGTGCCATTGCCTGTATTATAGAATTGATCATTTTGGTCTTTTAATCTATCTTGGGTTTGTTTGGTTTGATTCCTGAGGAATTGGTTTCGGAGTCTCTCAAACCGATTCCTAGGTTTTGTAGGTTTTAAGCCATTCCAACTTGGATTCCCAAATAGAGTGCTTTAGTTAGTCATTCCAAGGATTGAGTGATTCCTAACATTTTCCATTCCTGATTATTCAAGTTTTTTCAAGGTTTTGAGCCATTCCAACTTGGATTCCCAAAAATAGTGCTTTAGTGACTTATCTTTCAAGGTTTTGAGGTAGCGACAAATCTTTTTATATAATCATTGTATTTTAAACCCAAAATTTTAATTTATATGCTTAACCGGATATTATGTCTCAGGAATCGGATTGGATCATTCTTCATTGTATTCTGATCCACGATTCCAACCCGATTCCTACACGCATACCAAACTAGCCTAAATGTTTTAGAAACATGAAACATAATTTAAGGAGTGTTTCTAGTCCAAGGAGTAGCAGCCAAAATTTAGTTCTATTAGTTTTTAATGATTTTCTTTCTTATTATTAGTTATTATTTATATTTGTATAGCTTCTTAATAGTTAATTTTAATATCCCATATTCCCGTTTCCTTGTTTGTAGGCACTTCCCCACTTGTTCCAGGTTTAATTTAGTTTTAGGAGTTAGTTATTTAATTTTTCTATTATAAAAGGAGTTACAGCTTATAATGGATATACTTGGATATAGAATTGGTATACAAAACTGGGGATTTTTCAATTTCCTGTGTTGGACATTCTTGCTTCTAGTAGGGTTTTAACATTTGGTGCCCGAGCTAAGTTGATCCAACATGGTAATCAACTCCTACCCTTCACTCCACTTGCCACCACTCTGGGTCCAACGTCTACCGCTAGGTCCCAACTAATTGCATTTATCTTTTCTAGTTTGGAGAAGATTTACTGAGTTTGAGAGCTAAAATTTTAAAGCTTTAGAGCACATTACAGTTGTCTGTGGTTAACATTCCAAGAAAGAAAACCGATCTACCTCCAGCAGCCATCACAACTGCAATAACAAACCATAGATAGGCCATTCATGACCATTCTTGATGACTTACACGTCACAACCCTTCAGCAATGATAATCAAGCCATGGAAAGCTAAACAACTGTTCAGATTTAACATGGGTGTTTTGCTGCAGTGATATGTAAATCTTCCATGTTCTCTTTTTGAATTTCACCGAAGAATCGCCAACCCAAAATATGGCCTGGGTGAAGGTGAACAAATAAGCAAGGGTAGAGGTTTTGTCACTTTAATGGCTAATACATGTCGGAATTTTGCCTAGGATAAGACGACTTTTGACTTTTGAGAGGGATGCATTGATACAAACCCAGAATATCAGTTATATTCGTTTTATTTAATATATTTTTATAATTTGAGTTGGGAATTTTCCTCTTGGTGTTCTCTAGGTGTTGCTTTTTCCTCTTGGTATCCACGAGTTTTCAAATTTACTCTTGGTGCCCTTGTAGTTTCAGACGTTTCTTCTCGGTAGCCTTTTTCAAAAAACGTGTTAAACTTTTGATAAAGAAGGAAATCCTATAAATTTAAACTAATGTAGGTTCATTCATAATAAGTGTCCTAATTCCTAATAGTTTCACAATTATACCCATGACCAATTGATCTCAAATTGATTAACATGGAGAACCTACAAACTAAGTCTAGTACCTAAATAAGCTCTAATTTGACAAGCAAACCAATCCGCTGAAAGCACGAGCAGTTGGTGCAAGAGCAAGAAAAATCACCCGAGATATTGCATGAGCTTCAAACTAAGTCTAGTAACCAAATAAGTCTCAGAAGCAGCGGGACCAACATTATTCCTGATAAGGTTTTTGTAAGCCACCACCATCCTCCCAAATCCCAAATTTCTTCCCTTCTGCCCTTTTTCCCCTGCTGCAAATCTGTATATCCTACCTTCTGTTTCGAATTTTCAGTTACATCCAACTTTAACTTTTGTCATTATAAATCATCAACTCAAGATGCCATCTTAAAGCCTCTCTTCTTCCCATAACAGAAACTCCTCCTCGGTGGCTCCTCCAACGGTGGCAGTTAAATCAGACATGCCTTCTGCTCCATAAAGCAGCAAACGATGATTTCACCCCCTTTCTTTGTACGGCTTACAACTACGACAAAATCGTCACCACTCCGGTTGCTGGTGCCATTGCGATATCCGGAGCTAATAACGGCCAGTAGAAGCAGCCTCGGAGAAGCAATGCAAGATATGGTGCGCTACTCCCCCCTGATCCCCGGTGGGCGGTGGCCTGAGTTGATGACCTCTTTGTTTAGGCAAGAAATTCAGTAAATCATTGATTTTGTTGATCTGAACCTTTCAGTGAAATATAATTGACTACTTAATTAATTAATTAATCACCAGATTAGATTCTTCTTGATAATGAATTTGAGATCAATTAGTTATGGACTACTGATTGTGATACTATTAGGAATTAGGACACTAATTATGCTGAATCTAAGCTGCGTGGTGAAAGCTTCCATTAGTCTAAATTAAGGACTTTTTTTTTTATTACATCTTTTTCAAAGGGTACGGAGAGGAAAAGTTTGAAACTACGAGAATATCAAGAGAAAACCTGAAAGTTCCTCACTTTCTCCATGTTTAATTTCCCAAGAGGGCACCAAGGGAAAAGATCCTTTCAGTTATTATTATCCGACTAGCTAGTTTAATTTCCCATATTTTCACTTCCTAGTTTGTAAGCACTTCCTCACTTTCTCCATGTTTCATCTGAATTTATCATTGAGTTTCAGGATTTAATCATTAAGATTTGGCTATTCCAAAAGGAGAGTTACAGTTTGTGATGGCCAGACTTAAATATGGAATTGTGATACAGAACTGAGGATTTTTGAAATTTCCTGCATCAGAGATTCTGTAGCAGAAATCTTGCATTTTGGGAGATTCTTGCTACGGAGTCCTAGGGGTGGGATTTTGGCTTCTAGTTGTGGTTTAGGGTTGTAATACAGAACTGAGGATTTTTGAAATTTCTTGCATCAGAAATTCTGTAGCACAAGTCTTGCTTTTTGGGAGATTGTTGCTACAGCATCGTAGGGGTGGGATTTTTGCTTCTAGTGGGGGGTCAGGGTTGTAATAGGCAAATTGTCGTTTTTTTCCGCTACACACTTCTTTCCCACTGATATCAGCTAGGTATGCAAGGCAAATAGACATGTATTCATCAACATTCCATAGTTGAGAAATATATCTGCTAATTGTTATTGGATATATACCATCGCTCGTGGAACTCATATGACTCTGTCGGATTTTTTCATCTGAAGGATATAGAAACTTCAACTGAGAATTATTAGTGAAAGTTTTAAGGCTTTACTACGATGGATATACTCTGTCACCCCCACCTGTTGAAAGTCGATTCCAAAATCACGGCCTTGAAGTCGACAATTTGTGATAATTGTATCTCTATTCCCAGCTGTTGAGTTGTACAACTAATGTTATTTCATAGCTTAAGCTTTACAAATTTATTCTGATGTTTGATTATTATAGGTAGCAGAAGCTAGAGCAGAGTGGATGCAGGAGCTACAAAAGCGCAACAAGGAAGAACTGGAGCGTCAACGGTTTTATAAAGAAAATGCTTTTCTACTTGATGATTTAGGTACATCATCTCCTTGTTCTCAACATCCCGACAACTACTCACTGTGGACATTTTCTTCTGAACCTGCTTGTTCAAGCATATCTTGTGATTCTGAAACCGAAAAACACCCAACTACAAGTACTGAGCCTGAATATGTTGATAAGTCCGTCATTGAAGAGACTGCAACAGTAAAGAACATGGTGGATAAACACTTAACTAGTGTTATATCAAATAAATTGCTACTCGACAGTTTTGATGACGATGACAATGATAATGAATGGCTAGAGGACGATTTCGTGGAAGATGGAAAGGGTGTGGTTGCAATACCATTAGGAATAGAGGAGGAAGTTTCTTTTAGTGATCTTGAAGATGATGATTGCAGTATACACATTAAATACAATATTAACTCGTGAGATAGTTGTGTATTCTATTTTGCTTAAGAAATTTCCTCAGTTGTTACAAAGGCATATGCTGTATGTTGTCTGTATGGTTGTTGCCGGATCTGCTTTTTGTCCATATTACGCAGGTTGATGCAAGTGTATATCTGTTTTTTGGAGACTAGCATATAGAATATTTGTGAAAAGAGAGACTAATAGAATAAGGCTGTGTTTGTTTCATTCCTTCTTGGCTTCACTTCTCTGTTCTACCCTTCTGTAATTTTCTCTTATGGGTAAATGTAATTTCAAATTAGACATGCCTTTTGTTATTGAAATATACACGAGTTTTAGTTCTCACCTACCTAACTTTCAAAGACTATACTAAAAAAAGATAATTTTTTTCCCAATAATTTGTAAAGGACTTGTTAGTTAGTGAATATGACTTCAAATGAAATGTCCATATCTGATCAGATTTTATCAAGCTTTCTGGTTCACAACAACCCACCCCATACACATTGATTTATTTGACAAGTTCCGATTACCTTAAATCTTCATCCCATTTCTTCATAACGGTCAACCACGCCAACTCCTCATCGTATATCTCTCAGCTTCTTCAATAATCCTTCCAACGTTTTCTATTGTATAATATTTTCCACTTCGATTTTACGAAACCCTTGAGTTCTCCAATCTCCTAATCACGATAAGCAATTTTTTAGATTTTCTGCTTGCAAAGCTTCGTAATTAGTGCGAAGTTTTGTTGTTTATGGATCTTCAATTGCTCAGCGGAGGTACAAGTTTCTTGAGGAGGAGAAAAAAATTCATTTTGTTCTTCTCTCTTTTCGGAGCCTCGACGTATGGCGCCTACAGGGTTTATCACTTGCCATCCGTCACCAGGAAAAGGAAGAGGCTTGCCAGATTGATTGGAGCTTTGTTTTCTATCCTCGAGATGCTTGCGGATTCTTCCGACACAATTGGACTTGTGTCCAGGGAATTGAAGGAGTTTCTGAGCTCGGATTCTGATGAAATCCCTAATTCGTTGAAGCAAATATCTAAGATTGCTCAGTCAGATCAGTTTTACAAATCGGTAATTAGGGCTTCTGAGGCTCTCACCATTGGTGTCTTCAGAGGTTACCAGTCCGAGAGCAGGAATGAGAATGCATCAGAACCTAGCATCACGGATCGGATGATGGATAGGGTTCTATCAAACGCTGGAACCGGATTTGTTTCGGTTGTAGCTGGTAATTTCGCAAGGAATCTTGTGATTGGATTTTACGCTAGCCGTGAGGAAAGTGATTCAAGCATGTCAGGATTTGTGGATGTGATTTGCAGTGACAAGCTTAAAGATGTGATGGGGAATTGCATACAGGTTTTCGTGAGCACAGCTGTAGCTGCTTATCTTGATAAAACTGTAGATGTTAACGTCTACGATGAACTCTTTGCAGGGCTTACGAATCCGAACCATGAAAGTAAAATTAGAGAGTTGTTGGTTTTAGTTTGTAATGGAGCTGTGGAAACACTGGTGAAGACTTCTCACCAAGAGTTGACGACGCCGAAACCCGATCCAACATCGAGTTCTTCAAGCAATGGTGAAAATCACTGCTCATGTTCAAACCAGTATGAGTTTGTGGATAAAGTGAAGGGTTGTGGGTGGGTTGATTCAATATCCTCAACATTGGCTGTTCCAGGTAACAGGAGATTTATTATTGGTATGACAGGGGAAGTTACTTTTGAAACGTTAAGATCGATTGTTAATTTCTTGTTGTGGAAGTTGTATGATGGATTAAGTAGAAGTGTGAATGTTGTTTATGATCAAGTTGTTGAGAGGGGTCTGGAGGTTGTTAGGTATTTTAGTGCAAAGTCTTCGGTTATTGTGACCTTATGTCTTGCTTTATATTTACATGTCATGGGTGGAACAAGGCCATTGTTGGCTGCTTGAAATGTACTGTGTATCTGAAATTTGAAGGTGATGTACATGTATGCTTGATTTCTTAATAGTTCAATGTCAAAATGAAGACAGTAATGTTTCTGTGTTTGCATTGTTAGTTAGTTTGTTGATTTTCTCTAATCCTGTAGGATGAATTTTGAATGTGTTCAAATGTTGATCTAATCTTGTAGGTTGATCATATTGGATGGTAATACCGTAATAGAGTCACCTAGAGTGATTGAAGCTTTGGAGGATAAATGAATAGGATGGAAATTTGAAGAGGACAAGCAATTGTACTCTTCAATTTCATTCTTGAAAAAACACATTTGTTTACGAAGAAAATGATATTCGGTGTCATTGTGTTTTCTACGGTTGTGGAACATTGAGTTCTCAACTAGTACAATGACATACTTGTTATAACTAAGGATCTTTGTAGCTTCCTGATGTGAAAATTGTAAATCTTCTAATAATTGTCTCGACCAAATTGTATGACATATGCAAGATATAGCAATAACATGTTCAACTTCACATGTTAAAAGAGTGACAATAGATTGTGTCTTTGATTATATCAGTTAAAGCTCTATTTTTCACAAACGTTATTTATGGTTCTCTTGGGACCCCCTCCCCGTTCATCACCCAACTCTTCCCCACCACCAGTCCTGCCCGATAATCAACCATACACTCCTCACTCCTATGTTGAGGTTGTGGGGAGCCTAACTCGAACCTCAACACCACTGTGTTGTGACTCGCTTATTGAGTATAGACGTATGCGTATTTCCTACCCTGAAGGCATAAGAGGTTTAGTTGTGGTTGAGATACATCCCAATGTGGTGAATGCCTTGGATGAAAAATAGAAAAAGGCAATGATTATCAAAGTGCTTGGGAGAAACGTTGCTTTTGTCTATTGGAACGAAAGAGTCTATCAACCATGGAGACTATACATACAATTCTAGTGAGAATCCGAAACACCTTAAAAGAGCTAAGACGGTAGGCCTAGAAGTCCCTCCATCGGCCCAAACTGCCAGTTCTCCTTCGTTGGGGTCTACGCCGACTCAGTTTTGTGTGTTACTTGTTATCCGAAATATTATTTCCGAAAGAGTTAACCGATCTATAACAAAACCCTCGGGAATGTATAGAGGATTAACCTATGAAAATATATATATTTTACTCTTTCGGTTAACTCTTTCAGAAATAATATTTCGGATAACACACAAAACTGAGTTGAGGCGAAGATGAAGAAGACAAGTGAAGTGAAGAAGATTATTGAGGAATCTTAGGAAGTACTAGGATTGAGGAGTGTATAATTTGACCAAACAATCAATAAAGTTGTGTGAAGATTTGAAGTTCTTTCTAGTGGAAATACTAGAAAGGCAAGTGATTTTAATTCCGATTGATTAGTTTGTCAATCAGGCTTTTCACTCTAAATTGATGTGTCTTAATGCTTTTATCGCTTTCATTTAATTTCGTTAGTTGTTTATATATCTTAGATAAATTTTGTTGCCTTGTGAACTGACTTAGTTCTCAGTATCCACGATCTAACAATTGGCATCAGAGCAGGTTGCTCTACATTGTATTACAATACCTATAGGTTGAAAACGCTCTTCTAGATATCGCCATAAGAAAAACTTCTTCTTCAAATTAAATAAGTGAGGTTCAACTAAAAGACCTAAAAAAAAGTGTTTACATGGAGGCAACCGTAAACCATCTCCTCTTTCCTTTTATCTTATTAAACTTAGCATTAAAAGCTCTAACATCTTCTTCTAGTTAACTCTTTAAGCTTAGAATTAAGAGCTTTAATATCTTCTTCATGTTGAAGGTCCTTCATAAAAGATCCATCATCTAACCTATTAGGGACGATTAGTTTCTCAAAAAGCTCAATATTTTTCCTTTTGATCTTATATAAGGAATTCTCAACAACTTTCCTAACTTCAATTATATGCTTGAGGCTTAATCTGAACCGTTATACTTAAGGCATTGTAGGGATAAGGAAGATAAAGTGATGCTAAGCTTTTCAATTTCACATTCAAGAGACTATATTTTGTTAAGCAAGTCTTCATTTTTCAGAGTTAAATTTGTGATATCTTCATTATTATTAGCATAGGCTATGAATAGAAAGAACTTTAAGGAGACGCCCTTGACAAGGACTTTTGTGTCTATTTTTCTTATAGAGTCCTCTCCTCAAGATGCCATAGAAAAACTTGTTCCGACCCTTTCAATTGCATTCATAGCATATGATGTATTCAGTATTTGAGGTCCTTTCTTGTTTTGGCTTTGTAGTTGGATTGTCCTTTGTTGTAAAATTGTTTGAAAGTATTAATGAGGAGAGACTATTCTATGTCTTTAATCTTTATTTCACCATCCTTATCCTCATCATACTCTTAAGCGATTCTCACAACGTGATCAATCGACCAACCACATACTCCACAATATTTTCTTTTTTTACTTGCTCTCACTAATAATTCCCTTAATGAATGCAAATCTTTCAACATACCAATTGATAAAACAAAAATATTTTTTCAGGTTGGAATAGATTCTCCGTAGAATTCAATTTTGTTACAAATGACAAGGAACCTTGAGTGGTACTTTAATTGAGATGCTCTTATTATCTTTCATCTTGAGGATTTAAAATTCAGTTTGAAGTTAAAAGAGTATGTTATTGGTGTAGTTGGACCTTCTTTCGTACATTTGTCTAATAGTCTCCCACATGGTCTTTGTCATAGTAAACCCTATCACTTTTGGGTTGTCCTCTAAAGTAAGGGCGCCTAGAAGGTATGGAATAACGGCAAAGGTATTTTTATTCGCCTTGTAGTCTTTTTCCTCCCAATCTTTCTTATTCTTTTTCATGTCCATCACTTTATCACCAAATGCAACGATTCACCAACATTGATAGTCCTTCAACTTAAATGTGGTAGGTTAGTTGCTTCTTCCCGTAGGCATATTGTCCTAGCTTAAGCAAATGGGGTTTGGAATTCCCTCGTCCAAGCTCGATCTTCCTTGAGCCAATCATCTTGTGAATAATTTTTAATTGACACATTTTAGAGCTGTCAACATTTGATACTAATTGTTGGATCATGTAGTGGTAGAAGTACCTATAGGGACGTATAGTGAGAAATTTCTTAGCAACGGAAACAAATCTAAAGTACGAAGATTAATACATGTCTTTATAGTAAAAACCTCAATTTTACAAACTAGTAAACTGAGATTGAAAAAAACACTCTCTTCCTAATATTTTTAGTTCGGACTTCCAAAGAAAATATATTGATTACTTATATGAACTACACCGTAGAACACAACTACCCTCTTTAGAATCTAGGAAGTCTAACCCAATACAGTATGCAATCCTAAACCTCCTATATATGCTTTTGGATTTTTTTTTTCTTCTTCAAAGATTGATCATTAGTTTTCTTGGTATGGAAGTGTGTTTAAGCAACAACCCTATTGATGGGATTAGCCTTGCTTATATAGTCTCAAGAAAAGATATTATCTTAATCTTCAAGATCTAACAAAATTTCATAACATAATACTTTCCTTATAAAACTTGTATCATAATTTGCAAGATCTTCTTCAAGATGCAACCGACATGGGTCTTCTAAATATAAAAACACGGTTATCCTTAAATAACTTGAAAACCCTTTATATAACTTATACTTTGATGGATGTTTTCTTTTATTTGAGTCCTAACATATGCTTCACAATGTCCCTAAAAGACGTCTTGTGTTCTTAAAATTTAAACTCAAACAAATATTAAATGGAAGATAAAATTTATCAGACATCAAAATTCTACAGGACCAACTGAATGGAAAAGGGGAGTTGGACATATAAATATTATGAACAAAGCTTGCAAACCCAAGCGCCGAGCTGGATGTTAGGTTGAGTCACTTGAGTAGTTGACACGGACAAAACTATCATTTGTTTTAGACTTTTAGATTTACACGTCTTGACCCAATGAATCTTCTTTGACCTAATCTTCATACGTGCTTTCAATACTCTAAAAAAGAATTATCTTTTTTGTTAACATGCATAGTAATCTCATATTGGTCATTTTATGGGGTTATCATTATTCAACATAAAAGGAGGGTGTTTCTAATCTTGTGCCAAATTCACAGGTCATTATCACCAAAAAAGAAAGGGAAGAGCAAATGAATGCCTTCCATTCAGTGAAAGCCCTTATTCAAAGTTTGCTATTTCTTCACTTTTTGAAAGAAGCTTGAGATGGAATCTGACACTTCTCCTATTGTCATCACCACTTTACTACAAAAGATAACTCTCAACACATTGACCACTTCTCCCTTCAGTGCTCCTCATCATTCACCTGCTCTTCTTATCAAACAGAAAATCAAAATCAAAACGAAAGGATAATCACAGATCTTAAACTTGAAAGTGTTGTTGAGGAATGCTGAATTTTCCATTTATCATCGTACTGCAATTGAATTGACCAAACAAAATCTATACAGACAGATTCTCTAAGGTGAGATTAGATACATTGCTCTGCAATTGAAAGAAGAGATGATATTCCCACAAAGATTTTTCCCTTCTAATATGCACAAGGGTGGTCTCAACTCAATCAGGGTTAAATAAACAGAGAATATGGAAAATTGTTGTCTCATCATTGCAATGTTCTTGTAAGCTTACACTTTGAGACGAAAACTGATGCAGTATAATTCAAGCTGCATAATTTCAAAAGTTCAGCAGATTGTTGTTTCAGTGTAGGATTACAACCGCTTTGGATCACCAACAATAGCTTCGCTGCCATGCCGGCTTCAACTGCAACAGATGAACAATCTTCAGGAGCTAACTTGCAGACAGCACACAAGATTGAAATTGCCAATTGAGTGCAGTTTTCGGAAACTCCCATTAGCAATTTCACAGAATTAGGGATTGTGTTTGGACAATCCTTCAATGCCAATCTGCCTTCAGGAATTGTAGACAAATTGGCAAGGATTTTGAGAGCTAATTCCAAGCACTCAGGATTCAAATTAGGTAAGAGGTCAACTATTTGAGGAACAGCGCCAATGCTCACGATTGATCGACGAACTGATTCGTGTGAGCTGATTGTTTTCAGTAATGCAAGTCCAGGTTGGACGCCATTGGAGTGTCTTCTATCTTTCACCAATCGCAATAATCCAAACAAAAGGCTCATACTCGAGACAACATCTGGATCGAAATCTTTCCCCTCTATCAAATTCTCAATCAATCTAGTACAGTTGATTTTGGTCTCAGTTGAACCTTCGTTCAACATATCCACCATTAACGAAACCCTAGCTGGCTGCATCAGATATGACTTAGATTCTGAATCTAAGGTCAAATTCACAAGAATACATACAGCCTCAGAACCAACTGCATAGCTTGTGAAGGGTCCCAAAAGAGAAGCCACTACTCCAGTTCCATCATTATCCACCATTGTCTTCTTAGCAGAAGAGTTCTTCACAACAAGAATCCTGAGTTCCTTCAGACCTTGAACCCTAGCCTGTCCCTTAACCTTCTTCAAGCTCTCCAGAATCTCCAAAACCCTACCCTGAACATCCTCCGACCTCTTCTTCATCGCCAAATACTTCTGCGAAAACCAACTGAAAATTAGCTTGTATAGCGTTCGATTCGGTGTAACCGAATCGTCCCAGAGCTCTTGCATTGTAGTAGGGCAAGTGACGTGGCCCATTGAAATCCATTTGAGGATGTTCGAGCGCTCGTAAGTCTGGCCTGTGCAAAGAGTCACTGGATCTAGCATTGGCTCAAGCGAAATCGGACAGATGAAAACTGAGGGCACTTCGATTGAGCTCAGCTCCTCAATCATCTTCTTCAGATCTAACTTCTCGTTATCATCGGAACCGGCGACGGTAGTGATTCCGCCGCCTAGTATTCCGTCCTTGACGGCGGTTTCTAGATCTAGAACCTGCCCACCGCCTCCTACATCCAGCTTCGGAGCCTGATACATGGGCATTTTGGGGGTAGAATCGACGAATTTAGAAGGATAAAAGAAGTATGAAAAAATCTTCGGGTGTTGATAGATGAAGCGTGTGGAGAATAAAAGAGAGGGGAAATGTGTATTAAAGAACGGAAAAAGAGGTAGGAGACATATTTTCCTGCTTTCTACAATTGCTTTCTCTTTCCTCGGTCAAAAGCATCGCCATTCTTGAATCATCTTCATCGACAAAACCACCGCCATTCTTACACTTGCTCTTGAAGCTCAAAAAGGCTTTGGTACCAGATCGGTAAAAAGCACCTCTGAACTACACACAATCCAAACAGAAAGTACACCTATTATTCAGAAATTGAAGAATTTGATAAAACCCTAACTCTCAAAATCTCTCGATGGGACAACGAAGATTGGGGGAATTTTTAGCAAGTGAGGGAGTGAAGATGAAATGAGCCTATATGAATGAACAAGAGTTTTAATTTTTAATTTTTAATTATAATCACCTCACCTATGCTGTCATCAGTTGGCTCTGATGGTGCAAAAACAGTATAAAAATAATTAAATTTAAAAAAAAAATTAATTAAGTTAATTAGTGACTGAATTCTGGAGACGTGTGCATTACAGTGGAAAATGTGACAATGCAGTGCTTAATTTGTTTAATTTAATTTAGAAAAAGTAATTTAGTGGTAAGACGCAACGTCAGTGAGAGGTTTATGGTCAAAAGAGGCAGAGAGGCAGTGATGGGACAATGCGTCAATGCAGCTTTACGACGTCGTTCTGCTTTTCCATTTTAAAGAAAGAATAAAATAATAAAAATTGTTTTTATTATATATTTTGTTTCATCCTTTACGAAGCAAGTCAGCAACCCGGGTATCGATATGTTCCCCAGTCAAACTGCCATTAAACGTGGTATTTAGAAATTAACGCCACTAACGTGGTACTGTGTTGTTTAGGATTATTAGTTTAGGACATATAAGAAGGGCAAAGTTGTCATTTAAGTCTCTTTTAAAAAAAGTACAACAATGTTTAAACTTAAGAGAACGGTGAGTGGTAACACACACGTTTGCTCTCTTAACCCGTACTGCCCCTCTTGGGCCAACGCATGGGGTTATAAGGTGGACCCCACCATTCTCTTTCTACTTAACTTTGACCAAATGAAAATCGCAAATGTATGTCTAGCGAATCAATTAGGATGTAAAAGGATACATATTAGAAGGGATACGGAAGATCTTAACCGCTAGTAAATAGATCTTAGCACAGGGTTCAAGGGTATGTTGTATACACGATTATGATAAATAAAAAAAGTTGAAGACGAGGAGATAAAAATTGATAATGTGAATATAGGGATGAAATAAAATTTTAAATTGGTGTGTGGTATGAAGTAAGTTACTATGAATATGAAGGGATTAAATAAAGTAAAATTAGTTTGTATTATGTATCTTATACGTTTATTTATTACAAAATATGTTAAAAGTGTGATATAAACATATCCAATTTAGTCACGTGTGTAATAAAGACTTTGTTCACGGGATCTTTAAATCTTAAAAATGTTCTTAAATTACTATTGCAATCTTAACTCAGCGTAAGTTCTAAATTAATTTGTTGTCTGTGTTTTAATGGCAAGTTCTGAAATAATTTGTTTTCTGTGTTTGAAATGGCAAAAAACTCTATAAGGATGAAACTCTTTGATGACACATTGACTTTGTCATGTGACACGTTAAGATGAAAGTCACCCTTATCAAAGAAAAGTATTGGAAGGCGGTAAAAGGTGAATATGTTAAAGGGACTATGGAAATCTTTAAGATTGAACTGGATGAGCAAGCTCATTCTGAGATTATGATTAGGCTTGCTGGCGATATGGCTCGACAAGTCGTAAGTAAAACTACCTCTAAGTCTCTTTGGGGTGCTTTGGAATCACTTTATCTAATTAAGTCTTTGCGTAAGAAAATATTTGTTTTGTATAGATTATTTACATTTAAAATGGATGTGAGCATGTCTTTAAATGATAATTTGGACTAATTTCTTAGGATGATCCAAGAATTAAAAAGATGCGATGATAAAGTTAAGGATACTCATTTAGTTGTGTTATTGAATTCTTTGTCTACTAAATTTGATATTTTAAGAGTGTTATTCAGTTTAACCATGATGATCTTACTAAGGATAAGATTTTGGAAGCTACCATTGCAAAGAATGAAATCATGAAAGTGTTTAAGGCTAAAAC
This sequence comes from Fagopyrum tataricum, assembly GCA_002319775.1. Lineage (NCBI taxonomy): Eukaryota > Viridiplantae > Streptophyta > Magnoliopsida > Caryophyllales > Polygonaceae > Fagopyrum > Fagopyrum tataricum. Next base: position 2,283,875 of record CM008285.1, on the reverse strand, counting down.
TAATAAAAGTGAAAACAAATTAATCTGATATTTTAATGTGGTAGACATGTCATTAAAGATTGTCATAAGAAACAAAAAACTAACCTTAATAAAAGGGAAACCGTTGTTGTGCTTGATGAAAATGTTAGTTATGATAGTCACTTGCTTATGTGTTCTCGTGTCTCTCCCCATCATGATTGAATACTTGATTCTGGATGTACTATGCATGCTACTTTTGATAAGTATTTGTTTAGTATTTTGAATGCAGCATGATGGTGGGGAGGTTCTTTTAGGAGATAATACTTCATTTTCTATCAAAGGGAGTATGTAATGTTGTCCTTAGGATGTTTGATGGGAAGGTTATAACACTCCAAAAGGTCGGGTAGGCACCTAACCTTAGGAAAAACCTTATGTTTGAATCTATTTTTTGATGATCTAAACTATCATATTATTACTCCCAATGGGATAAGAGAAGTTAAAAGAAATGGACAAACTCTTATTAAATACATCAAGAAAGGAGGTTTATACTATGTAGTTACTTCTCCTGAATTGTATGTCACAACCGTGGGTATTTTTTTGATAGAAATTCACACAAAAATATGGCACTCTAGGTTTGGTCATATAGGGTTCAAAGGTCTAGGTCACTAGTTTAAAACTAGTATAATAGAACAGAAACCTGTGAATATACAGTTTTGTGAAAAATGTATTTATAGAAAACATACAAGTCTCTCACTCCCTAAGTCATTTTACATTAAGGGTGGGTATGGGACGGGATTGAGGTCATTTCAGTCCCGGCCCGGCTATTTTAAATGGGACGGGTCTTGAGTATTTTAAATTGAATCCCACGGATCCTATCCTGGTTGGGACCGGGACGGGGCGGGATGGGATGAACCCAATCCCGTTTGCACATTAGTTTATTTAATTTTTTAAAATTTTACGCTTTATCCACAAAATATTCATATATATCGTACTTAAAACGCAAAAACATTAAAGTTTTTGAATATTCATAATAACATATTACAGTTAAATTAAAGTTTCCAAATATATATAATAAAACACATCTAAATGAATTTGGTAAATTTGTCAATTTTAACGGTTTGACCAACATGATTTATTTTTTAAAATATATAAATGTAATTATATAATAACTATATAAGTCTTTCACTAATGCTTAGAGATTCTACTTATATTTATTACTTTAAACTAAAAACTTTATTATATACGGGATGGAACTAACGTAACAGGATGGAGAAGTTAAGACCCATATCCCGTCCCAAATAGTTTTTGACGGGATAGGTTTGAGACGAGATTTATAATTTTGAATGAAATCCCACCATGATCAGGATGTGCCCGAGACGAGATCGGGATTGGCGGGATTTGTCTCACCCCTAGTTTACATTGTCAGGAAAAGAAAAAAAACTTGAATTATGTTCATTCTGATTTGTGGGACCATATCAAGTTAGCACCATAGGTGGTAGGAGATACTTTATGTCTTTCATAGATCACTTCTCTAGGAGCGTGTGATTTTATTTATTGAAAACCAAAGATGAAGCATTTGAGACGTTTAAATTTTGGCTAAAATTGGTTGAAAATGAATCTACCTTAAGCAGAAGTGTCTTAAAACCGACAATGGTCTAGAGTATTGTAACCATGCCTTTAATGACTATTGCAAGAGCTTGGGAATTAAAAGACATTTGATTGTTCCCGACACACCCTAACAAAATGAAATTGCTGGGAGAATGAATAGAACCCTTCTTGAAAAAGCAAGATGCATGCTTATAACTATTGGTATGAAATCTTCTTTGTGGAGAAAAGTTGTCACTACAACCTCATACATCATTAATAGGTCTTCATCTTTTGGTATTCACTTTAAAACACCTATTGAGCTATGTGATAAGAAATTCAATCTGAATTATCTTAGACCTTTTGGCTACGCTGCGTATTTTCATATATCTCAGGGAAAACATCAACCTAGAGCCCAAAAGTTGTCATGTTAGGATACCCCGATTGCACTAAAGGTTATAAGTTGTTACAGGTCCAACCTCATGGCTATAAAGTGATTGTGTTAAGAAATGTTACATTTAATGAGTGTGAGTTCCATTTTAAAGTTAATTTGTCTGATATTTCTGATGAGCTTACAAGTGTGAACAACACTAATATCCAATCCAGTTTCTTCGTACCCAATGAACTAGACAATATGGGTCATACGAATTTCACATGAGCATTGTTGAACCACTAGATCATGGCGGGGTAGTGATGCGACAATGAATAAACAAAACAATATCATTGGTCCTAAACACTCAAATGAATTAAATGCAATCTTAGAATAAGCAAAATCACCAAATTGGTGGGGAATTGGTAAGTCCTTCTACCTCCCTCCCTCCCAACTTTCAGTCTATAGAGTTATCTGAGCATGAACATAATGATGTGAAATTTGTACCTGATATGAATGATTATCAACTAACTAGGGACATACAACCTAGAGGTAGAATTCCTAATAGGAGATTCATAAACTTTGTTGATGATCATGTTATTAATGTGGTGGAAGCCTTCATTGTTTTGTTGATATGATAACTGCTTTTACATCTTTCGTTCTTGAGACATATGAGCTACCTGTTAAATGTATGCATGCTAATTATGGCTTTCTACTATGCATGAAGAGTTTCAATCTATAATAGTGAACAAAACTTGGTTGTTAGTTCCTAGACATAAAGATGTTAGGGTGATAGACTATAAATGGATTTATAAACCCGAAAGAAAGTTCTAAATCTGATGAACCTCCTAGATTTAAAGCCAAACTTGTTGCAAAAGGATTGTCACACATAGAAGGTGTAGATTATAATGACATTTTCGCTCCTGTTGTTAAAACAAAACTCTAAGATTGTTACTTGTTATGACCATTGTGTATGACTTGGAATTAGAACAAATGCATGTTAAGACTGCTTCCTTCATGGTGATTTGCATGACACAATTTATACGAACAAAAAACCTAAGGGTTTTGTTGATGAGCATAAATATGGTGTGCATGTTAAAAAAATCTATCTATGGCCTTAAAGAAATCCCCTAGGCAATAAAACATTAAATTTGACTCATGCATGAGAAACTTAAGTTTCACTATAAGCAGTTATTACACTTGTCTCTACTTCAAGTCTTTAAAGTCTAAATCTCTCCTTCATGTCTCGCTCATTGTTGATGATACCCTAATCATATGCAATTCTAAAGTTCTAGTTTCTAGTGTGAAAAGAGACCCTTAAATTACATTTTGACATAAAAGACTTATGGGCTGTCAAGAAGATCTTAGGAATCTATATATCTAGAGATAGAACACATAGAAAAATGTAGCTATCTCAATGTGATTATGTGAACAAGGTGTTGAATAGGTTAACATGAATGGCTGTAAACCTACTTTCATACCCATAGAAAAATGTAGCTTCTCACTCTAAGTTTCAAATGAGAAGTTAGAGAACTCAATTGTTAAGGGAACCCCACACCACAGGGGTACCAACCCCAAATCGAAGCGCAACAAGTATTGGAATAACTCAGGAGCAACTGCAACTGCCCCTCCTCGCCGACGGCCTTGCAATTACGTTGCCAGCGACATCGACGCTCTTCTTCTTGCGAAGTTTTCTCAAGCGGCAACGGCAAACAGCGGAACAAACATAGTAAACCTTCGTCTTTGTTTTGTTTTTACTTTAATTTTCTTTATTTAAATACAAACTGACGGAATTCATTAAACTAACGTTTTGGATTAAAAACGGGCACCAATCGAAATAAATTAAAATTCTAAGGACACCAAACGAAAAAATAAAACTTGGTGAACAACAAACAAAAAAGGTAAAATAATCGGCCCGTTTGGTATCCATATGTAGATATCAAATATGGATATCGCCATAAAAAAATTCATACCTTTGTTTGGTATAAGAGTATATGGATATCAAATTGATATCTTGATATACTTCTAATACACAATATCTCATGTTTTGATATACTTCAAAAAATAGTGGTATCAAATATGCTCCCCCTCTTCTATTTTTTTCCCTTTTCTAAGATATCAAATATCAATCTCATACCCATATCTCATATTCATATCTTGATACCTATATATATATATATATATACCAAACAGTCCTAAAGGTAATCTCTCATAAATAATTCCTTTCCTGCCCCAAACAAACACTCACAATCAATTTTTTCACCTCCATGTTCTGAAGTTTGGGAGCTAGATTTAACGGATGGATCATGGATCACACGTTGCAGACTGGTTTAAGAATTTTGGGCTCTCAAGTCTCAAGTGAAAAGAAAAATAAAAATAAAAATTTGAATGCCTTGGGAATTTTGCAATAGTAGACACGGAGAACTCACTTTTAATTTCTTAAACACGAAATTAAAACGGAAAGCTAGTAGCAGCACCACTCTGACGGGCGGCGACGCTTCTCGCCGCCGTGGAACAACTTTTTCACTCCTTTGATACAGTTGTTCTACCTTGAGAAAATCGTTTCGCCGGAAAATTCATCGTGATGGTGAAGAGAACAATCGCATCGCATATAGTTGAACAAGAAGAAGATGACGAGGATGAAGAGCCAGGGGAGGTGATTGAATCGGCTCCTCCTTTGAAGGTCGGCGACGAGAGAGAAATCAACAGCTCCGGCCTCAAGAAGAAGCTTCTCAAGCGCGGTTCTGGCTGGGAAACCCCTGAATTAGGCGATGAGGTTACTGGTAACATTTGTAAAGTTTCCCTAAAATTCCTCTTTCTAGTATGCATTTAACATGACTTTTGTACTTTTTGGATGCAGTCAGGTATGTAGGTATACTTCCTGATGGGACGAAGCTTGTTTCTTCCGGAGAGGATGCGCCTTTTACTTTCAAACTTGGCCATGGTAAAGTTTGGCCTAGCAAATTTGTGGATGTTTTTTTATCCATTGATCATCATTTTTTTGGATAGAGCTAGGTTTGGGTTGCGGTTTGATGTGGTTTGTTTTATTAGGTGTGGGTAAAGGATTTGACAATGGTATTATTACTATGAAAAAGGGGGAAATTGCAATTTTCACATTACCTCCTGATACTGGATTTGGAGGTTCTGTTGCCGATGGTGTATCACAAAATTCAGTTGTTCAGTTTGAGGTTGAACTGGTTTCGTGGATGAGCATTGTGGATGTGTTCAAAGATGGTGGAATTATCAAGAAAATATTAAGGAAGGGAGAAAGTGGACGACAACCAAGTGATCTGGATGAAGTTCTTGGTACTCTGACCCCTTTTCATTTCTCTAAAACGTATTATCTCGAGATTGTACTTACACCTGGTTCTTGTTACTGAGTACTGTGTTTTCTTACTTCAAACCACAGTTAAGTATCAAGTTATGCTTCACGATGGTACTATTGTTTCAGACACCACAGAAGGAAGCATTGAGTTTTATCTTAAAGATGGTAAGCTTTGTTTATTTTCATGTTCATTTCTGATTCTTGGATTTGTTGCTTATGAGACAATACAGTAGACCATGTATGATCCTGACAACCATGATTCTTCAGGTCACTTGATTTCTGTGTTGCCAAGAGTCATCAAGACCATGACAGTGGGAGAGAAAGCTAGTTTAACCGTTCAACCTCGGTGTATGTCTCTAGCACTTCATCTTTTGATGCATTTATGGATTTTGATTATCCTTTTCGCGAGGCATTCATGGAAACGTGTCTGATTTCTCCAAATTGCATGAATTGTAACTCGAAACACATGTCTGATTCTTCCCTCAAATGCACCAACCATACTGCAGATGCATTCGGAGATGTTGGGATGTTAGGTGCTGATGGATTGCCTTTGGTTCCACCAAATACCTCATTAAGCGTTGATATGGAGTTGGTGTCATATAAGCCAGTCACTGATGTCACCGGTGATTCCAAGGTTATCAAGAAGGTCATTAAAGAGGGTGACGGTACTGTTGTCGCAGATGATGGTGCATTGGTAACTGGTAATTTCTTCTTTTCTTACACTGTGAAACTTGGTTGAAATTGATGTCATTTGGGTTCCACATTTACAATTTTAAAAAAAATCCCTAGTACCCCTGCTTAATTCTGAACTATAACAATTAGGTCCTGACTATCGAGTCAATATTAAAGTAATAAATGCAACACAACAGAGCTGTTCTCATCTAACATTTCATGTATTGTTTTCAAATATAAACATTTTAGTCAGGTGCATAGGGAAGTTAGAAGACGGCACCTTATTTGAGAAAAGAGGTTTTGATGGTGCAGCGCCTCTGGAATTCGTAACTGATGAAGGTGGGTGATTTTTGCAAATCAGTTTGACATTTCTCTGTATCATAATAAACTAGAAATTTCAATTTGTGTGAAGCAACACCAGGAGCCATTATTTATTGTTTTTTGAATGTTATTTGTATTTGTAGAGCAAGTCATATCTGGTTTGGATCGAGCAATATCAACAATGAAGAAAGACGAGCATACAATTATTACTATAAGTCCTGAGTATGGATTTGGAAACACTGAAGTCGCAAGGGATCTTGCAAAAGTTCCTCCGTTTTCTACTTTACTATATGAAGTTGAGATGCTGGACTTTGTGAAGGTTTGTCTCTACTGAACAAACTAATTCTTCATTTAGTCATGTAAGAGTAAGAAAAGGAGATTTAATTAAGCATAAATCTTCAGAGTTATATTTTTTTCTACATGGGTCCAGATGAGGTTATATTCACTTCAAGTGTTGACTACTATTGACGTGCCGTGTTTTTTGTACTGTAAAGGAGAAAGCGCCCTGGGAGATGACTAGCCAGGAGAGAATAGAGGCTGCTGGAAAGAAGAAGGAAGAAGGAAATTTACTCTTTAAAAGTGGGAAGTATCAAAAAGCAGGGAAGAAGTATGACAAGGTAGCTTTCATGTCTGAATTTGCCAAGTAAGGATCCATGATTAAGGAAACATAATCTTGAAAGTTGCTAATATGCCGTTGATAGGCTTCAGATTATGTTAGTGAAGAAGGGTCCTTCAACGATGAAGAACAAAAGCTCGTGAAAGCATTGCGAGTCACATGTTGGTTGAATGGTGCTGCTTGTAGCCTAAAGCTGAATGGCTTCGATGAAGCTATTAAACTATGCTCAAAGGTATGGAAGCAATTTTGAAAACCAATGATTATCTCATTGCTCGTCGAGTTCACATATAAAATGACTCAAGTATCTCTGCAGGTGTTAGACATTGAGTTTGAAAACATAAAAGCCTTGTACCGTCGAGCACAGGCATTTATGGAAAATGCAGATCTGGATTTGGCTGCATTAGACATCAAGAAGGCATTGGAGGTTGATCCAGACAACAGGTAACATAATAAGCCCCGTTTGGATGTATCTCCGGAAACGGAAACGGAATGGAAATGTATTTGGTCCATATATGGACTCTTGTTCATGAAAATTTTAGGAATCATTTTTGTGATTTCATGCAAAATACATTTACTTCCTCCATTTTGTTTTCCTATAGGGTATCAAAACTAACCAAATTTCACTACAATTACATAAACACAAGGAATGATTATGGACTAGATTCGTTTCCGTTTCCGTTTCCGGAGATTAAACCAAACGGACCCTAAATTTCTTAAGTTGAAACGTGCCATTACTCAATTATGAATCTGCTTCTTTTTTTTTTCTTTTTTTTTTCTTGCTTCCAGAGAAGTGAAGTTATTACAGAAGGCTGTGAAACAACGTCAGGCAGAGGGTAACAAGAGAGATGCAAAGATGTGCATGAACATGTTTTCTCATCTAACAAAGGAAACAACTGTGGTAACTAAGGTGCACAAACCTTCTCTTTGATGACTGTTTAGAATTACATGCACAAGTATTTTAGGATGACATTGTTGACTTTTGATGCTGGTAGTATGGTAAAATGACCCGGTTGATTTTCATAGCTTTAAGGGTGCTTGCTTTTGCAGAAACTGAAGGTAGACGATGAGCAGGTGGTGACCATGGAATTAGATTCTGCTTCTGCAGGAGAAGAGAAGATGGTAGATTCGAGTTGAGAGCATCTGCTTTTATAAATTGTTTACAGCTTCAGCTTGTGGTTCTCAAAAGGTTGTTCCAATATAATGCTAGTTTACACACGTGAATGTAATGGTGTTTTTGTATGGGTTATGAGGATGTAGTTTACAGACTTTCTAAACGTACCGGCCAAAATCTTTAATCAAACACCTAAATTACGCAAATCGGGTGCATAGTTTGGTTTTCTCACTAGGGTGTCAAGACTGCATGTGACGAGCGTTGTTGAAGCCGATTAAGCTAATTATTTGTGTCTAGCTTAGTATAATTAGGGGGAAAAAAACATACTACAACTATGTACTCCACAAGCGTAATTTAAATTTTTTAATTTTTTTTTTCCTTTGTTTTTTTTTTAATTTTTCTTCAATTGCGCATGTGGAAACCGATGAAGCTGATTAACTGTGTCTAATGTAGTATAATCAGGAAAAAAGAGACTACAACTATGCACTTTACAAGCGTAATTCTTTTTTTTTTTTTTTTTTTTTTTTTTTCTTGTTTATTGTTAACTTCAACTCTTGAAATCGACCCGAACCTGAACCCGAACTCCGTAAACCAAATAAGTAGATCAATTTTTTAAATATTAAATACAATTATATGCAAACCAACTAAATGAGTATAAAAGAAAATTTTAATATAAAATTAACTACGACTCAAACTAGGTGTGAATCAAAATTATGCATGTGAATTGCGCGGTTAAAGTAATTAATAAAATTATTATGCATGTGAATTATGCGGTTAAAGTGATTAATAAAGTTTTGACCGGTACATCTAATAACTCCGAAGCTTATACACGTGAATCTATGTTGTTTTTCTTTGGTTGACGAACTCATTAGGTTGCAAATTAGCCGATGATGTGAGCACAAAGGGGATAAGATTCGCATATGAAGGGGCGATTTGGAGTCTCTACTTTTCCACAAAATGAGTGATGACTGATTGTTTCAAGTAAGGTTTGTAAGGTAGACAAATTGTGATACCAAATGTTAGGTTTCTGTTCCATCTTTGGAAAATGATATCAAAGACTCGTTTGTCTTTTCGATCGGGAGGTTACTAGACAAAAAAAGTAAGACAACAACTTAAAAATATCTACATCATCTATATGTACAACTCGAACGAGATCTTGGCTTGACATGAAATTAAAATTCAAAAACGGAAATTGCATGATTGATTTAAAACTACCGAATCGTAAATGATTAAAACTATGTACCTATTGAGAGGTCCACAAGTTGTTACGTAAAGGAGTGGACAGTAAGTAAGTAGACTAGTAACATCTATGTAGACCAAGACAAAACACATGCCTTTGTCTATATTGTATCATGAGAAGAAATTATGAAGCACAAGACAAACAATGAAAACAACACCCACTTTCCTTTACAAATCACTTTCTGCATTCTCTCATATCTTACCATTACATTGCATACTTGTTATTGGTTGAGATTACAAAAGGATAATTTTATTGCATGTAAAGAGAAAAACAAATGGGAAGTGGGAAAATCTTCCTTCTCTTGCAGCTGTTGATTCTGCAACTGCAACCTGCATTTTTTCATTCCATAGTTGAGTTTCTCCCTGGCTTTGATGGGCCTCTCCCTTTTCTCCTCGAAACCGGGTTAGTTTAGTTAGTTAGTTAGTTATAAATGGTTGTTTTAAAACTATTTGTAATGAATGGGTTTTTGAGGTACTACAGGTATATTGGGGTTGATGATTTTGAAGATGTTCAGTTGTTCTATTACTTCTTCCCATCAGAGAATAATCCAAAAGAAGACCCTCTTTTGCTTTGGCTAACTGGAGGTCCTGGTTGTTCTACCATATCTGCTATCTTCTATGAGATAGGTAATTCAAATTTAAATTCAAAAAGGTAAAAGTTATTAATTGTGAATTATGTGATATGATTTTTATATATATTTAGGTCCTCTAAAGTTTCAAGAAGTGAAGTATAATGGAAGCTTGCCTAAATTGGAGCTTCATCCATATTCTTGGACTAAGGTGAAAAATGTATTTCTTCATTTTTTAGTAGAAAATGGTGGTTTGGAGATGAATTTCACTGGTTGATGATTATATATACTTACGGATGTAAGGTGGCAAGTATAATATTCTTGGACTTGCCGGTCGGGACGGGATTATCGTACGCAAGAACAGCTAAAGCCTCTCATTCAGGCGATTTCAAGGCTTCACATAATGCCAATGAATTTCTCAGGAAGGTGAATGTTAATGAAATTATAATTCCTTGAAGTTTTTCTCTTGTGTGATTTTTTAACTCTGAAAATGGAAGTGGGAACCTTGAATTTGTATTCAACTATGATGCACGGACACTTTTAGGCAGTTCTGTTTCTTGTGTCGAAAACCCGGAAATTTCTCGGACACGGTTAAGACATTTTTTCAATATCGGAAACGGACCGAACACAACCAAACCATGGTCACATATGGTGGATCGAAGTAGGCTATGAGAGGATACAAATGAGATGAACAAGACATGCATGATGCTACGTTCTGTTTTCTTTTGTTTGGAATTCAAGATGAACATGACATATATGGTTGTTACCAGCCTACCACAATATCACTTAACACAACCAATTTAATTTGTTTATTTTTGTATATTTCTGCAACTAATAACACATTCATGTATCACTGTTTATGTGTCTCTTGTTATTATATATGAATTTATCTTCACAAGAACTTTCAAATAATATATTATTTATATCTTTCTGTCGTGTCCCAGTTCACATGCTATTATTTACTGAGTTTTGTCTTTACTGTAGTGGCTGCTTGATCACCCAGAATTTCAATCAAACCCAGTCTACTTGGGTGGAGACTCCTACACAGGCATTACCCTTCCTGTATATTTTCAAGAGATGACTCAAGGTATCTTATATAATTTATCTCCAAATTTCAATGAATTTAGACTGAAAACTGATACACAATTTCATTATGCAGCAAATGAAATGGGAATGCAACCATTCATCAACCTCAAGGTCCTCATAAGTCCTAACTTTTTCTTGCAACAATTGAACTTCTTTCCTATTATACAAAATATTTCATCATATATTTCAGGGGTATTTACTTGGAAATCCGGGTACTAATTTCACATATGAAGCCGATTTCGTCGTACCATATGTTCATGGAATGGGGTTGATATCTAATGAACTCTATGAGGTATACCTAAAATCAGTAAATTTGTATGCCAGTGATTTCCTGTGATAAATGTTGTTTTCTTGTGCACACGCAGTCTCTACAAACAACTTGTAAGGGGAACTATAACCTTCAAGCTCAAGATCCAACGAATGTCGAGTGCATATTTAACATCCTATCCTACTACAAGGTAGATTACCAACATTCGGAATGATCTTAGCTCCCGCTTGGTTGTAACTTCGGAATCGGAAACGAAATGAAAACCTATTTAGTCCACATGTATGCTCTTATTCATAAAACTTTTTGGAATCATTCATTGTGGTTTCATGCAAAATGCATTAGCTTCCCAACATTTTGTTCCCTATCTGGTATCAAAACTAATCAAATTCTACCACATTACTTTAAACAAGGAATGATTCCAAAAAAATAATGAATATAAATATAAATATGGACTAGATTCATTTCTATTCCGTTTTCGTTTTCGAGGTAAAAACCAAACGGGCCATTATTCTCTTGCACAATCCACTTTTGTGTAAGCTAATGACTTTTAAATTGTTGCAGTGCATTATGGGAATCCAGACTACACATATATTGGAACCACTGTGTGGTTATGGGTCACAAATAGACACATTACACGGATCTCCTGAATCGTTGAGACGATCCTTATACCAAGACGACTCTGAAATCATTACAAATAAACACATCTCCGCATCACTTAATGGATTTTGGTGCCGTGTAAGAGCTTATTGACCTTCTTCTACCTTCATACTTCCAAAAATATTTCGATCTGCACTAATTTTTTTTACGCAGACTGACGGATATCTGCTTTCCGGATATTGGCTCAACGATGAGAGTGTTAGAGAAGCAATTCATGTCCGAAAGGTAACAAAAGGTGAAATTTTCCGCAGTGCAAGTAGAGTTTGTAAATAGACGAAGCATTTAACGTAGTAATGTAACCAAACAGGGAAGCATAGACACATGGATAAGATGCAACTATGGACTGAACTACACCAATGATATTGGTAGCACTACAATGTATCACAAACACCTCACCTCCAAAGGCTTCAAAGCCCTGATATACAATGGCGATCATGACATGATTGTGACATTCTTGGGGACTCAAGCTTGGATAAAATCACTCAACTACTCCATTGTTGACGATTGGCGATCATGGACAGTTGAAGGCCAGATCGCAGGGTAAGTGACAATTTTCGGTTCAAGGTGATGATAATCTAAATGCAGGTTTCTTGTTTTCTCGCGAAAAATCCTTGATTTTGGTTTGTTTCTTATGTTAGTTACACGAGGACGTTTGCTAACAACCTGATGTATGCAACAATCAAGGTGAGACAAGCTAACTTAAGGTTGAATATGGGATATGTGTCCGCGACTAACTGTTATGTTCACAGGGAGGAGGGCATACGGCACCGGAGTACAGACCAAAAGAATGTTACTATATGTTCAAAAGATGGATATCTGGACAGCCCCTTTAAATCAGTCTGTGTTACAGCAAGCAGATAGAATAATATAATTCAAGTAGAAAACTAAGGGTTCCTGTGTATGAGCTCTTTTTTCCTCCTATGTGTTACATAATGGTGAATGATGAGTAAAAACAGAGTTGTATAAACACCAATAAATATTACATTGGAGCAAAATAAAATTAAAAATTAAAAAAAGGCTAAGCAAGCCTGCCTTTCAGCATATTGTGAGGTTTTTCTTAACCAATAATCTATCTAAGAAATCAAATTGAGAGATTATATGACTCCTGCAAATAGTTATACCGTTGGTGTGTACCTACATGTTACAACATATGAACCTCCATACCCAACAACTCGTCTCACATGGCAAGAATACCATGTCTTCCGAGTTCCATCACAAGTATACGAGGCATAATAAACGAGAGTCAAACATCTTGAAAGGGGTCCTTTAACTGTTGTAAGTAGTTTACTTATCATGTAAATCCGTTTTCGGCAGCAAATCTGTCCTCCAGAATCTCAACCTTAGCCTTACACCTGGATTCAGCACAGAAAATGGTTTTAATTCTTTGCTGGAAGATTTTTCATCACTTCTGATCTCATAAAAAGACTCTAAAATTGTAAATCAAGTGATCAGAAAGTAGAACTCATCTGTCTTGAGTAAAACAGGGAGCACGAGCTACAAAGATAAAGTCCTATCATAATTTATTTTTTATTCAAAAGGGATATTGTTTTTAAGTATGATGCATTACCTCTCTGGTTTCTTGAAAAGTACTTTAGCACCTCATCAATTATTATCACCTGCATCAGAAAGTCGAAAGAAAAGAGCTCAAAGGGACGTGTACTTATTTTCTATTCACAAGGCACACTTAAGTCTCCAAGAGACTGCCAGACAGTGACAACAGAACTTCATTACACGCTGAAAGGCACTTGCACACTAAAGACTATAACAGCAAAATACAAAATAAAAATCAACCATGGAAAACACAGTATCATCAGGGTTTCTCCTGCTGTGGAGGCTTGTATTTATCATTCAAGTAAAAGTTCTTTGAAATCAGAGATCTTCCTCAAACGAAAATACTTGACACAGAAGATGCTACTAACCGGAAATGAGAGATACAAAACAACCTTCCAATCTTCCCAGGACAACGGAGTAACCTGGAGACAGTGAAATACATTTCAGAATCATTTCAATCCGAGAATGGTTTCACTAGGTGATGGTATCAGATAAGAGCATTTCGTCTGTGAGAGATCTTACAGAGAAAAGAACTGATAATGGCTGCACATACAATATAAGTATGTGAAGGAACATGGTCAAGATGATGGAGCCAACCAGCCATAAGTTACTCCGAGGAGTAATCACACTGTAAGTGCCATAAATAAATCAATTATTAGGGAAACCATGTCATTCATTTCAAAGGCGTCAAAAGAAAGTCGGGAACAAATTATCTAGTGACAGCCAACATAAAGCATCGGCTAGCTAATCCTGAAATTTAACATGACACTGAAACGCTAACAGACTGATAATCCGTAATACAACAGACATCATTACCCCTACCCTTGTTTTCTTGAGGAGGAAATATAGGCAGTAAATAACCAAAAGCACAAACGATTTTAAAGACACCTCAATAAAAAGAACAGCATAAAACAGTTACTGATACATGTTAGAGGGCAACAAGACAGTAGTCTTGATTAAACTAATTCCATAAAGAGAAACAAAAAGGTTAGTGCAGATAGTTCATGTTCAGAGAGAGAGTGAGAGACTTTAGGAGGATATACACATCAAATGTTGAAGAACCTCTAGCAGAAAAACAGGAACTCTGAATTAAAATAATATACTTACAAAAGCGACTGGTTTTCGCTGAGATTATTTAAAGCATTGAACATCTCCACCACAACAAGCACTGTCATGGATACAGTCGATGGATGACGGTCATCAAAGATACTACAAGGATACCTAGTCTCCCGCATATGGCAAGTGTCAAAGTTCATCTGTAAAAGAAACACTCAGTAATATCCTACAAGAACTACAAAATGGTAGAAAGGTAAGACAAGTTCACGCTGCCAAGATTAGAATGCACTGGATGGAGAAAAAAACAAGAAGAAGAATTGGTTACCCAGTTCACCACGAATGTATGACTACGTCTAGGGGCATTACCAAGCCAGGGTTTTTGCACTATTTTGTGATTACAATTACAATATCCAATGTGGGCATAAATAGGCCGAAAACATCTAAAAAGATAGAAATCCTAAAAGATATATAGTCTACTGAACCTAGGGTCCAATGTTCATATGGTGTGAAGTGGGATTATTTTGGGGACTTATAATCCCAAAATAATTAATGTCCCTTGTTGTATTGGATGAAAAAAGTCCCAAAATAATCCTCAAATTTCATCGGGTTAAATGGGAGAGTGGGATTTTTGTGTAAAGATGAACACCAAGAAGGTTCATTTTCTTTCTAGGTGACAAACTAGCTCCTCTTATTTATTTATGAAGATTAATTGAAAGGGCTTATTGGTAAATGTATGTACCTAATAATCTTTTTATGTTGCAGACTACACTGTGTTTCACATCATAACTTTCTGTATTCTGATATAAATGCCACCACAAATTGTCTGTATCTCATAAAGCTTTTCCTGTTTTCTGATATAAATACTACCGTAAGATTATGAAAGTAAAACAACTTCTAGGAAAGTAAAGCAGCTATTTCATTGAGAAAGACTGGTGCATAACTCAAGGAGAAGTAACAGATATCACTTACAAGGTCACCATATGGAAGTTTAGGTCCACTCTCAGAGTACACAAACCACCATATGAAACCAGCTACTGTAGCAAGGCCAACATAAACTGCAACAAGTATAAATTTTACATCATCTTATGATTTGTAATTTGAATTAGCTAAGTAAGCAAGCAATATGCGTCATGCATATTGACAATGATACACACATTAAGCAATGATTAAGCAAGTATGCTCGGCATTATAATTTTGGCAATAATATAGTTCCTCCCAGGATAATAAATACTAGATTGTGATTCACAGAAAAGTCAGAAGTAAAGCTAATTGTGTACTATGTCTTTCCATCAATGTATATATCATGGGAAAACAAGATATGCTTGCAAAAATTATACATTACAAGAGATAGGAAGACATGTAGAATCTCACTGTTATCTGTCACAGTGTCACCCTTATATGGATAAAATAGAAGGAAAGTAAACTGCAATTACCTCCAATAACTAAATACCGAAAAAATAACCACCCACTGACTACAGCTTCTCCCATCTGTATATACAAATATTCAAAATATTGATTAGTGGCGAAAATACAATAGCTTATCGAGAGAAGTACTTACAAGTAACAGTAAACAGTTGAGTGAGAAAAGATGCATATTGTGTACTTCCATGTAATAACAAATATGCCCATACTCCAGGCACTCATTACCTGATTCCCTATTAAGCTTGATCTACTAAGATCATAAAGAATATAAAAAATTTTAAAAAAAATCTGGAGTTCACTTGGACATGCAAAGTTTTCACTCCTTATGCAGCAATGAGCACTAACAATAAAATAAAGCTTCTACAAAACGATAAAAGCTTAAAAAAAATATGCTACTAGCAGAAGAATTCAAAACAGGCTTCAAGATGCATATAGTATAATTTATACCTTACGGGGTTTAGACTTCATTACATCAGAGTCTTGCTTGTTGAAACCAATAGCGGTGGCAGGCAATCCATCAGTAACTAAGTTGACCCAAAGTAATTGAACCTGAACTTTATAAAATACAGTCTAAGTCACAGCTCCACAAATAACAAAATAGTCTCAAAACATAGACAAACAAACAGGAAAAGGGGAAAAAAGAGAGTGAAAGAACTGATTATATACACGTGTCTTATGCAAGGATTTTAGAACTAAAGAGAGTACAGCTAGACCAACAATACTTTCAAGTCTACTTGAATAGTTAGATATGATCATACGAGGAATAGTTGGACATGCATTACAAAGTAGTTTACAGTTTCCACTACCTGGTTGGCTGCATTAATTCTCTAGCATATGATGAGTCTACTTGAATAGTTAGATATGATCATACGAGGAATAGTTGGACATACATTACAAAGTAGTTTACAGTTTCCACTACCTGGTTGGCTGCATTAATTCTCTAGCCTATGATGAGTTGTAACATTTGTTTAACTTTTTCTTATATCCGTCTCAGGTCAAAGACGTGGAGGGCGCACGTCAAGTGAGCCTACCCACACAAGCACACGAGGTTCCATCCTAAAACCAATTGGCAATAGGAGGAGTAATCATGGACTTATATATTAGGCTCACATACTTTAGTATAGTCGATGTGGGACAATCCACACATCTCAACAACATTTCCATACACCTCAAGCATATGAAATCATTAAAGACAATATAAAAGAAAGACAGGATAACTCACAGGCACTAGAGTATCAGGAATGCCAAGTACTGCAGCCACAAATATGCAAACTACTTCACCAATATTTGAAGATATCATGTATCGAATGAATTGCTTTGTATTATTGTATATGGCCCTGCCTTCTGCTACTGCCTGCTCAGCATTCCGATGTTAGAAACAATGCCAAAAGATTTATATGATAGGCCAATGTAGCTATATTTTCTATTAAAGAGAAAGAGATTTGAAAGCCAATCTAGCTGTTGAATGTACATGTTTAGAAGTAGGAAATATGAAGGTAAAGACAAATAAGAAGGCCATACTATCATACCGCAACAATGGTGGCAAAATTGTCATCAGCAAGAACCATATCCGAAGCACTCTAGAATTGCAACACAAAAAGGAAATTTTGTTTTAGTGACATAATGGCAATAAAACAATAATTCAAGAGCAAGGACTAACAACAATACATATGACCAAGTCATTCCCTGGCTCCTAAAAGAGAGCCATAAGACAACAAGAAAAGCAAGTGTGCAGAAGTTGCAGTGAATCATGTTGAAAGGATGGGGCGGGGTGGAAGGGGAGGGGGGTTGGTGCAGTGTCGTATCATACAAACAGAATTAGCATTCAATCAGGATGACATTGTTTAAACCATAAGTTGCACCTTAGCAACAGCAGTACCAGATCCCATAGCAATCCCGATATCTGCTTTCTTCAGTGCCGGTGCATCATTAACTCCATCACCAGTCATAGCAACCTGGATCACATACATGAAACCTATAAACACTATTTACCAGATTTCGCTAAGCAAAAGATAATTGCCGATAAAAAGAGAAAATTTCAAACGAAAAAGAACAACCTTCCTGTGCTATTTTACCAGTTTTTAGTATGCAGGATTCAGTGCTTTCATAGAATAAATGAATTTTTTTTTCTTGTTGAAATAATCAACCCCGCTCTAAACCAACATAGTCAACTGAGATGTTGCAGGCAATTTGCCATGAAGTCCATGGAAAATATCTCTTGGATTCACATGGGCAGCAAGGAATCACCAAAACATAATTTTGTAAAAAAAAAACTAGAATCAAAGAAAGAAAATATTACCACTTCGTTTTGATTCTGCAAAGCTTCAACTAACATTCTTTTATGAGATGGTTCAACCCTTCAAAGTAAAAAACGAATGTAAGAGCCGGTAAAAATGATGTCCAAAGGGAAGTCAAATAATGAAAATAATGTGGGTATCATTTTGGCAAAGCAACATACCATAACACCTTCCTCAAGGTGTTATACATGTTTTACTCTATACCTTGTAAAGAGTGTCATACGCTGCAGTGCCGTGGCCTTCTGTAAAGCTGGAAGTTCTTCAAATTCCGAAGCAGTATAAGAGTGTCCAACAAAATCCCCCAGGTGATCAAAAGCCCCAATCTTGCGGCACAAAGATTCTGCTGTCCTCTGAAGTTAAAAGGGCTCAAATGTGAAACCTAATTCTTCATTGATAGATGTGTACCTAATTGTCCATTCAGATTGCAGATCATAGTAGGCGACTCACCTTGTTATCCCCTGTAACTACTATGACACGTACGCCAGCAGTCATGCAAGAGAGAATGGCATCTCGTACTTCCTCTCTTGGTGGATCAAGCATCCCAACCTATTCCAAGCGCCAGGAGAAAAAAAAAAGTATCAGATAGGATATACACAATCATAGAAGGATTTACTTTTGCAAAGAAAAATCAGAATACAGACCCTGATGATTAGTTAGAGTAACCAAGTATGATTAAAATTGATTTCTCATGAATGTCTCAGATATTAAATTCCCCCCTTATAGATCAATTAGCAGACTAATAACATCAGTGTTGAGTGTGAAAAAGCAATAGATATGATCAACTCTTTTACCACTAAATCAGAAAGGTGTTAGCTTTAGGTTAGGATATAACTCAGGGGCATGTTGTATATCAATTATCAAAATTAACTACATAATATCCAAAACACCATTACTGGGCGGAAAAAGATCACAGAAATCAAATCCTATGAAGATATAGTCTCAGAAAATTATTGATTGTTAGTTGTCATCGCTCTCTTGAGAAAAAACCCAAGAGATACACCACAGCCACAGCATATACCAACAGAAAGATCAGGGATATAAAAGGAACTATAAAACAATAATATAAAAAGATTTGCAATAGAAAGCATACCAACCCAATAAATGTAAGGTCTTCCTCATCATTCAAGGATAGTGTGTGTTGATCCATAGGCATTTGTTTAAAGGCCAAAGCAAGACACCTCAAAGTTTCTTTTTCTGCAAATCTATAGAGATGTTGCACATGAGAAGAACAGTAGATGTGAGAGGTTCCAATATAACTATACGAAGTGGTATAGGTTTTCTAGGGAGAGTGAATCAGATAAGGAACTAGTCATTGCAGAAAGATGATTCAGTAGCAGCATGCACATTCAGGAACGCAACAAAAAAAACACATTTATATCACAGAGAAAGAAGTTAGCATGCAAAAGAAAGAGCCTTACCTGTTAAAACTCAGTTCAATTTCTGCTCGAATTTCAGCAGTTAGTGGAATTATGGAACCACCATCATTGCACAGGATGCTTGTGCATCTAGACATTATACTCTCTGGCGCACCTTTTGAAAACATAAATGCAGACTGCTTCCGGCTACAGAGTACACTCATTATCTTGCGATCACGGGAGAACTCCAGTGCAGATACCTTCATATTTTATTCAATTGTGGATCAAAACACAAGGAATGTCGCAATATAAAAGCTGATTTTCATATGTAATATCAGCCTAATAGCAGATATGGAAGGCATACCTTTTTTAATTGACTTTCCCAGTAACGATTACAATAAGATGCACGCTCATGTTTGGAGAGCATATTCAGGGCAGAAGGCATTGAGTCAAACCCAGGAAGTCCAACCTGCAGACGTGAGAGATAAGCTGGTTGACATGTATTCCTTTCAACAACAAATATCTAAAAAAAATGGA
This sequence comes from Fagopyrum tataricum, assembly GCA_002319775.1. Classification (NCBI taxonomy): domain Eukaryota; kingdom Viridiplantae; phylum Streptophyta; class Magnoliopsida; order Caryophyllales; family Polygonaceae; genus Fagopyrum; species Fagopyrum tataricum. Next base: position 2,263,881 of record CM008285.1, on the reverse strand, counting down.
CGGAGGCTATTCTAGACAATGAAATGAGTAAGTAAGCAAGGATCACAGAACACCAGCCTTTTCTGCTAATGCACGAAGTGCTACTTCAGTAGATTCACCAATCTTTTCATAGTTGCCCTTGTCTGGGTTGTACTGTAATTTGGAATCATTACACAGAGCTGAACACATAGCCATATGGAGAAGCGCAGGCAATTGAGCTGGAAAATCAAGCTGCATAAAAACTGCATGTCAGAAACAACATATTTCTGGAAAGAAAAATTAAAGCTACAGCCTAAAGGGGACATAATTAGATCATGAAGAGTGTTAACAAACTAAATACAGAGTATAATAACATGCAAACAAAAGTAGAGTTTGAAATGTGAGAGTGACACTGTTTATCACTAAATATATGATGCACGTGTATGAGTTGAAATTTGAGGGTCAAATGTCGATAAGTGTTACATCTTGTGCATCCTGCTCTATGTTTATTACTCTGTTGTTTGCTGATGTAATTTGCATTTAGAGTCTATCCACTAAGATACCCATAGTTGAACAAGCGCTAATTGCTAAAATTAGGAGAATAACTCAAGTTATCTGTACCAAAGAAGAGGGTATGTTGCAGGCCTTTCTAATTATTTTCACATAAAGGCATTAATGCAGTGACTATAGAATGATGTGTCAAAATGAGGGATCAAACTTTAGCAAGAGCATGAATATTACACTATATCATCGGTGGACAAATTCAACACTGGAAAGAAGGTATCACCTTTAGAACCAGAATTCTTGATGGTCAAACTAAAATCATAATTAGTTTTTCAGTACTATGGATGTTTCAGCTCCTCTTGATAAAACATCAAAGTCGCACAATGCCTATCTTATAATTGGGGGATAGTGGTCAGTGACATAATCCACTTCTTTTGCTATTTCAATATTCCATCCAATCAATTTGTATTGGAAAAACTAAAGCTGAAAAATATCATCTCATAATACTGAAAAAACCTAGTTAATACCCGGTTATGGTTTGACATCATTAAAATGAAACAAGCAAAACAGATAGGCATTTACCTGATTACCAATATTGTCAAAAATAGATCCATCGGGGGCATAGGTCGTTCCACTGACACTATACTCGACAGATTTTGGACTAGGGTGGGCCGAATGAAGCACACAAATCTGTTGGAAACAAATTGCACAATGTATTAAAATTTAAAAAATGGGTAAAAGATGTTAATTTTTTACCAATTACTGAATGAAGACATGGAGAGTTAGAAATACGTATCATTTTTAAGTCACATGATAGTAGACAAGCTAATCATTTTCATTATCTAATGTAGAAAATTTAAAGTTAAATGGATTTAAATAACCTTTGAGACAGACATCATGTTGGTAGTTAGTGTCCCAGTCTTATCACTGCAAATAACTGTGGTACAGCCCAGCGTTTCTACAGATGGCAAAGACCTCACAACAGCATTTAGCCGCGCCATTCGCTTAGTTCCCAGTGCCAAACACCTATAAGTAAGGAAAATATGTGTTACCTCTATTGATTCAAGCAACAAAGCTTAAGCTGGACAATCCAATAAAGATCACACATTCACGTAAACATGAGATCGAGATAAGATAGGTTGCATGCTTAACAGAATAAATATACACATATCATAAAAAAAAAATAGAAGGGGCAATTTCGTTCACAAGGGAATAAAAGTTACTCCCTCCAATCTAATATGCAAAGCAGTCTAGCATATGACCCCGTTTTTAATAAAAAGTAATAATTAACTAAAACTGTCATTTCTTTTGCTAAACTTTTCATCAATTTTATCTCTTATAAATTCTCACCACTCTTTTAAACCAATTAATAGACAAGAAACAGTCCAAGGGAAGAAGAAAAATAATAATAATAATAATAATTCTCATAGCTCACCGTCTAGAAAATGTAAGACGTCTTACATTCTTGATCAAAATTCATAGACCAAAATGCCTTATATTTTCAGGAGTAGATTTATACATACAAAAGTGGATTGTGTTTTATGTGTGTAGTCGAAATAAACTGGATGTAGTAGCAAACATAGTAATTCTTAGTCTAGAATAATCTATTAACAATAAAACATGCTCCGCTCATAAACTGTTTCCCATAAACTAGGCTTCGAAGTTTATGACAAAACTAAAAGTGACACAAAGCACTCACGTTGTAACAACAGCAGGAAGCCCTTCAGGAATTGCTGCAACAGCAAGAGCAACAGCAATCTGCATATACAAAGAGAAATAGCTCAATTCTACATGAGAATGTCAATCACAGCTACTTCTGAAAATCTTATCTATGACAAAGTATAATAAAAGGAAATAAGCAAAACTACAGCATATCAACTGTCCATTATGACATTACAATGTGGAAGTTCAGGCAAGTTATCTGGTATAATGCGTAAACACCTGAAGCAAAGTCGATCAGCGAAATACCTTAAAGTAATGAATGGCACCTCGAAGAAACCCGCCATGTGAAGGATCGCGAAAGTGTCCAATATTTACAACCCAAACAAGTACACAGATCCCTGCTATAACCTAGTAGTATCATAAATAATATTAATAGATGCACGAAACTGTGGGAACCAAGATTTGTAGCGAGCATGAAGGCAGCCCTTTACCAACCTAACCCACTGCAGTTGAAGGCAAAAAACAACTAAGTACCTTGGCCAAGAATGTACCGAACTCGTCCAGTTTCTTTTTTAATGGGGTCGCTTCCTGCAATCCGATACATTCAAAATAATTTCAGGGAATTTCTTTTCATTCTTCACAGACAACATAAGTCCATAGGCAATACATAACCATACATCTTCTGTTTTTAGCATAGAATCACGTATGCTTCCCATTGCAGTATTCGAGCCCACTCCAGTGACAACAGCTCTTGCACGACCAGACACTACAACTGTACCCTGATCATAGGTATAAATAATGCTAAATAACAAAGCAATAGTCACAAACAAATTTTCCAGAAGGAGAAGCAAATAATTATTTTAACTGAAGCAGTGATCACAAAGTCAATAATCAAGAAGGGGTTGAGGAAGAGTGTGCCATGTAGCCATATAAGTAAAACACAACAATACGTTTTTAGATCACTTATCCATTTCTAGCAGGTCCAAGAGGGTCTTGTTATTCCTTTACCAACACGAGACAATTGTCCTGTGGTTTAGTTGAACTAGTTAGAATCGCCTTTCTTCCAAAGTGAACAGTGAATCATGGAGGGTCTTATTATTCCTTTACCAACATGAGACAGCTGCCCTTTGGTAAAGTTGAACTAGTTAGATTCACTTTCTTCAAAAGTGAACAGCAAATTGCAAGCTTTAGGGATTATTTTGTAGCAGGAGAATGAAAGATCAATTCAAAGGCCGAAGGAAAACTGCAAATGCCTATTGTGTGATTTTAGAAACAAATTTATTGGCATCACGTCACAAAGCTGAGGACAGTATACATTAGAATAAACTCAATGTAATATCCTACACATGTCAGATATCCTAACACTTGAACAAACGTGTAGAATGAAACTTATAATGTAAACGAACACTTGCCACATGGATAGACAGAAATTACCGAAAAGAGAATGTTTGTCTTGTCTTGGTATACAGCATTCACTGCTAAAGCAGGAGTAACTTCTTTTTCTACAGAGCAGCTCTCACCTGTCACCATCCACGAAATGTCTTCTTACACATGGAGCTATTTAATTGTAAATCCCAACATAGATATTACAGGATTGAACAAATTAGCCTTCATGAATTCAAACCAAGGGTAATCTCTAGCAGGGTGGCTATATAGAAATGATGGTTCTAGTAAAAAAAAAAATCATTATATGGTAGAAAATTCAGGAGTGGCTGAAATGAGCAAGGAATAGCAAAGGTACTTGTAATGAGGATAGTCTTATATTTCAGTATACCTATTTGATACATTATACACGATTATATGGCAGTCACAGAATGAATGTCAAATATGGGAGGAATATGACCGTGCAATTTAACTAAGATAAGGATGGGCAATGACCATCCAAAGTACACAAGCTATACAGAATCATGGCCAGTATCAAGGTGACCAGTTTTGACATCTTACTCAGAAGTCATTACAGAAAATATGTAATCCACATAAAAGAAACACAAGAAACAAATGAATAATCCTCAATTCTTTCGTCATTGACAGAAAACTTCTAGCCGAATATCTATTGTAAATCTATTTCTCATTCATGTCACCTACTTCTCATAGTGGAAATGACAATTGGAAAGTGCAATTACCTTTAAAACTTAGATCTTAACATAGTCCTAACACTTACCTGTAAGGATTGCTTGATCTACACGCAACTGATCGCTTAACAAGTCTACCATTCTCATGTCTGCTGGAACCTTGCACCCCACTGTGAATCAATATATACTATGTTTTGATCAAAAAAATATGAACTCCTCTGTTTCACAAATCACAATAGATGCCAAAAGCTATAAAATGACACTTATTATGAAACGGAGGGAGTACTATTGTCAAAGTAGAAGCACTTATTGTGGCATGTTATTCCCTAATGTAGTCAAATCATCACATATGGGAGTACTCATTTTATTTTTCAAATACAACATAACATATATGCTTAAGCAAATTACGTAAATACTTCCGCAGATTCCTACACAAAAATGCTTGAATTACCTTTCATTAAATTTTCAGATATAATTTAGTTAGGGTTTACTGATAGTTACATAGTATTAGTAGTACATATCACTGTATAAACATGCCGAATTTAATGCTTCATAATATACTCTATAAATCCCCTATTTGTAAGTTTAAGATGTGATCTACTACATTAACAAAGATAAGCTTCCTTGAATAATTGCGTATAAAAGTTAAACATTACAACCGTACAGGGTACCGAACTTATATTAGTACATGGTAAGGCACCGCACTTAAAAATAATTAATAACAAGTTTAGTACCTGCACCTTTTGCGAGCTATTTTTAGTATTTATCAATAAAATGATTTATTATATTACAACACTTTTATTATTAAAATTACAGGTTATTATAAAATATTTTAATTGAAGAAAAAAATAATTGGGAAAAAAGCAGAAACAAATTAATTATTAATATTTGCAATCGGTAACAACCTATAGATATTGTAAACAGCATATATTTCGTAATTATTAGATTAAATTGATTTTGTAAACGAAATACATTAAAACTAATCTAATAGATAATTGTAAAAAAAAAACAGATTTTATGACATTAAATGTGGGCTTGACACATCAAACTTAAAGCTCAACTTGAATGACACATGGTATAATTTCTTCAGCTTTAGTATATAATAGATGTCGACATTAAGTAAATCTGTATCATACTTGAAGCGGTGCAAATATATATGCAGCTCTGATGAGAGAAACATACCACTAACTTCAACAATATCTCCTGGGACAAGATCAGGAGCAGGAAGTATTGAGAAGCATCCTGAAAACAAGATTAGCTATTACTTAGTAATCAGAAAACTTTAAGATAAGTCAACCAATTGACGAAAACTAGTTCAAATAGTTAAAAAAAACTACTTAGTTTGGGCTTGATTTACCATTTCGTAGAACAGTTGCAATATCTGCTTGGTAAGCTCTTAATTCCTACAAAGGAAAAAAAGACTATAAAGCATTAAAAAACAAAAAAAAGTAGTTCATTCAGATGCGATATTGAAAGATTTACAAATTGTTCAACACGCACCAAATCATCCATATTTCTCAAGTCTCATTAACCCCGGTACAAGAGTAAAAGTACACAAGATTCAACAACAATTCAATTTATTTACATAGAATGTACGGGCTGTATGACTTGACTGACTGCTGCCAAATTATTTAATTGTTCATATTGTGCATCTACTCTAGGTGAACAAATTAACTCATAGCTGCAGGACAGTACATGTATTGAAGTAAGAGTGCAACACCTTTCTCGCATTAGTCAAATTATAAATTGATTCCTGGTATCACAATTCGGATAAGTTCATGGAATTACCTCAATAGCCTTTTCAGCATTTGTCTCTGTAATTACCCCTACAGCTGCATTTGCTGCTAGTATCATGAGGATAACCTGTAAATTTTGATTACATTACAAATATTACCACAACACCAAACCTGAGAAAAGCTACTGATATTCTTATCTTACTGAAGGCTCCAAAAATGCTGTTAAGCCGGTTTCTCCATCAACCAATGCCAAAAGGAATGAAATAAATGCTGCAGCAATCAGTATCTTCACAAGCAAATCATCAAACTGCTTCAGGACCAACTTCCAGAAAGGTGTATCTGGATCGGGAATGGTGCATCATGTTTAAAAAAATTTAAATTAACATAAAAGAACTTTGAGGGAGTTCTGTATACTAATCAAGCAAACTGGAAATGTTGAGTGCATCTGATACCAATAAACAGTAAAGCACCAGAGCTTTTAAAGTTTGGAAATAATTTTTTATTATTTGGTTTGTTTATTTTGACATTAGCCGTCTGTCTCAATGCTTTTGTAGCCGACATTTAAAATATTTATCCTTCAAGTCATGCATTTCCTCTTCAGACGCCCATGGGTTTATAAAAAAGTATCAACTCTAAATAATGCATTTTTTGCATTCCTTCAAACTGGAAAAACCCAAGAATGCAAGGAAAATCGCCAAACATTAGAATAGAGAAGCCATATCCTTACTTTTCTCTTGGGGGAGAACTGTTGTTAAGCAGAGGCCGGACCAAGTTGATCATGGCATTTTATACCGAAACACCAAGGAAGAAACCACAAGCATTAGCAATCAATTCTATTACATTGATAAGTTTCTGCTGAAGATATCAAAAACAAAACAAACTGTCTACACTTCGAAATGGACTAAAAAGTTGAAACAATAGTGAATTCAGATCACTTGCCATTTCTTCCATAAATCCTGGCATGCTCTGCCACCTGAAAAATACAATTTACATATTACGGACCCTAATTTACAAGGTCAGCGGAAGCGATACATCTAATAAAACATCCAATATCCCAGTTAGAACTTTATATCGTAATCAAAAGGTAAAAACACTGATGCAACTGATCAATTACTCAACAATAGGTTCACCTGGGAATCAGTAAGACCTTTCGCAGGATCTACCCCGAAAAACTCCAGTACCTGATCAAATCAAAACTGCGTTAAACATAACCATTGTATTGATAGTAAGCAACAACAGCACAATTCGGTGACATTCCAGTAAAAACGCATTCAGATGTGAACAATGCGAGCAGAAATCCGACAGTGGAGAAGCACTTACCTCTGGCACAGATCTAGCATATGCGTCATCCATGAAGGTGATCTGACGAGCAGAAATTCCCTGTTTCCTGCCCCCCTTATCTTTCGTAAGCGTTTCGTCCTTCAGCCCTTTGCAGGGAAAATTGATTTCTGGGTTTAACTAGCTTCAGTTTCCGATCATGGCAAGATCTCGCCTGAAAACTGAGAGCGTCGGCTCCTTATTGGGCTCGGATCTTGGAACTTGTGAAGCGAGTGAACTAAGGCCACAAATTGCAGGTGATGCCCGTTAATACGTTGGGCCGTCCTCATACGGCTAATGATTCACGTTTAAATCACTCATATATGGGCCTATAGCCCAAAATCCCAAATTATACACTTTAGGCCTTATCTATAAACGGGTAATTATTTTTTATTTTCGAAATATGATTTGAATCGGACTGTTCGGAAGTGTCACCATTTTTGTAGTTTTTAAGTGGAAAGGGTTTTGAGGCAGGCTCGAGAGGCCGCGCTAACCAGCAGACGAGTTAATTGTCAAGGGTCGGAGGATAGAGTCGAGCACCGGAAATACCAATCAAAATGAACTCCCGGTAAACACGAGAATCGTTGAAGGAAAGGAAGAGAGGCAAAATGGGGACCGGAGTGTTGGAGAAAAAAAAACACAAATGGTGCATGCGGAACAATTGTGAAACACCTCGGTCTGGTATCCGTACAAGACATTAGAATTATGAGAGTAATTGTTTCCTCTCCTAATGCCTATACATCACTCTTTTATAAGATACGATATATATATATATATATATATATATATATGCTTGAACCGTGGAAAGGAGTTTTAGGGTGGGAAGAATGGGATACTAGAGTCTTTTTATGTTTAGTAGAAACAAACTAGACCATCTAATTATCTGATAATTTTTTAATTTATAAATTAATTAATAACAAGAGTAAAAACGGAATTTACTAGAGCGGTTAAAATAAAAGGCCTATAAGCATGTTTCATATTATTTAGAAGAAACCCTAACCATTTTAAAACCTACCCGATTTCGGAAATGCTATGAACCGCCTTCAACCGTCGAAGAAGAACTGCTCGGTCTCGGGGGACGACAGAGAACCGCCACCACCAGCCTCCTCCGCAATCGAGTCCATAACCCACAACCTCCACCGGGAGCAGGCGCTAATGGAGAATCGCGAGGAAGAAGACGCCGCTAATGGAGAATCGCGGGAAGAAGACCCCGTTGTCGAGCATCATCTTCCATCGTCGTTGGCTCGCTGGACGGCATGAGTCGGAGGACTCGCATCATCAACTGCCATCTCCTTCTAACGGCAGTTCTCTGGTCGGGCTTGTGCAGGTGAGGCGAGGCAATTCTCCTTGTCGAATTTGTGCAGATGAGTACAATATAACGGCAACCACGATTGAATTCACCGAGCCCAAGTTATTCCCCTCCTTATCTTCTCATAACCAGATAAACTTGTTATTATATTCTTATCACAGATCAAACACACACAAACAAATTCAATTGTGACCAAATTAGAACAAAACTTCAATTGTGTGCCATAATTGTACAATCATCAAAAGTTTCCACCTAGAGCTTCATTATTTTTTACTCCATCTATCTAATTTGTAACTAATGACCTACTAATTCAACAAATTCAGTTGTAACTAGATACATAAACAACTAGCGTAAATTATAACTCTAGACAAGTAGAGAGCTTCATCAAGTACATAAACAAGTTTCATCTTGTACATAAACAACAAACAGTGAAAACGCTTCATGAGCTTGCAGCTTGATTCTTTTAAATTCTTCAGAGGTTTTATTGGTTAAACGCCTTGAAGTTAACCTTACAAAGTAGCCAAAACCCAATCTATGCAAGAAGAGCATGATAATAGTATTTAATGTAAATTTCAATCTCATCGTTATATAGCACTGTGATCCACATTTTCAAGATATATACAACTTCCAATCACAGGTTATTCAACAATATTGAGCATCACAGTGCATAGTTAGACAAGAACTTACCTTTTTACACAACAAACAGAGACAAACATGTGAACTATTAACAAATCTTTCGGGTTGTTCCCAAATTCTAACCATGGTAAGTGCAAAAATTCAATAACTTTATACTAAAGAGCCCCCCTAGAAATCTCAAAATATGATCACCTAACTTTCAACATATTCAATAATCAAGTCTAATGTTCAGTAGTGAATCCAAATTTCAAACAACAATGTGTATGGAATAAATTTATGGTAAAAGGATCGAAGAAATTGAAGAAAGCCATTTCCAAACAAAGCCACCCATTTCCGCTTGAGTTTGGCAAGTGAGAATGAAAAAGTATCGAAGAAATTTAGGGCAAAAGAGAAGGCAACGAATAATAAAATTGAAAAAACTTGGAAATTTATTGAGCATGTCGAAAAGAAATTGAAGTTACTTTGAAGTGGAGATGGTTGAAAACCATGCCTTCGAGAAAGAAGAGATAATTGTAGTCGGAAACCAGGTCGACGGACTTGCGAGATCTTCCTCATCGACGACAACTTTGGAAAATAGAGGTGAGAGAATGTCGTAATTATACGTGGTAGAAGATCGTAATTACGATGAATGATAGGGACAATAGAGACTTTTTCTTTTAAAAATACTACTACAAAAACGGAAACCCTTCTTTTTTTAGGGTTTCATAAACACTCTTAAAAATCAAAAACAATAGTGTATCTTTGCATACCAAACAACCATTTAATATATAAAACACTAACTGCTAAACACAACCTAAGTTTAAAAATATACTATCATAAGGTTTATATTACAATTGATATGTGGACCGCAATTCATCAAAATAAGGGATACATACTATAATTGCTCATTGATGAACAATAGATTTGACACAAAAGATTATAAGGTAACACCGTTAGACTATACCATTTATTTTAGATTTGTTTGTATTTGGTGTGATAAATCGTTATATCCACATTCATGCACTCCTCTAATTATGAGCAAATGAATCACCCCGATCCTAAATTTCTTTTCATCCTAAATTTCTTTTCAATAAACCACCCTTCGTAAAATTCACCCCTATTATCCGTTGCTTGTATGAGTTGAAACTAATATCAAAAGAGACAAAACAACTAGAACACTATTTGTCGCGAGGCTAGTACGAAATTGACTAACTTGAAAAGGTTATTACATTATTAGGGTGGGTATTACTAACCATTATTTTATGCACATACATAAATACCTAAAAAGCTATTTATCTAGAGGCTAGTATAAACCTGATGTAGCCTAAATGGAGTATTACTTTATTAGTACAAAAGGGGAGTTTCACTCACAATAATTACGCACACACATAAAAAATAATATATTATTCATTGTGAGGCTAGTATGGTTTTTTTTGAAAGGGAACATAAGCCATCAATTAACATCAAGAAAAGCAGTTTCGGGTACAATTTGTGGAACATTAGTGGAGTACGTTTCCACGTCACCCCCAATAGGGTTATAAGTTATAACAACGAGCTATCACACGAGCCACTCTATTGAAATAAGCGATTCTATAATCAACACTTAAATTGTAACAATTTAGTGAAAAACAAGATATAAGTGATTCTAGTATAATTAGGAAGTAACTTTTCATTTTCATTGACCATAAATTTATATTATCAATATAGGAGACGAGAAGGAGATAAAGTGACATGAACCATATATTTTCTCTGCGCATGTTGTTATATGGCGACAATTCGTTAAATTAGGTGTGTAGGAGAATTGACGACAAAGATGAGTAAGACAACAATGACAATTTAGAGCGAAATCCACTTTCATTATAATAAGTGAGACTCCCCTTTGTCGAGGTTTGACGACGAAAGACCTTCTCGTCAAGCATATACCAGACACCCCTCTCTCAATGTAGAAGGATCTTGCGCGACACCAAGCTTAACATATTGTGTGATCATCGGAAACGATCATGAAAAAGCTGTTAATCGAACAACTAAATGACTTACAAAGAAAGACTCTTTTTTTTTTAATAAGGAAACATAAATATATTAAATCATGTCTTTCAACATAATACAATTAAACGCTTTAGGAAGATAGATGCTAATAGTAGAAATAACAGGTTGTTCCGGACGCATGCTTCCCAACAAGTGAGCTGCTTCACCCCCCGCCGTCGGACAAATAGCCAATCAACCTGTTGGAAAACTGAGGCTTCTGACCACATTCTTTGAATGATATCCTCCACCGGACCCTTTGGTTGATGTGAACTCCGCAATAGCTGGATCAATGGTAGACAATCTGATTCAAACATCACCCGAGTAATCGAAAGACTTTTAGCCAACTGAACACTCCACTAGAGCGCCTCCACCTCAGCTACCAAAGGATCAATATGATCTTGAATAATCTTCATACCTACTAAAACAACGACACCATTATGAGAAAATTAATATGATAAGCGAGATGATGGAATTTATGAAGGCCCGGAGTGCATATTTGATTTGAAAATAATGAAATATAAGACGGTGTTTTATAAAAGGTAATTTTATGTAAATATGAATTAAGTAGTTCATTGTTCGTAACTTGTGCGGTTTTTATTCATAAAAATATTATATTATAATTGTTGATGGGACAATCTAGAAATTTTTTTTAATTAGAGGTGACATGATAATTGTTTATTAATTTTAATAAAATTTTATTATAAAATGATTTGTGATAAGTTTGGAAATAAATATATATAGTGATACTGTTGAACTAGGGTTTCGTTTAAAACCGGTTTTACCCTGCCTCCTTGGCTGCTGCTTCATTGATTCCCATTGGCACGCACCCAAACCATAAAACATAAACCCTAAGAGGTTATGATTCATATTCAGACGCCGTTCTAGTAACTTGCTGCATCATTTCTCATCACCATACACAGACCTCAATCACACCCCAAGTTTGGTTGAAACTGAAATTACTCTTGGAGCTTCACAATGAAGTTCAATTTGCACAGAATAAGTTCAATTGATTGGAAGCCATCGCCAGTAATTGCCCTAGCCACGAGCGCCGACAAGTCCCGGGTTGCCGCCGCTAGGCAAGATGGCACCGTGGAGATTTGGCTCGTTTCTCCCGGCTCAGTCGGCTGGCACTGTCAATTGGTACTGTTCCTGCAAATTTGATTCTTCAAACTGATTTTTCAGATTTCGTTTCTGGGAGTTACTAATGTGGTTTGATGGCTGTGATATGGTGACTTTGGTCTTTTGTAGACGATTTATGGGGATCCTAGTCCAGAAGCGAGAATTTCTTCACTGGTATGGTCTACGTCAGGATTGAATGGCGAGTCATCAGGTCGGTTGTTTTCATCCAGCATTGATGGTTCAATTTCGGAGTGGGATCTTTACCACTTGGAGCAGAAGGTTGGTCATGCTGTTACACGAAATCCATTAAATTTTCTATAGAGGTCATGTGAAATCTATGATTGAATCTACTAGCTCTAGTGTTGTAACGCCTTCCCCGGTATATCATCCTGCACATCAATTCGAATCATAGGATTTTTATTACTCTGTTTTCCATAGGACAAGCAAGTTTGAAAATGTGGGAATTTTATAGAGGGAGATAAGTAATTGTTCACATTGTTATATGGTCTATACATGGGGTATTGGATGGAAAAAACAGATTTTTTTTATTATACCTATAATTCACCATGTTGTTTATAGGTTCTTTCTTTTATCCACAGGTCATATTGGATTCTGTCGGGGCATCGATTTGGCAGATGGCACTGCAACCTTGCAATGAAGAAAGGGAGCAAGTTCCACAAATCAATGGAAATGGTATTATTTTTGACAGACACAGTGACGACAATGACAGTAAAAGTAGTTCGTCAGATGATGAAGATAATTCAGTTGAGATTCATGAGCAATCTTCATTTGGAAATTCTACAGTAGCTCTCGCATGTGATGATGGATGTGTGCGCTTGTACACCATTTCGGACACCAAAGAATTTGTTCATAGTAAAACCTTGCCAAGGGTTACGGGTGAGATCTCAGAATCATTTGCCTTAGAGATCATTTTGCCTGTCTAGTGGCCGTGGTCTTTGTTTGATTGTGATATTTTCTTTCTTTTTATCTAGGACGGGCTCTCAGCGTGACATGGAGTCCTGATGGAAACTTAATATATACAGGAAGCAGTGATGGGTATTGTTCTCTTCAAATCGTTTTTATGAACTTCTTTGTAATTTAACGGACACACCATTTGTGGTAAACTAGTTTAGTTCCCGCAGGTCAATTTTGAATTTTAGCAATAAAATTAAAGACTAATTAAATAGAAAATTTAAAAATAATTTTATAATATTAATTGCGGGTTTGACATGTCAGTCTTAAATTACTGCCGGATTAACACATGACATAAATTACTTCAGTAATATCTAAAATAGATGTAGGTAGTGGAAGTTGTCTGCTTTTCCTATAATAGGTGATGCTCTCTTAATTTGCTACCTTCAGGTTTATAAGATGCTGGGACGTCAATCAGGGAATTGAGATACATAGGTTGACTGTTGGACTTGGTGGTGAAGGTGGCAGTGGGCCCGAACTTTGTATTTGGTCACTTGTTGCCTTAAGGTAATATAATATGATTGCAGCTTGTCAGTATTTTCCCCGTAAAGTACGAGTTACATATGCTTGACCCTTTTGAATTCTTCTAGATCTGGGACACTTGTTAGTGCGGATAGTACTGGTTCTGTCCAATTTTGGGACAGCCAGGAGGGAACTCTCTTGCAAGTTCATTCTCTTCACAAGGGCGACGTTAATGCTCTGGCCGTGGATCCATCACATAACAGAGTTTATTCTGCAGGTTCTGATGGCAAGGTATGTTTGATTTATTAAGATACAAATGTTTAAATGATTGTTTTTTACCTGGGGCAGAAAGCTATTAGCCTATTACTGTGTTGTAATTGGTTTCTTTTCAAACTATATGGCAGTAATTGTTGTCCAAAATTAACTAGAGAGGTTGAAATACTGTCGATACTAGAAATCAGTGTCCATATTATTCTGTTGCTGATGTTTATAATCAACAACCATGTTTACCTCTACTTTGTTTCCTTTCTTAGTAGAATGTTGCTTTTTTTTATTTTTATTATTTTATTATTTTATTATTTATTTTAATAACAAAGTGATGCTTTTACTGTTTAAATGTCTCTTATGGGCAGAAGTTTTTACAATAGACTTATTGTGACAATTGTATTACTTTATTATAGGTGATACTCTACAAGCTTTCCAGGAATGCTGCCGACTCGAATTCTAATTCTAGTTCTCTATCTGAGGTTGCCAAGAAATGGGTATATGTTGGTTGTGTTAGGCCTCATACGCATGATGTAAGGGCTTTGACCATTGCAATTCCTATTAGTGAAGAAGGTTAGTATGCTTCTTTTACTGCTGTGTTTGTTTTTATAATGGCCTTGTCTAGTTGGACAATTTGAAACCCATTTTCATTTATTTTTATGTTTTCCTCCTTGATGGAATTTTTTGTGTTTTTAATTTGCTCAGCATCGGCTAGCTCACCAGATAAGAAGGCAAAAAGAATCCGTCGACAGGAAAAGCCGCTTGACTATAGTTATCACAAGTGGGCACATTTGGGAGTTCCCATGCTTATTTCAGCTGGTGATGACACTAAGTTATTTGCCTATTCTGCCAAGGAGTTCTTGGATTATGCCCCTCATGATATCTGTCCGGCTCCTCAACGGGTCTTGCTGCAGTTAGTGGCAGATTCTATCTTTGATCAGAATCCTTTAGTTTTAGTTCAGACACCTTATTGTATTAACGTACTATCGCTCTGCATAAAGAATGGTTTTCGGGGCGAAAAGGGGAATGTAGCAACCAAGTCAGTGGCTCAAGTAAATAGTAAGTCTCGGATTATTTGCAGTGCAATTTCTAGTACTGGCTCACTGGTTTCCTATTCAAGCCACATCAAAACCAGCTTATTTGCGTTGAAGAAATCTGGAATTTCTAAATCTCCATGGGTTATTAGTAAAAAGAAACTTCCGCCGAAACTACCATCTGCCCGATTTATGACGTTCACTTCTGATTCTTCTCGATTAATTATCGCTGGACATGATAGAAGAATATACGTAAGCACTTCAAACCTTTCTTCATTAGATTATTTCCTCCTTCCCATATTCTTGAAATTACTATGGTTGTGTTGTCCTTATTTACATCTGTGTGTTCTTGTTCAAATTTGTAGCATATTGGAATCGGCTGGTGGAATCTTTTTTTTTTTTTACAATTACATATGAAGAATTTTGCAGAAGTTTATGCAATTGATTTTACGGAAGTGTATGCATAGGGAGGATATATATATTTTTCAGTAATTTTCCATCGTTGAATTTAATAGGCATCTAAATTACAATTCTGAAAGGGAATGGGGTGGGGTGCTTAATCTTTTAATGCTTAGCGTTTTTTTTTCCTGTTGAGAAGACATAATAAGCTCCTAAAGAGGTTAAAGGTCCTAAAAAATTGATTAGAAGTGGAGAAAAGTAGAAGCATTATCTTCTCATGCTTTTGGGACCTTCAACCTTTTTAGGAGCTCATAAAACAACGGATTAGAAGAGGAGAGGAATAGAACATTTTGTTCTCATGTATACTCCTTTAAGTGATTTGTGGTTCAGTATTATTTCTTCATCTTCCAAGTTATAGCTAGTTTCGTTTGATATTGAGAATGGATTTTGTTTGATGCCATGAATGGCATGTAGGTCTGTCACAGCCTCTTATGAATGTACATAAATGCATGTAGATGATTGTATATCTGATATGGATACGTTTGTTGGGAAGCTTAAGGAAGATTAGAGTTTATAATAAAGCCACCAAAAAAGAAGGAATAGTGGAGTCAGAACATGCTTGGTTGAAAGATAAGATGATACCTTTCTTTTGGAATATCTTAATTATTTATTTAGGGATCTTATATACATCTAGGTATATCATAACAAAAAAAAAAGTTTATCTATCCTAGGTTATAGTTTGCTTGTCTGATATGAACGAGTCTAGATCTTGGTGGCTTGTCAGGATCTTTCCTGGCAGACTCATCCTTGATAGATTCCCTCCTTAAGTTTACTGAAACCTGTTTTTTGATAATATTCTGCTTCTCTTATTGAATTGTGAAGGCATATTTATAGGCTGCTAATAACAAGGAAAAGATAAAACTCAGATCCTAATAAAAAGCCAATTAAAGTAAACTATATCCCAAGATAAATAAAGAGAAAATTGGGCAGGGTGTCCACTTTCACTGATTTAATTTAGTTTTTATTATGTTCAAGAATTTTACTAAGTATTCATCCTCTTTCTAGTTAAGTAGTGGAGAAAAATCAGGAATGAAAAGATAGTGGAAAGGGATAAATACTCACAAAATTATAAGAGGGAGACAAACACTACAATCTATTGTTGCAAGGGGTCAGTTACCCAATTCAGTCATAAATAAACTATACCCGTACAAGTTTTTTAACATATTATTACATCCCTAATTAAACAATAAGAGATTACAAAAAACATATCCTCTTGTCTTTTAACTAGGCATGCTCTAACTCTACCCTTCCTTCTTGAGTACTGCTTCCCCGATAGACAGATCCATATCAATATCCTAATTTTTTTCTCATTATTTCCCCAGCAAAATGTAACTGATACTTGACATACATATAGTTTCTTTGAAACAATTCCTTCTTATCCACCAAGATTTGTAATCTTGTAAAGTATCATGCTGATTATCCTTTTTGTTGCAGGTTATAGACACAGGAACCTCTGATGTAGAGCATATTTTCACACCTTGCCGTAAGGAGCAAGATGAAGATTTGCCTCCTAAAGAGCCACCCATTGTGAAGCTCTTTGTCAGTGCAGATGGACAGTGGCTGGCATCTATCAATTGCTTTGGTGATATATATGTCTTCAACTTGGAGACACATAGGTATAAAGCATGCATCTTTGTTTTGTCTTCATAACATTTTGATCAATGTCTTTGATGAATAATGCATAAAGAAATTGTTAAGAAGGAAAATCACTTCAAATGTTGAAATTCGAATTGTAAGTACGATCCATGGTTTTATTAGGTTTACCATAGATGATTTGCCAATACTTTTGTCATTACAGATTCTACTTCATTGGTTTCTTCTTGCAATAACTTTCCATCATGCCACATGCAAAACTCCTCATCCACAAACCTTGTGCCTCTCAATCAGGAGAGATGAAGTGTTTGGTGCATGCAAGGAGTTATATTGCCTTTCCAATTAAACTGGACAAAATTTTATGTTCATGGTCAAATCAGGATAACTTATAATTACATCTATCCTCAATGATTTAGGATATCAAGTTGTTGCTTATAAATGAACCCTGTTATTATTCTTCATTTTGTTCTTTCATTGTAGTTTTCTCTAATTTTGTAACAAATCTTTGATGGTGACAGGCAGCATTGGTTTGTATCGAGATTATACAAAGCATCCGTCACTGCTGGTGGTTTTCATCCTCAATATAGTAATATACTCATCATCACAACATCCTCAAACCAAGTATACGAATTTGATGTGGAAGCTAAGCAATTAGGACAGTGGTCAGAAAGCAATTCATTCCGTTTGCCTGAGAGCTTTCAAAATTTCCCTGGTGAGGTTATCGGTCTCTCGTTTCCACCATCTGCAAGCTCCTTGTCCGTTGTGGTGTATAGTTCAAGGTTAATATCATTTACTTTGACTTGTTAATCACAATTGTCTACAATATCCATAAGATGACTAATCTATCTCGTACGCAGGGCTATGTGCTTGATTGACTTTGCATTGCCTGCGGATCGTGGGGACCGCAGCAAGCTAATGAGCAATCT
The DNA here is from genome assembly GCA_002319775.1 of Fagopyrum tataricum. Lineage (NCBI taxonomy): Eukaryota > Viridiplantae > Streptophyta > Magnoliopsida > Caryophyllales > Polygonaceae > Fagopyrum > Fagopyrum tataricum. The sequence goes on along the minus strand of CM008285.1, from coordinate 2,245,854 downwards.
GGATTCTGTGTCTAAGAAATTGGGAAGCTCACCAATAGAGAATGAGAAATTGAAAAGGAAGTTGCAAGAACATAAACGCAACTTTGAGTTCTTTGGCTTCAATAATCCTGTTCTATTCTTTGGGCACCTCTCGCAAACATCTGCATTAGTTGTTGATAAAACATGGAAGGAAGTAATTGCAGGTCTTGAAGCTGCTCCGGTCCACAGACACATTTACGGAACTTGAGATACAACGGATGAAGGAAATGCTCGCGCTTGTAACGGTGTCCTTGAGGGGGAATGCCCCTGGACAGGCCAACCAGTCAATTTTGGTTGAGAGAATTTACAGACATGTTGTGTACTGTAATTTACTGGAGTTTAAAGTTAGATCAGTTACAAAAAAAAAAAAAAAAGCAACATCCTTTTGGTTGGTTCTTTTTGTAGCCTGTAACAGAGGAGTTTAATATCTGATTCTCCTGTACATTCTGCTGCTTGCTTGCTTGCTTGATTCAGTGAGCTCCATTGTTGTTATTAGGCATGTTATGGATTCATTTTTAAACCAGGCCAATGAAATATTCAATTTGATTTATCCATTGCAAATTCCTTTTTGAATGTAAATTTATAAATGGAGAAGCAGGACATGAAAAGGAAAAGACAAGTGTAGATGGGGTTGGATAGAGATTAGAGAGAGAATGGTTGTTGTCCATTTCCTAAAATCTAATCCCATCTTCCAAGATATGGGTTCTACTAATTATAAGGAAAGAAGCCACACCCACCAAATTAAAAGATTTTGGAAGAATCAAGAATCCACCCACTTTCCAATTATTGCATTTCAAACTCTACATAAACAGATACAAACTCTTGTTTTGCACCAAATATGTCAAACACATGTGAGTTTTGTAAGGCCTCGTTTTTATATGCTTTTAGATTTGAGATTAAAACTTATAGCTTCTGGGCAACCATAGAAATTATGCTTGTGCTATGCAGAAAGAGCATGGGTCACCATTTTTGAACTGGAGGATATGCATGGTGAAAAGGGAATATATTAGACCCATCATTATTATTATTTTTTAATCTTTTCTTCTGGGTATTGCCAATTTCTCATGATAAAGAATCAAAAAATGATAAAAAGAAACAGAAATGGTTGATTTATAAAATATTATTGTTCTCAGGTTGTTTCCCATTGCATTGACAAAGAACAAATGAAGAGGGACAGACAAAGTAAAGAAGAGATGAACAAAAGGCCAACTAATGTTGTAAAGAAACAAGACAGGTTAATAAAATCCCTGTAAGATCTAATCCCCATTTTTATTGCCTGATTCAATCTCCATCCTCTTCATTCCTAGAGCATGAAGATATCACACCAATGTCTTCTTGCAATCATCCTCGTCTTCTTCCGCGAAACAGACCTGTGAACAAACAACTATAAGAATATGCATTTCCATAATTCAAAGACAAACCACTCAAATCTTGATCCTTACTTGTTTCAGCTGGCTCCTGCCTTTTATTATTAGAAGACTGCCAAAATCCAAAGTTTCCTGACTCATTCTTGGAGGGAACCTAAAATATAAAATTTCAAAGCTGAGAAAAATGTTTTTTTTTTGGTGCAGTTGAACTGGGTTTAACTCACCTTAGAGCAACTCAGAGCAGGGGAGCTAGCTGTGTCATCGAGATAAGAATGCCGGTGCTGGTTTCCTCTCGACACCTCCTTCTTGTTTTTCTTGGCTGAACTCTCCATTGAAGGAGGAGAGTAAAATCCCGCTTTTCGAAAACATTCAACTTCTTCTTCTTCCTCTTCATAGTGGAAATTTGGAGGGCCTGAAGAGGCATCCGACACCATAGACATATCTTCTTCTTCTTCTTCCTCATTGTTCAGCCTGTAACCATGATTACGATCAGGGTTACTTTGATATTTGTTTAGAGACTGAGAATACTCATCCAAGTAAAGGGTCCATCCGGATTCGCATCCGCTGCTATATTGTGAAGCTGATGCATCCATTTTTTGTAGAAAGAGTAATGAGTTAAATCAGAATTGTTTCATGAGTGAGATGAAAGGGATTTGGTTTGTTCTTCTCTCTTGGTACTATATAAGTGCAAATGCCACTCTCAAATCCTAGGCTGTGTTTGTCTTTTACTCTTTATCTGTGCACATCTTCTTTTATCCTTACATGAATATGAATCTAATTTGCCAGTTGGCTTGCTCTTTTATTGAAGGCATGGGTTGGAGACATTGTTTTATTACATCACTTCAATAGTAAGGTTATTACATATCTTTTACACACTTATAAATCAGTACACCATTATATATATATATATATATATATATATATATATATATATATATATATATATATATATATATATATATTATGACTCTTAAATTAACTTATCCAATAAGGAAGAAAGATGGGTTTTGGCCTCAACTTAAATCCTTGCATGTCAGTACACTCAATAGAATGCATATATATTCTAGTTAAAAAATTTGCTAAACCTAGTGATTGTCTTTTGCCAGTATGTACTGCAATTGTCATTAAACCCCAAGGCCCCCCAGTCATTTGGAAAACTCCATTGATTCAGATTATTGGATCATAATGAAATGGGTCATCTTAACAAGTTAGGTCCCCTACTTATCCTAATTTTACACTAAAAACTGAAAACCATCTACCATCAAATGCTGCAACTGTACAATCCACATTCAGCTAACTTTTTGTATGTAACCCTAAAAAACAAAGTTATGCTAATGCTTGGAAGCTAAAATATCAGCCAAAGAATCATTTGGGCTTCACCGCCATGTTAGGTGATTAATAAGGTGAAAGAATATCACAAGATTTAGGTGTTCCCTCACTTAGTAACATAAAATCACAAGTTCAAACCCTAATTTGACTATTCCGCTCATGTAATTAAGTACAGTATAATAGAAGAAAACAACATGATTATTACTTATTAGATGGGAAAACTTTTTCCTTTTTTTTTTCAGGATAAAAAAATATTAACCAACAATCAATATCAGGTTGCAGTATAGCAATAATGGAGAGTTTAACAAAAGTAGAGCAGCAACATGATGTACAATGAGCATGTGTGCAGTGAAGAAAATTTCATGAACTCACAGTAGAATCCAAGATTTCTTTTATGCAGTTTGGCCCTACTGAATTTTGATAATGCAGAAGCTCTTTTTTCTCAACAGTAAGTTTCTTAGTAACAAATCAACTCAATCACTGCGCATGCTTCCTAGGTTTAATGTTCTTAATTAAACTCATGCAATAATTAAACAGCAGATAAAAAAAACATACTAATTAATAAAGCAAAATCAAAACTCAAGGGATGAATATGAAGTTGAAAGTCTTGTTGTCCTTGAATCCAATTTCAACAGGCAAAGGTGTAAATGGTCCCCCAAATGCTAATCTAAACCATGCAAGCACATGTATTATGATAATTGCTTGTGGCCCTTTGTACTAGCTAGATGCAGGTCCATCACAATTCCTTTCACATTTTTATGCATTCGACATTGCTCACTTAATAGCACACAAGCACAACTCGATTGGGCCACGAAAGCGTCAATGCATACTATTCTATCTTCTCTTCTCATACCAATTTAACTGTGGTATCCAATCTCACTCTTTTACCAATCAAAACTCTCTTACAGTGAATCTTTAACTAGGATTGTTCAGTTTACTGTACTGTACAGTGAATCCTTCCTTACGAAACAACAAAAAGGGTTAAGAATCTGTACACATTTTATACCAAAAGGATTGTAATTATTTGTTCCTTTCACGTATCATATGAGCTTGTTTTAGCTTTTGGACACTTCTTAAGTCATGTGCTCACATTGGTGGATCTACGTCTCAAATTTAGATGAACGAAAATGAATTAACTCAAAATAAGGTTATTATACAACAAAATAGTATACTATATAAAATATAACCATTAGAAACTAAAAAAAATCTAGTCCAAAATACTCAATTTATAATTTTATATGAAATAAAACCACATATCATATAACAAACAATTAAAATTATAGTCTTATATTATATAAAACGTACATCTTTAAACATGATAGTGAAATAAGCACATCTCAAGGTCTAACTCTTCTAAATTATTAAGTAATTAAAAACCTTTTAAAGTTTTATAAACTCAAAAAATTCAATAAACTAATTTAAAGTTTTAAGAATTTATTAAGTCAATAAAGATTAAAAAAAACTAAATAAAAAGCTATAATAAACATACCATGAGTAAAATTGGGGTTGAAACTTGAAATTAAAATATTTTTTAATATAATAATAAAGGATCTAAGGTATAGATGGACGGCATAATTGATGAGTTGTTGATTTATGATTTGTAAAAACCATTTTATAATATTGTGAAGTTATATTTGGGAAAAAGAATGGAACTCCTTACAAATTTCTTTATTTTTTGACCCAACTAAATCTTTTACCCTATTATTTTTTGAATTTTTACTTAGCAAGAGCTGGGCTTGCACCCCTTAGGTCCGCCCATGTGTGCTTATAGTTATTATAATAGATTTGTATGTTAAATAAATATTAAATAATTACACTATAATTCTTGTATTTTTTTTAATTTTTAGATATCTATATTAAATATATTTAGTTATTTTCTTAAAATGTATATATTTGAGTTAATAATAAGAAAAAAGAAGCATAGGATCTTCGATTATGTGCAACAAACTAATTTATAAAAATAGCTCAATATCTCATACTTGAGATGTTCGGATAAACATGTCCTTATATATATTTGCCACACAAATAAATGTGTAGTAATTACTTGTTAAGTATTAAGTATTGTTTGTTTGTTGAGTATTGTTCATGAGGATCTAAAAGAGAATAGTCCCCGTCAAGTAAGCAGAGGATGGGTTTAGGACAAGAACGCAACAAGTACAAGAGTCAAAGCCAAAGGTATTTGCCATTTTCTAGTGGGAGATGCATGGTACTAGCCCTATACTTGATATTTTGTCTTATTTCATGTACGGGGATATGCATCTAACAAAAGGACATGAAGACCTAGGTATTGTTCATATGACCCTTATACCATTGGCTTTGATTATCAAAAGCGGGAATTCTTATATATTAGGTTACACCATGGCTCCTCTTCGAAGCACTCTCCAAGTAATAACACAAAAGTCTATACGGCATCAAGGTCACTAACCGAAGATTACCATCTCTTAGTGAATTTGCAAATTTGTAGTTTTTGAATATATATATAAATTATTTTGATCATATAAAAAAGAGTCTTTATGGTCAAAAGTGGAAAGACTCTCGACATTTGATCAAAATCGTGAACGACCGTGATTTTATTCCTTCATGGACAGTGAGCGCTTAGGTTAACCGGCTGTTGACAGCGTCGTTCATTCACGCTATTTTCTTCTTTCTCCTTCGATTTCTTCATCCCATATTCTCTAATTCGATTTCTTTAATTCCAATTTATCTGATTCGATTTCTTTTATTCGATAAGCGTTTTCAACGTCGTTCATTCACGTTTGTTTCTTCTTCTTCTTCTTCTTCCTCCTTCAATTTCTTCATTTCATATTCTCATATTTTATTTCTTTAATTCCAATTATTTGATTCGTTTTCTTTCATTTTATTCTGTTATACTTATCTTCTTCTCCTTTAACTTCGGGGTGACCAAGTGAGTTCGAAAATTCTGCTATTTCAATCGAAGTTCAGTAATTGAACTAAAACTGAATTACATATGAAGTGTAAGTATACAAAATTTGAATTAAATTGAAAAAAAAAATGAGCTAAGAGAAAAATGTGAAAAAATTGCATACATGAATTGAACAAATTACATACATACTTTAATAAATTGCATATACAGTTTAAACAAATTACATAAAAACTTAAATAAATTGAATATATAGTTAAACAAATTCCATAAATACTTTAACAAATTAAAAAATATATTGTTGAACAAGTTACATAATTACTTAAACAAATTGCATATACAGTTAAAAAATAATTACATATAAACTGTTAGTACAAACAATTAAACTAAATTGGACAAAAATATGAACTATTAGAACAAACAATATCAACGAAGAGCGCTCTCTCAACAAAAGCTCTTCTTCTTTCAACGCAACATTCATATGAGTTGTTGTACAAACAATTTGAAATAAATTGACAAAAAATATGAACGAAGAGCGCTCTTTCAACAAAAACCTTTTTTTTTTTCCTTTCAACGCAACATTCATATGAACTTTTAGTACAACAATGTGAACTAAGTTGAACAAAAATATGAACTCTTAGAACAAACAATATGAACAAAGATAGCTCTTTTTCAACAAAATAAACATATTGAATATGGTATCGTTATTGTCGATTTCATTCTAGTTTTGTTTTTGTTTGTTAAAGTTTATCGATTTATGAAATCTACAACGATTTCAGTTATCGAAAGAGTGTTTTGTGAAATATGTTTCACGAAAATTTTGTGTTAATATGGTGATTTCGTAATTTATAGCATTTTGAAATTTCAAGAACTTATTGTTTGAATGATGCCTTGATTTTGCACTATTTTTGATCGATTGTAATTGAAAGATTTGTATACTGAAACTTCACTCGATTCTTCCACTGATTTTTTCTCGATTTTTTTCTTCTTCAATCTGTCATTTGTCTTCCCTTTAACGGTGTCTAATATCACCATTTCTTTTGAAAGTTTTAATTATCAGCGCGCTTTATCACATCCATTTATTTTTTTGATAAGACGGTTGAGATGCCTTTCTACTTTTGACCCTAAGCATCCTTTCTACTTGAAACATGGTTCAACAAGATATAATAATATTTTAACAGAAAGTGGGGCCCAATAACGATAATATAGACAATTTTTTTGCAGACGGAATGGTTATTATGGGTGGTTTCTGGTAATTTCGCATTTAACTGGTGGTTAAGTGCAAATGGGCATATTTGATGGGTGGTTTCCGGTATTTTACCCATTGTCAAAAATTGATCTTTTAGGTTTTGAAGCATGAAAGTATGTTGGATGATTGAGTATGAGATAGATAATTGTAGTTATACATTGTTGAATATCTTTGTTTGTTCTTAATGGACTTGATCACGCTTTAGTTGTCAATATAACTTATCTTTGAATAGGTTACATTCCATGAATTAATATTCTTTTGGTCATCATAGGTACCAGATTCATTCAAATGGCACCAAGGGATAAAGATATGATTGAGAAGGTCAAAAGTCGAAAAGGCAAGAGCCCAATGGTGGAGGAACAAGAGGTTCCCCAAGATGTTCCAATGGAAGATCCGGTTGTTGAAAAGGATGAAAATCACCATGCCAAGGCAATTTTGAGAGAACTGCTTGAGGTTGAAGAATTTGCCCATTCGACCTACAAGATATGTTAATCACGAAGATTTGAAGTACTTACGCATGTACGATGAGTTGATGGCCATGCTTATAAGTTTGGAAATTGGGAGTTCGTTATGAGAAATGTGGATACATATGAAGATCTTACCTTGGAGCTCTTGATGGACTTGATTATGCTTTAGTTGTCAACATAACTTATCTTTAAATAGGTAGACAATTTTCATGAATTTCCTTTACATTCATGAATTAATATTCTTCTTGTCATCATAGGTACCAAATTAATTCAAATGGCACCAAGGGATAAATATATGGTTGAGATGGTCAAAGGTCGAAAGGGCAAGGGCCCAATGGTGGAGTAATAAGAGGTTCCCCAAGATGTTCCAATGAAAGACCCGGTTTTTGAAAGGATGAAAATCACCATGCCAAGGCAATTTCGAGAGAACTACTTGAGGTTGAGGAAGTTGCCCATTCGGCCTACAAGATATGTTAATCACGGAGATTTGAAGTACTTAGGCATGGAGGATGAGTTGATGTCCATGTTTATAAGTTTGGGAATTGGGGGGTTCGTTATGAGAAATGTGGATACATATGAAGATATTACCTTGGAGTTCTTGTCCACCTTGATTGTGACCTATATCAAAGGTAAACCCGACTATCCATACCTCATATTCAAGTTGGCCAATGCAAAGATCAAATTGGAGCTATAAGAGATTAAGATGATACTTGGGATGCCGACTACAAGGAGCACCGAAGTCGCCTAGACCAAAAATTTTGGAAAAGTATAGCAAGTTCAAACTTTAAGGTGGCAAAAGCAAGAGCAAAACCACTACCACCCGACCTTGTGGGTGTTCTTTCGGATTCTAGGAGAAAATTTATTTAGTCGAGTCGATAGCGTGGCCACACCAACACTCGATGAAGTGTACATAACGTCATGTGCATTTCGGGGAGAGGTGCCCAACATACCCCTTATAATGGTAAAATTCTTGGAAAGAGTTATGAAGAAGAGTGTCAGAGTGATTTGCATGGGTGACTTCGTAACAATGATTGCCAATCACTTTGAGTTTGACCTTCGTCAATTCGACCTAGCTCCACCAATCAAAATCAAAATCAAAGAGGTGAACTTGAGTTTGTTCAAATTTAATAGATTTCTCAAGATCAGAAGGAATGACAGTATAAGGATAAGTGTGGATGGAAAATGGTGCCTTGGGGTCCTAGTAGATCGGTTTTTGAAGAAGAAAATAGGGCTCGGTATTTGAGGACTTTTCTTGGACAACTCGGTTATGTAATTGATGAGAATGATGATGACGATGATGATGAGGGGGTTGAAGAAGAAGATGATGGAGGTGAGCCACAAGCTCAAGCTCATGCCTCCGGTTTTAGCTCTCATGATGGAGACTTCATGGGGAAATTTTTTTCCCATATGCAAAGGCAATCCACCTATATGGAGGAGGAGAAGAAAAGCCAACAATCATGGAGGGACAAGGACCGAAAATGGAAGAAGAGGACTTCCAAGCACATTAAGGAGCTTAAAAGCGAACAAGAGACGATCCATGATGAGCTTTAAAGGCTAAGGAAGAAGTGGGGCAACTCTCCCATGTTCTAGGCTTAACCTAAGCCCCATTAGAAAAGACATTGCATTTTGTGAGTCATTCTTTTATCTCTCTCTTTTATTTTTACAATTGAGGACAATGCAAAATTTAAGTAAGGGTTATGTATGTCTCACAAATTACTTGTATATATGTGTTTGCATGCTTGATTTTTAGTACCTTTGTTTCGTAGTTTATTTTTCATTATTGTGATAGTGAAAAAATTTTAGAAAATAAAAAACATTTGAAAAAGTTTAAAATTTTCAAAAAAATCTGAAAATTTGAATTTTTTTTGTGTGTGTTTCTTATAACATTGGAAATGATCATAATGATGAGATATTGTTCAAAGTCATGGCTATTATTTAAATACTTGTTTGATTATAAGTTGTATAAGCTTGAACATACTAGAAACATGCTAATTGATTAGTGCATAAAATGTGTATGATTGATGAATTTAGTTAAACACTTATGAATTCTATTGGTTGGTGTATGACTTGGTGAATCTAATGAAAATTTTTTTTTGACCTAAAGTAATCACTTTGTTTAGGTCCATGATAGTGTGTATTGGTTATGAACTCTCAATTGTTTGGGCCTAGGGAAGCTTACAATGGTTGACACTCACTTGAGTGAAAAATACTATCCCGTAAGGCAAAAGACATATAAATTGAAAAGACAAGAAAAGCCATAAAAAAAGCACCACAAAAAGTTCAATAATGCCACTTGACATATATGGTGGTTGCTTGTTTTTCATTTTATTTTGTTTTTATGCCAATAAGGCAAAGTATTTGCACATCAATGTATGAATGCAAGTGAATGTATTACTATGTTAAAAAGAAGCATGAAAGTTTTTATTTGTTAGGCCAAGTCCAAGGAGAAATGAATTATAAAGGATCCGATCATGCTTAAATGTACTTAAACATTTGTTGGCCTTTAGCTTTGTTTTGCATCATATAGAAATACAATACAAGTCATATGCAAGCATCATATAAAACCTTTAAGCAACATGAATAAGTTGTGAAACTTAGGATTCTTGACTATAGGTCTTATGATTGATTAGTTAGCATTTATTCTTATTTGTTGATTTTTATGCTCTTTTTTTTTATACATGTCTAAGATGCCTTGCCATGACAATGAATAAGCAGAATGTGATCCAACAAAGAGAAGCATGATTCAAAAAGATTTTCTTTTCTTTTCTTTTTCTTTCTTTATTTTCACTTTGTGCTTAGAAGTTTACTTAGGAACAAGTAAAGGTCTAAGTATGGGGAATTTTGATAGCATGTTTTTATGCTATCTTTTATATTGTTGTTTTCATGTGTTTTTAGTAGTTTTTCATGGGTTTAGGATTAACATCTTTGCTAGAGCTTATTTGCATCAAAGAATGTTTATTCTTGTTTGTCTCTTGTGCTTAGGTGATTTTAGCCCTATTTGGAGAATAAATGGACATATTTAAGGCTCAAGGAAACAACCACCTCATCATCAAAGCTGGAAGCATGAAAGGGAACTGAAAAGGAAAGCCCCAAAGCAAAATATGCAAGAAGACTAAAGCAATTCGTAAGAAAAGTCAAGACTCATATGGAGATGCAAGTCCAGAAGGCCGAGTGCATGTGCACACTCTACTGAAGGATCCCCTTCACTCGCACAAAGCAGGAGGACTTGAATCGGACATGAAGACTTAGACTCTCCCGCAAAAGAAGTGAAACATAGACATGAAGCCATTCGACCGCCGAAGAGTCGCTCGACTGAAGAACAAAGAGTGACTCGACCGAGTGAGCTAGGCTAAAGACATGTCATGCATCTCAAGTGTCAATCGAGTTTGGCAACCCGCTCGATCAAAGAAGAAGACCATGTCACCGACTTACTTTTCAACGTCGGTCGCGTGGAACTAGGGTTAACTCGATCGACGTGCGATGCCGTTACAACAACTTGGCCATGTGATGACGGTTACAAGATTCCTTTTATTTTGAGGTTGGCAATCCATGCCAAAATCCGTGCCAATTTTCCACCTTATTTTAGCCTATATAAAGGGCTTAGCTGAATGTATTGCATGAACCAATTCACTACTCCGCAATTTCTTTCTCTTAGAATAATCTCTTTAGATTGGAGCTAGTCTCCTTACGGGAGAAGTTTATCGATCGTTAAAATTCGTTGAAATTTAGATATTGTGGCCCGTTAAAAAGATTTGGTTTAATTAGAATTTTAACGTACGGGAGAAATTTATCTATCGTTAAATTTTGCATCGTTAAAATATAGATTTAGATATTGTGACCCGTTAAAAATATTTGGTTTAATTAAAATATTAACGTACGGGAGAAGTCTATCAATCGTTAAATTTTATATCGTTAAAATTTAGATATTGTTTTAGTTAAAAAGAATTTTTTTAATTATTACTTTAGTAAAAAGATTTAATCCAAGAAATTTTGGAAGGTCGCCACGTCAGCATTGATAACATGAATTATCGACCTAGTTTAGTAGAGCATATAGTTAGTTTTCCCTTTCCCGCATGCATGTTTTAGCCTTAAGTTGTGTTTTTTATACTTGTTTGATGCAACTCTGCGAGTATAGATGTCTACACACACTTTTGGTGTCTTTTTTAGGTATTTTGGCGTGTTTTGGAGCTAAAACGATGCATTTGAGGATCAGGCCTCGGGATGGACGCTTAGGAGCGATCAAGCAGGCACGGGAAAGGAGGAAAAGACGAGCCAAGACGAAACGCACGAGATTGGAGCAATCTCGGTCGAGATCCACATGATCTCGGCCAAGATCCGAGCCATCTCGGCCGAGATCCGAGCCATCTCGGCCGAGATCCGAGCCACCTCGACCGAGATCCCATATCAGAAGTTTCTGTCGATGCATTTCGGTCCCCATCTCGATCCCGATCTCGGCCGAGATTTTTCAAATTTGACCGAGATTTCCGACCGAGATTTCGTCAACGCTGGATCACGAAGCAAATCTCGGCCCCGACGTTCAAAATCTCGGTCACCGACCGAGATTCCTGTTCGCCGATTTATTTCGTTAATTTTCGAATTTGTTTTAGGGCAGCCCGTTGCGGGATATAAAAGGAAAGCCCTAAATGATTTCCGGGGGGTTCCCGTTTCATTCTAATTTCGAGATGCTTTGGAGAGAGCTTTTTCCCCTTCTTCTTCTCCCTTTGCCCTACACCATTGTTGGCCATTGTTGAACTTGATTGAGCTTGGAGGAACTTCGCGAATATTTGAGAATTTGACGTTTTGCTAATTTCCTATCAATAAAGTTGCGTTTCTTCTTTAATCTCTTTTTTAGTTCTTGCTTATGCTTTCTCTTATGAATTGATTGAATTGATTGGATTGATAATTGCTTCTTCCATTGAATTGATTGGATTGATGATTGCTTCTTCCATTGAATTGATTGGACTAAAGATTGCTTTTGAAATGTTGATTGTTGGCTAGAACCGTTGTGGTTCCAAGGTGAATTGGAATTTGTTTATACCCGGACTATGATGGAATAGTGCTCTATGCTTGGTTTGAATAGCTTTGAAATCCTAATGGTTGGCTTGTTCTTGAACCTAGTTAGAATTCATCTAGCTAGTAACCTAAACCGGATTGAGACCTACCCGGTAATTTTCCGCTTAGATACTTGAGTGTTCGACCATAGGTAATAGATGTGAAAACCTCTATTGGGTTGAGTGTGCCTAGATTTCGTCCTAAGTAGGGTAATACCTGAGACTTACCCGGTAATGGTTTACCTTTCCCTTAGTTCGGAGTTTGGTTTGTTTAGAACTTCCTACCTCTCTACCTTGAGACTTACCCGGTAATAGGTAGTTGGTTTGAAACTAAATAGTCTTGAGACTTACCCGGTAATAGACTATCAGTTTAGAAACGTTCTTCCCTGAAGTTTGTTAACCATAGATCCCTTTAGAGATTTCCTGAGTTCGTGCGTATAAACAATGACCTTGAATCCTTGGAATCCGCATACTCTTATATTGATATACCTTTCGTTTGTCTGTTTTACTTAGTTTTCAATCAAATTTGTTATTTGATTGCGAACTCTTCAAAAATCCTTCAAAACTCTTTTGATCTTTCTTCCCTTCTTTTCCAACCTCGTTCTTTTATTTTGATTTACGCTATCTGTGATCACATTTGCATTCTAAACTTGAGTTCGACCTAGGAATTAGGACTGGGCACAAATCCCGCAAATCCCGGTCCCGTCCCGATCCCGGTGGTTTTTCATCTAAAAATTTTAAATCCCGTCCCGTCCCATCCCACCAAAAATATTGCGGGATGGGATATGGTCCTTACCTTCCTCGTCCCGCAAGGCCCGTCCCGTCCCGCATATATTAAAATTTAAATATAAATTAAATAATTAAATATATAAACATAAGGAGTAGTAATCATTATGTAATTTTGTTATTATAAATTAACAATTGTCTAAATTCAATTACAAAGGGCAAAGGAAAATTGAACTCATGTGCGAGATTGTTTAAAGAGTAATGATAATTATGTAATTTTGTTCTTATATTTTATTTTGGATGTTTAGATTTGACAAATAATTATGTTTTGTAAACCTTGTTGCGACATTCTATTTTGATGTCTTTAGTTTTAAGGATATCAATGAATATTTGCTTTCGTAAATTGTTAATTTTAAGACGAAAAGGCAAAAAGAAATTTTATATAGATTATGCGGGATAAGGCCCATCCCATCCCGTCCCGTCCCGGTCCCAACCGGGATAAGGCCCAATGGTTTTTAGTAAAAAAACTCAAGGCCCGTCCTGGTCCCGTCCCATATATAATGGCCGGGATGGGACGTGGGATGACCTTAATCCATCCCGTCCCGTCCCATGCCCAGCCCTACTAGGAATACTTACCCTAACTGTAATTGACACTGTGGGTTCGCTACAATTTGGGTGTTTATTTCTTGTTTACAAATTTAAAACATACCGTGTTTTTACAACCTGTGAGCTTTTATCATTATTGATAAAAGTTTATAAGGGCGTGAAAATAGCGAACAAGCATTATGCCAATTGTTTTAATAAAGTATATAAGATGTGTTATTGACATTACTAAAATAACTTTGTTTTAAGATATAACTGATAACACTAAAATAACACATTATATTGTTGACAACACTAAAACTACTATTATGAAGTTTGGGGTCCTGTTGACAACACAAAAACTCAATAATTAAAATTTTGGAGTGTTGTTGACGGTAAAAATAAAATCGATTTAGTGTTTTATGTGTTGTTGATATCTTTGATGTTGAATATGTTGTTGACAACACAAATAAACCAAAATTTGATGTTTAATGTGTTTTAATTAGAACTGGGAAAATGCAGGCTTGTCTGTCACGTATGACACATAAGGTAGGCCCGTCCAGACCCCTGAGCCCCCCCCCCTTCTTTTTTTTAAATGATATATATAATTATGTTTTAAATATAAAAGTGGAAAGTAGGAATCAAACCCAAGACCCTAAGGTAAGGTTCAAAGTTCACGGTCATTGAACTATTTTGAGTTATGTATCATAATTTTAATTATTTTATATTTGATATGTATAATTTTTTCTTTGATGTATAGTCATTTTAATGTTATCAACAATATAATGTATCGTTCTGGTATTTTATGTGTTATTGATAGTATAAAAACATATTTTTGATAGTAGAAATTCTTTTTTTTTGTTATTTAATATCTTAGTGACAACACAAATAAATCAATTTGTTTTTGTTTAATGTATCGTTAACAGTAACCCTTTATTTTTGTGTTTAATGTGTTGTGTGTTGAGAGGACAATTTTTGTGTTTAATGTGTTGTGTGTTGAGAGGACAAAAAAAAAAAAAAAAAAAACTCAACCTGGTGTTTAATTTGTCATTGACAACACAAGTAAACCAAAAATATAATTTGTCATTGACAACACATATAAACTAAAAAAAAACAAACTCAACTCTGGTGTTTAAGGAATACAAATAAACCGATTTATGTTATTTAATGTGTTGATGATGGTAGAAAAACACCATTATGATGTTTAATAAGTTTTTGATAACACAAATAAAACAAGTTTTGTTGTTTAATTTGTTGACAATACTAAAATTATTGTTTTTATTTGGTAGGTTTGTTGACAACACAAATTAAATTTTAGTGTTTAATATCGTTGATAACAAAATCAAACTGATTTCATAGTTTCATAGTTCAGATTTTGTTGACAATATAATATATTGTTAACAATGAAAAATAAAAAATAAAAATTTAAAGAAAGGAGAAGTAGATAATAAGCAAAGCAACTCCAATGAGATAATACGGGAAAACCAAATGAAATTCAAGATATTCATTTGTCTTTCGTTCTCTTGCGAACAATAGCTCATCCACTCTTGTATCCCTCCCAGTGAATGATTCACTTTAGCACAAAAGAAATGCCTCAAGGGAAATCAAACACATGTTTCAATTAGAAGCTCAGAAGTCAAGGGTTAGTGCTCCAGATGACAAGCCTAAAAACCAGAAAATAACCAAAAAAAAACCCACATACACACGAGTGTCCACAGAGACCTAATAACTTCAATCATATTATGCAAAATTAAATGAGCTTCTCTATGGCTCATGTCAATGTTATACCAAGTATACTACTGAAGTTATACATCAGCTCGAATTCGAAGCTTCTCAACGCCACGAGACTGTAGCAATCTCGAAACTTCTAAAATAAGGACACGAGTGTCTTACCATCTTATCTCGTCTATCATGTCTCCAATAGAAGAAGCAACAGACAAACTCCCAATACTCTCTTGTTCCCTACCTCTCCAACAGTCACAACAGTCACCCATCAACAATAATATCCAAAAACTACTGAATCGCCATCCTCAAAGGAAGCAAATTTTCATCATCCAACAAGGTCTTAGATTCAAACAATTATTCGAGTGTTGGGAAAGAATTGGACCAAGTTGGGTCCACCTATAATGTGGACTGCATCAGCAGGCAAGCCCCATCCTGAGATTGTTAAGGGCATTCAAGAAGGCAGCTAATGACGGAATAGGACGAGGCATTGCATTCAATCAACAAGAATGGCGAGTACAAATGTATATGACACTCAACTACTCAAGAGTGAAGGAAAAATCTTGAACTGAAATTTTGAAGATGATCTTAATATTTTTTGCAAAAGATCAAGATTTGGGTTTTGATTACAAGTTTACAGCATTATTGAGCCAGAAAGTCAAGAAAACACGACGATGAAAATAAAAAGGGTACTAGAAGACGAAGCTTTCTTATCTTTGGGTTCATGTATTAGCTTCAAATCCTCTAGAACCAATGAGAATGAGAAGGTGCCTATTTGCTCTCTGATACGGCATGACCCTTCCATTTAAAATTGTCTGCATATGCTTTAGGCTGCAAAAAGATACAAGTGTAAGCAATTCAGAGAGTACTACAGTTCAGACAGAAACTCTGAGTAGATCTGTAGTCAAGAAGTTAAGGTCAGTAACCCTTTTGATGAACCAAAAGATGTAACAGGAGTATTCAGTATCTGTCTTTGGTCAGACTTCACACAGCAACTAAGTTGTTCAGCTAGAATTCAATAAGAGGGGCCCAAAGCCTCAAGTGGAGAAGATGCATATTTTTAATCCCATAGTGTAAAACAGAAAACTAACCTACTTGAGATGAAAATTTTACAAGGCAAACCATTAAACTTTGTTCCACAAAAGTAGAAGAATACGGAATTTTTTAGAAGAGAAAGAAATAAGGGCTCGTTTGGTATGACAATAGAAGAATGGGGTTGGAATCTGGAATCTAAATGGAATAAAGAATTGGAAAAAGCTACTTGGTGTTTGATATGATGTCGAAATGAAAGATTTTTGAAACATGTTTTGATTTTATATGAGTTATGAAACAAGAATTCATATCATATTTGATGATATATGTGTGTATGTTTATAATATATATATATATATATATATATATGTTATTTTTAATATACATTTAGAAAATTAATGAAGATCATCTAATGACTTAAATATAAACATAATCAATCATCAACCTAAATAAATAAGTGTACAATTTTTTCTATAAAATCTATTTTGTCTAATTGAACAACTTATATTGTGTTCAAGCACTGTCCGGTAACATATCATCTTGACATACATATCTATACCATAGTTCATTATTCAATTTAATAGTTTTTTTTTAAATTGTAAAAATCACTTTTTCTATTAAATAATTGAAATATAGTTCAAATTAATTGACGGGCAATTTTTTAAATTATTTTTGTAAAATTAAATAAATGAGTATAATACATGTATATGATTAAAATATATAAATGTGGCTTCAAAATTGAAATGGGTAATATCTGGAATAGATGATACCCAACTTTAATTAATGGAATCAAGTTATTCTTTAGAGTTTTGAAAGAGTTATTCAGTGAAATCATTTCATTCTGATTCCAAGTATTATCAAACACGGTTTCATGGGAATCGTACCAAACGAGCCCTAACAGAGTTTAACTTGAAAAAGGCTTCGCCAATTTTTATTTTGTTTGATCCGATTATTCCAACACAGAATCGGTATGTGGTGATAAGTGGAATTATACCTTAAGAAGAGGTGTTTGGTGCTTCTTTACCTACACAAATTGTAACCACATATTAGACATTGTATAGAGAAAGCCATATGTGGAAAGGGAAGACACATAATAATAAACGATGACCAGATCACAACAAATCGATTCAGCAATGAAGTTTACTAGTTCACCATATATTTCATATGTGGAAAGGGAAGACACATAATAATAAACAATGACCAGATCACAACAAATCGATTCAGCAATGTAGTTTACTAGTTCACCATAGATTCTTTGTTGTAGCTAAGAGAGTACAAAGGAACAGCTAGAATTAACAACAATGGAAACAATTAATTAACAGAGTACATCCACAGAAACAGAGTCAATGTCCAAAATCCTTTTGGGTTGAATAATAATAGGATAACCTGTTTACAGATGGAAAGTAGAGCACATAATATATTCATTAGAGTCAAATTAATCTAATAGTTACATACCGAATATTGCCAACCATGTCTCTCAGCAAATGACTTTGCAGCTTCTTCGCTATCGAAACTTAGGGCAGAGTCACCAACATTGGCATAAGGATCGCCGGTAGATGTCCAGCCCATTAAAGGATTCTCCCACCTAATTAAAGTAAGTGCAAAGGATTGTCCACTATTAACCCAAACTGAACCTAAAAAGAAATTATAAGTTCTAATGGAACAATTATTGCAGGCAATTCTGATGCATAAGGTCCATATTGACTCATAAAGCTATACGACTAATAAGGTTGAGATACTAATGAATATGATAACAATCATTGTTGAGAAAGAGAGACAACAAAACATACTTCTGGGTTGATAAGAAATTGATTTTCCACTTGCCAACTTTTCCAGAGCCCTGCTGGCTTGCAGTACGAGCAGGTGAGAAAATAACAACCTGTAATACAGAACTCTGTTAATAAGATTATCTATTACAGTCAATAAGAAAGATTCATGTACTGAATATACATGTCCTAAGAGGTCAAAAAGTTCACTAGATTGTGTATTTTGACTAAGCAATTGAAGGAATAAAAACTCATGGTTGATTCTAAATTCATCCTATTTGTTGTAGCATTACCCTCCTGGTCATCCTGGCTATTATATTATGTGATAAATTAAACAAAAACACCTATTGTTTTTTCTCTATGGAGCACATTTATCTAGTTCAGTGACAAACTTGCCTTTGCCTACCAAAGCTCTGCACTTTACTTCTATTTGGCATTTGAGAGATCTGCTTAACCAATTTTGCAACCAGTCAACCCAAAAATCATTGATCTTGTGCTGTGTTCCTATAAACCAATCAAGATGCTGACTGTCCAACATTTAGGCTTCTGACTTGCGAGAAGAAGTATTGCAATCCAACAGACATCAAATGAGCTACTATTGGAGTCCCTAAATGCGAAACTAAAAAGAAATTCATTTCCTACCCATCCCTAGAAGCAAGCAAATTCTAGCAAAAATATATATATTACGATTCAAGCAAAGAAGAAATAAAATGCATAAGACAAGAAGATCGCCAGAAAAAACCCAAGTACTGAGGTATCACAATGCACCTTCCCATTGCCAAAAATACCTAAAATTTTCCTCGACAAAAAAATGTAACCTAGAAGCCAGACACTCCAATCTCAAAAACTACAAATACTCATTTCTGTTGATGATCGAGCAAAAGAGAAGCCCAGATTCCAACAATGATACGCATATTCAAACAAAAATTGAAATCCCTAACCAATCAATCAAAACTCTAACAAGTGCCTTCATACAGGCCTCAAACAGTAAAACCAAGCAATCAATACGAAGAAAGAAATTAATGAGATATATCCATTCGAAATATCTTCGACAACAGAAGCGAAAAATGAAATATGAAATTGATGTGCGGTTACATACTTTTCGACGAAGATGTTCTTCGGGGATCCCTGAGACCAAGCCAAACTGACCGGGTTTAGCTTCAACCAGTGCTTCAGAGGAAAAGGATCTTGCCGCATCAATCGCGGATCTATGAGCGCCACGGGCTAGCCTTATTCCTCTTTGAAGAGAAGTCGCCATTGCAGCTTGCTCCCTCTCGGAATCTCTGAGAAAATGCTGTCTACTTCACCTGGTAAACGGTGGTTCTAATAACTTAATACCACCGAAAATTTCAATTTCGTAATACTCACGGCCCAGCCCATTATTATTGGCTCAGGCCCAAGTACATACATTTGGACTTACCGTTCTACCCTTGGATAACGTCTGGAAACCATTTCCGAAACTTTTCATAATCCCATATCATCTTCTTCCACCGCGCACGAACCATTTCACCGAATCATTCCATATTCCACAGCGAATCTCATATTGTTGTAATCTTACAATTCTACACGATTTTTCAATCTAAGTACGCAGATAAGCTTTAATCGTTTGGTCATTCATCTAATTGTCAAGCCCTAGCCATATACTCAGATCAATCCGTGAAAAGAGATCGATCTTCGGAGATAATGGCGGATTCTGGTGATTCATCTTCCAAGAGCACTCCAGTTTCATTCTCCGACTTCCCAGATGATGTGCAATTGTGTATCCTCTCGTTCCTTTCCCCTACCGACCTCTCCTCCTTCTCCTGCACCTCTAAACTCTTCTCTTCTTTATGCCGCGCCGATAGCAAGCTCTGGTATGCACTTTGCGACCGGCGATGGGGTGCTAAGACCGAAATCAACAAATGGGGGAATGGACAGGTAAGCTTTAAGAACCTGTATAGGACCCTGGCCGAGTACGAGAATCTCATTGGCTTTTGGCGTCGAGTTGGCGATTCAGGTGATACTCACGTTCAAGATTCCGATTCAATTGATTCTTCTGCGCTGGTGTTCCTTGAGTGGGGCCCGTCTTCCATAACAGGATATAGGGTCTCCCCGTCGAAGACCGGTGGCTACAAAGTGGTCAAAACGCCGTTTATTTGGATAAGCCTTTCATCGGAAGGCGAGACCCTGAGTTACCTAGATCCGAATTGCCGAGTCGTGTCTGACAATCCGGATTCTTCGGATAAGTATCTGGTTCCATTGAATGTGAATTTTATGGGCAAAGGTCATGTGTTTCTGGAAGAGAGTAGAGATTTTGGGCCCCGAGGTGGTGCTAGCTCGAGCAAATTAGTCTCTCCGGCCTGGAATGGTTGGCAAATCAGAGTCAATTTTGTCAATTCAAGCGTGGAAGAATTCAATGGCGTTGAGATTGAACATGTGGTTGGGGCTGAGATCGGATCGCCACCTGATCGTTTGATGTCGGAGATGTATCAGCACTTAGCGAACAGGATGAGTCCCGGTGCCGGTGGCGAGAGGGCTTGGAGGAGGCAGAGGAGGAGAGAGAGGGAAAGGAGAGGGAGGATGAGGTGGGAGCCTGAGCATTTGGTCAAGATTGTTGGTTCTTCCCCCTTGCCGTCACAGCCTCTGCAGGGTCTGTGGAAGGTCAGCATTCTTATCTCTATCTTCAATCTCAAAGCTCTATCACCTTTAGGCTTCCAATTTAGTGTTACTTTCATGTTGCTTGTTACCAATCTGGATAATTTAGATCTTCATTCTGTTTTACATTCGTTTTAGCAGAATGTGATGCTCTTAAGAACTTGAGCAGATAAAATTCTACTTACTTTAGCCATCTATTCTGACACTCAAATTTCTGCATTGGTTGTTTGATTCCTGCCTCTCCTGTTTTAATTGATGATGTCCTATGATCTTTTAGCGATGTGAATTACCAGTTCGAGGAAGGCTACTAGGAAATAGTTTGGGAAATAAAATGGCGCCTCCTTAAATGGAAATGCCTACTTCCGCATCATCGTGTATGAAAGGACCCAAATGTGCATAGTGCTTTAAGGGCCTGTTTGGTATCCATATCTAGATATCAATATATCAGAAATCGATATGGTTATCAAGATATGGGTATTGATATCTACTAGAGAAAGAGATCTAGAGAAATAATAGAAGAGGAATGATAAATAGAAAATATGCAATACCACTAGTTTTTTTTGAGTATATCAGAAAGGGAGAAAAGTGTAATAGAAGTATATCTGTATATCAACTTGATATCAGTATACTTATATACCAAACACTAGGTGTGGATTTTTGATGTCGTATATTTTATATCTAGACATGGATACCAAACAAGCCCTAAATGTTGATATGTGGATTGAACAATTCAAACATTCTTCAGGGTCATTTGAACAAATGACTTTCATGCATGAAATATCTAGGTTCGCATATTCACCAGAAATAAATTTCATACTGAATTACATGATTGCCTCTTTGCTTTCGTTTTTGAAAGATGTTGGATGACAATGCACTTGAATCATCCAATATATTTCATATTTACATATTCTTCCTATTGCAGGGTATATGTGAAGATATGAGTCTAGACTTTTATCTGGTAAGTTACGATGACCTTGGAGGCATTGTGTGTCGGAGGGTTGGGGACTCGTTAAAAGCACTATCAGGTGGAGCCCCTGTGTTCTGGGCTTCAGCGGCAACATTTATCGAGTCTCCACTCTCTCCTGAAGAAGAACTCTTGTATAATGCTCGTGTGCATCTGAAGCCTCTCACAGCAGAAGCAACAACTGACGATGGGTTTGAGATTGTTCAATCAAGAGACGAGGAAGTAGTTTGTGGTATGATGTATGTAAACTCGAGTTATGAGCTGGTGATTCCCGATCTGGCTGAAAATGCTGCTAACCCTAGGCACTTTGAAGGGAGGATTTGGCAGTACACTGATGGGACATTCGGGTTCGGCTTCCTCAGGAACAATTTCATCGTTGACCTCAAGCATATTGCTCAAGATGGCCAACTCCTGGACGCTGAGTGAACCGGAACGATGTGGCTTGTGATTGTATCAACTTTCACTTGTGTATAGACAGACATGTTGTAGATCTCAAAAAAAGAATCATATAAAAAAAAGAAGAGAAAGAAGAAAAGGTTAAACTTGTATTGTATCTGGTGCTTCTAATGTTTGTTGTGGATCTGTAACATGTATACATTTTAGGAAGGGTGATGAAATCCATGTAGGAGGAATAATCGAGCAACTTTTGGACTTGCTATTGATTTAATATATTGTTTATGTTCGTTCATCAATCAACTTAATTTGATACATAGATAGATAGATTGATACCATGTACTTCTGATCCTTGGGGGAAAAAATGGTGTGTGTACTTGACGGTTTCCATTATCATTCAAAGAAGCAAAACTTGGGGCTGCTTGGAATATTTGATGGAATAGAGAATTACAATATAATGGAACAGAGGAATAATTGTAATATTATGTTGATGATTCTTATTAATATAAGGGATGTGCACATATAAAATTGAATATATATTTTTTAATTTATGTTCAAGGATATGTATAAGAAAGACATGATTTTAATTGCCAAATTCCTCCATTCACAAATATATATATATATATATATATATATATATATATATATATATATATATATATATATATATAATCTCTCTATAAGTTTGACTAAATATATTAATGAAGAGAGAATGATTTATACTTTTATAGATCTCTGTACAAGACTGTAATTCACAGGAGTAAGTAGTGGCAGAAGAAAATGAGGGGCACCTCACCTCCTGTCCAATTGACTAGACCATCTAGAAGGTAAATGCCTCCCAACTAACTTTTAATCTAGCCCTAAAATGTTTAGTCTTCGTTAACTTGTTAGACCAGACGGTTGCTTCATAATATAAACCTAATTTATAAGGATTTAAAATATTTAAATTTTTGTAATATCTCCCATTGATAAAGAAACTTGTTTTACTGATTTGGGTAAATAGTATATTGTTCATATGTTTTTATTAATTTTTCTCCATCAATAAATTATAAAGATTTTTCTTTTTATAATTTTTGTATCATAAATTGATTTATAAAAGATATAAGATTCAACTAATCTAAAAAAAAAACACATAAATTTATTTTACAACCTGAAACATGAATAACGTGATGAATGATAGATCATCGTCTAGAAATACTAAAAAACTGACGAATGAATGAAACACAACAAGTACGTAAGTTGGATGCGGATTGCGGTAATAAATACTAATATCCGGCCAGTGCGTAAGTTGGATACGATAAAGCCAAGCAGCCAAAGAAGAAAACATACCAAAAATCAATTAATTATAAAAATTATCATCATAAGTGAAATTTACTATGAAAAATGCTATTGTATCCCCACCACGCAAGAAAGTTAAATCTTTTATTTCATGTAATTAATGTAAGATGTATAGAAGCTTCTACTGAATTAGTAGAGCTTTGAAACGACTCTCCTTCAGCAATTGACTATTCATAGAAATAATAATTTGGATCTACACATTCAAATATATACCCAAAAAACAAGCCTGAAAATTCCATCCAAATATCCATGAAAATATGTGGTAGCAACAGCTTTCCGAGGGAAGAAGATGAAGAAGAAGAAAGAGCAATAAGAAGTGCAGGCTCTTCCCCTAGAAGATCATCTCATAACAAGAACCCGTATTCGAGTCGCGGCCTCGACAAATTCTCAGCTCTACTAGCAGAGATTGAAGCCAAAAGGCAGGAAATTTATTCCGAGATTAACCCTGATGAGATCTCCTTCGTTCAGTTTGATTACTCTAAGGATAATAACTGCAAGCCAGTTGTGGTTGTTTCAGATAAAATGAAGAACAGTAGGAAACAGCTCCGGAGGCGAGCAACCCTTGAGAGAAGCCGGAGCGAAGTGGGACCCGCGACACGTGTCGATGAGAAGATGAATATGCAGAAGCTGCTGAGATGGCCAAAGTATTACTTGCCGGTGGTGGTGATAGTCATACTAGTACTGTTGGCTTTGTTTGGAAGGTCAGTGGCTATAATGTGTACATCAATTGGATGGTATATTATACCGACCATAGCCAATGGAAATGGTCAATTCAAGAGGCAGTCTTTTAAGAAGAAAGCGTCGATGGCTCAAAGTGTTTCTTTCAACCATCCAATTAGGGTTTCACAAAATGTACAGTAGTCTTATTTTCACTTAATTTTGATCCTTTTATCGATTTTCATTTCTTGTCTCACCTTTCACCCTTGGTGTATCTCTCTCTGTGGAGAAGGTATCGATCATGCAGTGTGGTTCGTGTTATCATTTATATATAGTGAATCCAAGTTGGTGGACGGTTTTTAAAATTAACTGTAAATTCAAGGTTACATATAACTATTATATCATATAAATGTCTATTAATGGTTAGAAAAAAAGTTAGTTTCAAAATCAAATTTATTTTTCATTTTAATGTCCGAGGAATAAAAAAATTTGCACGTGAAAATGCGAATTTCTGATTCAAAAAATGATGACGGAATGAGTCTAATTTTGTATTGAGTGAAGTTTATACTAACTACCGATTCTTTTTAAATAACGACATCACATCAAAATAAAAACGTTTTTTTTTGAATTTTGGTTTCAACAACTTCAACTATTTACCCGAAAGGGTCTAATGTTGTTGCTTACTAATATTTTTGAAATAACTATTACTAGATGTCTTGTTTTGTGTGTAATTGTTAGATAGTAGATCATTAGTAATGAGAAATATAATCAATTTACAAGCAGAGAAAAATATTTATTTAAGAGTATAATTAAATTTTAGTGGTAACTCACAATACAATGTTAAGACACGTTATTTAAAATAAAAATCATAACTAATTAACTAGTCAGTCGAATTAAAAATAACTTTTTGTTCTGTTATTATACAATCAACAAGGATTTTAACTCTTCACCTAACTTTATTGATTGAGACCTTCACTTTTTTCTTCACTTTACTCATGTCGTCTTCATCTCTCATCGTCTGCCACGGACTTCGTCTCCGACTTCGCTCGCAAGTGGACTCACGTAACTAAAGGTTTAAAACAAAAATGTTTCGAAAAGAGTTAATCTACTATGACAACTCTAGCGGTATTTATAGCGTACTAACCTTGAAATGAAAACATATTTTTTTCTATTATTGTCTCCGGCCAAGAAATGGATAATGTCAACGATATGCTTTTCTATCTTGAAAAATCCTAAGATACTCAATTATTAAAGAGATAGATCTTTCTAAGCAACGCTTTACAAGATAGATATTAGTCATTCGGCAAATTTTGTCCATACATATAAAATATGGTTTTCCTTAAATAACATATTGTATCTTCAAGATTGTGGTAGCTTTCACTTGGTACAACATCATGTATCAGTGCACCTACGGTTGGCATTTTACAAAGCTCAATGCCCTTGTTTACTTCAGCATATATTCATTTGCAGTTCGAAAAAATCCAACAATTTTATGGTGACAAACGACCCATAAAACAAAAGCATAAATAATAAAAAAAGATTAACTTATGCAAATGAATTTGAAAGTATATAGATAAAAAAAAAATTCTTTAGAAGAAAACGGTATCGAAATTCCTTTTCAAAGAAATATTTTCCTTGAGTTGGAAAATTGTTAGGAATTACTCTAAGGAGTTTACACAACATTCATTACTTTTGTTGCACGCCAGTGAATCACTTGCCTATTAATTAGGTTTTGTAACCATGTAACTTATCCCTTTTGACATCGTCAAAAAGAATAAACAAAACTCAATATAGCATTCATCAAGTAAACAAGTAATAGAAATTCACAAAGTATGAAGACAGTAAAAATGCATCAGATTACAACACATAAGACAAAAAGAACATATCACTAAAAACTATAACTGGTAAAAAAAGAGATGGGGGAGGGTTTAGAAATGTGGTGTAAGTTATGAGTCAGTTACATATACAAACACTCATTTAACTCTCTTAATCATTAGACTCTAAACTAGTTAAGGGCCTGTTCGGCATAGCTTTTTCGTTAGATTTTGATGAAGCTTTGCGTTTTTAGAAAACTACACGGCGTTTGGTAAGGGAGTTTATTCATTAGTTTTAGCTTTTTCGAAAGCTTTTTGAAAAGGTTTTTGAAAAGCTACAAAACATAGCTTTTTGTAGAGCTTTCTAAAAAATTAGACAATTTTAACCTTGTTTAAATTGGAAAATATTTATTATATTTATAAAACGTGTCCTTTTTGGTAATTTCACCACAAAAATCTACTCATAAATCTACACATACCAAACACTTTTTAGCTTTTTCGTTAGATTTTCATATTTTACAAAGCTACTCAATACTCTATCCAAAAATATACCGAAAAAGCTTAAACTACCCAAAAAGCTTAAGCTACTGAAAAAACTCGCTTCACCGAACAGGCCCTAAATCTTCAGCTTGATTGTCTTCACGTTTCCATCGGCTGAGCCTTTAGTAATTCAATACCATTTGACATTTCTCTCATTCCCTGAGTAGTTATTTGAGTCCGTCTATCCAAATCTTCTCGAAGTCCGATCACAATTTCCTCCAAACTTCGTTTAGGAGGATCACAGACACACATAACTTCTTTTTCTTTGTTGTCCGGTGATAGCATCGAAACATACGTGTTTCCAACCCTATTATTCATGTTACTTTACACATCTTTTTGGCAAGATTTATATGCTTATAATGCGAAATGTGTTCATATTATGTTTTCGGTATCTACTCCCGATTATTTCATATTTCAGGCTTTCAAGGCTCGTTATGGAGTATTTACCACCCAAATTCACTCAAAGACGCGATCTTCCCTGAAGTCAGACGTCACAAGGACAAGTTCACATACGACTGAGGATCAACTGCTCGAGAAGCTCATAAACCACTCTAAATTGGTGCTTTGAACTTCCCTATTATGGAGCATAAAATCACACAAGACATCTTTTTGAACAAGCTGGAACTACAAGGTGAAACGCCCACCTTACGGGTACCATACGACCACCTTGGCCATTCCATAGTACGTTTGGCCCAGCCCGGCTCTGATGAAGTTCAAACCCATGATTATGGTGACGCAAGGCCCATACGGCCACCCTACTGGCACCAAACTGCCGTATGACAACCGTGTACCTATCGTTTGGCTTGGCCGTTTGCACCGCGCGACAGCTTTGCTGCGTAAACCTAAAATCTAGTTTATGATGGGCTTTCAACGTCGGATTAAGCCCAAGATCTATCCTATATATACCCCCTCTACCTCTAGGGTTAAATATCATCTTTTCTCCCTTTCTCCTCTCTTCTCAGCATATACTACAATTGAGATATAGTTTATAGAGTTTTGCAAGTCTTGTAAGAGGTTAGACTTATTTTTCTATTATGTTGCTTTGAGTTTTATTATATGAAAAGATTCTTATTTTCATCTGATTTATCTCCGTGTTCTATGTTTGGCTAAGTCTCCTTCAATCTAAGGGTATGTTGAACCCTATGATAGATCGATGGTGACTATTTATGATTATGTTTCTTTTCAAAGTGCTTCACTCCACCTTTTAATTACATTCAAAAGAAGTGGTATTTTTAAATGGTTTAGATAAAACTAGGTATGGGCCCGGTTTGGTTCAAACCGGCGAACCGGCGGTTTTCAAACCGGCCCAAACCGCCGGTTTAGGTTTAGCCGGTTTAGGTTTCCGCCGGTTCAAGGTTTAGGTTTCGGTTTGGCTTTTCCGAAAACCTAAACCGGCGGTTTGGGCCCAACAGCTATAATTTGTTTTCTCAACGGCTCATTTTTGAGCCGTTGGGGCTTTAACTTAAAAAAAAAAAAGAAAAAAGTTAATAAATCCCCCCCACATTTAATCCTAATTTCCTATAAATACCCATACTCTCTTCCTCCATAAATCACACCATCTACAACTCATCTTCTCTACTCTCCTAATCTCTTATTCTCGAATTCTCGATTCCTCGTATTCTCGATATCTCGATTTCTCGTAATGGCAAACCCAAGTGATCAAATTCCCTCTTCCCAATACTTTCCTAGCACCCAAGAGAGCGAAACACAAATGCCCGACAATCCCGATGTTACCGAAGTTCCACGAAGAAGTCTCCCCCCTCCGAAAATGCTTACATCCGAAATATTTACGAAGCATTACACTAGGGGGGAGCCGGTGAACGAGTATTGTCAAGTGGCATGCAACTATTGCCCGAAGGTGTACAAGTGGAAGGTGAAGGGCGGCTACGGGACATTGCAAACTCACATGGCAAACGTCCATCCGGAGAAGCTCGGGATTTCACGGGGACAAACACAATTGTCCCACGGGTTTGCATCTTCTACCTCTCATTCTCCTTTATTTACATATAATCATAGTGAAGAAAGTTTAGGATTAACCGATGTTATTTGTTCACATTCATTACCGTTTTCTTATGCCGAATATGAAGAAGTTAGGGAATATAACACTAGATATCTTCAACCTTCTTTTAAACCAACTTCTAGGAAAACCGTTTCAAAATTAGTTACTAAATCTTACTTAAAAAAGAAAGAAATTTTTTTATCGAATTTGGCTAGTTTTGAACATCAAGTTTCAATTTGTAGTGATATTTGGAGTACACAATCACAACAACATTTTTACATGGGCATTACTTTACATTTTATTGATAACGCTATGTTTTTGCATAAATATGTTATTGGTTTTCGGCATTTTAATCAAAGACATAATGCACTAGGCATTGCAAGCATGATTAAAACGGTTTTACAAGAATATAATTTACAACATCGAATTTTTTCATATTCTTTTGATAATGCATCCGCAAATACCGCCGCCGTAAACTATTTGGTTGAGGATGCGGGACAATATATAAAAACTCCTTATACTCATCAAAGATGTGCATGTCATATTTTAAACTTATGTGTTCAAGATGGACTTAAGGTTTTAGGAGATATGTTATCTCCAATCAAACTTGTTATTGATCATATTTGGCATGATTCCGATTTAAGAAGAAAATAGAGAAATTTATGTTTAAACAAAAATGTTCATCCTATTGCTTTTTCAAAAGATGTTGGAACTCGTTGGAACTCGACTTACAAACTACTTTCCGAAGCCGTACGTTATAAAATTTTGTTACAAGAATTTGCTTCAATTCATGTTCCTTGGTCAATTTTAGATGATGAAAATGTTTGGGAAACTTGTGCCCATATTTGTAATGTTTTAAAAACTTTTAATGATGCAACTAATACCATGAGTTGTGTTTACACTCCAACATCTCATAGATTTTTAGAAATTGCCGTTAACGTTGCCGAAGCTTTTGTAAAATGTTTCGACATACCTTGCCTCATGAATTGCATGTTTGATATGAAAGAAAAATGCTTAAATATTATCAAGACATTTCCATGATTTATCTTGTAACCGCCGTTTTTGATCCTAGGCTTAAACTAGATGGTCTTTCCGATTTATTGACTATTTATTATGATTGTTTGTGTGTAAACTATACACAAGAAAACATTAATGTTCCTAACATTGTGCAAGAAGTTAATACCGAAATTTTAAAATTACTTAGTACATTTCAATCTAGTGCTAGCTCTTCTTCTACCGCACCTAGTCCATCTCCCTCTTCTACTAGTTCATCTTCTTCTCTTTCACTTGCACAACAAGTTTTTGCTAGAAGAACAAAAACACCTAGACATTCATCTTCAAATGCGGAATATCAAGATTATCTTAACACTTGTTGAATTTGATATTTTGGATTGGTGGAAGAGATTAGCTCCCAAATATCCAACCTTAGTTAAAATTGTACAACAAATCATGGCCGTGCCCGCATCAACGGTTGCGGTGGAGCAAGCATTTAGCCGAGGCGGGAACATTCTCGGTCACAACCGAACTCAATTGAAGCCCGAGAAGTTGGAGATGCAAGTTTGTATTCAAGATTGGATAAGGGAGGCTAAGAGGAAACAAAGGAATGCACCGGTGTACGACTCCAAATCGGATTCCAACTCCGAAGACGCCGGCACTACTTCCGAGTCCGACATCGAAAGGTAAGCGGGATTAAAAAATAACTCGGAAGTCCGAAAAAAGGTAAGTCAAGGTAAGAGAACTACGTGGGCTTTGATTCCTCTTAATCCCGAGAGGATACGTAGGCAACCGGGAAACCGGTTCAAGCCCTTTAATTTTTTCGAGTTTTTTTTTTTTCAATTGGTATAAATTTTAATTACTAGTTTTTATATACTATTTTTTTTTTATAATAATTTTTTTTATGTAATATTAATTTTTTTTAACATAATACTTTCTCTTTATTTTTTTTATTATTTTTTTAATAAACCGTGCTAAACCAGCAAACCGCCGGTTTGCCGGTTTTGGGCTTCCCGGTTTCGGTTTAGGTTTGCAGCCCATGCCTAGATAAAACAAGTAAAGGGCCAAAAGCGAAGTTTGTTTTATCGGATTTAATGAAAGAAACAAGGTGTTGAGAGTAGCACTTTATCAAAACTCCGAGGATCTCTAATCATCGTAGAAATTTTCCGGTTTTTGTACTTTTTTAAAACTGAAGAGCTACAAGTGAAGGTGTTTCTTAGTCTATTATGGACAATTGAAATATTTTTTGGGTGCATATTGTATATGTCACTCGTTATAGGTCTAATTGATATTTTATTTTTATTGATTAAGTTAATTAAAAATTTTACTAATTGGTTTCATCCATTTTTTTAATTGTGTTTCAATTATGTTTCACTAATAAGTAATCATAAATTCCTACAAATTATGTCTAATTCATATTTTTAATTAATTAAAAATGTAACTAATTTGTTTCATCTATTTTCAATCGTGTTTCGCTGAGCATATATCCCTACAAATTAGGTGGCTATGTTGTTCTAATAAAAAACCTACTGTACCAATTTCCTCATTATTTTTTTTATACTATAAGATAATCGGTTAGGGTACATCATCCCCTCGAGATTCTGCACCCTAGGGCATCCTTCCGGATGAGATCGTCAACCAGGATCGTGGATGAATAGGCCGGCAGCAGACAATCGTGACCTAACGTTGCAAGGTGATCCACCACACCATTAATTTCCCTAAACACATGACGAATCCTAACCTGACAAAAATCAACTAAAATATTAGAAATATCTGACAAAATAAGGTCTAACTCCCAAGAAGGTTTTCAAATATGTTTAACCTAATTAATGACGATAGACAATCTCCTTCAATTTCAATATTTTTAATCCCAAAATCAAAGGTCATGACCAAATCTTCTCTAAGTGCACATGCTTCGACATACTGGGTCAATAGGTTACCACATCTTCCTTATTATTATTTTCAATTTAATATAGATGAATTTTACTCGTGAATTTTGATTTATGAAACAAAACAAATTACATAAAATGCTAAAAACATTTGACCCCCTTTGACAAAACAATCGGGCTCCGACACCGTCGAATAATGTTAACATTTTCCAAAATTATCTTTATTTGGTGGGACATCTAACATTTAGAAATTAAACTAATTTTTAATGGTGACATATGAAGATGTACATAACCTTTTTTATCACAATTTTTCTCCATATTTAAACCAAAGTCATTATTGTAAGGATGTTTTTTTTATAAAATTATTAGCCGAAAAAAAATTATTATTTGGAATTATCAAATTGGCCTACCAAAAGGTGATGCACCGGTAGGAATGTGCAAACGATCCGAACCGCGGACCATAATCTTACAGTTTATACTGTTACACCTTCTTTATGAAATGATTTATGTTACGGACCTAATGTTTTGAACCGTATTAGTTTTAAAAAATATATATATATTTATTATATTAAACCGTGTGATCCGGTCAAAACCTTGATCCCTTTTCAAAAATAATATTAAAAGTGTTAAAAAAAGGTTACCCTTTTTTTAAAGCATACACCTTGTTTTTATTTCACTGTTTTTAAAAATTAATTACATCGAACTAGAAGGAGACGGACAGCAAGCTGCGCCGTAACCCTTTCTGAATTGCAAAATCGATTCTCCTACAAACAACATTTGATGACCTAGGAGACATAATGTTACCGTGTAAGTCCCGTTGCAAGAAAACCAAAAGTGTTAAAAGCGAACGGAAGAAACACGCGTTGGTTTTCAACACAAAATTTCTCATGTTTAGTTACCTTAGCAGAAACTGCATTAAGCGTCACCTTACCCACCACAAAAGTCCTATTGTCTAGACTAACCAGGTGAAAAACCTGTCACATCAATATAAGCATGTTTCCCACTCGTCTATCCAAATACTAAGACGTTTACCGGCCTCAACATAAATCTTCTTTCATGTGGATCAGTCA
Source organism: Fagopyrum tataricum (assembly GCA_002319775.1). Lineage (NCBI taxonomy): Eukaryota > Viridiplantae > Streptophyta > Magnoliopsida > Caryophyllales > Polygonaceae > Fagopyrum > Fagopyrum tataricum. Next base: position 2,213,373 of record CM008285.1, on the reverse strand, counting down.
AGAAGGTCACATGCGCCTCCTTCTCAACGTAATATCATGGACCCATTTCGGATCTGATCACTACTGGACTGTAATTTTCGGTCCTGTTCTGCACAGTAAGATGCATAAACAAAGTCACGAAAAGAAAACACTCTTTTAGTTGGGCCCAAATTTCATAATGATCTATAAATGTCAACTTGTCAAGTTCATCCGCTCGTCTACAAAATGTGCCTATTGAATAATCCATTGATGAAGCTGCATGATTTTCAATTAAAACCAGACCTATATGAAACAAATTCTGACGCAAGACGGCAATCAGTCAACAACAATGACTCACAAATACAATAAATAAAATTGCAATTATTAGCCCACGCTGTTTGACAAATTTCCATTGCTTTATCTCCATATAGCTAGCTCTTACGTACACCACAGAACAGCAATCGACATAAGTACACTGTACACCCCAGTGAAAATGGCGAGCGAGTGCACTTGTCAATCGAAGAGGAAGCTGATGAAGCGCAAATCCACGAAGAAGGAAGATCAGAAAAACCCTTATGCAGAACGTGGTGTTGATAAATTCTCGGCTTTGTTAGCTGAAATTGAAGAGAAGAAGAAGATTATTTACTCTCACATCAATCCTGAAGAGGTTTCTTTGATTCGATTCGTTCACGCTCATGATAATAAGCTTAAGCCGCTGGTTGTCAGGGCTAATAGTATTATTAATAATACCCAGAAATCAGTCCTTAAGCCGTTGATGGTGGAAGAAGATCACAAGCCTCAAGTATTAATTGGGGGTGCAGGTAACTATGATGTGGGTGAGCAAGCAGGAGATCAAGAAAAGAAGATAGAGTTACTTGAATTTGATCGTCAGGAGAAGAAGAGATTCAAAGTTGAGCTGTCGAGTTATCAGGTGTTTGGAATTGTGATTTTTGTTTTGCTGTTTATGGCAGTAATTGTTGGGTATTGGAAAAAGTATTATCTATTGAAATTGCAGGTTACTGTTTGCCCTAGAATTCAGGATGAATGAGTAACTGTTAATTAGAACTTAATTAGCTATGTTTGTTATTGATTATCATGTTGAGTACCCATATGGCTAAATGCTATGTACGTAGTTCTTCTATTTGCAATGTTTACGTATATAATATCAGTTGTTCTAATTATGTTCTATCAACATTGTATTCGAGTAATTCTGATCAATTGAAGATCAAAATTAGATTTTAGCTTTCTAAATAACTTATAACAAGATAAATTCCAAGGAAGAATACCAGTAGATCGAAGAAGAAGAAGAATATGCACTATTATGTTTGAAAATTTTCTAAACATTATTTACTTATATCTTTTTAACTTTCAGTATTTTATGAAAATCTAATTTCTAAGAGATGTCTGAAATAAGTATAGAATGTGAGAAAGTTGATATAATGATCCTATTTAAGAAAATATTTTCTATTAACATTGGTAAAAAACGTAAACAAAATAGTTATTAATGTAAAAAAAATCAATATCATTATATAATAAATATAAAGTTTATGTAAAATTTTATCATAATCAATGACAACTTAAAAATTTTTAAGTTTTCTCGATAATTTAAAATAAACTTATAATTATATTATTATTTAAGTTAACTATGTATTTTGTGTGTGATATGGAGTATATTAATAATTGTATAATATATTCATATCTATAAATTTTAGATATAATAAAAAGCAGTTCTACTTTAAAGTATATATATATATATATATATATATATATATATATATATATAAAATAAAGATAAGATTGACTCACCAAATGAATATAATTGGTACATAAATCTTAAATAGGCAATATGATAATATGTAAAACTTATCCTATAATTACAAAAAATCATTAAAAAAATAAAATCATATAAATTATATAATCTCCTTATTTAGATGATAACATCATTTTATATCTTAATTTAGAGAGAATAAAATTTTAAAAAATCATGTACACATATGTGGCGCAACTTAATGACCTCACGTTGCAAAATTCAATATGACGTAGTTTAAAGATGACATGTGGCATAATTTGAGGTGGCGTGATGATAGGATGACAAGTGACCAAAATCACTTCTGCTTTATTGTTATATAGTAGATTGAGTTTTGTAAATTGAATATGCATATTATGATACAAACTTAAACAGTTGTACATTATTTATTATTTTTTTTTATAAAAAGTTTATGATACAATACGTGTTGTGCAATTTTGACCCGGATCGTAAAAATATAGTCAACTTGTACGTGCACAAATTTTTTTATTGAGTTGATAATCGTCAAATTATCTCCTCAAATTCAATATTTTTTATTTCTAATTCTTTTATTTTAGTAAACTATTCTTCAAGACTTTTTTTTTTTTTTATAGTTGTTATTTTAGTTTGATCTTGAGAATTGTTCCAATCTTGTATGTGGCTAGATACCATTGGTCACTGAGACTGCACACTCCTAAGTAAAATATTGATTATATACTCCCTGGTTGGTATAAATGGTAAAAGTGATACCGAAAGCTACAAGTGGCTCGACAATGGATACACAAAGGCCCAGAAAGCAATGTAGGAATAGGATAGGAGCATTTAAGGTGGGCTCAGGAGGCCCAACTGTATGGTTGGCCCAGAAAGTAAAGTCAGTGGGACCCAATAGTAATGAACCATGAATGTAGCCGAAAATTCAGCTGCTTGCGCAATTTGCAAACAAACAACCAACCAACGAATCTAATTGCATTCATTGCTTCTCAATTTTGTATGGTTAGATGATGATGATTTCACCAAATATGAAAATCTAGGGTTTCCCCTTTATATGAACAATCAAATTTCCTCTTTGCAGATAAGGTATTATTCTACTCACCTTTGATTGCTTCAAGATCATAAAAAATGACAGCGTGATGCACACCAATTGCTGTCAATGTAATGATCTTTTCAACCATCTTTACACGCCTCCACGTTGTTGTTATTAAAGGCTCAACTTCCAATCATATTTAGTATATATGCGTTGATATCCCTAAAAGTTTACATTAAGGGACTAATGAACTCAAGTGGGATTTACTGCAAAGTTAAACGTCTGTACATAATATTTGACCCTTTCTGTTTCGTGTTACACAACACTTCAGAATGAATGGAACGGCTGAACTGGAGCTGATGAGCTCAGCTCATGTGCAGCTTGAAAATACTCAGCAGCCTGTGTTAAAACACCTTCGCGTTTCGATATTTGTCCTAGGTTCAACCACGCCACGTGATTCGTAGGATCGATCTGCAGTGCGTTCGTTAAGAAGCTTCTTGCTATGGGGAGTAAGTGGCTGCCAACCTGCATTAAAACTTCACCAATTGAAACAAGGCTCGGGACGTGCTCTGGCTCCATTGACAATGACACGAAGAACGCCACTAAAGCTTCCTTGTATTCGGATTTTGCTTGCATCAATACACCTGCAATACGCACTTTGATTCATTCAGTTTCTGCATCAATGCGAAATTTTGTGCCCGAAAATTTCAGTGAACGTCATGTTGGGTTCCATTTCCGTTATAATGTAGTATTGACAAAGCAATGCATCTTCTATTCGCACTACATTAACATTAAGGGCCGTTTGGTTTCAACTCCGGAAACGGAAACGGATCCAGTCCATATGTGTACCCTTGTTCATGAAATTTGTTGGAATCATTCCTAGTGGTTTCAAGTATTGTAGTAGAAACAAGTACATTTTGCATAGAACTCCAAGGAATGATTCCAAAAAACTTCATGAACACGGGTATATATATTAATGGACTAGATGCATTTCCATTCCGTTTTCGGAATTACAACCAAACAGGGGATACATATTCTTCATACTTTGATTTTAAATCACTATACTAGCATTCAAACAGAACCCAGGCGCATACCTGCTGCATGCCAACTTCTAGGATCAAAACTTCCAATTGACTTGACTTTATCTACACAAACTTCTGCATCAGGCCACGCCTCAAGCTTTGCATATAAATCAGCCAAATTGTGCCATGCTTCAACCTCCAGATGCCGTAGTATATCCTGTACCTGGAAGGCAGAAGGAGAAGGTTCTATAATTTATTTAAAATTACTGCATTTTAAAACCAGTTTCTCTAAATTTCACTCCCAATAATATTGGAATGTAAAATTTGAAGAGGCTAAATACCTTCAACTGGGCTTCCTTGGATTTTCTCCTCTTTAGTGCCTGAATTCGAGATAGCTGAACTCCATATGTTTCTATAGCTTGTTTTGGCTGTTGCTGAGACACTTGAAGATTAGCTTTTAATCTCAGAAACTCCAGATGGTCCATCTCATCGCCTTCATTAGAGGCAAGTTCAATTACGGTCTCAGCATTTTTGAAACGATGCTGGGCAGATAACACGAGAACCAACAGCTTCCATGCTTTCCCCCAGCTTTCTCCCACCATGCTTGAACACAACATGGTATAGTCAAGAGCCGTGTTCAGATTTCTCTGCACAGCGTTTCCTAAACCCAGGTTAAATATCAACTCTGGGTCATCCTTATCAGTTGAAAAGGCGCCGTTCAAAGATCTAAGAGACTCTTTTTGATAGTTCTCACGTTCGGAGCTTGAAATAGCAAGCCTAGCTGAGTTCCCATAGCAGATACCCATAAACTTACGAGCCTGACCCAAGAAATGCTCATCACTATCATCAGCAAATTCAATAAATTTACGAGCAAAGTCAATTCCTTCATATGCATGATTAGGGTCTTGTGAGCATAATTTAGCCCCTAACAAGAAGGAAGGTAGATGTGGCTTGTGCTTGTTCATTTCAGACTTACCAGCAACCTTCTTTAAAAGATTAAAAGCCACTTCATTCTGACCACAAGCACTATAACAAAGGGCAAGAGTATACCACCTCTCAGACCGATCAAATATTCCTGGAAGCACTTGCTCCATATGATCAGCTAAATAATCATATCCTCCACAGACTGATAAACCAAAGGTGAGATGATCCACAATTTCTAGGTCCCAACCAATCTCCTGATCCACCATCTTAGACATCAGTATAGAAAGCAATAGTATTGCTTCCTCGAGATTATTCTTTGGAGTAGCTGGACCCCATATTTGTAGATGGAGAGGAAGGCCTGTTTCGACACCACCATAGAGCAATGTTGCAGCCAAATCCTTCTGCACAGCAGCCAACCTAACGGGATCCAAATTCCAAGGCTTGACAAGCGCACGTCTATAAGATGTAATGGCTTCATCAAGGTGTCCTGCCTGCTTCCACAGCTCAGGGAGCAGCTCTAATGCCTTGTGGAACATCTCCTGCATTTTGCCATCTTCAGGAGTGGTGTTTGACATTCCATTAGGTAATGCAGATTCAACTACATCTAAGATTATCTTGCATTCATTTGCCGCATCTGGAACATCAAGGACACTATCAGAGGTACACATCATTCACGAGGTAAATTAACCTAAAAAATGCAGCAGTTTCTAATGGATCTGCATATCTTGCATTTTGAAACTATAACAAGCCTAAGATGAACAGGTAAAATGACTTTGAACACATAGATTAATCTGTCAATCCGCCATTAAAAGTTACCTTTGGTTCTCCCAAGCTCTTGAAGGGTCTTGGTCTTGAGCAGAATGGCTTCTAGAAACAAGCTGACAGAAGCCATGGACATGATCCCGGCCAAACCATTTTCGGCAGCCTTGGATTTCGGCTTTCTTTGCCTCGAGTGCTCTCGAATAGCCTTGGCCATGGCAGGTGTTAACCTAGTAATGTCAATCCCCTGGAAAAGCTGAATGGCAGCATTGAAATTCGCCTTCTGGAACTCCATTCTCCCCAATAAAGCCCTAGCTTCCTAAAAATTGACAGTTTCAACCGATAAATTTCATAATCTACAAGACGAAGTAAATAGAAATGAGTAGATGCAGAGTGCGAACCTCGTAATTCAAGGAGAGTGCTTCCTTCAATGTAGATTCAACCTCATCGACTTGATCATCTTCAAGTTTAGAAGCGGAGTGATCTCCTGGTCCAGCCGCCGATAAAAGACCACTAGCAGAGAAATCCCTAGGAGTACGAGATGAGGCGCCGCTAAGTGTGGAGAAATCCCTAGGCGTCCTCGGAGAGTGAGCGCTCACCGAGAAATCCCTAGTCGCCAGAGAATCCGGCGACTTAGGCGGCGGCTCTTCGAATTTGAATTGTTCTCCAGAGCAAGCGCACAACATTTTCCCCTATTTGATCCGAAAGCAACTCAACTCCTCAATTCTGCAACTGGTACTCGATTGAGACGATGAGGTCTTCGAAAACAAAAATCACAAATTTGAATCAAGAATAAAAAAATGCGTTGTTACTGCTGCTGTTGTAGCAGAATAGAGATCTGAGTAGAACTTTTGTCGTCTTCACTGAAGCATAAGGAAAATGGGAAGAGGGAGAAGAACATGTGCAGGGGTGAAAGTTATGGGGCAAAGAAAGTGTTGGGGTCCCATTCCCTCTTGCTGGCTGCTGCTCTGTTTGGATTCTCTTTTTATCTAACCCTTCACTAGCTACTAACTTTTTGTTTGCCCTTGCAACAAATTATTGATGGGGATCGTTGGATACCTTTGTTTAATAAATTAAATTTAAAACCTCAAATTATGCAATATATGTCATATTATATTCAAATTTTGGGGACATGTAATCTAGGTTATAATGAGGCGATAACACTTTAATATATATATATATATATATATATATATATATTCAAATCTCGCCGTTGTAATTAAAATTTATAAAACCTGAAGGACAAGGGAGATTTAGGAAATGTCATGAAACCTAGATTACATGTCCCCCAAATTTTGAATATAATATGACATATATTGCATAATTTCAGGTTTTAAATTTAATTATTAAATAAAGGTATCGTTCGCCGTTGTAATTAAAATTTAAAAAACCTGAAAGACAAGGGAGATTTAATAAATGTCCTCATTATTTTGCCCCATGTTAAAATTATTTTAACATCAAATCTCTAATATTACTAAAGATTAATTGTAATTTATAAACCAAAATGGTTTAGGTTTTCAATATAATATTGGTGATTACTTATACTTTTTTAATTTTCAATTGAACTAAATTGGTATTGTAAAACTTATAAACTTTGTTTTTTTTTATTTTAAAAATATGTTAGTCTTGTACGTGCATTTTTGTAAAAAAAATTAACAAAATTTTAGTAATATTTTTTAATTTTTGAGTAGCTTGATATGCTATTAGTTTTTTTAAGTAATTTACTATTTAAATTAAACTATTTAATTTTAAGATATTGTAATTTTTAACTTAGACGTTAGACGTGGTTATAATGTGATATAAATTAATTTTAATTTTATTTTAATTTTATTATTTAATATTTTTTATTTAAATTTTATGATATGTTTTACACATTTTTTTTTGTTAGAATATATTTTACACGTGACTTTTTATCTATGGTATTTGTTAAAGCAACTCATGAACTAATATTTGATGTAATATCGTGCAACCATTTCATCAATTTTACAGTATCGTCTATTCGTTAATTCACATCATACTAATATTTAATTTAATATAACTTAATGCTTTCTTGAATCGATACAAACTTTAACATCCGAGTAGCTCAGGGATATTGTCTCGATTCCTCTTTCCCGGTTGTTATTGCATGGCTTGAATTTTTACTTGATCTTCATTCATAATGTGAAGAAATCCAACATTACAACAAGTATCACATAACAAGCAACAATTCTCAACATAATGAACCATCAAACATTTTGTTATAAACACAATTACAGTCTAACCCGTATAGGGCATGTGTATTTAAACTAGTACTCTACTAAAATAGTCCATATTTCGCTCACATGTCATTCTAAACTCATCCACTTAGTTTTTTTTTTCAACTTAATCACGGATTATCCATAATATATTCACGATTTTGCCGTTATTTCTTAAAAGAAAAATTCAATATAGAAGTAATTTACATGTCATTCTCCCACATCTGCGGTGTTACCAGATTTTAGGATTTAGTTTGATTCAAGTAATTCAACTATTTAAAATATTAATATCTTGTAATTATTAATTTAATAGCACATCTTTTTTTAAAATTATCTAATTAGTTTTATAGTCATCTTTTTAACAAAAACCTTTCATGATATACCTAATTGTTTTGAAAAACACACACATAATTTAAGATAACAATATATCAGATTTTAAAAAAAATTAACAAATGATTCAAATAATTAATTTTTTTATAGTTTTGTAAAATAAAAGTGAGTTAAATTTTATTTTAGGTAAAACTCACATAGATGCGGGCCTTAAACTAGTTAATTTATACATTGTTTTTGGATAACATTTATTTAAACTAAAAAGTTGTTTATCAATATATGTTTGAAAAAACTAATATTAATATATAACCCGATTGATGATCCGGAAGATGTTATGGGCTCTAGACGGTGCAAGGAGTAATAGCATTGTACCAAACATCACCTTTAATGGCTCAAGGTTGTCCGTCAACGTTCCGTTAGTATTGGAACGCTTGTTTAACCAAAAAGTTAACAAATAGAAACTAATTTGGTATCAAGATGAAGAGAACCGGATAAGGAACTCGATGGTATAATTGAATAGAAAAAAAAAAGAAGCCTAAGTGAAGACAGGTCGGTTTCTTACGTTCACTCTCGATCAGCTTTCTTCTGTTTAAAATTGCAATTTGAAATGCAAAGTTAAACGAGGATGAAGATGCTTATCTTTGTATCCAACCACCACACCGCCTTCCTCTTTCCATTTCTGCTTTCGAAAGTGAATCCCAAAATTGCAATTGAAATGTTGTATACGACAGTTAAGAACATGTTTTACGGTAATAAACGAGAACGAAAGGTAACTACTTGACTGAATTAGATCAAGGACTATGATCCAAATTCTAATTAAAGGAATTATTAATTATAATATTATGCTATTCATTTGTTTTAATAGATCTAAAATTAAATACATTAGTATTGATTTTTCATATATCTCTACCGGCGTCAGAACAGGATATTCAACGTGCAAATTTACATGCACTGATGCACATTTCCATGCACATGTCCATTACATTTTTATGCACGTTTACATACAAGTGTTCTTATTCCATCGACGTCAACGTGCACGTTTACATGGACGTGTTTATGCATGTGTACCTGGACGTGTTTGTGCACTTGTTCGTGTTCGCAGTTGATTTAAAACAAATGTGATATCATACCTTACAAAAGCTTATCCAATGTGTTATGTGCACAACAACACAAACAAATAAAGCGAGTCTCTAGAAGTTGGGAGCACGGTTAAACAAGCGCCGATGTTGGATGAAATATCTCATACATAAAGTTATTATTGATGCTCCATTAATTAGGGAATAATATATTAGTTACCATATAAACATGTTAGTTTATATTCTTGTTACCTTATGCACAATTTCATAGTTAATTACAATTGAACACTACCTAAATTAGACACTAGATTTAAGTCATCCGTGCATTGATCATATGATCTATAAATGCTCTTATTTCTTACCGTAAAATATGTTCTTACTAGAACCTAACCTTTTATATACGTGTGTGATTAGGATCATATAGAAAATGGGTCTTAAGGTGAAAACTTTTCTTAGGTGAAAGTAACAATTGTTCAAATATAACATATATTTGTTCAACTAAAAACTATTTTGAATCAAGGTGTAACTAATTGTTCAATTGTATCCAAAAATATTTTGTTATATGGTCATTTGTTCAATTATATTCGAAATTGTCCAATTGTTCAACTATTTGTTCAACTATTCACAAAGTGTTAATTTATATGTTTAATTGTTCAACTAAACTTGAAATTGTGTCACCTATATGACCAATTGTTCAACTATATAATCAATTGTTCAATTATATTAGAAATTGTTCAACTTGGACAACTTCGAATATGAAAATTTGATCATATAATTGAACAATTTAGAATATAGCTGAAAAATTGATCATATAGTTGAACAATTGACTATATAGTTAAACAATTGGTCATATAGTTAAACGATTTTCAAGTTTACTTGAACGATCTCAAATATAGTTGAACAATTGGTCGTATAGTTGAACAAAAGTTTAGTCGAACATATAAATTTAACACTTGAACAATTGATCTTACATTTGAACAATTTCGAATATAGTTGAACAATTGACATAATTGAACAATTTTGAATATGATTGAACAAATATTATACATAATTTTAGTCAAAAAAACCATAAATGAATGATTTGTCTAGCCTCCGACCCTTCTATTTATACAAGCTCTTAAACCGTTAACTTTACTTATAAACAATATGGGATAAATTAGTTGTAATTTATTTGTAGAAATAGATTTTTTTATATTATTTATAAATAATATTTAAAAAATATTACAAAATTTTATTTTTAATTTAATTTTCATATTTTGTTAATTTATCTTAGTGACATCAAATGAATAATTTATTTTAATTTGGATAAATTTAGTAAACAACAATTTATGGCTTAATTAGTTTTTTTTAAAATTAAATTGTGAGGTCTCCACGTCAACAAAGGTACCATTTAGTTTATTTTGGATAGTTTTAGTAAAAGGAATTTTATGTTTTAGTTGGATTTTTTTAAGAAAATAATTGTGAGGTCCCCGCATCAGTAAAATGTAGTCTACTTTATTTAGTATATACAAACCATCAATATATTGTCACCACACATGACAGTGAGTAAATGACAAAACATATGAGTATGTAGGTTAATAACCCCACATATGAGATCAAGTTTACTGATTGGGTCAAAATGTCACATGTTAAAAGTTTAAATGTCATCGGGTCAAATACTATTTATTGCCAATAGATATGATATGTATTTTCACCCTTTTTTTTTTCTTAACCATTTAAACTAAGGGTAAAAATATAATTTACATAACTTCGTTTTTTTTATAAAAAAAGTAACAATATTTAATCACAAATTTACAAATATTTTTTTTATCGCCGGAGTTTAAAAACAACTCGCACAAAAGTGCGGGTATTAACTACACTATTTTTCAAAAGTTTATTTTTTTGGTGGTTTAATTTGATAAACGGGAAGGGGGCCAGCCAAATTCAATTGCCAACCCATTACCATTTACCAATTGTCATAAAAAAATGTCAATTCTCTAGCCTTTGAAAATTTTAAGGTTACCAAATGTTAAATAATAGCCTGCTAAAACTAATGAGTGGGAGATCAATTTTTGAACAAGGAATGTCGTCACGTCACTTTATCTAGGTGATAGCCGGTTGAAATGCAATGGATGAACTTACTCTGAATACGTAGATCAAGCCCACATATTAATAGGACAATGACCTACATATTAATAGGTCAATGATCCAAATATCATATATTAAAACGATAAAAACAAAATATTATATACATCTTATCCTAAAGGCCAAAATGCCAAGAAAAGTATGATTTATTTAGTCTTTAACCCCTATTTATACAAACGTCAATTTACTCGATGAACGATGATAATTAGATATTATTCCAAATTCACATAAATCTTTTCATCCGTAAATCTTTCTTTTTACTGAATCAAATCTTTCATTTATTATATTTTAGTAAAAAAAAACTATAATAACTTAATTAAGATTTATTAAAAATAATATGTTAGAAAAATTATGAGAACGTCACCCGTTGACATTAGTTTTGTCTATTTTAAATAAGATATATTGAATATATGAATATGACAAATTATCCTGAAAATAACACTACTACGGATAAAAGTCAAAATTGAAAATAGACAATTACAGCGTTAGTATAGTCTACTTTATTATACTAAGAATATGAAACTAGAATATCGTTCTCTATATCTTTCTAAAAAAATTTTTATAAGAATTGGAACCATCTTTTAAAAAAAAATAAATTAAAAGAATATGAAAATAGGATATCGTTCTTCAAACACCTTGAAATCAACATCAAAGTATATCCTGAATTGTTGATCACCTAATTGCCAAATTAAAAATATCTCCAGAAATGTATATTAAATTTACAATAAGCGTATTGAAATGAAGCTCGAGATGGAAATAAATACAACATGATTCCATTAGAAACGAAAAAAACACAGGGGAGACAAATTTGGATGATACATTACCAAAAGCATATGTGATATTTCGTCACATAACCATTGGATTCTCGTACAAAATACTGAAATAGGTTGGTTGTACGTACCACATGCAAAAGAAGCAACTCTTATTAACAAAAAATAGAAAGAGAGATGCAAAATATTCAAATAATTGTAAGCATCACAACAATGGTTGAAGTCTCAAGTCACTTTCAACAAGTTCCGGACACACGGAGTTACAAATCCAATCGTTATAACACCGTCATGGTTAAACCTTAACGCCATGCGCGTACATGTTTGTGACAAGCTCATGCACGTTTACTAACTTGTCGTTCACATCACCAAGGATTACCTTGTCCCTGTACAATCACTCTTTCCTATGTTGAACTAATTGAGCATGAGAAACAATGAACTAAACAAAATTTGTAATCTAGAGAAAGAAACAACCAAAACAAACATTACTGGAAACATTTACAGATGAGTTACGGAAGGACTATCATCTAATTAAGATTTTCAAAACAGAACAAATGAGTTGCATACAATAAACGAGAGAGTGAATGTGGAACCCACGAGAATTGTAACAGCAAACATAAGATCTTGTATGAACATTTGATCTCTCTTTTGTTAGTCCGATCATGTGACTGCTACTGCAACACTCGGGCAAGGCAAGTGCTGATAATCTCATCGTGTGACGTTACACAATATTTACTTTACAAAACAAAAATGCAAATCTAGCATTGAACTTTTAAAATGAAAATGATGTTAACATGTCACTGAAACATGTCAATTACAAGGACGGGTTACTAACCAGGTTGCTACACCAGACAATTAGTTGTCAACAGCTCAATCAGCAACTGAGTTGGGAATCAAACTCAATCGAGATGTGTTTCCTTTGGCAAGATTACTGCAATTAGGCAATCTGATGGATCTGGGGTCACACGGAGCAAAGAACATGCTTCAGGTGAACACGGAAGGATGAAAAGAAGGCGTGTCCATAAGGAATTGACAGCAGGGATCTTTATCACTCCAGCACATTCTCTCTGCTTCAGGTATGACATAAAATCTTGGAACTGTATAAGACAGAAACCAGTAGTAAATGAAAAAGGAAGTCAGATTATGCCATTTTAAAGCAAACAATTGAAAAGCCTTTAATTCTGACCAACTTTACTCATTAAGAGCTGTCCAAGAACGCGAGCAGAAGGGAAGTGATTCTCATTGCTAATTGAAAAACAATCCAATCTTAAAGAGAATAATGCAATATACAACTCCCAGCCCTCCTCCCTCTCTCATGTTAGGGATGAAAAAAAAACATCATGCAATGTGCATGCATTTATGAATAGTTAGTCAATGGGAACGCATTGAAGAATGAAAGGATGTGAGCAGCAGTGTCGGATCTTAGAAAATTAATTCCTAGTAACTAGTTGAAATTATGTGGGGGTTGAACCACTCCTTTTTCATCGAGTATAGCAGTAGGGATCATGACTCGGTCAGTTTAGTCAAACCGAACCATCTGTCCAACCGAATTCAACCGCACATTGTACAGTTCGGTTAACGGTTCAAGATATTATAGGTTTCAGTTTCGGTCTAAACCATCCTTCGGATGGAAACCGGAATAAACCGCAGCGAGGCATCGTTCAAACCAGTTGCATCTCCTTCGTGACTCCATCTTCCATGAGCCAAGATTCTGAAAATCGCAAGCCTGTCTTCTTCATCTTCCTTGTAAATCTGTTTGTTTGATCTATAAATCTTAACATGCATCCAATTTTCTTCCTTTTGTTCTTATTAGAATGCTGAGTGGACTCCAAAGTCCAAAGGGGTCGGTTTAATTTAAGTTCTGATGAACAGAACAGAGAGGAATCAGATTTCAACCAACCCACACATTTGGTCCAACTTTTTTCATTTTCGGTTGGTTAAGTTCATTTTTAGACCGATGCTCAGGCCTATATAGTAGCACTGATACTTATGTGTAGGGATTCTAAAAAGGAAGAAGCTGCATTTTGTGTGGGGCATCCAGAAACTATTTCGGTTTTTCAGCCTTAGCCTTGTTCAGGAGTCTACACCTAGGTGATTTTAGGTATCTTGAAACTAAAATTCAGTTCCATTATTCCTCAATTCCATTTCAAATATTACTCTTCTCCATTGCTGCAATCTCTATTTTCTTTCAATAAGAATTCCAGTTAAAACATACATACACAGACACAACTCAATTTATAGAGAAAGACAAGAATTTGAAAAAAAAAAGAGCAAATAACTTACTCCTTTATGGTCCCCAGCAGAAGCAGGAAGCAACTGGCAAACCTCTCTCTGTAATAATGTCAAACCCACACAAATAAGTGTAAAGTACCACATCAAAAACACGATCTTAACCAATATAAACAAGAGCGAAATGCAAACTTTTGCCACAGTATTGCATTAATGTATTTTATAAGCAGAAGTAACCACATCATTTCCACGTGGCAATTTCTTGTTATTGCATATTCTTTTCCGTATATTACACATCATTATTCAATTAAATTAGTTACATAACTTATTATTTAGATACTTCCCTTTCAAAATTAATTGTTACAAATAGAAATAAAGAGTTACTTTGCATAATTACATACTTCCAGTTTATAATAATTTCAATTCCATATCTACCCAAATCATTTTGATATTATAATTTTCATACCAATATTGAAAATATAATCTTAGGATTGGATACATTTAATGTTCTCAATAGTTCTATGCTCACCGGACTTCGTGAAATGCTATTGTACGTGAACTTATTTTTATAACATCAATATGATCAATTAAATATAACAATAGTACTAGACTAAAACTAACAAATATTAAATGGATGCCAAATATTATTATTTCCTAATAAAGTACTGAATGGAGTTTTTTAAATTTATAATCATTCTGTCAAATTTCACAGGTAGGAACTATTACTGTGCTACAAAACATATTATGTACATAATTCGTGCAGGGAACGATAATTAAGCTAGTGACTTGGAAAAGACAATTTCAGTTATATTGTTCCCCGTCCAATTGTATATTGCGAAAGCCAGTAAAAATAATATGTTGCATAAATAGATGAGAAGTAAGAAGGTAGCATTACTTAAGCTGGCTATCTTTTATTCCTGTCTCAAACCACAAGGATATTTAAGATGGAAACCAATCCATTACTTACTCTATGAGGTTGACTATTTGCAAAAGTAGATTGGACATGCCGAAAATCTGTGCGCTTGGTCATGTCTAATTTTGAGGGCCAGCTGCAGCGATCAAAAAAATAGTTAAGATTAATGATCAGGACAAACTTCAAATAAATTTCTCACAGAAAATCCTCACTCTGCAGGTTCAGAAACGTCAATTGAGTATTGACAAATGTCTGAATCCAATCTGTGAGCAGAGATAGTACAGTAATGTACTCCGCTCTTAGAAAGTGATCCTTGCCAATGGATCTGAAGGCTTGATCCAGCAGTATCCCTGTTTGAAGTCTCAACATCTGGGGGAGGAGGAGGTGGAGGCGGAGAACTAGGTGGAGGAAGAGGAGGAGGAGATGGAGGTAATGGAGGGGGCGCTGATGGTGCAGGTGGAGCAACAACTGGCTGGTACGCCATCTGGTTATATTGTTGTGTTCCGCCTCCACTTCCCTTTATTTGAGATAAAGGAGTCACAGAAGCAGGAAGGAAAGGAGGAGGAATAGCAGCACCTCGTACATTAGGAGGCATGACACCTGGAGGGGGTGCATTGTATGGAACATGGTGATTCAAGCCATGTGGATCCCAGGGACTGTTTGGTGGATAGTAGACAGGAGGAGGCGCTGGACGCATGTAAGGTGGAGGTTGAATTTGAGGTGGTGGTACCACAGTTGGACTCGGTGCTGGCACTGTCCCAGGATGATGCTCAAAGTCAGGCTGTCTGAATGTCCATGTTGGATCAGAAGTTCTAGGAACAGCACCTGAAACATTTCAAGGTTTAAAATCATAGAAGTAAAATCGCAATTGTTATAATGATTAGCACATTAATTTCAACAATAGATCATTACCACCTTGTGATGGAATAGGACCCCCCGTACTTTTATTATAGACATCACATTTTGACATCCCGGCTTCATTCTTATCTGTACAAGGAGGCTGAGGCCAGTTTGACTGAATCAATGGCCCACCTTGCACAAAACCAGTGTTTTCAAAACTTGCTTTAGGTGATACGAACTCTGATTCATGGTCAGCTTTCATCACACGAGGAGTCATGACATGCATCCCAGAGTGGCTAATCACGCCAAAAGAAAAAATAATTAAGTCCATAGAACATCTTTTTATAAGTTTTTATCTATGAGGTGACACATGGAAGACAAACTACCAGCAGAAACTAAGAAATTCAAGGACATAAGCTTCTCTAAATGAATATTCTTATATTTAAAAAATAAAAATGAAAAACCATCAACTGGAAAAGAGAAGCATCCTTACAAACTCAACTAATTCAGCAGTGGAAATTAATGAGCATACCTTTCTGCACCCGCCGGGGTATGAGGTGACCCAAGCAAATTAGCAGACATGTTCCGAGTCACGCTACTGAGAGACCTTGCCGTATCAACAGCCCCAGCACTACCTAATTGAAAATTGTTGTTTCCCCTACGATGTTGTCTTAGACAAGATATTGCACTAGCAGCTTCTTCAGGATTCCCGTATTCCAAAAGTAGTGCCCCTTCATTCGGCAACTCAGTGACCATACGAGGGCCTCGATAAACTACCTTCATTGTTTCCCGTAAAATATCATCCTTCATCCAATGGCTAAAAATATTTCCAACATAAACAAAGCAATTACAGCCAAAAGCCACACCATCTATAGCTCCTCTAGATCCCAAAGAAGTATCCATAAATTTTACTCGAATTGGGGCATTCCATGGAGAACAGCTGCGCATATATTCCCGAGCCTTTATTGCATCCATGATGCTCCTATACACCACCAATGCAAAACCTTTAGCTGGATAGCAATAGAAGTTCTCCAAAGGCCCAAATCGCTCAAGTTGAAATCTTAGAGCAGGTTCTGATGCTTCAGGAGGTAGAGAGCCCAGCCAGAGCTGCCTTGAAGCAGAAAACACATCCATGGCTGCCGGATCTCCATCACAGATCCAAACAACCCCATTGTGTGTACAATGAGTGTTTACATCCATGTGGTTCTTGGATATTTGGTTCTTCTCACCTTGTAATGATTGTTCAACAGCTTCATTACTATCCACACCTATGTTTAGTTGTTTTCTTGGGATAGGCGAAGGCAACTGGTTAGATGGGAGGTCAACAGACATGGAAGACCTACCATGACATACATCTGCATGTTCATTACTCATGTATTCCATCGACCTGGAGCCACCGCTTTCATGGTTAAAACAAGAACTTCTGGAACAATTACCTTCAACCGAAACAACAGAACTATGATGATTTCGGTACCCACCCATAACTTTTTTATTAGAATCATCACGACGAGACCCATCATAAACTGGGAAGTTGGAAGCAACAGAGTTTTCCTCGTCAATTTTTCCTTTGTTATCTTCTGTATTCACAGCATCTTTACAAGACTCGACAATTTTTCGCAACACAGTTATGATGTCAGATGCAGACTGAGAAGATGTTGATTGGCTCAGCTTCTTACAACTGGAGAGTATCCAGCTCTTCAATGATGGATTTTTCTTGAGAATCTAAATAGAAAAAGGTAGGAGAGAGCTGCTTTTAAGAAACTACAACATGATCCTTCATATAACAAGGCGGAAGCGGAATAGTAGCAAACATACTAATTGTATAACCACCAAAATCCTTACAAGAGATTGAGCAGAACAGTTAGAATCTTACAATTTCTACCATAGAAATTTCTCTGATGACTAATTATGAACACTTGATGAAACACCAAGTAGAGAAAAATAATTTACAATCAACAAAGGGCCACAAATAAGTTACACACTCAACCAAGCCTGAAAAGTATTACATAGTTCCAAATCCTATAGCATAGAGTAGAAGAGTAAATGCCATCTTCAAAAACATAGTCTAGCCACATAGTATCATGAAGGTAGTTATAAATTCAAATTTATGCTTGGTTCAAAAAGTCACAGTAAGAAACTCTATCAATTATTTAACAGACAAAGTGGGTGGAAGCACACCTATAGTTGTACTACTTAGAAAATCCCATATTGAAAATAATCCTAATATATTGAAATTCATCCTTAATCTAAAAAGTGAAAACACAAAATATTTGTAGTATGAGATCCTATATATTAAAATTTATAATTTTCTGAATTTGATATCACTAGCAACTCACTAAGTCTTTAAATGCATTATGCATGTTAATTCCTCCGCTTTAACAATACAGAAAACAACCCTACAGATTTACAACCACAGAGTCTTCTACAATTCTTTAAACAATCATTCATGTGAAAGGAGAGAAAAATATATTAGGCATGGTGAAGAACTCTTATTTCTTACCAGTACTAGCAAGCAGTCCCTCAAATCAAATGATACATCCCCAGTGACAAAATCATGAGCAGGAAAAGGACTAGTGTGATTATCATGATTCCTCTCGGCATCTACTTTACTACTTGTTGCAATTTTTTCAGACACATATTTTGATCCACTGGAATCTTGTTCACTAGCAGCTTTGAGTTCATTGACCAGCTGACCGAGAAAGTATTTTCCTTCTGGTGCAGGGGTGATGAAAAGGTCAAAGCAAACAGAGAGCAGATCTCTAGGACAAGAAAAGATGATTTGGAGAAGACTAGACGCTCTTAACTTCGACAACTTTAGTAATGCATGTCCATCTTCTGAGGAAACCTTCTGTTTTATCTGGGAAAACAATTCAGATGAATCTTGCATTTTTAAGGCTTCCTTATCTATAATCTGAAACAAATCTTTACCTTCCAAGGAGGAGGCAAAGAAAGAAAGAACAGTGCGAAAAACGGCAGAGGAGATGCCCTGAATGATTGGTGAAGTGGGTGCCATCGAAGATGCAGCACAGCAAATGTCAACCAGACCAGTAATACAGTTCATGGAAATTTCAAATGTAATCCCATCACCATCCTCCCCTCTGCTTATAATGGGCATGCTTCCGTGGTGGATATTAATAATAACTTGAGTAGCCGCTTCAAGAGCAGTAGGGCAATAAGATGCATATTGAGGTATAATCTCGGAGACAATTCGCTGAATACTTGTGCGCCCTGAAAGTGTTAAAGCAATATACTTAACTAGTTAACTGCATAATTTGATACAATGACGCCATAACCATCTAATCGGTTCTATACAATGTTTCAAGTATACTCTTTTCGGCAGGCGCAAATATCTCCAATTTTTACAAGGAATCAATTCTTTCTCTTTCAGATGGATTAACACTCTTGCTGTTGTCCTTTCTCATTTTTTAACATTAAGTGTAAGTTTTACTAACCATAAATCAAAACCACAATCTTGACATATTGGTCTTTCTTTTGATAGCCAAAAAAATTATTCAAGATGTCTTGATTAGATGCTTACAAACGAAACTAATCTAATAAAGTGGAAAGCATATAAATTCATTTTGAACGAAATCTAATCAATGAAATCTTGGACTCTAGGTTTCTAACTCCTACATAAGTATTTCCTTGAAACAAGAAAAAAAAATAAAATCAATTCTCTCCATCTTTGAAGTTTATACCTAAACAATGAACTAGACTGCTTACGCTATACGATTCACACTCCATAATAGTCCAATTCAGATGAAATATCAAGCTGTTTATCCTCATAGACTAGTAGTAGCTACATCCTAGAATGAAAACAGGAAAACCCTAAATCACTAACTAGTATATACAGCTGAGGCGAGTTCACCAACAATCTCAAAAATACAAAGCCAGAACATAGCATAGACAATCACCTTAATGATAAACAAAAAGGAAGGTGGAGAACAGGTAACGAATCTCTAGAAATCGAATTACACAGAAATAGTCACCTCTAGAAGCATTGACGAGAGACAGATAGGCTCGCTCAAGCTCGGGCATAAAACGAGGATCCTTGCTGGAAGCACAACGCTTAAGCGTCTTGAAATTTTCGAAAACATTTCGAATTTCTTCTTGGTTCCTCCGCCTCCTGAGGATATCTTCTTGCGACAGCGGCGGTGGCGTATGTGGTGTCGTCACAACGGTTTCACCGGAAGCCTTGGAATCTATCGCCTCATGCGGTGATTGTTGCGACGGCTCACTGGGAGGCTCCGGTGGGAGAGCATCGTAGAGCCTCCGCTTTTTAAGGGGCTGCTCCGCCGTCGACATGCCGATTGAAGTTGGTAGGATGCCGAGAGGAAGAGTGAGAAAGTCCTGCCAATATTCGGGACCGTGTCCCGAAAGCTGTGTGGGTCAGACTGATCCAATAATGAATCTCATGGACTGTACCTCATTTGGGCTGCTCTATGATAAAGGCCCAAAGTGTGTTGTTTTGGCCCACCTTTTACCAAATTAACTCTTGGCTAGCGGGAGTCGTAAAGGCTCCGTATAAGTGGACAACGTCATTAAATATATCTATTTATATACTAAAACAACCCGTGAACTTACACGTGGTACAATCTGGTAAATCCACGTCATTAAATTTATACGTGGCACGGTCTGGTGAATCTACGTCATTAAATTTACACGTGTTAAATTTTTGTTAATTCAGGTCCCACCACGTTAAAACGAATTATTTTAAATATTTAAGATTTTGCAATCAAAAATAAAAATGTATGTAACCGAATCGAAATACCTTTTAAATATATAACTTAAAACCAAAAATTTTAAAAGATTTTGTTACGTTAAAACGTAACTTCAAAACATCAGAAATAAAAACAAAAAATTATATCATGTAACTGAATTATATCATGTAAATGAATTCGAAATACCTTTTAAATATATAATTTGAAACCGAAATTTTTAAAAAAATTGTTATCCGAATTTAACGTGACTTCCTACTTATCTACAAGACTATCTCCAATTTAATTACATATTTTTGAATCTGAAGTTTAAGAACTATATTTTGAACCTGAACAGAGTTATAACAAATTAATCTTTATCCAAATCTTAACAATACTTAATATCTTTTTTTGTATTTAATAAAATTATATTTTTTTATATTTTAAATAATTTTAAATTTTAAATTTTTATTAATATTTTTATTATAATAATTTGACATATGCTATTAGTCTTATTAACGGTTAGATAATTCACTATTTAAATTTAACTATTTGATATTGTAGTTTTTAACTTATACATGTTACTTATATTGTATAAATCTCTTTCATTTAAATTTTAATATATTATTATTTAATATTGTTAATTTAAATTTTATGATTTGTTTTATCCTTCATTTTTTTGTTAATATATGGTTTACACATGACTTCTTATCTTTCTTATATATTAAAGCAACCCGTGAATTAATACTTAGCATAGTTTCGTGCGGTCACTTCATCAATTTTAAAGTATCGTATATTCGTTAATCCACATCACATACTATAACATTTAATTTAATAAAGTTTACTCCTTGATGAGATTGATTCTAACTTTGACATTCGAGTATCTTAGAGGATATTGTCCCGGATTTCTCTTTCACGATTGTTATTGCATTATTTGTATTCTTCCTTGATTTTCATTCATACTGTGAAAAATACAGCCTTACAACAAGTATCACATAACAATTAAGTCAATTCTCAACATAATGAATTATCAAACATTTTTTATGACACGCAATTATCGTCTAACCTGTGCAGGGCACGGGTATTAAAACTAGTATATTACTAAAGTAAAGAACATTTGAAGCTGACGTGGCGCGCTGTAGATCCAGTATTTTGAAATGGAGCTCCCACAATTTTTCGCCACAAAATATTTTTTTATTAAATCCGTATATTTTAGAAAAACTAATTCTTAATTCTTAATTATAACAAATCCATTTGTTATTTGTTTAATCAATTAGCCGAATTTAACACTAATTAATTATTTTTGCTGGTTATCTCTTTTAACGTGAAACTAAATCCAACTCATTATATATATTTTATTAATAGATTTTCTAATCAATTTTGTATTTTTTATAAAAACTAATTTTTAAATATATATTTTTAGCTAATTCCAATCTCTATGGTTTTATTTTTTAAAATCAGCTTTTGTTTTTTTTAATTTAAAAATATCTTTTAATAAATCTTTTTTTTTAATTTAAAAAATTTTCTAATCACCTAATCTTTTAACAAAATCGGATTACGTAATTTTTCCTATTGTTAAATCCTTTTTCGATTTGTAATTTGACGTCGACAATCACCGTCAAACTTTTCACATTACAACTTCTTCGACTTATACTCTTTTCTAATTTTATACATATGCATTGATTCACTCAAGTCACCAAAAGTTAATCCCAAAATCTTTTATACTAAAATTCAACGAAATATTTTTTAAAAAATATCACTTAAAATTAATTCATTTAAATCGATGTTTCATTTAAAATAACGTTAGATTTTTTTTTGTTTAGATTTGAAATTTTCGTTTGAATATGCAATCTAACAAATTTAATTATTTTTTAATATAAAATTTAAATTAAATTTTAGAAATTTTCATTTAAATTTTATTTTGAAGATGATGATTTTAATTTTATATATTTTATTTAAAAAAAAATTGTTACTGGTTTTATATTTTATCCGGATTTGGCTAAATGTATTTTTATTTTTTGTGATCAATCTTTAATTTGACCAAAATTTTTATTATAAAACTCTACAAAATAGTTTACATATTAAAAGGAGTTTCAAATAAGGAATTTTTGAAAATTCGTTATTTGCATATTCGAAAGAATTTTAAAAAAAAATACAAATAACATTATCGTTTTTTAATCATCATTTAGATTTTTTTTTGAATAGTAACTAAATAAATTTTTAAAAAAGTTTTTTTTTAATCATTTTAGTTCTAATAAATTCTATCTTAAGTACTTTGTAAATTTAAAATTCAAATCTATAGTACATATCACAATATTGGTCACACAACTTTAACCTATCTAACCGAATCCAAACAAATATCTAGAAAAAAAAAACTACTAGCCGTACAAATCTAAATATGTATTTTTATTTTTATTTCTTAATTTATTAGTGTTAAGTAATATTTGTTGGGTTGTAAATTAAATTGTAGTTATTTTTAAAGAATATATTGAAGATCTAAATAATTCAATTTTTTTAATTTTTAATAAATCATAAGTCATATTTACTATTGAAAAAAAATAATCGATATTGATAACGGGTATGAAAACAAAATTTTTTTTTAAAAAAACTATATGTAATGGGAAATGAAAATTATAAGGAATGAAAAAATAACATAATATACATATTACTAATTACTTTTTATGTAAAATTCTTAGACAAGCCTTTAAATTTTTTTAATGTGATCAATACTAAAAAGATAATATTAAGGATATGTAGTAATAATTTTGATATGTTTTATTTAATAGTTATATATAAATATAGACTTTTATTTTGTAGTTTTCCTCAAATATTTGTAGAAAAATAATTTTTGTATTGTAGTTTGTTATATATAATTTTTATTATTATTTGTTTCTTCTGGAATATGACTATTTATACACTCTTTTTCCTAGAGGATATTAAAATATTATTTCTATGTTGTTAATAAAAAAATTTTTATATTAAATAATATCCAATAGTACATAAAAATAATATATATTTTTAGACATAACTCGCACAAATAATATATATTTTTAGACAAAACCCGCACAAGGTGCGGGCACCTAAACTAGTCTGAAAAACCAAGAAAAAAAATGCTTCTATCTGCAAGAAGAAGTCTGTGTACGCACGGTGTTGATATTAAAAAGGATACATCAACGCTAAGTGGTTGTGTTGATCTAACTCAACTTCAACGCAGAACGACAGCGTTTTACGGTTGGTTTATTTTCGGATTTATAAATGAGTTTATATGGATTTATAGTTTATTTTCGGGTTTATATTCCAACGAGTTTATATAAATAAATCATATAAGGCTTTTACTTGAAGTTTATTTTTTTTATCAAAATACATTCATGTCCCTAAAAAAATCGAAGAATAACATGGAATATCCGGGATTGAACAAAGACTATTGGAAAAGAACAAGGCAAAAATTGAGTTTTAAACAAAAATAAACTCATACATGCTAAAATAACCTTGGTGTGCAAAGTTTATTTTTGAGTGGTTTATAAACGCAAATAAACTCGTAGAGAAATAAATCAATTCCTAAGTAAACGCACCCAAAAATTAAACTTAGAGTTTATAAACTAAATAAAACACAAATAAACTATAAATAAACATGCCCTTTGTTGAATATGCCTTGAATTAGGATTATTTATTTTCGGGCCTTTTCTATTTTTAGCTTCCAAGTTTGAACCTGCCCAAGTATAAAACCTGTCAAGTATAAATCTGGCAAGAATAAACCTGCCAAATTATAAACCTAATGGTTTTGTTCATATATATTGTAGGGTTCTCTTAGTCTCCTATCATTTGAAAATCAGATCATCTGAACATTTGTTCATCTGGATAACCTAATTATCATTTGT
Organism: Fagopyrum tataricum; assembly: GCA_002319775.1. Classification (NCBI taxonomy): domain Eukaryota; kingdom Viridiplantae; phylum Streptophyta; class Magnoliopsida; order Caryophyllales; family Polygonaceae; genus Fagopyrum; species Fagopyrum tataricum. The sequence continues at coordinate 2,188,812 of CM008285.1, read as the reverse complement.
TCATCTAGGATAACCTAGTTATCATATGTAATCTTGGATAACTTAATTATCATTTGTTTATCCTCTCATATGCACTCCGAAACTCCTCAATAAAATTCTCTTTGAAAAGTGGAGGTAGCCTTTATTGGGTGAACCACTATAAACAGGTGTGTTGTCTTTCTTGTTTGTTGAATTTTGTTCTTTCTCAGTGATTCCGCACAACAAACTAGTATCAGAGCTTTGGGTTCTTTTGTTTTTATGTTATTTGGGAGAAATATGTCTTCTTTCAACATGACGCTCGACAAGTTCAGAAGGAGAAATAGTTTCACCCTGTGGCAAATAAAGATGCGAGCGTTGCTAAAACAACATGGCTTATGGGGCCGCAGTCAAGGAAGAAATCTGATAAGAAAAAGGGCAATGCTACTGAGATGACCACTAAGGAGGATAAGGCGCATTCGGTCATCATGTTGTGTCTCGCAAATGATGTTTTATGTGAGGTTTCAGATCGTGATACCACAACTAAACCGTGGTTGAAGTTGGAAAGCCTCTACATGATGAAGTCTCTCACCAACAAGTTGCTTTTGAAGCAACGTCTGTTCAACCTGCGAATGCAGGAAGGTATGCAACTTCGTGAGCACTGAGACCAATTGAACATAGTTCTTCTAGATTTGCGTAATATTGATGTTAAGATTGAGGACGAGGATGTTGCGTTGATTCTGTTGGTATCTTTACCGTCGTGATATGAAAACTTTGTTTAGTAATTTGTTGTTGGAAAAGATACGATTACTCTAGAAGACGTAGGTCTGCCCTTTATACAAAGGAACTACGCCATAAGGTGACTGAAAGTGGTGTAGGTAGGGATGATAAGACATATGGTTTATATACAAAGCGGAGACAAGGGACAAGGAAAATCAAGGAAGAAGAAGGACAATAAATCGTCTTCTTCAACAGGTCCTAAGTCAGATGACGTCTGCAACTACTGTAAGGAGAAAGGGCATTAGAAGAACGAATGTCCTAAGAAAAAGAAACCGCAGGATTTTGGTACTGCAACATTTGTAGAAGATGATGAGGAAATTGCTTTGGTTGTTGTTGGACACTGACAAGCGTATTTCCTAAGGTCGTTATTATAAACTTATCAAGTTAAATCCGAACTTAATACTAATCAATGTATAGTGATTAAGTAAGGGTCGAACCCAAGGGAGTTTTATCGAGTTTTAATTATTTTAAATATTGATTTGGTAACAATTGGGGGGGGGGGGATTTGGATTGAAATAAAACAACACAAAGACAATTATAAAGTTGGTGAAAAGTTGATTTAAAGAACTACACTAGGTTAGATCTTAGCATACACACTACTTGGTTGATTCTTTTTATAAGTTGTTCACCGATGTTCTCATCTCGATCGTAGATATGTGTTAAGCCAACCGACATTAACACAACTTAACTAGTTAGTTAATCCGTAAACCTACAAGATTAAACCACAAGTTAGCATTCTAATAAAGATAAAGAGATATAAAGAAGAATAAAACAACCCGTTAAATCTTTCTTTATAGTTATTTTTCTTTTTCTTAGATAATCGCAACCAGTTTTTACCTATGGGTTTGCTACTAGATTAAGGACCCGAACCCGGAATCAATTAATCCTAGCATTTTGCATGCATTAGTACACTTAAGGTGATCAATCTAAGTGGATAAAAACATGCAAACATAATTTAAAGATCAAGGAAAATAACACAAAGGATAATGAACTTAAACTTATATTAGAAGAACTTACAACCAAATAGTAATGTAGCTTCAATCAACCCAATGTAGCCAAGGGAGCTTAGAAACTCGTTACAAAAGACACTAGGAAATATAGAGGTTTTTGTGTGGAAAGTGAGATGAAAATAGCTATAGCCAAGGACTCTATTTATACTACAAAATGCATTAAAAAGGAGTAAAGAGGCTGTGCAAACTGCCACCATTAAGAATGGATTAAAGTCTGTGCAAACAACCACACTTAAGGCCATAAAGCCGACGAAAACAGCCGAGTAGAGTCCTCTGACGCTAACCCGCACCCGCGGCCAAGGGCGCCGCACGGGCGGTTTAGGAAAAAACGTTTCATCTTCTTCTTGGCCGCAGGGGCGGCTCGTCACACCCGCGGGGGCGGGTCTTTAAAGGCTCCTTGAAACGTCTGACTCTTTAACTTCGGGCGTTTCTAGTGAAGATCCGCAAGCGCGGCCCAGAGTCACCGCGGGGGCGGTGACACTGGATCTTCGGCTTCACAAGGCCGTTGGAGAGGGCGATGGGGCGCCGTCTTCGCTTCTTCAGGATGGGTCACCGCAGGGGCGGCCAAAGGCGGCCGCGGGAGCGGTGACAGGCTCTTCTTGGCCGCGGGCGAAGATGCTGGCCGCGGCGCTCGTCATGGGACTCCAGGGTTGTCACCGCAGGGGCGGCCAGAGTCGGCCGCGGGGCGGTGACATGCTTTGTTCGGCGCAGGTGAGGCCGCTGGCTGTGGCGCTCAACAAGGGTGTCACCGCAGGCACGGTGACACTTCTCCGCGGGGCGGTGATGCACCAAAAACTTGTCTTCGTCTCTTTGCTTCAACTCCTAAGTGTTGCTAATACCTTCTTTTGCTTCATTTTGACTCTTTTATCTAGATCAAGGCATTAGTAACATAATATGACTCAAAAACATAAAAACGACTCTAAAATCAACCTAAATTGATAGTGATTTCATCACCTATCAGACACACTTATCAAAACGGTATGTGAGTTCTTGATTCCGGAGGTTCCTATCACATATGTCCTAATAGAGAGTGGTTCGAAACTTACAAGCAGGTTGATGGTGGCAGTGTTTCCATGGCCAACAGTTCTCTCTGCAAGGCGGTTGGAATTGGCTCGATGAAAATCAAGAGTGGAATTGTTAAGGGAGTATAGGGAGGTGTCTGATGCAGAGTTCCGAAAGCCAAGGTTTAACAGGTGGGTACGGAGGGCTAGATACCATGCCCTCGGAGCCTGCTTGAGTCTGTAGATGGCCTTGTGGAGTAGGCAGACATGAGATGGGTAGGTGATGTCGACAAAGCCCGGTGGTTGGAACATGTACACTTGTTTTTTCAAGGAGCCTTGAAGAAATGCATCATTGACATCAAGTTGGCGTAATGGCCAGTGATGAGTGAAGGCAAGGATCAAAATGAGACGCACCGTGGCAGGCTTGATCACTGGGATGAAGGTGTCACTATAGTCAACCCCAAGGCGCTGGTGAAAGCCCTTAGCCACTAGGCGTGGCTTGTGACACTCAATAGATCCATCACTCTTGTATTTGGTCCGGAAGACCCACTTGCACCCGACAATATTGGTGGCTTGGGAGACAGGGACAAGAGTCCACGTATTGTTCCACATGAGAACATCATAATGAGTCTGCATGGTTGCATGCCATACTAGAGTTGCCAAGGCTTGCTTGGTAGTGCGAGGCTTAGGGATTGGAGTTAGGGAGGCAGCAAGGTTGAGTTTAGCTTTTGGTTTGTGGATATTGTTGTGTGGCCGGGTGACAATAGTTCGAGGAGGGTTAGGGGCGGGTGATGATGATGAGGGTTGTATGTCACGGGTGGTCATTGATGGTGAGGATGAAGAAGAATGGAGTCTTTGATGTTCGGTTGGAAGTGCTAAGTTAAGCGTTTCAGAGGTGGAGGATGTAGGGCTAGGTGATGACGAGAGTTGTAGTGGGCCAATGGGCTGAATTTGCAGGGAGATAGAAGTTGTCAATGTGGGCTTAGAGTGTTGATGGGCTGATAATGTTGGAATGAGTGTTGGATAGGGAAATTGATCTTCGATAAACTTCACATGGCGAGATATGTATAGCCGATCCGAGGAGGGGTCGAGGCAATAGTAAGCTGATTAAGTTGGTGAATATCCCATGAATACACAAGGGATGGATTTTGGGTCAAGCTTGTGACGTGTATATGGTTGAAGCCATAGGTAACACAAGGAGCCGAAGTTACGTAGTTTGGTGTAGTTTGGTTCTTTAGCAAATATTTTCTCAAATGGGCTGATATTGTCAAGGGTCGGTGTTGGTAAGCGATTGATCAAGTAAGTTACAGTGGTTAGGGCATGGGTCCAATATCAAAGAAGGACGTGAGACTGAGTAAGCAAAGCAAGGACGGTCTCTATTAGATGCTGATGACGTCTCTTAGCATACCCATTGTGTTCGGGAGTTCGGAGTGGGCTCGTTCGATGGGCTATTCCATGATGCGCTAGATAGGTTCGAAAGCTAATAAACTCACCTCAATTGTCAGAGAAGAGGGTTAAAAATAGTGTTGTTGAAGTGTTTTTCCACTAAATTTTTAAACCTAATGAAAACTTCTTTGGTATCCGGTTTTTTTTGAAGAGGATAAAGCCAAACATATTTGGAGAAATGGTCCACAAATATGACATAATATTTGTAGTTGTCATAGGAATGTATTGGTGATGTCCAAACATCCGAATAGATTACTTCAAGTGGTCTAGTAATAACAAGAGTTGACGAGGAAAACGATAACTTGTGACTCTTATTAGTTTGGCAAGGATTACATGAATCAAAAAACTTCGGAAGCTTTAATTTAGTGGATAGAATATTAAAAAATTTGGTCGATGGATGACCAAGTTTGCGGTGACAAAGTGAGGATGAAAGGGTGGATGTGAGCACAAGTGGGCGTTGTGGAGATGCAATCGGAACTTCATAGAGACCATTCCTAACTTTGCCTTCCAGTAGGGTTCAATTGGTGTGAAGATCCTTGACACAAAAAGTTGAGAGTGAGAACTCAATAAGTGCATGTTTATCATTAAATAGTTAATGTATCAAGATAATGTTACGATACATTTGAGGTACATGTAGCACATTATTAAGATGTAAGTGTTTAGAGGGAGAGCGAAGGGAAGTTATGCTAGTGTTTGAGATTGTTAAACCTGAACCATCACCGATTATTATGTCATCTGAGCCATCATATGGGTAGTGAGCGGAGAGATTTTGTAGATCAGTGGTGATATGGTGCGTGACACCGGTGTCATTGAACCGGTTGGTGTCGGGAGTAGGGAGAAGGGTGGAAGTGTTTACTTGATGAGAAGGAGATTGAGTGTTGGTGTTTCTTTCTTGGCGCGGAGGTAGATGGATGGTAGGATGAAGACGCTGAAAGGTAGTGCAGCGAGACAGAAAGTGTCCAACTACATTACACCATTGGCATTTGCCAATGTATGGTTTGGAGGGAGGGAGGGAAGAGTTGGTAGGGGAAGATGTATTAGTGGTGGTGGTGTGAAAGGAGGTTCTTGTTGTGGGATTGGCGACTGCAGGGAAGTTGTTGGGTAGAGGTCTATGACGAAGGGATAATTCCCTGTTAATGAGTTTTTCCATAAGTTCATTGAAGAATATAGGGGAGTCTCGGGCATGAACAACATCAATGTCCGATTGATAGTATGAGTCAAGGCCATCAAGGATCTGATCCGTGATGTCCTCTTCATCCATTGGTTTGCCAAGCATGGCTAGGTCATTGACGGCCCTCTGGATGGACTACATGTAGTTGACGACAGAGGAAGAACCCTTGGTGAGATGACGAAGTTGATCCTTGAGTTGTTTGATGTGTCCGCAGGTAGGATTGGAAAACGTTCTGGCGAGGATGTCCCAAGCAGCTTTGGAAGTAGCAGCATTGTTGACTAGGTGAGTGAGTGATGGTGAGATTGTGCCCAATCTCAAGTGATCCTAAGATAGAGAAAGAAGATTATATGGAATGGCAAGAGAATAATGTACATAAGGTAACTATATAATATATTATGGATATAGAATTATAGGGTTATTTTATTGCCTTATCAAAGTAAAGATGACCTTTATGGTTATGTAGAATGAAGGAGGTGGTGGAAGAAAAAAGTGTAAGTGTCTAGGTAGAAGCAGGTACAATGAACATAATCACTTTGTGTTCTTGCAAACGTAGAGTCTATGCTCATCTCTTAGGATTTGGTTGAAATTAAATTGAAGGCCCATCTTCCTTTTTTTTTATATACAAAGGTAAGTGAAACAAGGAGGGTCAACATCTAGTAGTTGGCATTCCTTAGGTATCCTTGGGGATGGGGCCTTCAACGTCTCGCGATAGGATCTCACCATCTTGATTCACTTTATGTCCAAGATAAGCGAGTTATGCGACAGCGTTGATTTCCCTAAATACATGTTGTACTCGAACTTGTGTACATCATGAAAGCAAGATGGAGATGTCAAAAATTATCATATCTAATTCTCAAGGCGGTATCCAAATCTAATTGATTGAGTTTTAAAAATATAAGAAAAAAGTTGGAAAGGAAAATGTGGTCCACTCTTCCACTTTTTTCTTATCTATACGAGGTATTAGTATTAGTAGCGAGTATATTACTATTCTTATCTCTTAATGAAGAAAACTGAATAAAGGATGATTTGCTTTCCTACCACTTGTCACACAACTTCCCCGATCTTTTTCCTTTAATTTCTATATAAACCAATACCCTTGCAATGGGTCCTTTGCAATTCTCACTCAATCAAGAACCAATGGTACTAGAAGCAATCAAGGATCGTGATTCCGCCGCCCACTCTTTGGACCATTGGGTCAAGAAGAAGCGCTCAAAGCGTCCCCATCATGAGTGGGAGGAGTCGGAGGACAATCACCTTGCTCTTTGCTTAATCATGCTTTCCCAAGGCGTCTCCAACCAGTCTCTGCGTCAACCACCCAAACTCGGCTACAAGTGCAGCATTTGCGGGAAGACGTTTGGATCTTTCCAGGCTTTGGGCGGGCATAAGGCTAGCCACCGCAAGAAAACCACCGCCGACGAGAAATCATCTTCGGTTGTTGGAGCAACGGTTACTTCTGGTGGTAGGACCCACGAGTGCTCAATTTGTCATAAGGTTTTCCTAACTGGGCAAGCCCTTGGAGGCCACAAGCGCTGCCACTACGAAAGGCTCATAGGAACCGCTGCCAATACCAAAATCGAAAGCGCGGAAACTATTACTACAACCACCTTAGAAGGAGTCGGGTCAACGGTCACTCACCATGGTTTTGACCTCAACAGGCTCGCTATGCCCGACTTCACCCCGTCTTCAACGTTGACTTTGCCTAGAAAAGTCGGGGAAGAGGAAGTTGAGAGTCCACATCAATTGAAGAAGCCTCGTTTAATGCTCCAAAACAAAACAAGTGTTCAAGATTGAATATACATATACTAGTGTTGGATTTATTCCTTTGTCTTTTGGTTTGGTTATGTAAATGCTAAATTGGTCTTACAATTTGTACAATCACATAAAATAAATGACTTATGAATTCGATTAATTGAATTGTAACAACAACAATTAGTGTTATATTGAATTGATTCATTGATTGAATGACTTTAACACATTTAAGCTCATCCTTAACCGAATACGGTTGGGTTTGGGAATCGGGTAACCATTACCTAAGACAAACTCTTGCACGTAACATTTACTCTCAATTCAATCTCACTCCTTATTCAATTGCAAAGTGTGGACGCATCAACTTCTTCCTATTTCAAACAGATTTGCCTTGCACCTTTTTTTAAAAATAATACTCCCTCTTACCTCCGTTATCTTTAAAATTTTCTTTTAGAGTTTTACATATATACTAAGGAAATTTTGATTGTACCAAAATGCCCGTATTATTTGTCTACAACTTAATGAATAATGTATCTTATTATTGTCCAAAAAAAAGAATCGAAATATGAACAATCAAAGTTAAATGAATCAATTAATCAAAATAAAGAGGCACACTTCGTTTAAAATAGCTAAAAAGGGACAAACATTTGTTAACAAGTTAAAAGGCTAAAAGGACAATTATATATATTAACAAAGGGAGTATCAAATTTAAAGTACTTATAAATTCACAGTATAGGATTATTCATTGAATTAAAATCAAATTAAATTTATTTTTTTTAAGTTAAACAAAAAATTAGAGTAAATAATATAAGCCAAACAAAATTAATATAAGGATCATGCTCTCTTTACAACCACATGCTTCACACCAACTTTAATTCGGTAGGTGGTCAAATTGGGTGTTTCATCTATTGATGAAAGAGAAATATAAAAATAAATATGTTCCTATTTTTACGACCGATCTCAAAACAACCTAAAAGCCTTTACAATTCACAAAACTAGACTTTTGTGTATTTAATGACTCCCAATCCATTCCATTTACGTCACTTCCAAAATTCCAATATACAAAAGAAGTTCAAGCACGCCCATATTTTCGAACTGGACCTCTTGGATCCGAATATGGGAGAATCAATAGTGGAACTCAAGATCAATAGAAATGTTAATGGTGGCATTAGTGGTGTAGCACATACTGGAGTACACGGAGTAGCCAAATCAAGTACTTGAGTAAGTTCTCGTGGATGCATTTTTTCCTCTCATGATCCGTTTTCTTAGTCTACAAAATTTGCCTTTTGCTTCTTTTTCATTATCATTCTTGTCAATCCCTCTACTTTTTTGGCCATAATAGCATGACTTATCGGCTTATTTCTTTCTCTTTTATGTTTTGGAGATCTACTGGTTAGTTTATGACATTGCAAACATTCTAGGTGTGTGCGGAGATACAATGGAGTTGTTTGCCACAAAATGACCTCTACACAATAAGGTTATCGTTGTAGTCAAGGATGAATTGATTGAGATCCGAAAGTGAAGACACAAATTCTTCGGCAAATGTGGCGACTGGGGTTGGCTAGACCCCACCCGGCCAACCAACTAATCCTTGTTCATCTGGCACATGACCACTAGTCAAGAGCAAGCATTTCACGAAGATTTTTTTGGACAAGTTGATCGATTGGGCCCACACATTTTTTTCGACGTCTATCTTCTATTTTTTTGAGCTATCTTTTAGCTCGGCCATTTGGACGTTTACTTTGTAATTATATATTTTAGACAAACTTTTTCTTACTAGAAGATAGGATTTAAGTATTTAATGAGTTTGTTGGATCTTAGCAAACCCTAAGAGGATTAGGTTAGATATCCTCCCTATAAATAAGGCTTTAAACCTTAGAGGTTTTTTTTAAAATTCTGGTTCCATTCGAGAATTTCGTTACACGATGCTTGTATTTTTCAAGCCAATCGACAAATCCCTTTGTGGCCGATCGAATGCCCTCCAGTCTTCTCTTCACTTCACAACACTCCGTCTACGTCTTTTTCACCGACTGCGTCTCTGACTTCGTGTGATCGGTGCTACTTCGTACCTTTTGTGTGTGTATAGCCGAAATTGAATTTTGAAAAAGTTAACCAACTATAATATATATATAGAGGGGATTAAACTACGAAAATATGTACTTTATTTTATCGTCTCCGACCAAGAATAGATAAAGCAAAAAAAATATTTGTTCCTATCTAAACAAAGATCCTAAGATACACTATCGCTGGATAGATATATCTTTCTAAGGTACACTTTATAAAAATAGATAAAGGTCTTCCATCAAATCTTATCCAAATATATAAAATATGCTTCCAAACATAGAAAATATGATTTCCAAGATTACGGTAGCTTTTACTTAATTAATATACATTAAATGTATAAGTGATCTACATACATGAACATTGTAAAAAACTTGAAAACAAACACTCATACTCCTCCATTGTTAGTTTCCACTGTATCTTGGATAATGTTGGAACGGTATGATATGCGGATACGGAACCTACAAAAACATGCAAGTTTTGGTAAAATAAATTTAAATTATGGTATACATTCATGGGATTATATGTTTAATTTTTCCTTACTAGCTTGTAATACCTAGAGTGGAGGGTTGACAGTCAACTTAGGACGGATGACAAACTGATACTATTCACATGTGACAATAAAAGTATCTATCGGTTAACATTATAAAATAATATGTTTATCAAATTTCACTAAAATATTAAAACAAATGATTATTTTACTATAAAATAAATATATTTTTCTTTTTATTATACATTAATAAGAGTTGGCTACTACAATAGTGTAGTGACAATTTTACCCCTATAGTTTGTGCAAATTATATGGATGCCTTTCTACTGAAAAACCCTACATGTGTCGGCCTTAAGGCCCTTAACCACTAATGTTCATACGTGTTCAACATTTCATGCCTCCACTGCTGCTCGTTGTACCTTCTTCCGACACCTCGCCCACCTGCTTTAACAACTTCATCGTTTGTGTTGCCTTATTCATCAAGGCTCATATCTCCTTAAGAACTCTCAACTCTCTCTTCATTCTCTTTCTTTAGTCTTCCCTCTCTTTTCTCGAATTCCTTATGCAAAAAATTGGAATGCCCTCTAGTTCTATTCATTATCGTTTTGATGTCCTAGGGTTTCTTTTGTTGTTTCCCACTCTCAACTCTATAACATTGCCTTATGGCCTACGCGACCGAAGACGCCAAGGATATTAAGAAGCTCTTCGAGTTCGGTGAGCACATCAATGAAGCCAAGGACAAGTCTCAGGTTTGTGTCTTTTTTTTCCGCTTTTGGTCTTAGTGTTTCCCTAAGTTTTTAGGGTTCCTTTTGCTTTACGTGTTTATATTGTGTTTGTCAGCTCTGTATTGATGATTGTTGCTTTCATTTGTCTCTTTCCGTTTCTCTCCATCTGAAACCCTAGCACCACCCGACGTCTATTGGTTCGTCATCTATTCTCTCAATCACTTGTGCAACGATTTATGTCGGTTGTCTATCAAACTTGACGGTATGCTTGGACTTAGAGTTTATACTTTTTTTAGTTTTTGCACATAATTTTGAAAAAAAATGAAGCAAATTTCGAATGAAATACTCAAGATGGATCGACAGTCTCCACCGACTCCCGACCTCTCAGGCAAGCTCTTCAACCTCCTCTCTCCTTTCGATCGGAGTCTGGATTACTGATATTTGATAATGTTTTTTCCTATGTAAGTACTTCCCTATTTTTCTTAAATGTTGCTTATGATTTCATCTTTTTAATATGTAGGTTATGTTGATTTTTATCTGATTAATTGCCAACATTTGTAGTCTAATCGGATTAATGCACTAAAAGAAAATGATTGTGCTTCTATGTTGATTATCAAGTATTTATTTACAAACTCTTAGTGTTTTGCTCTAATTTTGATCTATGCTTATTCTTCTTGGAGTTTTTACATGGATGAAATTTTATCTATGAACCAAGTTGATGTCATTGATGAATGACTCTTGTATCTTTCAATCCCTTGATAGCTCCTCCAATTATGGGATTTATTGTCAAACTTTTTTCCTGGATACTGCAACGTCGGATCATGGGTAGTATTCTTGTGTATATACTAAAGAGGAAACACTAAATCTATCAAGTACAATTGTAGATTGTATATCAAAGAACACCCCTTCCGGCCATACTCACTGAAAAACGGTGAATTCCACTCAATAGATGCTCAATGGGCGGTTAAGATCTTCTGTATCCTTTCTTATTTGTATCCTTGTATCTCTATCACGTGAATGGTGGGATTTATATTATTTATTATTTTTCTCGTAAAGCATTAAAACTTAAACCCGTATTTATTTAGTCTCGACCAATGACATGACAGGGATACATGTATCACTGGTACAGAAGATCTCAACTGCTCAATGGGTGGACCGTGGATCTATTAAAAAAGTTTAAAAATTAATATGCCACGTTAAATGAAACTATGTTAGGTAACACTTCTAAACCTTGGATCTTAGATAACTCAGCTTTATTGCATATGAAAATTACATATATACACGTTGATACAACATGATGATTTAAAAGTTATCATGCTTTTTCAAAAACACCCGTAGTAACCTTGATTATACACATTGAGTTTTTTGGATTTAGTTTGAACAATGAAAATACATAATATACTTGTTGATAATCTACTTTTAAATTTTATCTAGCAGGAAAGAACATTGATTGGTACTGATCCTTATCCCTGAATTCAATCACTACTTGAGAATGGTTGCATAAAATATTTATGAATAAAAAATTTCTACTTAAAAAATACCGACTTGAGGATTCAAATAATTAACTTCAAGAACATTATGGGTGAAAATATCCACGAGGTCTGAGAACAATTTAAGGACTTCTTATACCAATATCCATCTCATGGACATCCTATGGTTAGCCTAATACAATCTTTTATTTATTTTTTATTATCAAGTATTGATAGCATTTCTTGATTTATGATTGACTCTTATATAATCATTGACGAGGGTTGAAGTGTGAACCTCAAATCTCGTAAATACTTACAAGACCCGTTATAATATATGAGTCAGGATTGAACACATGGAAGGCGATGTCTTGCTTCGACAAATTAATAAAGAAACTATAATCGACAAATAAAATAAACTAAATATATACAAGAAGTAAATAACGTAAATTGAAACCATACATCAAAGGCTGGTTAGGGTGGTCGACTGGGTTCAAATGCGATTTCGAACAAAAAATAAAGAGATAAATAACTAGAGATGAAATTGGAGTGAAATGCCTAAGCCTGATCGACCGACCTTACTGATAGGTTATGATCGACCACCTCGTAAAATAACTTAAAAAGATAAGGGAAGAAAAAAAATGAAAGTTTGGATATTTATATGATTCGAAACTAATCATATTGAAGGGAGAAAACAAATAGTAAGTATCAATAAATAAAGCAATTTAAGAACCCAAATCATTACAACATGCACACAAAATGGATATCAATTGACAATTCCATAGATTGAATGTAAGTCATAGTTATGTGGTAGACAACTTTGTCCGATTTTCATGTGGTTAGATTGTTGTGTGACATACATCAATTGTTATGATCCAATTGTTTGTAGCTTACCCAATAAATTCTTATTCTTCACATCGAACTTAGGTATGAGTGACTCAACACTTGCATTTTGCCATCAACACCTTGAAGAACATATAGAAAATGAAGATTTCAAACATGGATCTCGCATTTTACATGGAATAATCCAATAACTCCCATAACTCATATAGATAATACATCTAATACATATAATCAATTCAAAATCATAGATCAATGCAGTCAGACTCTCCCGACCCTATAAAAGATGAGAAATAGGCAACCATACCTGAACAAAACGCAAATGCTTTATTAATGACATAAAAATGAGCCAGTCGAGCGACGAGGAGGGGTCTGGTCGAGCGACCGTACAAAGAAAAAGGTGGAAGAAATGTGTAAATTACAGAAGAAGAAGAAGAAGAAGAAGAAGAAGAAGAAGAAGAAGAAGAAGACGAAGAGGGGTCTGGTCGGCTGACTTGTATGTGGTGATCGGCCGGTCACTCTTCAACCTCGAGCACATATTCGTAACTTCACTTTCGGATCTCAACCAATTCATTCATGACCTCAACTTCTTTGATAGTAGGAAAAACATTCTTGTGTCAAAAGAATATTATTTGCAAAATTATATACCACTAGGAATTATCTTGTGATAAAAGGGAATGACTTGTAAAAGTACTAAGTACTAAAGGCATTGCATATTGTGATGAAGTGATTTGAGTTGAAGGGAAAGAAGTTGCAAGAAGGGTTGTACAGTTACACTACATCGAACCGACTAATGATGTTAGTTGCCTAAACCTTGTTTACTCGATTGACCCGACTTTATTGTGTCCACAGTCAAGTCAACTAAGAGCTATGCAAATTTCTAGTTCCCATATTTCTATCATTGTATGACATAAATTATCCATCGATCTCCCTTTACTAATGTTTCATGGCCACATTTCCACCTATAAAAACTCTATTGATTTATGTCATATTGACATGAAATCCCGTAGTGGAGACCGAGAATGCTTTGGTGTCGAACATTTAAAAAAATTAAATGTAACTTGGTCACCAAGGCTGACGTAGTGGATTAGGATCATTCAAATGTCTATTCAACAAGTGACCTAACAATCAAATTATTTGATTTGATTCGTAAATGACATAATTAATAGAAGTTATTGAAATGGTTCTCAACGGTCCCCTTGCCTAATTCGATATACCTTATTATCAACGCCTAGAAATATGATGCTAGCACAACAAGTCAAATCGTTACAATATAGGATTTTATCCAGCAAATGATGCTTTTTGTGTCATACCCACGTCGCGCCGAGAACTAAAACCCTTCGTCCATAAAGTTTGGTCATACAAAAGGAAACAATTAATCAATCAGTCTTACAAAGATTACGAAAAACCTCTCTATCCTAATCGATGGTATATAGTTTGCATCTTACTTTGACAAGATGTATAAGTTGCATAAGCCATTCAAATGATAATATTCCCAATTTGAGGACTTGTAAGGTGGCCTTCTACCCCGGGGGTTTTCCATCAATTTTGTGTCTTTTTTAACTTTTAGGACTAAGCTAGTACCAAAACTCTAGCTAGAAGCTGAAGAACAAGATTCCCGGGCTTAGCATAGCATCTATCGAGGAAAAGGAGATGATTCCTAACGTGTGGTTAATGTTGTCTCATGCCATTGCTCATTTGCTCTTGGACTTTCACTCTAGTTTTTTAGTACTGGATTCTTCGTATGTTATCCACTCTTGTTCATATATTTTTTCATATGTCATCATTACTGTTAATCAAATGTTCCTAATTTACCTTCTTTTTCACTCTCTTTTTTCATTTCTAGGTTGTTCATTCAATTAGTTGCGTACAAATAAAGTTACATAAATATCAACCTAGGGTATTTGGACATGAGTTCAAATTTAATTATCCTTATTGATATACTTTTCAAATGATTTTGAGTCGGTATTCTTTACAAAGGCAATTGGTTTTGCTTCCGAAAAGAGACACGAAGGGAGGAGGAAAAATAACCCCTCTCTATATATATATATGAACTAGAGCTAATATTTGGGTTTCGGCCGGATCCAGACCAGACTCTTTTTTTATATGTACAGATCTGGCAGGTCTCGGGGTTTAGTACATGTCCTTGCCCGTACGTCAAGCCGGACTGGGTTTTTCACCGGGTAATCGGATTCACTTGGATTAAATCTCTAAATCCTTATGCAAATTTTTATCTAGCAGAAAACCACAATCTTTCACTATCTTGATTTGGTCTCCAAATACTTTTTCACTATTTTGATTCTGATATGATGTCCAAGGAGCCCAAGTTTCATTCTTCACTTGTGTTATACAAGTATTATGTATTCTCGGTCTCCACTTTCAACATACTTTCGTATGCTAGAAATGTTTTCATAGAGTGTGATACCCGGATGCACTTGGTTTGTTGAGGTGATTATAAACTATAAGTCTAAGAAAATAAGGGCTACTTAGAAAAGTGATGGTTTCAAAAAAAAAAAGAAAAAGTGATTATAGAGTGAGGGTTGCAAGTCTACATTATCTGAATATATATACAGCAAGTATACAGCCAATTCAGATATCCAATCATGATTTGAGCTGATTATAGAGTAACAGTTAAAATAATTACTAAATCAAAGACTGAGAGAAAGTGAGAGTTACTCATAGAATCAAAGATTTGAGAGGAGAGTGAGGGATGTTCAATGGATAGGGAGGATTTGAGAGGAAAACCACAATTCAAAAAAGTGAGGAGACGTAGAGGAGAGTGAGGATTGAGGAGAGGCGAGAATACGCTGGGGAGAGTGAGAGGTGATAAGAGTGTGAGGATCTCCCGCTAAGAAGCGGAGTGGGGGCTAGGGTTTAGTTTGAGGGACGAATTGAGGTCGGCGGCCTCGATTCTTCTTAGGGTTTATTCATCTGAAATATTAATTATTATTTTTTATAAAAAAAAAACGGACCGAACAAATAGCACGATCGAACTTTACACTATGTTCTCCGGCCCGTTTTTTCGGACGGACGGACAGGACGGTCAGCCCGAAATGTATCAGATCTAACTGCAAGTATGCAGCCAATTCAGATTCACCCCATTAACTGCAATTATGGATCAGATTCACCCCATTAAGTACCACTTACACGTATGCCTTGAATAGTTGAATTGGACAAGAAAATCAAAGATTATAATAGGGAGTGCAAAGCTAATGCCTCTTCCACATATATATATATATATATATATAAAATATGGATAAATAAGTGGAGGCATAGAGTCAATATATGCGAAAACGCGAGAGTGGCAGCGCCCAAAGTTTGGAAGTTAGGTTGCTAAGAAACTGCCAAGTATTAATATTTAATTAAATAGTGAATTAGCATGGAAATCGTCATCAAGCACACCTGATATTAATTTACAGTTTGTTTGGAGTTATGATTATGTAAGGTCTTACGAAACCTCAAGAAATTGACTATTCGTCTACTTGTCTTTTTGGGAATCTTATAATTACTCAACCTAAATTCTATATTCATGGTATAGGTTTCAAACAAAGATGATCATCAAGATCCGTGTAAATTTATCAATTTTTATCCAACTTTAATCAGATGAAAATACTACAGATATAATCATGAATATTTTATAAAAATAAACAAACCTTAAAACTTAAAATAATATAAAAATACAAAATACTTCACCTTTCATTTACATACTTGTTTAACATGTGACATGTCATGTATGTTAAAATTATTTGTTATACATAATAAAATTTTAAAATATAATTTTTTTAAAAATAATTAAATTTATTATTAATACGTATTAAACTACATTCGGTATAAACTTTGTTAATAAAATTTTTCTTGCACCTCACCTTTTATTGAATTTAAAACTTTATTAATCAATCATATTAATATGACCCATTGATAATGTCAATTGTCAAAATCACTAGAACGTGTGTTTATTAAATAATTATATGAATTAACATAATTTATTTATATAGGCATAAATATATGGTCATTTAGATTAAATCTTATTAATCAAATAATCCATCATGCTACTATATTATTCATTGAACTCCCTTGTGATTTTATTAACTGATAATATATTTTTTTTTGTTAAAACAATTAATGGTTTGCTTTAATTTAAATAATTGAGTGGATTAAAATACATATTGGAATTAATTTTAGAATAAAATCATACATAGTAGAGTAATTTGGAAATATAAAAAATCAGTTTGTTATAGTTATTTTTAAAACAATAAAAATCAAAAGATATTGATTCTATGAATTAGTTAAGACGAACTCCAGGTAAAAAGGATTAAAAAATAATTAGAAAAAAGAGAGAAGGTTTTTAATAAGACTATTGACTTTGTAAACAAGTTCTCTTAACACAATGATTTTTTAAGAAAAAACTTAATTGATCTCCACGGAATAAAATATCGCCTCTTTCTTAAGTAATTCAAATAATCTACATGTACAGTTTTTACTTTTGGCCGATTATTGTTTTACCTTAGTACCTCGAACTATCTAGTATTCCTACTAGAGAAACAACTCCTAACACCCAAAACTTAACTACTCACAATGATAACCATCCGGTATATATTTTCTTCTTCTTTTGATTCTCTTTTCGACAAAGCTCTGTTTTCTCTCTTTTCTTAAGATATACAATTTGGGGTATGAAGAGGTAACTTGTGGCAACATGTCACGATAACAACTCAAAGTGGTTTGAGACTTGTATGCAAATTCCTTGACACAACAATTTATAACGGAAAATCCTACTTCGACCAATTAGTCTTAGCGGGATGAAACCTCCACCTATCTCTACAAGATTTTGAACATCTACTTGTATTATTGTGTTTGTGTTGTAACATTACCTTAGAAACTCGAACAACCTAAAACCCCCTAGAACAAACAAGTACTAGAACCAATCTTACCCACAATTAACCATCTCTCCGAAAGGTCCTACTCATGGCTTCTTGTTGGGCACAAACTACACTCTTCCTCCAATAAAAACTCACGGGTGCGGAATTAAACAAACAATACGATAACTCAAAGTACAATGGAAACTTGGAAACACGTTACCTTGGCATAATGATGTATTGAGAGACATCCTTAATTTGACCAATTAGTCTCGACGAGATGAAATATCACCTCTCTTTAGACAATTGTAACGCCTATTGTATTATTATTGGTTTTGACAAATGCAACTTTATCTTATGTTGATACTTTATTGCCAAAACAAGTATATTTAGGGTATCATACTATTATGATAACAAACAAATAAACAAGCAAACTAGAACATGCAAGGTAATTAGAGGTTTCAAAGACACGTGAAGACTCCAAGCATAAGCCGATAAGAAAAGAAATATTTATCAAAAGTCTTATAAATGGAAAGTTGAAGTAAGAGGAACTCAAAGTTAGAATATAATGTAAAATTATAATGTAAAAGAAAAACACATGTAATTAACTTGATAGAAATCCCTTAATTAGATCCTTTATTTTGGAAGTAGAATTGGGATTTGCCTCCTATATGCACAAGTTGTGGCATGTTGCCGCAAGTATCCTCTTACTTACCCTAAACTAGCGTAATATCCGCACATTGTGCGAAATTAAATTTTAATATGTATACATTATTATAAATAATTTAATATATAAGAATGCGGAAAATAAAATCACTTATTTATTATACTTTTCGAGTGTATTTCTCGTAGCATACAATCAATCCCTGTAAACGATGTTGTGATATGATTATATGAGTGAGATTACGTTTGTTTTATTCTTTTTTTTAAATATTTTTCTTACCATTTTTTGTTTGCAAATGTTAATCAATATTTTAATCTTTTTTTTTCATATTATAATTAATTGTGTTAACAAACGTTTTTTTATATCTGATTAACAAAATAATGAGGTTAAATTACACATATAAATTTTAGACCGATAATATGTAAAGGACTAAATAATAATAATAATAATAATAATAATAATAATAATAATAATAATAATAATAATAATAATAATAATAATCCAATTATGTGAACCCATTTTTTAATAATCTAGATAAATAACTTTTTAAAAAGATTTTGTTAGGCTTTGATAATAATTTATATTAACAACTTAAAATAATTAACTTTTTAAAATATTTTTTTATGCTGCGTTAAATCTGGTGCTGACACGTGGCAAAGAAGGGCTCTCCTTTAATACATATAAGATTCTAGATTCTTGAATCGTTAACCGCTAGTAACGAAATCGATACCAATTTTCTTGTAATTATAATAACTAAGCAATTAAATAATCACACAGATCTAAAAAACGATATTTACACTGAAAATTCTATTTAATCAAGTAATTAAATATGGTTAAAAACCAATGTGTTTCTAACACCAACTAGAAAGTGCTTTGAATAAGTTGTTTATCTTATATAGTAGTTTATTTGAATATAATGATATTCTATGTGAACCCGAAAGATCCCAAATTATGTTCACCTTTAAAATCAACTAATTTAAACAACTCAATGAAAATCTCTCAATTGTTGAATTGTGGAGTCTGATGTACTATATCCTAGATGGTTGCTTTTGCATATACAACTCGGCAAGGAGTTGGACAAAGAGTTGGGGTTTACCTCCCCTGAAAATTTTCCAACCGAATATATATATTTAATCATTAGGGATTTCTATCTTTTAGATATTATTTCCATATTTAAACCCACAATGAAAAGTTATCACAAAATATATTGCAAAATCCTAGTTTGATATTACCCCAAACCTAGTCACAAATTTGTGGTAAACTAGATAACCAATTCTAGTGTTCTATTTATCTCTTGATTGCATCTTAATCCTAACATAAGTCTTTCTTCTTTTCTTGCTCTCCGCTCCTTGTCTTCATTCTCCTCTAAAAATGCTCTTTCTAAGCCCCCCAGAGATGATTTTCTCTATCATACACATGGGTATACATATGAAAAAGGGAAATTCAGAAGATGTCAAAGTATGATGTTTCAATATTATCTCCTAATATCGTCAACTACCTCTTATTCTACATTAATCGATTGTATTGTACAATCAACAATTTCTTGCCTCTCTCAATCCATCTAAGTTATGGCTCTCGACTACAAATTACACATTGCACCTTTGGATCTCTATTTCATCAAATCGGAAATCCTCTCGTCCATCATAGTTACGATGATCTCATCAACTACATGGTGATTTTTGGCCCTTTATGCTATTTTTAGTAGATTTTCAATTGGAGTAGTTTGATCGAGCTATTTTTTTCATTTCAGTTTGGTCAAATTTCTAATCTATTTAAATGTTCTCTATTTTCAAAAATGTAGATTTTATTTGTTTGTTCTTTTTTTATAGTTATTGTTTCTCAAATCTCATCTATTATTGAGTTAACGTCTAAATCTAAAAACATCCGAAGAAATCGCATGTTCTTATTCTTTATATGTTTGATTCTCATTTAAGAGGGAGACTTTGGATGCGTTTGCTTAGTAATGAAATTAAAAGGATGAAGATTGTGGGGATGAAGATGGGTGGAATAATCCCCTTAATCTCATTTGGTAAGGGGATTAAGGAGATGAAGGGGATTAAATTGTGGACATTAAGGGAATTTTGATTATGAGAATTTTGTAATCCTATCGAACTTCGATTATGAGGATCATAAGGATTATTGAGCGTAAAATGTTTTTTTTTATCTTTTCCCAAGTTCATCCTTTTCATCTACAAAAATAAAACCCATAATCATATTCATTTTACCACACTCATTTTATTTAAATTTTATACTCATTTCCTCAAACAATGTCATCTCCTTAATTTTTCATGTATATGATTCTCTTATCTTTAACATCATCTACATAATCTTACATTACCAAACATACCTTTGGCTATTTTTGATAAGTTATCAAAAAAACTCAAGGAATGCGGTCAAAATACATTCACATGGAGAAAAATGAATTATAAAGGGATAATGTCTAATGTATAAGGTTGATGAGTTATGCCTCCAATGTAAAGACCCGAATTTTGAAAAATTCAAGTCGTCACTTGACTAGGGACCACACAGTGAGTCTTATTAGTTAGTCTAACAACATCTCATTTATGATCTTGCAACAATAAATACAAACAAATAATGAAAACATTCAACTATTTTTTACAAGTTCACACAACAAACCATGTACGTGCACGTGCACCCAAAATAACATCAACAACTTCATAGTTGTAAAACACACAACCGTCGTTCCTGCAAAATAACATATGTAAATGTTGCACACAAATAAGCGCAAACATTCACCAACAAGGTGAAACTCAATATAAACAAACCACATTTCGTAACTAACATCCTTGCACCATACGTATGAGCAAAAATACCTAAAACGATGTCAAAATAAACCGTTAGTTTAAGATCATAATTTTCTCCACGAGTGATTATATTATGCACACAATAACAGATGAAACACATCAACCTAGTCATACTATATGCGCATGCACTTATGGTCGGAACAATCATTTATATGCTTATTATAGGTCAGTGATACCATCTTATTATTCATTTGCACTTTGATTGCCCTATGAAGCAAGCCCTTATGTATGTACTCGTGATAGTTGGCATATCTTGTTCGCAACGGTCACATTCTCCGCTCCTAGTATTAAGGGAATCTCGGTCGTAACTCATAGAGTCTTATCGTCAATCCAGGCTCGCCCTTTCAAGCTAATACAACATTCTTATCCAAGTTTTATCGTCAATCAGATGTGAAGAGGATAACAGCCAAGCAACAAATAGAAATAGAGATAAAACATTCCATGATCCGGATCACCGCAACATACATATAACAGATTTTAAAAGGCAAATATACAATATTGAAAGTAAGCTAGGGTTGTGTAAAGACAACTTTGTTGATTGTCACATGTAGTTAGTTATTGCTTGCAACAGATCGATGATGTCATCATGATTCTAACGTACCCAAGACAATTGCCAATTCATCACATCAAATGACCTATAGAGGGACTACTCATGTAACACCCCAAATTTGTAGGACTCGGAGTGCTAATGGGCTAGGATCTCACAATGGATCCTGACCCTAGCTTGACAACAACTTCACTGAATCTTACAACAAGACATCAATAGATTAAAAACAAAACATAAAACTGATATATATATATATATATACATATCAAAAAGGTGATACAAGGTACTGCTGAGTACAAAAGTCAAAACATAAACCCGTACAACATAAATAACCCAACCACGATATCGTCCCTGTGTACGGAACCCTCAGCAGATCACCCCTCCAGATCACTCTGCAGTTCTCCTAACCTGCAAAGGATCTACAACACGGTATAAAACCGTTAACTAACTATACACATATATAAGAAGATGCTAGAGCACAAACACACGTCAATAATATTAACACATCATCATGATATCACACATTTACCCGGTTTATTATCTTTAATAAGTCCAACACTCGATCGTATAATAAATGTATATGAATATACGTGACACGAGGAATGTATATATAACCCTCGCCTCTGCGTGCAATAGCTAGCTGGAGTGGTATCAGCGCACTTTCCCGTATACCATATGGAGTGGTAGGTGCCCTTCCCGTATACCACAACTAACTAGCTTACAAAGAACTTCCCAGACTCCACTACGGGATGAAAGGTAAGTTGTCACAGCCACTACAATGGGCGGTCAATATAACATAGGTCGGTGACCATAATAACACATGCTATAAAGCACATAACACACACAACTCAAGCATACATCCAATATAAGGATAGTAGCTAAGTAAGTCCTATGGACTTACCTCGATCTCAGAAGTAACTTGCTACGAACAACTCTCAGAAACGTCCACTCCAAACTGGAAGACAACACAACCTATACAAGGCACACATACATATATATCACAATCCTATTACACAAATGGGTCACACCTAGACCCAAGTGATCCATAAGGATCAAGTCCAACTCGTAAACCTCAAAGCCGTAACCGGCATAACTATATCATACTCATCAACATCCGAATCCTAACATGGTACTAAGTTCCTCATACTAGAAAGGAAAGGAACTACCTAACTATAGGTAGTCCCGGGACAAGACGCACCTGCGTGAACTAAGGACGCAGGGGCGGAACGTAGGCAACCGCGGGCGCGGCGACACTCAGCCGCGGGGGCGGTGACACGGGACGCAGGTAACGCAGGCAAGGCGCTGGCGCGGGCACTGCGGCACGTCTTCCGTAGGGGCGGTGACTTCTGGCCGCGGGGGTGGCAACACGGCAGAGGCGATTTCTGCAGTTTCTCTTCGGCTCTTCCCGTGATCAAATAACGTCTACTCCCTTCCAGATTCATACACAAGCATAAACATACACATTTCAACATCACCCTATGATCAACACATCTAAACCTAAGCTAAGGAAGGAAGAACAAGAAAAAGAAACAAAGAAAGAAGAAGCAAGGGATACCTACCACAGCTGTGGCCTAGGCACGAACTGATCCAAGGCAGTATCTCCACTAGCTCTCAAGCTCAGCAACAACATCATACCACATCAACATCCACCAAAACCTACACAAACAACTCTTCCACACTAAGGAGAAAACAATAGCAATATCAAGTAGGAGAAAGGGAGAAGCAAGAAGAACGTAAGGGTAGCTAGGGAAGATGAAGAATGAAGAAACCCTTCATCCTAAGGTAAGGAAAGGTTAAAAAGGAAATAGAGTAAAGCATGGTCCAACGGTCAACAAAGCCGGTTGCAGCCGCTGGAAACCGCAGGCGCGGTCTCCGGAGCCGCAGGGGCGGCGGTCATGCCCGCGGGTGCGGAAAGGCCAATCTCGGCCCAAAGCCAATCTCGGCTATGGTCCGATCTCGGCCCGAAAGAATAGGGGTCTCACATCTCACACATACCTTAGAATAATAAAACAAAGTATTTTATTGATCTAAGGAGGAGGTTTCGTCTGACGGGGTAAGGGTCGTACAACTTACAAAGAGGGAATCGGCCGAAGGCTTTGTGAATGTGCGGAAAAGGAGATGTATAACCCCATGGCTGAAAAGCCTTATTTATAGGGTCCGGAAAGTGTCATGAAACCTAGAACCCCCTCGATCCTATCTTCTATTAAGATAGGATTGAATTTACCCGATCTCATCTTATTTTAAGATAAGGTTGGACTAAAAGATAACATAGAAACAAAGGAAACAAAATATGATGTTGATGCACGCATGTCGAGCAGGCCCGTCGTCCGACCTCTTGGGTCTAAGTTGTGGGTTCGGCTCATAATTGCTCATAGATCTTCCTTGCAACAACAGAAGGTTGTTTCCGGGGTCCATTGTAGAAGTGAGAGAGGGCCGTCGGACGATGTGGGTCCTAGTCAAGTACTTTATACTTTCTCCCGATGTTCTTCACTTCACTCTCGAGTTTCAGTCAATTTCTTCTTGACCTTGAATTCATTGACCGTAGAGAAGATCTTAGTGTGTATCAGGACATTTAACTGTAGATGTGTCATTTGTGCTCCGTAATTTCCTGGAATACATGCAATTGCATAAACGAACTAGTAGATCTCTAAAATAGGAATATAAGGGATATAGGACAAAATGATTTGTTTATTAAGCTCACATGGATAGAGAATGGAATAGAATGATAACTAAAAAAAAGACGTTAATTTGAGTGTTATCAGAGAACATTGTTCTCCTTGCAATTGATCTAACAAATCATCAATCCATGACAAGGGATACTTGTTCTTGATCATCACCTTATCAAATTTCTATAATAGATACATAACCTCAACTTATCAATTTTTCCCTTACGAATAACACAGGTGCTCCCCAAGGTGATACTTAGCCGAATAAATCCTTTATCTGTCAATTCTTCCAACTACTTATTTAGCTCAAGCTTTTTCACAGGTGCTATATTATA
Organism: Fagopyrum tataricum; assembly: GCA_002319775.1. NCBI lineage: Eukaryota > Viridiplantae > Streptophyta > Magnoliopsida > Caryophyllales > Polygonaceae > Fagopyrum > Fagopyrum tataricum. Next base: position 2,164,231 of record CM008285.1, on the reverse strand, counting down.
AGGCGCTTTAGATTTTGTTCTAATTCCATGCTTTATATCAATAATATAGTCAAATATCCTCATAGGCGGCAATCAAATTAGTTCATCTTGAAAAACATCATTAAGCTCACGAGCAATGACATCCATTTTATAGTGTTTTTTCACCCTCATTATTATCCATATCTATTGCATATATTGTAAATTTTCATGATATTAGAATTGAATATGTTGGTTTTGTACTTTTCCGTTGTCTACTTGTACTTTTATTGAAATACAAGCATCCGATGTCATATATAACACCTTTTGGAGCTAACTTGGTGGAATGCCCATGACAAACTAAGTTCTCCTTGTGATTGAGGAGGTTTCCATGAAGACCGGATTGGTTGAGAACCAAAGATAAGGAATCAAGTCAACAATGTCATAAAGTTTTTAGAAATATTAGCCTTGACCACCGTTTTGGACTTTAGTGCTAACTGCAAAGTTCTAGATCTTTGAAATACCTTCAAAAGTAAAACTTGTGGGTTATTTGGTTCCAACTACATTGATAAGAGAGTTGTCGGTGGACTCGACCGACCAACCAACCCAACTTGATCGAGACAATTTTTCCAATACATGATTGACTTATCTAGACGGTGATAATTTACAAATAATCGAGTCGGCTGACATCACTGATCAAGCCGATTGGTATCAAATCTTCGATAGCATATCCGGTTCTATTGTATATATCTTTTCTTTTATCCTTTATTTAAATTTTGTGCTATCTTTTAGCTCGAATTGGACATTTTTTTTAAACCTTTTCCAAGTAGAATTAAGGTAGCTTTTTCTCCATAAATAAGACATTTTAGCCATTAGGTTAATTATCCACTTTTTATTCAAATTCAAAATTTGCAACCTTCATAGACGTTGAACCACTAAACTTGGTTAACTCGACCGCTACCTATTTTTATTGACTAATAAAATAGAAATATTTGTAAGTATGTTTTACTAATTTCTCAATATATGATGATTATATGATTTTTATTGTTGTTTGTATATTTTGATTTGTCTTAAGTTATATATATTTTATGGTAGTCCAATTGTCATACAACGTAAAATGTAAAATTACGCGTAATTAATTTATAAATTTATGTATACTTTAAGGTGTTTGTTTACAAGAAGTGAAGAAGTGAGAGTTGGATGAACATATATCATTATTTGTTTTCAAGATGCAATAGCATGCTTAATCTTTAATTGAATTTCTACTATACATTATTGTGATGGTTCAGGTTTTGCAATTGTTTAATTAATCACTTTCATTTATTAAATGAAATTATTAGGTAAATTAATTTATTTCTTCTTATCGATTTACTACAATACCTGATAAATCGAATCTTAATTTCTTTTATAAAAAAGAACAGCTTTTGATGGTTTTAGTAGCTAGGAGTAAAAAGTTTGTACAAGTCCGAACCGAAATGATCGAAAAAGGTATGGTTGGTGTACGACCGATCGAACGGCTGCTATTTCATCGAAAGCTGGCGCGGAAACACGGAGCCGCTCGTGTATTGCCCAAACTTTGGAAGATATATTCAGATGCTTTTATTTCCATCTCTCCTCGTCATCCCTTTCGTCTTTTTAAACCCATAAAGCAATCAATTATAATTAAAAATAAAGCCCTGTGGCCCACCACCTTCTTCAGTTCTCCACCTCCCGAAAGACAAACCCCCTTAACTCAACTCAAAACTTAACACAACCATGGTTAGTTATTTAACTCAACCTCGCCCTTTTTATCTGCTTCTCCTTCCCCATTTCTTCCCATTCCCCCAAAAATCTTCCGAGAGAAGCAACAATATGAGCTGCAATGGCTGCCGAGTCCTCCGAAAAGGATGCAGCGATAACTGCACTCTTAGAACCGCTTTGCAATGGATTCAGAGCGCTGAAGCTCAAGGTCACGCTACTCTCTTCGTTGCTAAATTCTTCGGCCGTGCCGATCTCATGTCTTTCATCTCCGCCGTTCCTAATCACCAACGCTCTGGTAATTATTCTTCACTTTCTCTCTCCTTTTCTACGAAGAAATTAAATTAAAAGTGAAATCATGCTGTTTCTGCTCAGCTTTGTTCCAGTCGCTTCTCTTCGAAGCCTGTGGCCGGACAGTCAACCCGGTCAACGGTGCCGTAGGTCTTCTCTGTTCCGGAAACTGGCACATCTGCCAAACGGCTGTCCAGACAGTTCTCTCCGGCGGAATTCTTCGACCGATTCCTCCGGAAGTGCTCGCACGTGTCCTGGCTCCTACCGGAGACTCTCCCAACGCCTTCCGGCCATCTCCGGCGACGTGCGGGAAGAGCAGCGGGTTTGGTGGCGTTGGAATGCATCATCGGTCCTCGGATCTGTCGCTTTCACTGGTAGGCGAAGGAAGAGATACGATGTCGTTTGAGTCCCAAGTTTCTGAGGACTGTGACAACGGCGGAAGAGAGGAGGTGAAGCTTCTCAACCTCTTCGTCTGAAAATATATAGTAGTCGCCGGAGCGCCGGCCGATTTTGGAAACTGTGTTTTGAGTCGGAGAGAGAAATATAAGAGTCTAGTTTTTTTTTTTTCTTTATTTTTTACAATTTAATAAGAAAAGAAAGAAGAAGCAAATTTGAGTTGTGGGCTGTGGGGTGGCTTTGTCTGGTGAAATTTTAGAGTTACACCAGTTGAAGTAATTTTGTGTATGTTTCTTTCCTTCTTGTAAGTGACTATTAACAATAGACAAGAAAAATGGGATAATTGAGTCACTGCTGATTCGTATTCATATGCTAACTGCAACTTGATCACCATCACTTTTGTGCGTTATGATGAAGAATGTATGTGAGTGTCACTGTACGTAACAAACTTTCCATATACTTGTATTAATTTATCAACTTATGGAACAATTTTATCATGTGGTTTGTCTTTATTTTACTAATTTAGTAGAATAAATGAATAATCAAACCTATATTTGAACAAATAAGCTAATATATTCTTTATACTACACCGTAAAAAAAAAAAATGGTCATATAGGACATCTTTTCGGATGAGATCTTTCATCTGAGGCGTGGTCGATGACGAAAATTATGGGTAGGTGTGTCCCGATTCTACAAGCTTATCGACAACACCGTTGACTTTCTTGAAGACGTAATGATTTTCAAATTTGTTTACTAGATTGATAATTGTAAGGTTATCCCTTTTAATTTCAATTTTGTTAATTTCGAAATTACTTGCTTTAATCAAACATTTCCGTATCGCACATGCTTTAGCATGGAGGTCTGATATATTTCTACATTGTCCATATTCAAGGGTAATGGTCGATGCATGTTGGTCTCTAAGGATAAATCTGAAGGGTGATTCTCCATATCCAAGTTTAGAAGCATCAAAATATTGTTTAATAAATTCATTTTCGGGTTTAATTTGATGGATATTCCAAATTTTCCTATTGTTCTTAGGTATGTTTGATTTTCTTTGGCTCTTCGTTTTGTTCGCTTCTTCCATATCCTTAATTTGAGTTTGTACAACTATATTTATTGTTTTTGTAGTTTCTTATTCCTGAAGATGCTTTTATTTGTAGAGAACCAAATGTTCCACTAGTTAATAGCCAGTTGTACTATTGTTTTATCATCTAGTTTATCACTTAGAAGAGTAAGCATGTTGGAAATGTTCTAGTTTGTGTTACTTACTAGATGGAGTTTGTTCTTATTTTTCCATCTGTTATGGTATTCATCAGGAAGTGACACCTAAAGGATACATGTTTTGTTTACTTATATGGATGATTGCATATAGTACATTGTATGGGAACCGGAACCCTTTGTTTCTCGACGTTTACCTTAGTTGGGAGGCCATTTATCGATTGTTTTCAAAGAAACTTTTTTTACTTTAGGCATAACATATATTTCCCAAATCCAAGCATTTGGATTCGTTGTTAATTCTTTTTTTTATTATGGATAAGGTCCATGCCCGATTTTGTGGAGAACGATCCTTTATACGAAGGTGCCCAATAGAAGCGATCTTGAATAAATGAATCCGGGAGTTAGTATGACTCAATTGCGGTTATTATCTCCGGAGGATGCGAGTTTCCTAGCTTGTACGTAATCCAATTTTTGGGTATCCCGTTTATTTTCGATTATGTAATTGTTAACCGTTTCATCCTCATCAATAGCAATGTGTTCTTAAGTAGTTTTGTGAGTGGTTTATCCGACACCATTGGTTATTCCAAAACTTAATTGTCTTGTCATCACCTACATTCCATCGGAAACCGACTCAAATTCAGGTCTAAGATTCATAAGTCTCTTCCATTATTTTTGTTTGAAGTATTTTATTTAATCCATATTGCCTTGTGTATTTTGTTGAATGTTGAATGATGTTTATTGATGCCTTGCTATGCGGTTTCACGCATTTTGGTTGATATTTTCCATTTTTGGACGTTTTGGGTACTTTTGTGGATAATGTCGGGTTTTTGAGAGTTGATTGAGGTTTGTTGATGAATTGTTGCACGTCCTTGGTCATACATAATATTATTCCATTCTCACACTTGTTTTTGTAGGTACTATGGACTCATCTTCAAACCGCCGCAAGCAACTTGCTGCTAGACCTCGCTTTGAAGAACCTGTTGCCCTTGTTGCACCTATCATTGTTCCTCCATCCATCCCTGAGACACATGCCCCACCTACACTAGCCTAGATGCAATTGATTTCGAGTAGACGATAAGTCTCGACTCGAGTCTTCTTTCTCATTTGGGCATGGACGCTCACTTTGGATGGATTGTTGAGAGTGCTCATTTGGACCGGCTGGGTGGGATGCAATTGTTATCCTACTGAGAGCTTACATCGGATATGCTCTCCACATTTGTTGTAGATGTCCATGAGTTGGTGAGGGTGGTATTGTCTCTATTCAAATATAGGGGACCCAACATCGTCTTTCACTATCGGAGTTCAACACCATTTTTGGTTTCTCTCTTGGAGGTGTGAGATTTGATAGAGCTTGCTAGTGTGATGCAACCACCTTCTGATAGACCATTGCTAGTCCAAGAGAGATTTAACGACCTTTGAGCACAATGGCTTCACGGATTTTGCATCCGACGATCACCATCCTTCACCACTACCTATCTGAGTGCCTCATATAAAGGTATGACTCTTATAAGAGTGTCACTAGGGAGAAACTTTACATGTTATGGTTGATGTTGACGGGGAATGATCCCGATATGATTTTCTTCTTTGCCCACTTTCTAAAGAGGGCCTTGTGGAAGAAGGTTGGTACACTTTTGTGTGACGCTATTATCACCTTCACTGCATATCGGCTAGGACACGACACTTCTAGGCTTTCTCCCAACAAAGACCAACTGTTTTGGATTTCTGTCTCCACATTAGACGCATGGGCCTCTTCAGGAGATCCAACCAAGGGTTGTTACTAATGGTCCATGGTACGACATACTACATGACCCTTCGTTGACCATTCCGAACCCAGGGAACTAGGATGAGCCTTTTTGAGACATATCCAACAAACCTAGTTCGCTAAAGACCGAGATAACGATATGCGTGATGTTGACACCGGTGCACCATTTCCTAATCCATCTACTCAAGCTAGAGGGAGCTACCACGAGCCTCCTCCTGACTTCTACACTCACATCTTGCGACATATTTCATGGCTTTTCGTCAGGAGCAACGGGACCACATCACTTGTCTCACTATTGTTATGAGCATACCGCCTAAATGCGACGTATATCCACTCGCCATGATGAGATTCGTGACCGTCACAATGATCTTTTGGATGCATTCACACGTTTTGATGACAACACTAGCAGTGCAACTACCTCTTCTGCCCCGAGGGGTGAGATGATGATTTCGAGTTCGATGATCTTGACATGTGATCTTCTTTGTTCTTCATCACGACCATATGATGCATATCATGCATGATTTTATGAGGATTTTTCTTTCTTTACTTATTTATTTTCCACATTGGGGACAATGTGGAGTTTAATTATGGGGTGTTTGTACTCACTTAAGTAGTCATGATTCCCTTTCATGTTTTTTTGTTTGTTTTTGTTGAGTCTTTTCCATATATTCATGCATGCATTTAGTGTTGTTGAGTTGGACGAATTTGCATTACCTTCTGAGACTTGATATATTGGAATAATGATATTTGATAATTGACGCGCTTATGATGCTTTAGATGATATCTTTTGCTATTTTTTATGGAGGTGAATTATTGGATGAATTTTGATGATTAACATAGCCAAAAATTATCCTATAAGCGCTCTTCACCTATGAACATGCACTTTCATATATGTGTCATTTCTTTCATATTTTTGTGAGATCTCCAACATGCTTAGTTTCTTCTAAAACTTGTGATTGACTCTTTTTCAATACTACATGTTCATTTGATTATATATACTTGTTTGTAAGGATGATTTAGGCCCTCTTTGTTAAGCCTATGTGACCTTTCCTACCCTTATATTATATGTTTCTCTTTTATAAGCCAATTCTTGCCTTTATTTTGCCTTCTTTGGTTCACCTCAAAAAAGCCTCACAACCGTGATATAGCCTCATTTGACATTATTTATGATTGCGATGGAAGCAATGAATGAAGAAACCAAGTATGGGGTGTTTCCCTGAAGAAGTGTGAATGTTCGCAAGAGTTAATGTGCGAGTTTGGAATGTATGTTTCTTATGGAGGATATTTTCATGGGTGGTGAAATTGACAAAAGTCCCCACCATCCTTGTTGCTGAAAACAAGTAAGAATTGGTTTGAAGGAGAAGAAAAGCTTATCTAGGAAGGAAAACAAGTGCTACAAAGTCAAAAGTGTTATTTTATGTGGAAAAGAGTACAAAGATGAAGAAAAGTGCTAGTTGGTGGATCGTTGAAGGATTTAGAGTAGTGCACGACTCGATACCCCTGATATCTTTTGCCTTATTGACCTACTTTTTGGCCAACATTATATTTTTCATGTCCCATATCCCCATTACACCTATAAAAATACCTCATGATTCACAACTTGTATTTTAGTTTCATTTGACAAGTGGTGGAGATTAAGAACGTCTTGACAAGCCTATGATAATATTTTTTGCATGGTTGTTGAGTTTGAGTGATTATCGTTATATACCTAAACATAACATGTGAGATTGAGTGAAACACATTATCCTTTGAGCGGTTTGGAAAGTTATGATTCATCTTTCTTCCTTTAACAATGAATGATACTATGATAACATGGTTTAAAAAAGTTATTCTTCTTCCTAGCTGAGGCCTCCTTTTATGTGTATATAGTGTTCCGTAAGTCATGATCTTACTCAAGGACGAGTAAGGTTTAAGTATGGGGTATTTTGATAAGTACAAAACATACGTGTTTTATGTCATCTTTTGCATGCATGTATTACCTCATGTGGTTTGGTTTGTGTTCATATAGAGCATAAATCTTTCTTATTGCATATTGTGGTGTCTACTTTGATTTGTATCGTATTTCAGGTGTTGGAACCTAGATATGAGCAAGAACGATGAAAGAATGCAAAAATACGAGTTTCTATCCTTCCCGAGGTCAAGCATATCATATAAGACATCTATATTGATCAAGTATCGAAGTTCCAAGGTAGATTTATGTTGAAGAATGGAGAATTGAAGAACCATGTGAAGATAGTTGATGTTAGACCCCATTTCATGACGAACTTTGATAGATTCCTAATTTCGACCATCTTTCCTTTGTATTTGGACAATTGCACAAACTACAAAGTTGTAGATATTCGAAAGAGCTTCGAAAGTAGTACTCATGGGTCTCGTGGTTACAAACAAAGCAGCGGAAAATTCAGTTTTACTAAATTGTTGAAAAGTTGTTAGAACCCCAAACGACCAGCCTACGGCCGTTTGGTAGCCATTCCGCCGCCGCTGAGACGCTAAAATCATATTTTACCCTTTTTTCCGCTTTTGTGTATGGGCTGGACATTTTATGTCCGCCATAGGTTTTGATACAAAAATTATAAATAGACCTTTCTAGGTTAGTTTAGAGGTATCCCACGGTTGTGCGGTCGATTAAGGTTTCAAGGCCGCAGTCGCGACGCTGTAGATTTAGATTTTCCTTTTCTCCGTTTTTTTAAGTATGTCTAAGCTTTGATATTTATAAAAGACTTCTCTTTCTTTCTCATATTCAGCTGATACTTCTTGATCTAAGGATGGGATGATCCCTATAATGGTTTGATTTATTATAGCATGTATGTTTGTGAATTGAGATTGCGATATTGTTTCCTTCAAAGTGCTTCATTCATACCTTTTAATTACATTTGAAAGAAATGGTGTTTTTATCCGATTTTGGTAAAACAAGTGAAGGGCCAACAATGAAGTTTGTTTTATTGGAGTTATTGAAAAGAAGTTGGTCTTGAGAGTACCGGTGTATAAAAGCTTCAAGGATTTCTAACTATCGTAGAATGTTCCGATCTTTGCACCTTTTTAAACTGAAGGGCCACAAACGAAGGTTTTTTTTGGTTTTTTCTGGATTTCTAAATGCTTTAGGATTTTCCTTTATTTGCTGAACTGCCGGATTGAGGGCTATGTGAGTTGGAAAGCATAGTCTTGTTTGTCTATGTCCACGGCTATTTTTGATGTTTACTTGCAATGTTCATGAGTCTCATATATGCAATATTACTTTAATTCATTATAGTGGGGATTCATGTTTTCTTATATCACATTATCTCCTTATTCTTGTTACCAAAAATCATTGCTTACACTATTATGTATTGAAAACGAACAAACAAATTTTCATCTTTCCTTTTCTGTCTTCTCCCTTTAGCATAATTACTATCATATACATCCGATATCTTATCCTTTCGGGAGAGGTTGTTTGTACTTCAGTAAAACTCTGACGATCAACACTCTCTTTAATAAAATCAGTGTATAATAGGGATATATCATGAGATTCTCTGGGTAAAATTTCAACTTTCTCCTCAATAAAATCAGCACGTAGAATGATATATAAATTATAATAGTATCTTTAAGAGATTCCAAGGATGGAAAAAAAAAGAAGAGCTTTTAACATAATTTTTTTTTTACCATAATATATATATATATATAGAGAGAGAGAGAGAGAGAGAGAGAGAGATAAGATCATGTAGGAACCTCTCTTAGAGTAGGGAATAGGGACTTATAATAGCCGTTGGATTAATATAGATGAACGTCCAAGATTTAACATTGTTGATGGTAATAATTAATGAGAATATTATATTGCCTCTTATAAAATTATGATAAAAATATTTTAACGATCAAAATTTCTCTATAAAATATAATAACGACCAAATTATGGTAATAAATTATTTTCATATTGGGTCGTTATTATATTTTATAGAGAAAAATTGGTGGTTAAAATGTCTTTTTTCATATTTTAACTACCAAAACAAATTTTAACGACCAATCCTAACAAATTTAACGATCAAATTTCTTATAAAATTTATTAACGATCAAATTTCTCTATAAAATATATTAACGACCAAATATATTAACGATCAAATTTCTTATAAAACACAAATTTTGATCGTTAATTTTTTTTTTAGTCGCTAATTTTTTTTATTTTTTGTTTGATTCTGGTCATTTTTTTTAAAAAATTCTGGTCGTTAATTTACAGTATTATACATATTAACGACTAAAAAAAAAACAATCAATCTTATAATATAAAATTAACTAGCATCCTTCTATATAAAAATTTACTAGTCAATGGGAATCAATTCATTCAACGTTTATTTTTGGAATAGCCTAAAAATAGGATATTTGTTTTCCTAATATGTATAATATTTAACGATTTATTTGTGAAATTTGAACAATAATATGAATCTCATCTATGGAATCTTATTAGGTATATTCCATCATGTCCGTTCAAATTTTAATCAAACAGATCTTAGAGTTTCTTATTCCTTACTCTAAGGGTGATTCCTACCGGATACTGACCCTATATATATATATATATATATATATATATATATATATATATATATATATATATATATATATATATATATATATATATAACCATTTCATCCACTGTTTCACACAAATGCTCGTCCTGTCGTCCAATTTATGACGTAAAGTTGTAGATCCGTTTAATGCAAAGCAAACGAGTGACTGATGAAGGAAGAATGGGTTGTCAAAAAGGAAGAAGTCACGGCGTTGATGGTGTCGGAATGAGATGGCGGCGGCACAGAGAAACGGTCAATCACACATATTTTTAATCAAAATCCATTCTTAATATTATATATATTATAGGATTAACACTATTTGTCACGTGTCACGCAGAAAAATATTCAACCACGTGTCATGTTAACATTTAACCACGGTCCACCAAAATATTAATTAAGTTTATTCATTACAAAATTATATAACAAAAATATTAATTAAACGAAATATTAAAATCAAATTTTAATTAAATCCATCCCTTTACAATCACCTTTTTTTTGTTATCTGAGATATGTATAACAGATTATAATCACATCCATAACAAATTTTAACAGTACAAATTTTTTTATAATTAAATCTACTTTTAACAATTAAATGTTACGGTTTCAATCCCTTCCAATCACCTTTTTTGTTACCTGAGATTGTGTTATTTCTTAAATTAATTTATATATAACAATTAATTTAACACCATATGCTACCAATGTACTATTTCTATTAATATATGAATCAGTATAATAAAGGAGGAATCAAAATATGAATTATTATGCGGTTAGATATTCTATTAATGTATTATATAATATTATAGATAAAGTGTACAAACATTAATTGCTTTGACAAAAAAATAGTTTATATATAATCTATTAAATAAATATAATAATAAATAATATTTATATTAAAATTCCGAAGACACATATAATACACTAGTAATACATTATACATGAGTATCAAAGCAAAGGGATAATCAAGTACAAGAGCAGCAGTGGGGAGAGAAGTAAAAGAGTAACAAAGGCGTGGGATACACGTCAGCTTCCTCCCACATTCATTGTCTTACGCTGGGAGTGCTCACCACGTCATCATAAGTCATAACCCCTTCACCCATTTACTATTGATTTTATTATAATTAAAACATTGAAGATACTCTTGATTTAATACCACTTTATACCAAAAAAATAAAAAGGTGTAAGCTTTGCCAAGCTGCCATCAATTCCATTATATTGGAACTAGTAAATCTAATTTACTTTCTTTAATCATAAGAGATACGTTGATTTATAAGCGGTAAAATCAATTAAAATAACAAATACAAAAGTATAATTTACTTTGTTTTTAATGTATATTTTAAAATCATTCCGAACTCTATCTTTCTTTATCTTCATATTGAAGATCAACTAAAGTCGAGCTACTAAGTTACTATTCCTCGACTTATTGTATCGGCTTCAAATTTGTCCTAAAAGGTATTGCTTTCGTCTTTCTAGACATGAGTTACCGCTCATTATTGTTTTGTGTTCAAATGTCTTATATTATTGATTGAAGTAAATATTAAATTTAAAATTTGACCTGTATAAGTTTTAGTTTTATTTACTTTAACTTTTTTAAAAAACTTTATAAAAAATGTAAATTTCAATATTAATGATATTTTTTAACGATATAAAAATAATAAATTAACTAGACATGTTCATTACAAGGTAGTCCGACGAAAATAAACGAACGGGTATAACAAAGGAGAAAGTCCAACCCATCGGTCTGATCCGGACACCTCTAGGCCCTGTGGTCTGGACATATATATATATATAATATTACATAAAATATATTAAATTACTTTATTTTTAAACAAAATCCATATTAAAATAGTTTTAAATATTTTTATACAATAAAAAATACAAATAAATACGAATACCCGTCCGGACAGCCAGGCGTGCATGGAATAGAAGAGAATATTTAAATTGTGATTCTTATGAGCTCATTTTGGGTTTAAATAAATAAAAAAATGGTGTAGGGTAGTAATAGGACCGAAGAGTTTGGCCAATAAAAAGCAAGGGAGAAAGAAGAGGACAAAACAGAAGAGAAAGGAAAGGATGCTGCGTATCGCCGCATATTGAGGTGTGGGACCCGTTTAGCACTTCGGAGGGATATAAATGAATAAAACAAAAGCCATACAATACCCCCCACTTCCCTTTTTTTTTTTTTTTTAAATTAAACATACCCTAACTTTCTCGTATCTAATGCGATAAGGAAATTTTTAATCTTTAAAAATAAATGTATTATAATTAAAATTCTTAACACTATAAACTAATAATCTTTCGTCTAAAAACCGATTCTAATCTAATAGTTTTTTCCGACAACTTTCATCCGGTAATAGTGTGAGCAACAACTTAATTATCTGGTTGTATTTCTTTTCCGATCAAGTTCACTTGATGCCATATTTTCATTAACATATCCAACTAATTCGGTCTTATTGCTTTCAAAATACAAGGTATGCTTAGAGGTACCGTTCAAGCATTCGAAGATCCGTTTCAAATGCTTCACAATGATGTTTTCCTAGATAGCCAACGAAGTGACTAACTATAATAACCACATGTGTAATGTCGATTCTTGTGCACATCATTACGTACATTAAACTACCAATTATTGAAGCAATATGAGTTCGATCTCAACATTTGGGCACGTTCTCTCAGAGTACTTATAGGCGAATCTCCATTTAACAACTTGAAATAACTACTTAGCAAGATCTTCCAAGCCACACCAAGGTCGTTCGTAACGAACCATTAAGACTACTCTTTAAACTTTCTCACTTCCCGAACAATGAAACATCACGAACCAGTGATGTTTCTACCCTCAATTCACGGTTTTTATGCAGCGATTGAATAAATTTACCTTATATTTTAAAAAAATAATATAAAATAACATCTCACAAATATCATCAAAAGAATCCGAGATATAGCAATGGTTGAAGTATTGGGCTTGACTTTGTGGCCTTCTATTGACGGACATAAAAAATGTGGGCCCAAAAAAATCCATCAGGCCCGTGAGCTTGGCCCATTAGTATGCGGACGTCGCATTCACGACATGATGTGTAATAAAACGTTTATTAAGACCCTGTTTGGCATCAAGTTATTAGCATACAAACTGAAAGTGTTGAATCTCAACAGTAGAGTAGTAGAGTGGGGGATTTAGTACAAACTAACTTTATTATGCAAAGAAAATGGTTCAAGGGCTACAAACTCATTGACTTTGATAAACATAGACTACTAATTAAAGTGTGGAGCCCTAGGGGGTGGCGAGGGCTTTGGAACATAAGGTATGAGAGGAGTCCCATGGTTGATTGGAGCCGGTTGTACCTTCTTAGAACTCGGACTCGGGTCAACCGGTTTATAATCTTCCAAATCAACATCGCCCTTCGATCCACAGCAACTAATCCCATTATCCTGAAAAACCAGCGTTTGCATTAACTTAGCATTACACGAAATAGTAGCTGTCGTCAATTTTGATTACCTTGATGAATTTCCTGGCAGAGAACGCATCAGATGCTGCGACTTGGCCTGTCAATAGAATCAAATGAAACATAGTCGCTAAAAGAATCGAAAGAAAGAAAATTTAAGACTTGATTACCAGTAGCAGCGATGGTAAGAGCAGCGAATAAGAAGCAAAGCAATAGAAGCCTCATAATGATCGAGTGAGAGTGTTGAGGATCTATTCTCCTAAGTTTGGTTGAACAAGAAAAAGAGATAGTAGAAGAATTTATTGAGTTAGGTGAAAAAGATGAGCAGAAGACAGGTCACCTCTCATTTGTAACTCCCTTCACAATAAATATTACTGTCTGTCATCGTGTAGGATAGGTTTCCACTCTCTCCTTTATCTTTGTTTTTTTTGTACTCAATTTTTGATCTTGGTGGTGGTTGCAAATTCGGGTAACAGTTACGCTATGAAGAGTATGCGACCTACAAGTGTACAAGTCTGAACCGTCGATGACATAAGTAAACACTATTGTTGACTTGTTTCAAGAGTATGGGTATTACTCTCACCGATATCCATGACAGTAAGAATTTGTGTTATCAGGATTGAACGATAATTGGACCACACACAACAATACCAATAGATGAACTGAATCAAAGCAACAAACATACTACAAGCGTCACATCAACTTGTGAATCTTCATTCTTGGAACATGTCGTATAATCTCTGGTCTTCACAACTTTGTAAACTTTTGAGGGTTTTATGTAAGAGTTTGTGAAGTTGGTCCTTTATTATTTTGTTTGGACTTGGGCTCGCTTTGGCTGGAAGAGCTTTGGATTGCAGATTTAAGAGATGAGTTTTGGGCCTTTCTTTTTTATTTTTGAGATACAAGTGGGTCAACCTAAAGTTGGATCTCATCCGATGCAAACTTTAGACCTAACAGCAAATGTAGTGAACAAGTTGGGCTTCGGCATACACATTGACCGCACCTTTAGCGTTCAACCTGATTCTTTGTGGGAGTAGACGCTACACTAGACCTGAACAAATTCGGGCTGACTCGTCCGGCCCGCCCGCCAAAAAACACGGATATGGGCTAGCATATTGGCCCACTCGGGCCGGGCCAGGCCCGGCCCACTTGTTCACGGGACGGGCCTGGGTGTTGAATTTAGCCCGCGGGTTGGCCCGTATATATATATATATATATTTATATATCTATATATATATATATATATATTTATATATTTATATTTTTATATTTATATTTATATATATCTATATTTATATGTTTTTATATGTATACTATTAAAATAAAAATAAAAGTGAATAAGTGTAAACACGGGCGGGCCGGCCCGGGCATTTCGGACAAGATTTTGAATTTGGCCCGGCCCGAGCCCGGATTTGTTCAGGTCTACGCTACACGTATCTGTGGAGGATTATAGTTCCCACATCGACAATATTGGGATAACAAGTCTAGTATATAAGGTTGGTTGGTTACTCCTCCTATTGCCAATTGGTTTTAGGATGGAACCCTGTTGGGCTTGTGTGTTGGACTCGGGCCCAACGCGCATATGCGCTCGGACGTGCGATGGACCCCCACGTCATATCTGACCCAACGAAATATATCATGGTATCAGAGCAGGTTATGGCTTATTGGGCTTGTCGGCCTTAAGACTCAAATTGCGGACATGGACAATGATAGTCCGTCCGGTTGGGCTAGCCGGCCTTAAGGCATTTCGTCAAGTGTCAACCGAGCCAGACGGTTGCACATGAGGGGTTGTGTGGAGGATTATGGTTCCCACATCGACAATATTGGGATAACAAGTCTAGTATATATATAAGGTTGGTGGGTTACTCCTCCTATTGCCAATTGGTTTTAGGATGGAACCCTATTGGGCTTTTGTGCTGGACTCGGACCCAACGCGCATATGCGCTCGGACGTGCGATGGACCCCCACGTCATATCTGACCCAACAAAATCTATCAGTATCTCATATTGTGTCAAACCCTCTGTCAACGAGTGATACATGTTTCTCCTTCATCTATCTAGAGCATATATGCCGTTCTTCTTCACCGTAGATGATGCGGAGCATCTCCATGAACATCCAGGGACTTAGGAGCAAATCAAGGATTACCTTCAGAGGATGATGCATGCCCAGGACCAGAGGGTGATGCATATTCAGGACCTCCCCTTAAGGCAAGAGCACATCCAAATAGAGTAAGAGCATGTCTTAGACCTCCTACCAAGAAGAGGAAGATAAAGGCAAGGAAAGGGATGTAGATGTAGCTATGAACTCCAAGGACTAGGAGAGGAAGGAAGAACGTCATGAAGAAGAGTTGGTTGAGATCCTTCCACGCTAGAAGATCCAAAATGCATGAGAACATGATCAATCGTGTTCTAATGATTCAAGGGAAAAGGACACATGGGTCCTACAATGACCCATCTCCCAACACAACCATGCTTAGATAAAAGGAGACTCGGGCACACCTACACCATCTCGGACCAATCTCAGGTCCCTGAAGCCCGAGTGAACATGCAAATACTTCCCCCGCCTCCAGACATCCATGCACACGTAAAAGAAGTCATGTGACGCTTCCTTTAGTACACGTAGGCCATGCTACGTCTATAAAGGGTCGAGTCATTTCTACAACACCATTTCAAGCTATCCTTGTAGATCCATTAGCTAGGGCACACAAACTCGAAGGATACCCGGCCCTTCCGGGCTCGCCCGTCGGAATCCATGGAATATCTTTCCGATGACTGGACCAACTTGCCCGAGAATCCACGCCATCCCTATCTCTGAGATCCAAGAGACATTTCAGGCTCGATTTGAACGCGTGGAAGGTGCACCATGAGTGGTTAATTAGGGCCTTCTATTTTATTTATTATCCCATAAGGACATGTTTTATTTAGGGGTTAATTTTGTGGGCTTTTGATTGTATTTTAAGCCTACATTTTATTTCCTTTTTACAAATAAAATTAAGTTGTTGATAGGGAAACTTAATAGATAAGTTTGGAATAGTATTACTTGATCTCCAGCCGCAGGAAATCTATCTTCTAAAAGATCATATCTATGTTATTAAGATATGATTTTGTGGGCTTTCTTGTAACTCACGGTCGACCCCTACGCTATATATAGGAAGGTCTCGTCTTCTATTTTCTCAACCTGAAATACATTTGATATTGAGAAACACTTTGTGTTCTTTTTGTAGTTTCTACCGGCGTCTTCTTTGTGAAGAGAAAACCTGAGTAAGAGACGTCTTGCTCACAATTCACCTGGACTTGTTTGAGTGTGTTCTACTTGCCTCTGGCAGAGCATTATGCTTCAACTAGCCACAATGTGTTTTGGTTGTAGCGAAAGGGTTATACATAACTTCGTTGGTTGTGTATTTAGGGATATCCTCGATCTCGATCTTATCCTTTTGTGCTTTCAGGTCGTTTCTTAAGGTTCAACCTTGATCTATCCAACTACCTACCCATTCTACCACCGGATCATCCTCTTTCCATATCTCTTTTTGTTTGTAAGTCATTATATCGAGACTTTTTGGTGTCAAAAGATCGGGCCATCCACACGGACAAATATCCCGTAATAAAGTGGTATCAGAGATAAAGGTTGATTGACACCGCATATCTTTTTTCGTTTCATTCAAAAACAAGTTGAAACTTTCATCAAGATCTACCCAAAAAGGGTCAACCGGAGCAACACCCCGCAATGTTTAGTTATTTCTATCATTTGGTTTTATTTATTACTTTCAATATCAATTGCAAGCTCTTTTAATTGATTATCCTTATGGCGTAACGTAAAGATTTGATAATAATGATCTTTCTAGAGAAACTCTATTTTAACTAAAAGTTTTTTTTTTAAAAGTAAAATTTGTGGGATAATCACAAAATTAAAACTTTTCAAATAAGCTATTTTAACGTAAAATTTGCGGGAGAAGTTTATTGTAACCTTGCTTTACTTTCCGTTATATATATTAATCATGGAATTGTAGTGGATTCATCAATCTCACATGTTCATATATGCATAAATCTTTTTCGTTATTCAGTTTAGATAAACGTTCAATCGCATCATTTTGAAAAATAATTTTTTTCATTGTTGTGTCTCTTTAATGTGTTTTCTCATAATCATTCGATTCTAAAGGGTTCAACGCAATCAAGTATCGGTGTTAGATTAGTAGTTTTATGTTATCGGTTCATTATGTCATATATCATTTCATTGAAATCTATGTGATTGCAAATAAATTTATTATATCAAACCAATTATATGCGTTTGACGATATTCTTTATTTTATATTATTAATATACTCAATTTCAAATCATTTATTAAAATATATGCGTTGACGATATTCTTTACTTAAAACGAAATCTTTTTGCTGACAAATTCTTTTTGCTGATATTGTTGAAGTGTGTATTAAGAAAATTTTATTACCACAAAGTTGTTAAAGCTAAAAACCAAATTGTTTAATCGTGTTAAAAGTAAAGATTGGTAAGGAGAATTTAAAAAAAAATATCAACCGATGAAATATATAATTTATTAATTAAAAATTTGTATTTACCATTTATATTTAGCTACGTATTAAGTTGTTGGTACATATTAGGCTATAGGCTTTTTTAAATACCTTATTTGTTTTTCAATTCATCTAAATTTTATATAATTTATTAATTAAATAATTGTATTTACCATTTATATTTAGCAACATATTAAGCTGTCGGAACATATTAAGCAGTACACTTTTTTAAATACCTTATTTCTATTTCAATTCATCTAACTTTTGCATTTGATAATTTTGGCTTTAAAATATGGAAAAAACAATTTTTTATACAAATAAGTTCATATATTTCATACATGTGAATTTCTAAATGAAATATTTAACCAGAAAACTCGTGAAAATCCCGACGATAACTACAAATGCAAAAAATTAAGCTGGATGGTTTTTTCCGATGGAGATGAGGTGCATCATGCTAAACGGGGACAGAATGCCACCTAACGAACCGAATCCGCCCGTTGACAACCCTAACCCAACTCATTCATTCATAAATCATGAAATCTGAAACACCTTCGTTTTTATCCAAAATGTAACCTTGTGTGTATGTATATATTTTACAAATATTCGTACAAGACACAGGTCCTAAACTAGTCGACGATTGCACAAATGCAAGTAAAATCCGTTTGCATGTGATCCAATATCACCAGTCATAAATTTGATAATTTATATATAATTTTTCATTTGAATTTTGTGATTTGCGTGAATAACTAGAAAATAACAATAGATTTTAGTTTGGTAAAATTCTAGCTATTTATTTCAACACATGAAAATATTTAGATTTACGATCAATTTATATAAATAAGAAAATTCGAATTAGTTTTTAGTGTAAATTTTCTGACTTGGAATAATCTTTGCATTCTATAAAAGTGACATAAAAATACGGAAGTTTATGTTATTTGCCATAATTTAATTTTATACGAATAATTTGTAGTAAACAAGATAGAATTGTTTTGTTTTTTTATTTATTTATATATTATCTATTAATTAGATCACTTAATATGCGGTTGATATAGAGATATAGTTTGTGTAAAGTTATACGAAAACACGTAGGATTGTCGTTGGATAAGATAAGACTACAATACCAATATATTAGTCCCACCGTAACAGCCTGTTCCTTCCTCCATCTGATCAGATTCAAAACGTGATCATCTATTTTCTCTTTTACGCTTTGCACCCCACCAGCCCCACCGTACAAATTATCCCGGGCCCACCACCGCCTTTCCCCCAACAATAGATGATAAAAAAATTAAGTCATTGACAAAATTGAAAAACCCCTCCGAATATGCTTTCCTCTTCCTCTGCAATGATACTTTTCTTTCTATCTTCCGCCATTATCTTTTTCACCTCTCTAAACTCATAATTTTTTTTTTCTTTTTAATTCGTCTTCTTCCTCACCATCACAACCACCGACTTCTCTAGTGCATGATTGCTTTCTGCAATTATAATGGACTTCTTTCACGACCTGTTCTTAATTACTTTTGCTGTTATCCTGTTGTCCATCATAATCACAAAGCTGATCACTTTGTCGGATTGTAGTGGCGATGTTAGCAGGGGAGAAGAGGTTTGCGCCGGAAAAGATGGAAACTTGGAGAAGAAGATGAAGGTTGAGGGTTCCAAGAGTGTTAAGAAGTTGACGAGTGTCAAGAAGAGGGTTAGGAAAGCTTCCCGTGAACCGGTTCTTTTTTCCGAGTTTAAGGGGGAAGTGGAACCGGCTGTTGCTGTTCATCATTCCTTTGATGATCGCAAAGAAGAATTTATCGCAACCGAAGCTTCTGATGCTTGCTCTGCTGCTCAGCTGTTATCAGCAGGTAAAGTTGGTGTCGATTGTCCAGTTGAATGTGAAGGTCTAGTTTCTAAGTCATGTGGAACTTTGAATGAGAGGGTTGTGGACGAAGATATGGGTTGTGAAGAAGTTGTTACCCCAATCGAGGGTTTTGACCAGATAACTGATTCTGGTACTGATTTAGAAAAGTGTAATTTTAATTACATTGAACATGTTGGAAGTGTGATTCATGGTGATCATGAGTTAGTACATGATGTAGTTGTGGAGGAATTAGAAAGGTATGTTTTTAATTACACGGAAGAGGTTGGAAGTGTTGTTAATGGTGATCATGAGTTGGTGAATACCCTTTACCCTAATACATACGAGGAAACAGAGAAGACTGTGCCTGAAATTGATTATAGCATTAAAGAAGATGATGAGGTCAGGGAGGAACTAGAAAGTTGTGATTCCAATCACAACAAAGTGGTTGGAAATGTGGATCATAGTGATCAAGAGTTATTGAGTGTTGTTCTTCCTAGTGAAAGGAGTAAACAAGATAAGGGATTGGAGATGACCGACCCAAATATTGATGGTGGAATTGTTGTTGGTGAGAATGAAGAAATTAAGTCCTCGGAATCTAAAGAGGATGTGGTGAATAGGGATAGAGAAGGGAGAATGAGAATTGTGGGTCTTGATGATCAAGAGTTGACGAATGCTGATCTTGCTAGTAACACGAGAGGAGTCAACGAAGGATTCTCTGAACAAGATGATGGAGAGGAGAGGAGTTTCTCTAAAAATGATGATACTATTGATGTGGATTTGTCAGGTGGTGAAAATTCTGTTGGTATTGATTTACAAAGGACTTTGGAACCTGCGGAAACTGAAACAAAAGACGGTACTCAGGATGTACATGTTCATCAAGGCGATGCTCTGACAGGAGAAATTAGGTCCTTGGTGTCTAAAGATGTAGTGAATAGGGATGAAGGAGGAATTGGTGATGAGGCTAAAGGCAAGGTGGAGATAAGTGATTGGGAAGAGATTGAAAGAAATGAATTGGAGAAGGATTTTGCCAAGGCATTGAATTATTTCGAGTGCAGTAATAAAGAAGGTCAGTTGAGCATGCTCGGGAGTGATGTGATGATGCAGTTTTATGGTCTCCAAAAGGTTTCCATGGAAGGGCCTTGCCATGAACCTCCACCAATGGCTCTTAAGCTCTCTGCTCGTGCAAAGTGGTATTGCCTCCCCCTCCCTTGTTGTTTTCCAGTTTCATTAATGCTACTGTAAAACCATACTTATATGAGAAATGAATGTAGTCAAAATCCTGTAGGAGTAAAAATGTGGACTTGTTGAAGTAGATTGCTAACTTGCTATAGGCTAAGGGCCTGTTTGGTATCCATATCTAGATATCAAGATGAGGTATCAAGGTACGGGTATGAGATTGATATCAAGATGAGGTATCAATATTAGATATGTGATACCTCTAGTTTTTTGAGTATATCAAAATAGGAGAAAATGTGTCTTAGGAGTATATCCTTATATACCAAACATAGGTATAAGGTTTTTTTATGTCGATATCAAGGTATTAGTGATTTGAGCTTTTGGCTGATACAAACAAAGAATTAATCTTTTGTTAGGCTGCTATTGCATTCTGATTACACAGGGAGCCAAACCTAAATCAAATTGCAAAGATGTTGTTACCTAACTGTTCAAAGGGTCAAACCATTGGCATAAATTGCACTATTTGGCATGACAGTATTCCAGATTTGTTACAACCACTAAAAATTTTGTATATATATTTAAAACTTATGAACAATGTGACATAAATGTTATGCAAGGAATGCTTGGCAGAAACTGGGGAGCATGGTTCCGGAAGAAGCCATGGAGGAATACATCAGTCTAGTATCTGAGAAGGTTCCAGGATGGACGGGCAACCATTCTTATGTTAGTCTTTCTTTAGAGAAAGCAAGCTGTTTGAAATATTAAATCTTTTGTAATGATTAGAACCGGGTCTTTGTCCAGGTAGAAGGTGAAGTAAGCTCCGGTGCGCATAATTGTTCAGATGTTGACTCAAGCACAGCTCTAACAGATGAAAGGTAAGAGTTTTTGGGATTGGATATGGCCCTGAAAGACAAAATCTTGACTTACCACTGTATGAATATATGATTAGTGTTGTTGTTGTGATGCAGGAAACCTGGAGAGGAAGGTGTCGCAAGAACCGCTGTGAATTCAAGCTTAGTGAACAAGGTAGGTTAACAAGTTGGCATCTTATCTATTACTTGAGGATTTAGTGTTGAATGTGTCTGGTTTTGTCATTTGATGTTGCTGTCAAATATACAAGTTGTCTTATTGGGGTCAGGAATAAATGAGTTGTCTTCTTTGGATATTAAATGTTGCGGTTTGTGGGGTGGAACTAAGACAAGGACTCACATACATAATTAGAATGAATTCTACATTTTTGTTTGAATGACAGGACGAATAATGAGAGCAATCCGTCGATCTCAGTCGGGGGGGAAGCAATTTGACACGCAGCCGTGGTTTTCGATTAAGAAATCCAACAAGCTTATATTACATACGTTTAGATGGCTTTGGTATATGCCTAAAATTGTGTTATGTTGGCATTCTCAACTATTATCGATGTGTACATATTGACCATTTATTTGTGTGACCTTAAAACAGCTATATTTGACACCATCACTGCCCAGCCGGCAGTTGCCACATATATATAAGCTTGTCTTACGCTCCTATGCTTGTCTTTTGATTGCATAGACTAAGCAAAACCTATATGTGTACATATTGACCATTTATTTGTGTGTACATATTAGCCTCAACCTGTACCGGACCGTAAACCCACGGATTGGACTAGACCGTAACGGTCCGGGACCGGACCCAATTGTAATATCATGGATCGGACTGCCCTCAAATTTTACAATTAAGGTCCAGGACCAGATCAAACCCTAACTTCCGGTCTGATCCAAATATGTGCAGTTCTAGGCAATATCCCTTGTGATATTAAACTCCAAAATGAAGTTGATGATCACAACTCTTTACCTTTGAGCTTGGGAAGGATGAGGATGAAATTGTGATTATCTCTTTAAAAATGCTGACATGACATCCCTGAAGAAGCTGAAGTTGAGATGTTTGAGGGATCTTTTCACTCTATCCAAAGTCCAAACCAACAATATGTTGAACTACGCTTTGCTTTGTATAAGTGGTCGTGTTACCTAATGTGCTCTAGTAATCTTTTGTTTAAAATCTATATATAGGATTTGCATGTCTCTAGACCGTTTAAAATCTTGAATTTTGTAAATGGGACCTTTCAACTCTTCTTATTTTTAGGTAAACTTTTCGTGTCAAAGTACGGGTATAATAAAATGATATAAATTAGGTAAATAAATTTCGTAAAATTTATAAATAAATATTTTTTAAAGTAGTTTTAAATATTATCTTTGAAAACAAAGAAAACCAATATTTATATAACAAATTATACATTTGTTAATTTAACAATTTTCTAATTAATATAATTGTATATTTATAAAGTTAGAATAAGAAATACTCTAATCATCATATAAATAAAAGTTTAAAAAAATTAAACTTTTTTTTGCTAAGAATATCACAAAGGTACCTTAAAGATTGTTTAAGGTTAAAAATGAAAATAATATATTTATTGTTTATATCAATGATATTTTGTTATTTGTTGATTTAGTATAATTATAAAATACAAATGCACGAGAATGTGACACAAAGTTTATAAGAGATTGACACGTGGTGTGAATGATCTTCTGCATATGTATATAGATATAGATAGATAGATTTGTTTCTGATTATGTATGTCCTACTAATTTCCATTTATGTTATTTTTTTTTAGTTTTTGGTAAATTTCTGAAGTAGTGAATATAAGGGATAGTTTAAGAGGTATGATCTATACTCTATAATTTTTTGTATATATGCAGACGCAATGTTTTCCAAAAAATTGAGAATGAAATTAGTGGTAATTGTTATTGGTAAATTTACGTTTATATTATTTTGTTGTTATTGATAAATTCTCTTTTGTTTATTCCGTTCTCGTTATATTTTCATTTTTGTTATTTTAAATTTTATTACAAATTTTCGTTTTTATTATTTTGTCGTTATCGTTAAATTCACGTTTTTGTCTTCACTTTGCATCGAATTAAACCACATGCTCCATATGCTGTTATTTTACCGTTATCGTAAATATCTCTTCTTCTTTTTTTCTAGTTTGATGTTATTGATAAATTTTCGGTTTTGTTGTTTTCGTTACATTCCCATTTTTGTTGTTTTTCTCATTTTTATTTGGTGTATATTGTTAATGTTCGTGTTTGTATTTTATCGTTATCATTAAATTCCAGTCTTTGCTATTTTTTTCGTTATCATTAAATTCCCTTTTTGTAATTTTATTTATTTATTTATTTATTTTGAATACAAGGGTAAGGATTTAGACATGATCACCATCTATTGGTGGACCATCCTATAACATCCTTACTGATGATAACTTCAACCTCATTAGGGACTGCTACTTCAGTTGCAGGGTTATCTTGGCCTAACGTCGCTAGTTTGACCGTAACATCGTTGATTTTCCTTATGGTTGACTTGAACCTGCGTAAATCCAAACATGAATACATGGTAATAGAGATTTCAAAGATAATAAGGTCTAATTCTCACAGGGTTTCCATATATTTGTAATTTTATTGTTAACTTTTTAATATTTTACCGTTATCATTAAATTTTGCTTTATTATTATTTTATTATGGTGTTATCGTTAACTTTTATGTGTTTCTTATTTTGTGGTTATTCGGTTATGTTATTATGTCATTAAAATTTTTGTATGAATAATATAATCGTAATTAAGAAGATAACGAAACAAATAACAGAACTCGTTTGAAAATGACATTAAAATTTAAAAGAAACAATTCACATGAATCGGTCTAATAAAGAAATTTTGTGAAACCCCTTTTGACATTCTTGAGTCGTTACCCACGACGGGATTACAATGTCCACAAACACCTTGAACAAGAGAGCGGTGGACCTACAACCTACATTGTTCATGTTTTAATATTTACATAATGATCTTTAGGTGGCTGTGATTTATATTATCCTATATTAATATTTAATATAGTATTTAAGATCTAATAGTATGTATAGATAAATTATTTACATAATTATAAATTCAATACAAGATGTTTTCTACATTGAAGAAGAATACTACAATTATCTTGAAACGTATATAAATTCAAATTTATAATATAAATTGAAATTAGCATGATTGCACCGAATCATAATGTTATATACATGTAAAATGAATTTTCTTGTGCTAAATACTAAATAGTAAAGTAAAAAAAAGTTTACTACATTGAAAAGAGGCAAGAAATGAAATTTCGTCCAATTGTACAACAGTTGCTGCAATGTCTGGTGATCAGTCGATTGACCACCCACCTGAAAGATCCATAGCCCATTTCTCATCGTTTTCTGAATCCTATTGAAATCTCACCCTTCAAGCCGGATCCGGATCTTGGGTCAGAGCTTTGTCGTCACTGGTCCTCCATTGTTGACCTTTCTCTGGTCGGAATTGCTATTCCAACCTTTGATTTAAATCCCTACTGATCCCGCGAAATCTCCTACGACTTATTGGGGGTTTTTGTTTGTCGACGAGTTCTTCAAGCTTATAATGACCGCCAATTTTGATCGATGGGAGAAAGACCCATTCTTCATCGCCGCAGAAGAGGTCCAGGAATCTACCGACAGGTATTCTCTTGCTTATAATCTATTTATTAGGGTTTTTTTTAGGGTTCATTGACGATTTACTAAGTTTGTTTTGCTTTGGGAAATGAAGAATGGAATCAGCATACAGAACCTGGTTGCATTGGATGAAAGACACCTCGGTTGAGTGGAATCGGGAAGATCTTAAGAGCGAATTATGCACTGCGCTTGATACAGCCAGATGGCAGGTTCTATCCACTCTTTGCCTTTGTTTTTGTTACATGTATAATGTAAATCCAATTGAAGATCTGGGTGTGAGCTGAATGAGCTATGTGGTTCACAGCTTGATGAATTTGAAGGTGCTGTGCAAACTAGTTACAAGATTGATGATGTAAATGAGGCCAAAACCCGCCATAGCCAATTCATTCTTGCAATGAAGACAAAAATTTCTTTAGTACAGAAATCTCTGAAAGAATCCTCAGGCTCAGATGAAAAACCATCATTCTCTCCTTGGGTTCGAATGAATGAGGGAGAGCGTGATGAGCTTGCCTTATTTCTCTCAGGACCCACAGAAGTTCCAATTGGAGCCATTGATGCACCATCATCAGCTTCTGTGCAGAACAAGGCAAAGACAAAAGATGAGAAATTTTCTGGGCATAGGAGATCAGCCAGTGCAAGTGCTGACATTTGTTCATGGAATATTACCATGAGTGAAGATCGGTCAGTGCAAGTACCACTAAAAAAGGTGCCAAGTTTTTCTGTTGTTTTTGGAACCATGGAGTCTACTGCACCCAAACTTAAGTTGCCAAAGAATGGTATTAGGAAAGAAGATGATGTTGCATTCTTGAGGTCTCAACCTCAAAGCAGGGTGAGAATTTGATCATTTGGTGTTGTTATAGTTTACTTGTTATGCTTGTTGATTTAATTTTCACTTTTGAATACACAGGGCACCCAAGCATGTTATGAAAGAAATAAGAGTTGCCTTGACAACTGTGAGAATTTTTATGATAAGCAATTTCATGGTTGGTATGGAGCTCTTCATAGACTTGTGCAGAGATCCCTGTATCAGGTTCAGCATATGCGCTCTGTGCAAACAATCTTTTGGGTTGCTCTTCTCCTTTTTTCAATTGGTAAGTTCACTTGCTGGTCTTCCAAATTTCATGTTATGTCATCAAAGAAAGAAATTTGTGTCAAAGTGAAACTGATGTGTTTTGACAATTTGCTGATGTTTTTGTCTGCAGTTTTGTTTCTAGTGCGTATCCTCTAGGAAGCAGAGATCCATGTTCAGTAACTGATGATGAAATGTTCGTTTATTGAAGTTTATATTCCACATCTATTCCTTCTCGGGCAAAAGTACATATGGCAGCGATGAAGTTCAATGTCCCTGAAATGCCATGATCTTGATTGAAATTGATTTCTTCTAATAGGTTAGAGCCCAAGAAGTATGTGTAAGTTGTATATCATAAACATCAGTATATTCATACAAAGGTTTTGTTTCAAGCTGATCAGTTGAATTCCATGTGCAACTTGTATTTGCTGTTTTTGTTTTTATGATTTAGAGAATTTGAGCTGAAATGAAAAGTGCAAATGAACAGATGAAAGCAAAGTGATCATATTGTATTCCACAAACTCAAGAATGAGGGTAAATGACAACAACATCATTATAACAAAGAAGAACATTAAAAATCAACCAGAACACAGCACATGAATACAGATCCAAATTCCTTTCAAGGAACAATCTTAAAGGCTTTCATTTTATCTACCCAAGAAATGAAAGAGTTTTTGGAGTTTCTAAACCCTAGAAACCCATGTTCCTTACTCTTGTTCATGCTATCCACAACTCCATCAAACGCCAACACAGCATCGACAAACCACCATGTTGCAACCTCATCAATTCTTGTAGGTGTCAGCTCGTACTTGCTCACAATCTCATCCCACACTGCACCCTTATCCTTCATTGTCTCGGCTAGTGATATTGGCTCTTGGCTTTCTATGTACCCAACACACTCAACGTTGAACTGCTCAGCCAGAACCCTCCACAGCTGCTTCCACCTGAAAACATCTCCGTTGCTGCAATTAAATGCTTCGTTCTTTGCATATGGATCAACAGCAGCCCAAATCTGATGCTCTGCTATTAGATCAGCATCTGATGCAGTATTGAACGACTCCCAGCCTTTTTTTGTCCCAGGAAACTTCATTGGAACACCTTCGTGTTTACAGATTGCAGCATACACACAAAGACTACCTGTGAAAAGAATCAAATCATGATTTATAAGCTTTACGATCCCACAACACAGTTGATGATATACATAGATCATTTCTTACCGATAATGTTCATAATGCTATAGGGGGAAAAGCCAAAAATGGGGTTAGGGCGGTGTACGGACCAGGTCAATCCCTCCTTCTTGTTAACTTCCTCAAGGAGTATATCCTCCTGCGTGTAGTAGAAATTAGGGGAATTCAATCGGTTCAAATCCTCAGTGAAGGGTGATTCATGAGGAGGGACTCTGGAATCCATCCATCCGGTGTAGTGTTTAGTTCCGGTTTGCAGGCAGATATGCCGGAGGTTTGGGGCGTTTGGAACCAGAGCTTTGAGGACGTTGGCGAACATCTTGGCGTTAGCTTTGCAATTAGCTTCGTCCGATCCCTGGTGAGTCCAGGTGACATAGAAGATGTGAGTAACGTCAGTGAGAGGAGAGAGCTTGGCGATTGTTTCTTCCTCGTTGGAGACGTCGCACTGCAGGTACTCGATCGGATAATCGGCGTTCCAGGAGGGACGAGGTCGGCGAGCAACACCGTATACTTTCCATGGACCACCGGGAGTGTCGGAGAGAGGGAGAATCTCGGCGAGGCTATTTCCGACGATTCCTGTAACACCGATGACCAATCCTACGCTCTGGAAGCTCTTGGGCCCGTCATCTTCATCAAATTTCTTCTGCAGGATCACAAAAGAAGAATGAAACAAGAGATATCTGAGGATGTAATCAAGAAAGATTAGAGTAGCGCAGGGGAATGGTTACCTTAGCAGCGCCAATAGCTCCGGCCCACCACCAGCTCATCTTTGAATCGTTTAGTCGCGGATCGTAGAGAAATTGAAGATTAAGGGGATGCAAATGCAAAGAAAGAATAATGAAGAAATGTGGTATTATTTAGAATGAGGGAGGGGGCTGGTAGGAGGGGAGAATGGTAGGTATCAGATCATCAAACAGTCAATATGAGCTTCAGGATTTTGGAAATGGGGATTTGTATTTCAATCGAGACGATGAAGATGAGATTGGGATTGGAAGGGCAATCAATCAATGAAGTCGGACTCCGGATGTGTTTGTTAAGACGGGCAGAAAGAGTCATGTTTCTCACGTTACCGGTTTTGCCAGATGGGCGCTGTGGTCGTCGTGAGAGACGGGCCCACAGTGTTGCGTTATTTTATTATTATTTTATAATTACGTGATTTTCATGGAGATTAATAATTACGCTTTAGGTTCATAATAAGAAGTATTATTTGCTAATAAAATATACTATTATATATAGTGTTATATGAAAATAGAGGAAATAATGTTTTGAAAATAAAAATAAGGATAAAATTCTATTTTGCTTGTAATGTTAAATATTATGAACAAAATTTTTTAAATTTTAATGTCAAATATTGTATTGGTGTTTCAACCTTGGGTTGGGCCAAGGAGATTCATGTATGCAGCCAATGACACTTATTTTAATGTTCATGTTCGGGATGCAACCAAAAAATACCAATAAAATGAATGCAGAGACAACATGCTTAGAGGACAAAAGTAAAAGACACAATGATGAATGATGATTGACAATGTGTTGCATTCATCATCAAAATCACACATGACATTTGAATCACTGTGCTTTGTATTTACACATTTCAGCTAAACAAAGATATTCAATGACACGAACAATTAAAATCTCACCTCCTACATATTACAATTCTCATACATGCATATTATCCATTTGCCAAGATAGATTTTCAGCTGAAGCAACTTTCAATTTATGCACAGCAGTAGCTGCAGCCATAGCAGCAACACCCTTCGCCTTCTCCCCTTGAGAAAACTCGCATTCTTCTCTCACACACACAGATCTCAGCTCAGCTGGCGGGATAAAGCAATCCATTGACAAACCCGGAACATTAAACGCCACCTCTTCAATCGTCCATGCCTCCTCCATCCGAGTCTTAGTGTGACCCATCGCTGTCTCCCCAAACCGAAATAGAGTCACCACCGACCGTCCTGCGTGAGCAATCATCATTCCTTCAACATCCCTATACTCGTCTAGATACGAGTTGATTGTTGTCTCCCAATACACTGCATCCCCGCCACTCGTTTGGATTCGGGTCAAATGAGAATCTTCTAAAACCATTAACAAACCTGTTTTCTGACTGAAATACCCGAATACAACATGTCTTATGATCTCAGCTGGACCTTCGCTTCTCGCCTTTAACGTCTGTGGGTCAGCACATAACTTAAGAATGAAACACTCTTCTCCGCTTACCTTCTTCTCTCCTATGCATCTCGCATTTGCAAACATACTAGCTGTTGTTTTCGGATCAAGACCCTGCAAGTGTTATTAATACTTAAACTTTCTATAAATATAATTCTCTCCACCTTTTTCATTTATTATTTGTATTTTCAAAACATTATTTCCTCTATTTTCATATAATTCTCTAAATTCCACCATTGTTTTCATACAAAATTTTAAATTATAGTGCATCAATAAATACTATACCTTCTACTTAAAAATATGGCTATCTTACCTGAAGTGCACGACGAAGGGGCCTAACTGGTCCCTTTGCAGCATGTGCGCCGAGCCAAGGAGTGTGTCTCCATACAATTTTTCCATTAGAACCAGCATGGACCTTGCTACCACCAAGAGCGAGTTCCACATACCACATATTTGGGTTCATTTTCCATAACACAAACCCACCTGACTCTGCTGTCTTGGAGGAGCTTCGGTTCTTTATCACCTTATCAGGTGTTTCAAGATCAGAAGCTAACATCTTAACCTTTCCCATTGCGTACGCATTGTGGATTGTGTTTTGGAGTTGTGTCCCCCCACAAGCAGCCATATATTGTTGTAATATGTACTGGGCAGACGACGTTTCCTGCAGTAGATTTTCAGTTTGCGTTCAAATGAATGACATGATAAGAGTAATTGCATTGAACGCCAAAAACTTGTTAATTCATATAAGAACCTCAAAATAAATGGGATTCAATCAAAAGTGTGATATTTCAGTGATTGTTAACATTTGTGTTCAGTTCTGAAAAGTAGTATTGCTTGAGGGTGAACCAGCATCTAAACTATCACCCTCGTTGCATTTGCCACAAGCAACAGCAAGAAGAGACAAAAATCAATATAAAAGTTGTCCTTCTGATATATAAACTCTTATGTTGAAAAGAACCAAAAATAGGCCAGCAGGTTCAAAATTGCAATTAAAAACACAATCTCAGCTACACAAGTTATCAGATAGAGAGAGTAAAAGCTTGAAAACATACAAATAGCATAATACAACAGCAGCTCAATTAACTTCCAAATGACACTCAATTAAGCTACCCGTAGAGCAGCATAAAACCCAAATATAATCTACAATAATAGGTTATGATTTGACATTTTTTGAACCAAAATCAGTATCATTTTCCCTTTAAACGTCAAAGAAATTCTCAACAAACAAACAATTACACAACCCAGAAGCAATAAATAATTAAAACATATAAACTCATTATAAAGATGACTCAAATCTCAGCAGAATAGAGAAATACTTACAATGGGGGTGTCTTTGATGCTGAGGTGAGGCAAAGGCTCGTTGGGGCTAACGTGCACAGGAGCAAGCGGCGCACCTAACACCCCAAGCAACAGCCTCAGATCGGAGCGTTTACTCGCCGACGAAGACGAGCACGAGGAGACGGAAGGGTTTCGTTTCTTCCAGTGGGCCCACCCGTGACCTCCGGCCGCCCTAGAGTCGTCGTCGCCTTGATCAGGGCCCTCTCTGAGCGGAGATAGTGCCTCTGGCGCCCGCAGATACCCCGATCTCGAAATCATAACCTCCGGGACGGCCATGTGATGGTTCTTCCGGCGCCTGAACATCGGAGAACGGCTCCTGGACGTTGAATTTGAAGACGAAAGGCCTCGAACTACTTCCTCTTTAAGAGATGAGAAGAACCCTTGTTTTCTCTCCATTCAAAAATCGAAATACAGCAACAACTTAAATCAAGAGAACGCTTAAACCCAAAGTCATGCAAGAAAACGATGTGAAAGGATCTTCTATAGTATAAGCATAGTTGTTGGTTTCAATTTGGGAAGGTGAAGCGAAAATGATGTTGTATAAAGAAGACAAAAACTATCGCTTGAAGCAGAGGCCTCAGCTGATTGGGACGAGCCGACCCACAACCCACTTGGCACTTGGATTCTCAGCTAAGCAGCTGAACAATCAAAGTGATTAATGAGCAGAGCAGAGAAGAGTGATGAAGAAAGAGAGAAGGAGTGAATAATGGTTGGAATGCCGTTTTCAAGAAGCAAATGGGAGGATGTGAGCTTTGGTTTCTTTTAATGGTGCTTTGCCCTTTGGCCCCTTTAGCTTTTCGAGATCCACCGGAGACTCGGAGTAGAGGAGCGGAGACTACTACACTAGGATTGGATATTTTTATTAGGGCTTAATTACGCCTAATCATCCTTTATTTATATCATTTTGAATCTAAACAGCCCATTGTTTCAAAATTACAATAATTCACCCCTTGTTACTCTTTCTGCTAAGATGTAACCATCATAGACCTCTACTTCTATCTCAAACTTGTAAAAATGTAACTCAAGTATGTCCTTATTGCATATATTTTGTATGATCTCTACCAAATCGACAATGGAACTTATCTATAAATGCAAGGAGGGGCCCATTGTGATGAAACATAGATATGGGATATTGATATAATGTCAAAAGTTAAAAAAAATTCTATGAAAATTATCCCTCGTTGATATTCAAACAAATATAACCTAGAAAAGCAAAAGGTACCGGTGAACACCCAGTCAAAAGTGTTAAGCACCTCTTTTTTAAATGCTCGTACACAATGCGCATTATCAAAAAAACGACAAAATGAAAACTCATATGTATAATTGTGACCCATCAAGCCACAAATAAACATTATTATGGGAATAAAGGAAATATGTAATCCAACAAAACTAAAAAAAAATAGTGGTTACATGGTGGAACATCTAATTATTTAGAAACCAAATAATCTTCAATAAGACAAAAAGCCACGTGATTTAAGCATGCTAATTCAAAATAAAATTCATGCCTAGGATGAGGCTAACTCAAAAACCCTCAACAGGTTTGCAAGACCTCGAAAACAAAGAAGGAAAACATAGACCTAGTTTGGGCTTTGTCAAAAGAAACTTTGATGCATCTAAGCACTCGAATGGCCAATGTGCGTTTTGGTTTCATCATTTGTAATCATAATACTCTATATCTTGCCTCTAGCATGGGAATATGTGTAGTTGAACCAATTCTTCAAGTAGAAGCTTACGTACTACGTTACGGTCTATAAAAGGCCATAAGTCTAGGGTACACTAACATAAAATTAAAGGATTATGATTACAAAGTGTCATGTGCTCAAAGTCTCATATGTTTTTTTTTTATAAAAAACATAATTTTAATTTTTTTAACATATTAAATAATATTAATTTGATTTTAAAAAATGTTAAAATCCACATCACACAATTAATCAGAATTTCTGGTGACATGTAAGATTTTGGTTGCCACATCATCGGAACTAGGATTTTTTACGAAAAAATAAGACGTATTATTTTTGGTAAATACGTTGATAGTTTGTATCGCTCCTAGTAATTTTCAAAGTTAGTATTATTTTTGGTTCAACATTAATAGTTGATATTATTTTGGGTTATTTATCCACTTCATTGATCTTTTTAGTTGTTTAAATATGATGCATGTTGTAGATTTTCTTGTAATCTTTACCATGAGTAGTAAATTCCTCATATATATGATCAAGTAGGAACATATTCATGTACGGGGGTAAGAACATACCGTAGTCACATGATCTAATTAAATGAACGACCTATATTTCAAACTAAATATGGAAGAGTTCTATAAAATATTATAGCAATTAATAACATACCTTATTTATCACTAGAATATTATTAATTATGTCGACTAAATATCTTTTAGAACTATACAGTGAAGCAACTCCGATTAGTAGACGAAGGTTTTGCTACACTATTCTTGTCGGAATACATTCATATCGGTCGAAATTAATCACATGATTGCACTTGTCAATGTAAACACTTTAAATTCGACTATATTATGTCATTTTTGCATAATCTCTTTCGAAATACTTTCATTTCGATCGAAATGCAGAAGATTTTTGCCTCTAGGTCAAAATTTAAAGAATTTGATAGGAATGAACCTAAGTTTAACTTAGGTGTAGTTATTGCTCTAAATTCAATCAAAATGTATATAATCCGACCAAAATGTAAACAATCCGACAGAATTAGCATGATTTTGATCGATTTTTTTTTAATAAATACAATCAAGATAGGAATGTCGCATGTATTTTAACCAAAATCGATCCAAATTTAAATAATTCGATCAAAATGTACTAAATAACGATTAAAGGATAATATTTTGTTGCCAAATTTGTAAAACTATTAATTGAAATTAAAATTTTTATAATTTTAATCACTTGAATCACGTCCATAAACACCTACGATGCACCGAAATCTTGAACGCTCATTTTTTAATTAGACACCTCTTAGAGGTTCTCACTCCATACACAAGAAGAAGTTCCTAGATGAGTAATTGAGTATAAACTTAGAGTTTTGATTTAAAATTTGTTGAATCACTTGTGAATAGAAAGGTAAAAGTGACGTGCCATCTCCTTCCCAGGGCATATGAATGAAAATAGTTTTAGTAGATGTGATCTCCCCACATGTGTCTCCTCCCCAAATCTCCAAAACATACAAAGAAATAAATAAATAAAATGATTCCATAATCCCTATTTGATTTCTTTCTCAAAACAATTTTAGTGATGTCTCATCTGCTTCCAAAGCCCACAAAGAGCATAAAGATCATAGAGGTCGCAAACAATTTTCCATTAATGTTGGTTCCAAAGAGATCCTTCGCTCAATCGGGAAAAGGGCAAGGCAAACTTCTTGTAGTGACGGTTTTCTAAATAAAGATAATCAAGAAAAGAGAAAGAAGAGAATCAGTACTATGAGAGTAGGCATATGAATCACTACTCTTTGACGGCATGTTAGGGGTGGTCTGCTTTCAAAGTCGTCTCTACTCGTTGAGAAGAGCTTTCTTCAAGCTTTTAAGTGAATTAAGGCTTGGTGGGGGATTTGTTGAATGAAATACAAGCTTCGATTTGTGCGAGGACAATAATTGTGGTCTCGTTTGAGTTTCCATATGAACCTTTGGTTGAGAAAAACAAAAATCGACTTGCTCACCTTATTACATAGGCGTTATTTGAAATGTTTCATTCTTGAGCTTTTGTTTCGTTCTAAGTTTGAAATTTAAATGGTAGGCCTTATCCCGAGGACCCGGAGGTCTTGGGAACAATTTCTTCATACCAAATATACTCACACATAAACTTTCTAGGAGGCCATCCATCCTGAAATTGTTTCCGCTCAAACACACTTAACTTTAGACTAATTTGTGCTCACTCAAACACTAGAAAGGAAGAATTCTTGTTGACATGGGTAGTAACTCAATTTCTCATAAGTTAATCAGAAATCCTCAGTCAAATGATGTGAGATGTTAATTTGTGGAATGTTACAATCTCCCTTCTTATGTCCGCATCGACCCCAAATGCCGTCCACCAAGTGATGAGGGTTGAAACATGTCCCTCAAATATCGCAAATAAATTATAAGACCCAATTGTAGAAAAGGGTCAAGATCGAACTCAAGAAGAATGATACAATGATTTGACTTATTAATTATAAAGCCGGGCATAAACAATATAACAAGGGTGAGAACACAATACAAAGTATAGAGAAGACACAAATCGGGTGGCCATAATGGCCAGATTGTCCGATCTCATGTATATGTAATGAGAAGTAAAAAACAATATTGACTTCCCAATATGTCAAAAGGATTCCATCAATTCATACCTATCATTTACGAATTATATCATTATCTTTAATAAATCATCTATCCAAGCTTGTAATTTTGGTGTTATGAACCGTAAAGTTTTAGAACCAAAGGTGGCTACCACAAATTAACCTTTCAAACGACAGCAAAAATATCAAATAATGCTACAAGAACAATAAAACAATATTCAAGTATCCCATCAACCACTAGCATAGAAAAATACTTGGGTTAATTGATCATCAATGGTTGCATCACAAATTTAAACACTGAAATCGAAACAACAATTAACACGATGGAATTTTGCTTCCTTATCCCAAGAAGAAAGAAGATATTGATCAAAGTTAATCTAAATTAAAAAAAATCAAGTAATACTATGCAAAGTTTCATGCTTCCAACAAGAATTCACAGTGAACCAAACCAAGTTAGCAAAAAACTATTTTGGAATAAGAGGTCAAACCTTTGCCCGCTAATTAGTTGAGATAAAATATATAAACCAAACTCCTCTAGGGGTGTAGGAATATGGAAATCATGAGATATTAACGAGGACAACATTTGTGTCAAGGTAATAGAAGAAAAATATATAAGGGAAAGTCGGCTATGGAACTATGTCACATGCAAAAGTACCTCTTGACAATGAAAAAGACACATTTAGATGGAATGTTGGGGATGAAAAAACGATTTTACAATAAAGTGATCCATGGCTTTTAACCTTCAACATATACCACATGATAGAATTCTTGTTGAAAATCATGATTTTCATATTCCTACACCCTAGAGGAGTTTGATCTTGTGCTAGTTGAGGGTTAAAAGCCACTAGCACAAGATCAAACTTTTATTATTAAGCATAATACATTATGCACACTATTTAATAATGCAAACAAATGGAACAATGATACAATCGATGAAGTTTTAATCCTCAACATATACCACATGATGTGATCGAACAAGTCCACGTATATCCTCTCCCTTATAACGATAACCAAGACAAACTTTATTGAGTCACAAGGCCGAAAGGTGGTTCTCGACCCAAGTGTGTCATAGACTCTATTTATTATCAATAAAGGGGCGTCACTAAGTGAAGTCTCTTGGATATGAAGTTTGAATGTTATGTCAACAAATAAAAACTTTCTATGAAAGTTATCAATTAATGGTCTAGTGAAAAAATCGAATCTAGAAAGACAAATGATGTAGTGCATTGTTATTTGTATCAACATCACTATTAAAATGCATCACTTTTTTCTTCGAGTGTGTTCATTGCCAATAATATATTTGATCCATTGGCAAGAATATATTTGATCCCATTAGAAGTGGAAGTTATCGCCCACAAGAATACTCTAAATATGGTACACTTTTATAAAATGACCACGTGTAATATATTTCCGTGTAGAGTTTTAAAAAAAACTATAACACTTAAGAAATAATGTCGTTCTATATTATTATTTTCTTTCAAAAAATCAAATATATAATTAACGCTATAACGAAATTGCTAATGTAAGAGCCTTAGCCTTTGGAGCCACTTTTGGCCTTAGCCTCCCCTGCGCGTGAGTGAGGCCGCCCCTGCGGCTCAGCCATGATCTGCCCCTGCGGCCAGGAAACCCGCCCCTGCAGCCGGCTTTGTTGACCCTTGACTTGTGCTTTACTCTTTTCCCTTCTTACTCTTTCCTTGGCTCGTGATCAAGGGTTCTTATTCCTCTTCTTCAGCTTCCTACGTCCTTCTTGCTTCTCCCTTCTCCCTCCTTGGTCTTGTGTTGTTTTCTCTTGGAGTTTGGAAGAGTTTTGATGTGAGTTTGATGATGTTGATGATGGATGTTGTTGTTGCTGAGCTTGGAAGCCAGTTGTGTGTGTGTTGATCTTCCTGGCAGCCTAGGACCACAAGTGTGGTAAGTGATCTTGCTTCTCTTCTCTTCTTCCTTCCTTGTTTTCACCTTCCTTAGCTTAGGATTAGATGATTGATCATAGATTAATGTTGGAATGTGTATGTATATGTATATGTGTAACTTTGGATGAGAGAAGACGTGAATTGTTCACGTGAAGAGTGAAAGAAGAACCGCCGGGATCACCTTCTGCATTGTCGCCGCCCCTGCGGCCAGAAGCCACCGCCCATGCGGAAGCCGTGCCGCAGCGCCAACGTTAGCGCCTTGCCTGCGTCCTGTGTCACCGCGCCCGCGGCTGATCCCTGTCGCGCCTGCGGGTTGTCTACTCCGCTCCTGCGTCCCTTGATCACGCAGGTGTGTCTTGTCCCGGGACTACCCATAGTTGGGTAGCTCCTTTCCTTTCCTAGTATGAGGGAACTAGTACCATGCTAGGTGTCGGATGATGATGAGTATGATATAGATATGCCGGTTACGGCTTTGAGGTTTAGTGTTATCGAGGTTTACGAGTTGGATATGATCCTTATGGATCCCTTGGGTCTAGGTGTGACCCTTTGTGTGATAGTAGATTGATATGTATATATGTATGCCTTGTATAGGCCGTGTTGTCCTCCATATTGGAGTGGACGTATCTGAGAGTTGATCATAGTTGGGATTACTTCCGAGACTGAGGTAAGTCCATAGGACTTACTTAGCTGTCATCTCTATATTGGATGTTGCATGAGTGGTGTATGTTTATGCTTGATAGTATGTGCTATGATGTTTACCGACCTATGGTATAGTGACTGCCCATTGTAGGGTTGTGACAGCTTTGCCCTGTCATCCCGCGTGGAGACAGGGAGGTTCTCTACGGACAGGCCAGATATGGAAGTGGGAAGGGCACTTGCTCCACTCCCATAGGGTACACGGGAAGTGTGACCACCACTCCAACTGGCAACCTCCCCGAGAGGCGAGGGTTATATTCCTCGTGTCACATATGTTCATATTGATATTTATATATATACGATTCGTGTGTTGGACCATTTATATTAAGATAATGAACCGGGTAAATGTGTGATATCATGTTGAAGTGTTTAGTATTTCTGATATGTGATTGTGCTTATGCTCATTCTTTATATGTGTATGGTTAGCTAACGGTTTCATACCGTGTTGTAGATCTTTGCAGGTTAGGAGAACTGCAGAGTGATCCAGAGAGGGTGATCCGCTGAAGGCTCCGTACACTGGGATTATTATCGTGGGATATGGGATATTTGATGTACGGATATATGTTTCTTTTGTACTCAGCGGTACTTATGTATTACCTTTTGAGATTTATATATCAGTTGTACGTTTTGTATTTAATCTATCGGTGTCTTGTTGTAAGATTCAGTGAACTTGTTATCAGGTTAGGGTCAGGATCCATTGTGAGATCCTAGCCCAGTAGCACCTCGAGTCCTACGGATTTGGGGTGTTACAGCTAAAGGCATGAACAACAAATTACCGAGTGTACATTGTGTCGCAGACCGGATATGTCCAAGCTAAATCTCAATGACTTGTCTTCTTTACTTAATCTAAATTTGATTTAAACTTCAATATCGTCACCCTACGCTAAAACTCAAATTTTCCACGCAATTATAATGTTATTCGTTGCCATATGATAAGTTGTTATTCTTATTCTTAAAAATACAATGCGAGAAAGGAAAGAAAAAAAAACAGTAGAATTGAAGAAAATATATATTAAAAAGGCTTTTAAATATAATTTTGTTATTTAAAAAGGTGATATTTTACATAGGGGTGACTCTTTGTAACGTTACCCTAATAATTATATATTTCCCATTGTGGTAGCCGTTGGGTAGGATATCGACGGCGAGCAAAAGACAAACGTTGATGATGAACTAAAATGAAAGATACTCTTGCTAGTTGCTACCAGGTATTTTAGATGACCAAACTAAACTTATTCACTTTTGTTTTATACTTGATGTACGGATATTGTTCGTTTACATTATAACTAAAATACTTGACCAAAAGCATTATGAAATAGGAAATGTTATGTGCAAAGTAAGCCTTGATGCATCCTTCTAACCTTCCAAATTGTGTAAGAAAAAAGTTATAGAAAATTTACTATCGATAATAGTGTCTCTATGAAAATTTGATCCGTTTAACTTTTCGGTGAATAACATGCATGTAATATTGTTCGAGATGTAATATTTTTGAAATATTTATCTTATTGTCACGTTCAGTGAAGACACATGCACTCTCCACACGAGAGGTTAAACATGGGTGTTAAACGGTTTCGAAACAATGTTGTTGTTTTTTTGGAATTAAAAACTGAACCGTTTAGGTATGTGGTTCGGCTCCCCTACTTTTATGACACGGAACCGTTTGGAACCGAACCATATAAAGAATTGAACCATTTTAAGTAGCCTAAAATGGAGTGGTTCCTTACGTGATTTGTCTTAATATTCTCTAATTCTCAATATCTCAAGCATGCCTTAGAATAAGTAATTACGCATGGTTACAGTGAAAGATAAAATTGAAACCTCAAGCCTATGTCGAAAGCAAAACAATGAACCCATTGTCCTGCAAGCGCGAGAATTACTAATTTTATAGTCTAAATTAAAAAACTAACATCAAAAGGGTTGTAGAGAAAGATATTTCGGATTGAAGACAAACATAGTGAAAGAAGAAGTTGAAGAACTGGAGAAGCCGGTTTAATGATGAATGAATGTATGATAGAAAAGAACATAAAATAATATTAGAGTCATTATAACGGTTCCTATCTATTTTAATCCTCAAAATTATGTTATTTAATTTTTACTAATTTATTTTAAACGGTTCCTATCTATTTTTGCTCTAAGGAACCGAACCGAACTAAATAATTTTATAACGGTTCGGTTTGAAAAAAAATCAACAAACAATTCAGAGGCATCGGACCGAACCGTATTTTTACGGTTCGGTTCCTTGTAGAACCGGAAAAAATTAACAGCCCTAACAAAAACTAGTCATCATTGATTTTGCCTTGCATTAAGCCCTTAAATGAAACCGAATCGACACAAATCGAACCGAACTGAAACCGAACCGACACTTTTTTTTTCCCCACCTTAACCAATTAAGATCTCTTATATCACTGATACATGTATCCCTCTCATGTGATTGGTTGAAGCTAAATAAAGAAGTAAAAAAGTAATAGTGCTTTACGAGAAAAAATAATAAACAATAACAATTTCACCAATCATACAATAAGAATACAAGGATACATGAAGTGGAATATAAAGATACATGAAGTGGGTGATATAAAAAATCTTAACCGCATCTTCACTGCAGTTAACATGATTCTGGGTAACATACATTTCTGTGGTTGTATGAGTAAAGTGTACGTAACCCAGTTTCATATCATAGAAGCTAGGGCACAAAAATTACAGTCAAATCTCGGGGTTACCAAAGTTATAAGTATGAACGAAGTTCAATTACGCTGACTTTTTAAGTCAACTCATTTGGGTCAATATTTAGTTTCTTTACTTACGTAAGATTTGGTCGAACTATGTTAAAATAAGGTTAGGTTTGATAGTTGGCCAACCGAGTGCGATAGTGGGGCCTATTCATTAATCTCTATTAGCTTAGGTTCATAATACAAGCCTGCTTGTTTTTTCATTATTACAAATCTATCGTCAACTATCTATCCTCTTTCGTTTGGAAGATTAACTCCTTTGTGCTTTGCGATAACCTAACCATTTATTTATGTTCATACGTACGTAGTAGATGATCCAAAATTAAGACAAAATTAGAATCCAATTGATTTCGATGGCTAACCAATTTTATGAATCATCGCATACTTCCAACGCCTAAATGTTAGTCAAAATAACTGCAATTTTGTTAGTTAGGATTGTTTAAAAATAATCCGGCTTGAGTATTTGGTCCGACAAGTTCTAATCAAAGACATAGTAGTAACCCTATCCGTTTTAATTCAGTTCGAGAAATGTTTTTTAATAATAGGATATGGATCAAGCATAGATATTGATGGAATATGTAATCAAAAATTTATGGGAAAATAAGATAGGTGATAACGTGGGTGTTATATATGTGAAATAAATATTTAAGATAATTTTTTATACAAAGTATTATATAGGTTTTTTTTTATTAGGAGCCGTGAATAAAGGTTGTTAAGTTTTAGGACCTTACGATTGGTCTCAACTCTAATATGATAACAATGTACTAAATTGTTCGCTGATTTTTTATCAATAATGATAAAGATCTATAAGTTAGTAAAACAAGGAAGAGATAGTTTTAAATTTATAACCTGTAATAATTCCCTAAATAGCAACGAACCCACAGTGTATGAGTCAATCACAGTAAAGGTAAGTATTCCAGGGTCGATCTCATGGACTGAGGGGATTAATATGCAGCAATGATTAAAAATAGAATAAATCTCAATTAAACAGGAGGTTGGAAAAGATAAGGAAAAGAAATCAAAAAGGTTTTAAAAAGGTTTTAAAGAACTCGCAATCAATTGTCACTATTGATTGAAAGTCAAAACAAACAAACAAAAACGAAAACAAAGATAATCAAGTTAAAGGAAATAAAATGGATTTCAAGGGTTCAAGATCATTGTTTATACATATAGATTCAGGAAGACTCATAAAGATATATGGTAGAAAAGCCACAGGGATGAACGTTTCTAGGCTGACAGTCTATTACCGATTAAGTCTCAAGACTATCTAGTTCCAAACCAACTACCTATTACCGGGTAAGTCTCAAGGTAGAGAGGTAGGAAATTCTAAACAAACCAGAATACAAACTAAGGAAAAGGTAAACCATTACCGGATAAGTCTCAGGTATTACCCTACTTAGGAATGAATCTAAGCACATTCAACCAATAAAGGATAAACCTTTATTACCTATGATCAGTCTCTCATGTATCTGTGAAGGAATATCACCGGGTAAGTCTCAATTCCAACTTAGGTTACTAGCTAGAAAGATTCTAACTAGATTTAAGTCCAAGCCAACCAATAGGATTTCTAGCAAGTCAAAGCCAAAACATAAAGCACAACATTCCCTCATAATCAAAGGCATAAACAAATCTCTGTCAACCTTGGAACCACAAGGTTCTAGCCAATAACAATCATATCAAGACAATTAAAAGAAATAACAAATGGGAATGAAAAGAACTTAACTTCAATAAATGGAAACTCTAATCTTGACAAATCTTTAATCCAACAAGGTCTTCCAAACAAAATTGAATATAAAAGTATGAATCTTGAAGCTAAACTATGAAGAACAATGGTGGAGAAGAAGAGAAAGGAAGGGAGGCGGCTTCCCCTATGGGGTAACCTAACCCCAAAAAGATACTAAAATCGGACCCTTAGAAATAACCTAGAGCTTTCCTTTTATAGGCAACAACCTTACAAAGCATGGGCTGGGCCAAAACCGATCCAAAAATAAAATAAAATCGCCGAACATAAAATCTCGGGAAAAAATCTCGGTCAAAAATCTCGGCCGAGATCGGGACCGAGATTTCACAACAGAAACTTTCCAGATCGACCGAAATTATGGATCTCGGCCCAAGATCAATGGATCTCGGCCGAGATTAGGCCATCTCGGCCGAGATTAGACCGAGATCAAGGCTGAGATGCCATCCCTTCGTTCCTTCGTGTCTTTAGCTCGATTCCTAGCCCTTTTCAGTGCACGTACATTCGCTCCAATGTGTCCACTTCGAGGCTTGATCCTCAAATACGTCGTTTTAGCTCCAAAATGTGCCAAATCGCCTACAAAGCCACAAATAGTGTGTGTAGACATCTATTCTTGCAAAGTAACACTAAACAAGCATAAATGGCACAAACTAAGGCCAAAACATGAATGCGGATTGGGGAAATCTAACTAAATGCATGAGTGTAACAGGTCGATAAATCATGTTATCATAAATCAAACAACACGCCACAAATGATAAAAACATGAAATCCATATAAGAAGAAATATAAATGTCTTGGCAATATACAACCACCACATATATACCTAAGGTACTTATAACATCCGAATATAGTGCTAATTATTAAATAGGAAAATATGAATCGTGATAGAAATAATAAATCATTCAATCCTAGTAAGTACGTAAATTCAACTGACCACCAATTTCGAATTACTCTGTAACCTCCTAACCCTGAGAAAAG
This sequence comes from Fagopyrum tataricum, assembly GCA_002319775.1. NCBI lineage: Eukaryota > Viridiplantae > Streptophyta > Magnoliopsida > Caryophyllales > Polygonaceae > Fagopyrum > Fagopyrum tataricum. The sequence continues at coordinate 2,120,743 of CM008285.1, read as the reverse complement.
CCTCTTAACAATCACGGTAAAATCGTTAGCTAACAATCATATATATTATATAGCTAGAGCATATGAGACAACCAATCACACAACAAATTTTCATGTATAACACACAAGTAAACATACAACATCGTTTTATCATTTACGCTCATTGTGTGATAACACACTAAGTTCAAATTATTTTTGTGGCACGAAAGGTACGTCGACTTTCGGCTCCATCCCGTATACCGTGTAGGAGTGTTCCATATGCATTTCTCCGTATACCTATTGAGGACTAGTTTCAAAGACCCTCCCCGTTAACCATGATCGGAGTGGTTAAGATGTCACGACTAGACCTGAGCAAACCTGCACTGGAGCTAGACTTTTAAATATATATTTTTATCCATTTTTCCAGACCGGACTTGGATCGAGTCCGGAATTCGGACCTAGTGTCTTTTTTTTCTTCTAGAAACTACAAGGTAAGGAATTAGGGTACATCATCTTCTAGGACCTAATGTCTTGTTTTTCGGAATAACTCGCATTTCACAATTCCTTTTAAACAAAGTTTAATTTAAAAAACATTATAAAAAAAAACTCATCTTATAACTATACTACATGTGTATGCCCGTGCGTAAATGTAAAAAACTAATTCCGGGATAAAAAGTGAGGTAGGATGCCTTTGTTGGTTGTTGTTTCCGATAATGTCAATATTTGGTTCCAATACACTCTAAAGGAAGCTAAGGTTGTTGACATTGCTATGATCGACGGTGATGGTGGGTTAGATGCATCGTAGTGGCTAGGAGGTTTAAATAATCCGGATAAGATCAATTTTCTCATCTTTCTAACGCCTTTATGATGTTGAAATTTAAATAAATTAATTTATTTTCTCAAAGACATGTAAAGTTTTGCTCTATTTTAATATTCATATGTCGGTGGATCATATTAGTCTTTTGATACATTATCACATAAATGATCGAGTAAAAAATTGTTAAAGTATAAGAGTTAGGAAATAAATAAAATAAAAAACAATATAACCTTCAGTTTTTACAAGACCAAAATCCGTTGCAAATATCAAAACTATACTCGTAAATGTAGAAATGAAACATAATTTAAGTAAAAGAAATTTTAAAATCTTTAATCAATCATGTATACCGACCTAGACAAATATATTGATCGGTACTGAGAAAATTATTTGAACACACTACTAATAAAGAATTGAATCATGTAAATAACCATGAAATTCTATCAAACTAAAGAACTTGCATTGTTCTAAGAACATGTTGAGTCGTTGACTAAATAACCTTCAAGTTTCTATAAATCTTGTAATGTTGTGTATGTACTCAACCGCCGGCAGCAACCAAGTGTTTTATCTGCAAAGTTTATGGATTCAGACCAAATAATTCATGACTACATATTTCAACTTTAGTTAAACAAAAGATGTAAACAGTTCAATTAGACTAAGTAAAGAATAAAGCCACTAACCTTTTTTAAAAAAAATATATTCCATTTGCCTTTTTCATCAACGCAACCCTGTAAGATAAACAAATGTCAGAAGTGAAATGCAATGTATACTAATCAAATATTCAAAATTGAATGTAATATTCTTAAAAAATATACTCGCTTGTTTCTCCTTTACAATACCCGTGACAAAGCACATCAAGTTATCAGTCACAAGAAATGATAACTTCTTTGAACAATCTATCCAACTCGGTGTTATCAAGCAGTTGTTGACTTTGAGGATTTTGTCATGGCTTTAAAGTTTAAACGAGTAAGTTCTTCATTTGATAGTAACTTCAGGTTTCTTTCCTTTGTAACAATGGGGTATTATTTAACAATTTTTTTACTTCAGGTATATATGGAATATTGACACTTCGCTAGGAGGAAGCTTGGATTGCCTTTTCTCTTCATCTCTTCATTCAACACGAGTTTTCTCCGTATACTATTCTTGTGTTTATCAACATAAACCATTTACACATTACATCATCTATTTTGAAAGATCGCTGTCAACAGCCAGTAAAGGCAATTATTTCAATATAGATACCGTGGATAGTCTAAAATCACTTCGTTCAAGTAAAAACAATTTAATTACAAACTTACAAATATATCTTAGCATATTACCAATTACCATGTTTTTTGAATTTTTGTTTCACGGTTTTGTTTATATCGTCAATGTATGGTTGAAAAGAAGGATCATAACATGTCTTAAGTTCGCCTAATTAACACTCTTGTAATGCAGATTAAGTCTAACAAAGTTTTTTAAAAGAAGGATCGTAACATGTTTTGACTCCTATAATAAGGACCGTATTAGTAGTTTTTTTCTATACAAAAATAACTTATAAGCTCCTCATAATGGACAAATATATCAAAACACAACACATAAAAAGTATATACAAGATAAAGAACAACTCATCTAATTAATAACCTAAGAAATCCTTTGAGACAATTTTTTACACTAACTACTAATTATTTTGAAACAGTTTTTTTACACTAAACTCCCGTTTGGTTATAACTCCGGAAACAAAAACGGAATAGAAATGCAACTAGTCCATATATATACCTTTGTTCATGAAGTTTTTTGTAAACATTCATTGGAGTTGTATACAAAATGTACTTATCCCCCTCATTTTGTTTTCTTATAGGGTATCAAAATAATCAAATTTTACTACAATACTTGAAACCACTAGAAATGATCCCAAAAAACTTCATGAACAAGGGTACACATATGAACTAGATCCGTTTCTATTCGGTTTACTTTTCCATAATTGAAACTAAACGAGCCCTAAATATGAACTTAATAACCTAATTAACTCCTTTAAAACGGGTCAAATTAGTCATTATGTTCATCATCCTAATTAGCTTATTCCTAACAATTTTTGTATTGATAATAATATAATAATAATTGATACCAATTGATTGATACTATTTACTATAAGTCAAGTTGATATTGGTAGTGATTTGCAATATTCCACGCCTAAAATATACCAAAATACAACACACAAAATGTATATACAAGATCAAGAGTATTTCATCTTATTGATATCATGAATAACTCTTTTGTGGCAATTTTCTTACACTAATTACTCATTATTTTGAAACAGTTTTTTGACACTAAATATGGACCTGCTAACCTAATTAACTCCTTCACAACAAGTCTAATTAGCCATTAGGCGTACAATCAAATTAAAGATTAACTTTGATGCAAACACCTTATGTATAATAAGGACCTTATAAGCAAATTTTCTATACAAAAAACTTATAAGCCCCTTATAATTATACACAAATATATACCAAAAGACAACACACACAAACTATATACAATAAGGAGCAACTCGTCCAATTAATAGAGAAGTAACTCCTTTTGAGACAGTTTTTCGAGGAAATATGATTTGATTTTGAACAAATAATTATATTTTTCTCCTCCTCTCTCCTCTTCCTTCTCCCAATAGAGCAAACCTTAGATATGAGATCAAACCAGTCAGCAAAAAATCAGAATGATAAAACAATTAGAGAAAATAGGGAATAAAGATCCCTTATTCACCTCTAAATCGAAACATACATAAAAATCAGAAAAACCCAGATTGAGTCCGTTGCATCCAACTTGTAAGAAGATGAGAAATTAGTGCTGAGAAAAAGAGAAATCAGAGAAAGGCAGAAGGGTAGTAGATGAAAGAAGGAAAAGAAGTGTATGGTACATTTATGTACTAAAATCATGAGAGAAGGTCTAGGTAGAAGAGCAAAATTTTGTCTTTTTTATTACAGAGGAAAGAGGAGGACAGGAACCTCGTCGTCCAAACCAAAATAGACCTGGAGCAAAATCATATTAAACTAATTCAACACAAATATCGACTCACATAATAAATAAAAGAAGCAAAATTAGTTAAACTAAAAGGCAAGAAGGTTCAGAAAGGCAATAACGGCACAACGAAATTCAAAAGAGAAATAGAAGGGCAATATCATCAGGGCACTATTCTCATATTTACAAATTAACTTGTAACTTAATTATCCCATATTGTTTAGAAGTAAAGTTGACGGTTTGTATAAGTGTGTGTTTGACAAAAATTATTTAGTAGTGTTTACTAGTGTTAATTAGTATTTGAGGTTAATCTTGTTGTTTGGAAGGCAAAAAAATACTGCAGTTTCCGTTTTTCAGAGTGTTTCTGAAACTGTAAAAAATCAAACAGTTTTTGTTTTTTAACTAGTGTTTGTTGAATGAAAATTCCTTGTTATCCTCACTGTTATTAATAATTACAGACTTGTCCTTGACTATTTTCAGCTTTTGCTCTGAATTTCCTCAATATTGTAGAGCTTCTTAAGAGCAACAGTACTCTGAATTTATGATGAAATTTTTCACGAAACTTAGGGTCATGATAAGACAAAGAAATCAAATGAAGTAAAGGCGTACAATGGAGGTAGGAATGTTGGCTTGGCCTCTCATACAGTAAGGTTGGAGCTTGGATCTGCTGGGCGATTCCCACAATAAAGGCCCGCAGCACAATCAGTTACAGAAGAGCATGACTCCAAAAGCTGCGAATTAAATTACCAATATCTTCAAACAGTTAATTGGGTGCAAAATTGTCACTTGGGGGAACAATATCAGCTATTCAGATCTTCAATTCAAGCAAATTCAAGGTTAAACTAAGAGAGATGGAGAATGAACTGGCAATTGCCATTAGAACAAGCTGAGGAAATATTGAAGAGGACACAGAAAAGCAAAACACAAAGTGGGCAAATTGATGGAGCTCCTCTACGCTCCTTCATGTGAATCTTGATTGAAGAAAAAGTAGTTTCCCTAAGAAAGAAGGGCAGAGCAGGAACTGTAAACACAAAAATGAAAGGAAAGTTTTACAAGTTATACTGTACTCCCAAGTCCCCAGCACTCCACTGGACTGCTTTCTTTATTTTTCTGGTGAAATTCTTTATTGTTTTCATCTACGTCATTCAAACCTGGAAGCACTAGAACGGACGGACGACTCAATGGTGTGAGGCGACTCCTTCTCGACTTCTCAACCAGAACGGACGGATGACGGCCAAATGCTCGGGACTACTTTCTTCTCAACTAGCAGTGGGCTAATATAATGGGTTACCCTAGTAATTCCGGTTAGTAGCAAGGACATAGTAGTCTTTTTTCGTAAAAAAACACTTCACAACACCTACCCTAACCAATCCAAACACTTCTCCGTTTTTTATAAACTGCAACCCATAAAAACGGAAAACACTATCCACAAAACACTCAATAACTGCAACCCTAGTGTTTTTTATTAGGCTGCCAAACACACACTAAATAGGGTTGAAGGCTAGACAAATTATATATTTAATGGTCTTTTTGCTAAAATCGTTTATAATATTTGTTTTTATTTATATATTAATATGTGAGTTATTGACCTATGTATGTAGGTTATTGATATACGGATAACTAACATTGACCTATTGAGTACAAGGTCGGGTTTAAGAAGAAAAAAAATCATGAAACTATTTTACTTTAAAACGGGTTTATTAAATTGTATAATTATATACTACCTTTTTTAAAAAAATTGTTTAATAACTTAATGTGTGGACAAGTATTAACAAAATATGAAAACTTAATTAAAATAAAATATGCAGTACATTTAAAGGTTATTTATAAATAATATCAAAAAATTTAAATTATCCCACATCGTTTTAAATTAAATTGACGGTTTGAGAATTTGTATAAATAAAAGGGTTCAAGGTTAGACAAATATGTACTAATCCGACACAAAACAAAGCGAATGTAAATATAAGTTTCTCAACTCATTAAGTAAAATATATAGCCTTTGAATGGAGAGCCTGTACTAAATTGAAAATCAAAACCTATAAGATCGCCGCTGCTCCAGTCAGAGACTGGGAACAATGTGGCGGCGAATCGGCGGCCGAAACCTCGAGAAGTGACTTCTCAGTACCTCTCATCCTCTTCTTCTTCCTCCTCCTTAATCTTCTTCGTCCATTTCGAATTCTTCGGAGTGGATCGGATGGCGGTGGCTCCTTCTCCGACTACTTCTACAATTAAGCGATCGCAGTCAGCGGAGTAGCGACCACCTGCAACACCGAGACCTAATGGAGCTGCGATCGGAGTGGAAATGTCAGTTGCGGCAAAGATGTTAATTTATTAGCGTTGTTTGTCGGTTTCCTTCCAAAGGGAGTCGTTCGCGATGCCGATTAGCAAGTCTATATTTACACCAACCTCAAATTTGAGGAAAGGTACTCCGGAAAGGAAAGCCGTTTTTCGAGTTCGAATAATTTTACAAGATCGGTTCATTCTATTTTAAAATTCATTTTATTCTAATTCACACATAAACAAATCTTTCTATTTGTGATGGCTTGACAATATTTGAATCTCGTTCCACTATAATCATGCTTGTGAAACTCTTATTGGGTAGGAACGGATCCAAAATTAAAAATAATAATAATATTCAAGTTATAAATAGAGATGTGAAGATAACCCGATGTCAAAACAGAAAATAGTAGGCCCATGGCCATATATCATGATTGGGCCGACCCAACTCCTACAAGGAAACAGAAAATGCATATTCCCTATCCTCGGGAGAGTCGGAGGTAGTACCAAAAAAAACATTCTTAAATACAAGGAATGAGTGAGTAGTCGCCTTTCCCCAGGCCCACTAATGATTAATCAACCCGGGGCCCAGGAATCTTTGTTTCTTATATTTTATTCATACTTGCATGCTCTACGTCTTACCAAATACCATGCACATTCCAATATATTTATATAATTAAGAAAATATATAAATAAATATGAAACGAGTAAATAAAACAACATCAAATGAAGTATAATTAAGAAAAAACATTGTTAAACATGAAGCTATAAAATGTTATAACAAGCAACAAAGTGGAATTACATAGATAACCCCATTGCTTGTATACATATATCTCTATATCAATCTATTCAATCTATAAGCTTGAATATTCTGTCTATTCTTATACCTCCTAGGCTCCATTACACATTCTTGTGAAGAACTGAAACAACAAAGTAACATCTAACAACAACAAAGCTCTGCAAAGACCGGCTATTCTATTCCGGCTGCACATTGTTACATCCATACAAGTCTTCTCGCATTCCTGGGAAACCATTCGAGGACCTTCTTTCCAAACATATTGGTTTGCATAGACCGGGCATTTGCAATAATCAGTCTCATCAAAGCATTATAGATCTCACCCTATCCTCACATACAAACACAAAAATCAAAGCATTATAGATCTCACCCTATCCTCACATACAAACACAAAAATACTAAGTTTTGGAATGTAAATGTACCTGAGAAGCTGCTGACAGTGAAGCCTGAATGATAAAGTTACCAAAGGGATCAACAAGGAGTTCCGAGGCCTTTCGACTCCACAGCAACTCCCAAATGATCGATAATGTCTCATTCATGTCTGTATTATTCAAACATTTCTCAACAACATGACTTCCAAATCTGTTGCAAGAGAGTTGAACAAAACTTCCTCGCAGCTGATTCACTATCATTCTGTTAACTCCTGGCTCGTTCATGTCAAGCACATGTTGCACAACATAGTTGCTGCAAGAAACTCATTCAAATCAAATCACAGAAAAGTACATTTTGTGATACAATTCTAAATTTACATACCCATAACAATCCTCGGCTAATTGCAGCGCGTTTAATACTATCTTATATAGGAGACTCTCTCTAGCTTCTCCTTCAGACTTGTCCACACACTGCTGAAGCACACAGCACCCGCTTTTATCGGTTGCTATATCAAAGCAGTGTTCTGCAACTTCATGTAAGAGGTACTACAATAACATAATAATACCCAACATTCATTTAGCAACAGAATAGACTGTTGAAAATCAACACAAATGAACAAACCTCGTTCTGTTGAGCAGAAAAATTCTTCAAACACTGCTGGATAACATGGTGACCATTCATGTCTTTGATCAAGTGAAGGGTTCCTGGTGCAATTGCTAACATGAAGGCATGGATCTGTTGCGGAGAAGTGAGCTTATCTAGCAACTTCTGCACAACTCTCGTGCTGTAATTGTCAAATCAAGTCAAGCTTAGTATAGTTCACTGTTTAAACTAAGAAATTAAAACAAAAAAATAAAAGATTTTCCGTACCCATGATTGTCAAAGCATGTATTAATAAGTTGACGGCTATCTCTGATGATGGAGAGAAGAAGCCTTAATCTCTGTTCTTCATCGCAGAATTGGATCAATTTTTGTATGAGATCGTTACCGAAGTAATGAACCATCAACTCCGGGACATGATCAAGGACTTCCGACAACATTATCTCGATTTCATCGGATTTGGGATCCTGGAATTTGGACTGCAAGATCCTACGTCCCTTCTGATCCTTGGCGTAAGCCACCACATTCCCTCTCCAGTTCGTCGGATTGATTGAGTTCGAGTCCAACTCCAATTTGTTATAATAACTGCGATTTTGGCCATGGGGATATTTGATGCGACTCATTGGGTTTGGATTCCTGTCCGTGAACTTTAGCCGAGAAATCTGTTGCTGGTGGCGTTGGTACCGATATTCAGTTGCAGAAGAATCGAGAAGCCCAGACATATGAGTATGATCCAATCTCCGACCGGAACTCCCATGGCCGCCAGAAACTAGGTTATTAGATGAGGATGAAGATGCATAGCCGGCGAAATTATAGAATCCATCAGACGAGTAAGAAGGATAGATGTAGTGGCGATGAGGAAGGTTGTCCTGAAAGATCGATTGCTGATGGGAAACAAGCGAGCTTTGTTGGTCGAGTAGTCTCTGAGCATCGTGGGGTGCGGACTTCATCCGATTCCGTTCGACATTAAACCCCGACAACGCAGAACCCGAAAAGTTGCTATTGTTATGAGAATTTTGGGTAAATCCGTCAATGTTGAGGTTGGAGAAAGCAGATTCTAGGGTTTGAAAGGGGTGAGGGTTTCTGGAAACATGAAGCGGATTCTTATCGGTTTGGGCACCGTCCAACAAGTGGAGCGCCGGAAACGGACGATGTTTCATTGTGGAATTATAGGAAGAGGGAATAGGACGAGAGTAGCTGTGGTTGGGCATGTCGCGACTTTGACTTTGCTCCATTGTAGAGGAGGACTGCAACACAGAAGAGCACGGAGAAGTGAAGTGAGGGAGACTAAGAGGAAAAGAAAGATTGGGAGAAAAATGAAGAAAAAGATATGGTGATATAAAAAAGAGATTTTGTTTCCATTTTATCTTATATAATTTCGTATGAAACTATTTATTATTGAAAATAATTGGAGGACAAATCTTCGACATATTTTATAAAAGATGTCGAATATCTAATCCGTTATATCTATTTTATAAAAATAAAATATTTTTTATCGATCATCGCAACAAGTCATCTCATATTCATCTTATTAGCATAGCGTGATAAATAATTGATATTTGAATTATTGACCTATATATATAGGTTGTTGATATATTGATATATGAATAACTGACATTGACCTATTAAGTACAAAACGGGTGTAAAAATAAATTCGTGATAAATAATTGATATTTGATATTTGAATTATTGACTTAATGTGTGGACACGTATTAACAAAATATGAAAATTTAATTAAAAATAAAATATGTGATGCATTTTAAAGGTTATTTATAAATAATATCAAATTTTATAAATTATACCACATCGTTTATAAGTAAAGTTGACGGTTTGAGAGTTTGTATAAATATAAGGGTTGAAGGTTAAATAATTATGTACTGATCTGATACAGAGCGAATGTAAATATAAATTTATCACCATTAAGTAAAATATACCGCCTTCGAATGGAGAGCTCATACTAACCTGAACATTATGAAATGTAAAGCTCTTCTCAACCCACGGTTTGAGAGTCTTGTGATTCCATTTAGCGGTAACCCGACTTTGTACTTAATAGTAGGTTGGAGAAAGCATATTTTAGGGTTTGAAAGGATTTCTGGAGACTGGAAGCGGATTTTTTCCGGTTTGGGTACCGTCCAACAGGTGGAGCGCCGGAAACAAAGGAGGTTTCACGGTGGAGTTATAGGAGGAGAGAGTAGGATGAGCAGGAGAATAATGAAGAAAAAGATACGGTGATATAAAAAAAGATATTTTGTTTCCATTTTACCTTATATAATGTCGTTTTATTATTGATAATATTGGAAGGAGAAAGCTTCTATATATATGTTTTATAAGAGATGTCGAGAATCTAATCCGTTATATTTATTTTATAATATAAAAATAAAATACATTTCGACATCTTGTATTTTATTTTCAATCATCACATTAAGTTATCTCATAATTATCCGATTCCGATTATTGTAACGTGATAAATAATACATTAAATAGTTTTTATAAAACAAGTTATCTTAACCACGTATATAATTTATCAAACAATAAAATAATTTGTATGAAAAAAAATAGTTTGTCATTGAAGTTTTAGAATTATTTATCTAATAATAAAACTTTTTTTTAATTGAGATTTCAATATGCATTTTTTAATCCTATTAACAAGTTTCTCAACGTTAATCTACATCTATATTGTAGGCAAGGATTTGCAGCCTCCATTGAAGGCAAGAGCAGATGCGTCATCGATTGAAAATGTACACCTCAGTTCTCTCATCCTCCTCCCACGTGTCTTTATCCTTTCTTTGACCGGACAATTCCTATGCAAAAGCCTCTCTTCGTTAGTTTGCCTCGGATCTAAGTGGGATATGGAAGAAGTTAAGACCTTTAAACACTGTCAAGGGTTAAGTTTTTTCTTCCATTTTCCCTTGTTCTTCTCTTTCAACTCGTTAAGTAAATCAAATCGAGTGAGTAACATTGAGTAAGTGATCGAAATTCACTACTTCATTTTGAATAACCGAAGTTGGATAATATATGTTCCATTGATAATCCATCTACGGTCTAAATAGGCATCGAGACAACGAAAATTTAAATTTCATAATAAAGCTTATTGCATCATTTGAATTTAAAGGAAATAAGGTTGAAGTTTTGTATTTCACAAATTAACAAAAACCAAGAAATATTTTTATTAGGAAATTTGAGATGAAATATCTTGATCTATGATGCTTCTTTTGTTTAGGTAAAAGATACTATATGATAATTGTTAACATGTCGTTAAGTTGTCACAAAAGAGATATAGGTTTTAAATTTTGGTATTAACATGGTTCCTAAAGAAACTCTTGAGATATTGAGGATATGAAAAGACGCTCTATACAACTTTTATATGGAGACTAATATTTTTGGGTGTGTACATTTCCGGATATAATGTAAATTAATAGTGTATAGAAGATAATTAAGTGCACGAGGTCATATGGCCTTGCAAAAAATGAAATATTTCATGCTAACATACGAAAATAAAAAGTTTTGAGGTCATTAAATATTTATCTTGATTTCGGTAATGGTTGAAATAACCTTGATGGCGGAAAATATTATTTTACAATAGATATGCAATTAGTCTCCAACTACTAAGGCTCCTTGATGGCGAAAAAATTGACATTTTGTTTTAAAGAAAAAAGTTCAGAAAATGTCAATTTTTTATAAAGGATAAACTTAAATTATCAGATTTTTATATCTAAGGATTGTCTCCTAAAGTATTTCATGAGCATACTTCTCATATGATACTTGATAATTTTTGTAATCCATTAACTTAATGAGAGTTTAATTAGATATTCTACACCTTTTCAATTTATGTATTATAAAGCCTTACATATTGATTCATAAATTATAATTCTTAACATAAATTTAGTTTTTGGATTGATCTCCAAATAAGTAGGACCGGTTAAATATAGACAATTTACGAGATCACAATGCATGCAATTAATTTCATGTCACTCATCCTTACATGATCTATGTAATTGAATTTTTTTTTTAACATGATGAACATGAAATGTTTAGTTACAATAATTATGCCGTATGACATTGTGATGTATATTAATATATGAGATGAATCAAATTGAAATAAAGAAAAATTCTTTAAAATTAGCCAAAATGTGCATATAAAAAATTGCTTGATACAATTTTATTTTTTTCCATATGTAGCCCAAATGTAAGATTGTAGGATTATGTATAAACCATATTATATGGATTCACATGTATTAATATGTTATTTTATTATATGACTATTTATTAATGAGCTATTAAAGTGGTTCGATTGAGTAAAATCCGTAAATTTTAATTAAGTGAGTATATTCCAGATTTTGTTGTGGTGTGCTTGATAAGATTATATTAGGTCAATATATAAAAAATATTAGCTTTAGTGTACAGTACGTCAAATCAATCTAGTGTTGTCTATTCTCTACTCCTAGAGAAAACCTGTGTAAACCCTAGGGATACACAATACACGTGCGGTGCTCATTAAGACAGTAGATTGTGTACTTAAAGTTTGACCCGATTGTTTGTATAACATACAATAATGCTAAAATTGTCAAGGGAGAGTCCTATCATACGATATGAGATAGACTATGAATGCTACATACGCCACAGATGCCAAGCAAGAGATAAGTCTATACACAACTCCAGTGACCTCGTTCACAAAGAAGTCTATTATGACGTAACCATTGATGACGATCACCATTGAAAACACGGTCCATGTAAGCCTCTACACGCATAAAAAACCGCACATGATTAAAAAGTATACAAATTATAGTAGCAAAGTGGTTTGAATGTGAAGTTACATTACCTCAATTTTGGGGCCAATCTTAAACACACCCATGATCTTCTCATTAGACACCATGGTGAAGAGTGGGATCAAAACAAAAGGAATTTGCATAGACTGTACCACATTCAACCATTCATTCAACACATCCATAGCAGCTTCAGATGTATTACAACCAATAACAACAATCATAGTAGGAACAATGGCGAAACTCCTTGTTATAATCGCTCTCAACCATTGTTTTAGCCGAAAATTGAAGAACCCTTCCATGATAAACTGTCCAGCATAAGTCCCAGCTATGGTACTACTTTGTCCAGCAGCTAGCAACCCAATTCCCCACAAATAGAGGATGGGGAAAATCCCTCCTCCGTATTTTACCTCGAGGAACTTCCCTGCGTTCTCGAGACCTACACGGGTAGCATCCTTGGTTCCGTAGAATCCCTTGGCGAAAACGGTGGTCACAAAGAGGTTTATGAAGAAGGAGACGATAAGAGCCATGGTTGACTCAATAGAATTGTAATTTATGGCTTCTTGGATGTTCTTTAGTTTGGTTCGGTCTATCTCTCTTGATTGGACGAGAGATGAGTGTAAGTAGACGTTATGGGGTGTGATTACACATCCAATGATCCCTACTGCCTGTTGAATTGTCTTTGAACTAAGCCTCGGAACCGCAGTTCCTGCAAATCATTCATTTATAATATAATTTTAATTTGTTCATGACACATATACCGACTCCGGTGGAAGGAGCGTGAAGAAATTTTGTTCATGACTATTTTTTTTAATTATGAATAAAACTATGCATTTACTTTTAGTGACTAAAACTGGTAGTACATAAAAAAGAACAAAAATTTTCTTTCATCTCCCCCACCAAGAGTCTCCTTTTCCGAACCATTATATATATATAGAGGCAGGTTCTGATAGATTTCGTTGGATAAGAATTGACATGGGGTTCATCGCACGTCCAAGCGTATATGCGCGCTGGGTCCAAGCCCAGGTTTCATCCTAAAACCAATTGACAATAGGAGATGTGAGAACCATAATCCTCCACACGCCCCCTCAAGTGCAACCGTCTGGCTCGGTTGACACTTGACGAAATGCCTTAAGACCGGCTAGCCCAACCGGAGGGACTATCATTGTCCATGTCCGCAATTTGGGTCAGAATTGACGTGGGGTTCATCGTAAGCCCGACAGGGTTCCATCCTAAAATCAATTGGCGATAGGAAGAGTAGCCCACCAACCTTATATACTAGACTTGTTATCCCAATATTGTCGATGTTGTAACTATAATCCTCCACAGGTTCGGGTGAGGAGGCTCCTTATGTTCGTATTTTTTTGTTTAACCGAGTTTAGTTTTTTGTACTACTAAGTTCACTTTTTTTGTAATTTTTTCCAAAGATTAACTTTTATCCTAAAAGAATGATTTTTTTTTTTTAATCTGAAAAAATTAACAGTGATTTCAAAATAAAAAGAAATCATAGTATAAAAAAAAAAGTATAAAATATATGAACAAAATTAACAGTGATTTCAAAATAAAAAAAAAGTATAAAATATATGAAAAAAAGTATTAAAAAAAAAGTATAAAATTAACGGAACTATAATATATATATATATAATATAAATATATAAAATTTATTGTAAAAAGAGAAAGAAATATACCCAAAATAAGATCTTTCCCACTAGGGTTTGCGTCAATGAACATCCAAGCAAATGCTAGCCCCATTGTTGCCACCAAGATTCCTAAGCCAGCCTCCAACTTTCTAACCCCGTAGTTCTCAAGAAACAAAAATGCAAAACTGGTTTGCAAACAAACGTCAACTCTAATCTATAAGTAGTATCCAAAAGTGTTGGTATGATAAGAGAAGACTAAATATATTACCAATCAACAGCCGTAACAACGACGCTAGCCCACAAAGGGATGGTTCCACGACTTAAAATCTGGATAGCAATGGCCGTCCCAATAACCTCCTGTATATCAGCGGCGATGACTGCCACCTCAGCCATGACCCATAACAAGTAACGGGCCTTGGGCGGGTACTGCTCCCTGCAAAGCTCCGCCAAGCCTTTACCAGTAGCTACCCCAACCCGGGCAGACAAGAGTTGGATCAAGAGACCCACTAACGTGGCCCACAGCAACAACCACAGCAATGAATAACCGGCAATCGCTCCCGCCTGCAAATCGCCTTCGATGTTCCCTGGATCCAAGAATGCGATGCTCATTAAAACTCCGGGACCTGTGAACTCCAGCAACTTCCGCCATGAGAAGGGCCCAGTATTGTTTCGGTCGTTGTCTAAGTCAATGTGCTCTAACTCTATCACGGAGATGAGTTTGTAAACGTCATCTTTCGATTCTTGAGTGTTTCCGGCGGGGTGTTCGTCGGAGGTGGAGGGTAGGAGACGGTTGGACTCGGAAAATGTGTCATTTTGTGATTGGAGTGGGGTTTGTGGAGGAGAATTGGGTTCTGACATTGTGAATTGGGATGCTCATTTGGGTATGGTTTGTGGGAATCTCATTGAATTACAGGCAAGTACGATAATCTAGGGCATCCTCCATTTTTGGGTTTCCTTATCAAAGGAGGTGCTTCTCTTTTGTCGGTTCAACACCCAATTACTGTCTTCTCTCTGTTTTCATAAAATCATGTGTTAGGGTTGACATTCCTTTCCTTCACTTTTTAAGTTTTTTTCTTTTCTTTTAGGGCCTCATAAATACCAAACATGTCCTTAGTAAGCATATGTGATATGTCCTAGTTCAGTTTTATTAGTTCTGTACTTCAGTGCAAGACAACTTATATCGGAACAAGTTTAGTAATCCATGTCTATATGCCAAAAATATATATAAGATATCTTGTAACACTAGTTTTTAGAGGGTATAAAAAAAAATGTATTAAAAGTATATCAAGATATCAGTTTGACATCTATATACTTATATATTAAACATAAATATGATCTGATATCTAGATATGGATATTAAACAGGCTCTTAGTAAGCATAAATATGTCCTAGTTCAGTGCTACGAAGAGATATAAAACTTAATTTGTTGAGTTTATTGACGTGATTTCCACTGTTTAAATACACAAATACATACCCAATGTACTGAGATTTGTTAACAATTAACAATGAAATTTAAATATAATAAACAATATATATGGCTTCAACCCTTATATGCTTCTCATATCACACCCCCACAAGTCGGAAGAGGTCATGGAAGCGAGTCTAAGCTTGGAGAGCAGAGATGTGTACTGTAATGGACCGACTTTGGTCATTAAAGCAGCTAGTTGATCCAATGATTTGGTGAAGAAAGGTTTGATCGTTCCATTTTGGATCTGGTCACAAACCGTATGGCAGTATAATTCTATGTGCTTGGTGCCCTCATGAAACATGGGATTTGTTGCAATATGCAGTGTGGACTTGTTGTCGCATAATAAACGCATGGGCATTTGACGTGACACACCAAGGGATCATAGAGCCGACTTCAACGAGAGCAACTTGATCACATGTTGTAACAGTCATCGTCCGGTACTCAGCCTCAGCTAAGGAACCCGATATTGTTGGTTGTTTCATGGTCTTCCAAGAGATAGGCGAGTCTCCGAGGAGTATATAATATCTGGTGATGGGGCATGCAACATAATCCGAATCGTATAATGCACGAAGAAGAAGATCACTTGAACGAGAGAGGAAAATACCTTGGTTTGGTAAGGATTTTAAATACCTGTGCATCTACTGTGATAATGTATGTACAAAGTAGGATAATTCATGACGATTTATGGTCAAGTAAATTAACCTTCCAAAACCAGCCTGCGATACCTCTCTAGATCACACATTTTTAGTACTACTATACAACTGAAGACGATGATTACGCTCCATGGGATACACCGCAAGTTTGCACGCCAAGAGCCTGGACTCGACTAAGATGTCAAGTGTATACTTTCGATGATTAAGTAGTAGCCTGAGGGTGTCCCGATGAATTCTATACCAAGGAAAAATCTAAGTGGTTCCAAGTCCTTCATGCAAAAGGAGTGATGCAAATACTCTTTAAACCGAGCAATGGTTGACGGATTATTGCCTGTAAAGCATATATACCGTTCAAGAGATTCCATGATCTTGTGGAACTAGTTTCTCGGAGTTTGACGCAATCCATTCAATGACTTCCGTAACTTGCAAATTTTTGACGATTGGGACTTGGGAGTTGAATCCTGGTGGTAGTAGCATATAAACATTCTCAGATAAGTCCCCTTCTTTTGTCCATTGCCAAGAACGACTAAACGAGCCTTATAGTGCTCAACCTCACCCGTTGATGTATACTTTATTTTGTATACCCAAAGGTGGTGTGCGTATAGTTGGTGATCGAGTAGAAGCAAATACAACCTCCTCTTAGCAAGACTCTCGAGATTTAGCGATAGTCTTCAAACGATCATCTTGAATGGATAAACTGTAAACTTTATTTAGTTTCGGTAGCGCTTCCTGAGCTACAATGTTTGAACGGAATAATGCATAAAACTCGTCATCTAATCCAATCAATTAAGAAGTGGTAAACTTCGTCTTCTTCTTTGCCTTTCGTCTTATTTCCACAAGTGCAAGCCCAATTGCAGACACTTGATTTGTGGGATGAGATATCATCACACAATTTCTTCATATGTACAAACTCCAAAGTATGTAGCCACCCGTTGTCCGTTTTGAAAACATTTTGCTAGATCCGTATGTAGTTGTAGTTTCGCAGACATTGCCGGTATCAAAACGATCTTTCATATCATCCCATAAATTCTTTGTTGTTGCAAGACAACTGACAGTTTTACGTGTAGATGTTTCCATTGTAGCCATCATCCAACCTTAAAGCATGGAGTTGATGGAGATCCAAAACGGATAGTCTTCAAAACTTTCGTCAAGTTCTGTAGCCTTGCCGATAACGAAATCCAATATTCTCTTTGTAGAGAGAGCATGAGTCCTCGTGATAGACAAATCTGCATAATTATCAGTTGTGAGAAGAATTATGCAGGTTTTTAGTGTGGGATGATTGGATGGGTACATATAATATTTCTAAGCAGGGGTTGGAGCATTTGGCGTTGCCATTGCAAGTGTTTACGGTAACATTATTTTTGTAAGCGGAAGAGTAGTTGAGGAAGAAGCATGATACCATGAAGTGATATAATAAGACTTAATCTGCTGAGTTTATTAATGTGATTGTTTAAATACATAAATATGTAACTAATGTACTGAGATTTGCTAACAATCAACAATAGAACCTGTAAAATATAACAAAAAAATATATACGGTTACAGACCTTATCTGCTTATATTATCATGTTATTAGTTCAATGTAAGACAACCTAGATCCGAACAAGTTTAGTAAGCCATATCTATACATATTGCCAAAAATATTGTTTTGTACGAGCGTACAACAACACATTGACATCCATTTTACTCGAGAAAAGGTGTTCAAAGGCCTCATTTAGTTCTAAATCTGATCCGTCACAAAATGGACGGGTGTGAACATAGAAGGAAGTTTGATGAGCTGAAAATCCCGACCTGTCAAACCCGTCGGGCTGGATCAAGCTAAGACACCATTATAGGCCCGACTAGGCCATAAAGTCTGGCCCATATGCCCGGTTTAAAAATATATATTGTGTATTTTAAAAATATCTTAAAAATATTTTATTTATAAATAAAATTTATATTTAAAACAATTTTTATTATTTTTTAAAAAAATAAAACGAGTATTCAGAGACCCGTCCAACTGGACGAATACGGCAGTCAATGTAAGTCCGCCAGCCTGACTCAGCTAGATCCAAACCCAGATAAATGGACTGAAAATTTCATAAAGTCCGGGCTGAGTCCGAATATGAACGGGTGTATTTAGTTCATATACTGTGATACTCATGTAGCGAGTGTTTCAACTCTTCATTCTTACCGAGTATATCTTTAATGGAATCACAAGCTTCTCACTCAATAACACTTTTCTAAATAAAAAATAAATAAAAGGAGAAGAGTTGACCGATGAAAGATGAAGAAAACTAAGAAATGAGGTGGAAGATATCCTTCCTTGGACAACACTTAGCCACCAATGGCTTGATTTTAGGCGAAGTAAGTCCTATATTTTCTCGCAAATCAACCAACTCTTCTCCCAACCTCTTCCACTCGAAACACTGTATAATCGAAGCCAACACCAAACCCACCATCCGCACTGAAAGCCCATCTCCCGGACAAACCCTCCTACCCGACCCAAATGGCATAAATTTGAACCCGACCCGGTTCCCCTGAACCCCCTCAAACCTCTCCGGTTTGAACTCTTCCGGGTCATCCCAGAGATTTGAGTCATGGCTCAGGGCCCACATGTTCACCATCAAGATCGTGCCACCTGGAACCCGGTACCCTCCCACGCTGCACTCCTCCGAAGATTCGCGCACCAGTAATGGCGCAATGGGCCTGATACGCAGCGTTTCGAGTATTATGCAGTGGAGATAAGGAAGCCGGTTCAGATCGGATTCTTCGATCAGACGGTTACGCCCGACGTGTCCATCGATCTCGGCCTTCGCCTTCTTCATTGCTTCTGGATTGTTCAGGAGAAGCGAGAGGGCCCACTCTAATGTGCCGCTAGTCGTCTCTGTTCCTCCTAGCAGCATCACCTAACAACAACAAATTGTTCAGATGAATCAATTTTTGAAGGAATTTAAATTCTGAAATAACTGACTTACAAGAATAAGTCCTTTGATGATCTCTTCTGTATAAAATCCAGGATCTGATTTCTGCAACGAGAGCAAAACCTCGATCATCGTTCTGTTCTTGGAGTCTGCTTCGCTTACAACCGATTTGTTCCTGTAATAATCTACAATATCCTGAATAAATCCATCAAACTTGTGAAACAGAGCCTCAATCCTCTTCTCCGACCCTTTAATTCCAAGGCTCCTCAACACAGGGAAGAAGTCTCCAATGGAGGTCAGTCCCCCAGGGCCGGAAATTTCTTTCATCATACACATAAACCTCTTTACTTCTTCGGATAATTCTTCTCCCTCTCCGTAATACCTCCTCCCCGCTAACATCCTCGTCATCACGTTCGCTGTCATCTCCAAAAGCGACGATTTCAATTCCACTGTCCGGTAATCAGATCCTTCGCCCGGGTAGATCCGCCTGAGAAACAATTTAACCTCCTCGGAGCGGATGCTGGCGAGCATCTGAAGACGATGAGCAGAGAGGATCTCGGTGTTGGAGATTCGACGGAGTTTGCGCCAGTGGTCGCCGTATGGAGCCCAGGAGAGAGCAGTGGAGTTGTAACCGAAAATATCACCGGAGATAAAACGAGGACGGTTGGAGAAGACGACGTCGTTTGTGTGAAGGCATTCTTCAGCTCCGACAGGGGATGATACTAGGAGTACTTTGCGACAGCCAAGACGGAGGAAGAGGATCGGGCCGTGGCGGGTAGAGATCTGGAGGAGACTCCGGTGGATGGGCTCCCGGAGTAGGTAGAGGTGACCGAGGAGAGGGATGGCGGGGAAAGGACTGGGCGGGAGATTCCGAATTTTGGAAAGGAAGTGTTTGGTGGCGATGGAAGCGATTATGAAGATGGCAGTGTAGAGATACAAATCCTCCATTTTTAATTTGGGTTGGGAGATAAGTTTGCATTTTGTCTGCCAAATTTATACATGAATGTCCTCTCCACATGATATGGACGTCAAATGATAAAAAAAATTATGAATAAAAACAAGTATTTAGTATTTTAGTACCGACCGATATAGACTTATAGTCCAACCGGGCCGGTACGTACGCCCCTGGTTCCTCCATCATTCACATATCATAATCATCACATTATCTTCTAATTAAGTCAACCATAAATATAAACTAAGTATTAGTAAATATAAACTCACCCTATTAAGATTTCACCATTTTCTTCATATGATACATACACCTAAGATTCAGGCTCGGGCTTGGTAATATAGTGTACGGACATGTGTAGCATCAATTGACTTTTGTAAAATATAAACTAAATATTAGTAAGATATCTTTGTTAATTTTTATATATATATTGTAAAATGTTAAAAGTTTTGTAATTATTAATAAAGTGTTGATGAAGCATCATATATGCATTGTGATATACATTTTTATCAGTGTATGCCTTACACTAGGGTGTATTGAATTACAGTTTGCATTTGTTGTTGAGGTTATGGTTTAAAAAGGATTTTTTTTTAATATTTGACCGATTAGGAGTCTACCGGAAAAAATGGACCCAAGACATATATGTCTTTAATTTGTATGTTTTTTTCTTTGTGTTTGATATACATACCTATGGGTTGTAAGATTCACAAGAACAAGTGATGGTGGCGTTAATCGACCAGTGGCAAAACAACGAACAATGTTCAAAATTTGAAAAAGAAGATTTGTCAATGTTCTCTTATTTTTGAAGAACACATAAGAAAACAAGGGCTTTAACTTCAAATGAAATTGATTGAAGCGATTTATTGGTGGGTTAAATTACGGATCAGTTTCAACAACTCCAAATCAGAACGAAATATTGCCAAATGAGGTTTTAAAATTAATTTTCTGCAACTAAAAAACTCATTTTAAATAACAATCTTAAAGACAAAACTCTAACTAACCTCATAAAAGACCACACCAAAAATTAAAAAATCCATTTTAAAAAAATAACAACAAAAAAATAACCTCAATAATCGTATTAAATAATCTAAAATACTAAGTTGTTAAAAATAACGTTACTTATTTATAGTTTGAAAGTTGTGTTTCAAATCAACTTAGTATGAGTGATGTGTCCTACTTTTTATTTTGTAATAATCCTAACGTTTAACGTTATCATTCTAATCGTGGCTGATATTGTAGATATTGTAGATATTGTAGATATTGATACCTCGTACGTACCTAAACGAGACTTTTATTAGAAACTTACAGATATGAAACTGCAAGTTGCTATATTTGTTTGATTTCCTAGGTAACTTACACTAATACTACATATCAGGTTTTTTAAATACTTTTTTTAATTGTTGGAATTAATAAAGCTCAAGTGACATACTGCATGACGATAAGGATCCAAATTTAGTCCATAATTAAATTCTTTATTTTGCTGAAAAGAATATAATAAGCGGACAACACATGTTACTCATCAAATACAACTATTTCGTATTTGCGGTTCCCCAGTGGCCGTGTCCGACACAAGATAATTGTGGGTAGACGTGGGTAAAGTCGGTGGTCGCGGAATCTACGGTACGGAAAAGGATACAAGTTTGATTGGGTTAGAAGTTCACCCGGTAAGTCTCGTTTTTTTTAAAAAAAAATTGTCTCAAGTTAAGGTTTAAGTGTATAATATATGGGATCCGTAAGTCCTTCCTGAAGCTTAAATTGGACGGGTATGGACAAAACTTTAGGCCCGAATTTCGGACTTAGACTTAATCCCGTCAGAAAAAAAAAAGAAAAGACAATTGTTTTTCAAAAGTCCGGCTCAAATCCGAGTTTGTCCATGTCTAATTGTAGGGTAGGTAGGTATGACAATGAGTCGAGCGATAGTAAGATGAACCACTTCTATCAATTATCCGTTAATCTTCGGATGTATCCAACAAATATCATCTGTCAGATGAATATGTTTATCTGCAAGTAAATGATGTTAACATATGTACATTTTATAAGTACATATTGCACGAAACTTATAATTTTAAAATTAAATAATATTAATAGATAAGCTTTGAACACTATTTTTTGGGAAGTGATGGCGAAGGCATGCAAACAGCCCCACTAATATATTTATGAAGTTCAAATACACGCAATTACGAGATTACCATTATTGGGGTAGTAACTCCCCGAGAATCATAACTAAGGCCCTAAATTTTCAATGGGGGACGATAACTTAAAGAACCCCAAAGGTGAACGCATGATTACAAATGAAATCCGCAGCTTTATTAACTTCGCGGTAGATGTGTCGCATTTGGATGCTTCAATCCCTACGAATGAAGCCTTAATGACGAGTTACCAGACTGAAGAGCATGTGAGATGATGAAATGTCGTTGTTAAGTAAACGTACTATTAGTTCCGAATCTATTTCGAATTCCAGACACTGAATTTGCAGCTCCTAAGCCAATATCAAGCCCGAGTACACTCCCCACTACTCGGTCATCGGGACAGTACAAAGCCCGATATTAAAGGCAAAGCCGCTCACCCACCTTCCCTTCTCAAGTTCTAATCCCAGGTAAAACCTCCAACAATAGCCCTCTTGTTTAGATGATGAACAACCACATCGGTGTTTAATTCATCCATCCTGGTCTAGGCTTATTCCAGGGCATCATGATTTCCATCTTATTTCCATTGAACCCAAGTGAGTTTGAACGTTGAAAAGCATGCACAATTTCCAACAATTAAGTTCAATAGGTTCGTAACATAGGGATATGTGATGGAAACCATATTAGGATATGATGAAGATCTGACTATAAACCGAATCTGGTTGGGTCTAGTCGGATTCCAAACGAAGACATGGCTCGGAGATGGCCGGAATTGATGTAGAAGGTGGTTTGCCCCGAGTGTACAATGCAAAGGATGCAAAGATATGCAATAATGAGAGTCACAAAAGCATGCATATATACACTCAAGGATATCACATAAAACAGCATGTGAGCGGTTGTGTCAATGTAAATATATGACTAACATGTCAAGGTAATCTCTCAAAGGATCATGTTATCTCAATCTTGCTCTAAGAATAAACTAGACAAATGCAAGTGTGTAAAAGAAAACAAAAAAAAAAAATCAAGTGGTCATGCAGAAAACAGGGAAATGGTCAATGTGAGTCGACTTTCAAGACAACTACGATCGACTTTCAGAGCAACGTCGATCGATTGACAAACAGGAAAAAATAACTACGATCGACTTTCAGGACAACTACGATCGACTTTTAGACCAAGTGCATTGCCCTGAAAAGCGCTAGTGTTGTTTGTGAAAAAGGAAGATGGTTATCTTTACTTATGCATTGATTATGAAGAGTTGGACAAGGTAAAAATCAAGAACAAGTATCATTTACCCGATATATATGACATGCTCGACCATTTACAAGAGTCGGTAGTCTTTTCCAAGATAGACTTGAGGTCCGAGTACCACCAGTTGAGGATTCGAAATGAGGATATTACAAAGACGGTATCCCGGACAAGGTATGGACATTATGAGTTGTAGTGATGTCTTTTGAGCTCACTAATGCGCCAATTGATTTTATGGATGTGTATACTTATACCGTTTTGTTGCGGTGTTTATTAAGGATGTTTTGAGACTCTCAAAGTCAAGAGGAGCATACATATAATCTTTCAAATTGACAGTGAAACTTTGAGGAAACAAAAGTTACATGATAAGTTATCCTAATGTGAACGTTGACTACCGGAAGTAGCATTCCTTGGTCATGTGATTTCAACATCAGATGTGATAGTTGATCCACAAAAAATTATAGCGGTCTCAAAATGGCATCCGCCTAAGACCGTTAAAGAAGTTAAAAGTTTCCTTGGACTTGTCGGTTATTATCAGCACATTGGGGAATGATTCCCTAAATTAGCTCAATCGTTGACTAATCTACTTTGTAAGACAAAAAAGTTCGAGTGGGATAAAAATTTCCAGAAGATTTTTGAAGAGCTTCAGAAAAGGCTCACGATTGTACCAGTTCTAATTTTACCTCAAGGCATTGATGGTTTACAAGTTTACATGATCAGTTCATGAGTATGGAGGTCAAGAACCCTAGTGAGAGTCGTTTTGGTTGAACTTGGGGTGGTTGGTATTTAAAGGACTTGTTCTAATTTCCGTTTTATTATTTTTGGGGTTGGTTCAGGCTTCTGAATTCTGAGTATTGTTTATCATGAGTTTGACCATTCATGGTCGTTTGTCATTGCGGGTATTGGAACCTTTGTGGTTGACGTCACGAGATGTCTTTTGGTTGATTTTGATCGTTCCTTGTTGGCATGTTATGCCTTGGTGTACTGTCATTTATTTATCCTTCTGTTGTTGGTATTAGGTTGAGGGAGTCCTTGTCCGGGGCTTCTGGCATTGTGACGTCTATCCCGTTTTGGGGGTGTTACCCCACCGTTGTGGGGTTAGTCTTCCACATAGACTAGGCAAATACATAAGCAATGTACATATATGATCAAGACATGAGTATAAGCATGTATAAAATTAGAAGACCACTTTGAAAATACTCAGAAGAGTTAAATAACGTCATGCTTGAAACTATCATCAATACTCAAAAGAAATCAAAATCAATCATGCCTCAAGTACTCAAGATCATCTTTAAACGTTTCAAATCAAGGTCATCACAAATAACTCATAATCATTTGTCAAACTAAGAGCCTAACCTAAGTCCAGCATCTCAAGTTATTAGGCAGGGGCAAGATTCAAACTTGCAATCTTTAGATCATGAGCCTAACGAGTAAACCAATTCCTCTACCCCGCTGCATCTATGAACATTTCCTTCGGAATGATTGGGCGTAAAGGGCACGTAGGCTGTAAATCGGGTTGAAAGTGAAAGTCGGCAAAAACTGGAGGAATGCTCTCGAAACCAACTTACTTGGGTGAGACAGAGGAGAGTGGAATTTCGCCCATCCACAATTAACATAGGTTCAGAGGCTCTCGCTTCATAGCTTCTTTCTAGAGCCAGGGCGACATCTTCCACGACTAGCTTCAAATTAGGCTTGGCTCAAGCACGAGACATAGGAATTAAAGCTTGCTCAAAACAAAAGAACCCCAGCGTGCTTGGATCGCTTTGATCCGCTCAAGGATAGAGACAAGTCTAACGGACAAATTGTTGGAACGGGAGATATCTCATACTAAACTAACTGCTCGCTCAATGCGCGCATTAGAAACAATTATAACGAATGTCCCTCTCTAGCATATTTGAGTTGAGTGGCGCCCTCTTCCTATCTAAAACCCCCTAGAATCACAAAGGAACGATTGTGATGTTGATCTGGCAAATCGCGAAGTGGCCGGCCTTGCTCAATTTGGCTCAGACCTTGATGTTGCAACTCAGGCATTACTCAATAGAGGCGCAAGGCTTACTCCGAGGTATATGTGAACATTGTATTGACACGCTTGGGAATGGTGGTCTCATTGAAACTCGTCATAAAGAGCTATCAAATTAAGGCAAATATTGGATTCCTCTTTGTGAATTCTGCCCCTTTCGAGTCAGTTTGTCGCTTGTTTCGATTCACTGAAAAGCTCAACGCGCTCGTTCTAGGTCGGGGCTCCAAGGAAATTTCAATCAATATTACTTTCAAAAGAACACAATCTTACTCAAAAGAGTTTCAAAATTTAACACGTCTCAAATAACTCAAAACATGCCAAATGGGGTTTCAAACCAACATCATCTCAAAGAATATTCATAATACTTGATAACATGATTTATCAACCTAGTTTAGTAGAGCATATAGGTAGATTTTCCCTTTCCGCATGCATGTTTTAGCCTTATTTTGTGTCTTTTATGCTTGTTTAGTGTTACTTTGCAAGTATAGATGTCTACACACTCTTTTGGTGCCTTTGTTGGTTATTTTGCGCATTTTGGAGCTAAAACGATGCATTTGAGGATCAAGCCTCGGAGTGGATGCTTAGGATCAATCATACGAGCTAAGGAAATGAGAAGAAGTCGATTTAGGAACGAACGAGACCAAGTGCCCGAGTGAAGAAACATCTCGGCCGAGATCCACAAACCTCGGTCCGTGATGTTAGCTACTGTTCACCAATCTCGGTCCATGTCTCTGACCGAGATCTAGAGTGACTTGACCGAGATCCCTACGATGCTGAAGTTGACAGACGAAATCTCAACCCCGACCTGAGAAATCTCGGCCGAGATTCCACCCGAGATTCTTCCTTGAACGTCGGTTTTATTTTATTTCGGACTTTTTAGCCCAGCCCGTGTCTTTCGACAGGTCTTAGGTTATGAAAGTAGAGTTCCGAAGACTTTGAAAGGGTATTCAAGTTCACCACGGATCCCACCGATGTGCAAAGTTTGATTCCAAATTTAAGGAGAACTTTTTTCCTACCTTTCTTCTTTGCTCTATTATCACCATTGTTAGATCATTAGTTAATTAGGAAGATCCAGCCTTTTTCGCTTGTTTGGAGTTTTAGATACGATTTGCAAGTTAAAGACAATTTGTTTTTAGATTCAATAAAGTTGGGTACTTTCTTCATTCCCTTTTCTTATTTCAATTGTATGCTTTCTTATATTACTTTGATTTCAGGTTTTGATATGAATATTGTTGGCTAGAAACCTTTTGTGGTTCCAAGGTAGTTAGAGATTTGTTTATACCTTGGACGATGATGGGTTAATTGTTCTTTATAATTGGTTATTAAATCGCTTTAAATCCTATGGAAAGGTTTGATTTTTGTTAAGTTTAGATTTATTCTAAACCACCAAACTAAGTTGAAATTGAGTCGTAACTGAAATATTCCTTGTATCTAAGAGAACTTGTTCCTAGGTAATAAAGGTTTAACCTTTATTGGATTGAATGTGTCATTATTCCTTCCTTAAGGCAAGTAATTCTTGAGACGTAATTGTAAAGGGTTATTTGATCCTTAATTAAGATATAAGGTTTGTTTACGATTTCTCCCTCTTTACCTTGAAAGCAATAGGTATTAGGTTGCGGATTTATATGTTCTTGAGACGTAACTGTAAAAGAACATTAGTTGAGAATTATTCATCCATGGAGCTTTTCAACCATATATATGCCACGTGAGATTTATATATCCTGAGTCCAAAGTGTATAAATAATGATCTTAAATCTTTGGAACTACATTTTCTCCCACACATATTTGTTTGTTATTTGTTTTTATTTAGTTTTCAATTAATATTGATAATTGATTGCGAACTTCACAACCTTTTAAAACCTTTTTGACTTTCTTTTCCTTCTCTTCTCCAGTCCCTTTCTTATTTCAGATTTGTACTATTTTAAATAAGTTTTCATTGTCATCTAACTTAGTCCTTGTGATCGACCTTGAAATACTTGCTCTTATTGCGATTGATCCATACAATGTGGGTTCATTGCATTTTAGAGTAGATATTACGAGTTATAAATTTAAAGCAGACCGTTGTTTTACTACCTATGACTTTCTATCTCTTTTGATAGGGGTTTATAGGGGGGTAAAATCACCGAACAATACTCACAAGAGTTTTAAAACCATCAAAGTCTCAATATACTCATAATTCAAATCAATATCATCTTAAAATGTTTTCAAATACAATTTGTCAATTGCTAAATTAGCTAATGTTCAAGCCTATTTCTTGAACACGAAAGTACCTCTTAAAACCCCACCACGGGATGGGTATAGTAAACACCGATCAGGTGAATCCTCGCCATCCACAATCCACTAAAGTCGGGCACAACCATCGGCCAGCTCAAAAACCATATATCACTGGTAATCATGGTCCGCCCTAACCGATAAGTGAATAAGAATCATGAAAACGGTATACCGACAACAATGTCGTCATGGTCATATATAGACCACATAAATACCAAGAACAATTGCCCGCTATGGTCATAGACCAAATCATCTCACATATATAAATATGGAAAAAGCGGATTAGATCAAAGACCAAGTCGTCTCAACACCTCAATACCAAATAATCCGATTCTTTTCAAAATACCTCAAGTACTAACTCTTTAAAAATACTACAAGTCAACATAACACGACACCGCCATATAATGGCAAAACAACTCAAGTCAGGATGTTCTCAAGCTTTCAAAATCAACTTATCAAACTCATATCATAAACTTAAATCAAAGGCAATATCAATAATCTTTCCACAAACATTTGTCTTTATGAAACGCCCCTAATTTTAAGGCGGATTTTATATAAATATTTTTCGTATATTATTATTATTTTATATCATAAATTTATATTTTTTACGAGTCTATTTTATTTATTAATTTAAATAAGTATATATATATAATTGTCGTAAATTATTTTACGGAAAACTTTTACAGATTTCTATCTTATTTTATCCTATTTAATTCTGTTTTATTTTTACTTTTTTTCCCTTTCTTCCTATTTCTTTTCTTTTTCTTTTTTTTTTTGTCTCTTTCCCGGGCCCAGCCGGCCACGCTGGTCTCGCCACCTGGCGCCTCTCCTTCTTCTTTCCTTCCCTCTCACGCCAACTCCTCTCCTTCTTCTTTCTCCTACCCTACGCCTAGACCCTGTGAGCACCCTCTGCACCACTCACCTTCCTTCTTCTCTTCTGCTTTGCCGCCCAATCTCTCCTCCTATCTGCAAACCCAACCCATTGATCACTTCCCGCCCATGCTGCCCAATCTCTCTGCAACTCAACTCTTCTTCCTCTCTTTCTCGATCTGCCATGCGTCCTAAACTCGATCTCTCCCCTCTCTGCAACTCACCCTCACACTCCCTCCCACACTTCTCCTCTCAGCTTATGCTCCATCTCTCCTCAGTCCTTTCCCAAACTCACTTCCCTCATCTCTCTCACCTTTGCATTCTCCGGCCACCACCACCAACCTCTTCTATGTCTCTCCATCTCGCTCACCGGAGCACAACAATCACTCTACTATTTCTTCTTCCCTCTCGATTCAGTCAACACCGCCGGTCACAGGACCACCTCAACCCATCTCCATCTCAACCTCTCCTCTTCTCCCTCTAATTGTCAACACCAAACGAACAACCACCACGTTTCCACCCTCCTCCCGGCCTCCCTAGCCGCAGCTCTCTCTCTCTCCCCTCTGTTGAATCGACCGTCGCCGGAGAAGGCGCCACCGGAAGCCCCCACCACCGTAGAAGGATCACCACGCACCGGAGGAAGCCGTTGCCACCTTGCCTTCGCTGCCGGAGCCGGGCCGCCGCCGCAAAGCCACATAAAAGCCGGCCGAGCTCTATTCCTTAATTACAATTCGTCCCCCCGCATATTAGGTATAATTACAGAAAGCATCGAACTTATTTACACCTTTTTTGATATATTTTGTGTTTTGTACGATATGCCCACTATTTATTATTTGCAGATTTTGGCCCAAAGTTTTAATTTACAGAAATGACCCAAGTTTTTTAATTTTGCAAAAAGCCCCAAAAAGTGTATTTATAAGATTTGGCTTACACTTTTATTTACAAAAAAGTAGAGGTGGGCTGAAAACTTAACCGAAACCTCCAGTTTAGGTTTCGCCCAAGGTCAAACATAAAGCCAATTTTCCGGTTTTCAATGTCACGGTTTCAGTTTAAAAATTCACAGGATAATAAAACAAGGAAGGGATAGTTTTAAATTTATAACCTGTAAATAATTTATTGAAATAGAAAACGAACCTACAATGTATTGATTGTACGAAATATGACAAATATTTCAGGGTTGAACACAAGGACTGAGAAGATTAATCTGCATCGATGATTAAAGATAGAATACATTTCAAATAAAGAAGGGGTGAAAAAAATAAGATAACAAAGAATTTATCTTTTTTTTTTCACTTCTTTTTAATGAAGTGTAAGGAAAATTTATTTTCTTTTGTTTTAATGAGTTTTCTTTACTTTATAAAAAATTAAAATTAATGACATAATATGGGTTATAATTTATGGATAATATATTTTGCTTATAAAAAAGAACTTATTTTTTGTTTACTTTATAAAAATGTATAAAAAAATAAATGTTTTAAAAGTTCCAGACAACAATAATTTTTTTGGAAACATGTAGATATCGAAAAAAAACAAATTTTAAATGTTAAAAAACACCGGGTTATCTAAATAACAAAGTAAACTATTACTCTTAAATCTTAATAAAACAACCATACTCAATTTGAAATGTGAGCATGAGACACCACGTAAACAATCACTTGACCTTTAAATATATTGATTATAAGCTTTTAATCAATTATATGTGGATTCTATAGTTCAAATTAATCCAAAAAACTGTATACACATTTAATTGGATGTAAAATACTTTATCAAATATCCATAACATGTCTAATAAAATGTTCTCAATTTTCATATATCGTTAAGTCTGCAAATGTACGATATTTCTTAAATACAACAATATACTTTATGCTCGAGAATTCGAAATACAATAAAACATTTCACTGAAAAAACAAAAAACCCGCCCAAAATGAAACCCCCTCGAAAAATGAAAATGAAAAAACAAAAAACCCGGTTTGGCGCTCATGCTGCGAAATCTCCAAAAATCTTTTGAAAATTTCGAATTTACCTAAAGTACCCCTCTCCCTCCCAACTTTCAGATTTCCATTTTCACTTCACAGCTGTGATGAATTTATTTGGAAAACGACACCGTTTTTTTGTTCCATTTTCATCCGAAAATTTTGGCCAACTGCAAAAAGTGTTTCAAATAAACTACGATGGCGCTTTTCTTCCTCTTTACATGGAACCCCAATTCCCTTTTCCAATCCAGCTTCCCAAGTGCCAACTCAATCCAACACTTTGCTCTCCCTTTTCATCTTTCTCTATCCAACCATTGTCATTTCTTCAATGGCGGATAAGGAGAATCTCTGTGTTAGGCTGACTAGAGCGGCAAAGAGGAGGGCCGCCGAGTCTATGGACGACTCTCTTCACCACACTCCTCCGAACAAGAAGAGGGTCGTTCTCGGAGACATTTCGTCCAACACCTTGATTGGATTGAATGCCAATTCGCGAAATCAGAAGCCACACAAGGACCAACGTCCCAAAAAGGACAAACACTCCCTCACTGTTGTGCCGACCAAGACGCCTGAGGATGTGGTGGACTTGCCGATTTCTAGTAGGAAAGAAATTGATACTACGAAAACCGACGATGGCCCCCAGATGTGCGAACCCTATGCTACCGGCATATACGAGTACCTCAGAGAAATGGAGGTATGACACTCTCTGATTACTTGCAATCAAACTTCAGTTCTCCATTCTTTGCTGGATCTGATTTCAACTTTTTCCTTTTTTTTTTTGAATTTTATAGCAAATACATATGGCTATTCTTAAACTCTGTTATGAATTAGGGTTTCTAGGTTTTCCAGTGTTTTACTAAATTGGGGGTTTCAAGTGCTTTACTAAATTGGGGTTTTCTGATATGTTTAGAAAGAACAGAAAAGACGTCCTTTCCCGAGTTACATTGAGAAAATTCAGAGCGACATCAGTGCAAATATGAGAGGTGTGCTGATCGATTGGCTGGTAGAGGTTGCTGAAGAGTACAAGCTTGAACCCGACACCCTTTACTTGGCTGCTTCCTACATCGATAGATATTTGTCCGCCAATGTAATGAACCGGAAGAAGCTTCAGCTCCTTGGTGTTGCATCAATGCTAATTGCCTCGTATGATTCTCTATTCTTTGTTGATCTGTTAAATTTGTCTGTTATCTGCTTCACGGGTATGATGCTTATACATGGTACTTGGGTTTTTATTCCCCCTTTTTTAGGAAGTACGAAGAAATAAATCCACCACAAGTGCAGGAGTTTTGCTACATAACAGATAACACCTACAACAAGGAAGAGGTAGCTCTCTTTTCTGGTTTCCTTTTGTTACCTACTTTCTTGCTTGTATTGGCTAGGATGGTATTT
The DNA here is from genome assembly GCA_002319775.1 of Fagopyrum tataricum. Classification (NCBI taxonomy): domain Eukaryota; kingdom Viridiplantae; phylum Streptophyta; class Magnoliopsida; order Caryophyllales; family Polygonaceae; genus Fagopyrum; species Fagopyrum tataricum. Next base: position 2,088,669 of record CM008285.1, on the reverse strand, counting down.
GTGATCTTAATTAACCTTGCGTTCTTTTTGTGCTATTTGGAAGGTTGTGAAGATGGAATCAGATATCCTTAAGGCACTTAAATTTGAGATTGGGAATCCAACAGTAAAGACATTTTTAAGGTATAAGACATATGCCCATAACTAATTACATTTTTGTCGCTGTAGATCTGTAGCAAAATGCCTTAATTAAACGCATAGTAATAAAGCTTGGCAAGTACTTAATGTATTTGGTTACTTTTTTTCCACTTTCAGGAAATTCACAAAAGTTGCACAAGAAAATCTCAAAGTAAGTTTGCTATTGATTGCAACTAGCCCACTGTCTACCTCTCAGGATTGTAGGGATTCTCAAAAGTGGTTTCTAACCTTTATGTTGATTATGCAGAGTAAAAATTTGAAGTTGGAGTTTCTGGGCTACTACTTGGCAGAGCTAACTCTGTTAGACTACGGTTGTATAAGGTTCCTACCTTCCCTGGTTGCAGCAGCCGTAATTTTTCTAGCAAAATTCACTATTAATCCTAAGAAGCATCCTTGGGTAAGCATTTACCTTGATCATCTTATATAGCTTTCATATGTTTTGGAATCAGGAATTGAAAATTACTGTGAAATATTGCAGGATTCAGCTTTGGAAAAGTACACTGGATACTCTCCATCTGATTTGGAACAATGTGTTAGAATAATACACGATTTGCAGTTGCATAAAAAGGGTGAAAACTTCACGTCAATAACAGATAAATACAAGAATCACAAGGTATTATACATTGTTTTCAACTCTTTTTTTACCGAATTTAACCATCTTTGTGAATTAGCTTATCTAATATGAAACATTCTTTCTTGAATCAGTTCAAATGTGTATCAACATTCTTGTCTCCATCTGAGATTCCAACTTCTTATTTCAAGGATGTAGATAATTGAAGTTGCATCTGAACAATCTGAGATTCCAGCTTCTTATTTCAAGGATGTACATAATTGAAGTTGCAGCTGGATTTTCACCTGAAAGAGCTGTAGGTTCTTTTATTGGAGGTCTGACTTGATGATAGGATTATGGATATCAGAAACTTTTGCTGACAATAGTGGATTTAGAAGTCTTATAGTTCTTTCTCTGACGTGGTGCTGTGGGTTTTGGTAGTCGGTTGATCGCTGAAGTTTGCTACTTGATGATAGGTTGGTCTTAGGGGTTTGATTCCACGGTATACATAAATCTAGTATATTCTGGCAACGGCAAGTTATAGTTTAAGTACTTATGTTTTTGTAAATGGTTGCGATTTGATGGCATTATTTTGGTAATAATAACCATTCGTTTCTGTCTCATTTTCCACTGCTGATATTTGCTCTGCATTTATGAAAAATTAAGATGCATTTTCTACTGCATAAGGATCAAAACTAAGACCGTTGTAGTTGCACTTAATACCATCCTAATATTCAGATCGTATGTGGAGGAAAGTTTAGATACTGTGAATTTTGAAGAGAGTTTTTTTTTTTTTTTGTGTGTGTCTTCTAACGAGTTCTAAATGAGAGGAAATAACTCTTTTTATTTAATGTACTCAGGAGGAGTGTATGAAGTGACAATCCTCTCGCTCCGCGTAAATACAATATTAATGAACCAGTTGTCCATTCCAGCAGGATATTCAAAATGCTTTCATGACACTCTTAGACCATCTCCGTCCCATAAATAAGAGTTTCTTTAACTATTTCTTATAATAAAATAAATGTTAGATTTGATTAAAGAATCAATGTGATGATTGAAGAGAAGTATTCAAGGAAGAAATTCAATCTGACAAATTTTTTGCTCAACTTTACAAATCAAGATGAATTTATATTTATATTTTTTACTTTTTGCTTAAATGTAGGGAGTTAAGTGGTTTTTTGATAAATTTATATATGACAACAATAATTTCAAGTTTTGAAGAAACTTTAGTCTTTTAGTGAGAAAATCTTCATCAAACTAGAGCTGTTCAAACGGTCCGGACCGTAAATCTGCGGATCAGACCGTTTCATTTTTGTATGAAATGGTCCATGGACCGGATAGTAACGGTCCGGTCTACCACGGTCCGGTCTAGAACATATTGATTTTTTTTAAAAAAAATTAATTGTTTAATTAAAATTTTAATTTTTTTAAAAATTTTTATGTATGGAATAAATCATGTCCAGTCCGGTTTTGTATGCAATTCCGTTCAAAAATATTTAAAGTGTAAATTACAGTCCGAATCGAAACATTATAGTCTAGAAACGGACCATAATATCATGGATTGAGCCGAACCGGAATTTTACGGTCCAGGACCGGACCGTAATTTCCGGTTCAATACAAATATGTGCAACCATATATCAAACAACCACTAGGTTTCATCAATTTTCAGTTTCCCTCCTTTGTAAACAAATTCATAAGTCTCTCTATGCCTTAAACAAGCCCCTCAAGTTTGGTTTGCAAAACTAAGTGATTCTTTGATTTTCATGAGTTTCACTCCGTCCATTGCGGATATTACATTTTTTTTTTCCGTCAACAACTACATTGTATCTTTATTCTCATGTATATGGACGACCTTTTAGTCATTGCTTATGAATCGTTATGATCCTCATTTGTCAAATGAATTTGTTTCACCCTCTCCACTAAGCTTCATGTCAAAAATTTAGGCCTTTTGCTTATTACTTTTTTGGCATTGAATCCGTTCACATTACAAATGGATTGTATCTCTCGCATACTAAACACATTCTTAATCTAGTTTCTAAAGTAGGTATGACCGTCTACAATCAATCTCCCCTCCCATGTTTGTCCATTTTGATGCCACTATTTGACCCGGTCCTGTCCAAGATCCCCAATTTTATAGGAGTGTTGTTGGCTCTCTACAATACATGGCCTTCGTTAGGTCAGATGTGTCCTTTGCAGCTAACAAAGTATGTCGATACATGCACCACCCAACAGAGTTACCCTGACAAGCTATGAATGCATCATTCGATATCTTTATGGCACAACTTACATGCAATCTTACATCTCCTTTATGAGTCAATACAACCTCTTTGCATTTTCGGATGTTGATTGGGGCGGAGCCAAAGTTGATAGATGATCCATTGGCTTGTATTGCATCTATCATGGCTATACTCTCATCTCATGGTCCTAGAAAAACAAGATACATTGTTCCGCTCATCAACCGAAGCACAGTATCGGGCACTGGTTCATGCATCTTGCGAAACAGTGTGGATTCCAGGCCTCCTTGATAAGTTACAAATTTCTCTCCCTACCCCTCCTACCCTACGAAACAGTGTGGTTCATGCATCTTGCGAAACATTGTGACTTAGGGATTCTAGCACTAGTAATTGAGAAATGCTTCCTTTGTTGATTGTGTTGAGTGACAACTTGAGCATTGTCTTATTAGGATTACTTCTTGACGTTAGTTGTTGAAATTTCTAAGTATCTGTTCTAACCCTAAACCGAGAGGTAAACGTTTAGTTGAGATGCATTGTTAAGATGTTAGAGTTTGGGTAAGGAGATGACAAATGTGAAACATTATTTATTTCCTAACTTTACTATTATTCACCATAAGTGTTTGATCAGTGCTTGGTGCTCAAAGTGAGAGCAAGCTACATCTTGTTTATTTGATCACTCATCTTAGTACTAAAGGTTCATGTTAATTGAAGTTAAATACGAGAGTTGCATATGTTATTCATTTAAGCTATTTCACACACAAAAAAGGTGCGGGATCCCAGATAAAATAAACATACGATATATTGCATTGATAGCATACATTTAGCTAAGATGGTTAATCTATATTGGTGAGCCTACTTTATGATACCTAGAAAATTTCCTCCATGTTTTCCACCATTTCTATATACTTATCACAACTTGATCAATATCCATGTTATCATTTTTTTTTAAAAATCTTTTGCTTAGACAATTTAGTTGCTTAATTATTTTCCAACTAATCAACCATTCCTTGTCGACATGAAAATTGATTGCAATCATGTACTACAACCACAACAACCGTGCACGTGTAGTTAAGGTTCATCGTTGAGGCACACATCGGCGTCATTTCCGAGGACTTGGATTTTATTTAGTTGTCATTTGAGAACTTACCTTTTATTTCTTTCTAATTTTTTTTTGGAATGAATAATAACTTAACTTTCTTACGTGCTTCAAGAAAAAAGGCACGCTAAAGACAATTTGAATATGAGCAATGATATGACAAACCTAAATTGGGACGTAGAAGATTAACCACTATATGTGCTTCAAGAGAAGATATATCAGAATTGGATTCACTTTTAAAAGGCAAGAGATGCTAGAACAACAATTCAACATGCTCAACAATTGTCAATTTCTTCAATGCCACTTGAAACTCGTCAAGATATCCAATACCCCAAGACCCACAAGCTACGAAGGGACGTTTGGACTCAAACAATTGAGGAACATCGTGAAGCAGATGTCCATGAAGGAACGTCTGGACTCAAACAAAAGGAAACATCTATCAAATTATAAGCTATCTAAGGGTTTCCAAGTTATTTAAGGAAATACCGTGTTTAGTTACTTTGAAGATCAATGCAATCGCACCTTTGAAGAAGATCTTCAAATTTTGGATCGGAACTTCTTATCTTGTTTATATTAGGATATTATCTTAACTATATTTGATTAAGATATTATCTAATCATTAGAAGTTTAGAACTATATATGCAAAGAGTTAATTCTAAATTTAGGGTTGTTGCTTTAACACACACATCCGTAGCCAGAGAGTGATATTTGATCAAGCTACGAAGAACACAAGGTGTTCCAAATAAGTTTTAAGATGGAATTCCAAGAGCTTGTGTAGGATGACTAGGATTCCATATTGTATTGGGTTAGGTCGTCAATTTATTCAAAGGACGTGCAGTACATATATAGTTTGAGCATTATGGTATAACCAATGAAGGCATCATCTAAAGATCTTCCGACGACCTCCTATTTTGTTCATCTCTATGCTAATATTCATCTTCACTCAGTTTGTTCATGTTGGTTTGCATTTGTACGGCCGAGATAGTAAGACTTATGTTTGAATTGGCAGGTTAGAAATATAGTGTATGGTGTTTGACGTGGGGGTGTGCTTTGGTGAGTTGTTCTCGGCTGTCTTTCCATGAACCAGGGAAAAGCTGACACTTTCCGGAGCTTCTCTTCTGCTGTCGACGTTGCCTTTTTTGCTTACTTGTTTTCAGACAGGTTTTGTCCGTATAGGCTCATAATCCGGTCTAGGTTGCTGCAATATTATTATAATTATTCATCTTTTTTGCCCTTACTCTTACCTGCTACCACCACTCATATAAGCTAAGCTTTATGCTAAACTCTACGTAATTTGTAAGGAAACACAAACCTTTTCTTTCAATCTTGACTACTTAAGATCGGAAAAGTTGGCATTCATAATTCCTATTAGCTGAGCTACTTGTTCAAAGCCAAGTAAACGTACGTTCACATGAGATTATGAATTTACAATGTAGGTAGGTGTAAACTCCATTAGTCACTATTTTATATATATATTCGGTTTCTTTACAAGTTAGCAGCCAAGTGCAAACTCCTTTCAAAAATGAAAGCAAAAGAATAGTACAGTATAGATTGGTTTCAATTCCCAACAAGTCAGGGAAGAAGCTTAAGCTAGCTACTGAAGGTGATCGACGAGTAATGTGTTAATGACCGGCGCCTCGTCTGCTGGGCCCAGACGCCAATACATACCACAAGCTCGGAACTTGGTTAGAGCCCACCGGATTGTCGCCGGAGACTGGTGGTCGGAGCTGCCTGCTTTCCACGACGCTCGCTTGAGTGCACAGGATGAGCACCAAGATAATAACGAACATGACAAACCAAATATTCTTGCGTACTTTCATCAGCATCGTTATAGTCTATGATTATTGGTTGGTGAATGGTGAATTAGAGTAGCAGTGATTTGAGGGTTTATTGAGCTGAAGACGGAGATATGAATCTATATATAGGCAGAGAGGAGGAAGTAGGGGTTTTTTTGACGGCCGGTGGTGGGACCCACCTTCTTTCTTAAATAAATGTCACGTGGCCATCTTTCATAAGTTCATATTATTGGCAACTCACTTTCCTCGTCTGAAAACTAGGTGTGTCTACGTATTGACGGTGGGCCAAGAGCAGCACCCGCCCAAACCAACCGCCACCCACCGTCGCCACCACCACCACCCTCCAAATAGTAACCTCTCTTTTCAACGAATACTCTCTGACTCACACACGATCTCTTTCAATTCAACACACGTCCTATTGGAATTAGAGTCGTCCAAATTCACATCCGACCAGAATTTTGGATCGGATTGGACCTAAACCAAAAAACTATGGTCGGTACTGACTATGATCCGTAAAGGATTTAATTTTGAGCTTAAAATTAAGCAAACAAATCTGGTCCAACCAATTTCGTTCAATTAATTCCAAATATAATCTAACAACAGATTTTGGGTTCAATTAGGATCCAATCCAGATAACCGGTCCTACCGTCTTAATCAGAATCAATATTCTTCTTTTTAATATATGAATGCATACTGAGACTAATATATCGTACACTATGTAATTGTATCAAAGCATGTTGCAATTCATGGCACACACTTAATACAACAATGAATTTTTCACAAGTTTTCAAAGCACTATGATTTCGGATACATCTCTATTCTCTTACCGTCTAGCTTCTTTCCTGAACCATAGTCTTTAATACTTCCATCTCCACAAGGGGATTTCCTAAATATTCCTTTGATTGCTAATGCTTGTACATAGAGGTGTCAAATGGGGCTAACAGGTCGGTTTCGGGTCGGGTTCAATATAGGCTTGGTTTTAAAATGGGGTGTCTAAGTTGGGTATGGTCAATTTGGGTTGGGTACCAACATATTGTTCGGGTTGAAACGGGTTATCGAATATTATCGGGTCTTAAAATTGGTGTCAAACGGGCTAGCAAGTTGGGATTGGGTCGATTCATAACAGGTCCGGGTTGAAATCGGGTCGGGTTCAAAACAGGCTTGGTTTTAAAGTGGGTTGTCTCGGGTTGGGTCGGGTTCAAAACAAGCTTGTTTTAAAGTGGATTGTCTTGGGTCGGGTCATGTACTAATTGTTCGGGTTGAAACAAGTTATCGGGTATCTTCGGTTCTAAGAAGTGGTTTCATGGATACCAGGTCGGGATCGGGCCATAACATACCTGGTTTGGAATCGGGTTGGGTTCAAATCTGCTTGGTTTTAAAGTAGTTTGTCTCGGGTCGAGTACCAATTGTTCGGCCTTGAACGAGTTTCAAGTAGTCTCGGTTTTTTGGTCATAATGTATCGGTTTAGTTCAGTTCTTGGGTCATTTTGGATCAGGTTACACTTCAGTGTTTTAATCATTTCGGTCGAAGTGTCAGTTGGGACGAGTCAATCGGATTGAAAGTCAGGCCAAATTATGTTCGGGTTAAAAGTAGGATAATTTCGGACGGAAGTGATAATCATCTTTCATCATCATTAAGACATCAATTTTTATAAATAGGATGATAAGTTGTTATTTTGTTTAAAATACATTATTTTATTTTTTTGATAAATTAAATTTATGATAATACAAATACAAAAGTATACCTTAACTCCTTGAATCAATACAATATTTTTTGTAAGATATTTGTTTTAGGAAAGAGAACAAATCTTTAAATGAACAAATGATTATAACAAGGCCCGTCCGGGTATGCCAATCCGCTCATTGGCACATGACTCCCAAATTTTAGAGTATTTGAAAGCTCCAATAAATAAAGTTGTAGTTGAGATAAATGATCATATCATTGGATATGTTCTAGATATGAAATAAGATGGAAAGACAAGACGGACAAAAGAATCGTTATTCCGATACTTAGTTTTAAGATATATGGCTTAAGAATGTCCGTTTTCCGAGAAAGTTGCGGAATAGTTATCCTGATAATATTCCGGATTTTACATTTCAGTTTATAAAGTTTGGAGACCGAAAAATATAACCGTGTTTTGATTAATTATTTCGGTAAACTTTATATATATATATATATATTAATGGGAAGAAGGCGGCTGCTAATTCACATCTTCATCTTTTGCACATTTCATTTTCAGTTTACAAAGTTACAAAAGTTGCAGTGAGGAAGTCGATCGAGAGGAATGAAAGAACGTACACCTTCATTTGTTCACAAATCTTTCGTTTCTAATCCATTATCAAAACCGTTCGTATCATCGAGTCTCTTATCTTATTCTCTTCATCGTGGTACAAATTTATTTTCCGTTTGTTAACGTTTTGGTTAAATCTCTGTTTCACCGCTATCGGAACGCCGCCGACTACCGCGACCCATCGGATGTTGGGTCTGCTGCCGTGCTCTTATTCTTGGCATCGCCATGACTCTGTATCTTCTTTCGGATCGTCAATCGGGTTAATAACGAATAAGTTATGAATTTATTTTCCGTTTGTTAACGTTATGCTCGTTAAATTATTATGGTGAACTTTGGTTAATTACTTGTTAAGATCTGATGACAGGTTGGTTCGGAAATTGTGTGCGGGCAAAATGTTATTCTGGTGAAATTTAATGAATTAACTAAATGTTAATTAATTAAATTAAGATTACTATAAGCGTTATACGGCTAATTAAATTCAATGGAATGAAATTAATTTATTTTGAAGCGAGAAGTTTAATATAAGGAATATGATATTCCTAACAGGTGTTGTTAAAAGCTTGTGTCTAACTATAACTTAGTTGCTCTGAGAGCGTATTCAGGTAAGTCTTCGGACTTACTTAACTTCGATCTGCAGAAAGCGTGTCTGAGAGATTTATATCTTATTGTGTTGAAATGTTTTGTTGTGTTAATTGTGAATGATGTTATGCATTGTGATGTGTTGTGTGTGAAGCATACTTGTTGGCTTTATGATGAACATGATAATATGATGTGTAAAGCATGTTAATTTAATGTTAATGTTGTGTATATCATACCATGGTTATAATATGATTAAATTTACATGTGTTAGCCTGTTGGGGCGTGACAATGTATGGCATGGTAAGCATGTTGAGCTATGTGATATGATGACGGCTTGTAAAGGACAAGAGCATGTAGAATGGGTAATTGACGCTGAGCTTAACCATTAGTCAGGTCGCTAGCTGCAACAGTGATGTTAGACCGGTACGTCACCCAAGTCGCTAGCGTAAATCAAGGCGCTAAGCTTAACCATTAGCCAGGTGACTAGAAATTGCGGTGATGCCAAAGCTTGGCCAAGCCCGGATCACTTGCGCTTGTATAAGAATGAGACTGAGTATGATGGTTTTCTAGGCTTGGGTCGCACACATAATTAAAATGGTAAATGTTTTCATTAACATGAACGGAAAAATGTTGCATGTGGTTTGTGGTTAAGATTACAACCCGCCAAGAGTAATCTTGACCCGAGGCTTGATCAGTTTGGCTCCGACCTAAGAGCAAAATGTCTGAATTAACCTAATATGTACAATGGTGATGTTCACATCATATCTAGAACCGTATAAGCAATGATTTTGGATTTGGTCCGGGATCGCTAATTGTAAATTTCATATTGCATTCACCTACATCAATCATAAAAGCATGATATTATATCATGACCACGTTATATGGGATTTGAATGCACTTGTTGTGGTGTGATGTGCTGATTTGATCTCTCGTGGATAGGTTATGATCGGTAGCTAACGGTTTTAATCCGATTCTTTTTAGGTAATGACGATAATAGGAACACTGCAAGGATGTCAACCACAAGAAGTGGATAGCCGGGACAATGTTAACCCAAGGGTTGGTTGTTGTTGTTTTTTTGAAACTAAACGCTTGCAAGCGAGTATTTTGTTGTCTGTGTGCAATTGTGTAAATGCTTGGTTTTTAGGCTGATGTTTTAGGTCAACTGTTCAAATGTTATGTTTTGAAGTGTCGTTTTGGGATAATACTAACTATATGTATAATAGTTTTATGTAAATGTTTTCTTTATTTTATCCTGCTTCTTGTTGCAAGGTCCTATTTGTGAAGTTGTTGTCAGGCTAATTGATGGGACCCACTGTGTGGTCCTTAGCCTAATGACGTCTTGGGTTACTAAAAACCCGGGTCGTTACACGGACAACATAATCAACCAAGGAAAACAATAATCCTAGCCTTTATACAATATATTAACTCAAAGGTTTAAAATCAATTTATGGATTTATAAGAAGAATGGAGAGAAGAGCCGGCCGGCGGAGCAACAACATTTCAATGACGAAGAAGAAGAAGAAGAAGATCGGTATCTTGCTTCCGGCAACCATAATCTCGCAAGTGGCCGTATAAAGGCTAGGATTAGTCAAAAAATTTGAGAGAGAAGAAGAAATATTACGGTAAATCAACTAGTTTTTATTTTTTAAATTTGTTTTACTTTTTTTTTTGTTAGCATTTCTTTTATACATCTTCTTAAAATTAAATACTCAATATAAATTATACCGGGGTAGAAGGTAGGCGGGCAACAAGCCCTATTGAACCTTAAAAAATAGGGAGAACTATCAATGAACGTGTCTTGACCGGACATAATCCGTGTTTTCGCCGTGTCCTTCCTTTGAAACGTGTCTTGACTGTGTCGGGTCATATTTGACCGTATCCCAGTTGTGTCCAACCATGTCCCCGTGTCCGACACGGCGCCTTATAGAAGTGTTTGTGTATAATAAATATACCTTTCTCGGCCTTTTGGCTAAGATCAAGTTTGTGCATAATAGGTTAACAATTGTTAGTTCCTTTTGTTGAGAAAAAATGTCGTTCTAGAATTTTTATTTCGATTTAATTGTTGTTTTATGTTTTTGATGCCATTAATTAAGAGAATTATTAATAGTTGTTTAAACTATTTTTATTAAATATTTGTTTCATAAAATATTCATTTATTGATTCAAAAGGGTGTTGTATATCTGATTAGTGGTAAAATTGAATTATTTAATAAAATGAAGGTTTTGCTACTTTTGTAAGTAATTGTGTCATTTTTTTTATGAAGACGATTTTTTATTTTTGGGAAATTTTTCATAGTGCCTATAAGGAATTGTAACTTTTTTTTCATTTGGTAACCAATTGTTTTTGAAATTCCTTATGGTGCCCACAAGGTTTTGTTTAGCTAATATCATTCATTATCCATCCAACAATGTTAAGTTATTGAATTAAGTTTAAATTAGTTAAAATAAATTAAGCCAAAAAAATATTTTTAAAACAAGTTATATTTTAAACAAATAATTTTTTTTTTAATCTAATTAATTTGAGTTTTAGTAAAGATTTTAAATTGGACTATGCATTAGAAACATTAAGGAGATAATAATTAGTAACTTAATTTAAATAGTTATAATAATCAATAAATAAAATAATAAAAAGGGTATATTACTTTAATAAAAAGTATTTTACTCATAATTTATTAGCCATCAAATAGACTAGAAATTTAAATGTACAAAATATTATCTAGAAAGTGCAAGCTATTTTCTAGTAAAATTATACATATAGTTATTTATTGTTGAATGTATTATTTTATTTGTTGACCAATTATTTAAATTAAGTTGCTTATTAATTATTAATTATCTTCTTAATGTTGTGAAATTATTTGCATGGTCCAATTTAAAATCTTTATTAAAGCCCCGTTAATTAAATAAAATAACTTTGATTTGTTAAAGTAAAATTGTTTCAAAATAAATTAGTTTTTTATTTTATTTATTAAAATTAATTTAAACTTAATTATATAACTTAACATCTCGGATAAAAATTAAATAAATGGTCATGAAAACTATTTAAACAAAATTTTATGGACACCACGAGAAAATATTTTCCTTTTTTTTGCGATAAGATGAGATATATATTTTTTATATATATAAATAAAACAGTTAAAGGTGGCAGTGTCACTATAAAATTTTCGCATTGAAGTTTGAAGTGGACAAAATCGTCAATTCAGTAAGGAACATTTTAATAAAAATAGGGCAATAACATAAAAATGTTTGTCTTGTTCAATAGCGTCCAACCCCGCTGGGAGCTGGTTGTCCACTCCTTCCTCATTCCTGTCCTATTTCCTCCAACTTTCCCCTTCTCCAACCAACAAAAATCCTCTACCTGTTCAGTTTAGATCTACCCCTCTTGCTCTCGATCTGCGCCGGTCATGAAGAGATCTACTTCCTCCGTCGATGAAAAGCTTAAGAAGATCAGGATCGAGACCCAAGATGAAAAGGAAGAACTAGCGGCAGATGAGGACCATGGAACCGGATTCGTCAACTTGGACGACAATCTTCTGTACGAGATCCTCAAGCACGTCGACGCTAGGTCTTTAGCCATGGCCGCCTGCGTTAGCAAGCTCTGGAACAGGACGGCGCTGGACGAGCGTCTTTGGGAGCTCATCTGCACGCGCCACTCGTCTCAGCTCTGGTGCGGTACTCAACAGCTCAGATCTGTGGTACTTGCACTCGGAGGATTCCGCCGACTCCATTCCCTTTACCTCTGGCCACTCTCGAAGCCGTCGTCGTCTTCAGCTTCGTCCGCGATGGCGATTCCAAATCCTCGACAGACGACGGCGTTTTTGATGAAAACGCCTCCAAAGAATATTAATAATAACAAGAACGGCCGATTTGGAAAGGATGAGGTTCAATTATCACTTTCTCTTCTATCAATTCGTTATTTCGAGAAGATGAATTTTCCGGTGAAGGACAAATAGACAGGGCAAAAGCTACGGTAATTGCACCAGCTACTTTATCGGAGATTTTCTCTATAATAATTATTTATGGTTGATCGTGGAACTTGAATTCATAATCCTGAATTCCTGATTGTGTGATGATTGTAAGCTCGTCTGGTTGTATTGAAGTTGTGTATAGATCCAGTTCTCGGTTTGTCCTCTTATCACTTCAATCTCATTGTAATTTTGCAATAGTTAGGCATGAATCTCGAATGATTTGCAGTTTGTTTAATCAATTCCTAGCGGAATTTGGTCTAAGAAGAAGCAACTGTACAAAAATTGATCCACAACCATCTGGTCCATCTTAGCGTGTGAGGCAGTTGCATTTAATTCGTTCGAGTTGCTTTTGTCTGTTTGCATTTGTTGTTTGTCGACGTCACATGAAGTATGTGGTCCCCGACGACTCTTGGAGATAATCAAAAGCTCTATGGGTTTGTCTCTCAGTGGCTGGTGGGACCCTGCTTTCCTTAGTCGGCCAGAAAGGAATAAACACCTATTTGGGCTGGACTGGGCCTATCTATCTTCAGTTTCCATCAAAACTCAAGCCCAACCAAATGGAGCGCAACAAAGGTCTCTCGATTATTGTCCAACTTTCTGAATCATGAGCAATTCAACATGTTCAATTTCATTGTCGTTGTTTATTCAAACCAAAACAAACAGATTTTTGCCCAGTTCAAATTCAAATTCCAAAAATTTAAAAAGGGGTTCCACAATCAGATTAATCTTTTTTCTCAGTTTCTGCAATCTTGTGGACCAGTCCATGAACAAAAGTTTCTTCGCTTGCTTTCATCATCTCCCTAACATCCAAGCTTAAGTGCTTAACCTTACTCTTAAATCTTCTTCTGTACACTACAAAAATTATTTTCAAGAAACAAAAAAAAACATGCAAATGCAAATCTAAAAGAGGTGCAGTTCTGGGAAAACAGAGACTGTTTTTCACCCTGTCTCTGTTTTTCTTGTCCTTTCACCACTAGTTCCCATTCTCACACATTTGCGTAAATCTATTACTCAACACTATTCATTCCCATGCGATTCATCATAGCATTCGATATGGCTTCTGTCTGATTATAGCAAGTTCCTCCTCCCTGCTGGTCCATGTAACTCCTCACCTCTTGTCGTATCATGTCCTGCATTACAGATAACAGTTCTCTGCTAAACGGCCCAAACACCTTCTCCGGCACCACCGGACAAGAAGTCTGGCTCAACATATCAACAGATCCGGAACACTGGTTTGAACCCTCGCCTGAATCGAAACCAGGCAGCGAGAGACTCAGAGCGGTCTCAGGCTCCTCAATTTTGGGAGTAATCTCCCTAAAGGAAGGGACAACCGACAACGGAACAGGCCTATAAACATGAGATAGCGAACCGCCGGAATCGCTAATATCAGATCCGGATGGGCTTCCAGGGTTGAAATTAAGTCCGGAAACGTTCGTAGCAGGTCCAACGCTAGCCGATCTCTTCAGCGGAGGAGGATTCGCATGGAGGTCGAAGTTGAAATCGCCGCCGCTCATGGAAGAGCACTTGCGTTTGAGAGTTGAGTTCCAATGGTTCTTGATAGCGTTATCTGTCCGACCGACAAGCATCCTGGCTATGGTGGCCCATTTGTTGCCAAATCTAGCATGAGCCTGAACGATAGCAGCGTCCTCGTCAGGAGTGAAGGGGCGGTGCTCAACCTCCGGAGAAAGCTGATTACACCACCGGAGTCGGCAAGATTTTCCAGATCTTCCCGGAATCGACTTGCTTATAAGCGACCAGTTGCGAGGACCGTGCTTATCTACAAGCTTCTGCAGTAGGTCGTCCTCTTCTGGGCTCCATGGGCCTTTGATCCGATCCAGATCTTTTCTGGATGAAGAAGAAGCCATAGATTAAGTAGAAGTGAACGGTGGGAGGGGAAAGGGGTGAAATGTTGGAGGCTATTGAGGCCTCTCTCGCCTGAAATACGAGATGAAATGGGGAGAAGGGCATATAAAGAGGAAAGGATAGAGCGTGTGACCGGGTAAGACGGTGGGAATGACCGGTGATTAGCCGTTGAGAGAGGGTTCCAGGTAAGGCAGTTATTACTTGCCGAAACAGCTGTCAAGGGACACGTGTCATCTTACGATTCTTCCATGTGACATAAAATCGCCCAAGCCTATCAACTATTCAACTTCCCCCATCTTAAAATTGAAATGCTCCAGTAATCCACAATGGTACAACCGAAATTAACAACTGTATTCTTGTAACGTATGGCTTGTGAATGAATATCTGGAGTTCTGAACCGACGGTTTAAACAAGAACTGTTAAAATTTGTATTCAAACAAATTAAAAATTAAGGTTCATTTCAGGGTAAACTAGTCTAGCAATTTCTTAAGAGGAAACTTTATTGGTAAGATTTTAACAGTAAACTACACAAAATCAACCTACTAATTATTCTTTGTGTTAAATTAATTGACATTTTAGGGATTTATACACGTTTTTTGTAAAATATAAGTTTGGACTAAAATATCCTTATTTTATTGTAATTTTTTTTTTTACAAAAATCCTCATTTTAGGAGTAAACTACACAAAAATTTTCTTACGAGGAAACTTTTTTTAGAAAAATCATTACCAAAATGTCCTTATATTACTTATTTATATAAAATTACGAAAAAGCTAAATATACAGACTTTGATAACTAACTTATAGATTTATATACATTACTAAAACTAGTTACATTTTGCTTACGTGTTGTATCCTAAGACATGTCATGCGAGATTTTTTATGAGTTATTTACATATTTGCACAATATATTTACTAATTTGTCATTAATTCTCTTATAAAAAAAAGTTTTTGTTTATTAAAATCACTAAACAATCAACATGTCACATCATCTTTCATCAAATATATCACCATGACACATCATCTTATTAATTTAAAAATTAAAAAATAGATATTATCAAAACATAATCAAAAAGGATTTTTGTTTACTTCAAATATCAAATTTATATTAATTTATATTCTAACAAAAACACGTTTAAATTGAATCTCATAATTAAACAATAATAAAAGTAGAATAGTTTTAAAATTGCAAATTCTAAATCAAGCAATTATATACTACATTACATGTTCTTAGGTAGTATTAATTACTCCAATTTTTCTAGCTTATAATTAAAATTTAATTAGATTAATATTGATACATTATAAAAAAAAATAATATAGTATTTTTTTCCAGATAAAACAAGCACAAAGTGCAGACATTAAACTAGTATAAAATAAAATTGCAATCCGCAAGTGCCTTTTGGGCGCGGTCTCCAACTAGATGGGAAATAACAATTGTTTATTTATAAATTGGTCGATTACTCATGCCTATATATATATATATATATATATTAAAATAAGTAGAATATTGTGGTAAAATTATAAATGAAAACAATAGAGATATATTGTAGAAATGACATGTGACTAAATCACAAAGTAGGAATTGAACCCGAGACCTGAAGATAAGGTTCAAATGTCCACGACATTGAGCTACTTTGATTTATGTGTTATAATTTAATTTATGTTCGATTTCATACTTTAAAAATTAATTACATCGAGGTAGAGGGGAAACGGGTAACAAGCTGCGAGCGCCAACCCTTTTTGAATTGTGAAACAGGATCTCCTAAAAGCAACATTTGAATACCTAGAAAACATAACGTACGTTACCATGTAAGCCCCGTTGCATCCTCTTAAGAACCTCAACAACACCGAACACAAGAAAACTAAAAGTGAATGGAAGAAACACGTGTTGGTTTTCGACACAAGCCCTTTCATGTTTAGCTACCTTAGTAGAAACTGCATTAAGCGCCGACTTATTCACCACAAAAGGCCCATTTATTTTATATTTAATATGTATTTTTTAAAAAAATTAAAAAAATAAATTCACCCAACTGGCCTAACGCCCGACGGGTGTAGACAAAACCCCAAGCTCTAATTTTGGAGCCGGTCCGAATCTGGCCAACCGGCCCATGGCTACATTATCCCAAAGAAAAGGGTACGAATTTAGTACCTTACAAGTACAAGTACCTTACAAATTCAACATATACAAAGATGGAATGAGAATACGACTTTCTCGGTTATTCTTAGTCACACGCACATGCTTGCTACTGAGGAGATGCTCATCGGATGTTTCCTTTGTTAACTACTACTATCTATTTTATATTATAAGATATTGTATTAGCCTTGGATTGTGCATATAAATCTAATCAATAATGGTTTCCTCTGTGTCTGTTATTGTTATATAACTAATTTAGTATTCGTGGCTTGTACGACATGACTTAAAATTTATTATAAATAAGCTTGTACGAGATGACTCAAAATCTATTATAAAAATATTTATAGATAAACAATAATATTTATATATATTTTTATTTACAATATATAATATTGTAATTTTAACATATATCTTTTAAAAATAAAGACAAAATTTTTAATTATATATATGAGAGAATATTCGACTAACCTATTTTTTATATTTTAAACAAAAATTTATTATTAAACTAATTAAAAAATAATTGTTAAAATTTAAAAACTTTTAAAAGAAAATTGTATAGGATTATCCTATTATAAAATTGTCCTAAATAAGATATATGAATAAAAGCGTAATATATTTATTGGTTATAATAGATTTGTTTAGTAATTTTATTTTAGGTAATATTCGACTAATCTATTTTCAATATTCTAAGAAAATATAATTAAAGAAAATAAAATAAATTGATTATTAAAATAAATAAATAGATAAATAAAAGTTTTACTTAATAAATATCAAATTATTTTATCTATATTCAAAACACACAATTATTTGAAATGTAAAAAGTAAATAACCAATCATATATCTGGGATTAAAAATAACTTGAAAAAAAAAAATCTATATAATCTAATCTTTTAACACACAAATAGTATAATATTTGTTAAATATAGAAAATTATTTTTGTTTATGTCATAATCTTTTTTATACTTCATATTCATATCATTCTCTTAAAAAAGAAACTAAATAAAATAAAAACGAAAATAATTGACTAAATATAAATAAGATATATACAAAATCCGATGTGGCTTGATGTGGTGGTGACATGTGGCAAAATTTTAGGTGGCTTAATATGGTGATGACATGTGAAATAATTTTAGGTGGCTTAATGTGATTATAACATATGATAAAATCTAATTGTGTTTTAGTATTATATAGTACATAATATGAAACGTGATTTTCTACACTCGTTGCAATGTTCGCAAATTTTTAGATCGGTGTTTCTGAATTTCCACAAATTAACTTGCTGCCCTCCTGTATATTAAAATCATAAGTTTATATCTTCGTAAAGTTTGTGACTATCAAAATTATTATAAAATGTTTATTATCAAAAAACTATGTGTGCCAATGCCACATATAATTTGGGCTGTTTGGTACCAAAGGCCCGTTATATTTGGGCACCAATTTACGATCCGCTCCAAGAGCGTGTTAGATGGGCCTAACGGTCATATTACAGCTCACCTCAAATTTGAAATCAGCAATAAAATGGCAGCCGCGTCCTCTCTCCTTCACAATTCCGGAACCCGAGAAAAGAAACGCAACGCCAAGAAAGCTCTCCCTCCGCTGTCAAAGAGATTCGAGTCTAGAAGAAAAAAAGAGTCGAAGAAAGAAGTAAAAAGAAAAATGGCGAATAACATTGGGATGATGGATTCTGCTTACTTCGTTGGCAGATCTGATATCCTTTCTTGGATCAATTCCACTCTCCTTCTCAATCTCTCCAAAATCGAAGAGGTTTCTCTCCTTTTCTACTCCCTCCGTTCCTTTAATTTTGTTTGATGTTTCAAAGATTGCGAGATTTTCTGGATCTGATGGCTGGAATTTATTTTTTAAAATTTTTTTCTTCGTTTGCTTTCCAGGCGGCCTCAGGTGCTGTTCACTGTCAACTGATGGATGCGGCGCACCCCGGCGTTGTTCCGATGCACAAGGTCAACTTCGATGCGAAAACGGAGTACGATATGATCCAGAATTACAAGGTTCTTCAGGATGTCTTCAATAAACTCAAAATTACCAAGGTCTAATCCTCTGTCTATGCGGTGCTAGCAATTTTAAGTTATCTTTGTGGTGATTTTGATTTTAGTGATTTGCTTTGAATTAATGCAGCATATCGATGTCAACAAGCTAATTAAGAAGAGGCCTTTGGACAATCTGGAATTTATTCAGTGGATGAAGAAGTATTGTGACTCTGTTAATGGCGGTCTCGTCACCAAGTAAGATTCTGCAAACTCTCCAATTAGTTTAAATGAATTATTGGTGTAGAGATCTAAGACCTTGTTCGAGATTTGAGTAAATACGGATTATGTTAGTTCAGAGAAAATCATGAAATCTCTGATGATCTGTTGATGCAAAGCCAGATGAGATTGTTACTAAACTTGTATTTTAGATTCACTGTCTCAATTGGCCGCATCTATGAGATATTTCTGATTTTGTCAATATGTTGAACAGAAGTAATGAAATCTGCTGAATGAAAACTTGATGAGATTTGTATTGGATGTTACAGCTACAATCCTACAGAAAGAAGGGAATTAAGAAAAGGAGGGAACGTAAGCAGAAAACCTGCGTCGATGCAAACATCCACCAAGCCTAATCACACTGCCACTCGAAGCCAATCGTCTCATGGAAGTCGCAGAAATGATGGATCATCATCTGCAAGCACTGCACACCAGCAACCTCCGAAATCCTCTAAAGTAGCAGACCGGCCAGTGACTGCATATGAAGAACAGGTATATTCATATCAAGTATCTGTGATTCTTGATTGATGAATGCATGAAGCTGACAAAGAAAAGTCACTTTTGATAACAGCTTACGGAGTTGAAACTGTCTGTTGATAGTCTTGAGAAAGAGAGGGACTTCTACTTCTCAAAATTGAGAGATATTGAGATACTATGCCAACGTTCTGAAATCGAAAACTCACCTGTAAGGCAAACATTATCTTGGATGGTTGTTTCACACGAAATACATATACTAAAGCTATTTGTGTGCAGATTGTTGAGGCTATGAAGAGGATACTCTACGCGACAGACGATGACGCTTCGGTGATGGAGGAAGCGCAGGACATTATATCACAAGGCACAAAGCAGGCGGCAATGGTTGTAGCAGAGGAGAAGAGAGTGGTTGAAAATCCAAAGAGGAAGAGCATCCAAACGCAAGAATTTGATGAAGCAGCAAATGCGATGCTATCCCCAAGGCAAAGGTTGTCGGATGTCGGTGACGTTCACTGTGGCTCATCTCCCCTCGTGAGCTACTAAACTTGTATACTGCATTGCCCTTTTTTGACCAGTGATCCTGAAGATTGTGTTATTAAGAGATGATTGTTCGTTCCTTTGATGTTTGTCCTTAGCTCAATAGCAGTAAGTTTCTGCTTAATTCTGTCCATCTGTTGGATGTAAAATGCAGTAGAATTTCAGTAGTCCTCAGACTCCTGTAAAAAAAAAACTTTGCCTCTCTTCCATTTTCCGGTACTAGTTGAAGACCGGTAGAACGGAAAAGTGCAATAGCAGTAAGTTTCTGCTTAAAACTGTCCATCTTTCATACTCAAACTTCTTTAGAATGTTTGTTGATTATGAAGCAGGTTTCATCTAAAAAGTGGTCTGATGATAATCAACTTCTTTTATAGTAAAAGCAAACCTTTCACTTCAGCTAGAACACAATCTAGAGGAGTAGCGTTTCATTACAAGTGATAGAAGAAAAGAAAGAATGAAACAGAAAGACATATCCCGACTGTCTCAAGTAGGATTGTGTTCTAGCTGTATAAACAAAATTCAGCTTACTTTGTTTGCATATATAGAAACATTTTATATATGCAAAATTTCATATATAGAAACATTTTATAATGAGTTTATAACTATTCAATTGTATTTAAGAGATGTAATTTAATACTTCAATGATGAAATAGGTTTCAAGACATTTGTAAAGAGTGTAAATGTTTACTCACAAGGCTCATTCTAGGTCCTGCTCTCCATTTTCAAGGTTGTGGTCAGGTTCTAAGGATGCGTCCAGTAACTCGGTAACTTTTCTTTCATTTAGTATTGGCTTGTGAAATGATCTCAAGATTAGTAGATAAATAACCAAAATTATATAATTAAGAATTGTGGAAGTTTTTTAGATAACCACATAACCGAACTCTCTTGGCCTTAAGTGAATTCTTCTAAAGAGAAGACAATAAATGAAAACCCGCAACCAAAGTGAAAACTAGCAAACAATTACAAACGTACACCATAAAATATAAATATGAAAAAGATTTAGAACTTGCAGTATCAAGTCAACTCTAAGTTTGTTGATGGACATAATAGTGGCGGGTGAGCAGATCGACCAAGATTTGCTTATGTCATACCTCAAAACAGATAGCACCTTTTAGAAAACAAAAGATGGGATGAAAATTAACATAACCATCAAATTTCAGCAATGAACCAACCTTTACAAGAAAAAAGATTGTGAAGAAAGTATATAGTAACAATAGTAATAACACAATTAAGCCCACAAACTCGGTAACCAAACAACAGGAAGGCAGCAACAAGCGTTTTCTTGCTTAATTTGATCTCTCAATGAAACCAACACCAAACCCAATCAACCCGGTAGAAGAGGAAAATCAAGGGGTTATAATCCCAGAACTGTCAGGCATATTGTGAGGATTGATTTTAGGCTTCAAAGGCAAACTCAAAGTCCTAAAACTCCCAACTCTGAATCAGATGAATTCGTTTTTTAGTTAATTTTCTAAAAGTATGAGTCTATTTTTACACATTGAGTTCATTTTTACATATGTTTAGTTCATTTTTTTACGCAACTTGAGTTCCTGACTGTCTTCAGGCAATATCACGCCTACAACTACAACACCATGAATTATCATACCTATACTTTATTTTGGATGACATCGCAACAGCACTTTCGGCAACGGAATCTTACTCTTTCTCCCATGTGTTACGATCCGGAAACACAGTGGCACATATGGCTGCTAGGCAACAGATCTCACAAAATACTGATGTTTGTAATTGGACTTCTCTATTCCCTCCAACTCTGATTGAGTTAGTTGGAATAGATTTACTTAAATATTAAGCTTCTATCTTTATAAAAAAAAAAACAAGAGTTCCTGAAGATTATATAGAGCCCAAAACCTTAGCATTAACCCGAACCACGTGAACCCGATCCGTATGAATCCGAAACCCGAAAGAACCCAACACTTGAGCGAACCCAAAACCCTGAAGGAACCTGATTAGAATGACTCATTTTGACCCGAAATAACCATGAACCCAATTTGACCCGACCCAACCTATCAAACCCAAAAGATGTTTTTGACCCGAATAATAGTCCGACCCGAAAAATCCAAACCCGAGAAGACTCGACCCGCACCTGACCGAAATAACCTGATAGACATCTTTATAGCTACCTTTTGAGCTTTGGAAGGATCCTTAAAAAAAAGGAAATAACAATGCCGCTATTTTTAAATAGATATGGCTTGAAGCCATATTTATTGATTGCATGAATTCTCTTCTTCTTAAAGGAACGGGGCAGGTTTCCATTCTTTACCCTATTTTTCCTTACTATTTTTCTCATATATATCCCAATATTTGCCTTTCTTAATGGTGTTATTGACCTTCTGCAAAGATTTTTCTTAAAGAGCATTATTCAGATGTATGGTCAGATATACCACAATAGTATTGTGACAATACTCACATCCTTTTGAAAAATCTTCAAATCAAATGAGAAAGGTTTTGGTCTTCTTATTGTCATTAGACTGATCCTCTCATTAACAACATCCACATTGATGCAAATATGAGTATAGATAACACATCTTTATTACAAGAAAAATTAAGCATTTTTAACAAAAATTATAATATAGTTTACCAAGATTTTGTAAAATATGTTTAAAATTAAATAATTCTAACAAAAGAAATTAGATAACCACGACTTTCTAAAAGCTATTCAAATGAAATGATCCTTATTTATATACCTTCATTAGAAGGTAAAAAAAGAGAGTATATAATCGATATATATAACATGTATCCGTGTGTATTATATGCATACTACCATAAAGATAAAAATGAATGCATATAAAATTATAAATCCAGTAGTGTAAATAGCAGGTAAGAAATTTGGCAGAAAAGAAGAAGACAAGAATGAAATTTTGAATGCAGAGCAATGAGTCCAGAGTTCCTCTAAAAAGCTGTTTTGGATCCAACAGTCTTATCTTTTGGATATCCAAGATTTGGACCACTGAGGGCCCAAATGTGAATTCGGGTCTATTTTATAGGTCTAATTTATTTGCACATATGAAACAAAACTTTGTTTGATATTGAAATGAATATAAGACAAACAAAGATGCAAGGACAGTGATGGTCATAGTCAGTGCTGAATCCCTTCAGAGCGTAACCTGTTGTTTGGAATTTACATTACACAACACCCCACTCATTTCTTATCTCCCTCTCCATTTTCAATAAATAAATAAAATATAAAGTTTGAATCTTTATATAAAGTTTTGATCTTTATATGAAGGGATCTTGTTGTGTTAGATTGCAGAAGAGTGAAAAGACAATACCCAAATACCATAAACTATAAATTTGTACATATTACCATAATCACAAAGCATCATCAGTGTCAAGTCACAGCACAAGGAAAAAAATAATGCTTCAATTGCTCCTCAATCCTATGTTCATATGTTTGGCCTGAACAAATGCAGGGATATAAAAGGAAATCAAAGAGCATACTCATCTTCATCATTATTAGAATCCAGACAAGAGACTACTAGCTCCATCCACCCTCTCCAAATGCCGCTCTTCTTCGACTCTCGTCTTCTTAGCTGACTGTGATGCAACCGCCCATGACTCGTTTGAGCAATCGGAACTGAATGACACATCAATGACTCCATTTGGACTCCCCGGCATACACACCGCTTTCCTCTTCCTCCCTTGGACATGTATGTTGTTTCCCATAGCCAATTCACGGATCACTTCCCCACACTCGTCTACTTTAGCCTGCAATTGAACAATCGAGCAATCAAGGGTTGCATCCTTGAAATCATAATCAATCAAAATTTCAATAACTACCTTCAACAAAAAGAGTTTTAGAAGTATCATCCGAAATTATAATCAATCAAAGTTTCAATAGAACTCTTGCAAAGAAAAAACATCATTTAATATTTTAGAAACATTTCTATAATTATAATCAATCAAGATTTCAATAGACTCTCCCAACAAAATACATTCCTAGGTGAATAATAACTACAATGTGGGTTAAAATTGCATACCCTATCAACTCCAAGAACACTCAACAGTTGGGTTTGATACTCCTCTTCAATGGAGGGCTCAACTCTATTGATAACATGCAGCATTGTCGCAACAGCCACCACTGATGGTAGATAACTCAAAACCCTAACATCTGCGCAATTCAATATAGCAATCTTTAAAAGAAAAATACTTATATGGGCAAGTTTATTGATAGCATTGCGGATTTAGCTTACCGGAGATGGTAGTTAAAAGCACCATTTCACATCTCCTAAGATATTCCCAACAAAGTCGGTGTTTTAATCCAAGTATTCTAGTTGTGTAATGAAGAAAAGAATGTGGGGTAACCGGATTCATCTTCCATTCAAGGGTAGAGAGTACCAACAGCTCCATCTTTTGTATTGTCTTAGCCTCAAACATATAGTTAGAATCCTCAACCTGAACACAATCATTTAACAAGGATCCTTATAATCAATCAAAATTTCAATAGACATCTATAACAAATAGAAAACAACATCTTTGGATAATTTTAGTCATGCAATAATCAATCAAAATTTCAATAGACAGTTCTCCAAAATCATAGTCAATCAAATTTTCAATAGACAACTTTAACAAATAAAAAAAACATGTCAATAATTTTAGAAGTCTAATCCAAAATCATAATCTATCAAAATTTCAATAACTAGCTTTAACAAAAAAAGAGTTTTAGAAGTATATTCCATAATTATAATCAATCAAAATTTCAATAAGTAGCTTCAACAAAAAAAAGAGTTTTAGAAGCATCCTTCAAAATTATAATCAATCAAAATTTCAATAGAAATCCTACAAAGAAATTTTTTTTTTATAATAATTTTGGAAACAGTCCTAAAATTATAATCTATCAAGATTTCAATATACTCTCCCAACAAAAAAGACATCATTAAATAATCTAAGAAGCATCATTAAAACGTTTAAGAAGAATCGTTAAAATAATTATCAAAATTCCAATCGACAACTCTATAAAAAAAACATCTTTAAAATATTTTAGAACCATCCTCAAAATTATAGTCAATCAAAATTTTAATAAACATCTTTAAAAAAATTTTATATAACTAAAAATTATAATCAATCAAAATTTCAATATACATCTAGAAAATCCATCATTTTGGACTTGAAATCTTACTTGGAGATCCAAGAGAAGGGGGACTTCGGTCTCTTCAACCTTGGCAGCTAAAGAAAGACAAGCCACAGCTACAAGTTGAGTGAGCCATGGTTTACCTTTCTGAAACTCAAAAGCAGAGAAAAACCTGTCCAAGTAATTGACAGCAAGAAGAGCAGTAACGACAGAAAAGGAGTAATGGTTATGAACCCTAAGCATCCAAATGACAGCGTAGCGCCTCGCATTAGCCAAACAAGGGTCTGTGCGAAGAAGACAGCAGAGCTTGTTCCCCTCTTCCTTCAAGAGAAGAGAATTGAGCTGCTCGTGCTCCTCCCAGCACAGCTCCATGTCGGAAATAATACGGGGAGCGTTAAATTCGTCGCAACCACCAGTCTCATCGGAAAAACAATCTCCGTCCTCTTGACAGTAAAGTGAATCGTCAAAAGAAAACGGAGATTGTTGTAAGTGTTCGTTTTGAAGCAAATCGTAGGTAGATTGAGTCATTATTTCGAAATGTTGAGATTTTTTAGGGTTGTTGATCTAGGTTTTAGTTGATAAGAGAAGGGGAGAGAGGGCGAAAAGAGGCCCAGTCCCTTTAAGCAAAGCCATCTTCTGCTGTATCACTTCTCTTGGTGGGTTAGGGGAGAAGGTGGGAGGCTGGGGAAGACCCAAAGGTCTGTGTTTAAAGGCTCGGATTCTTATTTTTGTTTTTGTTTTCGGAGAATTTACGCTTTGGAAGTGCTTCTCAGAGACGGAACGGCGTCGTATAAGCCGGTGGTCGCAGCCCTAATCAAATTGTTACTGGACACGCGTCATTTTCATTCCTATATTTCTTTTTTTAAACTATCACGTAAATAATTAGGTATGGTCGTCCTTTACGGGTGCACTAAACTTGGGTGCATTAGTTTAGGGCGCGAAAGTCATGAATTAGGGTTGCGAGTTTATCGGAACCATAATATATTGTCTTTTAACTTGTAGAAAACTAGAAATAATATTAGAGATATTTGAGACAATCGGGTAGATTTTTCATGGGTTTTTATACGTACGCATTAAGGAAAGATTTGAGTAAGGTTTGGGTTTGAGTCTTTCAAAGACTTTTCCTTATTGTGTACGCTTCAACATGGAGGATGGATGTGATGTCACAATGTTCATTGTCAAGGGCATTGGTTGAAGTATGTGAAGGAATTGTATTTGTTTACCCTATGAGGCAATGACTGATTATGTTATAAGAATACATTGAAATATATAGTCTAATAACATTAGGTAGTCATTTTTAACATTTTATCACAAGTCAACTATGACATTATTATTTTGTATGATAAATATGTTGTTAATATTTTCGGTTCAGGTCATATTTATTGGGTTGATATACTAAATCGTTTAATAAAAGAGATATAATATGTATGTATATATATTATAAATGTTATGTTCGATACAATATGAGATTATATGTTTAAAAAAGGGTAAATCACGTCATTGGTCCCTAAATTTTGAAACGTTTTTCTTACTAGTCCCTAAAGTTTAAATTTCGCTTACTAAGTCCCTAAACTTTAAAACGTTTTTCTTACTAGTCCTTAAAGTTTAAACTTCACATATTAAGTCTCTAGACTCTTAAACGTATTTCTTATTAGTCCTCTAAATTGACATGACATATAACAAATGAAAATCATTTAATGATTTGACATTATTTATATTTCTTTCTTCTTCTTTTTTTTTTATAAAAAAACATCTATATTGATCAATATCATGGTTTAAGAGAATAAAAAGAAGGTTTAAGTTAATAATATATTGTGATTAAATGTTTGATGTTAACTACTTTAGGGCTCGTGATGTGCATGAGTACTTTAATACACATAAAAAGGGTGAAAATAAATCCCACAAATCCCGATCGTATCCCGGTCCAAATCTCGTCTCAATCTCGACGGAATTTCATAAAAAAAGCAATCCCGTCCCGTCAATAAATATATTTATTATCAAAATATTATAAATAATTTTGAATCATTATAAACTTAAAGCACGTCAATTGCAAAATAACAACTAAAAATTTAAAAATTGAAATTGTTAGTGAATATTTATACCCTTAAAAATAAATAGATTTAAAAGTGAAAATTTAAATTTGACAATCACCAAATCTCATATATATATATATGACTTATAAACATTGACAATTTAAAATTCGAATATAAAACAAAACAACCATATTGGATAAAAAATGAAAATTGTTAGTGAGTATTTATACCCTTAATTAAGACTAAAAATCACAAAATTTGATGGCTTTTGTTGATATTGTTAGTAAAAATAAAAATAGGCGTGAAACAAACATTTTTAGAGGAGTGACATTTTAGTAATATATGACTATTTGGCTTAAATTTTGGGTTCTTAGCGTGTCACATAACAATACGTACACAACTTTGGTGTATATATAAATATATTGTTACAAATTAGGGTTTAAGATATATAAATCTATTGTTATTTGATGATGTTAAGCTTTTATTTTGTTTTTCTAGTAGACTAGTGCTATTTGATAAATTTATAAGAAATTTATAAATTTCTCATAACAATAGATTTCACGATTAACATCAAACATTCAATCGTAGTAGATTATTACCTTAAACCCTACTATATTTTTTATTCTCTTACACCTTGATGTTTATCAATATAAATGTGTTTTTTTATTTTATAAAAAAGAAATATAAATAATTCCAAATTATTAAATGATTTTTTACATGTCATTTGCCATGTCAATTTGGAGTGACGGAAGGGCCATGAACGCAAAACATTCAATAGTCTAGGGACTTAGTAAGAGAAGTTTAAACTTTAAGGACTAGTAAGAAAAACGTTTCAAAGTTTAGGGACTTAGTAAGCGAAGTTTAAACTTTAGGGACTAGTAAGAAAAACGTTTCAAAGTTTAGGGACCAATGACGTAATTTACCCGTTTAAAAAAGCGTTGTTTTTCTAATAAAAGATATTATTTATGAAAGAGATGGACTTTCTAAAAGAAACCCGAACCAAAATTAGCAATCTTAATTAGAGACATTTCGGATGTTTTCGTTAAAATTCATTCGGCATTGACTTGGGTTGCTGAATTACACATTCAAACGGAATTGAATTGCGCATTTAAATATTTAATAGGCGTAAGGGTATCAATGGGCCAGGGAATCTCTGATACCAGATAGGAATTACCGTCACGGGGAAAGGGAAATTAAATAGAGACGTGGATAAACAACATTCCCCGCATGAGAATGGGGACGAGGATGAGGATGAGGTTAGAGGTCCCCACCCCAATCCCCCTCGGCACCGTACCCGTTTGGATTACCACGAGAATTCCCGATAAGTAGATTAAATGAGAAAATTAATGGTGATATATAGTTTTTCAATATAATTTACAAATATCTTTAATGTTTTTATAATTGTATTTTTTTAAATTTGACACATATGTGTTGATTGCACGCATTACAATAATTAGAGTGTTGATCGTCATTCTGGTTATACATAATCTAGTGATTCACCAAATGGACGTCAAAAGGGCACTCCTTAATGGTGATCTAGATGAAGAGGTATACATAAGATAAGACAACTTGAAGGGTTCATCTTGAAGCGGCAAGAACACAAGGTGTGTCGTTTGGTAAAGTCTTTCTACAAATTTAAACAAGCTCCAAAACAATGGCATCAAAAGTTTGATGATGTTGTGTTGGCTAATGGGTTTAAGATAAACCAAGCCGACAAGTGTGTCTATAACAAATTTGATCGGGTCCTCCAAGTCCTGTTACAGCTCTCTTCAACCTGCTCATGACTAGATCGATCGATTTCGGGTCAAATAGGATCGGGCAAGGTGTGATCATATGCCTATACGTCGATGATAGGTTGATCTTTGGCACTAATCAAAGACAAGTACACCTCACTAACGACTTCTTGTTCAATAAGTTTTTCAATAAGATAAGAGTACAACGGTTTGTACTCATATAGACTTAAGTGAAAAGTTGATGTCAAACCAAGGTGCAATTGTTTCTCAACTTGAATATGCACAATTAATAGGATGTTGCGTGCATACCATGACTAGTATAAGAATGGACATAACATTTTTCCATAGGTGGTGGTGTCATTGTGTGGGCTATAAAAAGTAAACATGTATCACAACCTCGACTATAGAGTTTGAGTTTGTGGCACTTGTCGTAGCTGGCAAGGAGGTTGAATGGCTTTGAAACTTAGTTATAGAGATTTTGTTATGGCCTAAGCCGGTTTTCCCTATATCAATTTGTTTAGTGTTATAGTGCTTCTACATTGCCTAAGGCATATAGACAAACATTCAATGGGAATTCTAGACATCTTAGTGTGAGACATATCTCGGTTAGAGAGCTAATGACTCATTATTTGTGTAGCATGAAATGAATATTTCTTAACGACTCATATCAAAGATTGCATATATAGGTACAAGACTAAAAAAAAGAGTTGGCTACATGAACATGAAGTGTCAAGGCTGCTTCAAGAGGGTACATGGTTGATTCGCCTACGCGTTCATTAAAATTTTAGGACACAATAACCCTTAAATGTGTCATTTGTTTGTAAGGAATGTAAATTTACATGTACTTTGTCTTCATGTACTTGAACAATTTGAGTGGTTCAATCCGTTAGGACACCGTGATTTTTTTTTACAGAATGTGAAATTGTACTAAATTAATAAATTCAATGAAAAGACATTTATGATCATGTGTAGAGTTTTGTTTGTTAATTTGCCTAAACTAAGTTTCACATCTTTGCTCAAATGGGGAGGAATGTTGGAGATTTGTGTTAATCTCAACTGAACCATTGAGCTTGTTGTCGAGACAAGGAGCAATGAGTTGCTCACATGTGTGTCGCGTTGGTCTGGATTGTGGGAGGCAAGTCAAGTGACTGACACTTAGAGCAACTAGTGATTATAGGATAAAAGTATGAAAGGTAATTTAAACAAAACCAAATCAAGGGACTTAGTTATCACAACTTTGTTGTAAAAAGGTTTAGTTGAGCCTCATGATTGTCATGAGACATTGTCATTTCTCTTGACTCAATCATGTCAATATCATGACTTGGCAAAAGCGTCGTTGGACTTGCCAACGCCTAGGCCATGTTGCGGCAAAAATTGAGAGTCCGGCACTTTGTGTTTTTAGGACCAATTTTATGAGAGTTCTTTTAGACATTCCTCATTATATTAGCTCAAAAATGTTGTTACAGAGTTTGAGAGAAATTCAAGCACAAATTTTCATTGAGCTACAAGAAGCTAGTTAGTGAGCCACTTAGTGAGCTAAACTTGTTTGAGTTGAGCTCATGAGTATATGTGGTTAAGGAAACTCTAACTTGGGCCAATTGAGTTGAGCTTGGGCCTTGGTCTTGGGCCAAAAAGTGGTTAAGGAAACTCTAACTTCTCTCAACCGCCTGTAACCGCTTACAACTGCTTTGATGACAATTATTCTCTCCACAAATGTGTCACATTTGCTTATAAAAGGGAGAACCATTTGACAAGGTATATAAATTCTCTCTTTGACTTCTTTTTGCAACTTGGAAGACCAAAATACCTCTTTAGTATTGAAGAAAGATAGCTATATATTCTACAAGGATAAAGTTTTGACGAGATTTAGAAGAACTCTTTTTACAAAAGTAAGACAAGGTATGCTTCTATAATTAAGTATTTGTGACGTGTTGATCTTATCCCACTAAGGTATTTGGATCCCGTTGTAAGGGCGAATACGCCTGGAAAGAAAACTCAATATTTGAGAGATTTTAATATTATCCAAGTCAAGTACCTACAACATCCTAATTACTAGTTTTTTTGCATGCAATTGAATTAGGGCATTCATCTACTACTTTTGGATACTACAACTCTTTGGCTTTTATATTAGATATTGAATTAAAGAACATATATAATTCTCGTTTGCTTTTTTAAGGTCGCTTGTCTACTCACTTGGGAGATTTCAGCACTAAATTGTTAGTCTACTCCTTATCGAAGATTACATAACTTGTAAGTCGCTTGTCTACTCATTTGTGAGATTACGGTAACTTTGCCTAATAGAGTTTTTGTCTACTACAATTGGAGATTATAACAACTTGTAAGTTGTTTGTTTACTCTTTCTTGAAGACAAAACTGGACACCAAAAACCAACAATTTTCTAACTCTACTTATTTGTTGTTTTGTATACTAGTATAATATGGCTAAGACCCTAATGACGGATATTGACTAATGACGAGTTGATTTTAGGTGATTGCAAAAGAAAATGCATTTTATTTTGACAACCCTCAAGGTTGCCTATGTCATAACCTCTTCAAGGCCGGCAGAGCCAAAAGGGGAGGTGGGCGAGGAGTTGGTCGTGACTCGCTAAAGGAAAAAAGGACAATGGCAACTACATATGCCGTGGTCATATACTAAATGGCATGTCCGATGCATTTTCAACTAGTGAACCGAACCCTTATGTGCAAATTTGTTAGTGAGAGGCTGTAACTTATCTATTGTATTACGGATATACTACTCACTAATCGGAGAAACAAGATAAGGAATTGAAAGAAAACACAATTTGTTTCAAAATGAACCAAACCATCAATATTGAACCAGCGAAAGAATGACCGAAAGAAATAAAGGAATCGAAGGAACGTACAAGAATAAACAAGAAAAGGAATGACGTAATCACCAAATTACCCCCATGCCTACGACTTTGAACCGACGAACATTGAATCCCTCAACAACTTGCAACGTTGTCCAATTGGGGAAAAGTTGGGAAGAAACCCTATTTGATTCAAGTGAGTTCAATTTGTGGGTTGATTATGATTGTTTATGTTAGAATCACGTGACATGCACGTGAAAGAAAGAAGGGCATTTTGGTATATGTAACCGTTAAAAATACCACTAATCAATTCTTTACCAAGCAAACGACATCATCCGCCACGCCACAATATTTATTTAAAATCGAAGTCTACAAAAATCTACTCAAAATCCACAATTACAAACCATAACTATAATCAAGAATCTAATATTACTAAACATGCTATTAGCCTAGCCCGAGTGCTCTTTACGGCTCTACCCAAGAATGACGGGCAAACTCATCCTACTGTAGCCTAGAGGCATTGCCGCAGGAGAAGGCTATCCTTCTACTTTGATGTTTACAAATATCTAATTAAAGTGGAAATTTGAATCATCAAATCCGAAAAATCTGAAGCAAAATCTCTCTTCTGCTAAAAAGATAATGCTTCAGAGAAATTAATGTGTTATGTACTGTTTTCTTTTCTTTCCAATTGTACAAGCGGTCTTCTTTGCTAATCAATTCTATATTTGTGTAAGTGGAGACTGTGGAGAGACCATTTGTGTATTTTCCTTGTCCTCATTATATTCATACTAGTTGCCTATGATACAATTAGGGCGCCATCATCACAGCTATAACAGAAGCAGCAGGCTCCAAAATTGACATTATTGAATTATTAGAATGATTTGATATGAGCTAAAGTTGGAAGAAAGAAAGAAAACTAGTCCCGCTTTGGGAAAATGCCAGAAAACTTGAATGAGACAATTTGATTTGTTTTGTGGAATCCACTGGAATTCTCCAATAGCATATGAGTCCTTTAAAAGAAGAGAAAATCCATAGGCGTGTGGTTGGGCTTTGAACCTGATACGTTACTTTGTTGTGTTACTTTCAAGAGATGGCTCATTCTCCCATGATCACAAACATTATGTAAAAAAGAGTGGCTAAGCCTGAAAAAGTGACAGTACATTGCAGACAGGGGGGCCTTCCTAGTAATTCTACAATACTATGGGATATGGAATTCGAGGGTTCACATTCTCTTCTCTGTTTTGTGGGTATTTGTATTTGAATTTGCAAATCCCAATTCATGGGCTACAGCTGAACAAAGATTTCAGGATCATCATCATCATCATCTCCCGTATCTGCTATACATTACCAATTCTCTTGTCTGTGTTTAGTTTATTTTTGAGATCGTCAACCACACAAAATTCAATTTGGTCAATTTGAACTCGGGACCATAATTCAAACACCACACAAGTGGAATCATAATGCATGTTCCCTCAATCATACCTCAACTTTATTCATGACCATTTTAATTACCTATTTACCAGTTGTCTAGTGTACCGATGGTTAATAAATTCAGCCTCAGAATGACCCCCCATTCCGTATTACTTACAAGTTTCAACCACCCTATCTCACAAACAAGTATAAACAACACCTGTTAACTGTTCATTACTCTAGGCTGTATCATTAAGTAATAATTGGCCTCGCTCCAAGCTTGTGCTTTTACATATGGGTTTACAACTCTAAATTCCAAACCTAAAGACATCAGGATTCAAAAGCTAACAGAAGGAGACATACAAGTCAAGCATTCATCTACGGCTTTGACAATCGGTATGTGCAGGCAATTTATAATAGCTATATATGCCATGACATCACAATAATGTACTAAGACTGACCGCTCATAGTTGTCGAAATACTAACCGCTGCCACGTTTGAAATGTTCTCGGATGAATCTTTCTGCATAACATGGGTGCTTGAACCGAATGTATTCGCGAATACATTTCTGATAGGAGAAGTCAATCCACCCACCATCTATCCTTACAACAAACAGGCATCTAGAGTGTCTGAATTGGGGATGTCGATCAACCTTCACCATAAATCAAATTATAATTAGTCAAAACTGCCGTCACTCTGCTAAATTTTGTGCTCCACAATAATGATAATTAAAATAATTCTTAAATGATAAGAGGAGGATGGGACCCCAAACTCAAAAATCAAGTATATTCTTTACCACTATTCTGTGATTACAGATGTGGCTGTTGTACAATTTTTATTGGCCCGAAAGGGATATCAACTCTTTTGAGGCCCAAGAAACAAAGTGCAGGCATTGCAGACTAACAAACGTCTATAACCAACGATTATACAAACGCTGTAACTGTAGCATTGCTACAACTTCTCATCCAACCCCAGCTGCACATTGCTAATATTAT
Organism: Fagopyrum tataricum; assembly: GCA_002319775.1. NCBI lineage: Eukaryota > Viridiplantae > Streptophyta > Magnoliopsida > Caryophyllales > Polygonaceae > Fagopyrum > Fagopyrum tataricum. The sequence continues at coordinate 2,054,672 of CM008285.1, read as the reverse complement.
TCATTATCATTTAGAGAACAAGATAAACTTTTGTTACCACAAAGGGTAAGAAAGATCTTGTTTCCCCTCAGGCAATAAATCATAATACCAATTCTTTAATCAGCAAGAACTAGATACCCATTGATGATCAAACAAAAGGAAGGAGAAATGGAGAAAAAACACTAATTTTCAGAAACATGTTCTCTAAACAAATATTACCATGATGGAATCAAGTCCACATCCAATTTTATCAACAGCATGTGGGTGATAAGCAAGAAGCTTGTCCAACACAGCTTTCTCATCTTCTGCACTTAGGCGCTCTCCATCCCTATACCTGATAGAATTATCACATAACAAGATTACATAATGGCAGTGAACAGAAGTATTTTAGTAATAATAGTAATATTACCATTGAAGTTAAGTACTATGCCCCCTAAGTGGTGGGAAGACAGTGAAAGCATGAAACTATTATAATGATCCAAACACTGAGGAGACGGTGACAGGTCAAATTGCAAGCACAAAATTATATGTGGTAAATAAACCAGTATAGAGTACAAGGGACGATTATTAAGCTTTTTTTCGTAAGACATGAGCTCATGGCTCTCCTCTAACAGGAACTCAGATTACAGAAATGAGACTTTAATTCATTTTTATGACACTGGCATATCTATGAATCTATAATGCTAAGGATTAACTACGAAATTTAGTGTTCAAATCTTGCGATTTATGGCAAGCACTTAAATGAAGGGTGGTAGCATCTCCAGCAAATGGCTATCCAAAATGAAGAATTCTAATGAATAGACAGATCAGTTTTGAAGACAAGAATTATTAGAGGATAGATCTGAAATATTATGTAAAAATTGCAAAGTAATGCATGAAATTTCAACAAACACTAGTTTCCAAACATGAATTAGCGTCCTCTTTGACAACTTTAGTCCATGCTATGAGAAGGGGTAAAGCAAATGATCAATATTCTTCTAAAAGTTCGCTTATTCTTCTTGAAAATGAAGGTTTCTTCCATTGCTTTTGCCTGAATTGTCTAAATTCTTCACAAGACCACCTCAAGAATGTGGCATAACTCTCCAATGCTCATTATAATCACCTCATATTGATAAAAGTTCATTCTGAGATTGAAACAGAAGACCGTGAACACGTCCTAAAACCCCTGTCAAGTGAGTTTAATAAAGCTAAAAATACCACCTGATATCAAAGCAAATTTTATGAATGTCTGGTAGATTTTCAAAAAATGATGACTGATTAATGGTAGGTATTGAGCAAATAGACTTAGTTCATCTTTTGTTTCTCCAGAAATCCGCGCATCTTTTGTTTCTTCAGAAATTCAATCCAAGCAGACATTACGCACAAGACATGATTAGCACTCAAACTTAGTTGGCCTCTAAATTATTTTCATGAGAAGCATTTGAAGCTAGTAATCCGACACAGAGTAAGAGAAAGGAGATGAACCTTTTGGAGTGCAAAATATCTTTGGCGAGGAGAGTAATAGGCTCAATGTCTCGAAGAATCACCTCCTCTTTATCTCTCCAAACACGGTAATCAGGATCGTCGAACCTGAGTAACCGTGGCGATTCTCTCGTCTTCAATACTTCCGGCGCTTCTTTTCGAGGCAAAGGAGAAACACTCTCATCGGAGCGAGTAGACTCTGTAGAAGTGATACATAACGGCCGCCGAAGTTGCGCGAATAATCTAACGGTGAGACGGTGGTGCTGGAAGCGAAGTGGTAACGAAAAGACTCTTATACGGAAAGTATCCGCCATTGATATACGCTTGGCCTACAACCGGAGAGCGTGTCGGAGCCGGAGGCGGGAGCTCATGGTAGTTGACGGTTTGGGGGAAGGAGCCACCGCCTCACGATGCCTGGGTCTTGCTATTTTGGTATGGTTGGGGGTCTGTTTGGATTGGTGTTTTGGAGATCGTAGTGATTTTGGCGGCCCCACTTATCCATCAAGAGGTGGAGGCAGCTAATGGGCCTTTTGAAAGCCCAATTTTGACAGGCTCGACAAGGCAATAATTAACTTGGTAGACTGATTGTTATGATGGTGGGATACTTAGAATAATTGGCATGCAAAGGATTTGACACACAAGATTAATCGCAAATACAAAATAACCCCATGAATATTCACATTTTCCGGTATTATAGTCTAGGAATTGTTGGAGCTCATTTGATATGTGTAGCGTAGGTGATTTTCGGACGCAATTAAGATGGGCTCCGAGTCTCCGACTATTGTCAACGTTGGAAAATGGAAGTGTTATCATCGTCTACTCGAATAAATTTCCGAAATGTACGTCAAAATTTGATTTAATTTAAATAAGAAAGGAAGGTTCGAAGGTGGTTGCATGAAATGCACATATTTGTAATAAATGAGGAAATTTCTAATCTTGATAGTTTGGATAAAACGTGTATAGCTTATACGTATAATCGTTATCAATGTCTATAGAGAATTGGAGATACAACATCACAACCTAACTTTGTTGGACTACACTCGTGCGCCGAGTTGTGCTCAGGCAAGAGCATGGGCCTTTTATCTCATGAATGACTTTGGAATAGGCCCATAATTCGGTTTGAATTTTTGGAAATTAATTTCGGCGTGTGCTATTTTTGTCTATAAATTCTTCCACTACCTATGCGCTATGAATTGGAGTCCTACAATCTTAATTATGAAGTCGGTTTAAGATCGACCGCACTACCGAATCTGATCATGAGTATTATTGCATATTACGGAAAAAATTTCTAACCTAATTTCTATAGGAGAGTTTATTCGAGCAACAAATTTATTTTTTTTGACTTGGTTTTTGCATGTACTCCAAGGTTTCGAAGAACAACCATATGATTTTCAGAAGAAAAAAATCGAAAATAAATGTTTTTGTTTGTCGAAAACACGAATTTGTACTGGTATAGATTTTGTTTTTAAAAAAAACATTTTTTTTTTTGCAAATCTATATGTATGAAAATATATTGTTTCTTCTACATTGATTTTTGGTTTGCCTTTTTTTTTTCAAGATAATGATCTATGGGCGATCAAAGTAATAAGACCAGCAAAAAAGTCATTAGTGGTGATGTTGATGCCACTAGTAGCGGTGTTGGAGCCATTGATGGAAGTCCCCTTGAGTCGACACCCCAACTTCAGTTCGAGACTAGTATGTCATGAGTGGCTTGGTCACTTAGGGTGACTTTGTCATTATCTGTTTGTATGTGTTTGTTTACGGGTTTTACAATTAATCATTCAAATTATTACGCTTTTTTCTTAGGTTCGATCATAACCATTTATATTAATCGGGTCTTATAATTATTTGCAAAATCTAAGGTTCACGTTTTAACTCTCATTAGCCTCTTGTGTGTGATGATTCTCGTCTAATTTTCCCTTTTATGCACTTGGCTTGATCTAAGTCCATATTGATCATTTGGATTTTAATTAGCTAAGCATATCGCTAATTTTATGTTGATTTTTATATTATATATATATATATGTATATATATATATATATAATTGTCATTGGCTCGCTTTATATAAAGGTAGTGATGGGCTCGGTTTGGTTCAAAGCGTCAAATCGACGATTTTAAACCGGCCCAAACCGCCGGTTTAGGTTTGCCGGTGTAGGTTTGGGCCGGTTCACAGTTTAGGTTTAGGTTTGTAAAAATAAAAAACCTAAACTGCCGGTTTGAACCAGCCCAAACCGTCGGTTTGAACCGACGGTATTGATGGTTTTAGGCTTCTTTTTTTTTAAAAAAAAACAATAAAACCGACGGTTTTGTTGGTTAAACCGTCGGTTTCGGATTTTTATTTATTTAAATTTTAAAATTTTTCATTCCGACGGTTTGACCACAAATCGTCGGTTTGCTTTAGGGCCGGTTTTTCAATTTTTTATTTATTTTTGTAATAAAACTATGGCTAAACCAGCAAACCACCGGTTTGCCGGTTTTCAATTGGTAGGTTTAGGTCAAACCTAAACCGCCGGTTCGGAAACCTAAACCGTCGGTTCGAAAACCTAATCCGTCGGTTTAGGTTTCCGACCCATGTCTACCTCATAAAGGATGCTCAAAGTCACTTCTTAGACAACTTATAATTTATCTTTGGTTGACCCTTAGTGTCGAGTTGCTCCTCTTAGGTTTACTCTTGGGAGTTGAAAGTCATTAGCTCCTTTTATGCATTGTTTTCGTATTACCTTCTTGTAATTATTTCCACTTGATTAACGAGCAATCGAGTTCATTTGTTACATTGTAGTGACGTGAAAACCATCTCCAAACAAGCCCATTTGACCGATGTTTTAATCGCCCCAAGGATTCAAAAACTTTTGCCATCGTTGTTTCCAACTTGGCTCGATCTAGATCCGTAAATTTAAGCTAAAGGGTAAAGACTGAAGAGACCTTTGAAGTCATGGATGCATCAAGATGCTGGATGAAAAATCCCACCTACATGACTAAAGATTTCAAGACGTATATTCAAAGAAAAAAAACGAACCAAGCTGACTCGAGATACACATTGGGAGCTAGAGTCGATTCTCTTCCAAGTTCCTGGAATAAGGATACTGTTGATTGTATGAGTTTAAAGGTTAAACTTAACTTTTAATGATTTCAATCATTTCATATATTAAAATGGGGTATGTCAAAATACTCTTTATGGTATATTTGTATGAAAATGAGTGTGATTTGGGACAATGTCTTAGAAGAATATAGGAAGGCTCAAATTCTCCAAGTTCACTCATAAACAACCAATAATGTTCGGCTAAAATGAAGATAGCAAGAGAATATAGTTACGGGGAACATGAAAATGTGTGATAGTTGTTTTTTCTGTTTACATCAAAGTTCGGGTGGTTCAAGACATCATGTTCCCTACATTGCCGAGTAAATTAGATAGCTATCCACTATGAGTGGTTTAAGTCTAAAACATACTACCGATCCAAATGTAGTGATCTTTGACTATACTATGTAAAGTTTTTTTGTTTTTTTTGTTTCCGTTATATATTTATAATAATTTCTATTCATTTGGATTGACGGAACTCATTTTATAAGAGTGGTGCCGGTAATTTTTGGGCACAATTTTGATGGGTTCCAACCATCACCCATCGTCAACATCAAAAAATAAAAGTGTTGACTTTGTCTACAATTCATGTTATGTACTCTTACATGAAAACTTGATTTTTATTCGATGAGAAATGAAGATACAAAAGTGGTTGCATGAAATGCACGTATTTGGATTAAATGAGCATTGATTGTTTGGAGAAAACAAAGCTTATATACTAACTTATGGTATAATGTTTACTTGTATATATGCCTCTATGGAGAGACAAACTAGCTCCGCTGAATCACACACGTAACGAGCCGAGTCGCGCTCGGGCTTTGGGCTCTTGGGAAGTTAGGCGTGGTTTCGGGCCATGCAAATTTCGATTCAAAAATACATCATCAGTAAGTCAAATGAAGGTAGCCGGTGGGTAAGTGTTATAATAAGACAATAAATCTAGATATACTGATACAATGGGCCAGGGGAAACATATTTTGGGCCCATGGATTAATGGGTCCGGGGCGACAGGGTGCGGGGGGCTCCGCCCCCCGCGGAGGATCCTTCTATCTATAGAATCCTATCTATTTATAAGGATTTCTATCTATTTGTAGGATTCTATTATTTATAGGATTCTATCTATTAATAGAGGATTCTATCTATTTATGGTTATAAATAGATAGGTGTAAGGTTGTATTCATTATCCACCAAAGTATATTGAAAACCCTAGCTGCAAGGTTTGTGCAGCAAAACCACAAAACGTTTTGTCTTCTCTTCTTCTCTCTATTTTTGAAGTAACTCGTTGAAAGATCACAACAATTGGTATCAGAGGAATTGTGGAGGAACTGAGTATTGAGCAAGGTGGAGTTGAGGTACATTGTGATAGTCAGAGTGCTATATATCTAGCTAAGAATCAGGTGTACCATGCTCGGACTAAACATATTGATGTGAGATTTCACAAGATTAGAGAGCTAGTAGCTTCTGGTGAGATCATCCTGGAGAAGGTACACACTTCTCAGAATGCAGCTGATATGATGACCAAACCGGTTACCGCAGACAAATTCAAGCATTGCTTGGATTTGGTTCATGTCACTCGTTGTTAGATGAGTGAGAAAGCCCCTTGTCAAGAGAAACAAGGAGGATCTGGCGACAAGATCCTGGAGTTGTATATGTGTTTCCAAATTTTGTATTAGATTATGTTGTCTAGGTGGAGATTGTTATAATAAGACAATAAATCTAGGTATACTGACACAATGGGCCAGGGGAAACATATCTTAGGCCCATAAATTAATGTCAATCGTTATTAGATTATGTTGTCTAGGTGAAGATTGTTATAATAAGACAATAAATCTAGGTATACTGCACAATGGGCTAGGGGAAACATATCTTGGGCCCATGGATTAATGGGCCCGGGGCGACAGGGGGTTCGGGGGAGCGGAGCCCCGCGGAGGATTCTATCTATTTATAGAATCCTATCTATTTATAAGGAATTCTATCTATTTGTAGGATTCTATCTATTTATAGAGGATTCTATCTATTTATGGTTATAAATAGATAGGCTTAGGGCTGTATTCATTATCCATCAAAGTATATTGAAAACCCTGGCTGCAAGGTTTGTGCAGCAAAACCACAAAACGTCTTGTCTCTATTTCTGAGGTAACTCGTTGAAAGACCACAACAGTAAGGTATAAATCTCGTGTTGATTACGTGAAATAAAAGCGACTAGACGATGACATATAAATAAAATGTAAGTTTATAAAATTTGTAGGCAAGTGATAAAAAGCAGAAGAGGACTAGGTCAAGTAAAACTAAAATAGAAAGGGGAGGAAAACAAGGCCTGCTTGTTCGGTGTAGTTTCTTGGTACGAATGCAATGTTATGCACGCTTGAAATTTAGTTTGGACGAATACAATTCAAAACGAACGGCTTCTCACGCACTTTGATCTTGGAAGTTGGAAGAGTTGAAATTTCTACTGGTCAATTTTTGACGGCATATACCAAATGTGCACATTTACAGAGTGAAAGAGACGCTCACTTCTCATATTAAAACCCGTTACTCCTATTCGCCCTCTGCTGTATACAAAATATAATATCAAAAATATCAATTATCGCTCATGGGACAGTCCGCTTCTTCAACCTCATCGCCCCAGGGCCCACTTCTGTACCGCCGTGATCTCCACCACTCCGGCAAAGCTTCCCGTCGATCACAATCTAAGTCACAGCTTCCTGCCTCCATCTCCCGCGACGACTATGCTGCACCTGAACCTCATCCGCTCGATTACACCTTCGATCTCCCCGACGAGTGCGTAGCTTCCATTTTTCGAACTCTCGGTTCTGCCGACCGTAAACGCTGCTCCCTCGTCTGCCGTCGGTGGTTTATTCTAGAGGGACAGAGTCGCCACCGTCTCTCGCTTGATGCTCAATCGGATCTCCTCCACTCAATCCCTTCGCTATTCCTTCGATTTGATTCTGTCGTGAAATTGTCCCTAAAATGCGATCGCCGATCTCTAAGCATCGGCGACGACGCGCTGCTTCTTATCTCTTTCAGATGCAGGAACCTCACGCGCCTCAAGCTACGGGCATGTCGTGAGATTACCGATGTCGGTATCGAAGCCTTCTCCAAGAATTGCAGAAATCTGAAGAAGCTTTCGTGTGGATCCTGCACCTTCGGTGCCAAAGGGATGAACGCTGTGCTCCAAAATTGCGCCAGCTTGGAGGAGCTGTCTGTGAAGCGATTGAGAGGGATTACCGACAGGAATGCCACGGAACCTATCGTTCCTGCTGCTGCGGGCTCGTCGTTGAAGGTGCTTTGCTTAAAGGAGCTTTACAATGGCCAGTGTTTCGGTCCGCTGATTACAGCTTCGAAATCGCTCAAAACACTGAAGCTGATTCGATGCTCTGGCGATTGGGACATGCTCTTGGAGTCCATCGCCAATAGCATGAACGAGATAAGAGAGATTCTCCTGGAGAGGCTTCAGGTAAGCGACGTTGGATTGGGTGCCATCTCTGGTTGCCCTAATTTGGAGATTTTACACCTGGTGAAAACCCCAGAATGTACAAACGTGGGGCTTGCAACAGTCGCCGACAAGTGTAAGATGCTCAGGAAGCTTCACATTGATGGATGGAAAGCCAATCGGATTGGAGATGAAGGACTAATGTCTGTGGCAAAGAAATGCCCCAATCTGCAAGAATTGGTGCTAATCGGTGTTAATCCGACGCAGCTAAGTTTGGAAATGTTGGCTTCTAATTGTCTTAACTTAGAGAGATTGGCTCTTTGTGGAAGTGACACTGTTGGCGATCTTGAGCTGATGTGCATTGCAGCCAAGTGTAAAGTGTTGAAGAAGCTATGCATCAAGAACTGCCCGGTGTCTGATCATGGCATGGAAGCTCTTGCCAGTGGGTGTCCTAAGTTGGTTAAGCTAAAGGTGAAGAAGTGCAGAGCAGTGACTTTGGAGGGTGCAGATTGGTTGAAGGCAAGGAGGGCTTCACTGGATGTAAATATGGACACCGGTGAAGATGAATACCAGGATACATGTGCTAGCGATGCACCACAAGAGAATTTTAATAATGTAAATGTTCAGTTGTCCGGTTTAAATCACGCCTCGTCGAGCCACGATGCTGGATCAACCTCATTCAAGTCGAGGTTGAGCTTGTGGAGTGGAAGAAATTTTGTGGCTTCTACTCTTAGGAGGTGGTCGAGTACGAATTCACGTCACAACTAAGAGTTCTCATTGAATTTCATGTAATTAGCTCCTAAGTAACTGTGCATTGTTTCTGTGTGAATGTTTTTGCATGTAATTTCTTCTGAATGAGATTTCAGTCATTTTTAGGGTATTCTAATTTTACATTGTTCATTACAAGGTAAGCAAGCCTTAAAAGAAAACGTGATATGAGACAAATCCTTTAATGTTTAATGGACCACTAGCCAGAAATGCATGATACTACTATTCAGGTTGCCGTCCATTATTATAATTGCATTACTGAGGTTGAATCTTCAACATCAAAGTTTAGAAGAAGCCAAAATGATGGCTGCTGCTACGACCTGGTCCAAGTTTTGGACCAACAACTACACAGTTGGAAGGTTTTCTAAAACTGAAAGCAACTTTAATTCATCTTCCCTACAAGTGTTTAAGTTCATGGATTCATTTTTTTCTTCAACTGCAGCTTCCTTGTCGGCTGCAAAGTGGGCTACCTAATTTCGTTATTCAGGCAGAGTATATTTTAATCACTGTGAATCAATTCATTAAATTAAGGAAGATAGTATGTTGAACACCATTTCCAAAGTACAAATAAATAAGTTTGAGAGATTACATGCCTTCAGCTTCTTTTCTAATCAAGAAGTTGTGTTTATTGCGCTTGAATCTACAGCTACTGAATTGCTTTCAGTGCTTACTTCCATCTCTACTGTTCCTTCTTCTCTTTCCTTGAAGCTGCCTTCCGATATATTAGTATCTGGCTCAAGAGTGTACCATTTGTTATCATACCGAGCATGAATCCCCGTAGCACTTCAATGGAGTCAAGGAAATCAAGATGACGTACAAGTACTTGCTAACGTGGACTTGAACAATAATCAATCAATTCAGATCATAACGAAACTTTGAACTGAAAAAAAAATAGAAAGGTGTATTCCAAGAGCCAGAGACAGCAATAATATAGGAAAATTGACTTGAACTGCATGTCCTAATAGTGTTTGCGCATCTTATTCATTTATGTATGCAACTTTTTCTTTCTTTCTTGAATTTAATTTGAGTGCAGAAGATAAATAAAGTGAAAAACAATTCTTGTTTTGACATACTGGGAATCTATATGGAATGCTAATTGATATGAAGGATAGTGACACTAAAATAGGAAAACTGACTTGAAAAATCTGAACTCATTACAGCGACAGAAACTGAGATTTCAGATAACAAACTCTCTTGTTTTAGCGCCCTGTTACTTCCTTCTATCGAAAACAAGTATAAATTGGGTACTGAAGCCAAGTGCCCATATTATATGTTCAAACAAAGTTCATAATGCATACAGATCAATTTCAAAAACCTTTCCAGAAAAGAAAATAGATAACTTAGTGGGTTTGCATGGTTACTAAGAAAGAGGCTGAGAATATAAGGAAAATCACACAGCAACAACCATAGAGTTTCTAACCTTAAAGTAAATTCATGAGTTAAAATGGCTCAACTGCAAGCTGTACTGACTACAAAAGTGTTTTGAGTGCAAAGACATGAGTTATATTGGATCATTAAGAATTCTTATGCCCCATGGGCTCAAACCAGGTGAAAAGCCTAGGATACAATAGTGATCTAAGATTCTTAAATTATCAAAGTTGATGCTCCATGATGTGCACTGTTAACAATGAAGCAAACATTTGAAGCCAAATATATTAAAGCTATGCTGCAAATGGAAATGCATTCAGTGCAGGAAGTTTTCCAGCAGGCAATGCAAAATTAGAAAATCTTAACTATAAATATTTGAGATAAGGATACAACTTTTTGGGGCGTTTTCCTGGAGGGTGGTAAAAATCCTCGCTACAAAAAGTTAATTTAGAAATTAATATCCAAGAGAATAATATTACATAAAAACCATTGAGATAAGTCACAGTGCGGGAGTTGTATGCATTTACCCGTGGAGCCTCCAAAATTCATCAAACATGTTAAAAAGCTGAGCTCCCCTGTACTCTTGTTCTGCGTATGTGAAAATTAAAAATCAGCAATGTAATTGAGAACAGGACTATAGCATTTTGACAACCCCAAACACTGAGGGTTTGTTACTGATTGTTAGTAAAGTTCTTATGAGATCATTATAAGATCTTATAAGACATTTATAACGATCATATAACCCATAAATTCGTACTTTGAAGTTCTTGATGATCTGTGGAATCCTAGCAGAGAGGAATATAGCACTTTGACAAGCCTGCAGAAAGTGGTTTCAGAATAGGGAAGATAAATCCTTAAACTGGAAATCAAATAGAGAACTGTACACCAGGAAAACTCACATAGAGAGCTTCAAAGAGCAGGGGATCAATTTTCCCTGCCAAAACAGTTGGTGCTATGGCAAAATATCTAAATTATCATAGTTATGGTATCAAATAACAGCAACTTTCATAAATATGTCGGGATTATGCAAACAGCACATATGAAGGATACAACAAAGCCTTGATCCATGTACTCGTCTTCACAGGTCGAGAGAAGTAACATGCTATAGTAACTAGAATTAAAGCTGGTAATAAAGAGAGAAAGAAAAACGATGTTTATCAGCTGAATCGCAAATGAATCCTGATACCTACTCATTTAATTTATGCAACAGATGGAATTAAAGATCTACCTTGTGCCAAAAGAAAGACATATTCCCCAAAAGCTGAGAATGGAAGACCTTTATGGAGGCAATACGAAAGACCGATTGTGTAGCCAATCACTTCAAGCTCAAATGAGACAACACTGAGCCCTTTAACACTTCCGTGCTTCAAGATTTTTAATATCTGCAAGTTAGAGCAAAAATGTCGAGCCTAAATGAGATCCAATGGCTTTGTGGTTTAATTGAGATCTTTCCGGATGTAAATCAGGGGGCAAATTGGGATAGAAATCGTCACCTAGGGTTTAATGAAAGAAGAAAGGAGTTGTATAAGAACCTGGGGGAGCTTGACAGTGGTGGAAGCGGCGACAAGGGCGTAGCCGATGAGCTTGGAAATGAGAGGAAGCAAGCAATCTTTGGCCGGGAATTCGCCATGACTAAGAGATCCGAACGCACAACCGAAATCTATCCCAAATATGACCATTTTCGTCATCGCTGACTTCGAATCCCCTTGAACACTAACCCTTCTTCCCCGGTTTGATTCGTTGACAACTAGACTTGCAGTAGCATCCTAGTATAACTTTTTCTGTATTTTTCAAAGAAAATAAAGTTGGCACGTTCTCCGTTGTTGAGCTTGCTTCAACTCTTGCTACACTCGACTCAAGAAGTATCACATTATCATAATTTACAACTTCTCTACTATAGAGGTTTAACAATCGGATGATCTCTTAAAAGAATGATTATTATAGACATGTCAATCAAAGTTGTGTTCAGATCGGATCATCTCCGGTTCCGGTTAGTTCAACGTTAGACCTATACACAAAGCGGGTCGGGACAGTACTACAAAAAATTTCTACCAGAAAATTTCGGGATAGGTGAGATAGCCTTGTCCAGGTCTCAAACCCTTCCCATGTCCACTCACGTAAATAAGCGGAGGGTTGTTTTTTTTCTTCCTGAATTTATCATATAACACTAAGTAATATTAAATGTTTAACATAAATTTTCAATCCAATCATACTTGTATAGTGCATTACCACCGAGTTCAACAACAATCAACATGTAAAAAAAAAAAAAAAAAATTTTTGAAATCCTTGAGGTATGGTTATTTGCTCTTGGTATACACATAGTTTGAAAATCCTCTCGGTGCCCTCAAACTTCCTTTCCGTACCATTTTTAATGTTGTTTTTAATCAACCTTTAACTTTTGTTAGTAAAAAAAGAGCCTATTTTCACTTATGACAAAAATCCAATTAAAAAAAATCGATTTTCATCCCTTCTTTGAACACTTCTCGCAAGTGATAGTTCAACCCAAGTAGACTCTCGAGTGAATCCTTCTTCAAACCCAGCAAATGCGTTTACGTATTTTGATCGATCTTCTAAACATTTTGTTCTTCTTTAATCATCATCCAATTGTTGTACGTATTTTTCGATATTCTTTAGATCTTCCAACATATGCCGATTTGTCTAAACCAACTTTTATCAATTTATCTAATATGTTATCATTTTTTATATAATTTTGTATTTTTTTATCTTTAAATTGATTTTTATCGATTTATCTAATATATTCCCTTTTTTAAACCGTCTTTTAGACCGAATCTTTGATCATCTTCCAATTATTATATGATTTTGCATTTTTGTTATTTTATATATTTACACCGATTTTTTAAACCGATTCCTCCCCTGAGATATTCCCATTTTGTTTAACCCGATTCTTTGATCTTTTATATTATATAGAACCAATTATATACGTTGACAATATTTTTTTGTTTATATCATTATTATACTTAAGTTTTAAATTATTTATTTACAAATAAACATGCAATGCACGGACTATGAACTAGTTTCTATTAACAATAGTAAATAGTCATCATGCCATGTTAGTTTTGTTTGGGAAAAAAACAAAAAAAAATCTACTTAAAATTTAACAAATTAATTTGCTATAATTCGATATAATTCGATTTTGTTGAGAAAATCTCACGCAGATCTTCTAATCAGATTTTACACATTACATTTAAAAATATATCAAAATTTACTTTTATAGTTTTATATAAGTAATCGATAATATTGAGAATCGATGGCCACTCTCATCACTTTCATTTCTTCTTATTTCTTCCAGGTAAAAGTGATAATATATAGATGTATAAATATAACACTCTAACAATAATTTTTTTAATAGTTTTCAATTAGGTCGTTTCACAAAAAAACATTATAATTTAATACTCATCGGTGTTAGTCATACTAGTTAATAAAAAATGACTAAGTTTAGATTAGAAAAAGGTTTTTCATTAATAAATAATTTTATAGATAATAATCCAATAAATTATACATAAAAGTTAAAAAATATATTTTTTATTTATACAAGGTGTGGATAATGAGGTAGTATAGTATAAAAATATAGTAAAAAGTAACTTAAAAATAGGTAAAAACATTTTTTTTTGAACTAAAAAATTAGATGGATGATATTATATAAAAACAATGACACGTGAGTCACGTGACCGTGACACTAAGTTTTATCTCCTGATAAACCACCTTTTTTTTTTTTGGCATTATTGAATAATTACATTAATTTAAAAAAATAAGAAAAAATTGAGCGTATTTAGCATATCTGAATCATCCTTATCTGTCTATGAATCCTACTACTAAGCACACACTTTTTCAAACTTTATTACATCCTTCATTGGATGGTATCATTCAAGGCACAATAATACAACACACAAAAAATATCAGAGTGGGAAAAGATATTTTGAGGTTCTCATTTGCCTATTGGTACTGCTGTCGGTATTTTTGACTGTAGCTTGTGTTCATCGTTGATAAACAGTTTGTAGAAAGTAAGTCTAATAATCCTGAAACCCCACAAGAAGTGCACTAACCATGTGCAATCTTGTACCGTGTAAAAGTAAACATGTTACGTCTCATCATCATTGACAAACAAATCTAAGCTTATTACAATAGAGTTGTTATTTATAGGCACACACACAACTATACTCTTTTCTTTCTTTCTATACAATATGGAAGCAGCTGGACTGCCCATGCTTAACTGCCTTGTGCAGCAAACCTTGAAGGCTTTGTGTTCTTCTTCTTCTTCTTCACATCCTTCGAAATGGGTTTACGCCGTCTTCTGGCGAATCCTTCCGCGCAACTTTCCCCCTCCCAGGTATAAAATAAAAAAAAAACTCATTTTCAATTAAGCTATTTATCAGTCTTAACTCATTCTTCAACTGCAGGTGGGAGTATGGAGGTGGAGCTCTTGATCTTATCAAAGGCAGTAAAAGAAACTGGTAATAATTAATTAAACACCCAACCTAGCTCCTTTCTTCTTGCACCATACATGCTTCTAATTAAAATTAACACATGCACTTAACTTGAAGGATTCTTGTTTGGGAGGATGGATATTGTGACTTTGACGAATGCGACCGATTAGCCGATAAGGAGAGATTTGGTGCTCATCTCTTCTTTAAAATGTCTCATGAGGTCTACAACTATGGAGAAGGGTAAGTATAACATATATATATATATATATGTATGGAGCTCGATCATTTTTTGTTAGGAGATGAAGGGTAAGTAATTCTTTGATTTTGATGCAGATTGGTGGGGAAGGTGGCTGCAGATAACACCCATAGATGGATTTTCAGTTCATCTTCAAAAGAAGACCCCACTTGCTTTTCCTCTTGGAAAGTCACCATTGATCCTGTAAGCCAATCTTACATTCAACTTTCAACATTCTTTCAATTCATCTTATGATGAACATATATGTATATGTATAGCAACCCAAGGCATGGGAAACGCAGTTCAAAGCTGGCATTCAGGTTAGTATCCTTCAACAAATCAACATCATCCTACTCCGAACTCACCATTTCACTCTCAAAATAAAATAAAATAAACTTTCTGTTGCAGACAATTGCACTCATACCACTTGGTGAAGGGATGCTTCAACTAGGCTCACTTCACAAGGTCCAAAATTCACTTCTTCCCTAAATTCGGAGAGATTTGTGAAGTGGAGTCTTGTTTTTTATTTGATGTTTTTTTTTAATTGTAAATTGTATTTGGTTTCAGGTAAGAGAAGATCCCAAGTTGGTAGCTAGCACACAGAAGAAATTCAGCTACCTCCTAAGCATACCTGGAATATCAGCCATACCAAGACCAACCTCAATGACCTTCTTCAACTTCGAGCCTACATATCCTTACAGTATAGAAGAAGCAAACGAAAGCCGCCTCCTCATCAATGACACACACCAGCCGTTTGGATCTAAACGACTTTACAGCCAAGGGCTGATTGAAACGCCAATCAAGAACTCAACGTGGTCACCTTTTCCTTCCTGGTCCTGCAGCTATGGACCCTTTCCGTATGGTACCACTACGTTACCATATGGATTAGTTGAGAGCCCTAATGTTAAGGTGGAAGCTGAGGTTGGTGAAGAAGACATATCCTGCTGCTTAAATCCAAATGGTGGGTTAGAAAACAAAGCAGCCAAAAGATCAAGATTTAGCACTTTAAAGGAGAGGAATATCGTGTATTAAACACTCCTTTTTAAGTACTAATGAAGGCGATATCTGTACGTAATAATGATGGTGACTTGACAGCTTTTGTATTCTAATGTGTTGATTGCAATGATAAAATTGGATGATCATAGACAGAAGCATGTTCACTGGAGCCACGGTACCCACAAGGTGCTCAAATCATATAGGATTCTTTGGATTTGGCGTAAGCTAGCAAAACCTTTGTTGGTTGGTACCACTATACACTAGGTACACAATGAAGCAAATAGCTGAAAACGTAGGAAAATGATGAATTACAAGATTATGCTTCGATGGCCGGAACATCCTCATAATCATCTACCGTAATTCTCTAACTCGATGGTAAAACATAGATTTAACGATATAAAGCAACACAAGAGTATTTTGCGCAGTTCAGGTATTAAAACCCTACGTCTGCGGAGCCTCAAGAGGGAGATCCGATCCCAGATTTTACTAAGCATTCAATACACAGTTCGGGTATTAAAACCCTACGTTTGCGGAACCTCAAGAGGGAGATCCGATCCCAGATTTCACTAAGCATTCAATACAGATTACAATAAGAGTAGATCTTAGAAGCATGCAAGACTACTCATACAAGAATGACAAGCAGACAGAAATAGAAAACGAAATAGCCCATGTTTGGATAAACAAAGCTTTGATCAAAGCTTTGTTATGTTCTTGTTGAAGACTCTCACCGGAGTAGCCCAAATCCAAGGTGAACGATGACTTGGAACACACTGCGGCAGCCTCCTCTTCTCTTCTCTCTCAAACCTCTCTTTGATCGAAGAAGAAACCCTAGCCGATTGTGAGCTGCAACGATACTCTCTTCTTAGCAGATACTGCATCCTTTTGAATCAATAGGTTCATTATTTGTTGTCGATTAAGGAACCAATAGGTTCATTATTTGTTGTCGAACTGGACCAAGCTAAACCCTGTTCAGCTAGAAACGGATGAAGCTTTAAACACATCAAAGGCCCAACAAAGCACAACCCAACAAACATAATAGGGCCCAACAATTTGTAAATAAACCCGAAAAACAACCAAATAAACAAGTGTTGAATGATCTCCCTCAAATATGCCACAACATCTCTTTGAATCTAAGCTACCTTAATTAGATGATTTCTCATCTAATTGACAACATAAGATTCAAGAGCCACCTATAACATGTATATCACACAACAACCTAATCCAGAGCTATTACATGAAATATGCCTTGCATGTTTCAATAATCTACACATCCTATTACAAGCTTAAATACGAACCAATAACATTTACATTGTGCAAAAAGAATTCCAAATTCAAAATGATAAAGTTTCTCCGCCATTGATGTGCCATGCTCATGAGTCATGATAGGAGCTGATAAAAAAAAAGATCAATACTTTATAGTTTTGAATATTTAATTTTAGAAAATGCCGGTTTTAAAATTTTGACCATCTTCTTAGCAGATACTGCATCCTTTTGTATCTTCTTATAAAGAAGATGATATCTGACTAGACTGAATGTGTGTGATGCAAAACCCACAATTATTCTTGGCTTGCTGACATTCTTCCCTCGTTTCAATGGGCCTAAAACAATTAGCCCAATCCCATAACCTTAAATGGTTTATGCTCTACGTATGTTTGCAGCTTTGCTGTAATTCACTATGCCCTGTATCTAAAAACAGGAGAGAAGAACAAAAAAAAAAAGAACCAATCTTTATCATCTTTCAGCTATTCATTTGGAGATTGCCCATTTACATCCAGCACAATCTCGAACAAATCAGCATCGGATTCATCATCGTCGTTACGATGCCAACCGGAGTCTATTCTCCCCATTGAGAACAGCTCTCCACTATCTTCATACCCAAGATCAGCCCGAGACCTTACAAGAGGGCCTAAGAAGCATGGATTCGGAGTTCTCGTATCATTCGCCGTTTCATACGAGAAACTACTTTGACCGAGGTTTACAAGTACTGTCATCTCTGCATTGGCTGCTATGACTGGATACAGCGGCGTGCTAAACTCCTCTGATTTGCAATGCTCCACGTGTACCAGCCTTGAATCTACTGTAAAGAACACCTTCTTCTTCCTTGGATCAAACCCACATCCAATCACCTTCTTCTCTTGTCCCCAATCTTGGATATCCGACTCCAAATCTAACTTCATTCCTGATAAAGTGATAATGATATGAAGAAAAGACAAATTTAACCAATACGTCTACAAATGAAAATAACAGTGAAGTTACCATCAAGATAAACGGAGGGTTCAGAGTTGAATCCAATGGAGCCATGGTAACTCCCAGGAATCTTAAGCGGAACGAGAGTTGAATTACATGTCAGTCCCAAAGAGATCATCACAGCTGATCCGCTTCCAATGGTGAGCTGGTGTTGGTCGAATTCGTCTAACCTGATGAGCTTCGTCTTCTCGCCTTCGCCTTTACTTTTAAAATTAGGGTTAGAGGAAATTGACAGTATGGTGATTTCAAAATAAGCCTCTTGTGGAAACGAAGAGGGATTCCCAATTGGTGGACCCGGAAGGGGCAACACAGTCCTCAAACAATTCAAGCTCAATTTCTTCAATCCAGGATTAATCCGAATCTTCTGCATGAATTCAACGGATCCATCACCTACCTCCCAAGTAATAGATGATTTTGTAGATTGACAAGGGGCGAAGGCGAATCCAATCCATCCCTTCTCCGCAGCATCTGAGATCAAAGATGGATGATGAGACCAATTGAACAAATGCTTGTTCCTTGTTCTGCTCTGAATCGAGGAGATGGTTCGAGATTGTATCCCTTCCATGATTCCTCTGGTGTGAATTGTGTCTTCTGATACCTTTGTGCCTCGTTTGGAGAAATTGCAGCACCTTCGAACTAAGAGTGATATGAAAATCGTCAGGAGAGTTGCAGAGGCGGCGGCTATGGCTAGAGAGACTCCGATTCCAAACATATCTTGAATAAAGTTGAAGTTTTTTGTATTCGCAGTCTGGTGTTTGCGGCGAGAGATGAATGGAATATAGAGAAAGAGTGAATTGAAGCATGGAGTGGATAGGAATGGTTGAAGAAAGGCGTGAATTAGAAACAGAGATGAATTTTAAATTGAGAAGCAAATTCTTTATTTGATTCATCTGTAATCAAAGCCGGCACTCTTTCCTAAACATTCCGTTCCACCGCTAAATACCAAAAAGAGAATTTCTTTCTCAATATATATATATATATATATATATATATATATGTATGTAGGGTCAATTGCATTAACAACTTAAACATCCTTTGGATTAAACTAAAAAGTGAGAGCGAAGGTTAATGGTCTTTTGTTAGTGGGAGAATTATTTGCTTTTGCGGACGTGTTAGAAGAGATAAGATGTATTAGGGTCGATTAATCCCTTGACAACTCAATTATGTAAAGTGCACCAAGACGCAACAATTAATTTTAGTTGATACCCTGCAATTGCATTTTCAAAATTTTATTTTGGATTATGCCTAAAAACTTTTAAATTTTGGAATGATGATAGTAAGTTTTTTATTTTATTATTTGTAATTTAAGAGCAAATAGATAAGTTATTTTATACCTATACAAATTAGGGTTATAAAATAATTGGTATGAATATCTAGTTTGGCCCGTTCGAGTCTGACTCGGCCCTAACCATTTTTTGATGAGATGGGTATAGATAAACGTTTTGGTTTGCTGGCTAACTCGGTCCGTATGTCTATATAATTTAGTTTGTTTAATCGTTTGTAATACAAAATTACAAAGATAGTTGGATTGTAAATGTCCTTGTTGTTTTTCACGTATTTTGATTTATTCATTTTTCACGAGTTTTAGTTATAGCCGGCCCAAACGCGCTTTTGTATAGTTCTAGGTTATTTATTCAAGAAATTATTTATACCTTTAAGATGGGTTAAAAATGGAACTCCGATGGCTCGGTCAAGCACGGAAGCGGGGTTGCGGTGGATGGAGGAGTTCTAAGAGATGAGGATGGGTGCTGGGTGCACAGGGGAGTGCACACCATTGGGATTTGCTTGGTCCCGCATGCAGAGCTATGGGGTGTCGCCGTGGGCCTTGAGACTTATTGGCGGTTGGGTTATAGAAAGGTCGAGTTTGAGCTGGATTCGACCATCGTCAAGGGGTTTATTCGAAAGCCGGTTGCACGCTCCCACCCTCTTGCTAGTCTGGTAGATCACTACCTGGACTTCATTCGTAGAGATTGGTCTATTTGATTCCGTCATGTTTTTGTGAAGCAAACTTTGTGGTCGACTTTCTGGCAATCTATGCTTTTAATTTTCCGGTTGATTTGCATTTTCTTTCCAAGCCACCCACGAGTGTGCTGAGACTGATGTCTAATGACTCAAAAGGTGTGACTATGTACCGATCGATCTTGTCTTAAGTTTTTCTTTTAATTATATAAGCGCTTTATGCAGAGTATTACCCTCTCTTTCTACCAAAAAAAACAATAATTTTTTTCTCCTCAAAATATTAATTTATTTCAAAAAATTGTAAAGATAAAAAATATCATATAAAACTGAAAAACTCTTCAACATAATCCAAATTTTTTTAAAAAATACAGGAGTTCATCCAAATTTTTTCCATAACTTCTTTTTCCCGGTTGCTTTCACAAGTTTAGGTAGAATTAGAAAACCAGCTGTTTACTTAATAATTCAATTATAACAACTACATCAAACGTAATCAATACCTTTTTAATTATAATTATTTTCTGTTGCTTCATCTTCTGTCATCTAGATTAGTTGCATCTCTATGCAACACGAAAAAGGAAAATGCATTACTTGTATAATCCAATCTGAAACCTGTTCGATCATCACGTGTTATTATCATATTCAACTATTGTCTAAATCTCATTGCTTTACATCAACAAGTGATTATATTATATTAACAATCGCAAAAACACATAATGCATTCATATCTTATTTTCTAAGGCGGTTTTAAACAAATAAAAATAAAAGAAGAAAACGTATTGCATGGTAGTGCACAGATGATTGATTCAACGACGTACAGACAAGTAAATGTGGCAGCAACTCCTTTGCACCGTCCAGCAACCAAAACTCCTTCGCAACTTCAACGATGATCGCCGGCGGCCGGCAGCGCCTCCTACTTCTTTTCAGCTTGGCGGTGGAAAGCGCTGAGCCGTTTTTACTCGCAGAAAAGATTTTATTTGATGAGCATCGAGGTACTATTGGTTATGGAGTTTGATGGACAGCGTACATGAATTTTTTGGAGTTTAAAAGTCTATGATATTCGATATCCGTATAGATTTTTAAAAGTCCATATAAATCTTTTGGTATTCAATTAGGATTTTAAATTTTTTATAAAATTCCTAAGGTATTTAAAAGTTTTTTGATTTTAAAAGAATCTATTATTTTATTGATTTTGAAGGATTTCTTATTACTTATAAACCCTATAGAAGTCTTCTCCCAACACATAAGATTTTCACGCCAAACTACAGCACTGAAGAACCCTAACGGCCAAATCAACGTTTTTTAGCGTTTTCGAGTACTTTGACTCGGTGCATCGTTGGAGGTTAGTTCTTTCTCGTGTTTTCCGTCATGTTGATTGTATGTACTTCGGGTGCTTGGGTTCGTCTTACTAGGACTGTTCACAGGTCCGGACCGGACCTGAACAGAGTGGACCGGAATTGGACCGAATTTTCCGGTCCAAAACCGGTCCAGGTCCGGATGGACCGGAAAAAAAATTTTAAATTTAATTTTTGTAATATATATATATATGACTAGGACCAGAAAATTAATTTTTTTTTTAAAAAAAATAACTTTTTTTTAGTTAAAATTTTATAAAAAAATCAGGTCCGGACCTGACCGATTGGGGACCGAAATGAATGGACCGAAGACCGGACCTGTACTGTTTCGGTCCGGTCTGGTCCGGTCCAAAATCCGGACCGGACCGGAATTTGCACACTCCTACGTTTTACTGATCTGTCATAAGAAACGTGTGAGCGTCCCTCTCAGTTTTCTCTTTTCATTTTGCGACTTCTGCGGTTTCGGAAAAAGCATTGTACCGTATGGACTTCGAGTGCTTGAGTTCGTCTTACTGATTAAAGTATCTTACGTGTTCTGCAGTGCAATTGCACTTTTCCATATGCTTTAATATATTATATATATTGTTATATATGCTTTTCTGGTATATATATATATATATATATATATATATATATATATATATATATATATATATATATATATATATGGGTTACCTTTTTGTATATTTGTTGTGTATATTTCGCCAACCGAGCCGTTTGGTTTTGGGTTGATTTTGAGTAATTGTACGTTATTAAAATGTTGATGTTGGTTGTGAATTTTAATAGATTGATAACTGTATGTTATTTTTCTAGATGATTTCTTTTGGCCATGTATTAATCTGATAGAATCTGACAAAATCTGTATTAACTCTATATAAAATTAAAATATCCCACATAATCAGCAAATTCTATGAAATATTAAATTCAGTCAAAATATTTAAAAGTCGGGATTGAATACACCCCCTTAATCTTTATGATTTTCCAATAGAGTTTTTTTTTAACAAATCACCTGTATAATTGTTTTTCTTATAAAACCACCTAATACATTATAAATTATAAAATTAACCATAATCATTTTTCAGAGAAATATTAGATCAGCTAATCAAAATACGCTTAATTAATTAAGGAAAAAATTAGTATATTTATATTTTAATTAAGGAAATTCTTCGGGGTGTCCTGAGTTTTTGAATTTTTTATTTGGTAACCAACATTTTATGTAATTCATGTGGTGCCGACAAGGTTTCGTATAATTAATTTCCATAACCATTCATTCATTTTTCATCACACTTTCCATCCAATTTTTTATTAGTTGAATTTGTATTGTTGTGAATGTTAAACTATTTAATTAAATTTAAATATTTTTAATAAATTGAATAAAAATAAATTTATTTTTAAAACAAATAAAAAAATGCTATAATTAATCTCCATAGTCATTCATAATGCGAATAGCCTTTCAAATATCATCCATACTAACGGATTTTTGAATACTAGATCATTCAGAGGGCAACACCTCCGGAAAACCATATGTCTCAATATGCGCCAAATGCCTAGTATCAATATCCGACAAACTATACAAATTAGTAAAAAACGCTACCACATGAGCTTCTAAAATGTCAGGATCCTCACTCCATGTACGTATATGGCTTAATCATAAGTCTCGGCCTCTTCAACACTCCGCGTTGATCATCAAGCTTATACCCGCCGCAAGAAGCCCAACCTTCTTTTGAGACACACTCATGCTTTGATTAGGGTGTCTGAGTCTCCTCCACTTATATTATTCCCCTTCGAACTCCGACTTCTGTGTACTTGATGACGACTCCCCAAACACAAGGAGGTGGGTTGTGTGACTTGATTATTCGTTTTTTTACTCGGCTCTACATTAACTCCGGACATCCGCTTCTGCTAATTCCACGTCCAAATATATCTAACATCTACTATATAATACTAAAACAAAAGTGATTATCGCCACTTGTCCTTCCCACAATAAGCCACGTCATATTTTGCCATCTGCTGTATCTTTTTTTAAATATATTTATTTATTTTATATATGGAGATGGTAATAAATTTATTTCCATTTGTAAAAAGATGATGATCTTAATTATGTTATTTTGTACCATTTAAAACTCTATAAACCTCATTTTTTTTCCGCCACAAACTATCCTTTTATATATTTTATATTTAATAAGGATTCTCGAACACTGTATTTAGAATTTATAAAATAATTGAATCTTAATTTATTATAAATATTAAGTTATTACGCTTTATTAAAAAGTCGTCAATATTTGTATTGTATATTAGGATACATTTGAAAAGTGTATATTGCATTGAGAGAAAGATTAATATTATATTAAAATATAAATTGAATTTATAACATTATTTTTAAACAAATTACATAATAATAAAACTTGATATATGTACCATTTATATAATTATAAATTTTCTTGAACATCTATTTTAATTGTTTTTGAATGCTTTATTCGTAAAATTTTGTTAAAAATTATTTTAATTGCTTTTGATTGGGAATATCCACGTTGAGGCCGGCGGACGTCTTAGTGTTTGGATGAATGAGTAGAAAACATTCTTGTATTGATGTGACAAGGTTTTCCCACTGGTTGGTTTAGGCAATAGGCCTTTTGTGGTGGATAAGGCGACGCTTAATGCAATCTCTGCTAAGGTGGCTAAACATGAGATGACTTGTGTCGAAAATCAACACGTGTTTCTTCCGTTCGCTTTTGACACTTTTGGTTTTCATGCGCCCGATGCTGTTGAGGTTCTTAAGAGGGTGCAACGGGTCTTACACGGTAACATTATGCCTCCTAAGTAATCAAATGTTGTTTTTAGGAGAATCGGTTTTGTAATTCAGAAAGGGTTGACGGCGCAACTGGTTGTTCGTCTCTCCTCTAACTCGATGTAATTAATTTTTAAAAGTAGTGATATTGAAGAATTGTATGTATAAAAAAAATATATCACGATTAGTTGTATGTTCTACGCAAATTATATACCACATGATATTTCAAATAATATTTTTTACGATTAATAAGATTACTATTTACATTTTTATCACAAATTCGTGAACGGCACGAGAATTAAGCTACTCTTCCACTAAAAAAAATGTATCCAATATCATTAGTCCGGGTCGGGTCGGGTCCATCCACAACCCTACAGGTATCACCTGTACTGACACATCCCCTTTTCCGCACCTTCCTTATCCTCCTCTGGTCGTCCACTGCCGGAAAATGCTTCCACGTCCTCTCGCAGCCTTCTCACCACCCGCACAACCGACGCCTCCGCCACCACTGTCCTTCTCTATCCCTTTTTCTAACACAAACGTTTTCCCTAAAACCCCAATTTCAATATCCCTTATCTCAAAACCCCGATCCCTAATCCGATGCATATCAACCCCCAACGTCGCCACATCCTCTTCCGCTGTCGATATCGAAATGGTGCGTACAAAGGAAGGAATCTACGCTCCCAAGCGGAACAAAGTGGTGGTTCTATGGGATCTCGACAACAAGCCGCCACGTGGACCTCCGTACGAGGCGGCAATCGCTTTAAAGCGTGTGGCTTCGCGGTTCGGCGACATTGTCGATATCGCCGCCTACGCTAATCGCCACGCGTTCATCCACCTCCCCACCTGGGTCGTTCAAGAACGCCGTGAACGCCGTCGTTTGGACGTTCTCGAGCGTAAAGGTATGATTACCCCTGAGGAACCCTACATTTGTAGCGTATGTGGTAGGAAATGTAAGACCAATTTGGACTTAAAGAAGCATTTTAGACAATTGCACGAAAGAGAGAGGCAAAAGAAGTTGAATAGGATGAAACAATTGAAGGGTAAGAAGAGGCAGAAGTTTAAGGAGAGATACATAGCTAAAAACCACAAGTTTGAAGAGGCTGCTAGGAATTTGATTACTCCCAAAATTGGGTATGGTTTAGCTAGAGAATTGAGGCGAGCTGGAGTTTATGTGAAAACTGTAGAGGATAAGCCTCAGGCTGCAGATTGGGCATTGAAGAGGCAAATGATGCATTCTATGACCAGAGGGATTGATTGGTTGTTTTTAGTCTCTGATGATTCGGATTTCGCTGATATGTTGATGAGGGCGAGGGAATCAAGTTTGGGGACAGTTGTGGTGGGAGATCAGGATAGGTCATTGGGGAGGCACGCCGATTTGTGGGTCCCGTGGATTAGGGTTGAGAAGGGGGAATTGAAGGAGGAGGATTTGGTGCCAAGGAGAAGGACTGGGGTTGGTAGGGGAGACGAATTGTTTTCAATGTCGGGCTATGAAGAGATTAGTGAGTATGATGGGAATGATTTGGATAGAGTGGTTGATGAGCTTGTGGGGGCTAAGTTTGATTTTGAAGGTGTGAATTTTTCAGCATTTTCAGAGGGAGAAAGGGAGGATGAAGGAAGTGATGTGAGTGAGTTTTATGAATCCTCTGATGATGAGGGTGATTTTCTTTTGGACTCGGATGAAGAGGATGGTTATGAGTGATACTTGAGAAATTTGCTTGCTATGGTTCTGCTTAGTGTTAACAGCAACCAGCTTATGAACTAAATGGAGCACACAAATAGAACAAGGCAATGCCATTATTAAGCGTCGAGCCATTCAGATGATATTTCTGGTACATATCTTATGCCATAAGAGTGTCTATTCATCTACCTTTATGCCAATGACATATACATATTCACTTGGGTGTTGGTGTATGTTTACTGCTACTATAAGGAAAATACAGCCTTTAGTTACAGACATTTCATGTTCCTTCTTGCTGTTTATACTGACTGGGTGATAAATCCACAGCTGTTAATCTTCCTCTAACAAAAATTCAATCTTAATTTGGTCACAAGACCATTTCTATTAGAATGCCACAAAAGAAAGAGCTGCAGCCTCTGTTTTACAAAGGAAAAGCCAACTTTGAACTTGAAATAAAGGGAAAACAAAGGTTTGGGTCCGTTTGAGAACATGATCTTAGTCGAAGTTGAAGTTTATTGTAGAGTAGTTGAAATAAGGGTCTGTTTAGTATCAAATGGGATGTTTTTTTAGATTATGGTAGATGGAGATTGTTGCAGATTATGTATTATAAAATCAGATTTTATATGTTATAGAATGTAAAATTAGGCATTTGGCATGAGTTTATATGATGAGATTATTTATTTACACCCTTTTACAAGTCATGCCCTTTGCACGTGATTAAGCTAAGAAGAGGCCGGTTCTTTGAACCCTCTATCTACGATTTTGTTCGATTGAGCGAGGAGGGAGAAGAGGCCGACAACTCTAAGGCAGAAATTACTAACCCGAGACGCTGACAGGTAATCGATTTCACACTTCTTTGCACTCCAACTTTCATTCTGCACCTCTCTGCATTTTATTCTCGTACAAAATCCATTCTTGCAATCTGTTCAATAGAATCTCACATATGAAAGGTTTCGGCACTTCTCTGCTCTCCTTCTTTGCACTCCATTTATGCATTCCTTCTTTTCTGTGTTATGAACATTTTCTGGTGTGTATTAATCCACTAGTGTGTTGTTATGAACATTTTCTGATGTGTATTAATCGATTTATGCACTTTATCAATTCAACATGCATGTTTGTACATTTTTTTCAATTCAATTTGCATCGTGGCTTATTTATTTACCTGACATACGAACTAGGCCCAAGCCCAAACTCATTCCAAATACAAACCCAAAAATTACCCCCTCCCATATTGTTGGCGATCGGCACCAACATTGGCCTTCCATTTGTCAACCAAGGAATGACAGGACAACAATGGATGAATGATCTCGCCGCCGATCAGGTACATCTAATTGGCGAAGAAGAAGAGAGTTGTCGAAATCGTCTGTAGTGGAGCATTGTGGCTATTCTGCTGGTGACGATTTTGACAACCACTAGTCCGAGTGATGCTAGGAATGGAAATGGGTCGGGTTATGGATGGAAGTTCCACTTCCACCAACCGTCCACCTTACTTAAACTCTCACCCACTCCACCCACCACCCGCCTAACACTTCACCCGTCACTCACCCACCCATCACTCACCGGGTGTTCGGGTGGTTCGGGTGAAATAACTGGGTGTGTATTGTGTAGTTTATCTTTCAGTTTTAGACATTTACAAGTCTAAAGTAAATTTATAATTTGAAAGTAATATAAATATAAATATACTAAATTAAGGAATATTGTCCAACATAACAAACCAACATCAAAAATAAATTCCAATTAGTACCAATATTTTTTGACGTAAATCAAAATATATTAGAATCAAACTCCTTTATAACTTGATGTAGCGATCCACTTCAACAACCTAAAATAATACAAAGATAACAACAGACATTAATTAGAACATCAAAATTTTAAAATGAATTAAGTTTTGAATGTAAAAAGTATGCATACTCGGTTATAAGATTTCATGGCGGAATCTTCCACATCAACATCTTACAATATAGTATCAACAAATTGTGAATCGAGCGCAAAACCTAAATTAGAAAAAAAAAATCACGATAGATATTAAAAGTAAAAAATAACAAGAGATTATTAATATAAATAAATGTCTACCTGTATAGTCGCTCCCAATCCAATTTTGTAAGCACATTAATGCCTCTACGGTATCACCATGGAGCCTAGAACGATGCGGACTCACCACTCGTCCGCCCATACTAAAAGCACTTTCAGAAGCCACCGTGGATACAAGAATAGCCAAAATATCCTTTGCAATCCTTTTAGATCAATTTTCCAAAACTTAAGAACGTCAAAATCCTTACTATCAGGTAATACGGCTTCTTGAAGATAATAGTCCAATTCATGACTTACACTAGCCTTCTTCTTTCGGCTTTTCTTAGACTGACCACCACCACCACCACCACCACCACCACCACCACCACCACCACCACCACCACCCCCACCACCACCACAACACCAACTGCATGTCTCTTCCCAATTACTCTAGAAGTTGAACTTACATATTCTTGCTCCTCATTATCATCACTCAAGTCTTGATACTCATACAACAAGTCCAACATCAAAGTTTTCACCTTTTCAATCTCAATAAATGTCTTATCTCCGTATATCTTGTTGAAATACATTCAACACATTCCAATTTATCCCTTGGGTCCAAGATTGTTGCTATTGCCAAAACTCTACTGATACTCGACCAATACTTATCAAACTTCTCAATCATATTTCTAGCCATGTCCCTAATCATCAAATCATCACTTTGAACACCATTTCAACAAAGAAAGTTTAATCACACAAACCTTCTAAAGAACAAATTAGAAGTTGGATAGTTTCTTCTTGAAAAGATCTCAGTCACCTTGTGAAACTTAGACAGTTTTGAGCATATATTTTCAATCCACTCCCACTCTTCATCACTAGGAACATCAAAGTTAAACCGATTATGATGAATCTTCAACTTCTCAAAAGCTTCTCTATATGACAATGCAGTTTGGAGCATGAAATAGGTGGAGTTCCATCTTGTCTTACAATCAAGCATCAACTTCTTAGAGCAATCAATTTTCAAAATTTTAGCCTTATCTTGAAACATTTGAACTCTTTTAGGACTTGCACACCAAAATGACACACAAAAACGCACATTCACAATTCTCAAAGCAATTACATCCAAACCGTTTTGCACAATCAAATTCAGTATGTGTGCACTACACCGCAAATGCAAAAAAGCTCCTTTCAACATCAAACTTTTTCTATCACATCTACGTTGCAAGAGCTCTATCATCTTGTCATTGGTAGAACAATTATCCACAACCACAGATGAAACTTTTTCATGAATGTTGTACTTTTCTAGAGTCTCAAGTAGAAAATCAGCAAGTATTTCACTTGTATGTGGACATGGGAGATAGGCAAACCTATATATTATAACAATAACATGCATGATCATGGAACAAATATTTTACCTCAAAGTCTTGTTCTGCAAATTCTATTGATGATCAACGAAGTGAGAAATAATAGCCATATATCCCTTTTTTTGGTGTGATGTAGTCCACAAATCCGTTGTTATGACAACTCTTCCAACTTGACCCACAAAGAGATTTCTAAGATTTGTTTTTTCCTTCTCAAACATCTTCATTATGTCGCTTTTAAAGTAGGCCGAGTAATCATTTTGAAGTTTGGATTAAGACTAGATGAATATCTCTTGAATCCAATATGATCAACAATACTCAGTGGATACTCATGTACAATGATCATGCTTGCTAATTCCTGTCTGGAAGCTTCTTGGTTGAAGTGGTGGTTTTCTATCTTTGTCGTGCCATCTGACTTTCGGTTATAATTCAAGAGTTGTTGTTGAATGCCCACCTTCACGTGCTTCTTAGAACACCTTACTTTTATATGATCCCAAAGACTAGATGTTCCATTCTTAGTAGGTGCACATAACTTTTGGTGACAATGTAAGCATTCGGCCTTTTCAACACCATCAATTTTCACTTTTTTCACTTTCTTAAAGTGATTCCACACGCTTGAAGCCAAACCTCTAGACTTGCGTGAACTTGCAACTGAATTTTGAGGAATAGAAGGCTCATTGTCATTGCCATCATCGAGAGTAGTTGAGTTCATCGGAATCGAAGGTTGGGTATCTTGAGTCCTTGATGAAGGAACAATTGACATTGACCTAGGTGATGAACTTAATGATTGAGTTACTTGATCGGAACCACTTGCCATTGTTCTGTATAATAAAAGGGTAATCAAATAAGTACACCAAACTAAATTATAACATACCAAGAAAATTTTAGTTATCTGAATTAGTGTTACAATAATAGTTTAAACATATTTATAGTCTCAATAATATAGATCATCTAATACATCTTCTAAGGTACACAAGTAACAGAACCAATAATAAACATTCATTAACTAATGCTATTTTGTATATGTGTATGGAATTCTCATTTTCAATTTACATACATGCATACATTTATTGTTACATAATATTTCAAATACACATGACAATGACTGTACCAAGTTCGTATGTCATGTTCATAATAAGCATGTAGATATAAGTGGCAAGAACTCAAACCAATTCAACGTTAATTCAAAGTTTGTTTGCCAAGATCATTAATATAAGCATGTAGAGATAAGCTTATTTTCAATTTTATAAACACTGAGCTTATCTACCTTAATCCAAAATAGATAAATGTTATAAAGAATCCTAATCAAATATATTTTCAAAATATAGTCCAAACTCGAATATAGATCTGGAGAGGATGGAGAGAAGACACTACCAAGTACCAACCGAAGAATACGTGTTGATAGAAATAAGCGAGTGCAGCGCTGAAGTGAGTGACCGAGCGGCGGCGAAGGGTGCGAGGGCCGAGCGGCAGCAAAGGGTGCGAGTGACCGAGCGGCGGCGAAGGGAGTGTGCTGCTCAGCGGCGGCAAATTGATCGATATCAAAAGTTAAGAAGGAGGAAGGGGAAAGTAAGGGAAAGCGGCTGCACGCTAAGTTAAACTCTTTTACAAATTTTTAGGTTTTTTTTATATTTTTTGATACTTATAATAATATATATGGGTAGTATTTAGGGTTTTTTTTTTTTTTTTTTTTTTATAAATATTTTTTTAATAACTTATACGGGTGATGCGGGGCGGGTGGGGTTTGGGTGGTGGGTGGATGTACCTCAACCCATCAACCGTCCACCACCCGTCAATTTCACCCATCAACCGCCCACCACCCGGAATTCTTCGGGTTTTCACCGACGAATTCGGGTCGATTGACCGGTTGAATCGGGTGGTTGTTCACCCATTTCCATCCCTAAGTGATGCCACATCTTCAAGCCTTTGAAGCATGACTAGCTACTTAGCTACTTGACATGGATACACATCCATCTCTTCATCATGGGAGGGAGGCGAGATCACCATGTATAGGCTTCACCATGTAAGCCTATACGCTACAAACCTACGAAGATGGATAAATCAATTAGATTTCAGTTTATTTATAAACAATCCCCACCGTTTTGAAGCAATTATCGAATCTATCCATGGTTTTAATTACATAAACAACCCAACTTTGGGTATTACATCGGGTATACTTAAATAATACTCAATGTAATACCCAATTTTAATAAGACGAGATAACCATAAAAGCCTATGCCCTACAAACCTACGAAGAAGATGAATAAATCAATAAGTTTAATTATAAATATTGTCCACTGTTTTGATGTAATTATCAAATCTACCCATAATTTTAATTACAGAAACAACCCAACAACCCAACTTTGGATATTAACTTTGGGTATTCAAATTCAAAATAGTTATTAAAATTGAGTACATTTGGGTATTATATCGGGTATTAACATTGGGTAATTAGTATAATCAATATTATGATTGAAATTAGGGTTTATGAGTAATTAGAATGGGTAATTAAGGGCATTTGACTAGGGTGATTAAAATTGAGTAACACTAGTTGAGTAATTAAAATTGAAGTATAAGGGTCTGTTTGGTATGAGTTAGATGGGGATACAACCACATTCATTTAGATTCTTTTTAGGAGATAGATTATAATCTGTGTTTGGTATGAGTTACATATATTGTATGATATTATTTTTCGGGATTCTTTTTACTAAACAATCTCGAAAAAATAATCCCAGAAATTGAAGATTCTTGGAGATTGATGAGATTGCATTAAATTTTTACCCTTGCTACCCTCTTCTGTCATTGTGAATCTTCTTAATAATCCCATACCAAACAGCAAAACATTTCATTTAGATTAAACCCCAATAATCCCATCTAGTAGAGAATCTCCAACAATTCCGATAATCCCCATCCCGAAGAATCTAAATGAAGGATCCCCATCTGATACCAAACATGCCCTAACTTAAAATAAAAGGCATCATCCTAATATAATTTATTTTGAATGCAAAAAAAAGCCTACTTACACAATTCACCAAATAATCTAAATGAATTTCCTACAATCTGATACCAAACATGCCCTAAGTACTTAAACTAACTGATTTTTTAAAAACTTAGGGCCTGTTTGGTATCCTATGGGGATTCTTTTTTTTAGATTTTTGGGGATGAAAATTGTTGTGATTATAGGGGGTTGTTGTAGATGGGGATTCTTAGGAATTGTATATTTTGTTAGTTTTGGGTGTTTAGTATAATTTATTGAGATAGATTGTTAATTAAGATTTTACAATTATACCCTTCAAATTAGACTTTCAGTGGAACCCTAGAGGGAATGTCATTCTGGTTGATTACCAAAACCTGTCCATTCTGGCTGAATTGCTTTTAGACCCCTTCATGCTGAAATCTGTCCATTCAACGTCTGTCCATTCTGGTTGAATTAGTAGTATTCTAAATGACAAATTTGTCCATTCTGGCTAATTACCAAATCCCTCTTTTTTTGGTCATGAGCTGAAGATGAAGAGCTGCCATATGAGCTTTTTTGGTGCGATGACATATTGTTAGTAGTATTCAAAATGCACTTTCTGTACACATCAGCTTGCAAATTGTCAGTGTAGCAATCTGAACAAGAGCATGCTTGATGGTGAAGATTCAGACACTTGATTGTTTAGTATCGTTGAACTTGCTACGTAATTTTACACCTTGACCTGCAGGGAACGCCAAAGGTGGAACCATACAGTGATTTGCAGCATGTTATTACTAACCTTTCATTAGCAGAGGGATACCTGTCCTCACTCTCTAATGTTCTCGTTGATAAAGCTGAAATCAATACACTATTGCAAAACACACACTAGAACAGATTCACACACAAGTAATTATGTATATATAAATCCATTGCATGAGCAATGCTTCAGTCCAATTCCTTCTACTAAATCCACTACATGAGCGATGCTCAAAGTTATTATTATTATTATTATTATTATTATTATTATTATTATAATATTAATATATATATATATAGGGATATGATCAAGTAAAAATCATAGTTACGGTAAGAAATAAGAACCAATCTAGACCACATGATTAAATAAAATCAACGATCGTGATTCAATATTATTTTTGCATATTAATTAGATGATTGACATTTTAGGATAGATTTACATGGTTACCTTATAAACTTCAAAAGGTATTTACTACCGTTATATATAACATGACACAATTAAGATAAACTATTATTTGATTTTATTTATTTTACCCATTCCGGCGTCTGGCTCATAAATTGAACTTAACGTGCATAATACATATCCTTTGATCGTATATTGTTTAATATTATAATATATGCACGAAATGTACATGTGCACAACCAATACATGCACATGCACATAGATGTTCATTTGCACTTACTCGTGCATGCTTTCAAAAAAAACATAAAACGTGTAATACTTTCTAGCGCACTTACTCGTGCATGCTTTCAAAAACACATAAATCGTGCAATACTTACTAGTGCACTCAATCCAACTTACTCGTGCATATTATCTCTCATTCATTTCATATTGCACGAGTAAGCATTCTATTTCTATCTCTCTTTCATTTACTAGTGCATGCTTTCAAAAAAAACATAAAATATACGTGTAATAATAAATAAAACGGTACATAAAATGTGCAATATTTAAATTACACGTGCAATAATATTTAATCGTGCATATTTAAAAAAAATACTCGTGCATGCTCTTTGTATAATACTTGATAGTATATATAAATTTATAAAAAAATATAACCCGGATATTTATTTAATATATAAACACGAATAAAGAAAACATTAGTATTTCTAATTTATATTCATAATAAAGTTTACTAAAACAAATTTGAAAAAAACACAATAACAATATTTTGTTTCATAATTGGTAATGACTTTAAATGTCATTTATACTTAATTACCTAATAAATAAATTATCTAATCAAGACAATGCACAGTTACCTTATATAATTCATTAAATATTGGACGTCTATCATATAATCCGACGACTCATATATGTTCTTATTTTTTACCGTAACAATGGTTCTTACTTGATCCTATCCCTATATATATATATAATTTTCATTCTCTCAGTTACCCATATATGACCCTAACCCATTTCATCAACAACACAATACCTTCCCATATAGTCCCCGTTACTGCTTTTCTATTCTCTCGGCAACATACTCTTCTTTATTCCAATGCTAATTTATGTATTAACAATGTACCTCTTCATTTCATACATCAATCCTCGTTTGTTCTAATCTCTTCACCATTCTATTGAAATTCATTTTATTCAGATCGGTCGGGAGGTTCTGGATGCATCAGAATAATTCAGCTCAACAAATGAGCTCAAAAAAATTCATAAATTCACAGTACAATTCATTCATGAACACACAAATGAGCTCAAAAAAATTCATAAATTCACAGTACCGTTCATTCTTGAACACACAAATGAGCTAAAAAAAATTCATAAATTCAGCTCAAAATAATTAAGAAGGATGCCTATATTCACACTTTTGCATCAGAAGGCTGTCTGCATCAGAAGGATGCCTATATTCACAATACAATTCATTCTTGAACACACAAATGAGCTCAAAAAAATTCATAAATTCAGCTCAAAAGATTCCACAAGGGCAGCTCAAAAAAATTCAGATTAACAAGAGTCACCTTAATAATGAGAGTAAAATAACACAAAATTCAGCTAAAAAATGAGAGCATAAGGACACCACATTCAACATAAATCCAATAAGTTACACAATAATAATTAGACTTCAAGTTCCCACAAAAACATAAATTAAGGATTCATGACATAACCATTTAGTTGTCTACGCTTCATGTTCTACACCCATATAACAATTATGGATGTCAATGGTTACAAACATAACCTACTACAACAACAATAGAAATTACGGCAAAGACAAATATCACCATCCATTGCTTCTTGATTAAAGACCTAACTTCCAAGTAATGCTTGTTGCGCCTTTGTAGAAGATTGGTGATCCCGAAATTCTCGCAGTGACTGTTCATCTCATTTTCGACACCCTTGAACACTCTCTCATTCAGGGCATCATTTTGAGCCAACAGTACAACATTCTGAGCGTTGACCACATCAAACCTAGCTTTATTGCACTTGTTAATCGCTACAAGCCTTCGTGCGTAACAACAGTCTATAAATTAATGTTGTGGGTTATCGGATCTTCAAGGCATGTATCATCAATCTCCTCATTTTCCTGAATTGTTTTTGGGAAGTGTAAACGACATTCACAATTAATTAGTAACAAAATAACAAAAATGTATGACCCGGAAATTTCAACCATAGTGATGCCAGATACAACATAGAGAAGTTTGAAAGTATATATTACCCGCGGTATTGGACGCAAAATGTTTGACCTGAGAATTTCAACCAACCGTTGTGGTTCTTCTATCTCCACCGTACACCTGGGACAAAGTAGTAAGGTGAAGAATCATGAATATAGATATAAGATGTAGCTAATAAAACTGAATTTGAACGTAGGTGTTTGACAATTCCGAAAATTGATCTACTTCTTCTTTATTTGCAAGATTGAGGTGTTTGTGTATCTAAAAGACAATGAAGACTCGAACATATTGCCATCTTTACAGTAAGATTGTTCATCCAACCGAAAGACAAGTTAAATGCTAACAGAACAGCTTGCAGAACACATCCTAGAAGAATGTCGGGTCTGATGATTCATACAATAACCAAAATTGAATTTGTTTACAGGCATTTCCCAAATCACAATTTATGTACTAATAACCCTAAAAAGCACATGCATTTCCAAGGTCCCAAAATCAATAATAATCAACAAATGAATGTGAAACACTAACCTCTTCAACTAATGAAATATATATGACGAGAACTCAAAAAATCAAGAACAAGATATTGACTTGGAAAGGTGCGAAATCCTAACCTCTTCAGTGGTCGAATCGGGACTGATTTCTTCCTTCTATCGACCGGACTGGAACCATAGAGGGGAGGTGAATCGATTATTGCTGCCCTCCCGTGATAGAACCAAAGAGGGGAGAACGAAGGATGAGTAGAGAAGAGAACGAGAGAACGACGGAACGAACAAGGGAACGAGGAGAGAACCAGAGAGGGGAACGTTGTTTTCAATCGAATGAGATGATAGATTATGAGAGGGTATGAATGGTATAGAAATTAAAGAATCCCGTTCAATCTCCTAGAATCTTGATTTTTCGAGATTGTTTTTAGGGGACTATGTTGCGAAAACAATCTAAACGAATCCCGTAGAAGAATACAATCTTCTATCTCCATCCAATGCCAAACAACATTAAAAAAATGTATCTCCTACAATCCCCTAAAAAACAATCTAAATGAATCCCCTACAATACGATACCAAACATGCCCTTAATATGACCCCTAAAATGTTGTGGTGAAAACCAACCGAAGCTCAACTAAGCTAATGTGCGCCTGAGAAAACCATCCTACAGAGGAAAAACTTTATCCTATCGAATAGACGAAGCTCATCTCCGTACAACATAGGGATTGACACACTTTCGGGTTTGATCGAGGGACGGGAAAAATGTAGATTTTCCCACACATTAAAGCTAAGCCGATCTACACACTGCTGTTAAGTAAGTACCGGTGGTGTTGGACATAAGTTTGTGAGAACGAAGCTTAAAATGTTAGCAAGTGCAGGATTAGGGTTTCATCTAGTACGATTGGTGTAAATTTGGGATTTTGGGTACTCAGTTTACCAATATAAGTGTTGGACCGCAAAATAATCTTAGCAGGGGAATTGTCATTGATTTTTTTGCAGTGAGTTTTTATAAACTGTTTCAAGATTAAAAAACCGCTACAAGACGCCGTTTTATATGTATAGACTATTTCATTTTTTTGTTACATAGTCCAAATTTTTCAAAACCGTTTCTTGAAATTTTACAATAAGTTTGATCTTTTAATTGAACCGTTTCATTATGTATCACCGCTACATTGACCATTTCAAAAAATATTTGATGTAGTAGTGAATATGTGCCCTGGTACCACATGCAAATTTAGAAACAACAGTAGATACTAGAATAACTAGTATATTTGTTGTCATCTTTGACAAAATAAGATACTTTTTTTGGTTGTCCTTCCACCACTGTAGCACACTAAAACTCCTAAATTGACGTTGGCATGATTCTTGTAGGTACAATTCTAACTCGGCGGACTTGTTATCAACACTATTATAACACATCTCCATTTGAAACTTTTCATTCAACAACGTATAATAATCAATAAGTCTGTCACTTTGACCACACTCTTGCAAGCCCATGCTAGAATTATGATTGAATGAACTCTCTTGTTGCTTGTTAACTTGAGGCATAGTAGAAGCATACATCTTAAATAAGTTATCAACAAAAACTTTGATATTCAAATACAAGAGACTAGATTTATCCACATCAAACATCCTCCACACAATAAAGTCAACATACTTCAATTTACGGCAAGGATCAAGGGTTTGTTTGGCTCGTCTGAGCTTATTGGAGCTAAAGCTTATTGAAGCTGAAGGTGAGACAAGTAGCTGATTAAACTAGCTGATATTTTTTTATAAGCTTGTTGAGCTTTTGGAAACTACGAGCTTATCGAATCCGATGGAAACATAAAATGACGAAAAAGCCCTTCATTAATAATGTAATGTTATTTTGTTTGTTATCGTATGTAATAGTTGTTTGTTATATAATAAAAATACAACATTAGTACTATAAAAAAATATTTAGAAATTATATTATATTCATGTTAATGAAATATACATTTTTGTAGTATTTAATATAGGTTATTGTTATAAAATCATTACCCCAAAGTAATAGATAATTAAAAAATTTATTAAATTATTTAATTTTTATAATTATAAACAAAATATATGTCAACAGTGGTACAAAAAAGTTATCTCAAAGCTAAGATAATTAACAAAATATTTCAATTATCTAATTTGTGTTATTAAAAAATAGAGGACGATTAAATATATATATAAGTAGTTTGCGGTGTAATTTATTGCACATAAAAAACTTGTTTTACGATAGGCGGAAGAGAGAAATAGGGCACATCCTTCTTTGACAGATCTGGGAGAGAAGCAAGCAACCGTGACACCATTCTTCGACAGATTGGGAGAATTAGAGGACGAGATATACTTCCTCAAACTCTTGGCTGTTCATGGCACCTTCTTCGACCGGAGATGATCAGCCAGAAGAAAATCGCAGGTAAAATTTGAACATTCCCTTTTTCTGTTCGTGACACGTTCTTCTCTCGGTTCATTGAGTTAAGTTTGAACACGATTTGATGCTGTAAATTGAAATTACGGAATGCACAGTTCAACATTGGCCCTAAACATGATATGTGTGTAAATTGAAATTGAAATTAGGGTATTTAAACTTGTTTGTGTTCTGCATTGGCCCTAAACATGATATGTGTAAATTGAAATTAAAATTAAAATTAGGGTATTTAAATTTGTTTGTGTTCAGCATTGACCCTGAACATTATATGTATTTGTAAACTGAAATTAGAGTGTTTTGTGAACTTGTTATATATGTGGGTGAAATCTAGTTCATTAAAATTAAGGTAGGAAATTAGCCATTTTGTGAACTTGTTGTTATATATATGTGGGTAAAATCTTGCCGTTATATATGATGGGCATGCTACGTGCGTTGGCCTTTTTAGAAATCATGATGGGGCTTGATTGAAGGGATTTTGCGCTAATCTTGGTATATGTAGTGTCCCTATGGCTGAATTGCGGGGTATACTGCATAGCCTAAGGTTAGGTTGAGAGAGTGGATTTAGAAACATTATTTTGAAAACGGATTCTCAACTTGCTATCACTCTCCTGACTCGTAATATCCCCTCTCACCACCTCTTTTCTAGTCTGGTATGTTAATGCCATGACTTTATGCGTAGGAGTTGGACTATCCAGCTCCGTCATGCTTACCGCTAGGCGAATAATTGCGCGGATTATTTAGCTAATTTTGCTTTTTAATAACTCTATGGGCTTTATTGTATTGTTTGGCCCTCATGAGGGTGTAGCAATCTTTTTAGTTGATGATGTAAGGGGTCGGTCTATCCCCCATATGCGCACTACTTATCCTTATTTTTATATATAATAAGCGCGACTAGATGCGCCGGAGACCACTGCCTCTCCTTCCTACCAAAAAAAATTAAGGTAGGAAGTTAGGTTGTTTTGTGAACTCGTTATTATATATGTGGGTGAAATCTAGTTCATTAAAATCAAGGTAGGAAATTAGGCTATTTTGTGAACTTGTTATATATGTGGGTGAAATCTAGTCCATTAAAATTAAAGTAGGAAATTAGCCGTTTTGTTATATATGTGGGTGAAATTAGGTTGTTTTGTTATAAACATGTGAGTACAATTTCTAAGTGATTGATAATAATGCAGAGAAAAAGTTTAATTGGACTGATGAGTTAACTATGACGTTGTTGAGGGTTTGCATTCAGTATCAAAAGGTCCATGACGCTGAACAACCATTTAGTTTGGCTGAAATTACTACTACTACTTTAGAGAATCAATTAGGTAGGAAATGTCCTCCTTCAAAGCTAAAAAATAAATTCGATCATATGAAGAAGCTATATAAACTTTGGAAAGAATTAAGGCACGATGAGACTAGCATTGGATGAGACCCTGTGTGAGGTTGAATTACAGCTGATGATAGTTGGTGAGAGACGAAGATAAAAGTAAGATTCATATTTCTACAGTAAAATTAGTTTTCTTAATTAATTTTCAATGTGTTGATTTGTGTTTGTGAATTTGTTTAGGAAAAGGATGAATACATGCAATTCCGGAAAAAAAAGTGTTCCGGCTGATATGGAAGAGTTGTGGGAGACTGTGTTCAGTGACATCGTTGCGACGGGATAACATTGTGTTACACCCTCTATGGACCCATCCCTTCTTCTTCTACAAGACGGAGAAACTCAGAAGGAGAACGATGATGATGAACTTGCAAATGAGGATGTGTTTGATAGTGATAGCGATTTTGCACAATTACACAACATTGACTTCAATGCTCCAGATGAAGACCTTTTGACCAACATCTGAGATCAGCTTACTGCAACCAACCCTTCTACCAACAACAAGAAATCAACAAAAACAACAACCAAGGTCTGTAAGAGCGCGGAAAAACAAGCACCATCCGGAGTTGGTTCAAAACGACGTAAGAAATTGACCACTGGTGCACAAATGTATAATGATCACCTCACCCTTTAGAGAAAACAAGCTAGAAAATGTTGAATATGGATGGAAATTAACTGATGGTCATGAAGAATATTTAAACAAAATTTTGTGGGAACCACAACGAATTTCAAAAACAATTGATTATCAAATAGAAATTACAATTTCTCATAGACACCATCAGAAATTTATCAATATTTATTTAACATAATAAAAAACATTAAGAATTAATTTAAAAGATGAATTTTTAGAAAATCAAATATATTACAAATTATTTTTTTCAAAAATTTAAAAATTTCATTTTATTAAAAGTTCTGAAAATAAATATGATAAAAAAATCCATAACCTTTTTTGAAAAAAAAATAATTATTAAAAAACACTATATATATTTAACATATTAAATAGTACAAAGTTAAGTTTTAAAAAGATTAAACCCACATCATAAACCTCGTCCAAATATTTTGACGACATGTAAAAAAATTGTGCCACATTATCGCTGGAGCTATAATTTTTGCCAGAAAAGTAAGATGTATTTTTTTTGTTAAATACATTATAGTTTGTATGTTCCTAGTAATTTTCAAAGTTAATATTATTTTCGGTTCAATGTTAATAGTTGGTATTATTTTGGGTTATTTTTCCTTTAGTTAATTTTGTTATTTACACAAAAAGGCTATAATATGTACACAAGATAATTTAGTTTTTATATAGGATAAAATCATAAAATCCTAGTTTACAAAATAAATCTTATGAAAAATATATTCCCCAAGCTGGTCGTTTGAGCCTAATCTATATTCCTCTCATTTGCTCTATTTTATTTATCACACCCCAAACATATAACTGGGTCTCGTCTCGACTTCCAAGGATATTCATTTTGACAAAATGTGTGTAATAAAAAAAAACAAATTATGGTGCATACCCAAATTGAAATTGCGCTTAATGTTTATGAAAAATTACACATTCAAATAAGAAAATGTGGTTATGCATGATTGGAATAGAAATGGGAATGATAATAAGTCAACCTCACATGATGATTTGGTCTCTGTTCTTCCAAACAGCACCTGATCATTTCCCACTACTTTTTTTATTGCCTTTCTTTTTCTCCCTTTTCCAATCATGCACCAAACCATTCAATTCATTACGTTACATAACAACAATTTCAGCCTTCATATATGACAATTGTTAATTCCATCTGCGAAAACATGAAGGTGCAGCAGCAGCAACTCCCACGTGGATTTTGGGATGACCGTGTCCTTCGCCCTTTGGCGCCCCAACCCCAACACGACGTCGTATCTCAGGTGGATAGCCACGGCGGGGGGACACGGTGGAACCCTACGCAAGAACAGATAGATATTCTGGAGATGCTGTACGCAAGAGGAATGCGCACTCCCAATTCTCATCTCATTGAACAGATCGCTGTCCAG
This sequence comes from Fagopyrum tataricum, assembly GCA_002319775.1. Classification (NCBI taxonomy): domain Eukaryota; kingdom Viridiplantae; phylum Streptophyta; class Magnoliopsida; order Caryophyllales; family Polygonaceae; genus Fagopyrum; species Fagopyrum tataricum. The sequence goes on along the minus strand of CM008285.1, from coordinate 2,012,886 downwards.
CTCAACAAGTTCGGCAAAATCCAAGGCAAAAACGTTTTCTATTGGTTCCAAAACCATAAGGCGAGAGAGAGGCAAAAGCTCAAGCGCCTTACTCCCTCCGACCCCGAGGTGACGTCTTTCTTACCCTTATTTAAAATATATATATTATCAAACAAGAAAGAAGATGATGTTTGATCACACTTTTGATTTTTATATCTGATGCAGAAAAAACTAGGGTTGACAGAAGAGCAAAGTGTGAGGAAGAGGAACAAGTGTACGAGTAGGGCGTTTGAAAGCGTAAAGAAAGAGCGAGAGGAAGAAGATGAAGTACAGAAGACTCTCGAGCTCTTCCCACTGCACCCAGAAGCCAAATAAATGATTAACTTGACGGAGCTAGGGTTTCATGCATGATCTTAATTGATCCCATCTAGCTTTTCCTTCTTGTTTTGCCATCTTAAAATTTGAATTAGTAGGTGATGGAAAAAGAAGAACGACAAGTTGGATTGTTTGTTGTTCGAATTTCAATTGGTTTTCTGTAAAACTGTTAGTCCAAGTGGTTTTGCAAAAGTGGTTTTGCAATTCTTGTTGTTTGACTCTATGCAATTGGAGACAAAGTGGTTCGTTAACATTAGGTTAAAAGGTTAAGTAGCAGTGACCGATGATAAGTAAAGAAGCCAAAAGGAACACTGAAGTCCAAGCACAATTTGGTCATTATCTACATTCCCCATTCTGTCGTTTATAGCTTTAACCTTTTTTTCAGAATTCAAAAGGAGAGATATGACACCTCTACACTCCACAGTCCATATTGCATGCAGCACGCCTTGCATTATATTGTGTGATTCTGACTATTGTGTCTACTCACTGAAAGGGATTTATCGGGCATGTTTGGTGATTTGTGGGGTCTTCCTAGCACTTTCTTGGCGGGACAGTGAGTTCCATAAATTTGAACTACACCCATGTTTAACAACTATATTGTAAGGTGTAATTATATGCGTGTTAGTTTGAGTGAAGTCTTCAAGTTGTGATGCATTTATCTATGGTGAAGTTTGGACTAATGAACGTTATGTTTTATTTGGTTGCTAACACATTAGATTTAGGCCACCGGTAGATATTCTGGTCAAATTCTTTAATCACCACCCGAATCACGCAATTTGTGTGCATATTTCTGATTTTTGTCTTAGGATTACAACTACGCGTATAATGTGCGTAGTTGGAGATGATCTCAAGCCGATCAATTGTTTATATGGAATATGTAGTCGTAGTTAATTTTTTTTAATAAATAAATAAATGTGAACACTCTCAGGTGACCATACCGACGTATTCCATCAGTTTAGTTGTAGTTTGTAAAAAATATTTATTTATTTATTTTTTGCTATACTGCAACTATATAGACCAAATGTGTAGTTATAGTCGTCCGAGAGTGTTTAATATTTAAATTTATTTTTTAAAAAATTAAATACAACTAAGCATTTCATATGCATAGTTAATCGGCTCAAATCGACTTGAGATCGGATCCAACTACGCACACCATACGCGTAGTTATAAACGTAAGATGTAAATCAGAACTACGTACACGAGTTGTGTAGTTCAAGTGACATAATCGGTGCGAAAGTGGATGAAGTTGAGTAGAGAGGTCGTACGACCTGTCTACACCATGTCGGCCGACCTGCCCCATACAAACAAGAGAGAAGGTGCATAAACAAAAACATGAATCCTGGAGAAGTTTTTGTGCATAGGTCGAATGATCACTAGGGTAGTCGAACGACTTGGGTCTAAAAAGGTGAGAAAGAGTTTTGAAAATATAAGATAACTAGAGGTTTTGAAAAAGGAGGGGGATTTTGAAAACTTTTTTGTCCACCACCCATATTTCAAATCTTGTGTTGTATCTCTATAAGCGCTTTTTTAAGGTCTTTTAACTTGACTTAGTTCGCTCAGTTCAGTAGTGGGTCCTGAATAGTCAATGTATCAGGTAGTTCTCGGCCGCATCTCCTCCATGATCTTTTGAGTGCATTGAAATTCCTTTTGAAGGGAACACCATAAATGTTAGGATCCCCTCTAAAAGACTCAGTGGTGTCGTCAATCAACTTAGTTAGGTTCTCTACCATGTTTCTTTGGGTAAAAACAACTAGGCTTCTATATCTCATACTTTTGTGTGGAGGATTTCCACCTTGAGAGCTTGTATCCCCCTTTGCAATTCAGCCATAGTCTCCTTTCCCCTAGTTACTAGGGGTGACAATTTCACCCGCACCCGATGGATATCCGAATTATTCGAACCATAAACGCGGTTAAAAATCCGAAAAAGTCGGGTGATGGGTGGATGATGGGTGAAGGTTTGTCATCCGTCATCTGACCCGGTGCACCCAAATTATCTTGAATTTTGTGTATTTAGTCATAAAATTCACAAAGAATATAACATTTTTATTGTTATTTACGTTATAATATTACATTTTAATAGTTTTTTTTTATATTTTAATTATTGATATTATTGGTTTTTAACATACTAGTTTTATACTATATATGCAAAAATACTTTGAAAATACATTATAAATTGACAATACTCATACATTTTCATCACCCGCGGATAAACCCGAACCACTCGGTCACCCGACGGGTGATGGGTGGTTAAACCCGATATGGATAATGAATGGGTGATGGAAGTGGTTCACCCACCCATTACCCGACCCATTGACATCCCTACTAGTTACCCTTGATTGTATATAAGGATATGAGCCTCTTGTACGTTCTATCGTTCCCGGTGTGAGCTCAACCTTACCGATTACATCGTTCAACGCAAACCTTCTTCTTTCCTAGGTGGTTGTCTCAACCTAAAGTTTTGTCAAGTTGGGGTGAAAGGGTTTTTTTGGTGCAAGAGGTTGAACCTCCATGTTTGGTGCAAGAGGTTGAAAAACAAAGAGAAATCACTACTATGTATGTTGTTCATGATGCTTTAGTTATGAATAGACAAGTACTTCATACACATGCTGGAGGTAGTATGCAAGATTTTCGAAAGGATAAATGGGATAGAAAGTGTGATCACTACAAGCGGAAAGGACATATGAAGGAGGCTTGCTTCAAGCTACATAGATTCCTTGACTAGTATGAAGGTCCAAGAAATTTTAATAATGACAGGCCTTATAATATAACCGGTAATACAAACAATGGTTCTTTTGCTAGTGTTGTGTGTGATTACCTATAGGAAATTCACCACTCGAGGATCTTGGACACAAGATGATAGATCAAAACTTGGTTTCTGTAGTATTCCATGAGGTTCTTAAGATGATGAGTGGTAAGCCTGACAATGATGTTGAAAACAAGATCAAATAGCCGTGCAAACTCAGATAATTTTCATTGAAGGAAGAAACAACTTAAATACACTTGAAAACAAAATAACTGCTCCCACGATCACCTGCTAATCTTACGGCTGACTCATTTTAACTAAGTGACTAATGACCCACTAACTTAGCCCACTAAGACGTAAATTAAACTGAAAGCAAATCTGCAGAAACTAAAAGACTAACTGACTCCTACAAATAAGCAATAAATAAGAAAAACATAATGAACTAACAAATCCTCCCCTAAACTCAACCGACTCAGGTTAGAGTTTAAGTACTTGTATCTTCAGACAGCAGACTCCCCTTGAATTACGTCTGTCATCTTTTTGATGCCAAGTTTGGACCTCAGATTTTCATACACATCAAGCTTCACTGCTTTTGTCATTATATCAGCGATTTGATGAGTTGTGCCACAATGCTGAAGTTCAATTGTGCTTTCCTTGACCAAATCCCTTAAGAAATGAAATCTCACATCTATGTGCTTGCTCATGCCATGTAGTACTGGATTTCTGGACAGTTTGATGGTGGAACTATTATCACAAAATATTATGGTGCCATTCTTGATACTTTTCAACCATCCCATTTGCTCCAACACTTTCCTTAGCCATACACACTAAGCTGCACATGACGTTGCTGCTACAAACTCAGCTTTTGTAGTTGACAGAGTGACTACTGGTTGCTTTCTAGAGGCCCACGAGATCGCTCCACTAGACAAGAAGAAAACATATCCACTTGTGCTCCTTCTATCATCCTCATCCCCTGCATAATCACTATCTGTATAACCCAGTAATGCTTCATTCCCAACTCCTCTTCCATACCAGATGCCAAATTCTAGAGTGCCCTTCAGATATTTCAACACTCGTTTTGCAGCTTGCATATGCAATCTTGTAGGTAAGGCCATGTATCTACTGAGAAGACACGCAACATACATGAGATCTGGGCGTGTTGCTGTGAGGTATAGAAGGCTACCAACAAGCTGTTTATATTGTGTGCTGTCCACTAGAACTCCATCTCCATGAAGGGTGAGCTTGATTCCTGGAGTAATAGGATTTCTAACATGATTACTGTCAAGAAGTCCAAACTTCTCAAGGAGCTCTTTTGCATATTTTTGTTGACAAATAAATATGCCTTGATTGGACTGCAAAACTTCAACTCCCAAGAAGAACTTCATCTTACCCAAATCAGTCATTTCAAACATGGCTTGCATATTGGCTTTGAACTCCTGCACCATGGTTTCATTGCTGCTAGCATACATTAGATCATCGACATAGAGACTCACTAGGAGAATATCAAGTTTCTGCCCTTTGACAAACAATGTATGTTCATATGAACATTTTCAAAACCTGCATCGAGAAAGTAATGCTCAATTTTACTATACCAAGCTCTCGGTGCCTGTTTTAAACCATACAGGGCCTTCTTTAATTTGTAGACTTTATCTTCCTCCCCTACTTTCTCAAATCCTGGAGGCTGGACAACAAATACTTCCTCTGTCAACTCTCCATACAAGAATGCACTTTTCACATCTAAGTGATAAACAAGCAGCCATAGTGTGCAGCAAGAGGCAAGAGAGTTCTAATAGTATCCCACCTAGCCACTGGTGCAAATACCTCAGTAAAGTCGATGCCCTCCTTTTGAGAATAGCTTTAGCAACTAATCTGGCTTTGTACTTCTCCACTTTCCCGATCTCATTCAATTTCGTCTTGTAGATCCATTTAACTCCAATAGGTTTGATCCCTGGCGGTAAGCTGGTCAATTTTCAAGTGTCATTCTTCTCTATAGACTGCCAACTCCATAGCCTTTCTCCATTTATCTTCCTTTACTGCATCTTCGTATCTAGTTGGATCCCTTTTGTCAACTTGCAAGGCATAGTGATTACTCATGTCCATGATAACATTTCCCATCTCATAGTTATCATGCTACGAGGGTGTGGATCTCACGCGTGGACCCAAATCAGTGGCTGTCATTTCTGGTTGAATTTCACTTGTTTCTGGTGCACTCTCTTCCTGTGAATCATGAGAGGTTTGTGAGTTAGTACCTTGATTCGAGGGAGGGCTAGTGACATGGTTATCCCCTTGAGTTGATGTTGCATTGCTTTCATCAAACTCCTCATCAGAATCTGCTATACTCTCATTATAGCCATCCCACTGTAACCGAATTTCTGCTTCAGCTTCTCCAAGATCTACCTTCCATCCCTCACTTTCATCAAAGACAACATCTCTGCTTACAATCACCTTCTTGGTGACTGGATTGTAAGCTCTGTAAGCCTTGGATTCAGATGAGATGCCAATAAAGTAACACTTCTTGCTCTTTGCATCCAACTTATTTCTTTGCTGATCAGGTACATGCACATAACACACACACCCGAACACTCGAAAGTGATCAACGTTGGGTTTTGATCCACTCTAGAGTTCTTGGTGGGTGTGTTCTTTGTTGATGGAAGTTGGACTCCTATTGATGACATATGAAGACCATGCTACTGCTTCAGGCCATAAAGCATTAGGCACCTTGGTGTCATTGAGCATACATCTAACCATATTTAATATGGTTCTATTTTTTCTTTCGGCCACCCCATTTTGTTGGGGTGTTAGGGCTGCTGTGAGTTGCCTTCTGATTCCTGTGTCATCACAAAAAACTTTGAATTCTTATGATAGAAACTCCCCTCCTCTGTCTGTTCTTAGGCTTACTAGAACTGAGTTAGCCTCCTTTTCCACAAGCATTTTATACTTTTTGAAGGCATTAAATGCTTCTGACTTGGCCTGTAAAAAGAAAACCCATAGCTTGCGGCTAAAATCATCGATCAAGGTGAATATGTACCTTTTCCCGCTGTTAGATGTTGGAGTAATTGGGCCACATAAATCTGCATGCACAAGGTGGAGTTTGGATGTAGCTCGCCACTGACTTTGCTTGGGGAATGGTTTTTTGTGTTGCTTTCCTTCAAGACATACAGTGTATATCCCCATACTGCCTTGTAGATGAGATAGGCCTTCAACCATGTCACCCCTTTGAAGTTTTTGTAGTCCTTGGTGATGAATGTGCCCGAATCTCCTATGCCATAGAGCCATGGAGTTCTTCTCAGTTGACGAGGTTTGCAAACACTGAGATTCAATATTCTTCACATCTATACAAAGGGTGGCCTAAAGGACAAACATTCGGTTTGCTTTCATGTTGGTTTTGAATAGAAAACCTTTGCCATCGTGGAAGATCTTGCAAGCACCATGTTTCATTAAGAAACCAAGACCCTTCTCTTGCATTTGCCCAATGCTTAACAAATTGCTTGACAATCCTGGTACAAAAAACACATCTTGTACAATGAAGAGTGTTTTGCTGATTTCCATCCGTATATTTCCTTTTTCTACCACCTTCAACCTCATATCATTTCCCAGTTTGACAGTACAAGAGAAGGTACTATCAAAACTTGAGAACCAACTCCGATCACCACACATATGGTTGCTGCATCCAGAGTCCAGAAACCAGTCTTTCGTAGGCATTGCTTCTACAGTCTTCGCCCTCCTAGCATCAATTGGGTTGTCCTCATTACATGCCATAAGCAACATCTCTTCTTGCGGGCCTGCATAATCCTCTGTATAATGTGCCCGTTGATTCCATTCCGGACATTCATTCTTGAAATGTCCAAATTTGTGGCAGTGAAAGCACTCCACATTCTCTTTTGACCATGATCTGCCTCAACCATGTCCTCTTCCTCGACCAAAGAAGTTACCACGGCCTCGACCTCTTCCTCTGTTGCCATCAACACCCACGTTCAAAGCCTAATCTTCTGCGCCTGTTTTTCTTCCAAATTTTTGCTCATGCACCAAGAGAGAACTTTGGAGTTGATCCACATACATGGCATCGATGTCTTTAGACTCCTCTATCGAACACACAATGTAGTTGAATTTTTCAGTGAGTGTTCTTAGAATCTTCTCTACGATCTGCACATCCGTGATGGATTCCCAACAATTCTTCATGGCGTTGGAGACAACCATCACACGCCCAAAGTAGTCGTTCACAGATTCTCCTTCTTTCATTTGTAAGAGTTCAAAGTCTCTCCTGAGTGTTTGCAGTTGTGCCCTCTTCACACGAGCACTGCCTTGGAACTTGACTTTCATGGAGTCCCAAAGTTCCTTGGCAGTAGACTTCTTCGTCATTGTCTTCAGGATGGTCTTGTCGATGCTACTGAAGAGGTAGTTTTTTGCTTTGAAATCCTTAAGTCGCAGCTCCTCCAACTCTTTTGCTTGATCAGCTGAGACATTTGCTCAAAGAGCAGGTTCTGTCAACCCAGTACTTACAACATGCCAATACTCTTTGGATCGCAACAGGTTTTCCATCAATAGACTCCAGTGGTCGTAATCCCCATCGGATTTTGGTATACATGCCTTAGCAAAATTAGCATCTCCCATGACAATATGCTTTTCTCACTTAACAATCAAACACAATCTCTGAATTTCACTCACCAAAAAGATTAAGAAAGTATCTCTGTGTTTGTTTCGAATCTCACACTCTCAGATTTGATCGAAAGTTTGTGGTGGCTCTGATACCACTTTGTTGAAAACAAGATCAAATAGCCGTGCAAACTCAGATAATTTTCATTGAAGGAAGAAACAACTTAAATACACTTGAAAACAAAATAACTGCTCCCACGATCACCTGTTAATCTTACGGATGACTCATTTTAACTAAGTGACTAATGACCCACTAACTTAGCCCACTAAGACGTAAATTAAACTGAAAGCAAATCTGCAGAAACTAAAAGACTAACTGACTCCTACAAATAAGCAATAAATAAGAAAAACATAATGAACTAACAAATGATGATGCATCTGGCTCCATTAACTTTATTTGCAATACCCTTTCCATAAAACTATCATAACAAAAGGATACCTGGAGGGAGGTTTATACAAATTGACAAGTTCCCTTCCTATTCCCATTAATCTTGATTAAGTTGTCTATAATAATGTAGATAAACCTTCTCTACATAATTTCCATCATATCCTCGCTTAGTTCATTCTTCTCTAACTATGCTACAACACATTATTGTTTTCCCCATTGATTATGTCACTAAACTTGATTGTGATACTTGTATTGTGGCTAAACAAAACAAATTTCCTTTTCCTCAAAGTACATCTTATGCTTCTCATACTTTTGCAATATTACATATTGATATATGGGGACCATATCATACTAAGTTTTTGTGTGGAGCAAGATATTTCTTCACCGTAGTAGATAATTTTACAAGATACCCTTGGACCTTTTTAATGGAAAATAAAATGCAAATTCATAAACTGTTTTATAAATTTCTTGCTTATGTTAAGACACAATTTGATTGCATGGTAAAATGTGTTAGATTTGATAATGGAGTGGAGTTTATCCAACACTCTTTACATGCCTCATTTCGTAGTCTTGGCATCATCCATCATAACTCTGTACCTTATGTTCCCCAACAAAATGCTTAAGTCAAAATGAAGCACATGCATTTATTAGAAACTACAAGGGTTATTCGTTTTCATGAGCATATTTCTATTGAATTATGGGGAGAATGCATTTTATCAGACACATACCTCATCAACTTAAGGCATTCTTCAGTTATTAATTGGTAGAAACCTTTTGAGTTGCTTCACAAGAAGGTTTCATATAATCATCTAAGAGTTCTAGGTTGTCTTTGTTATGTCCTTAATCCTTGTAGGATAAGCTTGAGCCTATTTCTCATCCTTGTGTATTCATAGGATGCCCTCCGAGTCAAAAAGGATATAAGGTTTATGATGTGAAAACTCATAGCTCTTTTGCCACTTTCAAAGAGCATGTCTTCCCTTTCCTTACAACTAATTTATCACTTGTTATCCTTACTACACCTCTTTTTCCCTTGGTATCTCCCTAATGTGATATTGATTTTCCTCCTTCCATCCCTTAATCCAATCTTTCCCTCCGTATATCTTCTCGAGATATGGATTATATCTCACCAACTTCAGACCTTTCTTTTGGAACTCCTTTACATGTTCCTTTTTCAAATCCTTTCCCTCCTTATCCCACACATCTTGCTTTGTCACTTAGACCTTGTCGATACATTACTCGACCTTCTAGGTTCAAGGATTATCTAGGTTCATCTATCTCTTCTGTTACTCATTCTTTTATTTCTCAACTTCATCATTTTCATCCCGATTCCGACTATGTGCATTTTGTATGCAATGTCGTCTCTACTTTCGAGCCCTCCCACTATGCTCAAGCCAAAGATATTCCCATATGGGTCGATGCCATGAATAAAGAACTTACAACCCTTGAAGATAACTGTACTTGGGAGCTTAATTCTATCCCTCCTAGACACGAGCTTATTGGTTCCAAGTGGGTTTATAAGACCAAGTATAAGCAAGATGGATCTGTTGAAAGACACAAAGCGCGTCTAGTTGCTAAGGCTACAACCAAGTTAAGGACAAAGACTACAAACATGCATTCTCTCTTGTGGCTACAACAGTGAGAGTTCTCCTTTCCATGGATGCTTCTAAAGCCCTTACACCAACTTGACACATATATCGCCTTTCTCCATGGGTTTTTGGATGAAGAAGTGTACATTGTCACCACCCTAGGATACACAAAGGCTCTTTCCGGTCAATTTTGTCGCATCAAAAAGTCTCTTTTTGGCCTTAAGCAAGTCAATCACTATTGGAACATGGAACTTACTAAGTTCTTTCTACGACTAGGTTATGTCTAGTCTAAACATGACCATTCTTTGTTTGTCAAGAAAGAATCACCTAGTATTACAATCACCTAGTATTACAATGACATCAGTTTATGTTGATGATCTATTACTCACTAGTGATATCCCCTCTCATATTCTTGTAACTAAATCTGCCCTTGACCAAGCTTTGACTATAAAGGATATTGGCCCAACTCAGTTTTTTCTTGGCATGGATATTTCTCGTTCCAAGCAGGGTTTGTTTCTTAACCAACACAAGTACATTGTTGATATCTGGACTGATGTTAATCTAACAGATTGTAAACCCACTTCCTTTCCTATGCAACACAATCTTAAGCTCACCCCCGATGATACTCCGTTATTTGATAATCCAAAATCTTATCAACGCCTTGTTGGCCGCCTGCTAGACCTTACACTTACACGTCCGGAGATTGCCTTTCCAGTCCAATAGCTTAGTCAGTTCCATGCCTCTACCTGTGTCCCTCATGGTAGGCTGCTATATTTCTACTACGTTATCTCAAAGGCACTCTACGTATAATTTTACTCTATCCTTCATCTTCCGCTCTAATACTATGTGCTTATAGTAACGCTGATTGGGGTGCTTGTGTGTTCACCTGCAAGTCCATTAATTACTGGATACTGTGCATTTTTGGGCTCTTCTCTTGTCTCTTGGAAGAGTAAGAAGCCAAAGACGGTATCAAAATCTTATGTAGAAAGCGAATACAAGGCCATGTTTGCCACTGCTTATGAGCTTGTATGGCTTGAGGGCCTCCTTTTTTATTATCATCTCATAGTCCAATTACTCATTTCCATACAATGTGACAACAAGGCAGCTCAACACCTCGTTGCTAACCTTGTCTTCCATGAAAGGACCAACCATCTACGTTTGTATTGCCATTACGTTCGTGATGAATTTCAACGAAGTTTAATAAGCACATCTCATGTTCGATCTTCGTTACAACTACTAGTAGATATTTTCACCAAGCCGCTTGGAGAGTTGGAGAGCAACAACATTCATTTCTCTCTTGCAAGCTTGACCTCGTCACTCCTCTTCCAGTACGAGAGGGGGTATATGGAGGTTATATGTAAATATAAGAGAATAAAGAGCTCCATATTATAATATAGGGCAAACTGTTAAGAGGGTTGTTATAAACTTGTTTAGAGTATAAATAGCCTATGTATATATTCATAAAGCAATAACACAGAATATACACAGTTTATAACATTCTCTCTTTAAAAAGACAATGATGTCTCCGTTGCAAGAATTTGTTAAAGGCAAAATCTAAATTGAGTAAGTTATCGACATCTTATATAGTTATAAGAACTTGTCTTCTCATTTATTTGGGTTGTCCTTAATTTGTATGAGATGCTTTGTGTTGAAAGACCTTAGAATTATAAACATAATTAATGGAGACATCTATTAAGCAAAAGATCGATAGATTGGACAAGTTTGTATCGATCTAATACTTGCATATATTATATTGTTCTTTCAAAAACCAGGCTGGCAACAATTTCATTTAGAGGAGACCTGCGCGAGTTGCATATATACACTGGCATGACAATACTAATTAGTGAAATCAGAAACCTTAATTACCTTCAACCTAAGAGACAAATATCCATTGGTCAATGAGTCCACTGTGATACACATCTCAGAGTGCTCCATCAAATCCAAATATGAGGTAGAAGCTGCAAAGAAGCCGGTTTACTTATCACCTATGGAACTTGTTTCTTTGACAACCGATGATCAATGGCCTTGAATCACTTCTACACACTAGCAGGCCAGTTTGAGACGCAGGTAGAGGAAGATGATGAACAAACTAACTTGGTCTTCGTAAATTTTAACAAGGGTCCAGGAATTAGGTTCATCCACGCTACGGTAGACCTGACCGTATCTGATAACCTCTTAGCACAGTACGTGCCTGACGTGGTGCAGTCGTCATTCTTTGACCACCATGGCACGGTCAACCATGACGGACATACAAAGCCACTCCTATCTGTTCAGGTAACGGAGTTAGTCGACGGTGTTTTCATTGGTTGCTCTATGAATCATGTCATTGCAGATGTATACTTCTTTTGGCATTTCTTCAACATGTGGTCTGAGATTTTCATTTCAAATGGAGAAATTAATTGAAATTAAAGCCCTCAATTGAAATGGAAATTTAAAAATCAATTGAGTACGATCTTAGGAGATCAATTGTACAAAAGGTTTGAGATTCGATTGAAGAGGATATAAGGAGGAGCATTTGGAATGAGTTGCAAAAATTTTTTGGAGGAGAAGATTCGAAAATAAGTTATTGCTTTCTAACAAGAATGACGAGCAATGCAACTTCAAAGGTTGGTGAAGACTATGCAAACAACTCAGTATATGCTCCTGCCTACTTAAAATGATACATCGTTAGCGGTGTTGTAGAACTCAACCTCACTTCCAACCGTCCCCTGTTACCAAATTCAATAAGTTTTTTTAATATTTAATTAAGTCAACTCACAAGTTATTTTTAGGTAGATTTTTAGTACTTTGAAATATAGTTAATTTCGTTTTAGTGTGTTTGGACTACTCATGATTTTCTTAAGTATTATTATTTAATTTTATACATTAACCGCGTAAAATTTGGTGGTGTAATGTTTGATTGTTTGGATTAGTATTTGAAATTTAAGAGTATGGTCATAAATATTTTTCAGTATTATTACAAGCAAGCATTCGAGTTTATCCTATTATGTTGTTATAAGTTGTTTGTTTACATTTAATACACAGTTATATGATATTTGTGGGTCCCAAATTACATTAATTTGAATTTTAGTTTAATATTAATTTTTTTACTTTGAATTAAGCAATGCCTAAATAGGTTGCTTTTATGGTATTTTAGTGTATGTCATTAGGTGCTATGTTGGAAATTGTGACCGTTTATGTCATTAGGTGCTATGTTGCAAATCTCACACCTTTATTAATTGGTTGGTAATAAGACATTGTTTCCATCACTATAAGAAAATGAAAAGTCTCATACACTTTTTTTTGAAAATAAGAACACTTTATGGTATCGTAAGTTATGTTAAAATATTTCACGTACACCACATAGTTGGTAATAGAGACAATATTACCAATACTATAAGCATTAGGTGATACTCGCGACGTCATTATTTGTTGGTTGTAGTGTCTTGTGGTTAAAAATTTGTCACTTGATTTATTAATACACACGATGCAAACTATGCTGAAATAACTCATATATATTCATTGATTGTCAATAGTTGTTACAATAGAGGTGTTACAAATTCATAATTTTCTTGTAGTGCATGACACTTTCAAAGATCTTGAATTAAAGATTTGTTTCCGATTACTCTACTTTGTAATAAGAAGCCAACGTATCATAATCTAGTATGTTATGATAGAACAAAAACATTGTGATATAGATTGTCACTATGTAAGAGAAAATGTGGTCGAACGCTTTCTTAAAACTAAGATATGTGAGATACGAACTGCATGTGGCAAATGTTTTAAACAATTCCCTTGTGATTTGTGAGAATCTAAGCGTTCAAATTACACAATACATTAACATTAAAAACTCCAAATGCATTAAAATGAAAAAGCTGGAGAGATTAACCCAACGAACTCCTCATCAGACTCAAGTCCAGACATAGTCTCCAGACCAAGGCAAATCTCAAGATCAACACTTCCTCCCCCATCTCGACCGGGGTAAGCAGTCACTTTCCCGTCAAACATATTCGAGTATCCACTTAACACTGCAACTGCCTTACCCAATCCAAATTCAGGCCTATACACATCGAATCTCGGCGAATTCCCAATCGAAATGCAGCCATATTCATAACAGCTTCTCATATCAATAACAAAAGGTGATTTAAACCACTCCTCCATTACACTACGTACCTTTTCATCATTGTGATCCTCCACAAGTTTGTTCAACAACAATGATGTCGATCCTAGATTTCGATTCAGCATATCGCCAGCTTTGCATTTTCCGTGCATCGTTTGCACCTTCTGCCCGAAATAGTTCTGAGATAACGGCGGCTCGACTCGTCTTCTATAATCGACGTAGAATTTGCAGCTTGTTTCGGTATCATCTTCGTCGCAGCGTGCTCTAGTGATGGATATCCATACAAACGCAACCAAAGCTTGGAAGGACGATATTTTATTAATGGCTCCGCAATCAGCGTTTGCTTTTGCCTTGAGTTTTGCTATTGACTCAGCTGAAAAATGGAAGAATCTTGACCTAAGTGTATTTGGTGACGTGGCGGATCTAGTTATGAACTCATGTGGCCGGAAAGGGAGTTTGATCATCGGTCCGGCACCGTCAATTAACCACCTCTCGTGAATCGGCGGTTGCGATATTTCATGAATTTCTTCATTTGCCATGAAAATCTCAGACCACATGTTGAAGAAATGCCAAAAGGAGTTCCCGTCTGCGATGACATGATTCATAGAGCAACCAATGAAAACACCGTCAACTAACTCCGTTACCTGAATAGATAGGAGTGTCTTTGTATGTCCGTCATGGTTGACCGTGCCATTATGGTCAAAGAATGACGACTGCACCACGTCAGACACGTACTTTGCTGAGAGAATATCAGATACGGTCATGTCTACCGTAGCGTGGATGAACTTAACTCCTGGACCCTTTTTACAATTTACAAAGACCAAGCTTGTTTGTTCATCATCTTCGTCTACTTGCGTCTCGAACTGCCCTGCTAGTAGATAGAAGTGAACCAACGCCATGGAAAGAGAGCTTTTGAGAGTGATTAGAAGATTCTCGATCGGATCTTTTGTGGGTCTGGTGAATAAGAGTCCATTTTGGATGTACCCGGTTGTCAAAGAAACGAGTTCCATAGGTGATAAGTAAACCGGGTTCTTTGCAGCTTCGACATCATATTTAGGTTTGATGAAGCAGTCTGAGATGTGTATCACAGTGGACTCATTGGCCATTTTAGGTTGAAGGTAATTAAGGATTCTAATTCACTAATTAGTATATATATATATATATATATATATATATATATATATATGCAACTCGATAACCTCTAGATGAATTTGGAGCCAGCCTGGTTTTTGTAATAACAATATAATATATGCAATTATTAGGTACAAAGGTGTTCAGTCTTTTTAATGAAAAAAAAAGAGACAGGAATCTGACTCTTGACAGCCAAAAAAAAGGAACCTTCGACCTACCGAGAAGGTATTGATTTAAAATGCCATGGAATTTTAATACCAAACTATTTTGAGCTGGAATTCATTATCTGATGATATTAAAAATTTTAAAGCGATTGTGAGGATGGGAAATATAATTAAATAATAGAAAGCGACGAAGATTTATTTATTAAGATGTTTCCTCTAATTATTTTAATTAATTTGGAACTTTTGATGTTCAAAAGCTTACTATTTAAAGACTTAGAACTAAAGGGGTAAAAATGTAAAATTGGCATATGAGATATTTTGGGTTAATTTATTTCGGTTTTGGGTTATTTCATAGGCATCGATGTTGATGTGGTTTGGGTTGAGGATTTTTTTTTTAATTTCTGAAATGTTGTTATCGGTTCTTTGAAGTCAGTTGAGTTTTTTGAATTCATATTATTTAAATATAATCGGTTCAGTCAATTTTTAGTTCGGGTGAAATTGATTTTGTTTGGTCGGTCTTAATAAACTTAGTTTTGTCAGTTTTTGTTATCATGAGGTTTTTTTTAATCCTTGAGAAATTTATTTATAATTTTTTTTTTTCTTTTCAATATTTATGTTTAGTAATTTTAGAAACGAGAGAGTAATAGTTGTTTAGAACCTACAATATTTACTCATCTTGGGCATGCTCAATGTAAGGGCCACATCAATCTTGTAATGTAGAAAACATGTGGAAAACGGATCACTGTTCTCCTTTGACATCCATGCCTAATTTGAAGAACTGTTAATTTTTTTGATCCTTCCGTCCGGATCACCTATTTCATCTATATACTACACTTCCTATTGCATTTACCTTATTGGTCCAGTTGACAAATTTACTAACTAAATAAATATAATTAAAACTAAATTAAATTGTGACATGGCTCCTACTATCTGCTTCCTTTATTTTCTCCCGCTAGCCAAAACAGAAGAAAAGCTAAGTTCTTCTTCTTCTTCTTTTCTCTTATAACAGCAGCTGCATCTTCTTCGCCGGAAAAGAGATTATTTGAGTTCATTTCGTTCGCCGAATCCGACGCCATCTTCGCCGCCTCACCGGATCTCAACATTAAACACCTCAACTTCTTCGCCGGAAAAGAGATGATTTGAGTCCCTTTGTTTGCCGAATCCTTTGCCGTCACCGCCACCTCGCCGGATTCAACGCCCTCGCCTCGCCTCGCCTCGCCGGATACTACGCTTGTCCACTATCTGAACATCAAAGACATCAAACGCCCCACATTTCAAGTCTTAATTTTTTGGCATTACAAGTTGAATCGATGAATTAGGGTTAAATTGAATTTTAAATTTTGTCCATTATCATATTGCTTTCATTATATTGTTGCTACAACCGCCAACTTTCTAACGAGTCCGAGATCGGAATAAGTTCTTTCAATGTTGTTAGATTAGTGTTGAAATTTGGTATTTGAGAAATTTTTAAGTCCTTAAAATCATTCAAAGCCTACTTTCTATTTCCTTGTAGGAAATTGTACAGAAGAAATAATGTTTGTTTGACCCTTCCTTTCTTCAGTGAGATTAGTGGGCGCACACACAACTAAATTTCAAGAAAGAAAACAATAGTAATTGTGTTTGAAGGGAAAAAAAACATTAGTAATTGGACTGAACTTTCTTTGTGTGTCTAGTTTCATCTTATATTGGTTTTAGATCTATTGAGTAGTTTGATTTGGTGGGTTTAGGAGGGATTGTTAGAGATATGTATTTATAGACTTTGTTTGGGCTATCTGTTTTGAATAGTCATTAAGTTGCTGGTATGATCAGAAAAACAAAGTACTTTGGTCATAACATGTGCAAATTTCACTTTGCTTGAATGTCTGCTAATAAATTGAACGGTGGAGTTCACCTTCACTTCTTGTTTCTATAAATCTATACTGAATGACCATACACTTGGTACATACAAAAAGTTATAGCGAAACTAATACGTATTATTGAGAAAAATAGATTTTTAAACAATTAAATTTGGAGTATTATTGAAATTAAAATGGTAAAACAACATGAAAGGCAGTCAAATAAAAAATGATGAATTTTATTGTGCAGATGGACGTCATGATTTGAGTGACTTCATGAATCACTTTCTCAAAGGCTTCTAACGACCTAAAATATCAAATAAAATATACAATTAGAGAATAGAAAAGACTAAATAGTTGATAAAAAAAGAATATCAAATTACATTAGGATGATAACTATCCATATAGTTCTACTAACCTGTAACAATCTAATTAACGCATTTTGTATGGTTGTGGGTGATTATCCAAAATATCATGAACCTGTAATGTCAACAAAGCATCAATAACAAACCCACACACACAAAATTAAAGATTATTTTAATAAATAATTATGTAATTTTATTATATATATGATTACCTGAGGCAAGCCAATAGTTGCCAATAATGCCATATGACTAAGTTGAGAATATTGATTCGATTGACTTGATGTTAAACCAACATACTTGCCCTTGGGATCGCACTCCAAAGGGGTAGAAGTGTACCTTTTTGGATCAAATGGATGAAAACATCCTGAAGTAGATTGTTGTACAATATTTCCATCCAAATGAATAGCTAGGTCCTCCTGCATTTAACCATATAGGTAAATAAAGCACATATATATAATAAAAATACAATTTAACTTATACCTGCGGCTCAATGACTATGTTGTTCTTTGTTTTTCTACGTTTTCTTGTCGCTATTTCAAGAGCACTTTTGAGTCTTTTACTTGATTCACTTCTAGATTTCGGATTTGACTTCATGCTTTTTATTGTTGTAGTCACACCACTGAGGTTCATAGGCATATCCTGACTTGAAACATCTCTTTCTGTGTGATGATTTTTCAAGGATTGTGTAGGCCTTTCTATGGAGTTTGAATCAATCTCTTTAAACAAGCTAACGAGACCCTCTTTCACAATGGTGTACTTATCTTCACATTCCGCAGCTCTTGTGACCAAGCGAGTCGATAGACGACACAAGTCTCTATAGCGCCATCCCATTACTTTTTTTGGATCTAGATCAAGATTTCTACGATCACTAGTAGCTAAAATGCTACCCTTTTTGGCATCGTTCGTCCATCTTTTCAAAATATACTTTCTAGGGACTTTTGTAACACCTTTGAAGAAGAAAACCTTCAGTATATGACTGCATAGTAGTCCAGCAAACTCAAACTTCTTACAGCTGCAATATACAATTTCTTCTCTTTCATCATAAGAGACAACATAACTGGGTTGCTTCTTTTGAGGCGTAATCATATACTGCACAAGTGTTCCTGTCTCGCTATAAACTTCAAGATGATACTCATAGGTTTTATACACCTCTTTCTCAAACAACTTAAAGACCTCAGGTGTATAGGTGCCCACAACATGCTTCAAAAGTTCTATAGGAAAAGACAAAACTATCTTACTTTGGCTAGCCTTAAAATCTGCAACCATCTCATCATAACGACGATCATTAAGCGACCGTTGAAAGTGCTCAAAAAATTCTCTGATTTTATGCTTATGCGATACATAATGCTTAAGGATTCTATTCATGCTTTCACTTCGTTGTGTAGTTGTCATGTCTGCACAAAATGTATCTCGACCATAAACCAATGTCCAATTTTCTTTGATATTGAACATTCTCTGCAACCAATTGTTGGTTTGAAGGTCATACTTATCAAGCATTTCACTCCAAGCATCTAGAAATTCCGCCTCATGTTCATAGTCATAAATACAATTGCTGAAATCCCTTGAAAAATCCTTGTACCTTGCGAACACATTTGTCAAATGAATTGCTGCATTTTGGAAGATATGCCAAATACAAAGTCGATGATAAGTATCAGGCCACTGAAGAGAAAGTGCTTTTGACATAGCAGCATCTTGATCTGTCAATATTGTCTTTGGTAGTTTTCCACTCATAAGCCTTTGAAAATGTGTCAAACAACCACTCAAACGAATCTGATGTCTCATCGTACAATAATGCTGCACCAAATGTAGTTGTCTGTTTATGATGGTTCACTCCAACAAATAAAGCAATCGGTCTAGCATCATTAAGCTTTCGATATGTAGTATCAAAGCAAACAACATCACCAAAGTCATCATAGTCAGCCATCATTTTAGCATCCGCCCAAAAAATATTAGTGATTAGGTTATCTTCATCCACTTGAATAGCATAAAAGAAAGTAGGATCTTCAACTTTCATACCCTGCAAGTATTCTAGAACACCACTTGTATCATCTTGCTTCATTTGTGAGCTACGTTTAGTGCGCAAATAATTCTTTAAATCCACATGAGCAAATCCGACATTTTCACGATCTCCTGCCTCTCTAGCCATGAATTCATAAGTACTTTTTGGAGCAATACCTGACATGTTAGCGATGTCAACTTGTGATGCTTGAGAGATCGACACCTTTCGATGTGATCTAAATAGGTGAGCCTTACTTGGACTTGCCAAATTGTGTCCATGATTAGCAATGAAGTTAACAACACGAAATCTTCCAGTTTGACGACAATTAATCATTAACATGGCTAAGCAATCAAACCTTGTCTCTGGCCGGTGCGATTTGTAATAAGCATATCGTTTGTCAGGTGCCCGTTTACCTTCACACGAGCATACAAACTTTCTGTCCAATATTATCTTTGTACGCTTGTCTCTATGAAGCGGACCTCTTCGAATAGAAAAACCAACCGCTAAAGCATAATTATTGTAGAACTCGTAAGCTGCCTCTTCAGTTTCAAACTCCATACCAACTTTTGGAATAATGTGATCAGATATCTTAGAATGTAACTGTACCATCAAATCTTCGTCTGTGCAAGATTTTTCAAAATCTTCACCATTCTCAAATTCTAGACGCCGACACAGTTGTGTTTCTTGTAAGTCCATAACCTTTTTTGGATAATAAAACAAAAAGAAGATCAAAGTCAACCATATTATAAAGCTAATATAACTACTACATACTTTTATATAATTTCGAACAGTGTGCTTAACTAGACATCTTCTGAGTATTTGGGCCTGAATTCATGGTTGAACATGAAAGCTAATATCTACCGTTATATTGCATTCATTAATACTTCGCATAATCTAACATAAATATATATCATACATGTTTTTTAAATTAAACTTTATGTGACTATATTGCTTGCTCTCTGACATCTATGTCATTTTCTCATACAAATCGATTCTTCCTAATAGTATTAGACCTCTCTGTTTCCTCATCTTATTGTCTTTATAAATGCTCTGTAAATGTGTAAAAGTAGCAAAATCTCAATACCAAAAATATCTTCTTCCCTAAAACTTGCAAACTCCCAAATATCTTTTCTTTTTAAAACTAATCTAACATTATTGAAATAACTTATTCCGACCTCGGACTCGCTAGAAAGTTGGCGGACGTAACTACAATACAATGTAAGCAATATGATAGCATCGATTCAACCTGTAATGTAAAAAAAATTAAGACTTGAAACCTGGGACGCTTAATTTTGAGACAGTGGACAAAGGCGTAGTATCCGGTTAGGCGAGGGCGTTGTATCCGGTGAGGCGGCGAAGATGGCGTCGGATTCAGTGAACGAAATGGACTCGAATAATCTCTTCTCCGAAGAAGTTGCGGCGGCGGTTATAAGAGAAAAGAAGAAGAAGAACTTGGCTTTTCTTCTGTTTTGGCTAGCGGGAGAAAATAAGGGAAGCAGATATTAGGAGCCATGTCACAATTTAATTTAGTTTTAATTATATTTATTTAGTTAGTAAATTTGCCACTTTGACCAATAAGGTAAATGTAATAGGAAGTGTAGTATATAGATGAAATAGGTGATCTGAACTGCTTCGAGTATGGACGAAATGTGAAAATTGTTGGCTTACATTGAATAGGAAAGGATTAGTAGTTACCATATGCAAATAAACTAAACAGGGTTGCATGCCTCCCTTCTTCAACACACTCAGGAATTTTATGGCATGACACATCATAGAAAACACCATACATGAAGATATTCTTATATTGAGCTATTGCTCATGCTTGATAGCTCCATTTTGACAAGCCACACACCACACCAACTCTCCTCCAATGCCATAATAAAGCAAACAGAAGCTCGCATATCATCGAGTAAAATTCATCGTAAATCTTGATGATTTCCAGTGTCAGAATGTAAGAACTTTGTTCTTACAAATTGGATTAATTTGGCTTGCTTTATTTCATGTATAAGAATGAATAAATATATATATATATATATATATATATATATATATATATATATATATATATATTTATTTATTTATTTATTTATTTATATATATTAAGGAAATAACGTTAATACTATCCGAGAAAATTAAGTATAACGGTAACACTATACGAGAAAACTAAATATTAAACAATTTTACATTTTGGCTTGCTTTAATTTGGCTTGCTCTATTTCTTAATCTACAAGGAATCTAACAACATAACGGTAAAACCATTAGCTAGCAATCTTAAGTATCAAATAAAACTACTACAATAAAAACACACATCAGTGTGAAAATTAAACAATTCAGTATACTTGCACATAAAACCTCGTTATAATCTTTTTATTAGGTTATTCATACTAGATTCAACTTATTGTGTGATACGAGGGTTTCCCAACCCTCACCTTTGTCCCCTTATACCAACAGGAGTGATACTAATGCATCTGGATGTATACCTGAGTGGAATAGTCACGGAGAACCTTCTAGTTTCATGACAGAGTTGGACAATGATGTCACGACCCGTTATAAATACACTTGGTCTAATAATAGTAACATCGTCTCACTCAAGTTATAATTATGAACCACCAAACACACAACACTAAAGTAACACACACCAATACAAGGAGAACTAGCTAGCTAGCTAAGTACGTACCCGTTCTTTGTACGGGATGACATAAAACCTATTATAAAAATATTCACATATAAATAATAATATATCACATATATCATATACAAGGAGAACTAGCTAAGTAAGTACCCGTGCTTTGTACGGGATGACACAAAACCTATTATAAGAATATTTATAAATAATCAATAATATATCATATATATCTCTTTTAAAAATAAAAACAAACTTTTTACTTATTTATATATATATATATATATATATATATATATATATATATATATATATATATATATATATATATATATATATATATATATATGACATATAGCCTATTAGAATATTTGACTAACCTATTTTCTTATATTTTAAGCAAAAAAAATTTATCAAATTAATTAAAAATTATTGTTAAAATTTAGAAAATTTCTAAACGAAAATAGTATAGGATTTCCCTATTATAAAAATTATCCTAAATAATATATATATGAATAATAATATCATATCTTTATTGGTTATGATAAATTTGTTTAGATATGTAATAATTGGCTATGTCAATTTACTATAAAAACATGTTTAAAGGAAATAAAATAAATTGATTATTAAAAATAAATAAATAAGTAGATAAAAGAGTTACTTAATAAATATCAAATTATTTTGAGAAGAATGAGTTAATAAAGTCTTTTTTGTATTTTTGATACCAACTAGACCCTTAGTAATTTCACATTTATTTTTAACTTTAAAATCAAGGGTATAAAGGGAATTTTAGAGAGAAGTTAAAATAAAACTCTATAAATAGGATTTATCTAGGTTCGGGTTCCGGTTCCGGTTCGGTTCAGGGTCGGCTCGGGTTCAAGTTCCGGATCGGGTTCAGTATCAGTTCGATTCTGGTTTGGGGTTGCGGTTCGGGTTCGGTTCAAGGTCAGCTTGAGTTCCGGTTTGGTTCAGGGTTGGCTCGGGTTTCGGTTTGGTTCAGGGTCGGCTCGGGTTCAGGTTCGGTTCAGGGTCGGCTCGGGTTCTGGTTTGGTTCGTGTTTGAATTTGGTTAGGCTTAGGGTTTTCATTTGGGTTGGGTTTACCTTGTAATTACCAATTTATCTTTCTATTTTATCTTTATAAATAATAAAAAGAGTCTAGGTTGTCACTCAAAAAGAGAATGATGGTTTTCTTTACAAAAAATATTCACTCTCCCATTTCACCTTTTGTTTTACCTATATTAACGTAGTGATGATATCTGAAAAAATTATTCTAGGTGGCTTAACGTGGTAATAATATGTGAAAAAATTTACGATGTTTTAGTATTATATATAGCAGATTTTTTGTAATACGTAAACGTAGTTTGAAATTATTGTTCGTAGGAGAAGGATATATAGATTTTAAAAAAATAACATACGACGCCGACTGCAGCCGAGAGAAAGCCGATAATGCATGTATGTATTCATAAATTTATAAAAAAGCGGCTGGATTAACAAGCGTAAAGAAACAAACGACAGTACACAACTTAAACTCCAAACGCTTTAAATTGAAGAAGGTGAAGAGATTAACCCAATGAACTCCTCATCAGACTCAAGTCCAGACATGGTCTCCAGCCCAAGACAAATCTCGAGATCAACGGTTCCGCCGCCATCTCGACCAGGGTAAACAGTCACTTTCCCGTCAAACTTATTTGAATATCCACTTAACACTGCGATTGCCTTCCCCATTCCAAACTGAGGCCCATACATGTCAAATCTCGGGGAGTTTCCAATCGAAATGCAACGATCATCATAACAACTCATATCAACAACAAAAGGAGATTTCAACCACTCTTCCATTACACTACGCACCTTTTCATCACTGTAATCCACCACAAGTTTGTTCAGCAACAATGCCGTCGATCCTAGATTCCGATCGAGCATATCCCCGGATTTGCAACTTCCGTTCATTCTTTGCAATTTCTGTCCAAAGTAGTTGTTAGATAATGGCGGCTCCACTCGATTTCTATAATCGATGTAGAATTTGCAGCTTGTTTCGGTATCATCTTCATGTTGGCGAGCTCTAGTGATGCACCTCCATACAAACGCAATCATAGCCTGGAAGGACGATGTTTTATTGATTGTTCCGCAATCTGCATTTGCCTTTTTCTTGAGTTTTGCTATTGATTCAGCTGATAAACGGAAGAATCTTGACCTAAGTGTGTTTAATTTGGTTTCCGGTCTGATTATAAACTCATGTGGCTTGAAAGGGAGCTTGATCATCGGTTCAACTCCGTCAATTAACCACCTCTCGTGAATCGGCGGTTGCGATATTTCATGAATTTCTCCATTTGCAATGAAAATCTCAGACCACATGTTGAAGAAATGCCAAAAGGATTTCCCATCTGCGATGACATGATTCAGAGAGAGACCAATGAAAACACCGTCAACTAACTCCGTTACCTGTACAGATAGCAGTGGCTTTGTATGTCCGTCATGGTTGACCGTGCCATAATGGTCAAAGAATGACGACTGCACCACGTCAGGGACGTACTGTGCTGAGAGAATATCAGATACGGTCATGTCTACCGTAGCGTGGATGAACCTAACTCCTGGACCCTTGTTACAATTTATAAAGACCAAGCTTGTTTGTTCATCATCTTCGTCTACTTGCGTCTCGAACTGGCCTGCTAGTGTGTAGAAGTGAACCAACGCCATTGAAAGAGAGCTTTTGAGAGTGAGTAGAAGATTCTCGATCGGATGATTTGTGGGTCTGGGGAATAAGAGACCGTTTTGGATGTAACCGGTTGTCAAAGAAACAAGCTCCATAGGTGATAAGTAAACCGGGTTCTTTGCAGCTTCGACCTCATATTTGGGTTTGATGAAGCACTCTGAGATTTGTCTCACAGTCGACTTGTTGGCCATTGGATTTTGTCTCTTAGGTTGAAGGTTAGGGTTTGTAAGAACCATGTAATATCTATATGCAATTACTAGCTATAAACGTGTTGAGTTTTATTTTTTATTAAAAAACCCGACAGGAATCTGATTCTTGACAGCAAAAACCGGAACCTTCGACCATACCGAGATCTATTTATTAATTGAAAATGCCATGGAATTTTGATATCAAACTATTTTGAGCTGGAATTCATGTAAGGCCTGATTTATTAGTGATGATATGAAGATTTTGAAATGACTGAGGATCGGAGATACTATTAAATAATAGAACGTGATGAAGATCTATTTATTAAGATGTTTCCTCTCGACATTTGAATTTGGAACTTTTAATGTTCAAAAGCTTTTTTCTAAGACCTGCTACAAACTAGAGGTGTGAAATCTGCGGATTCGGATACTTTAGCGTTATATATTTAGGTATTTCTGGTTATTTTAGGTTGCATTGATATCAGGTTGAGGATTTGTTATTTTTTTAAATGTGGTTGTCGGGTTATTTCAGTTAGTTTAGTTCGGTGGCTCGGGTGTTTTTGGTTATATTATTCGGATATAATCGGAGTCAGTTATTTTCGAGTTCCGGGTTCAATTATATTGGTTTCCGGTCAAATTGGTTTGTTGAATCCATCTCAACAAAATTACTTTTTTAAAAAAATATATTTTTTTGGCGTAGATGATGTTATTCGATCTTCAACAGAATATTTATCTATATGTTTTTTCCACTGTGAAATATATTTTAAGTATTTTAACCCAAAATTGAAAAACAATACAAGTTAGACTCATTTCGGATCGGATCATTTAGGCTACTAACATCATTTCTGTTTCATTTCATTGGATTCGTGAGTAGTTTCGGGTTAGATTACTTCAAACTCTAAGATCTTTTTGTATCCAACCTATCTAGAATGTTGTAAATTAATGTGATTTTTGTCGGTAAGTCTTAAATATTCACAATTTCTTTTTTATTGTCGGGTATCGGTAGGATTTGGAGCAGGCAATTTTCTTTTTTGACAACTCTACTAAAAGCCATTAAAATATATCAATGTTACTAATATTGATATCAAAAAGGTATTAAATTATTGGAGGATCTCAAATGAAGATGCTCCGATAAAATTAGTTTATTTATACAAGATCTTTGATTACATGGTGAGAGAACATGAAAAAAAATGTTGAGTTGTGACTTTTAAGATTGTTCATAAACATCAACTAATAACCTTACTAAAAATGATTTCTTAAATAATAAATGTGGATTTTTATGAACCATCAAATAATGAATCAAGATTATGAAATTTTGTATGCAAATATCTGTCTAATCTACCATCGAGTATTTGTAATGTTAGTTTTTTGTCCATTATATTTATGTTTTAGTTTACTGTTTACAATATACAAAAGAATAGCACAATAGGTAGACAATTGTATTTTTTTTATCGAATTATTATAAGTTTATACTGTGATAGTTTTCCTTTGTAAAATGTGAAAATTGAGTTGAAAACTCAACATTACAATCAAAAGTATTATCTTTCATTTAAAAACTTTAGTTGTGAACAAATGGCACCAAATTGCACAACAAACTTAATTTATTGCATATAAAACTGAAAATATCAAAAAATAATTTCTTATAAAGTATTATTTTTAAAAGTAAAATTCATGCACATAACAAGTTATACCACTAAGTTAGCATAAAAAAATTGCAAATTATGCATCACTCCATTGGATACTAAATTCAATTCTTGGTAAACTCGGAAAAGAAAGGTTAAATTATACAAAACCACCTTATGTAACTCATTTTCATAATTACCACCTTATTTAAACCGTTAAAAGTTCTTTGTAAATAGACCTGATCATATCCGGGTAGTCTGTCCAGCCCGGAAAAAAAAGAACGGGTATGAACATAGAGGGAAGCGGACCGGGCCGAAAAGCCCGGCTTGTCAGGCCGTATAAAAAATAAAAAATATATTATATTGTTTATATTTAAAATATTAAGTATAATTATAGAATAAATAGCATAATTATCATAAATTTAATGTATATTACATATAATATCTTAAATATATTTTATTTTTAAATAAAATTTATATTTAACATAGCTATTTAAATTATTTTTTTTAAAAAAAAAAAAAAACGGGTACCCGGAGGCCCGCCCGGCAGCCTGGCCGGGCCGGATACGGCAGGTATGTTAGGCCCGGATACGGCAGGTATTTTAGGCCCGGCCCGGGTCCGGCTAAATGGGCCAAAATTTCAAAAAAACCCGGGACGAGTCCGGATATAAACAAGTCTATTTGTAACTATGGAACCATACAATAAAAGCTATTTAAAGCAAAAAAAAAAAAAAGTAAAATACACAAAACCATCACTTATTTATCTTTTTTCAGCTAACCACCTTTTTTTTAACCTTAACCACCTTTTATTTTGTATATTTTTAACTACCTCTAATAACCATTCCGTTAAAAAGACATCACCTTGTTTAATTTCTGTTATCTTTCCGTGATTGGAAAAACCTAAAGATGTTAAGGGGTTGTTTGATATTGATACCCTGATTTAGGTATCAGGTATGGTATCAATTTGATATCTAATATCCTGTGTGGTATATATCAGATTGAGCAAGACAAAACAAAAATCAATGGAGATCGATAGGGCTATCTCCACTTCTTTGAAGGAGAGCAAGACTGTTTACATAAGCGCAATTTACCTAGAATTCCTCATCCCACTTTCAGCCCGACCTATCGATATGCTTCTAGATATCAAATTTGCTCTTTTTTACAAACCCTAAATCTGAGCAGGGCAACAATAGTGGCGACTCCTTACTCTGGTCGACGGCAGTAGCAGCAGGCGGTCGATGGTGGCTATCCAGTTGGTGGCGGCAATAGGTAGGAGAAGGGGCCGATCCTCTCTCCCGAGCAATTGCGTGAGGAAGAAAAGAAAGGAATAGGGAAATGTCGATGTAACACCCTGAATTCTGAGAACTCGGAATGTCACTCGCTAGGACCTCATAGTGGGTTCAAGCCTTGGTTTGACAACAATATTACTGGATTTTACAACAAGGCCCAAATAACAAGATAAATGAAATCCTTAAAGTGTGATTTTTTCAATAAAAGATACGTGTTTGACAATCATGCATAATGAAAAAAAACCATGAAATATAAATAATATCTCTACTGAAAATAAAAGCACACTCAATTGAAGAATGAAATTTCTAATTAATTTGATTGACGTCATATGTCAATTGAAGAATGCCCCAAATTTATTTATGTTTAAAGGTATTGAATTACTATATTTTTTATAATTCATAATTTATTTTTCTCAATTCATAAAGTCTAATATCGTATATATTTAGAATTATTTTTTTATATAGAAAATAAGTAATATAAATAATGAATTAACTTTTAGATAATATTTATTATATAAATTATTAATCAAACACATAAAACTAATGCACTAAAGTCATTATACATCTAAATTAATATTAATTATGTTTAATAAATGAGGGTTTAAAAACCTTTTTTTTATACTATAAGATAAGTTATTAGGGTACATCATATCCTCGAGATTCTCCATCCTAGGGCATCTTTACGGATGAGATCGTCAACCAGGAACGTGGACGAGCGGGAAGGCAGCAGGCAATCGTGTCCTAGCGTTGCAAGCTGGTCCGCCACACCATTCACTTCCCTAAACACATGACGTATCCTAACCTGACAAAAACCAGCTAGAATATTAGAAATATCTGACAAAATAAGATCCAACTCCTAAGGAGGTTTCCAAATTTGTTTAACCGAATTAATGACAGATAGGCAATCTCCTTCGATTTCAATATTTTTAATCCCCAAATCAAAGGCCATAACCAAACCTTCTCTTAGCGCACATGCTTCGGCATGTTGGGCCGATATGTTACCACATCTCCCATACTCAAGAAAAATTGTCATAGCATTATGATTTCGACGGATGAACCCATAAGCAGAGTTCCCTGATTCTTTTTTGGAGCCATCAAATTTTAGTTTGATGAAGTCTTTATCTGGTTTATCCCAGTGAATCTTTTTTGTTTTCCTTACATTCTTATTAGTTTTATTCTTATGATGGGTCAATTTTTTCCTCTATAGTTGATTCCAATCATTAGTTTGGTTTCGTACTATTGAATCAATGTTCAGGAGGTTTTTGTTACTATTTTTTTTTTGATTTCTAGCGTACCAAAGATTCCACCATACAAGAATAAGATAGATGAGGTATGTTCCAAATAAATTTTCCTTCAACCACAAGATCTTGTCAGCAATCTTGTTTTTAACTGAGTTGACATTGATGACAGCTATCAAAGTCGTTACACTCAAGATGCTATCCAAAGTAAAATGGCATTTGAAGAATAAATGATCAGCAGATTCATAGGGATGGTTGCAAAGGCAACAGTTCATTAGAACTAGGACCTTTTGTTTTTCTAAATTTTCTTTTGTTGGAAGCCCATTGATGGATAGTTTCCAAAGGAAGTTCTTCACCTTAGGCATACTATCAATATTCCAAATCCATTCATTCAAAAAGGGTTGAAGTCCTTTTCGAAAATAAATAGAGTAGATTGCAGATTTAGTTGAGTAATCACCAGTATTTGCCGAGACCCAGTAAACACGATCCTGGATAAAGGATTTTGGGAGTTGTAGGATTTAATTGTTGTGATGATAGAGGGTGGAAGGATATGGCCAATTTTCAACTCAATCTTATTTATGTCCCATTTATTTTCTTTAATAAAATGATTAACAGTAATTTCTTTATTAATAGATTCAGTATTATTACAAAAGTTAATCAGAGGTTCATCTTTAATCTAGCAATCTTTCCAAAAAATTAACTGTATTACCATCTCCGATGTTCCATCTAAATCCTGATTCAAATTCAGTTCTTAATTTCATCAGTTTTTTTCACTGTCATGACAAATTTTCTTTAGGAGTATATTTTCATAGTACAATTCCTTTAAGGTATTTTTTATTAATGATTCTCACCCAAATATTATCAGGTTCATTCATAATTTTTCATAATAACTTCATCTAAAGTACTTTATTTATGTCCTCAGCTTTCCTGATACTAATTTATCTAAAATTTTTAGATCTACAAATTTTATCTCAACTCTCAACTGACAAGAGGATAATATTTAGTGCCTTTGCTGATAAGGTTTAAAAACCTTTATAAGTTGGCCGGTGGTATGAAGACATCAATTTGACCCTACATTTCTCCTCTGTCCTTATATCAAGAAAAACTTATGCCACTTGCGGACTTCAATCGCATTCTGCATTTGTTTATGATTGATTTTATTTTGAGGCTGTAGTTTGATGCCAATAAATCTGGCGAATGGCGATCACTCGTCATCTCCATTGTATAACTATATTCGACTCATCTCTTTCTCCTTCAACAATCAACCATGTCCGATTACATTCCAGATGAGATATGGCCTGAAATCTTCATAAAAGCAACCCCCGAAACCCTAATTAGATGCACCTGCGTCTGTAAATCATGGAGATCTCTCATCTCCTCTCCATCCTTCATCACTTCCCACCTCGCATTCCAGAAGCCCCATTTTCTCGCCAGGGAATCAATCAAATTGGAACAAACCGACCACCAAAACGAACACTACGCTCTATTTCGTCCTCAAACCCTCCCCTCTTTCGATTTCCGCTTCCGAACTGAACCCCAACCTCACTTCCGCATCATTGGCACCGTTAATGGCGTAATCTGCCTCGCCGACCAGTTCTTAGGGATGACCGAAACAATCGTTCTCTGGAATCCTCTGATTCGCAGATATGTTTATCCTCCAACCCCTAACTATTCCTCCCCCGCCCTCGGACGCATTTCAACGCTTGCGTTCGGATTCGACTCTTCGGAGAACGATCTGAAGATTGTGAGAATCTCTCGATTCATCAAGAGCTGTTTATTTGGTCGCAGGGGTCAATCTCCTCCAAAAGCGGAGGTATTCTCAGTTCGAGAATGGAATTGGAGATCAATTGATTACGGTAATAAAGACTGTTACACATTCGATACTCCCCACTCACAATGCCTGTTAAACGGAGCTGCTCACTGGGCTGCTTTCTTGAGATCAACAAGAAATGTGTTATTATCGTTTCATTTCGAGAGAGAAGTCTTCGAAATCATCGAGCTTCCACAAGAGCTTCAAAGAACTCATGTAAGTGTTTCCAAGCTTGGAAATCTGCTGTCAGTTTTGCACTATAAGCACACGCATGGGGTTGCAGGAGCACATGGATGTGATGTGTGGGCGATGCAAGAGTACGGTGAGGCGAATTCATGGTGTAAGACTGTGAGTATTAGCTGGGAAGGAGGAGGACTGAGGAATGTTATGTGGATCAAGGAAGATGGCGGAGAGATGATAATTTCAACTGAATGTGAGCAAGTGCTGTGCTATGATCTCTGTAATCAGCTAACTAAATCAACTGGGATTCGATGCAAGGGAGATGGATATTTCGCTGATGGTTTCGTGGAAAGCCTGGTTTTATTGGATGTACAGGATCGGGATAGCAAGTGCTGATATTGTATGATCCCAAATTCTAGCTCAGCAGGCAGAATTCCAGGCAAGTATTTTTGTTGTGCCTGTTACAGTTTGATCAAAATTCTGTTTTTTGTAAATTGTAATAGGACTGCTGCATCCATGATTGATACTGCGGATGCTTGTGAAGTTGTTTTCTGTCATGATCGGCTGATTGCTTTCGTTTCTTTAGCGGACAGACGCTATATGGAAAACTAGGGTACAATTAATTGACTCGCGCAGTCACGCCTATAACTGGAAAATTATGAAAGGTAGTATAAAAACAAGACACCTTACTTAGAGCAAAAATTATATTATTTCTACTTAAATAACATGTGTAATATATACCTCACAGATAGAAATTACTATATTACAAGAATATAACTAGAATAATACGGATTATATCGAAGGACGTTATACTAAAAATGAGTAGAGTGGAGTATCAATGTTTTTTTTTATATATAAAATTCAAAAATTAAATAATAAAAGGGCTAAAAATGGAATTTGATACGGAGAATAAATTAAGAAACTCTATGAATTTTAGATCTGGTTACACGACAGTGACAATGCTTTTTTTTATTTATAAAAATTCTAAAATTAATTGATAAAAGGGTTTAAAACGGAATGTGATACGGAGATTAAATTAAGAAACTCTATAAATTGTCATTTACGATTTAGATATGGTTACATGAAAGTATCGAAATCCTAGTTGATTCCAAAACTCTAACAGGCCGTTTGGTATCCATATCTTTATAAAAGATATATAGATACCGTGGTTTGGTATTTTATAGTATCGATATC
Source organism: Fagopyrum tataricum (assembly GCA_002319775.1). Lineage (NCBI taxonomy): Eukaryota > Viridiplantae > Streptophyta > Magnoliopsida > Caryophyllales > Polygonaceae > Fagopyrum > Fagopyrum tataricum. The sequence continues at coordinate 1,980,717 of CM008285.1, read as the reverse complement.
AAAATGATATCCTGATATCAGAATTTGAGGTTTTTGATATACAAATTTTTTGAGAGGTATTGATTCGTTCTTTCTTTCCTCGCTTTTCTATTTTCTTCTTCTTCGCCTGAACTGTCGATCGAAGAGCCGCTGAACCCTCTTCTCCTTCCTTCTTTACGATCTCTCGCTGCTGACCGGAGAAAGAAACCACCGACCGGAGCAGATTCGTCGGATTTTCCAGTTCCGGTGACCTCAGATCATGATTCGTCGGGTTTTTGGATTTCCTGTTTCTCTTTTCTTTTTCTTTTTTTTCTGCCGGTGACCTCGGGTTTTTGGTTTTTCAGTTCCGCTGAACTCTCTTCTCCTTCCTTCCATTTTTTTTGTTGATTCTGATTTTGTTTGGATTGATTGGAATGAGTTGGATGATGAAATTATCTGAAATTTGTACCCAGAAACTCTCAATCGGTTTTAAAAATAAAATTTTGGTTTATATAAATCGAACCAACCTGCTTTTTGATTTCAGTTGTAGTTTTCGGTTTGTGTTTTTTCCCATTCGGTTTTAGGCTGATGCTCAATTTTTCAGATATCTTATATACGTTCAATATACCAAACATATATCAACTTATCAAGTATCAATGTAATACCCATATCTTGATACACATACCTCATACCCATACATGATATCTTAAATTAGTATATGGATATCAAACAACCCCTAAACGTCCATATCGGTCAAGTCTAAGTTAATCACAAATCTCCATTTAAATACTAAGTTAATCACAAATCTTTGGGGATTTTAATTTTACGGGGTGTTACAGATTTGTCGTTTGAGGGCGAACCCCCGAATCTCGTCCAATCTCGAACCTGTGATCCGTGGAAACTCTAGGTTTGACCTTCCTTGTCTTCGAAATCTCACGGTCATAATCTATATCATCTCTATCATCACCGTCTTCGTATACGTCGTCGAAATCGTGTTGGCGATGAGCGTGGTGACAAGGACAACAACGGAGAGCCACAACTTTGGCGGTGGGGTTAAGCCATAAATTCACGACATGATACTACTTTCGAAGCTTCTAGATCTTGTGACTGGTGTAGGCGGCCGCCGGCGGAGAGCCACAACTTTGGTGGGGGAGGGGAGCGTGAATAGTCGTTGGGGAGAAACCTGAATAAGGGTTTCTCTATAAAATAAATCCTGTATTTTATAATTACGTTAATGGTCCAAAGTTTTAAAAATTGTAAAAAGTGCCCCTAATTGGTTAATTATAAAAAAGGGTCTAGAATTACATTTATAGAAATGAGCCAAGCTTTTGAAAGGTCAAAAAATTGTACAAATTTGGTTAATTATAGAATTTGGTCCAAGTTTATAATTTTGGAAAATTACCTATAATTTTATAATTTTATATTAATTGTGTAAATCGATTTAGCTTGTGTAATTGAGAAATGATCAATTTTATTGATTACAGAATTTGACATTGAATAGTGAGTGCATTAACAATGTGTATTTGAAATTGTTTGTTAACATTGAGAATTAATATTATGTATTCATTCGGTTTTAAGTATAACTCTACAAAAAACAAAAATAGAGTTGATATAATGGTGTGATGGTCTATCATCCAGAGTTTGTGGGTTTGGTTGGCCACGGGCTTTACTAAATCGATTGGACCTGAGCTTTATTAAATTGATTGGGTATGGTTTGAGTAAATTTAAATTATAAATTAACCTTTTCAATTAATCATTATAAATAAATAAGAGGGTCTAATTTGTCCCCTAATAAACAAACTAGTGTAATACCCGCACATTGTGCGAGTTTTTGAATAATATTGGATTAAACGTATTTATTTGTTATTATATATATTTTTTGTATTCTAAATTCACATATAAATATATTGATTGTAATGAAAAATTAGACAAACATTATATATATATATATATATATATATATATATATATATATATATATATATATATATATATATATATATATATATATATATATATATATATATATATATATATATGTCGAACAAATGGTTATCTAAATTTTTTTAGAAATAAGAAAAATTTAGAGTTAGCAAATAATTGACATACAAAATATAAATAATTAAAGGAATTATATATGAACTTGATTTTATATTTTTGCAAATGTATATTAGATCGAGTTTTGATTATTTAATATTGAAGAAATTTATTTTTAACTCTAATTAACGTTAAATATTTACTAATATTTTTATTTTTAAGAAAATTAATTAATAGGACGTACTTTTTGTTAACGTAAAATATTTGTAAAATTTTCTATTTTTTAAACTTAATTAATATGAATTTTTTTAACATAAAATATTAACTTTTTAAAAGATATTTTAGACTACGTGAATTCTAACGCTGACACGTAACAATAAAGATATTTCCTTTAATACTTATTAGATTAGATGAGCTTATTTGGTGTTACATTAGGCAAAAAAAACTTACTTAATCCACTCACCTGATAATAAAAATAATATAACAACATATAAGAATGATTAATTTCTTTTTAGCCATTAAAGATAAGAAATAGAAAGCAATCAATATTATGATATATAACACATGAAAAATTATTTATTACATGAAAAATTATTTATTACAAGAAATTCATATAGTGATATATGTATATAGTTATTATAGTTATGCTTATATAATTAAAAAATAAACTATATCAACTGTCAAAATCGAAATGTCCCAAATTCATTTAGATGTGTTTTATAATTTTATTATCTATATTTGAAAATTTTAATGTAAAATGTTATATTTTATTATGGATATTTGGAAACTTTAAAGTTTTTTGTGCTTTAAGTACGATCTATACGGATATATTTGTAGTTGTGACTAAAGCGTAAAATTTAAACATAGTAAATAAATTAATGGACAAGCGGGATTGGACCCATCCCGTCACATCCGATCCCATACAAGAATCTGGTGGAATTCAATCTAAAATACTCAAGGTCTGTCTCGATTTCGTCCCATGTAAAATAAGCGAGACGAAAATGAGATGACCTCTATCCCGCTCCATGCCACCCCTAATAAAAACCAACATAAAGGGTTCACGAAAGCAATGGAAATAAAAAGTCAAACACAAATATCACATATCTTTGTAAGACTCCTTAGTAGCTTGCAAACCCTTTTTCCGAGTTTACACGAGGTCGTGATGTTCTTACTTCTTACTTTGGAAATAAACTTCAGTAGCAATCAAATTGTGCTCTCTTGTCTCCATTCTACCATAAGAAAATTTCTCAACACCATATATTTATCATTTGCAAGCGCACTTGAACTTCCAACAACACATTTTCTTTCCTTTGTGGAGCAATAACTATTGTTTCTAAGTGGAAGACTTAGATCAATATAATGAGGATTTATTTCACATTTCCAAATGAAGTGGCCCTATTAGGGAGTTTGTTGTGTTCTACGACGGGCAACTTTAACCGCAAGTGTATGATTGTTGTTGTTCTACTTGAATTAAATAAAGTGATACCAGGACTTCATTTTTTTGGTAAGTGAGACGGTTATACATGTGCATATTCATGTTTATTCAATAACATAATAGGCTAACATGTAACAAACCTCTTGCTCGTCACGCCTCGGGTATCATTGTTCAACAAATTAAGAAGACCCGTAGGTGGATCCAACAACCTATGAAAACCTAACGCATAAGAAGAAGTAAGAGAGGTAAGAAAGTCCGCACATCAGCTTGCTTCTCGTAAAACATGATAAAAATGGACGTTTCAATCCCTACAAAGGAAGCCTTGACATTAAACAACCAGACTAAAAAGATGGTGATACTAACCAATTCGATGACCAACTCGGAATCGGTTTCAACTTCGATATTACGTATGCCCATCTCCCATGCGATATTAAGACCCGAAAAAACCACCATAACTCGGCCAGTGGAACAGAACATAGATTAAGCCTAAAGCATAAACCCTTCACCCACTGGTCATGCACGCTCCATATGATACCTCCAGCCGATGCCACATTCTTCTTTGTAACGACCGCGCCGTCCGTGTTAGGTTTATAAAGTCATGCATAGGAACAATTCAAGCAATTAACATCAGATTTTTATGAAGGAATGAAAAATTCTAGCCAGTCTCCTTGACTTTAGCGGCAACATATGTTGCTTTACATTGTGGAGGAGATTCACCAAGGAATATGATTATGCTTCTCCAGATCCAAGCATACCAAAGAGCCACAACAAACCAGATAACCCACAAAGAGTTGTGAGCATGGACATATGACGTCGAGAGATGGAATAAAACCCAAGCATTACCCACCAGCGAGAAAAAGAAAAAAAGTCTTACAAATTAAATTAAATATTAAATTAATGAATTTTTTTGTTTGGTATCTTCAAGGTTTCACCTTTTTTTAATAGGTGACCATCAATTTTAGTTTTTCGTTAGGAACCTTGAGACGTTTAATTGTTCTACTCCATGTTCAATTTATACCGGTTGTTACTTCCTTTTTCTATTAAATTTTAATTAAAAAGATAAAAATAAAAAGAAAATTAAGGGAGAAAAAAGAAGATGACACCATCTTCTTTGCTCGATACATGCTAGATGCACGCAAACAAAAAAAATGGAAATTTATTGGTTGATTGACTAACAATAACAATAAAGCACAATTCAGATTTTTTTTAAATTTATTTTGTGAATTTAATGGTTTACCGTATAACTAAACCCAAAACAAAACCGAAAGAATTGAACTTTGAGCCTATAAGAGGCATTCACGAACCTTGGTGTTTTTTTCGTTGCTAGTTTTATTTGTCCACTTCTACTGCCTTTGGCCTTTCAAGTACTTGGTAGGTTCGTGACAAAATTAGGGACTTTTTCCGTATTTTGATCGGATGATGATGCTTAGAAATTGATTGTCGTACAATGTAAATGATAGTTATGGTGATTGGAAATTGAAAAATTGCCTATAAATTACTTTGTCATTTTGTTTTCGGTGTAAAGGCGGTTTTTAATTTCATGTTTGTTCGTGTTCCGCGGCCTTGGTGACGAAGAAGTTGTGAATTAAAACCTACTTTAGGAAGTTCCATTATATGTTTCAAGTTTGCTTATTTAATTGATGTTTCTTTGTTTTAGAATTGACAAACTTTATGAGTAAAGAAAAAAAAGTCATGTATCATCTCCCCTTTTTTCCTTATTCTTTTGTCATTTCTTTTTATTTTTGTATTTCTAATTAGAAAATAACGGTAAAAAAAAGTGAAATAACGACTCATTTAACTAGGACACGGGATAGAACAAATTAAAACTTAAAAAACACCAACCGTAAAAAATAAAACTTAATTATCGTCAATCAAAAAAAATAAAAACTTCTAGTCACCAAACGAAATTTTCTAAATTAAATTGTATTATACTAGTTTTAGCTAAAAACAATTCCACATGTGGATGGTGTAAGGAAACACAGCACCAGAAGAGTTTAGGTAGATTAAAACAGCCGCTTCCTCCAGCCAACTGTAATGTGCTGCCCCCCACCTCCCTAAAGTATTTTTTCATCAATACAAATTTATTAATTAATTTGTACAATCAGTGACATTTCCTTCCACCTTCCATCACTTTCTTTTCTCTAATTTCTCACACATTTTATTTATTTTCTTTTACAACAATATATTAAAATTTATAAAATTTGCCCCCTCAGTTCCAAAGCAAGGCACCGCCATTAAAGAGTCTCCACTCTCCTATACCTCCGCCATCTGCGCTTGAGCCAGAGCAAGAACAAAAAAACAAAAAACAAAACTACCAGAGGGTTATATATTCCGGCGGAAAATGCACGCCAAGACGGATTCCGAGGTCACCAGCATAGCGGCGTCGTCTCCCACCAGATCGCCGCCGCGTCGTCCAGTGTACTACGTCCAGAGCCCATCCCGTGACTCTCATGATGGAGAGAAGACTGCGACGTCGTTTCACTCCACTCCGGTGCTCAGCCCCATGGGATCTCCTCCTCACTCCTCCGTCGGCCGTCACTCTCGCGAATCTTCTTCCACTCGCTTCTCTGGCTCTCTCAAGCCTGGATCTCGTAAGATCTCACCAAACGAAGCCTCCGCACGCGGAGCCGTTGCCGCAGGTGGGAAGCCCGGCCAAAAGTCTTGGAAGGAGTGTGATGTTATTGAAGAGGAGGGTCTCTTGGAAGAAGAAGAGTACCAGAAGCCTCTTCCTCGTCGGTGCTATGTCCTCGCTTTTGTTTTAGGGTTCTTCGTCTTGTTCTCCTTCTTCTCCCTCATTATCTGGGGAGCTGCTCGCCCTCAGAAGCCTAAGATCACTATGAAGGTTAGCTTAATTGAATTTTTAATTTCGCTTTGTAAACTGAAATTCTCTTCCTAAAATACTTCAATCGTTGATTTGCAGAGCGTTAAGTTTGAGAGATTCTCATTCTCCTCCGGCTCCGATGCTACCGGCGTTGCTACCGAGATGGCCTCCGTGAATTGCACCTTGAAATTCCTCTACCGTAACACTGCCACCTTCTTCGGCGTTCACGTGTCCTCATCTCCCATCGATTTATCCTACTCTCAGATCACACTAGCCACCGGAAACGTAAGCAATTAACTAGGACTCAATGGTCAAATTAGATCTGAAATTCTGATTTACGGTATTAAATTGGCACAAAATTCTTTCAGATTAAGCAATTCTATCAATCAAGGAAGAGTCAGAAACTAGTGACAGTGTCGGTGATCGGTGACAAGATCCCGTTGTACGGAAGCAGCTCGACTCTTGTAGGGACGTCAACAGGAGTTCCGACAGCGCCGGTGGCAATGAATATCAGTTTCGTGGTGCGATCGAGAGCGTACGTGCTTGGAAGACTGGTGAAGCCAAAATTCCTTCGAAGGATCGACTGTGCTGTGACATTAGACCCGAAGAAACTCAGTTCTCCGATCTCTCTCAAAAATGCTTGTACCTATCAATGATGATTCATCGTTCAAGCGTATGAAGAAACCCTGCCCGGTTGTGTGCCCGGGTGCCCGAGGAAAACGGGGCAGTGGCATGTGGGAGTCGGTGGCTTTTGTGAGCTGGCTTTTCTTAAATTTGTTTACCTTTTTCTTTTAATTTTAAAATTATAGAAGCACGAGAGTGAAATGTGGAATAGAGTTGTAATATTCAAATATAATAGGGGGTGGGAAATAAAGAATATTTTTTTGTTCAATGGAAATTTGTAATTTATATCATATGAGTAGTTGCGTTGTCTTTATGCTTCCAAAATTGATCATATTATTAGTTGATGTTTGCCGTTATATTTTATAAACACTCCACCCTCTCACCACATACTTCACCAACAATATATAATATACACACCAATACTTTGGTCAAGTGAGATATGGTGTTAGCCTCCTTAAGTGTTTGGAGATTCGAGTTTCTGACGATATGTATAGAAAAATTGATATTGGGAGGGTATCCCCTAGCAATGGGTCACGACTTTCTACCCGATCCGGACGTAGAGCGGTTAAGCCGATCGAACCGGATCGTCTACGAATTTACCATTTACCAAAAAAATATATATATAATGTGCATTAATATTCCATGTTGTTTGATGTTATAGACGGGTTAAATGATCATTTCTCCATCTTATTACCATTTGTATAAATTATGTTACAGGGGATTGCCCCTATAGATCGGCCGAATAGTCCCCATTTTCCGACCAATTGACCTATTCTACAAGACGGTGCGTTTTTTATGCGGGACCATCACAAGCACCATTCAAGGGTCCATTAACAAAAGCTCAAGCCCAGAGGATAGGAAAACAACTTGGAGAAAGACATGCATAATCTAGAGAATTGATTAGCCAAAATGGAAGTCATAGAAGGGAACTTGAAGTTGGTGATTGATGAGGGTTGAAATGTGAGTCTCGGATCTCGTAAATGATTAGAAGACCCAGTTATAGCAAAATGGGTTAGGATCGAATACTGGTAAGACGATGCTTTAATTTGACATATTGATAATAAAAAAACAAAAATAAAAGAGTTCTAAGATCAAGATCAACACTAGACTCACACAAAAGAAAGTAAAATGGAAAGCAAAAGCAAAGGAAAAAAAATCAGAGAGGTCGGTCGATTGGTCAAGATGTCTTCATTTAATCCGCCATTAATAGAAAGTTCGTAAAAACAGTAATAGTAAGAGAAAGGGTGAGTTTGTGTGCGACTTGATTCATAATCAAGGATTTCGGGAATAACTCAACAAGAAAAGTAGATCAACATTAATAAAGAGTTCCAGGATCAAGATCAACACAACATGCATATATATAGATCTCAACTGATATATCCAAAACAAAATGTAAATCATGTTATACGGGAGACAACTTCTCTTGATTCTCACGTGCATAAAACCTTTGCTTGTCATATATCGAACGGGATTGTAAGTCTTGTTGATTGTCACATGCACAATATTGTCGCTTATCACACATCGAACGATGTCTTCTGGGCATGAGTGAGTCGGTTATCGCATTTTACCATCAACACCTTGAAGCACATACAACAAAGGAATATTCCAAACTTGGCTCTCGCATTTTGCGAGGAGCAATCCAAAGACTACCATAACTCTTATTAAAAAAAAACATTCAAACAATTCATAGATCGTATCAACATCATTAATCAATGCAGTTGGACTCTCCAAACCCTAGAACATATTGAACTTATTCATACATATCTTGGATAAATTCAAAACTTTATTAATAAAAGACGGGAAAACGAGTCGATCAGCCAAAGGGGCTTGTTCGATCGGCCAAGGAGTCCTTGATCGGTCGAAATGTGCTATAGTCCTTGATCGGTCGGCCAAGGGGGCTTGTCCGACCTACGGAAGACTAGCTCTTCCGTAGGTCGGACCTTTACTCGGCCTAACAAATCTGGTACCGAAACCGGAGTGTCCGACTTTCTGCCTCTTATCCGGTCCTCCTATCTGAAGAGCTCTCCTAGGACCGGGTCGATCTCTCTCATATGCAACAGCCTTGTCCTAATAGTCTAGGAGAAACTCACATTGAAATCCAGCGAGGTAGGATTGGGTATCCTCCCTCAACCTCCTGTGAACAAGTAGACGTGTTGGTCTGCCGGAAAGGATGCTGGTCCAAGCAAGGCCAACTCCTCTCTAAACCTCTAGATCGCCTCTACTATCGGGACGTCCTCATGCCGAGTCTCGAGGAAGTCCTGTAGTCTCTCTCTCCTCAAAGCTAACGGGCAAAAGTGCCCTCTAATAAGGTCTCGCATCTGGTCAAAGTTGGTCACCTCACTACGGACAATCCTCTACCAATACCGTGCATGTTACCTGAACAATGTCTGCACTAGCTCCACTTGTTTGTCCTCGGGGCATCGTATTGACTCTAGGGTATTCTCTACGTGTCCCAGCTAGTGCTCTACCTCTAAACCTAACTTCGCGTCGAAGGTAGGTACTGTTTGACGGTTGAAAGTCTTCAACCACTTGATGCGCCCTTGGATGTGCCTTTGACGTTGACCGTAGATGATGAGGACGAGGCTTTGAGGGTTCGCTCGGATGGACCGCTCACCCGCTTCCGAGCCAAGGCCATCGCCCGAGATACCGGCTCCATCATCGCCTGCACCACTTCTTCACTTGGATCCGTTAGTGGCATGTCGTGTCTTCACACCACCATGGCATAGGCTATGGGTCCCGTCCACGCCACTTAGGCCCGCCAGCGGCATGTCTCGTCTTTCCAACTCCATGGCATGAAGCTAGCTTATTTTCGGGACTATATTTTTCATGTTTTCCTTTTTATGTAATAAAAGGGATATTCATTATAGAATATTTCCTTTGGATCTTATCTTTTAGGTTTTTGCCTTTTGGGCTTTTTTGTTATGTACTTGTTGGCCCATTGGCTCAAAAGTGGGCAACACCCTCTATATAAAGGATGTGTTGCCTCACTTGTTTTCCATGTTTAATTTTACTAAGAATTGAGAAGAATTTTCTCTTTCTTAGCTTGGACATCAAATCTTCCTTCTATCTCTCAAACTTTCTTCCTTGGATCTAGTCTTTGATCCAAGAAATCCACATTCGAGGATTCTTCTTAAGAATCAACCTTCGATCCACACAAAAAAGCCTATTCGATCTCTCTATATCGAGTCAACCTTCGTTTCTCCATCCATCTTCATCGCTTCCGCCCTTTTCGATCTAAAAAGATACAACGTTGCACAAAGAACCAAGGAGTAGTCGGAACTTTGCTTGATCTAGATCCGGAGTTATCCTTGGTTACCTCCAAGGACGCATCACCACTCATTTGGCCTCGGTGCCCGAATTTCCTCTCTAACTCGGGCACCCTCAACAACTCTCTCAGGTCTAGCCCATACCGGGGTCACTCCTTGTCACACCTCAACAAATCTAACAAGCGTCGACAGGTCTGGAGCCCGTCTACCTCTCCTGGCCGCCTCAACCGCCTCTTTGACATATGCCCTAAACTTTGAGGCGCTCATCGAGACACGGCTTGACTTTGCTGGTTGTGCTCCGTGAGATTCGAACAACACGGCGGCATCCCTCCCAACCTCGGGTGCCGCACTCTCAGCAACTTCCTCGACATAATCGGGCTGAACGTCGACCTCAACATCCGCCACTGGGTCCTCAATCGGGTGGTGTAGGTGGGGCAACTCGTCCCCGGCCTCTGGCAACTGGGGGTATGCTTCTGTGTCTTGGTAATCTAGTTGTTGGTATCCTTTCACCTCTACCCGTAGCGGGTATTGTGCTATTATGTGCCATCTGTACAAGACGGATGACTAGTTTATTACATTATTATTTCTTGATAAAGGCAAAAACTAACTTACTATATTGTCTAGGTCTACAAAGAGGAGTGGTGGTTTCCATACTAACTACCCACACTAAAAGAAAATACGCCAAATCCCTAATTACCGGTACGGAAACCCGGCTGACCACTCCACTCTCGATCACTCGGCAGACACCTAACCTGCAAAGTATATCAACGTGGTATAAACCATTAGCTAACAGTTCTAATGATAAGAGTAACTAAAGGCTCAAACACATATAAGGAAAGTGAGGAGCCTTCCAACATGACTGGTTTCAATGCATTTCCCCATATACTTTGTTGGACTAGTCGCGGGGAGCCTTCTAGTCGCATTCAGCGCTGGACAGTGATGTCACAGCCCGTTACCATATACTTGGGCCTCTTCAATAATAAAGGTGTAGTGGTCTAGTCAAGTTATAATTATTAACATCCAATCCACACACTATCTCAACACACACTTAATATTATTACTTAAAGCTAAGTGAATCCGATAAACTCACCTTATCCGTTTCGATCTTAATAAACTACTCTCAATCCGTCAATCGATGGTCTCCAACTCCTGGTTAAGATGTAACGACATATCAGTATTCTCGTTCCACTATTTCGTTACTTCTAGAGTAAGATATCTTGCATCATTATTCTTATCAATCACTAAGTCCAAAATCCTATAATAGGTATAACCTAGCGGCCTCAAGGCATTCCCGTTATCCTTAGTTTCCAATTCAAATCCTACTATAAATCCATCCATAATATCATCTAATTATAACAACTATTTTACTTTAAGAGTTCACTAATGATTCATAATAATTCCAAAATTAAAATGGATGAGTCGAGGTTCATACTTGATTTCCACTTCGATCCACAATAAGAGCAAGGAAATGACACCAAATGACACCAGGTGGCGGGGCATTGCAACTAGTGGTCATAGGTTCGAGTCTCGGGATAGGGAGCGGCACCAGGGAAGCGGCACAAGGTCCTCAGTTCGAATCCCCTAGGGAAGCAAGACAACAAGGGAGGGATGAGAGCAGGAGGTCGTGAGTTCAATTATCACCGGCATCAAAGGCTGTAATGAGTAGGATCTTGGAGACAAAGGTTTGAAACTCACCGCTGGCAAAAAGAAAGATTGGAAGGCGGATTACACGAGACGACAAGGGAGGCATGAGACCAAGAGGTCGTGAGTTCAATTCTCACCGGAATCAAAGGTTGTAATGAGGAAGATCTTTGAGACAAAGGTTTGAAACTCACCGCTGGCAAAAAGAAAGATTGGAAGACGGATTACACAGGGCATGGAGGTCACATGTTCGACTCTCCTGAGCAGCACTCTACGACGGCACCACAAGGCGACAGATTCCGGGTTTGATTCCTATTACGAACAAAAGCATCCTATTATTCTCGGCCATTACGTACACAACAAAGAGAGAGAAGGAGAAGATCTACGCTCACCTAGATTCAGCCGGTGCTTCTCGTAGGCAGTAGAGACGGCTCCTGTTGGGTTGTTGGCGCAACGGTCGATGCTCCTCTTCCCATGGTGACTTCCGACGAGGAAAGGAGACGAGAATGCTCAATTCGCCGGTGGTTCTCTGTCCACTATCTGTGTCGCAAGGAGGCTAAGATAAAGGCTAATTCCAAGAGGGGGAAAGAGGGAGGAGGAGATGTACGCTTGCAGTGTTGGTCGCTAACTTACTATGATGGCAACGACGAGATCTCGACATGGTTGGTTTGAAAAGCTAAGTCTGCTCCGGCGACGTATGGCGTGGAGAAGTTGAAGTTTAGGAAGAGAGAGAGAGCGGCGTTATGTGAGGAAGAGATCGTTACGCTTGTTTGTCAAATGCCTAGGCTTTAATGCTGGCGTGGGGTAACAGTCATCATTATGGCGACATTCATGGCCATCAACACTATTGACGGGGAAGAGACGACGAAGAGCGTAGGAGAGGGAGAAGACGTTGAAGATAAGAAGGAGGTCGGGCGTTTTCTTTGCTCACGAGGCCGAGGTGCTTGGGCCGGAGGGAGGCAAAACAAAGGGCAGGCCCAACTGAATAGAAACAAATAAAAGATGTTGTTTCGTCCGGAGCTAACAAGGAAGGGAAGAGGGTCAAACCGGCTTGAGCTAACCGGGCCGGTTTGCCTAGTGGTTCTCTTTGATTGGTTCGGTTCACCGCCGTCGGTACTCAAATCGGGTTTTTATGATGAATAAAATAAATAAATAATGATTTTTTAATATTTTTTTAAATTAAAAAAATCGTTTTAGATATAATTTTAGAATAATTTTATTTATTATTTAAAATAAATTTAGCATACCCAAATTTTTTAATATTGGATACGTCCCTATCAACGACCCACATATGTTAGCTTAAGACCCACCTAACATATATTAATTTGATATGATTAATAATTAAACCTAAAATTAGCTAAAAGACCAATAAAATATATAATTTGTTTAATCTTGAAACTCTCAATTTATACAAGTTATCAAACTATCAACCTTAATAACCGATGTGGGATAAAAAAAAGGGATTAAAAAGAAGATTTATTGATATGTATATAAAAAAATAAATTGAATTTTTTTTAATATATAATGATTTATTGATATGCATTTTTTTAAAATGTAAATAGTAGGGGTGGACATGGGAGGGGATGGGACGGGATGAACTCATTCTAGTCCCAAGTCCCGACAATTTTACATGGGACGGGATCGGGATAGGCCTTGTGTATTTTAGATTGAATCCCACCGGGTTTTATCCCGGTTGGATCGGGACGGGATGAGCCCAATCTTGCTTGCCTGTTAGTTTATTTAATGTGCTTAAATTTTACGCTTTGACCAACAAAAAATATTCGTATATATCGTACTTAAAACGCAAAAACATTAAAGTTTCCAAATATCCATAATAATATATTACATTTTACATTAAATTTTCAAATATATATGATAAAAACATCAAAATGAATTTAGATTATTTGTCATTTTTAACAGTTTCACCAACCTAGTTTATTTTCTTAAATATATAAGCATAACTATATAAGTATATCGCTACCATCCAAACACAACATATATATATACCCTAAAGATTAAAAATAAAGAAAACATTATGCTACGACGTACATTCTAAAATGAGGAGTACGTATAAGGAATAAAGACTTGAGAAGCACGCTGGACATTGAGCATAACTTTCACAACTACGAGGACTCGAATGCAAAAAATCACGTATTAAACACCCACCTGACACACTTTTCCACCTAAATTTGGTCAACGACCCACGTAATAAATATTAATCCAATATAAATAATAGTAATTATAACTTTGTCAAAAGACCAATAAAGGTCAACGATCCTCATAACAACTATTAATATAATTTGAATAATTATTTGAACCTAGCCAAAAAAACCAATAAATGTATGATTTGTTTAATCTCCAAACCCATATTTGTATAGGTTATCAAACTATCAGCCTTACTTGATAACCGATGTGAAATAGGGGAAAAATTTAAAGAAACTCGTTCCAAAAATAAAACATCAGTGTACAATAACGTAAAAAAAAGATTTATAATTTATGGAAAATAATTATCTACAAAAACGTTAGGTCAACGACCCGCATAATAGTAGATCAACGACTCAAATACTTTAGGTCAACAACTCACATTCGTTGGGTCAACAATCCCCATAACATATATTATTCCGATATAAATAATTAAACCTGAACTTAGCCAAAAGACTAATAAAATATATAATTTATTTAAATTTCAAACCCTCTATTTATACAAATTCTCACACTATTAACTTTGATAACTGAGATATAAAAATGATTAAAGGATTTTTCAAAAGAATATTTATTTATATATATCTAAAAAAATAAATCGGTAAATCTTTTATATACAAAATAACTTATTGATACACATTTTTTACATGTAAATAGATGTCGATTTAAAACTATAAAATCTCAAAATATTTAAAAATCGGTAGATTTATTTCGTATTGAATTTAATTTATAGCTGCAAAAATAGTTAAGCGATTTTAAAAATAATTATGGCGTTAATTGTGAGAGCTTCATTTTGATATAATGTTTTCACATACCCACATCATTATATATTGTATATATAGAGATTGTTCCACCGCTTTTCATTTTCATAATTCTCGTCCTTTTAATCTACTATATATAATACTAAAGCAGAAGTTGATTTTGCCATATGTCATCACCACGTTAAGCCACGTAGGATTTTGCCACATGTCATCACCACATTAAGCCACATATGATTTTGCATATATCTTATTTATTTTTAGTCAACTATTTCCATTTTTATTTTATTTAATTTTTTAGTTAAGAGAATGACATGAGATATAAAATATAAAAAGGATTATGACATAAATAAAAGTAACTTTTTTATAATTAACAGATATTATACTATTTGTGTGTTAGAAGATGAAATTATATAGGTTTTTTTTAATTCAATTTATTTTTAAACCAAGGTATATGATTGGTCATTTTACATTTCAAATAATTAGATGTTTTAAATATAGAGAAAGTAATTTGATATTTATTACATAACACTTTTATTTATCTATTTATATATTTGTGTCATCCGCACAAGACACGAGTACTAAACTAGTTTCATTAACAATCAAACTCAGACTGGATAACCTAACAATTAAAAAGCATACTGATTAGGAGTGAAGACTCATGCTGAGCATAATTTCTACAACTGCGGGGACTCAAATGCAAAATTTCACACAGTAATCGCGCCCCTAGACGCTCTCCTTCTTTTTCTTCCCAGAGCCCACCACCCACCCTACCGGATCTGCCATCTCCGGACGCTTTCTCTCTTCACTGGTGCGCGCCATGGCTTTCCCTCGCTTTCAATCTCCACAGCTTGACCAACGCCATCACCAACCTATCACACAACAACTTCACGCCCCAGAGCGAGGACATTCCAAATCCCCAGAATTCAGGTAAAAAGAGGCAAACAAATTCTCTCTGAAATCCCTAATTTTTCGAATTTCGATTCTCAATTTCCCCAACATTCAAACCCACTGATAACCGAAACTAAAGTTTCTAACCCTAATTGCATGACTTCATCTTCAATTTTGTCTTTTCTTCCTCGCAGAAACCTGTACGCATTGGATGCCAAGCTTCCGCCTCACGCCCCCTTTTTCAGTGCCGCCTCCTCCTCTCTACCTCCCGATCCGGTCCATCCTCCATATGTCCCTCCTTGTAATAGCTTGTTCCTACGAAATTACTCTCATTATATGTTCAACTCTACTTTTTTTAGGTTTACGATCTAAGTTTTTTTTTTTTTCCGTCTTGCAGTTCATGTGGCAGGGTTGGCACCCAATCCAGTGGAAGTTCCACTCGGCGATGAAGGTGTACGTGAATTTCAGTGGAATTGCGACCTGGACCAGAGGACAAGAAGGTTGAAGGAGCAAAATTTCTTCGAGAACAATTCCCAGATGTCTTCTGTTGATTTCCTCCAAGCTCGTACTGTTTCAACAGGTTTGGGGCTTTCGCTCGACAATACTAGCCGCGCTGGTTCCTCCGGGGACTCATATTTCCTGTCAATGCTGGGCGATGAGATTGATCATGTGTTGCAGAGCCAGGATGCTGAAATTGACAGATACCTCAAAATTCAGGTTGACATCTTTGCTCCTTTTGATTCATGGATTTATTTTGACATAAACTTAACCCTAATATCTGTTTTGACTCTAAGCAATAACTTTTCCTCTTACAATGTTTGATTGATGTGTTCATATAAACCAACCAATCGGCAAGCTGTAGGAGTTGCTAAGTAGAAAATTTTTACATGTTTAGGGTGAACGGTTGAGGAAAGCGATCCTAGACAAGATTCAGGCTGACCAGATTCAGACTATCTCGTATGTTGAAGAAGTCTTCCTTCAAAGACTCCACGAGAAAGAAGTAGAAGTAGAGCACATGAACAGAAAGAACATGGAACTAGAAGAAAAGATGGAACAATTAGCTATGGATGTGGGTGCTTGGCAAGACCAAGCTAAATATACTGAAAACATGATCTCCCTCTTGAGGCTGAATCTTCAGCAAGTGCATAACCAGAGTAGAGATAGTAAGGAAGGGTGCGGAAACAGTGAGGTAGACGATACAGCATCGTGTTACAATGGACAGGCCATTGATTTCCATTTACTTAGCAAGGATAACAGTGATACGAGAGGGTTGATGATTTGTAAAGTATGCAGATCAAGACAAGTGTGTATGGTTTTGTTTCCTTGTAAGCATCTTTGCTTATGTAAAGAATGTGAAAGTAGGGTTGTTGTTTGTCCATTGTGTCAATCTTCTAAAGGTGTTGCCCTTGAGGTTCATCTGTAAAACAGCATTTTAGTGTTATGTATTATGGCCTTCTTGTTTTACCTTTGACAGTTTTGTTTTTTAAAATGGTGCGCATGGATAAGCGTTAATGGAGTCGCTTGGTGATTCCGAGCCATTTGAGTAGGTACTCTTTGTGTGAAGAAGTTGTAGCCTTTATGATTTATCCACTTGTTGTTCATAGAAATATTACAGGTCCCAAGTTGTTTCTTGATTTCCACTTGTTGTTTTAGAAAAATTACGGTTTGGCTCCCAAACCAAAAAACTGAATTTCGCATTTGGCTCCGAAAACAAAGCTAAAATTTGCATTTGTCGCTCAAAACCAAAACCGAATTTCAAATCCGGCTCCCATAATAGAACTCAAGTATGTAATATGTAATTGTGTAGATACACAATTTCTACTTTGGACCCCAAAGTGTAGAATCACCCAATATAGGCTTCCAAACACCTCTGAAACAGCTTCAGTTACAGACACAGCGAGAAACGGGGAAACGGAAATCCTAAAAATTTTAGGAAACGGAGAAAAAAAAATCTAAATAATATATCATTTTAAAGCTCTTGTGAAGAGAAATTTATATATAATAAGAGATGCATATATAATATAACAATGACACATGAATGTGTCATGTAAAAGTATGATAAATAAGAATATTAATTGCGTTAAGTGATATTGAAGTAGTAGTCATGAAATTGTTATTCATCTTGAATTCCAAAAAAAGAAAAGAAAACGTAATGGTCATGAATGTCTTGTTCATATCTTTTGTATCCCTCTTCGATCTCATATTGAGTCGTCATTTATGATCATGGTTTCTCTTCGATCCCACATTGAGCCGTCATTTATGATCATGGTTTCTCTTCGATCCCACATTGAACCGTCATTTATGATCATGGTTTGGATGTGTCCGGCCCGTTTCTGGTGTTGGAAACGTGTCTTAACCGTGTCCTCACTATTTTGACCGTGTCCAAGAAGTTTCCGGAAGCGTTCATGTTTCCGACACGGGAACGACATTGTCTAAAAATTTCCGTGCATCATAGTTTGCAGATATCAATTATCAAGTGCATAGAGTATTAGTTTTTCTTGAAAAAGAATAACAAAACAAACTTTGCAGCCTACGTTGTACGTAATATAGGCACTAAATAAAAATAATGGATCAGAATTAAGATCTATTCATCTATTGATTAACAGACGGGATCGTTGATTAACGGAACCATTTTGCACATCTGACAAAGCTTATGGCGTGTACACTCTTCTTGTGCTGTTTGGTGATGTTAGAGATAGAATTTAACGTTGATTCTTACCAGTAGAAGTAATATATGAGCCCTCGGAAACAAACCCCTAGAAGACATTTCCACCAAAATGAGATTACTGTTAAAAACTAGTTGAGATCTTCTACAGATTCATACTTTTGTATGGCTTTTACATATTTGAAAGGATTATGGAGGACGAGCGGATGTAGCAGAATCAATCGCCGCGGCTCCGCCGTTGAAAATGCCTCTGAATAAAAGTATCTGCGTAAAGTGGGTAGTTCTTCCTTATTAATCCCTTTATGCACTTCCAATATGAAAAATCCACCTTCTCTCCGTCCTTCCGAACTATGAACAAACACCGCGAGTGTTCAAACTTGGGATGGTATCCAATCTGCCAATTCAAACAAGCCATTAATGCACAATTACAAACTCAAATGTAGTCTGAAACTCATAGCACAAATCAAAGACCATGTCAGTCACACTTTAGCAACCTATCCTAAAAAAATCAAGATATATATACTTAGATTTCCCCTAATTTCAGCAAGATGGATACATAACATTAATATGACGCTATATTAAACCCCGCATCACGTCAAATGAATCTTTCAACCTAAGATCATGACAAAGAATCCTCTACACAGTGAATTTTAATGCAAGATGTATCTATCCAGGAACATCTTGATACCTCAGATATCATTCTCTCTAAATTGATACCTCAGATATCAGACTCAGAGAGTCTAATCCTGCATACTCAAAGTACCATGTTTATGCTATGCTGAAAAGACTCCTGCTGACTAATTTATAACCACCACCAAACAAGCACCCATAGCTGATAAGTTTTGACAGGCATGCTTTGTCACTCAGCTTAATCTCCTAGTTATAAATATAAGCACTATTGTAATGAAAATTACACTAGTAATTTTTTATTCAAGAGAGCTATTATTCCAATCCATGCAAGGAAATGTTCCCACAAGCATTCATGGAGAAAAAATAACTCTTCTTTGTGATCAGAAAAATTGGACAATTAACTCTTCTTTTTCCAATATGAAAAGCCGTTTCTTATCCAATTCATGATTTATATGGCTACAATGGCGACCAAAAAGCTACTAGACAGGGATACCATCGACCAAAAGCTATAGATATTTTCACCCAAAGGCAAAGGGGTATGCAGCATTTACTATATCTCAATTCTACAAATAAGTATTGTTATTCAATAATATAAGAATAAGGCACGAGAGATAAATACGGTGATATAATCAACTCCACAACCAATCTTCTTCTCACAATCGGGATGAAAAGGTAGCAGTCTCTCAAGAACAGCTTTCTGGTGCTCAGGCCTCAGCTTATCCCCAGCCTGATATCTGTTCATAATTCCATACCCCGGATTCAATTCATCATCGTATCACAATTTCCAACTTACAATTTCAAACATTTCAAAAGTAAATCGGTAACCGATTAACATTCTTCACTTACCTTCCAGAATGAAGAACCATTCTAGCAAATCCAACAAGCGGCACAGTATCCTCCAAAATCTGGTCCTCCCAATCAACCCACTCTCTTTCCCTCCAACCTCCACCATGCTTTATGTCTTCACCTTCTCCCTCTTTCTCCTCAGAAACTACGTCGTATTCTTTCTCCGATTCCTCATCTCTACCAGTGGACGAACTGGAGACAACCGGCTTCTGCAGCAAGTCAAAACCGTACGAATTGTCGCCGCCTATCTTGCCACCATCCGATCCGATATTCAAAGCGCAGCAAACACCAGCGTTGAGAGGTGCCGGCCGACGGGGAGAAGGGAGAGTGAGAAACGACGGTGAAAGGATTCTGTAGACTGAGGTATGATGAAATTGAAAATTTGACGGCGCAATGGAAGCTACTAATTCCATTTTTCGCCGCCTGCAATTTCTTGTCCGTTTGGTTTTAGTTGTTGTTCGTCTTTAATGGTGTTCCTCGACAGTTGCCATAGTTGGGAGAGATCAGGAAGGGGGAGAGAGGGTTCAACGGTTCAGAGTGCAGCCAATTTTACGACGATGAAATCTGTATAGGATAATAGAGTCATCAATATCCTATTGTCAAGAGACTTTTCATGTTGATTTTTAATTGGTACCACAAATACTGTTGGGCCGGTTTAAATTAATATTGGGCCGATATAACAGGCCATAATTTAACGCTAATCGAGTTCCGGCCCAATGTCCACCACTGCAGTATTGATCCCAGACTTGGTTATCTTTTTTGGAACCAAACCTAGCTCAATGGTCAAATATTTTTCCAAGCTAAAGATTAAGATTAAGATCAACCTAAATCATCCTTTTTCTAAAGAGAATTATGGTAATCAAGCTGATGATTAAGATATTAACTTTCCTTTTACCACGTTCAATAACGAAGATAATAACTTGTTCTCTCTTTATGGTAGGGTTCTCTCGTTTTTACTTGAAGCGATTCTCTACCATCGCTCTTTGACGTTGTGTTTTCATCTAATTTTTACACTTGTTTGTCAACCCTATAGAGACAATTGATGAAACATATCAAAATCTTACCCTCTACGAAAAAGAGGGGCGGGTTATTTCGCCTCCGGTGGCGGTTACTAGTATCGTTGGCCTAGCCTGGAAGTTGCTTTCTTCGATTCGTTTCAATGTCAACGCAATGAAGAACCCTTTCTTGGGGATTTGGCAGCCAAAGCATGGAATGGTTGTGTGTGACTTTGGCCAGGGTATAATCCTCAAGTTTTCAAATTGTTTTGTAAGGAAATAAAGTAACATACGAAAGCAAGTGAGAAATAAGAATAAAAGAAGGAACCCTTTTTTTCGTTGAAATTCAAATTTTTTAATGCAGTATACAAGCGTTGAGTGTGAAAATTTTCATTACATCCGACATGCATTGTATTGTGCGTTTTGTAAATCTATCGCTGTATATATAAGATTCTCCTATTATAAACTATTATTGATTACATGAGTTATATCTAAAAGATACCAATCCTTTTCCGAAAATATATTATCCTAACAATAACCAAAACTATAAAAAAAAAATATATATATATATATATATTAGATGTTAAAAAATCAACTTTCAAATCTATGTCTATGTCAAATTAAATACTATTTTGGATAAAGTCGAATTTCCAAAAGATAACGTTCTGTATGAAGCGATATTTTTTTGTCCGTGACATAAATGGTATGAACAGAAATTTAGTGAAAGCCAGCTTTGTGTGTTATGTCGATGAGATCAAAGATATTATCTCACAAAGTGAAACAGAGGAAGATATTTTTTCTGCGCTTTTTCCAGAAAAAGGAAAAGAAAAAACAAACTAGTGCAGTACTTTGTTTAAATGTTTTCCCGGCGACTTGAGATATTTTGGATGAACACGTCAGCACCAAAATATCTCTAGTTAAAGACTCTCAAAGGGTTCCTCCACCTCTTATGGCGCTCCACCAATGGCGCTCCACGATCATCTGACACGTGTCAAAAAGCGTTTACAACTTGGACGTTCTTTTTGCCCAACCGGTACTCGCCCTTTTAAACCCACATTCCTCTTTGTTTATCTCATTATTCGCAATTCGCAAATCTCAAATCGCAAGTCGGACCCCTCAAATCTGACCTAAGAAATTCAATCATCGGAAGGTGCTAGAGGACTTTGCGGTGGGTGCGCCGATTGTCTTCTTTTTATGGCTGGGATGACTGTTGAGTATGATCCGACGAGGTTCGTTGAGCAAGAAGAGACTTCTAGCCCGGTGAGACATTATTATAATGAGTTTTGGTGTTGATTTGTTTTTTATATGATGTTGCTTTTGCTGCTTTTGTTCTTTTGTGCTGTGAATCTAAATCTAGGTTCCGCTTAGTTCTTCATCAATAGGGGAAAGCAAACCGTTTGAATGGTTACTGGAGAAAATCATCTGAACTACTGGATTTTCGATTTTTTCATTAGGTCTTATTATTGCACTTGCTTGTAATTTTTAGGTGATAATTGAATTGCTGGGAGAGATTATTAAACATAATCATTCTTTTTAAAGAATATACCATGAAATAGGATGCTCCTCCTCTTTAAATCCATTAATTACATGTAGAGATGTCGAGATATTATGGGAATCTCGGCAATAATATCCTATCTACTATCTATCTGCATTTTTGGTTAGGTGGATGCATATCTCACTGTATTCAGTTGAGCTAGATATTTATTCATGCAGAATCCTGTACTGTGTTTTGACATGTTTTGATAATGATATCTCATTTGCCACTCTTAACTTTAGAAGATTTTTTATACATACTTGAAGTTCAAGGTCCTAAAATATCTGCTTTATCGCCTAGGACTCAATTGAGTGGACGGATGAGAAGCATAGCTTGTATCTCAAGTCTATGGAAGCTTCATTCGTTGATCAACTGTACAATTCAAAAGATTTGTTCAACTGGAGCCCTGTACGCGAACCCAATCCTGTATCGGCCAGCCAGGTTTGTCTGCTCATTCATCATTTTACTACTTTTCTTGCTTACTTGCATCTATGTTTCCATTTGGATACTCATTTTATGCTGATTCTAGTCTAATTTGATCATGGCAGGACAAATTATATAGAACTGCTCAGCAACCTGAAGCAATTGATGGGTATGGCACCATAATTGCAAATCCTTACACCCAATTTAGAGCAATAGATAAGCAACAACAACCTTTAGCTTCATGTGGGCCGAGAGATATCTCAAGGATGTTGGTAGATGGGCAACATCATCAAGTTACATTGAACTTAAATGAAGGTAGCTTATGATTATGTTCGCGATCCCCATTATTGCAAGTACTTTTATACATGAGTTCTCATTAGTCATTATGACAGTTTTTTCCTTAATTGCATCTAGATTTGTCTGATATATAGATTTCACCAAGTGCAATGAAATGTTGTCTTAAAACAAAATTAACTGCTAAAATCTGCGAATCTCTCACATGGTATTATGTTTAGGTTCATTGAACTTGTAGTCCCCTGTTGATAAGCAGAGGCTAATTTTATCATGACATAATCTGGCAGAGGTTTCTGATCAGAACTTTATCAATGAGGATTGTGAAAACCGAGCTGCAAGAGTGAAAAGGGCAAAAAGGCCGAGGAGACTGGATACGTTGGCTGGAAGTAATAATGACCAAGTAAGAAGCTTGATCAATTCATTCTATCATGAATATGGATTTTTAGTATGGCTTATTTAATGACTCACTGCATTATGCATATTTAGGTGGTTCCTTTTGGTATGAATATAGATGAAGGCTGCTCTGATTCGCACAAGAGAATGATTGAACGAAGTAGGCACTGGGCAGGAGGCAGAAATTGAGAATGCACTGTGAATGTCCATTCAATTTTGGCAGAAACTGAAGAATGGCTCCTTGCTGATGAAATTTAAGGTTGTTCCTCTGGGATCCTTGTGGGAGTTGGTTTTATTAAGAGATAGGTATTTACGTTTATGTAGGAAGATTCGTATGCATAATGTTTTTACCGGCTGATGAAGAATGTACATAAAGATAAAAGTATGAAATGTATTGAGCTGGTGTGGTTTGCTGATTGCATATTGTTTCTCTCATTCACTTCTATTCTTCTGTCGATCAATTGGTTCTTTGTAGAGATTTATCCCACATTATTTTTCTTGATTTTTTTTATATGCTGGTGTGGTTTGCTGGGATCGTGATTCTAGGTGGTGGACGGTGTCGACAGCCTCTAATCTTGCTTCACAATCTCGCCTAAGGTGGTTCTACTCGAGCGTGAGCGCCTGAGCTACATTAAGTGTGTGCACCTATATACGAGAGGTGGAAGCAAGAAACTTACCTTTGTCCGCAAAGGGACATATAATAGGGTGTGGAGCTGAGTCGGGAGGTGCCACATAAAAAATTGTAGGATCATGAGTAGTAGTTCGAGGTGTGTTCCTAGGTACAATGGTTCAGGATTAGGTTATCTGTCGACAAGGAGTTTGACTTGGGTGGAAAGCTTGGTAATGGTGGCAAAGAGTTCCTAGGTGACAACGGTTCCGGTTATAACGGGCTTTACTTTTAATCATAGAATCATCACCTTGTACTATGATTAAATCTTGAAAGTATTTGTGAGAATTGAGACTTACTTTTCAACCGTCATTAGGAGGTATATATATATATGGTATCCAAAGGGGTTGAATGATGTCATGTAAAGCAAGAAGATAAGGTGAAAATGTAAAAATTATTATCTTATCGACTAAATAACAAGATATATATGATGGTCGTATAATTGATGATCAGGAACGTGCACATTTAAAAAGAAAAAAAAAGTTTTTGTGGATCAAGACTTGAGCAAGTACATGTCATTGTGTGAGAACAATGAATTGAACGTGATTAGGAAAAAGAGAAAATGGCATGAAAAAGAGCACAACACTAGAAGTTGATGAAATGGTAAAGTTCTTGAGGAGGGAAAGGAGAAACCTTAAGATAAAGTTGTTGAGAAAAAACGGGTGCAGGTTCCGAGATTTTGTTGGCAAAACTAACAATGCTCACATAACTAGCATGTGTTACTTGAACTGCCACCAACATAAACGGAAGATCTTTATAACTGACTTATATACGAATATATTGGATAGATGCTTCATGAAGATCTTTATCATAGAAAAGTATTGTGAATATTGGATATATTTATTAACTAGATGGTGTGTTGGTTATTGAGAGTTAGATCTCATATGTTTTGGACTATGGCAATTTAAGAAGTCCTAAATTAGGTTAGTTAGAGGAATCCCTAGGAATTCTAGAGATATATACATATTATGATATCACAATTTTCCTAACCTATAAGACATGTCTTGAATGGATGAATGAGACATCAAATGAGATTGATTGAGCTTGAAGAGAGTGAAGATGAGGACACAAAGTGAAGTTGGCAACACCTAGTGAAAAAAAAAAAAAAAAAAAAAAAAAAAAAGAGAAAGTGATTTAAAGGAGATAAAAATTGTTCTATGAGTATACGTTTAGTTGTTTAGATGACCATAATATTTTCTCTTTGTGGCAATGATATTTTGGTATCATCATTGACAATGATACTTGTGTGGAAAATTATGATAATTTACGTTCGGATAGAAGTGGTAAAAAATTATTTTTCAAAAAAATCAATAAAAAATAAATTATAAATATTTGGATGGGAACCCCTACTATGTTTTGTCTTCGGTTTTGGGTTTTAATTAGGGCTGTAAACGGTTCAAGAACCGGAAAATTTTGAAGGAACCGGACCCGGAACCGTTTAAGGTAAACGGTCCGGTTCCGGTATTCTTTTTGGCCGGAACCGTTTGGAACCGAACCGGTTAAGGAACCGGAACCGTTTAAGAAATTTTTTATGAAACCGAACCGGAACCGTTTAACAAAATTTCGAACCGTTTGGAACCGGACTTGGTGGAACCGTTTGGAACCGGAACCGTTTAACACTTTAACCACTAACAAGTAACAATACCAATATTTGCTTCATTACAACATTACTTGTTTAATCACGAGAATGGAGAATTTGTGGAGGGAAGTAGAGACCTTACCGGCGAGCAGGAGCGGCGAGCAGGGGGAAGCGGGAGCGACGAGGAAGCGTGAGCGGCGAGGAAGCGGGTGCGGCGAGCGAAGGGAGCGGTGGCGAGCAGCGGTGACGAGCAACAGAGCGGCGGTAGCGAATTCGTCAACTAGGGTTGCAATGTGAGTCGTGAGAGGGACTGAGAGGGCTTATACGGCTGAAGGGCGAAGGCTGAAAGGGGATGAGAAAGAAACTGAGAATGCAAAATGCAGCGTTTCAACTATTATTATTATTTTTTATTTTTATATAAATATAAATGGTTCCCTGCTTTTAAAAAAATTGGAACCGGACCGGAACCGGAACCGTATTCAAACGGTCCGGTTCCAAAAATTGAAGCCAAATATTTGTAGGAACCGAATTGGTAATTGGAACCGGACAAAATTAACAGCCCTAGTTTCAATTTACGTTATCTCTCTCTGTCTCTCTTTCTCCCTATATATATTAATATTATATAGTTTATGGTAATCTTAGTTTCTTAATTAATTCGTCAAAACAAAGCATAGTCTTACTTGTGTTCGATCCTAACTCCCTATACTATAGTGTGTCTTGTAATTTTTTTGCGAGATCTGAAGCTCATACTTAAGCCCTCCTCAGGTGATACTTCATGGTGAAAGCCTGAATCAAGAATGATCGACCCCTGAAGAAATGAAGGTCCTCTAAGTCGGTTAGGCCGCTCCATTTGGCCAATCCAAACCATGAATACGAGTCGTCAAGATCTTGAGGTCAATCACACACATTCTTGATCCCATCAAGTCTTTTGATGACCTTGGTGTCCAAGGATTGTCATAACGATAATAACACCAAGTATTGAAATTATCCTAAAGAAACGAGGAAGAATGGATTTATATTTTTATTTTTTAAAACAATGAAATTATACCTTATTAACCCATATCACGCTAGCTTTGTGTTTTGTGTAAGATGTCAACAACTTTGGAATAGCCGGAACATCCTTGCCAATAATAAGCGGGACGTAAGGAGACTCATAACGAGGCCGGGGCTCAACTATCGGGAAATATATGCCTCGTCATGATGAGGCTCTTGATTCACATGCTCGGCATGAGGCTCATCGACAACCTCAACATGTACATGCTATTGATCCTCCTCCACATTTAGAATGCCATCCAGATGTTGATCATTCTCCGACTCCTTCGTATGATACCACACAACATAATGTGATGAGGACAATGTCGAAGCCTCAACAATAATAGGAGCATACGTCTGATGGGAGGTTCTTGCTCCTCAACAACTACCTGAATTAGAGCCGGAGTAGGTGTCCGCTCCTCAATAATTAATCACTTGATCTTTGACACCTCGACAGGCGGAGCAATCACTTGTCTACTCTCTTGCTCCTCTTATTTTCAATTTCAAATCTTCTTAAACTAACCAAATCATTGAAATCACAAATCTAACAAATTCTAATTCAAAAAACATAAAAAATATAAAAAAAATGAAAAAAAATATCAAAATGAATCTCCAATGGAGTCGATCGACCTTTTATACGTAGCATTACATCCGGTTGTTGTGGATCTACAACATTCGAGTCCCGATCCATTGCCGTAATTGAATTAAGAGCCGGAATTTGAAATTTTTCTTCAAATTTTTTTGTCTCTCTTACGCTCGAGTTTTTTTTGTTTTTGTTTTTTTCCCCGGAAATGGGGGCAGTGGAATAAGAGGGTGAGCCCCCATTGCTAGGGTAAGTGGGACGCAATCCCAGTGCACCTGAGACACATACTTTCAGTGCGCATATGCCCCACAAAGTGCAATTCTGTCCCACAAAGCACACTCTTATTCCGCTT
This sequence comes from Fagopyrum tataricum, assembly GCA_002319775.1. Lineage (NCBI taxonomy): Eukaryota > Viridiplantae > Streptophyta > Magnoliopsida > Caryophyllales > Polygonaceae > Fagopyrum > Fagopyrum tataricum. Next base: position 1,953,091 of record CM008285.1, on the reverse strand, counting down.
GTTACTCGTATTTTCGTTCCGAATAACATCACTATATTTTTATTAATTACAGATCAAAAAATCTCTTTTAAAACCAACAACCCACAAAGTTAAATCTTAATTTTACCCAACAGCCTTAAATCTATCCTTAGCTTATACTATATGTCACACGGGCACATCACAAGCAGCCACCTACCTTGACTACCACCGTCGTCGGAAACTATCATGAGTATGTGACGAAAATCTACGCGTCGAGATCTCATCAACTCAACGAACAATCCAATGAATCCATGCACACAAATACAAGAATATTAAAACCTAAAGAAATAAACAAACAGCTAATTTTATCACAAAGACGAAAGTAGAAGCGAAGAAGAGCGTGCAGGCTGTCAATGATGGCGTGTTTCCCGTTACGAACCTTCACAGAATAAGAGCACAAAACTAATTTAAAAATTGAAACCCACAAATCATAAAATATATATTAAAAGTTAAAAAAGAGGATCCATTGTTGACAGTAGTAAAGCTCCTCACTTCACTTTCCCTCTTTCTACTCTCTCTGATCTACAAGCCTCCATAGCCAGAAAGAAGCAAGAGCTCAACTATATCCTTAATGGCAGTTCCCTCTTTTACTTCTCCAGCGAAACTGGCGGATGAACACATCTGTTTCTTGAATAAGGTAAATCCATTTCTGATTTCTCATACCCTATATAGATCGATGAATCTGTTTTGCATGTTTTTTTCCCTTCTGTTTTGTGAAAATAAAAGCAATATAATCTGTTTAAATCGTTTGTTTACCGTTTGAATGCGGTTGAAATGGACACATTCATTGACCGTTTCTCAAGCCGTGTTTTTCTTCAAGTATAATCACAGATTTGCGACCTTCACCCAAATGCTTTAATTTTATTTTATTTTCATTTCCCTTTTCTGTCACCCCCTTTGCTTCAATGAACAAGATCTTCAGATGCAACCCACGGTATCATCCTCCATTGGTCAAGTAAACGAGAATAATGAATTCCCAATTAGTTAAAATGCATTATATTCGCTTGTAATGAGAATTTAAACTGTAAATAATGCAATTATATGCAGGAATTGGTGTTAAAGCCACCAAAGAGATCTCCAATGTTGCTGAGGATGGTGATTTTGGTGGTGGTCATGGTCTGTGGGGTTTACATCTTCTCCAATTGTTTTCAAGAAGTGGGCCCTCACAAAATGGCTAGGCTTCTCAATATTCAAGGCATTGATCTTCAAAATATCAACTCACATGATAAATACCAAGATTGCAATCCAAACAACACAACCCAATCTGAAGAATCCTTGTACTTGCATTACCCAAATCCGGAAACTTATAGTAGGTAAAGATCAAAACTTTACATTCCTCAGATTGTAAAAATTTATGATGTATAAGACTTTGAGGGCTTGCTTGGTTTTAACTCCGGAAACAGAAGCGGAATGGAAACGAATCTAGTCCATACATATACGCTTGTTCATGAATTTTTTGGAATCATTCTTTGTCGTTTGAAGTAATTGTAGTAGAAGTGATTTGTTTTGATGCTCTATAGGAACTGAATGATTCCAAAAAATTTCATGAACAAGGTACACATATGGACTAGATACATTTTCATTCTGTTTCAGTTAACGGAGATACAACCAAACGGGGGCTGAATGTATTGTATGTATACCCATTTGATTGACAGACAAGAATGTGGTTGCAATCCGGTGAGATGGTTTGCGATTATATCAATGCAAAGATCTGGAAGCGGGTGGTTCGAAACGCTGCTAAATAGTCACATGAACATAAGCTCTAATGGGGAAATATTTGGGGCTAGTGACAGAAGGAGCAATGTTTCAGCACTTTATAATACATTAGATAGGGTATATAATCTTGATTGGTTCACTAGTGCTTCCAAGAATGAGTGTACTTCTGCTGTAGGGTTCAAGTGGATGCTTAACCAGGTAGATCAAAAACCGAAAATCATTCAGGTTGTTGCTGGGTAATTTCGAGTTTTTTTATAAAATGGTTTCGTGATTCTTGTAGGGTGTCAATCAGTACCATGAAGAAATTGCGGAATACTTCAACAAGAGAGGTGTTTCTGCTATACTTTTGTTTCGTAGGAACATACTTCGCAGGATGGTGTCTTTGCAGGCGAATACGTACGACAAACAGGCTAGGTTGTTGAATGGAACACACAAGTCTCATGTGCATTCACCATTGGAGGTAACTATGGCTGCCTTTGGTTAGTCAAAAATTTAAGGTGATGAATATTACGGAGATGAAAAGGGTAGAATAATTCTCTTAATCTTATTTGGTAAGGGAATGAAGGACATGAAGAGCATTAAATTATTGAGATTAAGGAAATTAGATTTAACACATATTTTTTCGTAATTTTACGATCATGTTCATTTTACATAAAACTTATTTTCATACTCATCTCCTTAAACAAAATTCTTTATTTATATAATTCTCTTAATCTTCAGTTTCATCTACGTGATCTTACTGTACCAAATGGACCCTATAGCCGGAATTTTACTTAACAATGCTTGATGAACATACCAATCATATTGTTTTCTTCTTGGTAGGCTCAAGTACTTGCCAAATACAAGCCAAAAATAAACATCACCACATTGAATTATGGTTTGAAGAGGGAAGAACAGATGATTGGGAACATACTTAATTACTTCAGGAGCACGCGCCACATTGTCCTCTTTTACGAGGATGTTGTGAGCAACCATACTGTAAGCATTTGTTTTGTTGTAGAATTATTGGTGCTGTGTAAGTAGACTTTTGCTGATCTGTGTTCAATGTTATGGTGAGCAGAAGCTGAGAGATGTGCAGGAATTTTTGGGTGTACCGTACAGAAACCTTACTAGTCGGCAAGTGAAGATTCACAACGGTCATTTGTCGAGTGCTGTCGATAACTGGGATGAAGTCGAGAAAGAACTCAAGGGAACATCTTATGAGAAGTTCCTTCATAAAGACTACAGAAGATAGATAGAGAAAATACATGATCTTGTGATGTAAATATTGTCTGCTAGAAAGATCAAAGTTGTTGAATTGAGCAGCCAAAAATGACTGTTAATGACTAAAAGTTAACAAAAGACGGCAGCTCTGCAACTGTGGTCTTATTCTTTTGATTGATGTTTTATGCTGTAAAACCAAGGCACGTGTTTTATCAAGAAAGATTGCATTTACAAGGCACGTGTTTTATCAAGAAAGATTGCATTGAAGTTGATCAAACATACCGAGAGCGGTCAAATCGAGCGGTCAAATCTTCTGTATCATTCTTAATGTGTCATTTGTATCTTTATTCCGTGATTAGTAAAATTTGTATTATTTATTAATTTTTTTGCATAAAGTACTATCTTTAATCCTTATTTTTTAACACTGGGCCAATCACGTAATAGAGTAATAGAGATACATACATGAGTGATACCGGAGATCTTGATTGCATTGAGGTAGAAGTTGAACATAAATATCATATGATTTCAGCAATTTTTCTCACGCTTCTATTTCTGCAAAATACATTACTATCTAATAACAGTCTACTGTTATTTACAAGGATATTACAATGAACATTTTGTCACCGAGAAATTTCAAGGCAAAGAAGTTCCACTCTTACAGATGGCCATGATAGCCACAATAATTCAGAAAGGACTGAATTTTGTCTACTATTTGTTCTGCAACTCACTCTTTTGGGTTTGATGAGATAACAAAATGATCAACAACCCTAACTGTAGCTAGAGGGTCTTGATGTGCAAACGCTGCGCTCCATTTACTTGGATGCTTTCTCCGGTGACTCAGCTGCCGGGGCTGCTTTGTCTCCTCGTCCCATTTCGGGTCCAATTTCCACTCTTTAGGAACCTGCAAATTCGAACTATCACTGGTTGCTAACTCAAAAGAACATCAGTGATGTACATCAAAATCTTTTCACCCTTGGAGCATCTTTTAACCCAGAAACTAATTTCAAATTTCTAATCTGGCATTTTGTATTTGTTTAATCACTAAACAAATATATAAATTTATTTTACTCCAGCCCAAAACCTCTCTTACAATCTCTTATGTATATTTTTTAACTCAAATTAAATGGTTATTGGTTATAAAGGTACATGTAGAGAAAAGTAAGCCCATTGATTGGATAAAAATGGAAGACCCTGTCAGATACTATTTCTTCTTGGAGAAACTTCTTTCTGACATTTTATTTTATTTTATTTTCTAAAGGGTTAAAGAATCTCTTAATGTCTGGGATGAAGATGCTCTTACCTTGTCAACAGCAAGGGTGAAAACTTCAAGGTCTCCGTCAGGCTTGATGTGGAAGCGAGTGAATGACTTGTAGTTAGCAATCCGAAGGGAAGAAAAGGCTTCGTCAAAATGTATGTGGAGCCAGTTGATGCAAATGTACAAGTAGCTTCCCAACACCAAAGAGACAACTGGGGTAGAAAAGACCCAGAAGTAGAGAAAAACCGAAGCATAATATATGACAGCACCTCCTCTAGACAGAGATTGCAACCCATACTTGCATATATTGCTCCTAGTTACTGCCATGACCTATCAATAAGATAACTTTGCATAGATCAAAAATACTAACGAATTACATCTACTAAAACTCCATGTTTGTTAGGATGTCATGCATTTTATAATACTTCTATCATGTAGTATTTTATTGGGCTTCAATAATAAACTATAGTATTTAGTGTTAATAATGTAGTATTAATTGTATATGTATCATTTTGTCAATACTAGGCTATGATGGATCCAAACAGATCCGACAATTGGGACAAGGTGAAGTATGACGCACCTCAGGGACATCAAAAGCAGACATTAGGTACTTGATGCATGCTGGATATAGGCCAAATGTCCACTGCTCTATACGAGAACGTAGACCTGTTGGGTCTGGGAAGTGCTCTCCTTCCACCTGTCTGTACCAATCATAAAGTGTGTGATACCCTGAAAAATAAATCACATTTACTATGAAGCTCAAGGCTGTAATTTCTTACACAATTCAATTCCAGATAAGGCCAAATTTAGAAAACACATCTCAAATGGAAAACTACGAAGAATAGAAAAGAAGATTACCAGATGTCGCTAGCAGGTTATGCCTAATACAGATCTCAACCCCGAGTTCCAGCAACAACATCAAGATCAATGCAGATGCGAGGTGTGCAGATACATGAAGCATGCCGATAAATATTCGTCCTTTACGTGATATTTTGGATGGGACCAGATATATGGCTGATATCAGCAATACTATTGCTGCAACAAGAGAGACATGAGACTGCTCCAGCAAGTATATAAAGGCATCCCACACCGTACAGAAGAAACTTCTCAAATGACCAGAAAAGGTATCCTCTCGCAAGATGTGATTGAGCTCACACTAGCAGAAGAATGAAAATCACTCAGTGAAACTGCAAATGCTATGTAGAGTAGACCTCCAGCATGCAAGTACCATTGCAAAGATGCCAGAAACATTAAAAAAAAAAAGGGTAGAAAAATAACCTGTGGAAACATAGAGAAAACAAGCAGAAAATATATAATGCCACCAATGAAATCAAATTGCCAGTTCTTCTTTCTGAACTTCAGTATGTTGCCCAAAGCTATCTGTCACACATTAAAAAAAAAGTCAACAAATGATTGATTTGTGCAAAGTGCAAATTATAAAGAGACAAGGTGGAATGTTACCCTGCCAGAATCTTCACATGATGGATATGCAGCTTTCATCTCATATGAAGTTCCATAATATTTTCTGAAACTACCAAACACATGGGTGGGATGCAAAAATGCCCCACCACCACCATTAACTAGGAGATGCTGCACATAAACAGGTTTATCAGAAGGTATATATGAATGGCGCATATAATGATGTAGATCTCCTGCCATACGAAGCTTGCATCTTCCTTTCAAATGGTCACGTATCAAATATGCAACGTTTCTTCCAGAAGTATGATTCCAGTACCAATCAAGCAGCCAGCTTGGTTCATGTGTCACTATGATTACAGAATCGTTCTCTTTAACCTGGATTGAAAAATGATGGATAGAAGGTAAATACAAAAACACGTGACATAATGCAAAAATCTCAGGAGAAAACGAGGATACTTTGTTCACCTTCTCACTAATCAACTCAGAGAAAAACTTGAACTGGTAAACATCAATGTCACCATGAAGGGCAAGATCAAGACCAAATATCCACCATCTTTTTGGAAGTTGGATAGCAAAATAGCTCTTCTGCTGAGGCATAAGCCAACCACCCAACCAACTCTTATGGCATATATAGCGCATGAAAGTGTTAAGCCCATCAAACCAATCTGCACATTAAACAGTAGAGGATACACAATTACCTTCACCTTACTCGCAGGAAGAAAGGAAATTACTTTTAAGTTTAACCTAGCATGTCAAGTCCAGTAACTGTCATGGATACAAGTTTCATGAACTACAGTAACAAAACGAGCAACTCCACGTGATATTTATAGGAAAAGAATTGACAGGAAATGACAAAGCATTAAGCAATGAGGTGAACATACCATGGTTTCCTGGGATAAGAAAACATTGAGGTCCATCATAATTTTTCAGCTCAGTCACTCCATTAGGTAGCTCTGGCTTCTTCGTAGCTATATGCTCATCTTTGTACCCCAAGGGGGGCTGGAGAGCATACTCAAAAGGACGAAAAAAACGATTCTCATATGTGAATGCTGATGGATTAGGATACCTGAAATACCAAATTGAGAAGGAATATAATAATTATCTAATGATACTTCAAAATCTAGGGTGAACTCCGAAGTTGTGAAAATTTGAAGCGCCAACCCTAATCCGCACTAGCATGTGAAGCATATACTATGAATAAAAACATTCAGGATGAGCTTACGCAAGATCTCCTCCTATGACTAACAAGTTGCCCCGTGGAAGGAAGCGCTCCAAATCACCTATCTTCAGTCGAATATGAGGATGAGCAAGCAACCGAGCAACACTGTAAGATGAGTTGCCTCCATCACCAGTATCAGCCATAAAGTCAAACCAAAATTCCTCCTTTTCACTAAAATGATCATACAAAGGACCTTGTTGTTGGGATTCAGCTTGTGCAGGGTTCATGGCCGCCTAGTTACATCCAATTTAAAAATCAGCAGAAATTATGGTAATTTCGATATCTTAACTTCAATAATATCTCACATGCAAGGGGAAAAAAGCAGAACCATCTGTGTCTAATTCATGGACACCTACCAAGCGAGGTTTAGAAAAAATCAACAGAGATGATCTTAACTTCAATAATATCTCATATGCCAAGCCAAGGCGAAAAACAGATCATAAGAAAGGAGTAGAAAAAGCAGAACCACCTCATACAAACTTGTGACTCAAAAATAAGATCGCACCGTCTAGGGTAATTCTTAGCAATTTCGTGTAAAGGACAGACGCTACGTTTGATTACTCTTCAGTGATGAACAATTTAAGTGTCATCACACTACATAAATAAGTTCCGTTTTGAAATATATACCTGCATCATGCGCATGTCAAAACGTCCTAGGAAAACTGTTACAGACACCAAAAGATCAAAAACAGTCTTGAATAAATCAGCCGATGTCCTACAAAATTGAAGAGAAACTAATGAGAAGCAAACTCTTCCACATGCAAGGTAGTCTTCCAATCATAATTTCCTACAAAGATGAGGAATATAAAGAGGGGGTAAAAAACAATTACCCTGAATACCATGGAACCATATCTAAGAAATCAGGCTTCAACTGTTTCTTCTTCAATTTTTCATATTCTTTAACTGGCAAAGGATGAGTAAGAGCCCATCTATCCATCGTCCAAGACAACAACGAAGAATAAGTGAACAGTAGAGGAAAAATGCACTAGCGTGAGCAGAATTGTACATATTTAGTTTCACAAAGCTCTTACACTTCTATCCCGGCAGGTTGATCACCAGGTTTAAATGCAAGTAAATCATTACCTCGGCATGTTTGTCATAAGAAGAGTTAATAAAAATGAGGTAGGTGAAAAAACATATAAATTTAGGGGCCTATCCTTTGCAAATAAAATCTCGGAAAGAAGGAATGGCATAAAAATAACTTTGCAGTTGGAAAAAAATAAAATCCCACGTAAATTGGGGGATGAAGAAGATAGGAAAGAGAAGGTTGATATGATATTGGACTTCTAATCTCAACCATCAGCTTTAGATTTAATGGTCCAAGTATTTAGCTCTTAGTTCACAATCTTAACTGTATTCTATAAGGAGATGGTCTAAGATTTCAAACTAAAAGCAAAAAAAAAAAAATGATTCAGCACAAGAACAGTCATTGTGTTGAGGAAGTAAAATTTACCCTGTTGATCTCTCAACTATATAGTTGGCCATGTAAAGTCCTATAAAAGTGGCCCATAGAGAATATATGGGAGAGATTCCATCTGAATATTCTGAACAGGCCCCATTGCAAGCAAGCTGCCAAAGGGTAAACATAACTAGTTACTTATACAGAATCAATCTTGCGAACAAAAGAGGATAGATAACGTCACGCTTTTACTCTTACCTCCCCATAAATAACCCACTTGGAGAGAAGAGGATAGTCACTGGCAGAACCAACTGGAGCAAACCAAGAAGAGCACACTTGGTCTTTCAACTCATTCATGCGCAAAAATTTTGCCAACCATGTGTTTCTCTCTTCCTTCTTCCAGAATGCAAACCAGCTAGAATTTCTTCGTTCAAGGGGCCTCTGTCTCATAATTGCCCGATTGCCACAGTGACTATAGAATACACAGCATGCTACACTAATGACCTGCAAAAAGAAAAAAAAATGTAGCATGAGAAAGATGTGCAGCTGCAGCTGATTCGAGATCAAATGAACCTTGAAGACGAAAGATCTATGGCACTTACAGCACAATTTTGTAGGATGGTCAAAATAGCAGGCCTCCTGCCAGCTACACGAGCAACAAGACCCACATACCAAAGACCAAGAAATATGAGATGGAAGAACAGAAGAAACAAAATGGATGATATGTATATTGTCAAGAACATAGATAGGTTCATCCTCAGATCCACTCCCATGGACTGAAAACTAGGAAGATGGTATACAGCTGCCACTAAAATCCAGGCAATATACCTACATACCCAAATAAGATAGAAAAGTTGAAAAGAAAATGGCATGAGTGTAAAACAAGGTGTCATATTTTGAAAAATAATTTGATGGTAAGGAACTAAGAAAAGAGATTATGGAGAAAAAGAAACCATTGAAGATGAAGAATGACTTACCATTTACTAAAATTCGAATAACTAGGTTTGATTGTCTTGCCAATGAATGGAGACGAGAAGAAGTAGAAGAACCCAAATAAGCAGACATACATCCACCACCATTTAATGTTGTTATCTAGCCCTTGTATGAAAGTGTACATATTATCAAATGATATAAAAAATAGGCACCCCACTACAACTGCAATTATGGCATGGCGAGAATGTTCATGTGGATAGGGATAGGGATTAGCCAATATTGTTCTGACACTCTCCATTTTGAATGTATCCAGTAAACCAACAGCCTGCTTATTAGACATAATACAGTGTGATTAACCCAAGCTCTTGGCCAAAACAAAGGATTAGTTCCAATTAGCAGATTCCACTTCAAGTAAAAGCTTCATAGACCTGGATACAAATTAAAATTAGATTCCAATGAGGGGAAAAAACAGTATTTCACAAACTGGGACGACAAAAATTAGGTTAGACAAAAATTGACATGTCTGGGTTCTTCTCTGGATGAATTACAACTGAGAAGTTAAGATGTAAGAATATACCATTCCAACAACTAAGTGGTGGAAGAAAACACTTTCAGGTAACTTAATAATTGAAGTCCTTGTAACTAGATGATGCAATTCCATACTTGTATTTTTCAACTCATGAATGTGAAATTGTGAGCATGCATGCTCTCATACATACACCTAATATTCCATATTTTCTGTAGTAAGCAGTCTACTGGTTCACAATTTAAGGAAACAAGATCAGAGCCGAAACCAGAAATACCCGTGCTGAACCAAGTAAAATAGCTCCTGGCATTGATCACTCCTTAGCAACAATAAAGGTACAAGTCTACTTACAATAGAAGCAACATATCAAGCATGAAATTCCACATGATTTTGCATACTAAAAAAACATAATTAACTAGAAAGAGTTCAAGGACCACAAAAACCGACGGATTAGGGTTTGTGTTTTCCAAGAAAACCAGCGAAACAAAAACCTGTCTTGCACATATCACAGCACCAATTGACAACAGTTGTAATCCATCAGATCCTCCAAATTCAAAGAATTATACAACTCAAAGAAAAATTCGAAAGAATCGGCAATAGAAAATTTGGGGGTAAGAAAGAGAAGGTACCTGGGACGCGAAGAGAGAGAAATTACAGGTACATGTGGATCAGACGAAGAAGAGAAAAATAATGATTGAAAGAGGTCACAAAAATGAATTAAAACTACTCTTGGCGTTCAATTTTCATCTTTTTCTCACGACTCTGTATTTAGATTTTCTTGTGAGGGAAGATGGAGACTGGAGACGAAGCAGGTACGGGAAAGCCGTTAGCTGAAATTTGCAACCCGTGGGTTTTTCTTCTCGTCTATATGTGTGACTTTCTGTTAACGGTGGCTCCTTCACAAATTCCGTAAAACAAAAATTATATGACAAAATCAATGAAATGAAGGTGTAACTCGTAAGTCTCACGTCAATGGGTGGGTGAAACACTTCCATCACCCACCCATTAACCATATCGGGTTTAACCACTCATCGCCCGTCGGGTGACCGGGTGGTTTAAGTTCATCCGCGGGTGACGAAAATGTATGAGTATTGTCGATTAATAATGTATTTTCAAAGTATTTTTGTGGTTTTTTAAACGTACCGGCGAAAATTGTTATTTGTCACCGTACCTACGCACATAGAGTGCGTAGTAGTAGTTTTTTTTTTTCCTTCCTACTTCTACTACGCACACCAAGTGCGTAGTTCATCTTTTTCAATTTTTTAAATTTTTTCTTGGACTCCAACTACGCATTCCATATGCGTAGTTGAAGTCCACTCAACTACGCACGCGAAGTGCGTAGTTTTGGTGACAAATAGCGATTTTCACCGGTACGTCTAACAATCCCCTATTTTTGCACATATAGTACAAAACTAGTATGTTCAAAACCAATAATATCTATAATTAAAATAAAAAAATTATTTAAAATGTAATTATATAACGTATATAACAATAAAATTGTCATATTCTTTGTGAATTTTATGACTAAATACACAAAATTGAAGATACTTAGGTTGTGGATTGGTTTTGAAAATTTATTGAAATCATGTAGTGGTCCGATGTGGTAAACGCATGATTCCGGGTTTGTAGACACGGGTACTCTTGGATGACTTCCATAGTTGTCATTATTCTGTCAAGTTTTTCATAAGTGTTATTATCTCCTTCCTTCTTTTTTTTTTCCACGTGTATTCATTACCTTTAGTCCGGAGGTCAATCAGTCCTCATTGATCGGCTACATTGTGTAGCCTCTTCTTGTACTTATTATTGGCAATGGGAACTCCTCCCTTTTTATCCAAAGTTTCCCATAATTCGTTATAATCTCCTGGGATTATTGTTGGAATTTTGATGATTTGAAATCAATTATAAGTTGTGACCAGAACTCATCTTTCTTTGGTTCATCTGGTGGCGCGTAGATCCCAAAAATCCGCGTTTCAAAGGCCGAATTTATGTTGGTGTGTTTTAGGGTGATGTGTCTACTGTGTGTTCTAATAATCTCTATTTTTTCGTTTCTTAGTTGGTAAGCTTTCCATAACATGCATAGTCCTCCCGAGAACCCGATTGCTGGGATGAAAAGGATATTATGAAAGCCAACGCTCTTCCATATTGACTCGTCAGGTTCGGCGTTAGCTCTTGTTTTCGCTAGGATTAGAACTTAGATACATTCATTTTTACAAGTGATATTTATGTTGGTTCAAAAGTTTTTCTTGCCCATATCATTGCAATTCCAATGTGCTATTTTCATTTAAAACGTGTTACATTTTAGGTGGTAGTCTTCCCGTTGGTCGTACCGTGTTTTTGTCAGAGTTATTGCTTGTTGTTTCCACTATAAAATAATAACCTATGATAACTACACATATTTGAATACAAGTGTCAATAAAGTTTTCTTCTCTTAACCAATTTTGTAATAGAAATGTCATAAGTTGTCTATGCAGATAAAAAAAAAAAAAGTTTCTATGTTTATTCCATTTGTAAAATAAGCATGGTTCGGTTCATAAATATTTGGGGATAAAAAAAAAAGAACCACAAAGTTTTATATAAAAACCCTACTCACCACCGTTTGCTTCAATTCCCTGTTACAGAAAGTCGAAGGAGTGTACAAAACACTTTTCATCGTAGAATCCCAAAACGCCATAGCCACCACCTTCTTCCTTGCGAGCTAATAAACCCTCAGCTCTCCCGACAATTAGCTTTTCTCAAATTTCGGCCATTATGTCTCTCATCCAAGCCCGCTATAGCAGTGGTATGTTTTTCTCTTCTTTTAATTATTTCTCTGTCCTCTTGTTCAAATATGACCCAAATCTGTCAACAATTGTGGAGATATATTAGAAACGGATGAATTTCATAATCAATCAATTTATCCAGTGTATATAGTGTAAACAAATGCATCTATTTTACTTTTGATTGCGGTTTCAATCAATTTATCTAGTTTATATAGTGAATTTCACAATCAATCAATTGATGACTTCAAACCTTGTTAAATAGATTGTTGATTGCAGGTCAATACTAGTGTTATACCAGACACACTACAACTCTATCTTTAACCTTCATATGCTCAAAAAAGGGCTTGCTTAAATGAATTGTCTATGTACTTGCGGTAACTTAACCCACATGATGAAATCTGGATAATTGACAAATAACTATCTTTTATTTATGCATTTTCTTTGAAATTTTGTGCATGTTGTTTTGATAACTATATCTTCCTAGAAGATCTAATGTCTAGTTGTACTTCATGTACCGGCAATGTTAATAGTATCAAGTTCTTTTGCGGGCTTAAGGTTAGGCTATTGACCGCAAAAACAAGTCTCAATTATGGTAGGAGGTTCTTTAGATGTCCATCGTACAATGGAAATCTACAAAGGAGTAAAAGCGAGTTTCAAGCTGGATCCAATCCCAACTCATAATGCTTGGAATAGGCCCCCAAAAATGGTCTTTATGACCAAATGCCTCGGTGGTAAACTCTCTTATACTCCTTGTCTTGATGATCATGTTAAAATTCGATGTGATGAAGTTTTGCCCAAACATGTTGTACAGGGTTATAGTCTTATTGGACAAATTGTTGGTTATTTCCCGGGATATCCTGCTATTAACGGTCTCATGAAGCAGTGGAATGTTAAATCTGATTTCCGCATGGAATCTGGTTGGATGATTTTTTTCTTTTATCAATGAGCATGATAGGGATTAGGGATAAGGTTTTGATGGATGGTCCTTATTTTTGATTTGGAAGACCGCTTCTCTTGAAGTTGATTCCGGATAAATTCTCTCTGATCCGTAAAGATGTTGCCACGGTTCCTCTTTGGACTCGTATATTTGGCATTCCTAATGATTTTTGGACTCATGATATTCTAGGTAGAGTGGCCTCCAAGCTTGGAAAACCTTATTCTAGAAAGCGTGGCGCCTACGCTAGGGTTTTACTTGAAGTTAATTTTGCTTGTGAAGTGTTGCATGAAGTGACATTTGAGTTTGATGATGGGGTGATCATTAACTGCAAAGTGCTATATGAGAATGAACCTGATTATTGTAGTAGATGCGTTTTTGGTCATAAGGATACTATGTGGTCTTTTAACAAAAATCCCACAAATGAAAATGATAATCTGGAGAAAGGTAAAGATAAAGTTGAAAAGGCAACGGAAAAGAAGATCATGGATAAAGGTAAGGAAAAAATTATTAGGTGAACCTAATCTATCTAACGCTGCGAGTTGTGGTGCTGGTAATGTGTAGGTTGGACCTACTCCGCTCCGACATGGAGAAGGCACGTCCGGTATAAAGACCGATGATCGTAATCCTTCGGATATTGCGTGACGCCGTAAACGGAATGCTCGCAGAAATGCCCTACGCAAATTCCAAAGGGTGAAAACCTTGAAGGCTAGACTCGCCTCGATGTACCAACACCCCCATGGAGAACGAATCTCACCATTGTTTGCTATTTTGGTGTTGTTGATGGCTCCAAGAAGACATGTTCCGACATGGAGGAGGATATTATTGATGGGGTCCATGAGGATGCATCTGGAGAGTCCAACACCGAGATCTCTTTGGATGATAGTCGAGGTGATGAGGACTTGGATGGTAAGGAGGAAGGAGAGATCTCCCCTAGCTCGGAAAGTGATGGTAAGCCCTTTAATTCTCCTTCTTTTACTTTTCATTCTCCTTTACCTCATTTTACCACTACCCCCCCCCCCTATTTGGTGATAAGAGTGAGGGTTTCACTAAGGTGTTGTCAAGGTTTGATAGAAAGGTCTTCTGTGCCGCTACTCCTAGGGCTAGTCTTCATTTGAGAGGTGTCAAACCTAGGACGGAAGAACGGGATGGTTGACATAGACCTTGGGATGGTTGACATAGACCTAGGGATGGGAGACTTGGAAGTCGAAGATCCTCTAGATCACAGGTCCATGAGAAGGGAGATGCTCGTAGGGGTAGAAATACCAATTTACCCATGGTTTACCGATGAGTATCATATCTTGGATTGTACATGGGTTTTGCCAACCCCGGATACAAAAAGGCCTCAAAAATCTTTTGGTTGAGTATAAGTTTGGCTTATGTGGGGTTCTTGAGACTAGGTTTGTGCACCGCCCTTCTGACATTGATGAGGTGATGAAGAGCCAATTCTCGGATTGATCATTTACCACCAACTTCCATGTTGATGATCGATGCCGAATCCTAGTTATGTGGGATGAGTATAAGTTTGATGTTAGTGTGGTTGGGGTTGATGTCCAACATATTGCTTGCCTTGTTACATGTAGGGTTACGGGCATTCGGTTTGGTACTCGTTTTGTCTATGGGCTTCATAGCAACCCCGAACGTGCCCTTATTTGGGAGATTTTGGGTGACTTTAACAATGTCATGTTTTTTAACAATGTCATGTTCTTTCTCCATCCTAACTCTGGCACCATTGACACATCGTCTCATTCATCCTAACTCTGACACCGGTTGTTATTATCAAAGGGATCGGCATTTAATTTGATGAGAAATTGAGAGTTTGAATATTGCCCATCTTCATTAACTCTTGTCTTCTTAACAAAATTAGTTGCATTATCGACATCATTTTCCCTTTCATGAGAATTTGAGATCCAGTTCGTAAATTTTGGCTCATTACGTAACATTTTTCAAGCATACTCCATGGAAAAATCACGGGCAATTGAATCGGTGGAGCGATAAAACTTGCGTGCTTCAAGCATAACATCTTGCTCACTTTCTCCACTTTTCTCCCCCTATATGACGCCCGTTCGTAGCAACCTACAAACTTTGACACCGATGCGGAAATTTTTTTGCCACCTTTGTTTACAAGGGTTCGTCTCTCTTTCTTACCACCCGGGACGAACAAGAGTCTTTATGTTGTATTTGTCGGTTATCCGGTCCCAAAAGGTGGTGGATTTTTTTATTTGTTCCGATTCTTGGGTCTTTACTTATATTTAACCACGCACTAATGAGATATTCATCCTCCTCGACACTCCACCGCATCCTTGCACCTTCCTTAGCATTAGAAATAGGAATTATATTTGCATTTAGTTCAAGCTCTTCGGAATTTACTTGGGTGCTATATTCAGGAAATTGTATAGGAGCATTGTTATTGTACATCAATGGTGTAGAAGGAGTTGACCTAGGTTGGAGCATGGGTTGCATATAATGCATATAGTTTGGATGAACTTTATAAAAATGATTCATTGATGTAGTAGGAGGTTGATTGTATGGTGGACACACGGTATTTTGATTACCGATTATGAAATTGCTCCATGAAAAATTTCCTGAAAGAGGTTGATCATTTGGACTATGATGATTGAAAGAAGGGTGATTTGGATCCATAAAAATAGATTTAGATGATTGAGTAAGAGATAAGAAATGTGTGTGAAATGAGACAATTACTATCATGTTATATTTTTAGTGGATGAAATTTTAAATTTTATTAATTATTATTGAATTTTTTCCCCATAAAATTTGTGCCGATAGATTTGATTCTTGAAACACAATTTCATACTATATATTTTTAGTGGACTTGATAGATTAGTTTTGATAGCTTAGCTTTGGAAGTTGATCCTTTGGTTGAATTTAATTAAATACATTAGTTTAGCTTTGGAAGTTGAATAATGTAGTTAATTTAATTTCTACATTAATTAGCTAGGTGGTTGAATTTAATAAAAACATTGATTAGTTAGGGTGGTTGAACAATATGGGATACTAGTAAAAATTCTAGGACATGTACATGTAACCATATATAAAAATGTGTGGAAGGAAAGTTACATTTGTCATTTTTTACATTTATTTTTACAAATAGTTAATCTATTTATTTTTTTGGTTTTAGTTAACATATTTAGTTTAGCATGTAGAAATTCTTCCTAGTAGTTACTAGGACTTGTATGCAAATATTAAATTGGAGGGAAAATGTCACGTTTTTGTCCTCTTTTTATTTTATTATTACAAAAACTTAATCTATTTAATTTTATTGGTTTTAGTTAAAATATTTAATTTAGTAGGTACAAGTTCTTCCTAGTAGTTACTAGGACTTGTATGCTATTTGGATGGTCAATGTAAATGCACTTGTCGTTAAAATATATATAAAAAATAAATATTAATTTATAAATTATTTTTAGTATATATATTTACACATGATTAGTATTATTGTTAACACTTGCATTCTTTGTTGCATTTGAGAGTGAAAATAGGTATTTCTTAGAATGAAAGTGAAGTATCGTATTCGAGTGATGGTGAATCCGATAATGAAAATTAAATCCACAAATACATACATTCTTTGTTGCAAACTCACCAAAATCGTAAGAAAGCTAAACTTTACTTATTGGAGCGACTTTATGTGGAAAGTTCACAACGTATTTGTAAAAGATCATCCGTGGAAAGGAAACGAGAGCTTGGCCATCAAAAGTTAGTTGCCGATTACTTTCCGATCATCCAACTTGTACAAACGTCCAATTCCAAAGAAGATTCAGAATGCAGCAACACATTTTTCTTCGTATTGTGGAGAGCTTAAAAAATGATGTAACATACTTTAAGCCTACGGTAAATGCAACCGAAAGGGCAATCATTTTACCTTTAATAAAGTGTATTGCTGCTTTACGTGTTTTAACATATGGATTAGCATTTGATTAAGTCGATGAATACCTTCGTATCATTGAAAGTACGACAAGGTTGTGTCTTATGAAATTTGTCTCCGGAATAATATCATTTTTTGGTGAAAACTATTTACGGAGGCCAAACGAAGAAGATTCACGTCGACTACTTGTTAGAGAGGAAAGAGGATTTCCTGGAATGTTGGGGATCATCGATGACAAGCATTGGGAATGGAAAAATTGTCCAATTGCTTGGCAAGGGCACTGCTGGTGGGCATAAAAGGAAACCGACAATTGTCCTCGAAGTCGAGGCGTCAAACAGTCTTTGGTTTGGGCATGCATTTTTTGGAGTAGGAGCAGGAGGAGTAGCAAGAGCAGGAGCAGCAGGAAGAGCAGCAAGAGCAGGAGGAGGAGCAGTAGCGCTGACAGGTGACTGGAGGGGTTATCTGCGACCAGTCCACTCGGTACACGGGGTATGCATGGCTCCAGTCCGCTTGGTAAACGGGGACTGAGGCGAAGGTCGGGTGACCTTCGTGCCACACAACAAAGTTAAACAATTATATTGAATCACTTAAAGAAAAGATAATAATTTGGATGTGTGTGAAATTATGCTTGTGTGTTTATTTACCGCTTTGATGTGTGTGTGCTAGAATAGTGATACTAATATTCAAATTGCTAGCTAACGGTTTCACCGTCATGTTGTAAATACTTTGCAGGATAGGACCGTTGTGAAGTGATTTGGAGATAGTGGTCAGCCAGGTTTTCCATATTTGTTAGTTCTCGTTGGGATTTCCTTTTTGGCAAACTTTCATGCCATTTCCGTAATAGATTTCGTTGTTACCGGCTGTTCTTTTTATTTTCTTTCTTTTGTCGTGACTCTTTAATGCATAAAAATATTATTCGGTTTTCCTTTATTTGTGTCTTGTTGTAAGATCTGGTAAAGTTATTGTCAAACTAAGATCGGGACCCATTGTGAGGTCCTAACCCGTAGCATCCGAATTCTCAGAATTTGGGGTGTTACATTCATATTCTAACTTTAACATATAAATATATAATTTTTATATCAATAAATTACTCACTAAACTAACAAATGTATAAACTAATAAAATATAAATATTACATCTTATTTGCTTTTTAAGGACCGTGTTTTAAACTGACTAACACAATTTTTCGATTTGAATTTTTTATTATCTATATCTATATTTTATATATTACTATTAAAGCCAAAGCAAATTTTCCTAGGCATCATTTTCTTATTAACTTCATGCAACATGTCATTTTCTCATGCATTCATTTTATAATAATACAAATTAATTAATACATACAAATCATTAATATAGGCAATGTATCTATATTGTTTCCATTTATAATTTTACCATAATCTTCTATTTATTTTAAGATATCATTATCAAATATTATTTAAAAGATGTTTTCACCTCTATTTACCAGATTATTAAATTATTTCACACTCTAACTTTAACATATAAATATATAATATTTATATTATTTAGGTAATACTCACCAATCAACAAATGTATAAAATAGTACAATAAAAACATTACATTTCTTTGTTTTTAGGTGGTATTTAAAAATACCTAAGATAATTTTTTAAATTGAAATTCTTATAACTTCAATTTATTTAGCATTTATATTTTAATTTTGAAATTAAATTTTATTTTCCTTTATAAATTATTTATTTCACTTTACATTTGTAAATAGTTATCAATATTAACATATTTTTACATTTTATGATTATTAAAATTAGTATATATAATAATTTCTTAATTAACTATTTTTATTATTTATCTATAATATAATTAAAATATCATTAACATAAATAATTAATTTTAATTTATCTTCAGTTAATTTATTTAAATTACAATATATCAAAAGTATTTTTTAATTAAAAAAATTACCTATTAAGTTTTAAAATTATACCCGTTTCTTGGCACGAGGAACTAAACTAGTAGTAATAGTAAAAGTAACAACAACAAGAAATGATACATACATATAAATAAAATAATATAGGCTACATAAAGTGTAAGTAGCCAAGTAGGGTGTAAGTTAAAGGAACTACTATGCAAATATGGGTTGGAGAATTGAGTTTCGAGGTGGAAGGGAGAGAAAATTGTAAAAATAAAATAAGAAATTTAAAAATAGTTTATGGGATGAAGATGCTCTCACTAGAGGATAGCAAAACAAGACAAATGTATTCCGAACTAGTATGCACACTTACAGCGTAAATAAGTATACCTTGAAGAAGCAAGAATTAAGCATCATACCTCCGAAATATTGCCATTTTTTCAGAAGCAGACCTTCTCTTGGCTCAGCTGGAACCCCCATCGCTAAAATAACTTCATCATGTATAGCATCAACTCAGGCATTAAAAAACAGCCGATCAGAGCTATGTTTTTCCAGTTTATTCAGAATCAGTAAGAAAATTGCTCTCTCGTCATCAACGTAATCAATAAGTTCACACACCAGGCTGATCATCGATCTGCAACTCCAGTAACTCTTTTCTCGGCTTAGCTGAAAGCCCTTTTTTCAACATCTCTTTATCATACTTCCTCGCCATATCCAACATGCCCTTTTCAACTAAAACATCAATTAGAGCATTAAAAGCAGCTGCATCAGGGCTACAATTTAGTTCCTCCATCTTTTTCCAAACAATAAAAACAGGCCGCAAGAAACCCCACCTCCCGAATTTTCTCATAAGCATCACATAAGTATCCAAGCTTGGCTGAACTCCACTCTCTATCATCCTCTCAAATAACCTAAGAATTTCCTTCGGTCTAACAAGACTCCGAAAAAGACATGAATATGTAACTGCATTTGGGTCACAGCCCTTCTTGTGCATTTCATCAAGCATCTGATATGCTTCCTTTGACCTCCCATTCTCACATAAAAGCTTGATGATTGTATTATAAGTTACCACATTAGGCTTACAACCTAGATCACTCATCTCCTTACACAAAGCAATAGAAAAATCAACACCCTCAGACAATCCAATAGCATGTACCACTGTGTTATACAGAACCACATCCAACTGAATCTTTTTCCTCTTCATCTCTTTATACAACTTGACTGCCTTCCATGGCTTCTTACACTTGCATTGTATATCCATGTATATTGAATAAGACACCAGATCTTTTTTAATCCCCATTCTATCCATTTCCTCCCAAAACTCCCTGCATTTCGCCCACCAGCCTAACTTCGACCATCCACGAAGAATCATGTTATATATCTTGGTACTGCTACCCATATGAACAGACTCTCTCTTGAAAAACTCCTCTGCTTCCACTACATGTTTATACTCACAAAGAGCATCAATCAAATTGCAAAACGAGGTTTCATCTTTCATGTTAAACTCATCCAGTGCATAATAAGTATCAAATGCTTCCTTAACTAAATGAGCCAAAGCGTAACGCTTGAACAACACACGAAAAGTGGTGTAATTAGGCATGGAAAGAGGATTTCTAGCCATGGTTCGAATTAATTCCCATGACTTATCGAACTCGAAAAACTTACCTAGAATATCGATCATCTTGTTGTACGTCTCAGTCGTGTGCTGAAACTGGCAATTGGACTCGACCCAGTTAAAGAAATCTAGTGCCCGTTGATAGTCGTTGTTGAAGGAAACCAGTGTTTCACACACCGTAGCGTTGTCAAATTCGATTGGACTTGAAAAGTTACCCTTTTTAGGGTTTTCAGTGATTTGTAATGGGTCGGCGTGAAATTGGGAAATTTTGGAGTTGACGGGAACTGGAATCGGAAGCCATTGAAAAGGGTTTAGAGGACGGGAGAGACGTAGGTTTGAAATCAGAAATCGCTTCATATGTGTTGCCGATTTCAGAACAGTGGCGGAGTGTCGCCTTATTTTCATATACAGCAGAAAAACATTAGAAGGTCAGAGCTGTTCGCCTCCCATGCCGCACCAAAGTCCGTATACCCTGCCTCTAGAAGACTAGAACCCAACCATCATCCTTTCTCCAGCCCACCCATCCCTCTTATCTTCGTTCCTCCAAAGTCCAAACAGGTAGACCATACCGAAAATCAATATTTTTTTTTTTAGGAACAAGGTAACTGATTCGATCACCGTAAAACAACGGTGAAACGAGAGACCGCAAAAAGACTGCTGACTGAAACAACGGTCAGTACAAGCAGCAACAAAAAAACAACAAAGAACTCCATGAAGACGAAGCAAGTGAGACACATAACCAAACACTGCCGAAAAAGCACCGTCGTGTTTGAATCACGGTCAACCATGTTTCCATATAGGATTTTTTTTTTCTCAAAAAAGTTTATTTATCTTTTACCAAAATAATAAACCAACAAACATATTGCTTAAACTCTCGATCTCAAACACTAATTTTTTCTGAGGATCTTGAACTTCGTGTTCCAATCGACAAGGATGTTTTAGGTTGAACTATCTCGAGGAGGTAGATCAATCTAACCACTTTTCATTTTCAAAAAAAAAAAATGTCTAAAATGATAAGTCAACAAACATGGGTGAATTATTACGGATTGGTTCACTTATTGAGGGATTTTTCAAGTACGGTGTTACAAAGCATTGTCCATGTATACACGTGTCAAATCTACTATATACCTGAATCAATCATTTGGTTCAAGTTTGGTAAAGTTGTGGTGCAGATTTACGGAATAATTTAGGTCGTTGATTCACTTTATCTAATGGCCTGCATTCATCTACGTCATTTAATGATTTAGGAGATGCGCGGTGACAATTTTAAAACTTTTATAACATACAAGGGCAACTTTGTCTTTTTAAAATTTGTTTTAAAAAGGGGACACAAAGTTTTTTTTACAGTTTTATTGAAAAAATTTGTAATAGTTATTATAAAAAAAAATAGTTTTATTTATTTAAAATTATATTCTATCAATTTTGATATTTTTGTAATTATTTGATTTATTGTTTTATTAATTTAGTATTTACGTGGACTCCGCGTACAACCCTCAATGTCCACTTTTGTTCTTTAAATTTTTGTCCCCTCGAGTTCAAACTTGTACATACACTTCTTCAACATCTTTTTCCGTCTAGTATTTGACACATGATCGGGATCAACATATTTCTCCTTTTTAGGTGCTCCGTGTCTATCACATGTCAAACGAAAAATATGGAACCCCTTCTATCTAAATATGATTTGTTTATGAACAATATAATATTCATTGAGTTCCTCACAAACCGAGGAAAATCCAATAAGTTATCTCTATCAAAAAAAATATTCATGGTCGGAGCTCAAACTTGGATGAAAAATCGGTACTGATAACATGAGAATATTCCATAAGATTCTAATAAAAACGAAATAATATTAATTCTAAAATTTCGGTTTGTCTATTTTAACATGTCTACAACTAATTACAAATGTCTAAAACTAATTAAGATGAAATAAAGTATGAACTCTACGATTTTGATTATCTATTTTAACATGTCTAAAACTAGAATGACAAAAAATAACGGAAATAACAATCTTGTTAAATGAAATAGTAAACTTACTTGGATATGTGTAACTAGCTCATCCGGATCACTTTATTTATTTTAATCGAACGAAAGATTAATGCTTTTCAACATTAGATTCAACTTCGGCCTCTTTTGAAAATGTCAACATTTTTAAAACTGTTTTTGGATTTGAGATGTAAAAAATGATTTGATTTGACATATGTATATTCAATCCTCCGACTGTTATTATATAATGTTCAAATCACACGACTAGCTTTATAATTGTTGCACAACGTTCAAGAGAAGGAGGTCCGGAAAAAGTTGCAGTATGAGTGTGGGCGTAATGGTGTTGCACCCGGGAGCCACACTTGTACTGCATTCAAGAAGCACACTCGTAGTGAGAGCATGTTGCCTCCTTCCGTCAAACCGAATAACAATCCTAATTTTTAAATATCTTATTATATATATTTTAGCAAATCTTTTTTTTCTTAATTTCATTGTTATTTATCATACTTTACATCTATAATACATCAAACATTTTTTAATTTAAAATTATATAAATAATAACACTCCAAATAACGTCTTTAACAAAATTATTATATTTCATTCTCTACCTCCTTTGAGCTTAATAAGCATATACTTCTGATCACCTATATCGGAGATTTACCAGATAATTTATGTAATTGAACGAATTCTAGATATTTGCGTAACATAAATGATGCACTTTTTGCTGAATGTCCTAATACACATTAAGGGCTTCCATACGATTATTAAAGTCAAGATCATGACGGAATTAACCGAATTCCGATAATGAAGAGAAGAACATTTGGAGGAGATCCAAGAGTGCTCGATTGGGCTTAGGTTGAACGATTGCCTCCTCCCTACTTTTGCATTGGACCCCGAAATGATCACCTGTTATTGCTAAAAAGATCTTACAACAACTTTGGACCAGGCCGCCCACATTAATAGAAGTTGAGATCGAGTAGATTTAATTATATCTTAATAGAAAGATAGAATCATAGGAGATCTAGGGTTTTTCGAGCCTTTTCAAACCCCTATAAATAAGGCATATTAACCATTAAGTTAAATATCTCATTCTCTATCATTATGCGTTTTTTTTAAATAAGGCTTATTAATCCGCGATAACAAGCTAATTTTAAGGTGATAATAAGCTCAATCAAGGCGAATTAATAAGCCTTATTTTTTAAAAAAATATCGACTAATGACAAATTTATTCGTTCTTTAGATCTAATATTAGCTAATTAAGGCGGATTATACTTTGTTAACTCGATATCATGCCTAAAAGTTAGTTAGCAAAATTTTATTTTCACATTTTAAAAAATTGAAGACATTTTGTAATAACAAAAAGAATTCTCATAAGAAAAAGTTTAACAAAAAAAAAAGTCTTTGACGACATTTAAAGCAAAAAAATGGGAGAAAAAAACAAAAAATTCTTACTATTCGACAACATTCAAACATAAAATGATAAATAAAACTGAAATCAATATATTCAAACAAAAAAATGGCGTGCGGTGGATCTAGTATTTTGAGAGCTTTCACAATTAACACCATAAAATTTTTATTTTAAAATTATTTTTAGCCATCAAACCTTTTTAAAATTACATTATATTTTGTAACGATTTCACGTTACTTTTTATTCTTGTAAATTAAACGATTAGATAATTTTTTTGGATTTTGAATTATTTTTTTAATGATTTTTTAAAAATAACTATTCTTTTTAAAAGATTATTTGTTTGGAAACAATTTTTACTTAATTTTTTTGAAGGATTATAAGCATTATCTATTTATGTTAAATATTTTTAGGAATTTTGCTATCTTTAGATCGATTATCAAGTAAGGGTGATGGTGTGAGAGCTTATTTAAATAGAGAGTTTGAAGATTACACTACTAAAAATATTATCAATAATCCACGCTCTGCCTTTGTTGCATGGAGACAACGTTAAGGACAAAATTCAACGCGCGCTTATAATTATGCAAATCTTGACGCTTTTTAGCGTCGAAAATAGAAAAACACGTTATATATGGTTAAAATTCAATAAGTACAAAAAACTTGACGATTTTAGAAATGTCGAGAATAAAATCCGCACGGCTAGAATATAGTAAAACTCGACGCTATTTGTTGTCGAAAATGAATAAAGCATAATTATCACACTAAAAACGTCTATATTTGTATCACAATTAACTATTAAAAAGAAAAGAAAATGGACATTTATTTCTTTACCCTCTCGCTCAAACCCTTAACTCCCTTTCATCTCCCGGTAACAGTATCTTCTTATCTCACTCTAGCACTGTACAACTTAACGCATATTTTGATTCCCATTACATACCTTGTCCTCTAACAAGACGCTCTTCAACTGTTTTTTTTAATCATGTTGGGTGAAACTCTCATCTCATGAAAAACTAAGAAACAAACGATTTTTTATCGCTCCTCGGCGAAAGCATAATACCGAGCTACGACATCAACAACATGTGAAGTTCTCTAGCTCAAAGAACTCCTTAAATCCCTAAAAGTATTGCACAACACTCCCATCAACTTATGGTGCGACAATCAAGCGACTTTACACATTGCCGCCAATCCAACTTTCCATGAGCGCACCAAACATGTTGAAGTGGATAGTCACATAATCCGGGATCAAGTTCAAAACGGCACAAACAAAACTGATCACATAGGCTCTCGGTCATCAACAATATCATCATCTTCTATGCAAGTTGGGCATTCGTAACATGCATTCGCCAACTTTAGGTGGCATAGTAAATTATGTTGTTACTTTCTCTGTCTATCCATATCCATGTAATTTCTTCTTTTGTTTTCTCTAGATAAAAAGTGTATATTTCCTTCTTGCTTTTACACTTCAGTCTTTTCCCATACTAGTGATGATTCGTCACATAAAATCCTCCAGCCCTGCTTGGCGAGGAGGCAAGTGTTAAACACACCAAGGTTCCGGAAGTCCATGCCACCCAAGTTTTTTTTGGGAGGGATACATCTTCTTTCCGTGGTAAATCCCCACCAAAATGCAGCCATCAAAGAGTGCAACTCAGAAATCAAAACATGTTGGTAGTTTGAAGATGTTCATGACATACATTGGTATGTTTTGAATGACCGATTTGAACAAGACTTCCTTTCCTGCTTGTGAAAGCATCTGTTCCTTCCAGTCCAATAGCTTTCGCGTAATCCTGTCCTTAATGCTTTCAAAGGATGCCTTTTTGATCTACCACAACTGTTGGGAGAGTCAAGTACCCGTTATACTTCGTCACCCTTTTAACTTCAAGCACACCAGCGAGATGAGCATCAAATATCTCCGTTTGATAACTTTGATCCACATGAGTTCATTAAAGCCACATGAGTTCATTAAAGCCGCATGTAAAACTCTATGTATACCTTATTATTTATTCTTCTTTTATTTCATTGTTGTTGAATACACTTTTATTTTTATTTCATTGTTGTTGAATACACTTGTGTGAATGGGTGTTTTAATTGAACAAATAGCTTCTTGTTATTTTTTTTCCTCGTAGGATCTATATATTCTTCTTTACTACTAGATTAAACACCACGCACACTTCGCGCGCGGTTGAATTAATACGGGACAATAGAATTGGTATCGGTAATATGATTGAGCCCCAAGATAAAATACATGGAGTATGCCATCAACATCAAGCTTATGAAGCTTTAAAATGAATGAAAAGGCAAGAACAATGCATTGTAGCAATAATTTCGAGAGGTAGACAAGTAATCAATTGAAGCTTCAAAATCAAAGGTACGGTTTGAACCTGCCTGAAAAAACATTCGGTACACATACATAAACAATAGAAGCTGAAAAAAAAGGACCTAAGCCTGTACAAAAGACATGCTAAATGAAATTACAACGGAAGAGCCATGTTAGTTTCGAAATATGATAAAGACCAAAAGTCTCAGGTCTGCCAAGTGCCAAGAGCTTTTAAATGAGCCGGCCTGAACAACGCTTCATTATGCTCTAACACATCGTTTAACACCTAATATATCAAAACAAAAACTGTGAATACAAAAATTAATATAAATAAGCAAACACAATTCAATGACTAACATATAAATTACCAAAATCGTGAAATTGCTTTGTACAAACTACAAACGTAGGGAGCATTTTGCTAAAGTGTAGCAAACATAACTTTTTGCAGGCAAAAGACAAATATATAGTGCAAAAACATGACGATATTTAATTCCTCAATTTGAAGTTACAAGTTACAGCATAACTATTTTTCAAGACCATACCTTTCCAATAGGATATGTAATGACAAACAAAATTTGAACCATTAGGTAGTCTAATCCCAAGCTCCTCCTTAAGACATATGGATTTTGAAGATCACAAGTAAACATTTATTTTAAGCAACAAAGAAAAAGCTAGCTAAAACTACCTTGAACTCTTTCACATCTTTTGGGGAGTTCTCAATTATAGCATCTCATACATATTTGAACATTTATTTCCGCCTTCACCAATGATTCACTGTCTGCGTATACTCTTGTATTGCTTTTCGCTCTTATGGCTTCACAAGAGTAACTCCTCTTAATTTTACAAGCCTTTCTTCCATTTCTTCAACATGTTTCACAAATGTACAAATTAGGAAACAAAAAGGTACCAAAAGCAGCTCTCAAGTCTCAACCTTGGATATCCCTAGCTGTGTAAAATAGTATTGTCAAAAAAGCTTCTCATGCCAAAAGTCCAAAAGAAATGGACTGAAATTGGAGTTTAGTTTACCACTCAAATCATTCACCAAAATACGCACTGGATATTATTTATTGTCAAAGGTGACGAACTTACAAAAGGATGAGTAGCAACTACAGAAATACCGAATATAGGTGCAGAACAAGGAACCTGCAGTCAAGTACACAAATTGATAAAATAATATGTTAGGAATAGGCAACAGTTGTAGTTATTTCACATAACAAGCAAAAGGGAAGTAACATCAAGGGAAAGAAGAGTTACCCAAGATGCCAAAGGAATGCTATAAAGGAACATCTGCATTCAAGAGCAAAGATAAATTATTAAGTAAAAAAATTCATGTACCTCAAAAGCACAGTTGACAATTAACATTGGAAAATGGGTATTTTAGGAAGTAAGAGAAAGAAAGAGACGATTGGAAACCAGCCTTAGAAAACAAAAACCAAAACAAATGAAGATTATGGAGAAGAAACCGGAATTACGGTTTATGTGGAGAACAAACCAGAAACAATAGTACCTCGCGAATTTGGACTTTGGCAGAGCAAGTGAAGACGGAATCCGCCGCCTATGCAAATCATCGCAACGCATATAAAAATTTGACACATGACAAGCAACAAACGAAGCATCTCATTGGACTTTGGAAGATCCGTCCCATATCTGCATCAAATTTGATCCTCTCCAGATCCAAAATGCAACCAGGTCATTAATTTGGCAAACCCATGGAGAAATCGCAACACCGCTTACCTCAGTATGTCGACCTAGATCCTTGAGTGATCGACCTAGAGAAATCGTCACATCTTTGTCAGCCTCAAAACCGAATTCCTATACAAAACCAAATGAATATCTCACAAAAAATAGAAGAATGAAATTGAAAATGATACACCTAATCAGAAGAGCGAGGTGGAGTCCTCAATTGAAGAGAAGGGATTCGTAAAAGGTAAACGGTGGCGAGAACGAACTCGTTCTTGAATCGACACGAACATAGACGGTAGCCAGCAAGAGATATCACGTATCATACCAGAATATGCATGGAGTTGAGACAACAAAAAAGCAGAGCTAACACGCATCATACCTAGAAATATACGTGGAGTTGAGACGGTAAAAAAGGCGGATTGCAAAAGGAGAGGAGGCTACGAATGAGGACACGCGGCTGGCCGGGAGCAGTAGCAATCCGTATAGCGACAAGAACGAAGACACGCGTCTGGAAGGGAAACAATAGCAGTCCCTATGACGGCGACCCTCTTTGGAGAAGGAGAAGAAATCGATCGGCACATGCGGCAGTTAGTAGGTCACGGCAGTCGTTCCCATCCAAGCGAAGAAGGAGATGAAATTGGATTTGGGCCTCTCACTCTAAGCCCATAGCACTTGCAATGCACAATATATGGACTTTCAACGCAATATCTGGCTTGAGGTTCCACGTAGGATTAAGGGATGATGCAAATTAATTAAAATTGAAAGGAAAATATTGTGAATGGCACAAATGTAATAAATAGGAAGATGTATGGACAGTAAGGAAGAGCACTGTTCATAGGGAAAAGTGTCACTTTTATAATAGTAAGGATAAAGATATGGATATGTATATCAGTATCTCATAGAATAAATGATGACTGCAAGATTATTTTATTTTCTGAAAACAACACATTAAAAAGTAAAATTATGCTCCCACTTTTAACAAATTCCAATTCAATCTCTAACGTCGTAATAATGTGTCTCATCTAAGTGTTTATCTCTTGGTTTAAACTTAAAAGTTATACCTAGTGATGTAAAACAATACATGTCAATAATCAACCAAGAAAGACTATAATTAAAATTTTAAGAGAAATCTCAACAATATTCATAAAAGAAAAAAAATCTCCAAATTAGTGCTAAAATCTTATGTTCAAATTTCTAGATAAAGAATCATAGCAAGTATAATCATCATCACTCACATGATAGATAAGTAGAGAATAAAATGGAAACAAAATTCTTCAAATAAATTAAGAAATTCCAAATCATAAAAATCTTTTTTAAAGTTCTTTAAAACTACACTTATAATTCGAGGCTTTCATCCACCTAAAATGGAGAAAGGTGAAAAAGAGGTGATCAGCGAGAGGAAAAAGAATATAATCATGATCCTTTTACATTCTCAATAAAAATTTATACAATCAACTAAAATGAGGGTCAACCAAACAAGAAGAGTTGACCGTGAATAGTAGACGAACGGGCCATCAAACCGTTCCGCAAAAATGTTCTTTGCGTAAATAAAGAAAGAACACAGGGTGAAAAGTGATGGAACGGGCAATACTTCCCGTTCCATAGACCGTTCTTTTCCCCCATATAAGAACACAAGTCTTACACTTCATTTGAATCTAATTTATCGCACAATGTTTGATCCTATGAAAAAGCGGGTGTAAGACAAGAGGGGGGAAAAAAAAAAAAAAGCGGCGCAAAGGGTCCCCTTGTTGCACACTTGCACACCAATAACCGACTAGATAATCCCATCGTCAACATATTAATGGGTTGCGTGACCATACAAGAAATCAACCCATGCATAAAGAGATAGATGGGCATATTTCCCTTACATCCCTAAGCAACACAATTTTATCAACCAGGTTGAAGGCATTAGAAAAATCCACTGTCAACATTGCCAGAGAACCATCAGTGTGATGCTCGTTCAACACCCTGCTAACACTATGTAGAATAGCCTCAATTCCACCTGGGACACCGACCCTAATTTGAAAATCTCCAAGATATTCTCTCATATATTTACTTACTCCCTTCATGGCTACTTTATATACCAACCACCTTCAACTAGTACCCACAACAATGGGTCGTACTCCATTGTTAGACTTCAACAATGGCATAAGAGGTGCCGAAGCAACAAACTCAGCCAAACTCAACGGACACTTACCTCCTAGCCACAAATTATCCACTGATGAAAGCGCTCTCAAAAGACTTGTGACAACCGAAGAACCCTTATCACACATAACATCTAAAAGGTCTTGTACCCTCAAACCATATATGCCACAAGAGGTACCTTTGGCAAAAGACTTGATGCATTTAAAGATCAAGTCAACATCAACAACAAGGGGTGGTTTAAGAAATGTAGTGCAAGACTTAAAAGGAGGAGGCTTGTAGGAGTGTTTATCCTCCAACGCCTTCAAAGTCTCATCACTATAAAAAGCTACTCCCGAGGATTACAAAACTTTAGCATCAATTGTAAAATGCCCATCCGAAACCTTACGAAGACACTGCTTAATATTAGGGTTCCTCTCCAGACCAACTCCATTTCTTGAGTCACCTTCAACCCTCATAATAGGTCTATGCTCTAAGCAATCTAACAACACATACACAAGACTAGAAACACCATAATCCTCTCCCCAAGTAGACAAGGTATGCAAAATCTGCTGATGTTGGATCAACTTTCTATTTTCTGATCTTTTGTCTCGCCTAATCATAGGCCTGAACACATGCAATGTGCACAGAGAAAGCAAAAACAACTTAACACAAGCACCACACAACTTGGATCAATGACCACTTTCAAAAGAGCGTCCACCATACCCCCATTGTCACCTACAATATGCTCAGCAACAAATGGTCTCAAGATAATCATAACCAGCCTTGAAATACCCTAATGTTTCGACCATCCTCACCAAAAGCAAAAACAGAGCCATCAAGGTGACGACACTCACGACTCAAAGCATGGAGCCCCATACACCAACAACACAACCACACAACCACATCTTGAGAACGGCCAAAACCTCCACCAACGCCATAAAAGCATCAAAGTCACACTCATTTACATCCAAAGAGGCATACAATTGAAAGTTGGGGACATTTCGAGCCTAGTATATAAGGTCGGTGGGCTACTCCGCATATTGGTTTTAGGATGCAACCTTATCGGATTTATGTATTGGGCTTGGGCCAAACGCGTATATGCGGTCGTATGCACACGACCCCCTCTCTACGATCCGTCTATATCGGACTTTGAAATGATATCAGAGTAGTTAGCCTCAATTTTGCTCTATATCGGACTTTGACAAGTGTCAACTCGTTTTATATCCTAGTTGTACTTGCGGGAGTGTGAACCTTATCGGATTTATGTGTTATAAGTATGTTTACAGGATAAATTCGGGATGACTTTAAGAGCACGACCAAACAAATGTAGACTGTTAGATTGCCTGTTTATAGTTGCTTCAATGTGACAGCAAATTCATTCAATCTATCTAATAACAAATGACACGTTTCTTGATGTTCAAATTACACCAGTCTTTGTGTGCGACATTCGCTAATCCTATATATGAACCATTTTCATTTAGTTTGTGTATATTTTTGGGTAATGTGCATATTTTGAAGGAAACGTGAGCAGCAAAAGTCAAAGCCATATCCAAATAAAACCTTATACGACCAAAAAAATGCAGTGAATAACGTGTAGTAAACACTTAATTGTACAACTGCACGTTTATCCCTGCTCTCTCCTACTCCCACCTGACGTTTTACACTACACCATTCCTTAAATGTCAAGAGATTCATGCATTTATTCTTTATTTTTCAATCATACAAATCATTTTATTCATTTCAACTCGTGTATTGTATTCCAAACATAGATTTTTGGTAAGTTAATTACCTACAAAATAACCCAAAAATATTGCAAGAACGTGTCTAAACTATTATAATCCTTATTAATAATGATGCACCTTAATATTCAGGCAAAAAGCTCCCATAAAACCATTTTCATGGATGTTGATATTTAACTTGAAGCAACGTCATTTTAAAATTATCCCGTAGTTCGAAAAGTTAATATAAATTAGACATCAAATTAATACCCTCGTTTTTTTTACTCATAAAAATAAATGTTGAAATACACTGCGTACGTACGTTTGATTAGAAAGATAGAATGGAAATAAAATAAAAAAAAGGATAAAGGAAAAAAATAAAATTTAAATGTTTATTTTATTTTTAATTATTATACTTGAAATTATTTTTATTTGTGAACTTAAATATGTTTTAGTTCTAATATAAAATCAAAAAGGAAAAAAAAGAAGTATCTAATTCATTTTGTTTATATTATTTTTTCTAATGTAAACATGTTTTAGTTCTAATGTTAAATTAAAATTTTCAATATATATATATATATAACCACTTGTCCAATATGACTGAAATTGTTGTCGTAAAAATTTGAAGATATCATCATTGGTAAACGGTAAGTATATTGTTTTCGGGCTATTTTGGTTCATGATAAATGTATAGGATCTTGTTTATATTACGTTATATATAAAACAATTAACTAGGAGAGTAGGATGGAGTTATGAATGTGAAGGTACATGAGAAAAGTGAAGCCATGCCTCAGTAATATTAAATTACAAAGAGAGCTTACATTTGAGGAATTCTTCAAGTGAAAGAAACAGGAAGCGCCGTTAACGTGACATAAATAAGAAGCACAAGTTATGGGGGCCTGAACCTCAACCTCTTAACTCACCTTAAACTATACCCCATTATAACAGACTCATTACTCAATTGAACTGCAAGAAAACGGCTCTCTTATATCCAAAACCTACACAAAATGTAACCCCCACATCAATATATATATATATATATACACTCTCGCATAACATTGCTCATCGTCAGCTGCGACTGCAAATACTTAAGCTAGTTTATGAATAACAATGGTGTCTTCTAATACGAAAGTTATCGTTCTTCTGTTTGCATTAATGCCGTTAATCTGCTCCGGTAAGCATCCGTGGAAACTGGCGATCACCGTCGACCAGTCGGGGTCAGGAGACTATAAAACCATACAAGACGCCATTAATTCGGTTCCAAGCAATTATACGGACGGCGTTTTCATACGGGTGGAGCCTGGGGTGTACAATGAGCAGGTGGTCGTGCCTGTAGATAAGCCACACCTTTTTCTAAGCGGCAGGAATGCTCTAACCACCGTCGTAAGTTCCAACGCCGGCGGAGATATCCACCAGTCCCCTACTTTCACCGTCTATGCCCCTAACTTCGTTGCACGTTACCTCACTTTCCAGGTACGTAAGTACGAATTATATACAAACATATATTCTCGATCAATTCAAACACATAAATTATAATTAAGCGTTTTGTTGGAGATAATTTGTCCCGCCAAAGATTGAGACTACCCAACTTAGTATATAAGGTCGGTGGACTACTCCTCCTATTGCCAATTGGTTTTAGGATAAAACCTCATCGAGTTTATGTGTTGGGTTTGGGCCTAACGCGCATGTGCGCTCGGATGCACACGACCCCCGCTCTACCCGGTCCGTCTGTATCGGACTTTGACACGTTTATTTGATGGTGTAGAACACGCGAGGGAATGGTTCAGCGGCGGTGGCGGTCCGGGTGTCGGCGGACATGGCGGTGTTTTACGCGTGTAGGATGATTGGGTACCAAGATACGCTTCTTACAGAGTTAGGAAGACAGTTTTACAGCAATTGCTACATTGAAGGTGCAGTGGACTTCATTTGTGGAGAATCATCCGCTGTGTTTAAGGTATAACACGTTATCAAAACGTGGGTTACGCTTACTTACCTGATTAACCGAAAGATATGGATGGTTAAAAAACCCATAAAACGAGATTGAATTCCGAGTGATGGTCCGGTTGCGGTTCCGGAAGAATATATTGAAAATCGTCTTCCGACACACCAACCAACCCGATGGTCACCTAGGTTCACCCGACACTTTAATTTAAAAAAAACCTCGAAATTACTAATCTCCTTCTAAATTAAACCCTAAATTCCTAAATGAAATATTCTTTAACTTTCAACTGAAATATTTCTTCACTTTCTAAACATAACAAGCTTGGATTTTAAGTATATATATGTAATTTTAAATTGTCACTTTGCCACTTCAATTCGGTAATCGGAATATCGTATTATGCTATATTTGGTATTTTATTTCGCAAATCGCTTTATTATTAGGGTGAATTTGAAAAAACCCTCCTCGTCCAATCACCCACAAGGCCACAATAATGGTTTATAGTAAAGTGATTCTCATGTGAAAGATGGTTAGGAAGAACGGGTTATTAGTATAAGTCGGGTGACATTAACATCTCTACTAACACTTGTATTGTTATATGTTTATAAGAAGATTATATAATATATTATATATGTACGTACAGAATTGTCACATTCATTCGACTTCAGATGGGGAGTTTGCAATCACGGCCCAAAAGAGATCGAGGGAAGAAGAGGAGAGTGGATTCTACTTCGTAGGAGGAAAGATAACCGGAGTAAAAAGTTGCGTGTTAGGGAGGCCTTGGGGGCCTTATTCAAGGGTTGTGTTTTCTCATACTTACATGTCTCAAGCGATTTCCCCGCAAGGATGGGATAATTGGCGCAAGCCTCAGGATGAAAGGTCTAAGCCTAACCCTAACCCTAGCCTTACTACATTACACATGCTTTAATTCTACTTATGTAGTTCATTAACATGCAATTCATCCATTTTATATATAGAACTACCTACTACGGAGAATACGAGTGCTATGGACCAGGATCCAATCGGTCGGGGAGAGTCCCATGGTCACGTAGCCTTACGTCGGAACAAGTTTTGCCCTTTTTGAGCACCGATGTCATCAACGGCAAGGAATGGATCAACCTTCGAGCTATTAATGGACGAGGAAACTAGTTTTCACGATGGCATTGTTCTTGCATCACATTAAAGCTAGCTTAACCTATGTGAATTAAATTATTTATTTGTAAAGGTGGAGTTGTAAGTCGATATATAATCGCACGAGTCGAATAATATATTACACTTTTCTTTTTTACTAATTTAATTAAGAATTAGACCATAAAATTTCATGGAATTTTGAGCCATAATGTTGTCCTAAAAATCTCTTGAAATATATCATCTTATCAATTTGACAAATTATATGTTGTAACTACGTTCCTTACAACTTAGATGACCTTATTCCATACACCTCATAAACTTTCCACCAAAAAAAATATAACTCATAAACTCAGTCCTCCTACACAAGCTTCATATACTTTGACTTATTTACACTCGCAATGGGCATGTATATCTCTTCAAGCGTTAACGTTAATCCAAACACTAGACTAACCATCTATATATAATAACAAAATATGGTTAGCATTATATCTCCTAAAAATACTAGACTAATATACAAAATTAAAAACTTTGAAATATATCATAAATTACAGTATCCTAAGTTAAAGCATATAATCTTCTCTTCAAGATCTTCCTAAATAAGAGTAACTAGTATAATACCCGTGCCTCGCACGGGATGACACAAAATTTATTCATGAATTAAAAAAAAATAGTATAATAACCGTATAGGTAAGCCAAAAACCAAATATTATTTTATGACAAAAAGACATAATTTTGTTATAAAAATATTTATATATTTTAATCATAATATATTGGGTTAAATGGGAGAATATGCCCTTTTTGTATAAATGAACACTAAGTAGGCTCCTTTTCCTATTAATGGACAAATTAAGCCCCATTTACTTATCTTTAAAGATTAAATGAAAGGGCAAATTAGGAATATGAAATTACTTAAGCTCAAACTCAATTGGTTTAAATGAAAACCCAATTGTTTTAATGAAGGCCCAAGCCCAATTGGTTTAATGAAGGCTCAAGTGTTTTAATAAAAGCCCAAACCCAATTGGTTTAATGAAAGCCCAATTGTTTTAATTAAAGTCCAAATGTTTTAATAAAGTCCAAAAGCCCGAGCCAATACACAAGTCTACGCTCAGGTCCAATACACAAGCCTACGCTCAGGTCCAATACACAAGCCTACGTCAGGGCCCAATACACAAGCCTACGTCGGGGCCCAATACACAAGCCTCCGCCGGGGCCCAATACACAAGGCTATGTCAAGGCCCAATACACAAGCCTATACTCGGACCCAATACACAAGCCTACGCTCGGGTCCAATACACAAGCCTATGTCCGGGCCCAATACACAAGCCTACGCTCGGGTCCAATACACAAGTCTACGCTCGGGCCTAATACACAAGCCTACGCTCGGGCTCGGGTCCAATACACAAGCCTACGTACGGGTCCAATACACAAGGATAGGACAGAGTCTAATACACAAGCATATGACAGGGACCAATACACAAGTCTACGTTCGGGTCCCATACACAAGCCTATGCCCGAGTTCAATACACAAGCCTAATAAATCTTATAGTTATTGGGTCCAATAGACAAGGATTGGACTAGTTGAACTTACAGTCCAGAATTCTGCACAACCGCTTTCTTTCATCTTTTCTACGTTCTTGATGTGCATGCCATGAAAAGTATCACAAACAATCAATTCAAATATTCAAGGCATTCACGTATGTATCCTCCCCCTCTATGAGCCTGCCATAGAACAGTAACCTTTTTTTTTGTATGCATTTTATTTCTCCTTATAAAATTCTTATTTCCGACTTTGTTATCATTTTTCCTTTCTATCAAGACATTGAGGTATCACTTCTACTCTTTTAAAAGGCTTAATCTACATCAGCCATGCAAACAAAACCTTAATTAAGAACTAAAAAAAGCAAAAAAAATGTGATTCTTAATAATTCCAAGATCATTTCATAAACTCAAGGGAGATAAACGTTCTAATGCTCAACGCATTTCATAAACTCGACAATATGTTATACAAAGATCATTTCTTCCTTTACCCAAAATAAAAACAAAAGCATAGTTAAAACTCATATCTGAAGCTATGATTTTAAAATATATTTACAAAAGCATCTTCATTTATTTACACAATCAAGCCTATCGATTTACACAATCAAGCCTCTCGATTTACACAATCAAGCCTCTCTTTATTTACACATTCAAGCATCTCGATACACAAGCCCGCGCTAGGGCCCAATACACAAGCCTACGCTCGGGCCCAATACACAAGCCTACGCTCGGGCCCAATACACAAGCCTACGCTCGGGGCCAATACACAAGCCTACGTCCGGGCCCAATACACAAGCCCGCGCTCGGACTCAATACACAAGCCTACATCCGGACCCAATACACAAGCCCGCGTCGGGGCCCAATACACAAGCCTACATCCGGACCCAATACACAAGCCCGTGCCAGGGCCCAATACACAAGCCTACGTTGATTGCACATCCATGAAGATTATTAAGGTAATTCCGGTTGGCATGAACAGGGACATCGTAAATTATGTGTTTATAGATGAAAGTTTGTTAATGTGTCAACAATTGAGTTGAATTGAATAGTTTGAAAGCATTTATATGAAAGTGATGTGAACAAATGTGTAGGTACAATTGTGAGTATTACAAGCAGCCAATGATATACAATACAATACTTTCCACCTACACCACAAACCATGAATAGCTCCAAAGACTTGCTTCTTAACTACGTTGATTGCACATCTGGCAAGCGGAAAGTGAAATTGGATTTGCCTAGGTGCAATGCTCATATGACTAGAAGCCTCCTGAATCATCCACTCCACTCGATTTTGATGTTCTACCCTCCCTGGTCAGTTGAATGTCGTAGCGCGCAATTGATATATATTGCAATGAAACTTTATTTTCTAATCTAGAGTTGTCGGGAGTGTTTCATCCATGACACCAATTCTTCAATCTGAACACAACTGTTGATTATAAGGAGAAACATAAGGCAAGCAAACATAAATAGTTCAGTAAATAATATCCTTCAGCATTGTCATAAGTAAGCACTCTTTACAGGCTTCTTTGAATAAAAGCTCTTGTTGAAAAATACACAATACCAAGGAACATTATCCTACTTTAATATCAGGAAGAGTCAACAGCAACACCAAGTAGGGGAATGGTTTAACCCAAAAAAAGGGAAAATTCCTCTGACTAGTCTCCACTTACCAGTCACAATTCTGAATTCTATTTAAAAGGGATGCTTAAAAAACGAACCAAATCTCATCAACTAGGCCAACTCGAGTTGAGTTGTTTGGTACCTAAAGTGTGTGACCAAACTCAATATACAAAAGTCTAATAGAGAAATTTAATAGACCCTGAGCTTTCTCGCAAGCGTGAGTAAGGTGATGCTGCACCAAATCCACCCTAGAAAAGAGGAACAGATGAGCACTGGGTATGCCTCATATCTATTGTCAAGTAATCTAAAAGAAAGAAGGGAAGATAGATGACTTTCCGTGGTTATTCATTATGTTGATGCCGTTATGAAATTGATAAGAAATTTACGGTAAACGGTAATTCATGTCATGTTCAACCTAAGGAGTCTTGATAATTAAAAGAAAGAGCTCCCAAGTTTAAAAAGATTAAGAATCACTTGAAGCATCTATATGGTACAAAACCGAACCTCAAAATTAAGACTAAACATCTAAATCAACTAGGATTTCATCCATGTACAACAGTATGTCAATAACTTCATCCAATCTCCTAGCTCTAACTGCATAATGCAAGGGAGTGTCATCTTTCCATTCAATTGTTTGACCATTTTCTTTTGTTTCCCGCTTTGAAGCTCAATTGTTGGTGCCTATCTTCCATTTCTAGGGTTTCAACTACAATATGAACCAATCAAGGAATCTCAACCACAAATTCTTACTAAAATCACTCTAAAACCCTAGATTAAGTAGCCGATTCTCTTTCAAAAGTGACCCAAATTTGGATTGGACCACTTTTGCCCTTCAATGCTAAACCCTGTTGATTGAATAGAAAAATCAAGCACATATATATACATCATAATCTTTCTTCAACATTACACACAACAGATTCCAAATTTCCATAATTACTAGAAAACTAATCATAATTCGAAAGAGTGATACCTGAAAAAATGAATCGAGGAAAAAACTATTGTTGCTCTCCTCTATCTACCATGGCAAACCCCATTAATTTTGGAAGGGGGTAGAGAGGGGTTTTAAGAGTGTAGATCATTGATTGGAAGAGAACAAGTCAGCTTTTATAACTGCAAGTGGGAGACGAGAAATTTGAAGACATTTAGAAATAGGGACAAATGGATACATGAGACTTTAAAGGGGAGAACAATACATAATAGATTGTTCTTGACGGAATCTGGAACGGCATCGTAGATCGTTATGAGAACAGAAACACCTGGGGAGTTTTCCGGCTTCTGGATGCCGGTGTTGATGTAGAGAATGGAGAAGGGACGGTTCTGGAGCCTTAGGAAGATCTTCTCCTCTAAAGACTTGTTCACCTCATCGATGCCCATAGATCGAACTGCAATTTCGAAAATCAGAACAAGAGCCACTGATTAATAATAAAGATGTGAAGAAAAAAGTGAATGTACCAGGGAAGAATTTTCCAACGATGCGAAGAATGACGCGGCCACGCATGTCTCGGCCTTAGATCTTGAATACTTGAAGCTTCTCAATCACGGTATCATGGTCGGACTCGGAGAAGACCTGCTTCTTTGATGCTAATGGATGGAGCTGCTAATGGGACGGAGAAGAAAGGGTTTATAATGCCGGTTATACCCTTCTTATTAAGTGATTAAATGGTTAAAAATTAATTAAAAATATTGAGAGGACTATTTTGTATCAGCGATACAAAATAGGACCTACTGCCCCATTTTCCTCTAATATATTACAATTGCTAAAATATATATTTCATGATTTTTTTATATAAAATAAATGACAAAGTTGTTGCCTAATATACATAGAGTTAGTCTATTGAAATATTTTATTTCTTATATCTTAATATGATATTGACACGTGGGAAAATCCTAAGTAGCTTAATGTGATTATGACATGTGACAAAATCCAGTGTGGCTTAATGTGACGATAACACGTGACTTTATACACTTTTGTTTTAGTATTATGTGTTAAAATCTTGTAACATGAAATAAAAATAATTTAAATTCAACGGAATTTCTCAATCATTAGAAACAAATGACTCTAATAATTCTAATGTAGAATCGATACTTGTAATCCATATACACTGCATGTTTTATACTTTTTAGTTGTGTAGTTATTTAAAAAAATATTTTAAAAAATCCATATAAAGATTTAAAATTTGTATTAATATAATAAAATATAAACATATAGTAGGATTGGACTATATAATTTATCTATATATTATTTTATATAACAAAGTTAAAATCTTATATAGTTATTCAATTTAGTAGAAAATATTAAAATTATTTCTACTATGTAAATTAATACTACTTTATATTTTAATAATCTTAATTAAGTGAAAAAAGGTTAAAATCATATTCCATAATAGTAAGATTACATGTGGTAAAATGGTAGTTTTAAAAAGAAAATTATTAAAACCAATAATTCATATATAGTTTTAATTGGTATAAAAATAGCATAAGATCAATATCTTTTTATAAATGACAACAACTTTATCATCATCTCTATAAATAAAATAAATAAAATAAGTCAAAGAATGACGTGGCACAACCTAAAGACTACACATGGCAAAATATGATGTGGCTTAACGTGGGAATGTCATGTGGCAAAATTCGAGGTGGCTTAATGAGGGAACGACAACTGGACATAATTACTTCTGTTTTAGTATTATATAGTAGATGGACTTCCTTTTCATATACAAGATTGATGTTATCGGTGTTTCCACTTGTGTTTTGAGTCCAAATGTCTCTTGAGGACAGTTACTTTGCGTAGACCTTTTCTAGACATCTCATGTTCCTAAAACATAAACTCAAATACATTAAGGGTCCGTTTGGTTTAAGCTCCGAAAACGGAAACGGAATGGGAACTTATCTAGTCCATATTCATATCCTTGTTCACGAGGTGTTGGAGAATTATATATTCTTTGTGGTTTGAATTACGTGTAGTGAAAATTGATTAGTTTGTATACCCTATAGGATAACAAAATGAGGGAATCAAGTGCATTTTGCATTAAACTACATGGAATAATTTCATGAACAAAGTCACATATGGTTTAGATTCATTTTCAATTCGTTTTCGTTTCCGTTTCCGTTCCGTTTTCGGAGTCGCATATGGGTACTCCTTCTCAACCTTCTCTTTCTTCTTCGTATCATTCCCTTCTCACCATTATCATTGTATATATGTATACTTCAAATTGGAATTACTCATCGTATGTCCTAGTTCAACCCCTTGTCCCATCGTATGTCCTAATTTCAGTTATTTTTATTGTTAAATGTCGGTAAGTTTATCATTATATTGATGAGAAAAAAAAAAATGATAATCTTTGGATCAATAAATTTTCGATTGAAGCATCAACTTCTCTAATTTGTTTGTTATATTACCAAATTTCGTTTTACTCCCTTGCATTGTTTTAAGCATGGTGATCTTCCTTACTAGATTAAAATATGGGTTCTTAGATATTGCCTCCAAGTTTGTTTTACAATATTTAAAACGAAAATGTGAGATTTAAATATTTTTTTCTTCTAATTTTTCTTTTAAAACATCATATAAAATCAAACACATTTTATTTTTCACATTAATAATTTTCAATTTAATTTCTTAGCTTCCTACTTACTTTCATAATATTATTTTTTAAAAAAACAATCAAAACATAATATTTTAAACTTTTTTGACAAAGAATGTTATTTATGTTAAGAAACTTGGTGCTCTAATTAAGTGGGATATGCTCCATCATTTTTTTTAAAAAGTTGGACTTTTAGGAGACTTATTTTTTGTAGTTTCTTCCTTTATAGGGGCTTGTGATGCTTGAGCTTCAAATATTTGTCAGAATGAGATTGTATAACCAAAAGCTCCACAAAACTAACATTTACATCTAAATCAACTAGCACAGTGCTGTAAATTTGACAGATTGAGATCGGTTCAAAGCTTTTCTAAACACTTTTAGCACAATGTATGTATTTTTGACAAATTGAGATTCCTCTAAAGCTTTCTCAAACGTGTAACATATGCAACAAGGGCATCAACCTTGATATATTCTTTGAATGCTTCATAGTTGAGCTCTCATACATTGATTCACTTTTGTTGATACTATCCACAATTCGGGATTTTGAAAATCTCCTACAATATTTAGGAGTCTTCTAAATAAATTTCTACGATTCATCAACATTCATATTTAAAAATCCGCACCCACACAATTTATCAATTTAAACCTTGTAGGGTAATGAAGAGCTTTGTAAAATACCTCTTAACAAATAAAGTTTTGGCAGCTTGAGAAGTGAGACTCAGTGAGAAGATCCTTGAGTTTTATTTTAAGCAATATATATAGTTTCTTC
Source organism: Fagopyrum tataricum (assembly GCA_002319775.1). Classification (NCBI taxonomy): domain Eukaryota; kingdom Viridiplantae; phylum Streptophyta; class Magnoliopsida; order Caryophyllales; family Polygonaceae; genus Fagopyrum; species Fagopyrum tataricum. Next base: position 1,910,530 of record CM008285.1, on the reverse strand, counting down.
ATGCTGCATTTGAAGATTTATTGTATTATCCCTTATCTCAACGGTTAGAGTGGAAACTATTTGTTAAGGAGTTCATAAGATACATTATTCCATAATGTACGTGATGGAACATTCAAAAAGGTGACAGTAGATTAGAATGAAACAAATCCTCCGGAGCCCGCCCGGGCACAATAGGGATGGGATTGTAGGCCCGACATCCGGACTTAGCCCAGCCCGAGTCCGGCTCGAGCCGGATATGAACAGGTCTAGAATGGTTACTTTACTACTTTATTTATGCATACCAATGTTCTTTTCTTTCAAATTTATATCATGATACCATTAAGTAAACATGAAATCCGATGTCGTCCAGCGGTTAGGATATCTGGCTTTCACCCAGGGGACCCGGGTTCGATTCCCGGCATCGGAAATTTTTACAATTCAAACGAGATCTCAACAAGAATCACTAGGCTTAACGCCATCTTCACCGAATCACCATAGTGAGAACACTTCCGCGATCCTCGTCCACGAATAACGAGCAAAATTTTATCTTTTCTACGATACCACAAATGAAACTTCCTTCCTGTCCTGATGTGTTCGAGGTCCCATTTCCACTAACTAGCTGTTCGCAAGGATTTTGAACAGCTATTTATTCGTCTGTGATATTATGTATCCCAAATAAATTTAAAATTCAGCAGCAATTATAGCTTTAAATTCTATGCAATTTTGACCTCTAGGTTCCACGGAAAGCTTCTACAAGCTAAAGAAATTGAAATTTACACATCCCACTGTAAACTATGTTCTCAAATCTCAACCCTGCACACAAAATGAAATCCTGTATTTCTCGTAAAGCCCCAAAACAACTCACCAACTGGTAAAATGAATGGCCTTCTAGCAGCAAAACTTTCTTTCCTGCCACAGATGGACCCGTATTTTCATAAATAATCAATGAATATATCAACTGGGGTTTCAGTTTCATTCATGTTAATGTAGATTTCAAGTTCTCAGTCATCACAGAATTACCCTGAATTTTGCTGTATGCTGAGCATCTATATAAGCCAGAAGCTCTTCTTGCTTTATTGAAGATTCATGCAAAGCCTGCTTAGAAAGCAAAAAAAATCAATAAACTGAAGGTAAATACTGCATGTATCATAAAGGGTGAAGAGGAAGGACTCGCCTTCTTAACAGAGATCAATTCAGCTTCAAGAGCATCAACGCGATACACAGCAGCATTTAACAATTCCTCTTTGTCCACAGGCATTTGGACTGGCTTCCTACATAGAATGCTAACCTTCTCTTCAAGATCACCAACTCTGCTTAGTACATTTGGATCGGAATCTGCTTGTTCCATTTGGGAATCAAGTGCAAGACTCGAAATGCTGCTTGTAACATTAGAAACCACACCAGGAAGTTTTCTAGTAGATCTGTACAAAACTGTACGACACACGGCAAACAGTGTCAAAATCAAAGGCATGAGCATTCCCCAAGTCCATGCAGGTAGTCTTCTTAAGATTTCAAGCACAGAATGTGAGGGAACCTCTGCAATGAGCAAAAACATAGTTGTCACATGTGTCTTAGAACTAGAAGCATTAATTTATCGTTGAGCTGATCTTCACCTTTACATTCCACGCTGGAAATCTTTTGAATAACTGGAACGGAGACATCATGTGCAGGGGTCCCATCCCTGCCGCTTGTCATTCCAGCTACCTTATTCTGTACAAGTTTACTGTGTATTATGTCACAATATCCTTACTACAACTCAAAAATATAACTAGTGCAACACAGTTCGAACCATCTAGTGTCAAAGCTCTGAGCAAAAGAATCTCACATAACAGACAATTGAGGATCTTGTCTGTTTTGTGAGATTCTTTTGTAGTAGGAAACAAAATAACTGATTTCTAAGAATAAATAAAAGGCTTAATTCTAAAAATTAGCAACTAAACTAAGTAAATGAAAACGTTGCAGTAGTGGGAAAATGGGGAAGTTAAAGAAAGTGAAAAAATTGAGATAATTCATTCAATCTATCGCAAATCCCAGCTAGGTATTTGTAACATTTTGCACCTACAACACTATACTACTTTCCAAAGATGCATGTGTGTGACAAAACATAAGCATCTGAAATAATCAGTTCTAAGAACTCCATAATACACTGAAGGAAAAACTTACATTCTCATGAACAGGAGTCATACCCGAGAATGCATTACAGCCAGATGCTTTAGATGAAGTGAATTCTTCAGCCTCGGATCCAGACTCTGCAGTAGATAGGTCGAGGCATCTAGTCTGAGGAAATCAAATATGAAAATGAATATAAGAGAACAACCCACAAAAGACTAAATCTGTGCATTGTTTGAATTACATTTCAGAAGAGAATTTATCTTAAAATTACCATTAAGAAATGCGTCTTTTTCGGACTGAAGACTCTCTCACTATCAGTTTTTGATACAGTAGTGACTTCTGCTCCACCAATTTGAATCACCTTGTGATAATATTTCGGAGTCCATTGAATCCCGTGTTTTCAATTATAAAAGAATCAACAGGAAAACAGCAGGATTGGCATGACAAACCTTTAAAATGTTTTGATCCTTCCATGGACCCTTCTCAGATCTCAAACAACCTCCTTGATCTGCACAGGTACACTTCCCACCCAAAAAGTCTGGTAGTTGACTGGTTCATTATCAGATACACAACAGGAATTAGACAGCTGCAAAAATAAATTAGAAAAACATCAAAATCAACTCTTATTGCAACTTCACCTTTCATCTATTATTTCCAATAATTTGCTTTGATATTTGGTTCCAAGTACCTAAGATAGTCCAGACCAGCCATTTAATACATCAATGCAGGTAATACTACAAACAGACCACTTCAATCCATCAAGTACAACAATATTCACTAACAGTAAACCAGACAACATACACTAATCTTTTCAGTTGTTAAGGGATCAAGAAAAGTTTTGATGGCGTTCCACAGCAACTTGAACCCATTGCCAGCATTAACAATATACATCCGGCAAAGAGTCTGCAATAAACACAAGTGACCCGAGTCTTAGATCATTCAGGCATGCTATGGATTTTATTACAGCACTTGGATCTTAGTTGGAGAATAATTACACTATATACCTCAGGATAGTTGTCACTATCAATTTTCTGCAGTCTACTTACAAGTTCACGTGCAGGTTTGGATAGGTTTTTTAGACCCTGAAAGTAGAGTATTATTAATGTACATCAATCCACTTTTTGTGTAAATAGTAACATTAGTATTGAAGAACAAGGTGAAATATATGTTGTGTACCAGGCCTTGAACATCTAAAATTGTTGTAGTTGTATCTATGTGCCTCCTTGCAGCAATAGAGCAAGATGGAAAGTTGTATGCAAAACATTTCTCAAAATCCTGTACATGGTATTTCAAGTAACGATCCATTGTTGTTACTTGCATCAGCTTTTCAACATCAACCTTTCCCAGCAAATAAATGTACACAGGCCTTCCATCCTTGTCTACACCATGAAAACACTGGGGGTAATACTTCAAGACTTCATCCAACTCATGATATTCAAAATCCTGAAATTATAGCAATATGATGATCATACCTTAAAGGTGCCCACAGATAGCAACATATAAGAATAAGATGCATCAGAATCATTTGAGACGGTAAAGTAAGTACAATTAGGATGGTGGAGAAATGTTCCTTCAAGTATGAGATCCAACTACCAACTTGATTTACCTCAAGTATTGTATCAGCACCAAAATCCTCTCTCCACTGAAGCATTGCAGTCCACATTTGTTTTGCATTGTCCATGTTGAACTTCCTTGCTTTCAGGAATCTGCAATCACAAGATCATACTTGAATATTGTCTAGAAATCAATAGAATATGAGGCAACTCTGTGATTGTCTGGTCTAGAACCACAAGAGACTTATGACATATTAATGCTACCATTCAGTAATTTGGAGAAAACATGGGAACATTAGTATATGTAATATGTTTTGCTGAAAATCCAAATTGCAGTAACAACTGTAACATTTACTCAACTTTGATGGACAGTTATACAAAGCCTTCCTCCAAAATATAGTGAAACTTAGTGACCTCCTAAAATATTCACTACCTACACATATCAAGATGACCTGGTTACCTCAACAATGTGTAATAATCATCATGCCTTGCTGGTAACAATTCCTCTAAAAGAAGAGTCTGTCTAAATTCTTCCACAGCCTGCAATTCCATGTTATCTCGTACATCTTTAATGGAAACATGCAAACTTTGATCCTGACCTTTCTTCTTGCCCCGTCTTTTTAGTGAATGTCTAAATTTATGAGATGCATTAAGTGCTTTCTTCTTAAGGGTCCCCATTTTAGTCTTCTTTTCTTCTTCTGATATTTCACTCACTATCTTCCTTTCTCTTCTTTCATCACGGCTGGAGGAACCTTCATAGCCTGCAAATTATGCATATGATTGACTGCAATTACTCCCAAAAAACTTAAAATTGGAGATCCAAGACATATAGTATCCAACAAGTTAATTCTAATCACTCCAGTTATAGCTGTCGACTTGTCATCAATCATCAGTGATCATTAATACTGTTAGGCTAAGGTTTCCACTGCAAAGGCTGGTGTCGAAACTCCAAGGTCATGACTCAGTGATTATATTGCCCTCAAAGGAAGCATGTTATTAAGAAAATAATCAGCAGGAAAATCATACATTGGCAAAAGGATAGCAGCAAATGCTTTGATAGGATTATTGATTGTAATTTGCACATGCAAGTGGATAAGGCTGATCAGATTGAACTCTATTTAACTCAGTGGACAGGGTGAGTCCCATAATAAGACAACTAACGAATGATTCCGTTGAGACCCGAGACTGGTTAACTCATATGGAAAAAACTCTTCCCGCTGAGAATAGACAAAAAGAACCTACTCATATGGCGTCATATATCACTTTCCTAGCATTAACATTTTGGTACAAGAAAAGAGAGAGCAATGGCATTCATCACCTAGTAAAGTCAACTCGTTAAGAGCAATCGTGGAATAAGAAACTCTAGCGACACTTTCTCCACTTCGTCGGAAACTTGTGCCGGATAAATTAATTTTAACTCCCCAAATGGACACCTAAGTACCCCAACAGTTAGGTCAACCGTACCCAATTTTGAAAGAAGAAGAAGAGGTCAAAACAGAGAAGAGATCAAAACAGAGCCTTCCCATGAAAATCTCCTCAAATCTTAAGTACAAACCTATGCATGTTGAAGAATTATAGCAATTCAAACTGAAAAATGAGAATCTTGATGGAAATGCATCGGTGACAGCAAAAATTTAGACGCGCTGGTAGAAGAAAAGTTTTTTTTGTAAACCCTATCAACAAACAACCAATCGTACACAAACGAAACCCAAAACTAAAAAGGAAGATAAATCGAAACGTTAAAGGCTAAAGAAAACTCACAAGGGCGAGCGAAACGGTCGAGAGGGCCCGACATATCGAGGGCGCTAAACAACGCTTATTAGCTCCCGCGATCAGCGACCAGTTCCGACAAGACTAAACGATCACTCGATCGAAACAACATGCGATTAAGCATCCATATCAACGTTACTCAAAACGGTGGCATAACTCGGACTGGATGCGTGATATAAGCCGTGAACAGAATTGAAGGAATCAAAGACGGCAAAAATGGAAGAAGTTTGCAGGTCTCCACCACTGTCAGAGGATCTGGGAAGAATATGCAGAAGAAAGAGGAAGAAGACGTTATGTTTCTTCTCTTCTTTTTTGTTTTTCCCTGGTCTTTTGTGTCGGTAGATTTGTGAATTGTGCTGTAGGAAAACGTCTGGTGAGTGGTGACCAAATCAAACGACAGCAATACAGACGAGAAACGACGCCTTCGGAACGAATAGGTAATCTCCGTATCTGAGGGGATAGGGAATTATTAGACGTACGTAATTTTTAAAAGCTAGTTAACTACGCATATGAAATTCGTATAATTTCGTAGTCGTTTACTAATTACACACATGAGATGTGTAGTTATAGTTTTCCTAATTACGTGTGTAATTTTTAAAACCTAGTTAACTATGCTTTTCAAATGCCAAAGTCTTTGTCACTTTGTTGAACTCCACGTTGACCACCAAAAATTATGGTTTGGTATACTATGCAATTCACCGTTAAAGGTGTAATTAATTACTTATATGAAACGTGTAATTATAGTTCTTTTATGGTCGGATTTTTAAAATTATCTACGAATACACTGAAAATATCTATAATTGATAACAATAGCACTGTTATGAAATGGTTATATCTTTTGACTTTATAATGTAGTTATACATGACTATTTTATTAATTTTGTTCTCCTCATATGCCATAAAAAAAAAAGTAGTATGTCCTCTAATCAAGAATAGATATAGGCAAGGCTGGCTCGATGAGTGGTCCATAAGGGTCCTCTTAAACAGGACCCAAAATTTTAGGCCCCATATATAGAAAAAAATAAATATATGCTACAAAAATTATTCTTAGTCTATATAATAAAGTCTTACTATTTTTCTTGTTTTTTCCTTTGTTCGACCCTCATCTATCACTTTTTAATTTTCATTTTACTTGTATAACTCCTTTTGATTTTTTTTTCCAAATCAAATTATAAACGATTATTTACATGGATTAAAAAAAGAGAATAATGAGGTAGTAAAGTATTTTTTGTTTTATAGATATTAAGTAGACCCCCTATTATCCTGATAAAATTTTAATCATAAATTAGAGGGTATAAGGGTAATTTGGATATAAATCATATACAACCACCAAAAATCCCAAATCGTTAGTTTACGGTCAATTAGGGTTCATAGCTGAGCAACCAACTGCTGCCTTTGCCTCCTCCAGGAACGGAGCATGTCGCCTTCGTCCTTCGTCGTCGTTGACAACTATCGAAGAAGCCGCCATTGTTGGTACTCTTCTCTCTTCTTCGTTGCCCCGCTAAAACCTGCACAAAACCCTCGCCGTCATTCTCTAGATCCATTACGGTTGGGAGCAAATCTTAGTTTCATCGATTTGAGCCGTTTTCTACCAAGTATTGCTACGCTTATATATTTGGTGATAATCATTTCTATCTACTCTACATGTTGGGAGCAAATCTTAGTTTAATTACAAGTAGTGCCAAAACAGAGATGTAGTTATTATACCTTAACTTGAAAGGTTATTTGGCAGGTCATGTACGACAAAGAGTAGAAGGTTTGGATTTGTTGTCATGGAGACAGTGGAAGATGCAAATGCTACTATTGAGAAATGTTTGTTTAATTACAAGCAAATGTTGACCTCTCTATCTCCTTGCTTAACGATGTTGTAAGTAGTTGTCGCTTATCTTCTTAATCATCTTGTTTTATGATTTATTACTATTATCACTATGATTATTGGTCATCTTCGGTTTTTTTCATGTAAATGCGTATTGATGCGAGTTACGCTAGATTACTTGAAATCACCAAATGAACCATTTTTATTCGTTTCTGCTTTAGTCATCCATATTTTATGACTGAATGCAATCCTTATGCTTCAGATTTATAACCGCATTGCACGAGTTGAACACGTTGACCATGCTCAAAATCAGCACACCATTGTATTGATTCACTGTGGACAGCAAAAATTCACGAGTTAAAGATTGGTGTGTTTGAATTTAATCTATTTATTGATTCACTGATGCTAGAAATAAACCAGGCATGAATGTGTGGCTGTCTAATTGGTGTGTTTGAATATGATCACCTTCATTGACAAAAGGGATCAAAGCTCCACTAAGAATAACTTGCAGCAAAATAATTTCACTATTCCAAAGGATTATTAAATGTAACTGAGTAAATTAAGTTTGCATTTTGCAGCTTTTTCTGCTCATTAGACCCTTGTTGACTGAACCTCCTAATGGCATGTCTTCTTTATTAACCTCTACTTATTATCCACTTTGCAAGTTTCATTATAGGAAAGAAAATTCTCGAGTACGGTAAGGATCATGAAGTATCTGTCAAATCTATATCTTCAATGGGGGATGATAGTCACTTGAATGTTTGGGAGGTATTCGCTAAATTTCAAAATATATCAGTCTGGAATCATGACAGCGTCCCTTCAAAAGATGACACTTTCATTCGTTCATTACACTGGTTGACTGTTGCAAGTGCTGTAAGTTAAAACCCATCCTGTTAGTATTTATTCAGCGGTATTGGACATTTGTCAGGCTACTATTTGGGTGTATCAGGTGAGTTTAGAAGGCAGTGAGGAAGTAACAAGAGACTCTCAAGAAGTTCCAAACAGGGAGTGATTGAGTTCAAGAACGAGCTGAAGGTAATTGCCAAGCTGCAACACACTAATCTTATCACGATTATAGGGTGTTGTGTTGAACGAGAGAGAAGATAGTTGTTTATGAGTACATGCCCAACAAAAGCTTTGATTTATCCCTCTTTGGTTAGCCTTTCTCGTCTGCCTCTATCAAACTATGGATTATTGACAGCTGATTTTGTTTGTCCTGATCTTATCAATTTTCCATGATAGATCCAAATAGAAAAATGTATCTTGATTGGAATAAGCATTTCAATATCATTGAAGGCATTGCTCAAGGGCTTCTTTACCTGCATAAGTATTCGGCACTGAAGATAATTCATATGATTGATGACGTTGCCGTCGCTTCACCAACTGATGCTTGTAGTTAACCTATGTCAACCAGTTTCTTATGTAGATAGTGACTTATTGATGTCAGCATCTTCATTAGAATAAAATTTGTATCTTAATTATGTTTGCACTTTGTAATTTTCTTCTTCATAAGCTTAATTCTAAGTGGGCTTGAGCTTATGTAACTCGATTGCGCTTGAACTTGTGTAACTCGATTGGACTTGTGTAACTCGATTGAGCTTACACTTGTGTAATTTTGACCTTGTGTAAACGACGAGATTTTGTAAACGACGGAAGTGTGTATTTGAAGCTTAGACTTGTGTAAACTACATACTTTTGTAAACGATACGGAAGTGTGTATTTAAAACTGTATATCATATTGTGTTTTAACATTCGGTTTGAAGTATAACATTACAAAAAACAATAATTGAATACACAAGTTCAACTAGTCCAATTGGTATAAGGGTGGGAGGGACGGTCTCTCATACAAAGTTCGAAGCTTGTGTATCGGCCCCTGTCCGAATATCGGGCTTTGTCCGAAGCTTGTGTATCAGACCATGTCCAAAGCTTGTGTATCGGGCCTTGTCCGAAGCTTGTGTATCAGGCCCTGTCCGAAGCTTGTGTATCGGGCCCTGTCCGAATATCGGGCTCTGTCCGAAGCTTGTGTATCAGACCATGTCCAAAGCTTGTGTATCGGGCCCTGTCTGAAGCTTGTGTATCGGGCCCTGTCCGAAGCTTGTGTATTGGGCCCTGTCCGAAGCTTGTGTATCGGGCCCTATCTGAAGCTTGTGTATCGGGCCCTGTCCGAATATCGGGCTTTGTCCGAAGCTTGTGTATCAGACCATGTCCAAAGCTTGTGTATCGGGCCCTGTCTGAAGCTTGTGTATCGGGCCTTGTCCGAAGCTTGTGTATCGGGCCCTGTCCGAATATCGGGCTTTGTCCGAAGCTTGTGTATCAGACCATGTCCAAAGCTTGTGTATTGGGCCCTGTCCGAAGCTTGTGTATCGGGACCTGTCCGAAGCTTGTGTACCGGGACCTGTCCGAAGCTTGTGTACGGGGACCTGTCCGAAGCTTGTGTATCGGGCCCTGTCCGAAGCTTGTGTATCGGGCCCTGTCCGAAGCTTGTGTATCGGGCCCTGTCCGAAGCTTGTGTATCGGGCCCTGTCCGAAGCTTGTGTATTGGACGTAACCTTTATTAAAACAATTGGTCTTTTATTAAAACACTTGGACCTTCGTTAAACTAATTGACTTGAACTTTTATTAAAACATTTGGACCTTCATTAAAACAATTGGGTTTGGGCTTTCATTAAACCAATTGGGCTTGTCTTTTATTAAAACATTTGGGCGTTCATTAAAACAATTAGGTTTGACCTTTTATTAAACCAATTGGGCTTGACTTAAGTAATTTCATATTTCTAATTTGTCCTTTCATTTAATCTTTAATGATAATTAAATGGGACATAATTTGTCTATTGATATAAAAAAGAGCCTACTTAGTGCTCATTTATACAAAAAATGCCTACTTTTCAATTTAACCCTTAAAAAAATGCCGTAATTAATATGTATATATAAATTTTTTTCCACTCATTAAGGGCCTAATATTATTTTTTGAGCATGGCCCCGAAAATCATTGAGACGGCCTGATTATAGAATGGGCTCGAGTAGGCCATGATCCACCCCAATCCAAAATATCTATGTGATGAATAACACAAATCTGAATTTATTTTGAATAAGTCCAGTCGAATTGTTGTGCCGAATTAATCAATAAGGCTACACGACTTCATGCGCTTTTTGCAAATAATGAGTATATATCATGCAGTATAGTTTACTTTTTGTTTTTCTATTTAATTTTTTTCTTTCTAAATTTTACTCTACTTTTTATATATTTGTTTTATTCAACCTCAAGTCACCTAAATTAAGGTTATCTTAACACTACATAAATTGAACACTAATAAATCAATAAAATAAAATTATAATAACTTTTTTATTATCTTTTTATAGAACTCTAGTATATATACATACTCATTACACATAAAAATACATATATATAAATATTTATTTATATAACAAATTTTATTATAAAGATAATACTGCAACACTCATGAGGTATGCTTTATCGTATTTCTAGATGGACGTTTTAAAATGCGTAATGTAGATTCATATGTGTTTATTAGAGTTGAACAATATTTTTTGGACGAAGATTCTCTAGTTAATTGGATTCGTGAGGAAGATTGAAAACATTATATGGTGATAATCATATTAAAGGCATACAATACGAGTGCAAATCAATATAAAAAGGTCATATTAATATGTGAAAAATTTGGGAAGCGTAAGATTGTGAAAAAGGGACGGTGTTAACCCTCTAAAAGAGGCTAAATCGAAATCAAAGAAAAGGAATTGTAAACATAAGATATTGTGGGTGAAGTACAATAAAGCAATGCAATTATGTCGACTAATTGGATGATAATTGTGGTTCACGGTAGTCACAACCACGATATTCTTTCATTATTAGTAACCATTCATTTTCAGGTTGACTAACGAGCATACAAATGCAAAGAGGTTTAGTTTCACGTCTGACATTAAACCGGGAAATATTTTGGATATGATTCGAAAGATATATCCCACAAGTGTCACATCTACACGGCATATTTACAACACTCGACAAATTTTGAAGATAGAAGCTAAGCGGACAAACGATATCAAGACAAGACTTAAGTTTTGGGGACACAATTACAACACTCGACATACATTGAAGATATGAGCAATGGAGTTGTGTTGACTAAGCGAACAAAGGATAACACAATAACAGGTTAGAAGTATACAAGGTAATTGAACTAAATCAAGGAACATGACTATCACAAGCTTGTCATGATTAGTCTTGGTGACGAAACATGGCAAGGTTGGGTCGGCGTAAAGGCCTGAGCCTAGGGCCAATGCTTATGTCAACGCCTGATGAGGGTTGAAACGTGAGCCTCGGGTCTCGCCAATATACAAGACCTGATTGTATTAAAAGGTTCATAATCGAATAGTGGGAAAATGGATAATGATTTAACATATTGATTGTAAAACCGTAATAATAAAACACATATAATCATAGAAACAAAGAAAATATATCGGCTGATTAGACAAATGAGTCGACTGATTAAGTCAAAATGCGGAAGAATACAAGGACGAATAACATGAATCACAAAGAGAGCAAAACACAACGAATCGACCAACCAAACACGGAAAATATGGCAGTTCGTATAAGAACGACAAGAAACAAAATTCATAGCATTAGGGGAGAAAGAAAGTATTTTTCACTTGGAAACGAACCGACTCAAATTTTTCTAGGGAAATGATCAATCGCTCGGACAGGGCATGAAAGTTGACCGATCGATGGTCGGTGGTCGGAAGATCGATGGTCATGATCGACCGATCGTTTCCAAAGCTTCGAGCAAATCTTTGTATTTCACTCTCGTATCTCAACCAATTTCATTTTGACCTCAACTTCTTTAACCTTTAGAAGAACCTTAATTAGTATGTTGAGTACATTCTTCCATCTATAACTTCATTTAGCTCCGGGAATGCCTAAATGCTTGCAATATCACTAATGCACCAATAGATCTCTAAAACACAATGAAAGGAAATTACCAGTATGCAATTCAAATCTACACTAAATGCTCAAGAGATGGATAAGAATCAGGGTATAAAAAGATTTTAAAATTGATGTTATCAAATACCCCATACTTGAACCTTGTCTTAATGTAAGATCTTGAAGAAACCTCTTTGTGAATGACTCGTAATTGTATCTCAACTTATAAGATCAAACTCAAGCAAACCAAGTTATCATCACATATATCATTGTAATAGGGATAAATCAAAGCTCATTAGTTTCATGACCACCTCTCAAGGGAATGTGTATCTCTCTCACATGTGTTTAAACATAGAATGTCACCAAACTCAACATATATGCAATGATCAATAACAATAGTCATACCATAACGTTCTCAATCTCCATCTTCTTTTCCTTGTGGTTATAATATGAATCAAGAGGTATTTTATAGGGTTGTAACGTGATTAAAAGCATGAAGAACAAGGTGAAAAAATAATGATTTGTGGTGCAATAGATCCAAAAACTAAGAGGATCGATCGCTCACGGTCCAGGAGCAAATCGGGTTGATCTCATAGTCTAGTTGGCCGATTTGTGGTCATTTTGACCAACTTTAGTCGTCTTTTGTAGTAGACTAATTTCCTTACTTTGGAGTTCATACTACACAAATTTTTGTTGTTTAGCACTTTGTTCATTGCAACACGTCCCTTCTTTTCTTGTTGGTGCATAAAGTGTGAATACCAGACAATTTTTCTCTTTTTTTTGATGCGGGATACCACAAGGAGTCTTCGTACTTTTGATATCTCTTTTTGTTCATTTGTTATTTTCAAACGCATGAACTCATACTTGAATTTGCCCTCTTTTGTTGATGCATGAATTTACCTCTAAATTCATAGATGGGTCAAATGAGGGTAAATATGATTATGTATTTTTGTTAAGCTACAAAGAAAGTTCAAGTATACAAAAAAAAAAAAGGGACTAACAAGATGAAAATAATGCCAAAAGGTAGGAATGGAATAACGGGCTTATCAAAGACATGTCTCCATATATATATATATATATATATATATATATATATATATATATATATATATATGTATGTATATAAGCAAGAACAAGAATGCGATCTCGAAAAAAGAGTCAATAGTAAGTTTTAGATGATCAAAATCTCATTGGAGATCACTCATGAGAAAAAAAAAATGTAACGCCCCAGAAACGGGATATGCGTCACAGCGCCAGGAGCCCCGGACAAGGACTCTCTCAGGCTAAGATAACATATATAATGATAAAGAATAATATGAAAAACACCACAAGACATAACTTGACAATAAGAAGGGCAAGAGAAAACCAAAAGACGTCCCTTGACGTCAACCACAAAGGGTTCCAAAACCCGCAATAACAAACGAGCATGAATGGTCAATCTCGGGGTTAACAATAATCAACTATATAAACGTGAACCAACTCACAAACAATAAGGAGGAAATAAGGATCAAGTCTAAAGAACCAACTACCCCAATTTCAACCAACACGACTCTCACTAGGGTTCCTGGCATCCATGCTCCTGAACTGATCTTGTACCTGATTATGTCAAAAAGCATAACTAGTCCCACCGTGGTGGGGTTAGCTTTCTACATAGACTAAGTCAATACATAAGCAGGGTAATATATATGATCAAGATATGACAATAAGCATACATGGCATAACATGATCTTAGAATTACTCAAGAAATTGATATAATATCATGCAATTTAATCATCATCAATCGCAAAAGATCATAACAAATATTCATAAGTCATGTCAATGATTCATGCTTCAAAATCTAAAACTCATAATCCAAATCAACATCTCATATACTATGTCAAATACTCATAATCCAGAGCAATATTTCATAAATTATGTCAACTACTCATAATCCAACTCAACAACTCATAGACTATGTCAAATACTCATAATCCAAACCAATATTTCATAAACTATGCTAACTACTCATAGTCCAACTCAACATTTCATAGACCATGTCAACTACACATAATTCAACTCAATATTTCATAAACTATGTCAACTACTCATAGTCCAACTCAACCGGTATAACATATCCAAAGGCCAATCGACCAAAATGGGGTAACAAGGTATATCCTTGCCCCTTCCTCAAATCATCATAAGAACAATCTAAATCACAATATCAAAACATGCTTGAGCAATCTTTATTTCAAAAACAAGTTGTAAAGTGCTAATTTAGCGAATGCCCAAGCCTATTTCTTGAACACGAAGGTACCTCCTAAACCCCTACATCGGGATGAACATAGTGAACACGGATCAGGTGAATCCTCGCCATCTACTAAGGCCGGACACAACCATTGGCACGCTCAAACCATATACCATTGGTAATCATGGTCCGCCCTAACTGAAGAGTGAATAAGAATCATGAAAACGGTATCACCGACAACAATGTCGTCATGGTCATAGACCACGTAAATAACAAGGGCAATTGCCCGCTATCATCATAGACCAAATCATCACACACACACACACACACATATATGGAAAAAGCCGATTAGGTCAAATACCAAGTTATCTCAAATCCACAATATCCTAACTGGTTCCTTTTCTAAACTATTTTGATAACACCTCTTTAACTAATCTCAATCAATTATCATGTAATCCCAAGGCTTCCTAAACCGACTCCTCAAATCATACCATACCCATAACTCAAAAGTAATATCACACATTCCCCATGGACTCCAAGATCATTCCTCTCTAGATATCAAAACATATATATTTGTATACTTATCATGATCATCACGTAATTTAAGGCATCCCAACCATACATGCAATATCATGAAGGCTTAAACTTAATCATGCTCATCATGCCAAATCAAAATTTCAAACATCCCAATCATACATGCAATATCATGAAGGCTTAAACATAATCATGCTCATATACAAAAGCTCACAAGTACTAGCTTGCCTCGGTAAAGTTTACTCAACGGCTCTAAGCCAAAGCGATAACATCAATCAAACTCGTCAAACAATCTACGCAAGCATAATATCACGTAATCAATATACATTCTATATACTATATTAAATCACAACACCATCTAATAGGTGTAAGAGTGACTTACGTAGTCCCAACTCGTATTTCGGTTGCACTTCTCTTAGGGTTTGTTCTCAACCCTTTATCGACCGAGTACGTACCTAGAATATTCAACTAGGCATATCGATTCATATTTCATATTTAATAACTTAACAAGCAACAGCCAATCCAAGGTTTGGAGAATACTCACGTAGCGTTGTAGAACGAAAAGTCAATCGACGTTTGTCGAACTTTGACTAAAGTTAAACCCTTCCCGAAAGTGTAACCGAACCTAAACAATACACCTAAACAAGTTTAGCTTAAAAAGACTAAAATTGGGTCATAATTTGTAATACAAAGAATATAGGTTGAAATTTGTAATTAACATAAGGATTAAAAATCAAAAATATCATTTTTATGGGGCAACATATGCAAAACTAATAATATGGGCCCTTATCTCGTAAATTAAAAGTTGGGTTAAAAACTTTAATTTCATTTTCTGGGTATTTATGTAACAAATAGAAACTTGGGATATTTTTCGTAATTTAACTTTTAAAATATAAGCTAAAAATAAACTCATCATCCTTAAAAGTAAAATCATTGTGAGTAAAAAGAACATTAGAATCTTAGCAGAACTTAACTCATGTAAATAAATTATAAAAAAAAACAAAACACAACATATGTAAGAAAATGAAATCATTGTGAGTAAATAATGATATCAATGTGATTAAAAATAAATTCTTAGAACATAAATGAACTTAGAATATGAACTAAACACACAAACAATGAAGTTAACTCATATAAACTAGTGTATTACCCCGTGCATTGCACGGGATGTGATTTAATATTTATTCTAAACATTTGAATAAAAATAATTTTTTTAGAACATAATATTACTTATTCACTATAAATTTAATTATCTTTTATTATACATATAATACGGTAATAAATTCAAGTTATATTTATATAATATAAAACAAATCTTGTCAAAAATTATAATTATAATTTAAATAGTGACGGAAAAGATTATCAGATTTTACTTACGGATTAACATACTATTAAAATTTGAATATGAAAATTATTGATCTTTGAAATATGGGGTTTTATTTCCTGATTAACAAATTATTAATATTTGAATTTATAAATATTAAAAATTTTAATTTTTAAAAATAACTTTTTAAAATGTTTTTGGTTAAGATGCAATTTCTTTATTATAGGAATAAGGATAAGAATCTTGTGATTTATTTTTCTTATCAAATTTTTTTTAAAGGGTGATATAAATCTTCTGATTTAAATTATTTATTATTACTTTTTAAAAAAAAATTAATTTAAATTTGCTGAAGAGATTATAAATTTTAGTTATTTAAATAACTTTTTAAAAAGATTTTGTTGGAATTTGAGAATAATTTACATTAACAACTTAAAATAATAATAATAAAAAAATAATTTTTATTAAAAAAAATTATGTAAACCTATTTTCAAATAATCTAGATACATAACTTTTTTAAAAAATTTGTTAGGCTTTGATAATAATTTATATTAACAACTTAAAATAATTAACTTTTTAAAATATTTTTTTATGTTGCGTTAAATCTGGTGCTGACACGGGTTAGACGATAATTACGTGTCAAAAAATGTTTGATAATTAATTATGTTGAAAATTGTCTTAATTGTTAATGATACTTGTTGTAAGACTGTATTTTTCACATTATGAATGAAAACCAAGCAAGAATTCAAATCCTACAATAACAATTGAGAAAGATGATTCTGGAACAATATCCTTTGAGATACTCAAATGCCAAAGTTAATATCAATCTTAGAGAGAATTAGGGTTTATTAGATTAAATGTTAGAGTACGTGATTTGGATTAACGAATAGACGACACTATAAAAATGATGAGATGACCGCAAGAAATTACGCCAAATATCAGTTTACGAGTTGTTTTATTATATAAGATAGATAAGAAGTCATATGTAAAACATATACTAATAAAAAAAGAAAGATAAAACAAATCATAAAATTTAAATTAATAATATTAAATAATAATATATTAAAATGTAAATGCAATAGATTTATATAACATAAGTAGCATGTCTAAGTTAAAAGTAGCATATTTAAGTTAAAAATTATAATATCGAATAGTTAAATTTAAATAGTGAATTACCTAACAATTAATAAGACTAATAGGATATGTCAAGTTATTAAAGTAATAAATATCACTAAAAATATTTTTTTTAAGTCAAAGTAATAACAAATATAAAAACAATTCGATTTTTTCCATATATTTTTAATATAAAATTTATGAGTTTTTATATAAAATCATTTACAAAATCGATTTTTTTAAAATGAAAAAACACTTACTATAAAAAATGAATTTTTAATTTATAAAATTTTCATTATTCTAATAAAATGAAGAAATGTTTTTGTTAACCGTTTAAAAAAACTAATTTTAGATTATTTTTTTTAAGTTTTAGAAAAAAATTTCAATTAAAAATTAAAATATAGATTAAAAAAAAGATCTTTAAAATTTTAAATAAAAATAAAGTTTATAAGTGAAAAAAAAAAATGTTAAGTTGAAAAATAATGATAAAAAAATAACATTAAATTTAAAATAAAGTTTAGAAGTTTTAAAAAGTATAAAATTCACTTGAAAATTTAAAAAAATATAAGTTAACAAAATATTAAAATATTAAGATCTTTAAAATTAGATTGCAAATCTTAACTATTTCGATTTTAAAAATTATAAATAATTTATGACGTGATTCACCAGACTGTGCCACGTGTAAATTTAATGACGTGGATTCACCAGATTGTGTCATGTGTAAATTAAATGACGTGGATTCACTAGAGTGCACGTGTAAGTTTACGGGTTGCTTTAGTATATAGATAGATATAAGATAAGATACTGTGCCAGTTAACTGAATTTCGTTTCTAAATAAATAAATCTAAAATCTAATCGTATTTATTTATCGTAAGATTTGTTGGATAAAATCTCACTTTTGGTTAATATTTTTTTTTCTTTTTTCTGTACTGCTAAAATTTGTTATGGATGTGATTTTAATTTGTTATACATATTTCAGGTAACAAAAAAGGTGATTGGAAGGGATGAAAATCATAAAATTTAGTTGTTAAAAGTAAATTTAATTAAAATTTTAATTGAGATGGATTTAATTAAGAATTGATTTTAATATTTTTTAAATAAATTTTTAATGAATAAACTTAATTAATATTTTAGTGGACTGTGGTTAAATGCTAAAATAACACGTGACAGTTAGTATTTTTCTGCGTTACACGTGACAATGATCGATCCTATAGTATGTATATATAAGACAGTGAACCCCACAAAAGTAAAAAAGTGAACTCATTATGAGTAAAAAAATGAACTAAACTATTCACTGTAAACAAATTGAAAAAGTGAAAATATGAACAACTAATCTAAAAAAATGAACTACTAGAATAGAAAAATGAATTACTAGAAAAGAAAAAAAAAGTGTAACTCAAACGGTCATAGTTAACGTTCAATAATAGTTCGTTGAGACATGATCATCGAACATTTACCATAAAAAATCATTTCTTCAAGCTAATGACAATCTCTTTCTACGAATGATTAACTATTCAGAAGTGATGATTATGTTAACTCGATCATAAACCATCACTAATATAAATAACATTCAATTCAACCTCTTTGTTCATTTTGATCAAGATTTAGGAATATCCAATTGAGTTTCATAATCAAACAAAAAAAGAAAAAAGAAGGTCAACGTTTTTGAGAATAAAATATTGGATAGATGAATGAGATTGAATGTTGTTTTACAAGAAAAATGATTCATGGCCTAAGCAATCAACTGTGTAAGTAAACTCTAATTTAAGGCGAACAACAACTCGTGTCTAACGTTTTTTTTAATAAATTACTCTTTATATCTAATTTAATCTTACGGTTCACAACACTCCTCGCTCTTCTCAACAATGACCCTCCTCACACCGGAACCAACTCTTATATATACATATATCAACTAGGATGATCATGCAAAGAAAATTTTGTATAAAAATAATGGTAAAATGTGAAGAGTTATACGAGAAGAGAGTAAGTAGTGTTTTAAAACACAAATAATGAATGAAAAGCAGATAAATTTTGATTTGTGAAATATTTAAGTATTAATAATGCTTATAATAGTGAATCAAAATTTTTGATAAATTTAATGTTATATATTGTGAATTAGAGAGAGTAATTAGTATAATATTTTTAAGTTGGGAATAATTAGTATAATTTAAACATAAAATATAAAGAATTAATGATCAATTATATATCTTGTTTTAAATTAATTTAACTTTAAAAAAATTTATATAATGTAATCTTCATAATCTTGTAACAAATAGTATAATATTTTTAAATAAAGAAATTTATTTTTAATTTTGTCAATGTTATAATTTTCTCTTGTATCTTATATTATATTTTTAATTAAAATATTAAAACAAATACCAAATAACAAAGAAAATAATTGACTTAAATGTAAAAAATCTGTATATAGTAAAATCCATTGTGATGGTGATGACAAGTTGCACAATCGAACAAGCTACGAAGGATGCATGGCGGCGGGCATAACATACATAAACCTCATTTTTCCCTCATTTGTATCACAATTTTGGTCACCCGATTTGCCTCCAAAATGTCTCTCCATATCACGCCTTGGCTTCACGTTTTTCTGTCCATTCCAGCAGTTACTTTACCAAACCATCTTTTTTCTCATCAATAAGAGAAAGATTCACAAGGAATGAGTCTCTGCAAATCGACATCGTCAAAATGGAGATCCCTACTATCCCAGTGACTCATCAATTCTGCTTCGTCTTCGTCTTCTTCTCCTGCTTTCTTCCCCGCGCCTCCGTCTATTTTCCTGCGATCATCCAACTCCTTCTCCCACGATCGTCTTCGTTATTATTTAACCATCACTTCGGCTTCCTCCTTGGTAACCTAATCATCATCGCTCTCTTTGTTAATTCTGGTTATTCCGTCTGTAACAACCGGAGAACGTCCACCGCTGCCGGAAATGACGATGAAGGATTCCTGATCCGCCGATTTATGCCTGATGAAACGATCGTCAGCAAGGATTTCGTGGTTCAGAGAACGGAATCGGAACCTAAGAGATATAGGAGGACGAGATCTGAGAAGTTTGAGCCACAGGCGATTGAGAAAATCCAGCTCCGGCGATCGGAGACAGAGTCTCGCCGAGAAATGGAAAATTTGGCCGAAGACTCGATTGGAATGAGGAGGACTACGGTTGAAGATCTGAGCAACGAGGAGTTTCAGCTCAAGGTGGAGGCATTCATCGAGCAGCAACAGAGATTTCTGAGAGAGGAATCTCTGTCCACAGCAGCTCGCAATCGGTGCTCTGCCTGAGGTATGCGATCTGTCCTTGGGAGTTTGAGGTTGTTCAGCCATGATGGAAAACATAAGTAGTTGTCTTATAGGAAGCTGGAGACGAAAACCGTTTGTAAGTTATTATTAGTACGGTCGATTCAACTAGTTTATCATGTACAGTAGCGTAAGTTTAATGTAATTATTTATATTCTTATAATTATTATTATGTTTTTCTATTAGGTCAAAAATCTAAAACTAAAAAGAAATTAAACAAATTAAATTTTAATAGTACAATTTGGTTTTGTTATCCATAATAACAATAGGGTCGTCTATCCGGAAGAATAATTTTTTTGCACTATTCTGTGTCGAAGCCCATATTTTCGATTTGCAAGAGAATGTTTAGGAAAAAAGCAATTGGACATATTATAGTGGAATTTTGATCCAAATGATAACAAAGGCAATACCATTTTTCCTTAGTTCGTAAATAGTCTCTGATTGACGATTAAGAATCTCAAGATATTTCTGATTTTTTGTTACATTTTGCATAATCAGAATCGTAATCTACAAGAATTGGTCGTAGAGTTCTCTCTATAATGGTCACATGAGGCTTGATAAAACCTTAAAAAAAACTAAGGAGATTTGACTGAGCAAGACCATATACTTGAGGCGCTCATTTGGATCGTATATTCCGCACTAATGAATGGTCTGATTGCTACTATAAAACCATGTATATAATCAATTAAATCTTTAGTGTGGAATCTATGATCTGAATGAGCGTCGTAGGTTTATAATCTTCCTCGATCAAACCTCCTTAGATTTTCCTTTTGTTTGAGTAAATCTTTAGGTTTTCTTTATGATGGGTAGAAAACTGAAAACAAAGGAGTGAGTTTGACGAATTAGAGACTATAACGTGATATCCTTTTATTATAATGATCTAATAGAATCTCGTTAGGTCTATTGGGCCAAAATTTGATATTCATTTATTAAGCTCATACCACTTAATTAGAGTGTATAGTTTTACTTAATCAAAACACTTTAAATAGCCCATTAATAAAT
The DNA here is from genome assembly GCA_002319775.1 of Fagopyrum tataricum. Classification (NCBI taxonomy): domain Eukaryota; kingdom Viridiplantae; phylum Streptophyta; class Magnoliopsida; order Caryophyllales; family Polygonaceae; genus Fagopyrum; species Fagopyrum tataricum. Next base: position 1,888,865 of record CM008285.1, on the reverse strand, counting down.
AACAATATAATATAATTGTGTATTATATATAAGCCCATATAATAAGATTTATAAACAAAGGAGGAAACTTTAGATTCAGACCACTATATATTTTATTGTATAAATTATAAAATATGAAGTATAAATATAAAATATAAAATATAATTATTATTTAAATATATATTACATTTTTATTTTATTTTTTTGATATAAGAAGGTAAGCAGTTCGAAGCATTAGACGACACACCGTCTAATGAATCGAAAGACCGAAATAAATCGGTAGACGGACAAACCGTCATGAAGAACCATAATAGAAGAACCATAATAGAAAGCACAAAAGTACAACAAATGGGCCGAAAGCAACGAAATCTTCAAGGGTAAGGAGAGCGACTCGATCATTAGATAACGAAGAGTATAAAGTCTGTCGTTGAAGGAAGTACACAGAACAAGAGCCTGGGGAACAATTGTGGACACCTCAGATTTGGACTCAAGTTAGAGCCTTCAGGAGTCGATCACAAATCCACGACCCCTCCAAAACAAACAACTCAAATTTCACCAATAAAACTTGATCAAACGCTCGGAAGAGTCCACTGCAAAATACGGAACACTTGACAAGTACAAGTGAGCAACTTTGAGAATGAGGTCAGGAGGATTTAACCTCCTTTTTTCCGAAGTCAAATAATGGGAAGTTAGAAAACTATCCCAACACACGGATGTAGGACGTCAGATTTTTACAAAAGAAAAGAGTTTGTCCAAGGTTTCATGCTTGCTCAAAAATATAAACAACCTTTCTCAACAGAATGATTCAATAATTCAATGTTAGTTCCATAAACATAGTTCATATTTTTCAACTCTATCATTTGAGTCGATAGATCTCAAATCTGGATCTGAAAATTTGTTGAAAGGATATTATTCGCAAGTGGATCAGGGAAAAGAGAGACATCAAAACATGTGTTTGCATCCCCCAAAATCCTCAAACAGTCCATAAAATAGTCGGGAGACAGTAAGACCGCAAATATACCACGCATAGTTAGACATTAGAGCATCACACTCAAGATTGTTCATATGAGCATAAGACGCTCAAGATTGCTCAATGAAAGAAATGAATACTCGATATTGTTAAAGGAGTATATTCGATTACTCGAGAATGACTAGGAAAATGTTTTCAAGTGAGAGATCCACCTATCTTCACTCTTATTCCTGTTGTTCTTCCACTTCACTCAACTATCAAACGTTATTGGATAATTTCCTTTAAAAAGTTAGTTTTGGGTCAAAACAAAGTTTTGGGAAAGATACAAGGTTCAAGGTTCAAATTGTTCATAATTAATTCAATTTTGAGAAAAATTTCAAAACAGGCCGAAGATTAGAGGTACATAAAAAAAATAATAAAAAAAAGGTTTAAATAAGAATAAAACGTGAAAAAAGGGGATAAGTTTAGGGAAAACAAAAACAAATGAAGAAGTTAGAGGTTTTGAATTAAACAAGGTCAACAAAAAGAAAAAGCAATAAAGGTGAAAAACCCTACCAAACACAAACGTTAAAAACTAAACCGAAATGAGTTGAAAAAAAACAAAAACGATCATAAAAACCCATCTTCATAAACCCACAAGTTGGAAAACAAGAAAGAGGTGTCGCCAAAGTAAAGAGAAAAAACACACGGAAGTGAAAAACCAAAGAAAAAGGGTATGAAACTCCAAAGAAGAAGGAGGAGGAAGAAGAAAAATCCACATAAGAAAGAGCTTAACCCTTAAAAACTAAATTTCAGACAAAGCAAATATTTGAAAAACACAAAAAATGAGAAAAACTATTCCTCTATCATCTTTGCACCTTAGAGATGATGATGAATTTTCCTCAAAATAAAGATGGGATAAATGATCATTATTATTCTCTTGGTATTTCGTTTATCTATGTTTAAAAATGATTCGAGACCTCTCTCGGGTGTTTAATTTGGTAAATTTGGATTTGAGTTTATTGTTCATGACTGAGTTTTTAGATGTTATTGTTGTTCGATTTTGGTTCCTTTGAAGTTGGATTTGTGATGGGTTGTAATGATATGAAATCATTTTATCCTTGTCGCGCTAGTCGTGGCCTGAAAACACTAGATCTAAGGAAAATACTCTTGATCAATGTTTATTTGTTGTCATTCACAATCTTAGTAGTCATAGTGATGACTTTTTGAAGAAGATAATATAGGAATAATTTTTTCATTGGAGCCATTTAAGAGAAAAATTAAATTACACAGGCTTGCTTTCGTTGGTTATCGTTCTTCCTTCGCTTTATAAAGTCAATTTTGTTTAAAAATTAAAGTTAGATCTAGATTGTTCTCAATAATTTTCAGCTTTCTCAGCCATACATTAGAAGAAATAGGTTTTAGCTTTCTCAACCAAATATAAATTTATTCACAAAATAAACGAAGTTAAGATTTGGTTTGGTTTGTTTTCTTTAAAGTAGAACAAAATTTGTTCGAGTTTGATCCCGATTTTGTTCATTTGTTTAAGATTGCTTTTTCATTGGTTGCAAGGCCCTAGTCCTTTTATATTTTCCAAGCCTTTTGGTTTATAGAGATGGTGATTGGAACTCGATAAACTTCATATTCAATATTCAATGAGTTTATAGAGTAAATGTGTTGGAGTAAAAGTCCTAACTTGTTCGAATTTGGTCAAGAATTTGTTCATTTGTTCAAGATTTCTTGAACATGATTTCCACCCGATACAAAACGAGCATCCAAAGAGCTTGTTCAAAATGTTCAAGAACACAAGATAATATAAGAAGAAAAAACACACAAACAATAAATACTAGACCACAACTTAAGTATTACATAACATAACTTAAGTATATTTTATATCTAAACAATTTATATTAAAGGAAAATTCCGGTTGGTACCCCTATGGTATGGGTATTCCGGATTTTGCCCACAACTTTTTTTGAGTTCGAATTTTACCCCTAAATTTTGCAATTTTCCGACATTTGCCCTTCTCCTCAACCATGGTCAAATGATGAGTTAGTTTACATAAAATAAAATAAAAAAGAAAAGGGGAAAATTGCCCAGTTTGGATCCTCCGCATCTTTTACAATAATAAATACTAGACCACCAACTATTAACATGTGTACACTAATTAGACAGATTAAGGGGGTGTATTCAATCCAAACTTTTAAAGATCTTGACTGAATTTTAACAATCCATGAAATTTGCCGATTCTATGGGATATTTTAATTCTATATAGAGTTAATACAGATTTTGTCAGATTCTATCAATTAATACATGGCCAAAAGAAATCATCCATCTAGTATGACTAGTTTATATAGTAAATTTTTAATTAGTTGATATACTAACAATTTATCCATGATCAAAAGAAATCATCTAGAAAAATAACATACAATTATCAATCTATTAAAATTCACAACCAACATCAGCATTTTAATTTCTATTGTAAGTAAGCCTAAGTACCTACTTATCAAATAATTTCTATTGATTTTCGATCGATTTTCATTGGATTTTATGATTAATTATATAGCAATATATATATAATATATTAAAACATATGATAAAGTACAATTGCACTGCAGAACACAAAAGATATTTTAATCATCTAATTATATATATACCGAGACTGCATAAACAAAAAAAAAGAGTACATACGGTACAATGCTTTTTTCCGAAACCGCAGAAGTCGCAAAATGAAAAGAGAAAACTGAGAGGAACGCTAAGTTAGGGTTGTGCAAAATTGACCCGGACCAGTTTTTTGGCCGTTAGGGTTCTTCAATGCTGTAGTTAGGGTTCTTCAATGATGTAGTTAGGGCTGTGCAAAATTGACCCGGACCGGTTTTTTCCGGTCCGGTCCGGTCCCCGGTCCGGGATTTTAGGAAATTCCGGTTCCGGTCCAATTCCGGTCCGGACCGGAAAACCGGGTCGGACCAGAAATTATTTATATATATATATATATATTTTTTATTAATTTAAATTTATATATTTTAAAAAATTATATATATTTTGTATATATTTAATTAAAATATATACTTTTTTTTTTGTTATTTCCAAATTATTTTTTTTAATTTATTTTATTTTTTCCCGGTCCGAACAGGTCCGAATCCGGTCCGGACCGGAATGGACCGGACCGTAATGGTCCGGTCCCCGGTCCAAGTTTTTGAAAACTCCGGTTCACCGGTCCGGAAATTCCGGTCTGGTCTGGACCGGGTACGGAAATTCCGGTCCGGTCCGGTCCGGTCCGGACCGGATGCACAACCTAACTCTAGTTTGGCGTGAAAATCTTATGTGTTCGGAGAAGAATTCTATAGGGTTTATAAGTAATAACAAATCCTACAAAATCAATGAAATAATAGATTCTTTTTAAATCAAGAAACTTTTAAATACCATAGGAATTTTATGGAAAATTTAAAATCCTAACTGAATATCAAAAGATTTGTATGGACTTTTAAAAATCTATATTGAATATCCATAGACTTTTAAACTCCAAAAAAATCCTGTAAAATCTTAATTGAATACCCCCCTTTAGTGTACACATGTCAATAGTTGATTGGCGGTCCATTATTTATTATAGTAAAAAATGTAGAGGATCCGAACTGGACAATTTTCCCAATTTCTTAATTTTTTTATTAAAACTAACTCGTCATTTCACCATGGTTGAGGAGAAGAACAAATATCGAAAAATTGTAAAACTTGAGGGTAAAAATCCGAACTCGGAAAAAGTTATAGTCGATAACCAAAATACCCCATACCACGGGTACCATCCGGAATTTTCCTTTTTTTTTTTAAAGTATATATTTTAATAAAAAAAAAGGTACACATCGGCCCGACCTGAGTACGGCAACCGAACTTGACTGGACCGGATCCAGATAAATGGTTATAAATAATTAAAAATAAATATAAATAAATAAATAACGATCATAACCCGAATTTAAAAAGGTATAGTTTTTATAAAATGTACTATATGCTTATTAGATTTTAAAGTCTAATATATTGTACACAGAATACAATATATGTTTCGGTGATTTAGGAGGACTACAATTTGAAGGGTCGGTGTATATAATAAAAGATAAAATATTTTGTAGTTTTCTTCCATTGTTGTCTTTCCGAAGAAAGTTCTTATTTATCGTCTCACATTATCTCTTGCTTTTCTCTCATTTCTTTTCACTTTCTCGTTATTTGGTGTTCTTCAGTATAGCTTTCATCTTTCCCTTTAGAAGGTTTTATCGTTTTTTTTTTATACAAGGTAAGAAAGATAGGATGGTCAGTTCCTAGAAACCGACCGACCTATAGCATCCTTTCGGATGAGGTCGACAACGTCATCAGGAATAACATCTTCATCTGCTAGGGCTGAATGGCCATGCATAGCAAGCTTGTCGGCAACCTTGTTGATTTCTCTAAAAATGTGGTTGACACTAACGTGATTGAAGCTCGATATCATAACGGAGATGTCGGAGATGATCATATCCGTCTCCCAAGGAGGCTTCCAAGTCTGGTTGAATGACTTGATCAGCATCAAGTTGTCTCCTTCAATCTCGATTGACGTCACCCTAAGAAGAATGGCCTTTTGTAGACCCTCACGCAGAGCATATGCTTCCGCCTCCAATATTGATTCTGCATTACATCTTCCATTTCTTGTAGTCAAAGAGTGGCCCACATTGTTACGAATAATGAATCCAAACGCGTAATGGTTACTGCTATTTTTAGAAGCATCAAAATTTAGAAGGTTTTATCGGTAAATTTATTGCTCCAATAATATGAAACATGGATTACTCTTCTGTTTATAATGAACACATTCTCATGTTGTGACTTGTGTGATGTTTCTTCTGTGGTGCAGTTAAATGTCGAGTACCATTCCCCATCAGACCCAAAATATTTCGACATCAGCAACTGAACGACATACCATCTCAATCTATCGAATAATTGTTGCTTGTAGATATCTTCCTCATCCTTCTTCTGTACATTCTTGTCTGTTTTCAGCTGTACATAAACATTTAGCTTCATTGCTAATTTGATCAGAATCCCATTTCTTTTCCAACCAAGAAATCAAAATTTGATGAACTCATGATTTCCCTTTTTGCTTTGATTTTCTCAAATGAAAGAGGTCAACCTCAACAATGAATCAGTTTAGACATGAATTTGAACATTCAAAGTCTAAGAAAGAGTCTACAATTAACCGAAAAAAGAAGCCGACTCAAAATAGATGTTTTGATTTACCATTAGATTTTCCATTGCTTTTGTTGATTGATTAGCCACTTTTTTCTCCGCCAGATTGTTGCAGCTAAAAACGAAGGATCAAGCCGGAAAAGCAATCCAAGATCCAGGCAGACAAAATGCCAAAACCATTCAAATCAATTCTCGAAGAGCTAATAAGGAAGAACCATAGATCCATAAAGCAAAGAAGCAAATCTCACATAGCACCGGAAAGGTGTTTCTCTCCTTCATTGGATTTGTATGGTGATGAAGAGAAGGAAGAACACCATAGGCCATGGGGCTCACTCCCACCCGATCTTCTCCTTGACATCATCAAGCGCGTGGAGGTCACGGAAACCAGTTGGCCTACTCGCCGTGATCTGGTGGCTTGCGCCACCGTGTGCCGATCTTGGAGAGACGTTGTTCGTGAGGTGGTTCAAACCCCTGAGCAATGCGGACTGCTCACTTTCCCGATTTCCTTGAAACAGGTAACAGAAAGAAATTACGATGTTCAATTGCACAAGTAGGTTGCGTCGAAGAAACTGATTGACTGAATTTGTAGCCAGGGCCAAGGGAGCATCCAATTCAATGTTTTATAAAGAGGGAGAGATCATCTTCGACTTACCTGTTGTATCTCGGTCTTAGCCCTGGTTAGTTTTCGTTGTTTTAGGTGAAAATTTGGTATGAGATGTTTTTATTGATCTTGGTGTTCACTTGCAGCACTTTCGGGTGAAGAAACCAAGCTATTGTTGGCCGCCAAAAAAACCAGGAGACCGACTTGTTTGGATTTCGTCATCTCACTCGTTAATGGTGATTTCTCAAGAGCTAGCTCGAATTTCGTTGGAAAACTTGGGTCAAATTTTCTTGGAACCAAGTTCACTGTGTTGGACGGCCAGCCACCATTGCAGCACTTTCCTAGAAACTATCCGGTGGCTTCAATCTGGTACGAGCTTAATGTTCTTCGAACAAGAGGGCCAAGAAGAATGCATTGCACTATGAACTCAATCCTGATAACTTCAATCTTTGAAGGAGGTACCGCTCCTACTCCTACAGCATTCACTAAACCAAAGGATATGTCCCTGCCATCTAAATCTATGAATAGCAGCACAACAGAGGCGTTGATGCTCAAGAACAAGGCTCCCAGGTGGCATGAGCAGTTGCAGTGTTGGTGCTTGAATTTCAAGGGGCGAGTGACCGTTGCTTCAGTTAAGAACTTCCAGCTCGTAGCGGTTGTGGATCACACTCATAATGTCTCAGTTGATGAACAAGAGAAGGTAATCCTTCAATTCGGGAAGATAGGTAAGGATATCTTCACCATGGATTATCGTTATCCATTGTCAGCCTTCCAAGCTTTTGCCATATGTTTGAGCAGTTTTGACACAAAACCCGCCTGTGAATGATCAACTTTTCTATCCTTTATAAAGATTACAAAGCTTAAAAATCAATCGATCGAACCCGAATCTTAGTCTAAAAGTGAAATATGTCCGTTATGAGTAATAAGACTAATAAGTAATTCAAATTCTTTATTCAACGGTTGGAGACACAATGATTTAGCTTCCGGTGTTCACGGAAAGTAGCTAGTGTTCCAGAGAGAGTCCAAGTTGTTGTTGCTATAATCAGCAAAGGTCATCATCGGCGGCATATTATCTCCGGCGCCGGAGCTGCCACCAGAAACGGCACCCAAGGCGGCCACCACTGGATCATGTGGGCCCATGAGTTCCATCAACCATGAGCCTCTATATGGAAATGGCGGATCTTGATGAACCATCATGTTGAAGTTGTCATAAGCCATAGGTGCCCTTTGCATTTGCTGCTGCTCTCTTGGTGGCGGTGGTGGAAGTGCCTCTATGACCGGCGCACGCTTCAGAGGCTTTGGTGCTTGCTTCTTTAGGGTTTCGATCCTCTTGTAGATCTCCTTGAGGCGTTGATCTAAGAGCCAGCCGAGATCGTTGAGATCCATCAAGGTCATGGTTTCAACACTTGCCTTTCCGCCCAAACAATTATGCATTACCTTATCAACAAAACAAGTCAAGAGTATACATGATTAGAGATGTTCATATTCCTTTGGATCTAAGAAAAACTTGTAAATTAAAAACAAGAAAATGATATAGTACTAGAACACCATTTAACAAGACGTCAACAATATCTGTTCATTCTACAACAAGTTATTTTACTAATCGAAACTTATGTTGTAATCTCTAGCTTACATCTACATCAGTATTGGCCACTTTAATAATATGATCTAGGGGCTTGTTTGATATCCATATCTAGATATCAGATATGGGTATCGACATAAAAAAAAATTCATACCTTTGTTTGATATAAGAGTATATGGATATCAAATTGATATCTTGATATACTTCTAATACACAGTTTCTCTTGTTTTGATATACTCCAAAAAATAGTGATATCAGATGTCAATCTCATAAGTCATACCCATATCTCGATATCTCATATCCATATCTTTATACATATATCTTGATACCCATATCTTGATATCTAGATATAAATATCAAACAGGCCCTAGAAGAACTAAACCACAGGAGGTCAAAATACTCCCCATTTGAGCAATCTCTCAAAACCTAGGGTTTTGTGATTGAAAGATAAAACAACACATAAGATCCGTCGCAAAAATCATATAACAAGCGACGAAATTGTCACCCTCGCCAAAATTATATAAATTGCGACGGGCGTCTTCCGTCGCAAATTATTTTTGTTTTCAACAAAACAAATCAAGAGTATACATGATTAGAGATGTCCATAGGTATACTAACCCGACCCAATCCAACTCAAAGCTCATAGTTCTTTGCTACCAAGAAAAACTTGTAAAAAAAACAAGAAGATACCTTAGTCATCTCCATCTCACGATTCTCCTTTTGCTGCTTCTTGAGTTGATCAACAATCTTGTCAATCCTCTGACGAAGAAAAGCCTCTTGATTCACCATCTTCTTACACTTCTCCATCTCCGGCATCCTCCGGAACTTGGACAACACCCGTTGAGCCCCGATAGAGTTCGGCCACGCCTCCGGCTGCGAATCATACGGACTGTATATGATCGCACACGCCTCGATCTCACAAAGCGTCGTCAGCTCGTACATCTTCTTAAGAAACCCTGCTTTCCTCTTCTTGAACGTCGCCTTCCTCGCAGAGTCATTGTTGATGTACGCAAGCTTCACCTTCTTTCTCGTCATAGAGTCTTTCTTTGTAAGAACAAATGTGTTGTGTTTGGTATAACTCTTGGTTTGGAAACATGCATTATATAGAGATGTATATCTATTTGATTTGATTATTCATCCCTTCGTTCTTCAAATTACAGCTTACAATGTGCAAATTAGTTGTTCACAGTCAATGAATTAGTAATAAAAATTAAAAAGTGCAATGAATGAAATAATTATGTATTATTTAAGGGGTGATTAATGTGCATTCATCTTGACAGAAATAAGGAATGAATTGCTTCCTTATAAGCTATGTTTTCTAAATAGGAAAATAGTATGTACATGAATGACCATTTCTTAATTAATGTAATAAGATTTTTAAACAACCGGATCTTTATAATAATAGGTCCACAAGGACCCTTTATTCGACCTTTCTAACTAGACCTGAGCATCCCCGGACCCGGGTCGGGCTCACATAAAAATTTTACCCGTTTTTGTGGGCCGGACTCGGGCTGATCTCGGACTTCGGGCCTAATGTCTTGTCCATACCCGCCCGGAGCGGGCTTCAGGTCGGGCCCGTTTTTTTTATATATATATATATTTTTAATAAATTAAAATAAATAAAATTATAACACATAATTCAAAGGAACTCTTTGAGGTATCGGGTTTGAATTCTACTATTCGCATATATATATTTTACATATTTAAATTAAAAAATAAATAAAAGGGCTTCCGGGCCGGGCTTAGCAGCCCGGCCGAGCCTGCCTTATGCACCAATCACCATACCCGCCCGTTTTCACGGGCGGGCGGGCTTGCCCGCGTTTGCCCGGGTCTATTTCTAACTTATAATGTGCAAATTAATGGTTCATAGTCAATCAATCTACTATATCTTATCTTATATATATTAAAGCATAGACCTTTTTGTCACGTATTAGCGTTAGGTTTAACGCAGTCCCAAAAATTATTTTTAAAAGTGATTTTTAAATACCAAAATTAAAAGAAATATATCTAAAACCAAATCTTAAAATCGTTATTTATTGTTTAGTGTGTTGCAAAATTATTTGAAAATGTAATTTTTAAATGCCAAAATTAAAAGAATTTCATCTAAACCCGAATTTTGAAATCGTTATTTATTGTTTAGTGTGTTACAAAATTTATTTTGAAATCGTTAGAAACTTTAAAAGTGATTATGATTTTTTTTTACCTTATATATATATATATATATATATATATATATATATATATATATTAATTATAACAGTTATTTAGTGTAACTTTTATCACTGTCCAAAAAAAAGTTTAATTTTTTACCAAATTCGTGCAAGACACGGGTATTAAACTAGTTAATAATAAATATATATAAAAAATAAAAAATAAAAAAGTCAAAAGGAATCCATCTATAATTGTGTATTATTGTAAAAGTGAAGTTCCATGGTAAGCTTTGTCTCAGTTTGAAGTGCAAATTGTAATGCAGGTTTGGGATAGAGCAAGAATAGACGTTGTTGCAAACAAATGTTAAGTGGCCCTAGGATTCATCTAACTTTGTGACATTTGATCTCTAGGGTCCATACTAGTGTGGTGTTGGTGCTGATAAGTCCTTTGGCCGTGACGCTCACTACAAAGCCTGCTTGTATGCTGGACATCAGTGGAACCAATGGGGAGGTTCCATTACTAATGCAGTAATGCTCAACATTTTTGTAGTGTAAACATTGAGTGGGAGTAGCAGGTTGGCCCAAGCGTAGGCATTGAAGTTGCTCTTCCAATTGACAATTGTTACTTGACTTTCATCTCATGGTTTTGCAGAGAATTACTGAGCTGTTTCTCATGATATTTTTTGGTTCGACAGGGAGTGGCCAACCGTGGTTGTTAGTCTTTCTTTTTTTAGGTTATCTGGAAAAGCAAGGCAAAGGTATTTCTTGAGCATCCTCTTGGACATTTCTGAACATTTAGAAAAAAATTGGTTGCTTCCAACATGGACCCATATACTGTCACCGGTCTGCTAGCAGAGACCACAATACTGTGGCAGCCTACGTTGGAGGCTGAAGCTCTTGCAGCACAGAAACTAGCGTTGAAGGTCTAAGAGAAAACTGTTTTTTCAGGAAAAAAAAAAAAACTGTTTTTCAGAAAGGGCAGCCTACACATGGGAAACTGAAGCTCTTGCAGCACAGAAACTGGCGTTTAAGGTCTAAGAGAAAAGGGAGAACAAATCTGCAATCACAAAAAATAAACTGATTAATGTACATTCACCCATGCAGAAATAAGGGATGAGCTTTTGCCATCTGTTCCACTCTCAGACTTTCCAAGCTTTTGCCATCTGTTTGACCAGTTTTGACACAACCTGCCTGTGAATGATCAACTTTTCTAGCTGTCATCTTAATCATGGAACAACTGTGAAGAAGCCTCAATGGTCTATTATTGTGTGACCCAAACCATAAGATTTTGGATGGGACAGTATAGGATAGGTAAACTGCAGGCAAATTGCAGATAGTTTTAGCTGTTATGGAATTTTCAAGCTAGTCAATTTGGATGCTCAAGCATCTCACCAAAATCTGTAAATTTGAAGCCTGTCATTTCTATCCTGCATTAAAGATTACAGAACTTAAAAAAAAAAAAATAAAGATGATCCTTCCATCTCCAACTCTCCAAATCCAAGGATTGATACATCTTACGTTCTTGCTTACACTGGGGAGGACAAAAATGCTTCTAAACCATTACTTATGCAGAATTTTGCACTAGTAACTTCACAAATCTTATTGTTGTTTTTCAACTCTGTTTGACAAGAAAAGGATTTTGACAAGCTAAGCCATGATCCCTGAAAATGCCATACCATCATGCAGTTACTCTAGTTGAAGTCATGAGAAAATACCAACTTAAATATGAAGAATGAAGCTACCTGATTCTAATCACCAGCCTGCGTTTGCGTTTACCGGGAATGTGCTGACAGGAAAACTTGGAACGGTTCAGATTTGACAAACCCTAAAGATTCCATCAACTCCTCCATTCTTTTTGAATCCTTTGCAAACCCACCGATCCTTAGCGCCTTAATGATTCTCTCAAAATCGGCTTGCGCTAGCTGATCTTTGTTAGCTTCTAAAACCCCCAAGGCTTGAAGCGCTTTCTTCTCATTTTTAGCTCTTGAATACATATCACACAGGCTTACATGAATCTTCAAAGGAGGAGCCTCGCCCAAAACAGCAATTTTATTTAATATTTTCTCAGCTTCATCAACCATTTGCAGCTCAGTCAGCCAATCAAGCAAAACTGTGTACGTAGCAACCCCTCGTTCAAACCCCTGCTTTTCCAGCTGTAATAACAGATCTAGGGCTTTGTCAAACACATTCTTTCTCTGGTATGCAGCCAACATGGTAGCAACAGCCTTATCATCGGGTTTAAGCCCTAGTTTCATAATGGAATCGAAGTTAATTCTCGCCTGATTTATATCACCAGATAGTCCATATGCCTGCACAAGCAAGGTGTAAGACTCCAAACTAGGCTGAATCCCAGCAAGTTGAATAGAAGTTGTGATTCGCCGAGCTGAGTCAGCATTTCCTTGTTCAGCAAAAGCACGAAGAAGTGCCATGTAAATTTCCTCTGTGGGTTGAAACCTCCTGCTTTCCATCTCCCTCATTAACATTTCACCAGACTTAGGCTCACCGGCTGCTGTATATGCCATGATCGTGGAGGTGTAAACCTGCATGTCTGGCTTGAATCCCTGATTCCTCAAGGCCTCAAATACCTGTGTAGCACGCTTCGTATTGCCTGTTTTGCTGTACATGTGAACAAGAATGGTTAGGGTCAGGATATCAGGTTCTATGCTCATTTCATCCATCTTCGTCAAGATTCTCTCTGCATCCTCCACCTGATTCTTTTTAGCATATGCATCAATAAGCCTTGAGAAGTCACGGATGTTTGTTTCAAAGGTAGGCTCGTTTAATACGTGTTCTGCAACCTACAAAGCAAAATAGACCATTTATTAAAGAACCCAATGGAATCCTAATCACAGTGACTCTCACATCACATTCACATGCATGGTTCACTATAGCATAGCGTAACCAGTTTTCCTGTCGGTCTTCCATCTATAATTCCATAATGACATGTCTACAGCTTAATGGCATTTGAATCAAATCCCAATGAACAACATCTAGATCCAAATCAAACAATAGGCTCATCGTGTTCCAAGTATATACATTGTGACATCAAGATCCAACTCAAATATAAACTCATCATTCATTGAAGTTCATACAAATTTTCCTATTGATCTTCTATCTATAATAGCATGTCTACAGCTTAATGACATTTGAATCAAATCAAAATAAACAACATCCAGATCCAAATCAAACAATGAGCTCATAGTGTTTTAAGTATATACACTGTAACATCGAGATTCAACTCAAAAATAAACTCATCATTCATTGAAGTTCATACTGTTGAGTGTGGGCATGTGTCCCACATCGACAATATGAAACCCGTGAACCTAACATATAAGTACAAGGGTTACTCCTCCTATTGCCAATTGGTTTTAGGATGGAACCCGAATGCTTGTATGCGTAGGTTCATTTGTGGCGTGCAAAACCCTCCACGTATTTGACCGACGGATATAAAAAAGATAAATTAACACATACCAATTTTCCTATTGATCTTCTATCTATAATATCATGTCTACAGCTTAATGACATTTTTGAATCAAATTAAAATAAACAACATCGAGATCATAGTGTTTTAATTTTAAGTATATACATTGTAACATCAAGATTCAACTCAAAAATAAACCCATATCAGTCATTGAAGTTCAAACCTTGAAATATAAACTGGCATTGCGTTCCTGCAGCCTCTGAAGTAGACTCTCCCAATCGACCCTAGTAGGTTGATGCAACTCTACCCATTCAGCCAACAGAGGAGAAGGATCCTCTTCTTCCGCCATAGCCAGAATTTTCTCAGTCACCAGCTTGCATTTCCCTGTTATCGGCTTTGCCAGCTTAGGCCACATAACTCCCCCTGCATCGTGAATCTTATCAGCTACATCCTTCCACTTGGGATCAGACAAATCTAACCCATATATCTTATAATTAATCTTCCCTTTCCTTTTGGGAAGACCAACAATTTTTTCTTTCTCTTCGGCCCTAGAAGTAGAGCCACCATTCTCAGTCTCTTCACCTACCGTTTCCTGCTCGCCGGATGTCTCTGCTTCCTCCTTCAACTCCCTCAAGCTCTCGTAGAACTCGCTCTCCTCCATCTGCTCCCTCGCCCACTTGAACTTGAGCTCTCTGAGCATATCCCCTCGAATGCCGATCTCGCTAGCGAACCTCGCCATCTTCTTAACCGATTCGGACTGCAAGAACTTCTTCATTTGTTCCTTCTTTCTCTCCTTATCCATGTCTTCACACACCTTATTGCTCACCTCCGCTACCGTCTTCCATAGATCGTCACTGAAATCCTTTGAAGCAGTCGCGTTTGATAACGAATCACTCAGCATCGAACCTAGGGTTCCTTTCTCCATCTCCGACACGACCTTCTCAACGATTATCAGCAGCATTCCATCGACTGTTTGCTTGTCGCATTCTGGATAGGCTGCGTTTAGATTGCCGCGCATTATGTAGACGAATCGGGATAGGAACTCGTTCATGATGTCATCAGATTCTTCTGAACCGCTGTGGACTGAGTCTAGGTTGGCAGCGAGGGATGTTGAATTTAGCGCTGGAGAAGAATGGAATTGCCTCCTGGAGAAGGAGGATCTGGAGGGATCGGAAACTGAGGGGTCGCCATGGATGCTAGGAGATGAAGATTTGATATTTCGAATTGTGGAAGCATTATACGAAGAACAGACGAATTGTGAAGTGGATTTTCTATGTTTCAATTTGTTAAAATGGTGGAGTGATTGCTTAGACACCAACCGTCTGAGATTCATGCTGAGAGTCGGAGATGATGGAAAGTGTGAGAGAGGAGATCAAAACCCAAAACCCTGACGGCTTAACCTAGAATCTGAACCCTCTCATAACTCGTAAGAAAAACCTTCTTTTAGCCGGAAGCGTGTCCGAAAATGCATAATAATATAAACACTGAAGTAATAGGATTTTTTTGGTTAAGCAAAAATAAAGAAGACGCCAAATAAATATTAATAAATGTTAAATTTTAAATTCAATTAATCAGAGGATATATGGATGAACCTAAAAATCTATTCTCAATTGCAATCAGGATTTACTCCGAGCCACAATCGTTGTTAGGTTTCTTCTTCTCTCATTCGACCCAACCTGAACATAATTTGACCTGACTAAAACCTTATTGGCCCGTCCTAATTGACGCCTCTACGGCTCTACCCGAAGCAATTAAAAACGGACATAATCCAACCCGAATGACCCGCGAACAAAACTAAATTATAATCCAAGAACCGAGGCTATCTGATAACCGGTATATAACCCGAACAGTAGATACCCGATCCAAACCGACCCGACTCGAAACAAACCGCTAAAAAAAGAGCTTGTTTTGAACCGATCCGTTTGAACCCGAGCCTGTTGTGACCGACTTGAACCGATCCATCGGTCCCATTTGACACCGCTACCAAGAACCAAGCTGAAACGACCCGTTATGACCCAAAAACTGAGGCTGCCCGATAACCGTTTATAACCCGAACAATCTATACCCGGCTCAAACCGACCCGACCCGAAACAAACCCCGATCATTAACCAAGCTTTTTTCCGACCTAACCTATTTCCACCCGAATCTATTGTTACCCGATGGCCCCGTTTGACACCTCTAGTTCCATGGACGTCGCGAGGAAGAACCAAAATAGATGATTCACCTATCAACCCTCAAACTGAAAACTCCCCTACCGACCCACCAAAAATTCCAACCTGTAGGGTACGTCCTATAAAATATCCCAATCCTCTACTAATCTTACACCTGAACAATGAGAATCTACCCTCAAGGGGATTGCTGGTTTCTCTTTGGGAGAGTCAATCATATAGAAGTGCAACCATTGAAAAACTTATATAACTCCCCATAGAACTGAGACACCATTATTTCTGAAAGATGTTATCTCCCTACTCTCCCAAGTTGCGCATTCCACACATCTTTCATTCATCAGTAAAGAAGACCACGAACCTGTTTTCCCATGACCTATCCTTTAAGATAAAGTTTCTCCATTCCTTCGCGGCAAGGAATATTGTCCCTATACCCTAAAAACGAGCCTTCATCGACCACAATACCTAATGATAATGGACCTTCTAATTAAGAAGGAAAATATTGATCTTTCAAGACTTTTCATGAACCACATCCAACAGTGTGTCACTAACAAGACATATAGTTCGCCTTACCTGGGTCTAGTGAAGGGCCTATCGAGGGATTTTGGTATGTACGCGCCAAATGTTGAGGTTGAATTCGATGAGTAATTTCAAGTGGAAGCATACATATGTGCAATGATGGTGGTGAGAAGGGAATGATACGAAGAAGAAAGAAAAGGTTGAGAAGGAGTACCCTAGGTGTCCTCAACTTGACATTGGATGAGAGATGAACTTGCAAGTTTGAAGATGGCCATAACCGAAATTAATTGGAAAGAACATTAGAGCTAAGTAAGATGTTTTGATTAATGTATAAGGAACTTATTAGGTGTTAATCTCTTGAGGATGCATAGATTGTACAATTCCTTTCATTCATATCTCATCCCATTTGCCATGTTTTTGTCATATTATATATCTACTTTTGTGTAACTGTCTTGAGTAAGTGTCCTCGGGGGACATTTGGACTCAAAACACAAGTGAAAACACCGATGACACCAATCTTATATAGGATTCCATGTTATATATAAAAAGGAAGCCCAATACTCTTATATTTGGAAGGTAACATGCCGGTCTCCTTAGAAAGATCTTGAAGAGAAGATTATATGCTTAACTTAGGAAAGTGTAATTTATGATATATTTCAAAGTTCTTATTTTGTATATCGGTTTTTCTAATGTGTGTCCATGAACACACATTATGTGCAACAAGATTCTATTTTTTTTAATAAATGAGTGTTTCTTATATTAAAATACATTAATTACACCATGTACATTTTCAAGATTTGCAAATGAATGTTTCTTATATTAAAGACATTAATTACACCATATGCATTTTCAAGATTTGTAAAATTAATTATTTTTAATATTTGTTTTCATTTTCATTTTTTTCTATTTCTTAGATTTTACTCCTTACACAAAATTTATGCTTTCCTAAAATTTATACTGAGTACACCTTAAAATTTTGTATCTTTCATTTCACCACTCCACGCACATTGAAAATAACAATAAAATTAAAATTGATAACAAAAAAATTAAATTAAAATTCAACTTACTAACTTAAAATTCAAAAATCTTAATAAGATAGTTCACCCTACACTTTAAAATTAAAAATCAGATTGGATCTCTCATTGTTTTCTTCCGTTTGTTAGATCCAATCCGATTTTTAATTTTAAGTGTAGGGTGAACTATCTTATTAAGATTTTGAATTTTAAGTTAGTAAGTTGAATTTTAATTTAATTTATTGTTGTTATCAATTTTAATTTACTGTTATTTTCAATATATGTGCGTGGAGTGGTGGACTTAGATTGAGAGATACAAAATTTTAAGGTGTACTCAAGATAAATTTTAAGAAACCGTAAATTTTGTGTAAGGAGTAAAATCTAAGAAGTAGGAAAAATAAATTGAAAAAAAATATTAAAAATATTTAATTTTTCTAATCAGTTATGAGATGACGGGTATCAAAATTTTTTATTAACCTTTTCTTCCTCTCAAAAAGTATTTGCAAATCTTAAAAATGCATGTGGTGTAATTAATGTCTTTAATATAAAAAACATTCATTTGTAAATCTTGAAAATGTACATGGTGTAATTAATGTCTTTTAATATAAGAAACACTCATTTATTAAAAAAAATAAAATCTTGTTATTACTAATGTGTGCGTATGGACACACCTTAGAAAAACCGTTTGTATATTAGTCTAGTATTTTTAGGAGATATAATGCTAACCATATTTTGTTATTATATATAGATGGTTAGTCTAGTGTTTGGATTAACGTTAACGCTTGAAGAGATATACATGCCCATTGCGAGTGTAAATAAGTCGAAGCATAAGGTCATCAAGGTTCTAAGGAACGTAGTTACGACATATAACCCGTACAAAGTTATTAATGAAGTTGCATTAATGTCCGATCTAGTAAATGTAGCGCATTTGCGAAGCGTCAGATTGGCATTCTCACATATTTGAAACAATTTTCTCAGGGATAAGTCACTAAGATTCAACTGATGAATAAGACCACTAAACACTAAGCAATTACTTTGAGTTCTCGATCGAATTACTCATCAAACTTTCAAGTCAGTTGCAGCACAAAAAAAATATAAAAGGGTATACATGTTCAACATCATATATCTAATTACAAGTATACAACTAATACAACGATACACTGTTTACATATATACTGTATTTAGATGCTCCCTGTTTGCTTGCAGTTTCGGGAGCCTTGTTCTTCTCGGAGGATTTGTGCCGCCATAAGATTTTGCTGGGTGAAAGACTATAAATGTGTTCCCATCTTCGTTACTCTCAATGTTGTATATTCGCTCTTTAGCAGCAAAGCTACCGAGAAGCTGGTATGACCTCTCTGTTTGTTGCATTGCAATGCACATATCTTCATTACCTACACATATATATGTAATCCAACTCCAATGTTAAGACTCAAGAATCACAGAACTATGTAGCCTAAACACACCAGTAAAGATATCAGTATATCACCAAAAGCTACTTGTGCTATGATTTGGACAACTGATCATTTTCAGACATACTTTCTGAAGATCCAAGTGGCCGAGCCAAAAAAATTTCGAAGGGGGGTACAATTTTTTTTTCGTATAAGACATTTTGCATATTAATTTGAATATTGATTCACATATTATGTTAAAAATGAAATAAAAAATTATATTAAAGTTTTCTTACTATAAATTAGAGTTTTTCGTTGTATATATATTTGGTTTGTTTTTATAAATAAATTGTCAAATAAAATTAATTAATGGTTGATAAAATAGTATGTTAAAAATTATATTGAGTTGATTGTATTTAATAAGAGTTTAATAAAAACAAAAAGTAGATTTTTGTTGTTCCGAGGACTTGAAAGTCTGCGGTCCAGGCCCCTCCTTCCTACCATCTACCAAATGAGCTAACAGAGATTTATGAATTAGATCCGCCCACATACTAATTATTCCGTGGCAAGTGGGGGCAAAGTCCCCTCCCTTACCCCTCGTCTCCGCCCCTGGATCCAGCAATGATCCTTCTTAGTATGAATGTATGATATCTTTCTGTTTAGTTTATGTCAATTTTCTGTTCAGTGTTTTATCTGTGTTTACTGTTCTTTCTCCATGCCTTTGTTTCTCTGCTGTACATGAAGAAATCAATTTAACAAGGATCAAAGCTGAATCATGGCAAAGGATGTTCGAAAATGAACAAAATCCAAATGGGAGCAATAAACAGTCAGAAGATAAAATCCAGAGGACAACATCAACAGCAGATAGCAAATGTAACAACATTGTTTGCAAGCAAGAGAGTTCTTAATTAGGGAAGATCACAAAGGAAGAAAAAACTCACAAGCAGCAAGCTCGAGCTGAGTCTGATAGATAAATTCAAGAACATCAGTAATCTCTCTTTCAAATTGATGAAACGGCCCTCCTTGAAAGTCTAATTTCCTCAATTTGCATAAACCTTCTCCCAATTCCATCATCGCACCTTTGTGATTCTTCATCATTTCACCACCGAAAATCAACACTATTACCAACAGAAATCCATATATGAAAAAGAGAGATATGAACCTGGTTGAATAGATGATGGAACCCTACAGCGCACTGCAAAAGAGCATGAAGAAGAGTACGGGTCGGGTCAATCGAACTGTACCATAGACCTTCGATGGCGTCATGACATTCGTAATACTCCCTATTGTTGAAAAACTCCACTGCACCTTCAAACCGAGAAGATGAGTTCGAACATCCAGCTTCTTCTTCGGCGGACGCTCTTCTGCTCCTGAGAAATACTTTGGTAAGCTTCTGTGAATTTGAGAGCAAATTGATGAAACTAGATCGTTGAGTGGAGACGAAGAGGATATTCTGACAATTCCTAGAACCAACTACCAGTTGCGAAGAGAGGAGGGATAGAGTCGCCATTTCTGAGCTCTCTCTTTCTCCTCCCTTCGCTCAAAAAAAAATCCGGTCCAAGCGCAATTTGTGGTTAGAATATCAAACCCGGTTTAGTTTGGTTCTTGACATCCGGGTTGATCGAAGAAATCGGATTTAAATTTTCATTTTCGAATAAGGGTTTGAATTTCAGTGAGCCCTAAAAGCGGGTTCTACTCCTCCTTTAAATTTCCATCCAGGTCCCAGTTTGGTTGTTTCTCTCTCTATCCTGTGGATCTCTTCGATGTTGTTCTTCGTTATTTCAGCTAGATCATCCCTTAATTCTTCTTGATAAGGTAACTTCAATATACTATCCGATTTCTCATCTATTCCACTCCTTTCCGAATATCTATTTTCATAATTTGTTACAATTAACGCGATATCTGCTTCCGATGTACCTGCCTTTTCTGATTCGATTGACTATCCTGGACTACAATTTCGTTTTGTGTTTCAATTTTGTACCTTATGGCTGAATCTAATGAATTTTCTCGTCACGATTTACTGTTGTTTCTCTGTTTGGTGTCATGTACCCTTGTGTCTATGCATAGAAACTGATAGTGTTTGGGTTAGTTTAAGCTTCGGCCAAAATCGGTGCGGTTATTGTCTAAATTGTGGTTTCTACTTGCTGATTTAGGCTTACTTTTGTCGTTGATGTCCGAACACTTTCAAAAAATGACCGGGGACATGTTTCAAGAGAATTTTGTTCACTGTTGAACTTCGTGGGAAAGGTTTTGAGTATGTAGCTTTGGAGATTGATTGTTGGACTGTGGCTTTTGCATGGTTATGAGTTGCTTACTTGGAAGTTTTTTTTGTCCATTCTCAAGTGTTGTATGATTTTGTCTATAGGTGTGATTGTGTTAGAGTATGCATACTTTAATTTGGTCAATGACTGGATCTTTGTCTTAAATTGAGGTTACAATTAGTAGTAAACTTTGTAATATGCATTCTTGTGATTAGCTTTAGATGTTCATAGAATTCAGCAGTTACTTGTCTATAGAGTAAACCTACAAGTTTTGTGTATAGTTACTTGTCTATCATCTTATCTCTTTATTGCTAGTCCATAAGATCGAAAGTCGGGACTCGTTACCGGATCGACCTGAGCTACACGTCTCAACAAGGTCGAGCATCATTTGTGAGTTATTATTGTAAACGGAGGATATTAATGTCATACAATGAAAGTTATAGTAGTTATGTTTCAATAACTGGATTTTAAGGGCAATATATAAGCGAAGAAGAAAGGAATTTTGGATATACAATTATCTGATGTTGTGCAGAATCTCACTCTCGCACTTCTTCTACCCTCATCGCCCCAAGTCGTCTTCTCTATTTCATCGCCATGTAAGAACTCATCTGCTTCTTTCTCTTCTCTCCGGTTGATGCGAATCAGATTTGCAATGTCTTTGTTTGAGATTGAGAAGATCTCTAGAGCTGAAGCGAATGTGCTTCAGCTTCTAATGTTTTGGGATTAATTGTTTTGCCTTGCTGTTTTTTTCTGTCTTTGCACATACCTTTGATAGGGTTTTGAACCAATATTAGTATGTTGATTTCTGTTGATTACGATTTAGATATACGATGGACATAAATTATTTTAAGTTGGATTGCAGTGAAGGCTCATCGCTTTGTAATTTTGCAGAAATTTCGAGTACCGGGGCTCGAGTTGAAAGGATCTTCGTGTTTTGCCAAAACGTAGTGTCCTGATATCATCTGTTTTCCCATCAATCTTATACAGATATTGTTTACCTACATCTTCTTCTGTTTTATTTTTTGTGAGGAGATCACGTGCAAATTTTAACTATACCTAATTTGAATAACGATGTGTTGCAACTTGAGATGAAGAACTTGATGCTTCAAGAATTATATATACATCTATTTGTTTGCTTGTGTATTCCAGTCTTGGAATTTGGTTCAGCATTTGTTGTGCAATTTTATAAATGTATCTGCATGTTCAGCGTAATTTTTGGCCTAATTTCAGTAAAAGAGTTTTGGCCTTCTCAACCATGGGGGGAGCTGGAGATGCGTCTTCCAAAGAATTGCCTCTGGGTGTAGACCCAACCATGGAGGAAGAATATGCTTCCTTATCTAAATTACTTTTAGAGTTTAGTAATATAGCCAACATTGACAAGAGCTGGATTTTCAAGTCAGGTATGCTTGTACAACTGTTCATCAAGGTCACGTTCCAATTTTCCTTCTCTTGATCCTTCAGTTCTTACATGTCGGAGTATGATGAGGCAATTTTTGTTGCAGGAAAGGACTCTAGTGCCATGTTTTTAATTAGCCAACCAAATCTCTTGGCAAATAAGAAAAGAAAGTTTCTTATGTCTGCTTATATACCGAAAGAGGAGAAAGGTCCTGTAACCTTCCAGTGGTCCAAATTTCCCGTCGAGATGACGGGTGTCTCCAATGTGGTTCCATCACCATCAGGTTCAAAGCTTCTAGTTGTTCGCAACCCCGAGAATGACTCTCCTATAAAATTTGAGATTTGGGATCAATCACATGTAGAGAAGGAATTTCATATTCCTCAAACAATTCATGGTTCAGTTTATGCAGATGGATGGTAATTTTGTGATGTTATTCCTATGGCTCATTCTAATTTTCATTATTCTTCTGGTTTCTTATTTATAAGTTTGTTTGTGTTGGCCTTATTGACAACAGGTTTGAGGGTGTTTCTTGGAATTCTGAAGAGACCCTAATTGCATATGTTGCGGAAGAGCCTTCCATTCCCAAACCCGCATTCAATAATTTCGGTTACAAGAATGGAGGTTTTTCTGAAAAAGATTCTAACACCTGGAAAGGTCAAGGTGATTGGGAGGAAGGATGGGGGGAGACTTATGTGAATAAGAGGCGACCTACAGTTTTTGTCATTGATGTTAACAGGTGATATGTAATGCCCCTGATATTATATTTTAGAATAGGTTACCTTAATGTAGTTTTTGCTTCATTTTAATTATTCATGTTTCTCTTTATATAGTGGTGAAGTACATGCTGTCAAAGGGATAAAAAGGTCACTGAGTGCTGGTCAGGTTGTGTGGGCTCCATCTGGTTCAGACTCACAACAAGGTCTACAACAAGGTCTAGTTTTTGTTGGATGGTCAGTAAAAACTAGAAAGCTTGGTATCAAGTTCTGTTATAACCGGAGTTGTTCTTTATATTATGTTGAATATTCACTTGGCAAGTCAGAAGCCGTTGAATCTTCAACTACAACTAGGTTGGTTAGTTTCACAGATTGATGTTTCCTCGTGTATTGGCTAAAGTTAACGTTTTTTAAAGTGCTTTTTCATGGTTATACTCTGTTCTGTATTCTTGCAGGAGTTGTGCTAGTTCTGAAGGCACAAATATAGTCAATCTTACTGAATCGATGGGTAGTGCTTTCTTTCCACGTTTTAGGTACAATTTCATACTTTCATCTGGTAGTCTATTTCTTCAAGATTTATCCACCTATCTTGACGAAAAGTATATTGATCAATTCCTTCTGCATTGTGTTTTGGCAAATGTGATAAGCTTGTGAATACTTTCATCTGGTTGTTTTTACCTTTTGGGTTATGCTAGATAGAGTTTCTCTGTTTATTTTATGTTTCGGTGTTTCACTATGAACTCAATATATCCTTTGCATCTCAGAGTCTGAGACTAGTGACATACTGACATTATATGTGAATGCTACTTATATGTAAAAGAGAATATATAAAGGCAGATTATTATCTTACTGACATGATCTATTTTATTTTTTCCAGCCCTGATGGAAAATATCTTGTGTTTGTATCTGCAAAGAGCTCTGTGGAGTCAGGAGCCCATTCTGCCACAAATTCAGTTCATAAAATTGATTGGTCAAGTGACTTCAAAGGAGAGTTGTCACAGAAAATAATCGATGTGGTAATCTCTTGATTTCCTAGATGCTGACTTTAGATAATATGTGGTGTTCATTTTTTTCGCATTGTGTAACCCGTGATGCGGTTACCTGCTCATGCACATAGCCACATATAGAAACTAAGTTTGATTTTCACAAGACTCTTGTCATAAATTTAAGGTTTGTTTTGTGTGATGTCCTTATCTATTACAAGGATCTTATAGTCTGTGCAAGATCATTGCAATGGATAAGGACATAGTGCCACACGGACCCTATTTTGGTTTTGTGAGTAAATGGAAGATGACTTATATCTTTTTCTCGATCATACTAATTATTTTGCTCTGAAATGTTTCCGTTAAGATAAACATTTGTGCATGGATGTGCTGGAAATTTTTTATGTGCTTACAATTAGTACTAATGGTTGTACACTTGGTAGTATCCTAATTTGAGTGTTAGCAGATAGTTCAAGTTGTCTGCCAAGCCCCAAGGCTGATGGCGTCATCCTATGATTCCATTGAGCTTCATCTCATTATACGTAAATTGTAACGTAATTTTTTCCATTAGTAAACTTGTTACTTCCAGTAAGACAAACTCCATTACTTTTGAAATAATTCAATACTACATCATAAAATCATTCCATACACCTCTTTCTGGCCCAAAATATTATCCGAGATATATGCATTCTTAGCTGCAAATTTTACCCATCTCACTAAAATGTGTCTTGTACTTCACCTTAATTGTCTTTTCCTACCCTGAAAATTTTTTAATAGCAGACCTAGATAAGGGCTATACGCTTGTGAATGGTTTTTAGTGTCTGACAATAAATTACTGAGTTCAGCATAGAATCTGCTATGGTCCCTTCGTCTCGGGAATCCACTACTCATTATCAGGTTGCATAGTTGTGAGCTCTGCCCTTTCTAACTCGTTTTAGTGCTGATAGGTTTCGGTTGTGATGTGCCCGAAGAATAACTCCTTCCCTGGATTATATTCTTATACCTTGCCTACCAACCCGTGGCTTTCTGATGGACGTTCCATGATTTCATCCTCCATGTGGGGCAGTGATCAAGTAATTATTTCTGTGGATACATTAAGGTAACTTATTGTCCATGGTCATGTTCTGGGGATTGTATTTGTACTTAACTAAAAGTTGCTCGGTTGTCTGCAGTGGTACAGTAATGCGTATCACGCCCACTGATCCAGGCTATTCGTGGGATGTGCTTGCGTTAGATGAAGACAACATCATTGCTGGTATATATGCTCATCTAAGTGACCCCCAAAAGTAGTCCAAAAGAATTGAACCTAAAAAAATTGTTTGCATTGGAAGTATGCAGTAACTTAGTTAATGTTCCTCAAATCAAGTATGGTCGCCTTCTCAAGGAGTCATCCACAAGTTCTTGGAGTTGGCAAGATGTGTCTAGCCCCACCTTCAGATGCTCTACAAAGGTGAGGCCCTAAGCCACTTTCCTTTGTGGTATTCTTCGGATGAAATTGGTTATTGTCCATTAAATTATTTTGTTGCGTGTTTCAGGTGAAATCGTTGTTGTCGGCACTTCAGTGTAGCACTTTGAAAATTCCAGTGAAGAACGTGTCTGAAAATAAAGCTGAAGGTATTCTGTAGATCACTTACGGCAACATATATTTTATATTGTTTCCTCGTATGATGCTAATATCTTCATGCGCAGAATTGGACCTCTTCTCCTTTGCCTTGTAGTAGAGATAAAACTATTTTCGTGTATATAAGTCTGGATTAACTGTATTACATTGAGTGATATATAAATATTCACCTGGAAACGGAGCTCGATATTGGATATGAATAATTGTTTAGGAATGAAATCTTGTATGCTTATTGGGTGGTATGGATTGACGCTTGGAAATGAAATCCTATATTGCTTACTTTGTTGATATTTGGGTAAAATTGTGTCAATCTATATGTGGTATATTCACTTACGCTTTACTAGTTATGGTCTATTCTTTCAGGTGCTAACCAGCCTTTTGAAGCAATATTTGTATCCTCAAAAGAGAAGAAGAGTGATGTTCATGATCCTCTAATTGTGGTTCTTCATGGGGGACCACATTCAGCTTATTTAACGGCTTTCTCCAGGCCCTTAGCGTTTCTTTCTTCTATTGGTTACAACTTACTACTCGTAAATTATAGGCAAGTGAAACCATGAATTCATGCTCAACTCTTCTGAAATTGTACTTCGTACGGTAACTTATCCGCTCCACCTTTCTTTAACATCACCTTTTATGATGTTGTCATGAGTGTTTCAACCACATACACAGTTGAGATAGTTCCTCTGTGTCTCTGAATGTCCATCTATTTTGCTAGAACTTACTGTTTGTAGGTCATCTAGATTGTAGAGTTTTCTCTAATTATAAATTATTACCGTGATTTTAATAATAAGCTTTGTAAATTTTTACATAAGTTAAAAGAAATTCCACGAAGCAGATGGTTAGATCTAGAGCATCTATGTTTACTATTTTGGATAATTTTTGTTTTTGTGGCAATTGGAGCTCTTATTGTCACTTGTTATAATTTTTCGTTAATTTTACAATATCTTTTGTAGAGGTTCTCTTGGATTTGGTGAAGAAGCATTACAATCACTTCCAGGGAAAATTGGATCTCAGGTGCATCATCATTTTCCGTGTTGTATGAATTGATCCTGTCCGGCTAATGTAATGAAATAATTACGAAGCAATAAGCTGCTGAGAAGCTGATACATGGTTTGTGGTATGCAGGATGTTAATGACGTGCTTTCAGCCTTAGATCATGTGATTGAAATGAAACTGGCTACCCCCTCAAAAGTAGCCGTCCTTGGTGGTTCTCATGGAGGTTTCTTAACCACTCACCTGATTGGCCAGGTTTACTGACTATATACTCCATTATCATAATTTTCATTCTCCTAATATGAGGTGTGATCTGCTAGTGGGTTATCATTTTGCAATTTGTTTTGCGATGCTTGCAGGCTCCTGAAAGATTTGCTGCTGCAGCAGCTAGGAATCCAGTGTGTAATATGGAATTGATGGTTGGAACAACAGATATCCCGGATTGGTGCTTTGTGGAGTCCTATGGAGCTGAGGGTCAGTCAAAATACACCGAGTCTCCTTCTATTGAACAGTTGGATGTCCTCTACCAAAAGTCTCCTATCTCACATATCAACAAGGTATTGGTTGGTGGCTTTGTAAGATATTGCCATATAACTAAATTCTGTAGACACTATATCATGGCCTAGTGAAAACCTTTTTTTGTTTGAAATTTTGACCCTGCATATAATGAACTGCTGATTTCATCAAAGCAAGCTAGGAGGGTAGAGTTCATTTGCAGCAATACTCACTAATGTGAACTTTGCAGGTCAAGACTCCAACTCTATTCCTAATTGGAGCCAAGGATCTCCGTGTTCCAGCTTCTAATGGTTTGCAAGTAAGATTTCGTATGAATGGATTATTTATCTTGTTATATGTACTTTGATTCACCAAACACACATGGTGTAACATATGTTTACTGATTATAGTATGCACGGGCACTACAAGAGAAGGGAGTTGAGACCAAGATCATAGTGTTCCCAGAGGATACTCATGGCATTGACAAGTAAAAGACTTAGATTGCTCTCGGCAACTCATATTGAGTGGTGGTTTTTACGTTTGAATTCTAATACACATCTTGCGTCCTTATGTTTGCAGGCCACAATCGGACTTTGAAAGCTTTCTTAACATTGGGGTTTGGTTCAACAAGTACTGCAAATAGGCAACGGACAATTTCATATCTTCCTTTCAAGGCAATTTCTTCTCAAGTACCAGAACTTTAACCGCTCTATTGGTGTAACAAGAAAGTGATCAAACTATTTATGTGAAACACTCTACCAGGATTTGATTGTACAAGTTATTCACTTCTCCCTGAATTGTGTATTGCAAATGTTGTGTGAAGCTAGCCATCTTAAAACCAACTGACAATGAGAGTAGTCCACCTCTAGGCTCGTTATCGTACCTTGATTGTCGATGCGGAAGCATTTCATTGATGTTCGTCGCACAAAGCTGTCTGAGATTCTCCACATAAAGCTATTAGCAAGTGGGATGCTGGGGTGGTAATTGAAAGGTTCAGGTGTCGGTGAAAGATGATCTTTCACCTGTAGGGACGACGATTCCAGGGATGTTGACTAAGGGTTAGGCTAAATCAAGTAGGAGCTATCATGCTTTATTACAATAAGCATGAAGCATGTCTGTTCTTTCAACTGGACCAATCGGTATCATGGTATGTATAATTTTAAATTTGTTCATCCTCCAATGTTAACCATTAATCTGTAACACTCGAGGAGTCTAAACGCGTTTCTAATCAGTTGCCTTATCATTTACAAGTCCAAATTTTGTGTACTGTGATCAATTAATCAATATATTTGAGATAATTTGCATCTTTAACTTTTAACATTTAGGAGTTGTCTATGTGGACCTGTAGCATCTTTTGCTACATATCCAAATTAACTTTTTTACCCATACGCTCTTGTACATTGTGACACAGCTGAGCTTGAGGCAGCCATGGAAGAAAGATTCAGAGAACACAATCAAATATCAATCAAAGATTTTTTATTTATTAGCAGATTCAACTATGTATCATGATATACCTTAAAAGAGAGAAAGACGATACAAACTTTACAAAAGGCTTAGTGTCCGTTTGGTTGGAGTGGTGGAATGGAATCGGTTAAGGGGAAGGAATGAAAATGGAAATGATTTGATTACATTCATGTGTAAAAAAACCTAAACAAACATAATTTTTGATTGATTCGGAATCATTATTCCGTTACCGGGAATGATTCCTAGCAATACCAAACGAGCCATTAGTGTTCTCGAGCCTTAGTTTTCTACTTTGTCCTGGACATATACATTGCAAATGGTCTTCTTCTCTTCACATCCCCCGCTTGTAACTTTTGACTCCTGGCTGTAAATCATCATTAAAGGTCAACAGTTGAACCATCTTGAACATCATCATCGTTTAGACAAATCTACCTAAATACAAAATTACACATTGCTGACATTATAGCACGTTAGATTGATGTGTTCTCTACTCAGATAAGTTGATTTTGATCTTGAGCTCTAATTTATTTGATTGAAAATGCTTATTTAAACTTTGTAATATATTAAATTGTTATTTTGAACAAGTAAATATGCGGTGGCAGTACCCATATTGGAAACAATAGTATTTATATCAAATGGATAAATATTTTTCGAATTTTAGTTTTGGATAATGTTGTGCCAACTCGGATGCTACTCTCGTGTTCTCCACAAAGTATATCGACTAATGACTATGTTAGTAATATTGTAAAACTTAAGACTTGTGCTTCGATCAAATTTGTTTTCAAGACAAAATTATATCAAATTTGTATAGTATATGTTGTTAGTGTTTGATGATATTAGATATAAACAACGTCGATCAATGCAAGCGTAATGTGAGTTCGAGTTTAAGGCGGATTGTGAGTTCGCCCGGATATCCCAAATACAGTCATTTTAAGTCAATCGAATGTTGGAGCAATGTTTGAAATTATGATTGTCGGAGTCTCATGCGGATTACGAGTGCGCCCTTTTAAAAAATTGTAGACGAGCTTCCATGTCAATACTGATTTTCTAGTGTTTCAACAGATTCGGAATGTTGTCTCCTTATTTGATTCAATCTGATACTTGAGTCGGAATGTTGTCTCCTTATTTGATTCAATCTGATACTTGAGTGCAAAGTAATATAACATCTTATAAGTTACCATCTGCCTCGAAAAATATCAATCACTCTTTATTTACAACTTTTTAATAAAATATCTTTAAATTGACGTACACAATTGATAATGCATGAACCACTATAAAAATTTATTTGTTGAATCGTAGTTCTTTTTATATTCCGCGCAAGATGACTTGTTATACCTAATATATGATTTTATGTTAGAATTCATTAGCATAATTTATTTTCTAATGAATGAGAAAATGTGTAAATATTAATTAAATCATTATAAATTTTGTTGACACGTTATCACACAGGTTTGAATCCATTAAAATTGTTATCAAATTTATGAACGATATTAAGAAAACTTACAGAAATGTATAAATATAATTACTTTATTTTTCCTTACAAGTCCATATGATTATAAAATTTGTTTTATGAATCAAGTAAAATATCAATCAAATCATTATAAATTTTGTTGACACATTATCACACATGTTTGAATCCAATAAAATTGTTATCAAATTTATGAACGATATTAAGAAAACTCACAGAAATGTATAAATCCTATAAAAAAAAAAATTAATAATCAAAGAGAAAATGTATAAATCAAACCATTAATTTACGTATTAATTCACATTATACTCCAACTTCACCCCGACTCAAATCACATTACACCTAAAAAATATTTTTAAAATTTTTACGCCGCCTAAATATATATTTTTTTTAAATAATATATTATATCGTATAATGTTTTATCAAATCTCATGCAAGGCACGGATATTAAGCTAACATTGAAAGAAAAATGAATAGAACACCATAACAAATTGCTTTCATATGTACCAAAACATATTCTGATTCAAGGTTCTTAAGCATTATTATGATTAAGTAGTTCATAATATTCTTCAAACCTTTTATTTCGACACAAAGAGCACAGACACGTATGATTCGATTAGTAGTTGAACTGGAGACCCAGATCAAGGCTTGTTCTTCCGTGCTAGCTCTCGAGCCATTTCTCTTATTTCTTCAGGAGATGGAGGTCTCGGACCCTCAGGAGGATAGACCACATACGAGCGCTTCACAAAGGAAAACACAAAGTGTTTTAGGGGAAAATATAAATACAACACAAACAAAAGCATATGGTTTGTACTATCAAACTGTGACTAAAGATATATGTTGGAAAACAGCAAATTTTGGTGGCTAGTTAAGAAATAGAGGTATTCGGACTCTCAGGAGTAAGGACTCATATCACATACCACCGCATTACTACTTGGTTCAGCCGTTTTACCAACCAGTACAAATGAGATCAAATTGTTACAGAACATAAAATAGTTTTGTAACTCCAAAAGAAACTGAACTAAAACAGGTAAGGAAATAATTGATAACTATCAGTTAAAACTGATCTTGGAAAATTCAACGTGTACCACATATAAAATTTCTTGATCTATGATTACAGCAATGTATATCCAAGCCAGAAGAATACTTATGAAAATATATTTTCCAAACTAAGAAGCTAATACAAACCTCAAACTTGTATAAACATGCGCATCTCAAAGCTAACCCAACAGCAGCATCGAAATCCCTAATTAAGAGTATAAGCTAATTTCTCATACTGATCAGAATCAAAACGGGGGAAAACAACACAGAAAATAGGAACCCTAACGAACCAATAATCCCATTTCGAATCTCAAGGAAAGCATAATTTCAGGTTTCCAACTACTGCTAAAATTCTAATTAAGATTAAGAGGTAAACACTAAAATCAAATCGACTGAGAGATGGATTGAGAAAATTACATTTCCCATGATACGCTGAAGATTCTTGGTGTTGTTGGCGAAAGTATACATCAGAGCGACCGGGATCGCAACATAGAGTGCAAATTTGCCAACCTCCAGGAAACCCTTGGATGTTCCTAGCGAAGACATCTTCTCTCTATCCTTTCTCTATCGCAATTTCAATGCTAGCAGAAGGAATCAAGGAAAGACCCAATAGGATCTAATCTCAACAAAACCCTTCGAAAAACTAACTCAACACAATTGTATGGAAGGAGATGACTGCAAATTTGCACCGCCATTATACGTGTTCATCCAGAGATCAGATTAATTGAATTGAATGTAACAAACAAAATTAGTGATACATTAACAAATAAAATTAGTTGAATAAGATTATCAAATAAGAATATAAGATTAACAAAAAATATATAATCGGATAAATTGAATAAGATTATAGAGACAAGAATTCCATGACAATATCCATTCAAATTAAAGACCTCAAGAGAGACATACAAGCTGACAAAGGCACGGTTGAATAAGACTAACAAATAAAATCAGTGATGATTAAGATTAACATATATTAAGCTGACAAAGACACAGTTAAGTATAAGATTACATAAATATTAAGGTATATATTTGTACCCAATGTGTTCATCTTCATTGTCAACATGTGGAAATATTTCTGTAAATTCATTGCTACTATGGTGCCTACTGTCTAGGTTTATCCAACAAGCTTTCAATTTTTACTTGTCTCTAGTCCTCTCTTTTTATATCGATATGCAACCTCGTGTGTTCATACTTCCAATTCAATCAACTTTGCCCAATACCTCAAATGAAAGCACACTTCATAAGCAGAATGCATCTTACAGCGAGACATATACTTCATCCTTCATGCGTTACATTTCCTCTTTTAGCCTAGTGTATAGATAGAAACTTCTTCCTGAGACTTCTACTGCATTTGTAGCCTAGCTTCATTTGAGCTTATGCTAGCTAATATGGTATCAATCATAGAAGTAGGAATGTTGAGATTTTGTGCTAACTGCTGAATTCTATGAACATCTAAAGCTAATTACAAGAATGAATATTACAAAGCTTACTACTAATTGTAACCTCAATTTAAGACAAAGATCCAGTCATTGACCAATTTAAAGTATGCATCCTCTAACACAATCACACCTATAGACAAAATCATACAACACTTGAGAATGGACAAAAAAAACTTCCAAGTAAACAAACCATAAACATGCAAAAGCCACAGTCCAACAATCAATCTCCAAAGTTACATACTCAAAACCTTTCCCACGAAGCTCAACATTGAACAAAATTCTCTTGAAACATGTCCCCGGTCATTTTTTGAAAGTGTTCGGACATCAACGACAAAAGTTAGCCAAATCAGCAAGTAGAACCGCAATTTATACATTAACCGCACCGATTTTCCGGCCAAAGCTTAAACTAACCCAAACACTATCAGTTTCTATGCATAGAAACATGAGTACATGACACCAAACAGAGAAACAACAGTAAACCGTGACGAGAAAATTCATTAGATTCAGCCATAGAGAACAAAATTGAAACACAAAGCGAAATTGTAGTCCAAAATAGTCAATCGAATCAGAAAAGGCATGTACATCGGAAGCAGAGATCGCGTTAATTGTAACAACTTATGAAAATAGATATTCGGAAAGGAGTGGAATAGATGAGAAATCGGATAGTATATTGAAGTTACCTTATCGAGAAGAATTGAGAGATGATCTAGCTGAAATAACGAAGAACAACATCGAAGAGATCCACAGGAGAGAGAGACAAACTGCGAAACTGGGACCTGGATGGAAATTAAAAGAGGGAGAAGTAGAACACGCTTTTAGACTTTGGCGTTAGAGGGTTTAGGGGTTTATTTTAGTTTATGGTTGAAATAGGTGATAATTTGTAGATGTGTTATACGAGCCGAATGAGCCGAGCATTGTCATGTTCAAGCTCGACTTGTTTATAATGAGCTTAGCCCGAGACGATCTTTTGACGAGCCGAGCCCGAGTAGCTCGTCTTATGTAACAACCCTAATGATTTGGAGTGTTTAGTTAGAGTTTGATAAATTTCGGTTGTGGTTTCAAGGGGTGGTTGAGGATTTTTGGTTTTAGGAGTTTGGGAGTTTTATATTTTTTTTGGTTTTCATTTTTACCCCAAATTTTTGCATTTGTATCTTCTTCGCGCTCCTCAGACTTATCCTTCTTCGAGTCAACTTCAATGGAGATTTGGAGGTCTAGCAACGTGAATTTGGCCATCATCCCCTCCTTTCGCTTCACATATCCTTCACATTTGCTTCAAAGACTCGAAGAAAGAAATCATAGAAATTGAAATCGAGAAATTTGAAGATCAAAACTTTAGAAATTGAAACCAAGCATGCATCGATAGATCTCCGGAAGCCGCCGATGAGGTGGCGGAAGATTAAGCCGTTGTGATTTGTTAGAGATCCCGATTATCAATGCTCGATAAGGGTAGCCAATTCTGCAACAAGTTTCTCGTGGCCAAGAAATCTTGGTCAACATCAGTATCTTCTGCAATAGATTTGTGACCTGTGAGCAAAACCATATCCTCTTCCCTTAAGAAAACTATAGCCGATTGTGTAGCAAGTTTGGAAGGATTGTGAAGATTGTGGTCATGACCTCTTCCTTAAAAAACACTGCAGTAGCTTGTTGCATGTTTGCTTGCGATAAGAAGGATCGTGAAGATCGGTGATGAATGTGCAATGAATGTGCTTGTGCTTGTGCAGAATTTAGGGCAAAATAATAGGGTATTTTGGTATTTACTTAAAAGCGAAACTAATTCCGAACCATTTAACTAAACATGTATAGAGAGTTTTTTTTATATACCACAAATTTCAAAACAACTTTGGCTAAAACCGCAACCCCGATCACAACCGCAACCACAATCGTAACAACAACCACTATTTTACTAAACATGCCCTTTTAGTGCTTATTTTGAAATTCAAACCCTTCATCTGAAAATGAAAATTTAAACCCGATTTATTCGATCAACCCGGATGTCAAGAACCAAACTAAACCGGGTTTGATATTCTAACCACAAATTGCGCTTGGACCGGATTGCTTTTTTAGGGAAGGGAGGAGAAAGAGAGAGAGCTCAAAAATGGCGACTATATCCCTCCTATCTTCGCAACTAGTAGTTGGTTCTCGGAATTGTCAGAATATCCTCTTCGTCTCCCCTCAACGATCTAGGTTGTGTTTAGTTGTGTACAAGAGTAGATTATTTTAGATTTCAATTGGGTCCCACAATCCAGTAACTCCGTTTAGTTCGAGATTTGAGAATTGTATTGTTGTTTTGATTTTGTGTTTCGTTGTATTTGAAACCGATATTTTTGAAATCTTCACGGAGAAGATTATAGGAGATTTATGAATTAGATCTGAAATGTGTTACTTTTTTTGCCCTCTTTCTCTTACCCTCTGTTTGAACAACCTAAAGAAAATGATTTGCAAAGTTTTTTTCCAAAATCAAAATGCTCTTTGCAATTTGTAGGAATCAAAACAAGTTTGTTCAACTGCATCCGTAGAGAATCGGGATCTTGCTTCTCTATAAAGATAATTGGCATAAATACGTTTCTCAACATGCTTTAGATATTGCTTCTATGTACAAACAATTGATCCTGCTTATATTCTTCTTTATTTGAACAAGGGATCATGATTCTCGGTTCGATGTCCTAGATCTGAAGCAAACTGCAAAGAACTTTGTTTCGATTTGATTCGATGCCCTAGATCTGAATCAATGCCCTAAATCTAAGGTGGTGGA
Organism: Fagopyrum tataricum; assembly: GCA_002319775.1. NCBI lineage: Eukaryota > Viridiplantae > Streptophyta > Magnoliopsida > Caryophyllales > Polygonaceae > Fagopyrum > Fagopyrum tataricum. Next base: position 1,853,270 of record CM008285.1, on the reverse strand, counting down.
GAGTTTTGATATGAGCTCCGGGACACCAAATGTCTGCCGGGAAAAACCAACATTGTCGAATGCGAAGGCGAAGGGAAGAAGACTGATTCTAATGGGAAACTCGAAGAAATCAATGACATCTTGGCCATGGTGGGTGGTGAAGTAACGATAATGGTTACTCAGAAGCTTGAGAAATTTGACCTTTCTTTGCCTTCTGATAACATGCTTTATCGACCTGTTATAGTCATGCATTTAGGTAGATTTTCCCTTTTCGTATTCATGTTTTAGCCTTAGTTTGTGTCATTTATGCTTGTTTAGTTCTACTTTGCAATAATATATGTCTACACACACAATTTGTGGCTTTGTAGGTGATTTGGCACATTATGGAGCTAAAACGACGCATTTGAGGATCAAGCCTCGAAGTGGATGCATTGGAGCGAGCATACGTGCACGGAAAAGGGCTAGGAATCAAGCTAAAGGCATTAAGGAACGACCAGAGCCAATCTCGGTCGAGATCAATCATTCCAGACCGAGATTTACCAAATCTCGGCCGAGATCAGAAGGCATCAGACCGAGATCCATGCACCTCGGTCGAGCTGGGAGCTACTGCTGTAAAATCTCGCCCCCTATCTCGGCCATGATCTCGGGTGACTTGACCGAGATACCTATGACGCTGAAGTACGAAGTCGAAATCTCGGCCCCGACCGTGACCATCTCAGCCGAGATCCAGACCAAGATTCTTCCCTAAGCGTTTTATTTCGTTTACGGGCTTTTTCCTTTTTAGCCCAACGTCTTTTAGCTAGGTTTTTGTTATAAAAGGAAGTCTTGGATTTATTCCAATGTGTGCTTATTGAGGGCCAGAATTTGCCCTAGAGGGGGAGCCTTCTCCTACCCTACCGTTTTCTTCTTCACCTTTGTTCTTCATAGTTTAGTTAGTTTAGATTGAAGTTTCGCACTTTCATATTCAGATTTGTTGGAAGACATTGTTGATTTGAGATTTGAGAAGATTGCAAGTTTTTGTTCATTCGAAGTTGAGTTTTTTCTTTCCTTTCGTTATTTCTTTGTTTGTCTTTGATATGATTGTTATTGGCTAGATCTTTGTGGTTCCAAGATTGACAAGGATTTGTTTATACCTCGGACAATGAGGGATTGTTCCCTAAATTATTTGAATCGCTTTAAATCCTATGGAAAAGTTTGGTTTTTGTAGGTTTAGGATTGATCTAAACAACTTAACCTAAGTTGGAATTGAGTCGTAACTGAGATATTCCTTCTTAGATACATAAGAGAACTTGTTCTAGGTAATAAAGGTTTGACCTTTATTGGATAGAATGTGTCATTATTCCTTCCTTTGAGACAATAATTCACGAGACGTAACTGTAAAGGGTTATTGTGTTTCCTTGATTGAAAGAATAAGGTTTATTTATTTATTTCTCCCTCTTTACCTTGAAAGCTATAGGTGTTAGGCTGCGGACCTTTATGTTCTTGAGACGTCACTGTAAAAGAACATAGATTTAAGAAACATTCATCCCTGTATGCTTTTCAATCATATATGTTTTGTGAGATTGTCACGAGTTCTTGTGTATAAACAATGATCTTGAATCTTTGGAATCCATTTTCTTGCCTTTAATTTGATTATCTTTGTTTTTCTTTCTTTCTATAAAACTGCGCTTGATTGAATGTGACATATTCAATTGAGAGCAACCCAAAACCCTTTTCAAACCTTTTTTTTAAACCTTATTTCCCTTATCTTTTCCAACCTCCTTTCTTTATTTGAGATTATCTTTAATCATCGTTGCAGATTAATCCTCCCAGTCTTTGTGTTCGACCCTGGAATATTTGTCCTACTTTGTACGATCTATACAATGTGGGTTCATTGCTATTTAGGAAAATTATTTACAGGTTATAAATTTAAAACTATCCCTTCCTAGTTTTGCTATCCTGTGAGTCTCTATCTCTTTTAATAAGGATTTATAGGGGTGTAAAACCAGCGAACACCTCCTCATGGCTCAATTTCTCAGGATTGCAAAGAGCGTAAACAAAATGAGTATTATTTTGTTTGATCAAAGAGATCTAGGAGATGAAAATGGAGAAATGTTGAGGAAGAGAAACGAGTTTTGTTCATCAGATACTATCGATGAAGATTTGCAATGTTCACAGATACGTGCAGGCAGGGCACATGGGCAGTTGGAAGGGATTTTTTCCATTTACAATCGTAGAAATCCCGATAAATCTATTCTCTCTAAACACACAACATTATTCGTAACAATGATTTTTTAAAAATCGAAACCTAAAAAAATACACAAACAATGTTGTTCCATTTGCTATCTATTAGACCCAACTCGAGCTTGCTGCTTGTGAGTTTTTTCTTCCTTTGTGATCTTCCCTTTAAGAACTCTCTTGCTTGCAAACAATGTTGTTCCATTTGCTATCTGTTGTTGATGTTGTCCTCTGGAATTTATCTTTTGACTGTTTATTGCTCCCATTTGGACACTAATCAAGGATTTTGTTCATTTTCGAACATCCTTTGCCATGGTTCAGCTTTGATCCTTCTTAAATTGATTTCTTCATATTAAGAAGAGAACCAAACGTATACAGCAGAGAAACAAAGGCACGGAGCAAGAAGAATAGTAAACACAGAAAAAACACTGAACATAAATTTACATAAACTAAACAGAAAGATATCATATGTTCATACAGTCTAAGGGGTCGTTTGGTATCGATACCCTGATTAAAGGTATCAGGTATGGGTATCATATATGGGTATTAGGGTATGGGTATCAATATTAATATACGATATCCCAATTTGGTATGTTTTAGTGTATCAAATATCAGTTTTGAATCCAATCAGCAAACCTAATCAGATTTATAAAGAGTAATTGTCTTGTAAGATGGAGACAAGTTGGGAACATTTCTCACAGCACAGGTAAAGAGAAAAAAAAGATGACAGATATTGAAAGAAGGAGATACGTATTTGCTCCGGTCGGCGGTTCCTTGCTCCGGTCAGCGACGAGAAGGAAGGAAGAGAGAAAGGGAGAGACTTCGGTCTTGCTCCTTCAATCGACGGTTAAATCGCAGAAGGAAGAGAGATGGGAGATAGAGGGCGAAGGAAAGAAGAAGCGATACCTCCAAAATAATTCGTATATCAAAACAGTGAAACTTTGATATCAAGGTATCATTTTGATATCGATACCTTGAAATACCAAACATCAGGTATGGGTATAGGTGATATTCATACCCGTATCTTTAATAAAGATATGGATACCAAACGGGCCGTAAATGTGTAAAGAATAAAAAAAGTCGATGTGTTGTTCATCCTTAGAGGACCGTTTATTGCGACTCGAATAGCAAAAAGGAAACAAATCAGTATATTTGCATATCATTGTTCAACATTAGGAAGGTGAGTAGGGGACCGTGTTGCATCAAAAGGACCGTGTATAATTCAAACCGCCGCAATCGAACAAGCAAATTTGTTGATTAATGCGTTGTATATGCAAACTTGTGACCCGCCCGTCTACCACCGCTCACTCACCAACAACTTTTTAGTTCATATCACATAATAAATATCACTTATATCTAGACATTAATATAAAATATTCTAGTATATTACAGTATTATTATTATTTATTACAATTTAGTGTGTTGATTTTTTACATTTATAAGCCGTGATAATAGGAAAAGAATTAGTATTTTTTCTAACAATTTTAAAATTAAATATACCATTCTTAAAATTTTTGAGAAAACATGCTTTATTATTTTATAAATAATTTATTTTTCTTCTTCTAAAATTACTAAATGATGTCCGTGTATAGTACTCACTCGAACACTAGTTAAATAGATAATTAGAAGTTAAAAAACACCTTATTTATTTTATTTAAACACTATTTGAATTACTCTTTATTTTTTTATTTCAAAAACGAACAATTTTCGCATGTGTGGTTCAAAATGAAATTCACTACACATATGAAAACCGCATTAAAAGATATTTTGAAGCAGATTAAAATCTGACATAAAAAACAATAGACATGTACAAAGTAACAAAGGGCCCAAAACCAAAAGACAATTCCACATACATATCCAAGACGACATACTTATTTGTATTTTTGCTTTCTAATTATAGAAAAAATGTTTCCAGAGCTAAATGTGTAACTCAATTTTGATTTTGGAAGTCATATCTAAAATCAATTTTGATATCACATGAAAGTTTTTATTACTCACTTCATATTCGACATTGAGTGATTTGTTTTAACTCTTGTATTAAAATGTGTAATTTAAAAAAAATTAAAATATTATCCGAATACGTAACTAAATTTATTTATAGTATTTATTAAAAAAATATATAATGTTGCCCATGCTTTTTAGTATTTTAGTATTTGAGCATGTGATTTACTTTGAAACTTACAATATGCAATCATTCCAATCAAATATGGAATGTGAGTGATCTCATCTTTAGTTTACGGTCACGGCAGTTGTACTCGATTTATGATTGATTTTTCAAGGGCTTTTTTCTTTACATCTTATTGGAATATATAAAATAAATCAGTGTTATAAATATTATTGTCTAATATATTTTTTGTGTGGGGTCTCACGGGATGTGAGTCTTCCACATTATTTGTGAAACATTTCGTAAAATTGTTATCCCGCATCATTTGAATGAGGATTTCAGTTTAGTGTGTCCTTTATTTACACCGAATCTATATACTCTACTAAAGTATTATACATTAACGCTGAACGCTGATGTGACGCACTGTTGGAGCAATATTTTGAAATAGAGCTCTCATAATTAACGCCAATAAATCTTTATTTTAAATCCGTTAACTATTTTTTTTTTCTCTCCACCAATTTTAAAAGATCTTATTGGAACGCTTAGTATTTTCAGGATTTTGCTATCTCACCTCGATTATTCAATAAGTATGATTGTTTGAAATTTTGTATAAATAAAGGGGGTTCAATCTATATATTATACTAAAGCAATATACATATACTTTTAATAAATAAAAGGAAAAAAATACACATATAACAAACTACTCTCGTATTAAAATCTAATCGTATATATATTAAAATACCCGAGCAAGGTTCGGACACTAAAATAGTTTGAAACATGAAGTTAATCTTTCTAACCCTTTCCTAAATCAACCATGAAGTTAATCTTTCTAACCCTTTCCTAAATCAACCGATTCCCTATCAAAACAAACCAAAAACTTTCTCATTCAATTTACTTTTCACACCAACAGATCTATTACATACAACCACAGAAAACCCATCAAAATTTACCAACTCAAGCAATCTATCACTAATTATTCCTTGAAGATGAAGATGTAAGATCCAGCTCTAATTGACAATAATGATCGAAATCTTAATCAATCCGATTCCTAATAACCTTGTACAAACTACGCTCTTCATATGTTTCAATGATGTGCAATGTACTATAATGCACAGAAATGCAAAGAGACGAATATGATGTAAATTAATATAGATGAGAAATATACATTACAACAATATATTCATACCCGAATGAACCATGCTTACCATGAACCTCAAGGTCGAGGACTCGAAGGAATCGAGTATCTCGAGAGCGAGCGAGGGAGACACTGAGCGGCACTTTGCTTGTTCAGGTCAGCGCGAGCAAGGGAGGCCTAAGAGCGAACGAGGGAGACACCCAGCACGAGTGAGGAAGGCCTGAAAGCGAGAAGAGAGGCCTGAGAGTGAGGCAGGCTGAGAGAGCTGATAGAGGGAGAGAGCGAGTGTGCGGTCGGACAGCGTTTTGATCTAAGAGAGTGAAGGTGAGGGACTAAGGGGTGGTGAGAACCTAAAACTGAAGAGTAATTCTAGCACTAATTTATATTTTTATTTTCCTTTTGTTTTTTTGTCATTCCCTTTATTATTCTTTTATTTTTTTGGAAAAATTTCACTTTATTACTGACAAACGACATTTTTTCTACGTTTGTATAACCACGTTTTCTCAAGTTTGTTTTGTTAATACATGTTATACTACCTCAAAATCCATCAAATTTTCACACATTTGGCTTAACTCAAAATCATCACTACTAATGTGTTTTTTATACTCCATTGATATAAAACACTAATTGATGAATGAAAATCAAATTGAGTTGATTGACAAACCCATGTATCTCCCGAGGTTTTGTTTCACTTCCATTACGTGGTTGGGTGGCTGCTCATCTTGGCATTTGGCTCTTCTTGATGCACGAGTTGACCTTGTTTCGCTTCGAGGAGTCGTGGACAGGTGATTTAAATCTGAAGGCTAAAGAGAGAGTCCAAATCTGAGTTTTCCACCGGTAGTCCTGAAAGCTTTCCTGTGCACTTTTGCGAATGACATGGTCTTACCGTTTTCCTATCCTTTAGTTGGCCGACTTTTCGTTCTTAGTGTTTCAAAATTTCGTCAGTCGATGCATTGTGTTTGTCTATCTTTTTTTTTCTTATCATCAGAATGTCAAAGTATGACGGTCGTCTGCCACTTTGTGACCTCTCGTTTTGCGAGTTTTTAACTAGTGATTCGAATTTATTTCCTTCTTTGAAAAAATAATAAATATTCTAGTATATATATAAAAAAAATGATGATGACGGATTATCTTTTCGTAACCTTCATTTTCTATCATCGAAAAGAACATGGCTTACAAAAAGTGTTGAATCTAAACCGAGGAGAAAGAAAAAGCTGTAAATCCAACGGGGCAAGTATTTCTGATAAAATTGTCGGTGTGAACAAAGCAAAAGCTGAAGCCAGAGAGTACCTTCCTTCTTCGATCTCGGTACACTTGGTTTCCAACGCCGATTTCAAATCGAGGATCTGACCTACCCCAAACCCTACCTTGGAAAAGATGCTCCCACAAACACAGGTTGAACTGCTCTACTAGTAATGTCAATGTGAAGGAGTTTCATCGGGAAATCAAGGGAGCGAAAATGGCGAAGTTACATTCCACCGCAAACGCCTTGGTGTTCCACAAGAAATGGCTTCTCTTCATCCTCGCTCTCGTTTCCCTTTCCACTTTGATTGTTCTCGTCATGAGAGTCGCTTTCGATTCCTGTGACATTCGGCATAGTGATTCCAGTACTTACGACTACAAGGAGTCTTCAAGCGCCACCAACCAGATCCGCATTGCTCCTCAAGTTTCCAATCCTCTGAATTTCATGAAGTCCAAGCTAGTTCTCCTTGTGTCCCACGAGCTTTCCCTTTCTGGTAAAATGTTGGTTGAACTCCTGTTGTTGCTACTCAGTCCATTGTCATTTCCTTTTCAGCTTATTTGGAGTATTTGATACATTTCCTTGGCTGAAGTTGAGCTATTGAACTATTCGAATATTAATAACGATGGTTTATCAGCACATGGATTATCGATCAGTATGAAGATAAAAAAAATTGCATTGTAGATATGCTCTCTCCTTGCGTGACGTAACATTTCGTTCTATTCTTCTGTGCTTGTTCTAGCTAAAAATAGTGTCGATCAATACCTATCCAGGTGGCCCTTTGTTGCTCATGGAGTTGGCATTTCTTCTACGAGGTGTTGGTACTGATGTTGTATGGATAACATACCAAAAGCCAACGGATCCAGATGAGGTGGTATACAGTTTGGAGAACAAGATGTTAGACCGTGGTGTTCAGGTATATCATTTGACTTTCCTGTTTTGATTTGGTACTCAAAATATAGATTCTTCCTTCCTTTCATAGGTGTAGAATAGAGGAAAGTATCGCTTTACCATTCAGTTAGTTTTGAATTCTCCTTATCAAATTTTATTATGAGTGTTGATTAATAATTGTAAATGATGGTGCAAGCTGTTACCGATAGATGCTCTACAATTCTAGGTTATGGCTATTGCGTTTAAGTCTTCTATTCTGTGACTACCAAACAGGTTATTGATCTAGAATTTTCTACAATATATGTTGGGATTTAGATTTGTCTCAAGGAGTGCTTATCTTTTGAGCAGTGCTTGCAATTAACACATTGTCTACGAATTTTGCTAACAGCTACTTTTACCTCTTGTTTGAAATTTTAGGTTTTCTCTGCAAAAGGTCAAAAAGCTATTGATACAGCTCTTCAAGCTGATCTAGTTGTTTTAAACACTGCTGTTGCTGGTAGATGGCTGGATACAGTGCTAAAGGAAAATGTTCATCTTGTCCTTCCAAAAGTCTTGTGGTGGATTCATGAAATGCGAGGCCATTATTTCAAGCTGGATTATGTAAAGCACCTACCAATGGTTGCAGGTGCTATGATCGACTCCCACACTACAGCTGAATACTGGAATAACAGGACAAAAGAACGCTTAGGGTATGCCATATTGCTGACTCTTCTACTAATAGCTGATTACTGGATTTTTAATCATAAGCTGTTGTAGGTTTACACCTACTTCATGAATAACTGTAGCCTTAAGAGTTAAGACTGAAAGTTACATTCTCCATGACTGACAGCAAAAGAAATGAATTCAGAATATAGAGCTGTCAAATGTAGTTAGCCATTGTTAGTGGCATGCAGCTTAGTTCTGTGTCAAATTTTACCAAGCAAGTGACAGTGTCTTCTGTTAACTTGTTTGAATTTACCGAGGATTAGTCTCTTCAATGATATGTTCTGATGAGAATCAAATATATGTTTTGTTTTCCTAAAAAGCTTAAGTTCTTGATGTACTAAACTGTCTGTTTGCTTGTACCTCCTCTGTGGGTTTTGCCTTTTTCCCTCTTTTTTTTCTTCTAGGAGGCACTACCATATCTAATATAGATTTGTTTGTATGTGTAGTATTAAGATGCCAGAAACATATGTTGTGCACCTTGGGAACAGCAAGGAGCTGATGGAAGTTGCTGAAAACATTGTGGCAAAGAGAGTTTTACGGGAGCATGTCCGTGAATCCCTTGGTGTGCGAAACGACGACCTTCTCTTTGCTATCATAAATAGTATGTTTGCAGTTACTTATCTTGCTCACTTGTTCATAAATATACTCTTAACCATATGGAAATGGCAAGTATATTAAACAGATTGGATCTGCAGAGTCAATCCGAGATTTGTTGGCTCTTTATATGAAATTGATCCAAGCATGTGTTACTTTTAGGTGTCTCTCGTGGAAAAGGGCAGGATCTTTTTCTTCATGCATTCCATGAAAGTCTGCAGATTATCAAGGAAAAGAAGCTGCAGGTGCCTCCAATGTATGCAATAGTAGTCGGGAGTGACATGAGTGCTCAGACAAAGTTTGAGGCTGAATTACGAAGTTTTGTTGCGGATAACAAGATGCAGGATCGTGTCCGCTTCATCAATAAAACCCTGACTGTAGCCCCTTATCTTGCTTCAATTGACGTTCTTGTTCAAAACTCCCAGGTGCTTATTTCGCTGTTTTCATTATCATGCCATAATATAATATATGAAGCACTGTTATTCAAAGTTAAACTCTTATATCAAATATAATGCTCCTCAAGAACTATCCTGGATTTATGAACTCTATCACTTCTGCAAGCATATGAACTCTATCACTTCTGCAAGCATATGAACTCTCACTTCTTTAAACATACGTATGTTAAATTTCACATCTGAAACATACAACTCTTCTTCATGTTAGGCACGTGGAGAATGTTTCGGGAGGATCACAATTGAAGCAATGGCTTTTCAGCTTCCAGTTTTGGTAAGTTCATTTTCAGCTGCATCATTTGAGGTCCAAGGAACGTAAATTATGTTCATCATTCATAAAATTGAAAACCTCTGCTTTCAAGAACCCGTGCTTCAGGATGACAAACCTTTTTTCTAACTTGGGTTCCATTTCAACTTCCCAATAGTTCACTCAGATTAAAAGGCTATCTAGTATCGTATTGAACACATGCCAAATTTTGACACCAGGGAACGGCGGCAGGGGGGACTATGGAAATAGTGGTAAATGAGACCACTGGGTTTTTGCATCCAGCTGGAAAAGAAGGTGTGACACCTCTGGCAAAGAACATTGTGCAACTAGCAACTCATGTTGAAAGGAGGTTGAGAATGGGGAAGAAAGGCTACGATAGGGTAAAAGAGAGATTCCTAGAACCTCACATGGCAGAGCGAATCGCACGTGTCCTTAAAGAAGTTCTGAAGAAGCCGAAAACCAACAATTGAGCGCCTTCTCAAAATCGCATCTAGGTTTGAAGCATTCTCCAAGCCAGGGCTGTTCATTCTTGTACATTATAAACATGGAAATTTTTTTAGATCACCCAGGATCATCCTAAGTGGGGATTTCATTAGGTATACATGAAGTTACAGAAGAATGTTGCTGTGGCTCCTGACTTGGAGCTTTTACCACCACCATTCTTGCTTATTGTGATGGAGGAGAAGATGGCCGCAAATGCTACCCGGTTCTTTCCTTTTTATTGTACAATGCCACAAGACAAAAAATGATCAAAAACTACTCAGAGTGTCCAAGTAATTCAAAATTCAGGTGTAGCACAGTGCAGTCCACTTGTGAATGTAAAATGTTAATCAACAGTTGACAACACTAACTTTACATATGGTCCATCCTTTTGAAGACATCTTAATGCAACTTTTTGAAAATTTGTAAATGCACCCCTTGGTGTACCGGGCAAAACAAAATAACAAAGACATGGGTTGAAAACCAAAACCGTCGGTTTAGGTTTGGTCCAAGGCTAAACCTAAACCTAGCTATTGCAAACAGGCAAACCGTTGGTTTAGCCACGGTTTATTTTTAAAAAAATTGACTCATACTGTCGGTTTACATCAGAATGAATGCTTTTTTTATAAAAAAATTTTAAAAAGCCTAAACTGACGGCGTGGGCTGGTTCAAACCGACGATTTAGGTTTTTTTTTTCATTTTCATAAACCTAAATCTAAACCGCCGGTTTGAACCAAACCGAGCCCATCACTACAAAAAGATTTAAAAAAAAATTTGCCTCCCAAATTATCGTTCAAATATATTCGAATATTTGGGTGATTTTAGATCATCTAACATCATCCTTACTTTGCAATTGCTTCTCGACGGGAATTTAGGTCTAATTAATGCAAATATCATATCTGAATTTTAAGTTTAAACAATTCAGACTTATTAATCATCATTTTTTTAAAAGAATTTTTTTAAATTCAAAATAATTTTAAAATAAATATTTGTGGGTCTTCTAATTCATTATGAGACTTCCTATATCTTCGTTTTATCGAAAAAACTTATCAATTATCTAAATGTAGGTAAATGAGAATTTAGGTCTAGTTAATACAAATGCCGTATCTTACAAGATTCAAATTTAAGCAATTCGATCTTATCAATCATCTAAGTGTAGGCAATGCATATGACAACCTAAAAGATAATCTACCTTCAAATAATAACAAGTATCAACTAATCATAATCATGTTGTTAGGATCACCCAACTCCAAAATATAGTAAAAATTAAATCAATATATTACAAAAGGAAGACATACGAGTAAAATAGGTTACTCGTGACAATTCCAAAGTATAGCAAGATCCAATACGATGAACTAAGCATCATACATAACTCAAGGCTTTATTCTAAACCTCCTAAATAAAGAGGAAATTTAGGAGGAAAAAATTCAAGTAGACAAGATGTAAAAACATGCTAATATAATAAATGATAGAAATCAAGTGCACATCAAGTGGGTCCGCTTAACTCGATTGTTGGAGAAGATTGACGTGAGCTTAGTAGGTCAAGCATCACGTCCTTTAGCTCTCAATCGATCTAGTGTTTGTAGAAGTATTCCCGATCGTAAGGAGAAATCTAGCTATATGTTGTCATTCATCCAAATGACTCTATACTAGTGTATTATCCGTGCACTGCAAGGGGACATGATTTAATATTTAATATTTATTATAAACATTAGAATAAGAATCAATACACGTGCATTCGCCTCCTCTTGTCCAAGGGCCGGCTGATATGCAGTGCTAAATCTCACTTGATCATCAGAAGCTTGTTGAAGGATATGTGCTCCATGCTTTGAGTAGTTAGCTAACGGTTTATGCCGTCTTATGTTAGACGCATAACAGGTTAAGACAACTGTTGAATGATCCGGAGTCGGTGGTCAGCCAGGTTCCCGTACGAGGTAGTCGGGACGTTGAGTTTTTCTTTATTTGCATGAGACTAGACTCGTTTCTTTCTTTTAGATTCTAGATCTTGTTGAGACGGCTGACTTTCTTTTCCGCACTTTATGATATTTGCATGTTTTCAGTCTTTATTCGGTTTTACTATGTTGTGTCTTGTGGAAGATTTAACGATATTGTTGTCAATCTAGGGTCGGGACCCACTGTGAGGTCCTAACCCGTGACGCCCCTAGTTCTCAGAATTTGGGGTGTTACAATATAGTCATTGTAAATTACAACCACTAATTTAAGGACCTTATTAAATAACGACCATAATTACAACTTAATAATTTAACGACCGTTATTTTGACAGTAACAACCATTATTTTACTTAACTATATTTTAGATCTAGTTTAACGAGCACACTAACTTAACGACCAATATTTTACTTAATGGCCGTATTTTAAACAGTCATTGTTTGTTTCGTTTAATTAATGACCTGCATTTTCTACCGACAATATAACCTACTAATTTAACGAACGAATTTAACGACCTAAATTTAACGACATGCATTTTGACAATAATGGCCTTCATTAACGACCTAAATAACGACCATATTTACAACTTAATAATTTAACGACCGTTATTTTGACAATAACAAACATTATTTTTACTTAACTATATTTTAGATCTAATTTAACGAGCGTACTACTTAACAACCGATATTTTCTTAACAACCGCTTTTAAACAATCATTGTTTGTTTCGTTTAATTAACGACCTTCATTAACAACCGACAATAACCTACTAATTTAACGAACGTAATCAAACTAATTTGACGATCGTATTTTGACAGTAACGACCATTATTTTACTTAAATATATTTTAGATCTAATTTAACGAGCGTACTAACTTAATGACCGACAATATAACATACTAATTTAACGAACATAATCAAACATTTTCGACCATATTTTAAATAGTCATTGTTTGTTTCGATATTTAATTTATTCGGATTTAAAGATTGTTCAACCTAAAATAAGATATATTATTTCCTTAAACACCAGTATATTATATACTAATTAATGAGATATGAACAATCCAATGGAACACCTATCATAGCTTATTATGGTCATTCAATCATAAAAGTTCAATCTTTTATCTGACGGTTGTTAAGACGCTCTACTCTAATGGAGATTCCTACCGGATCATAACCCTATATATATATATATGTGTGTGTGTGAGAATATGAATAAGGTCAAGTGAGAAACATTTTTTGTTTAGGAGTGAGAACCTCTAATAGTTAGAGGTGGGCATGAGACGAGATGAGACAAGATTGAGGTCATCCTAGTCCCATCTTGGCTATTATACATGGGACAAGATCGGGATAAGCCTTGTGTATTTAAGATTGAATCTCACTAGACCCCTATTCCATTTAGGACTGGGACGGGACGTCCAATCCCGCTTTACCTATGATTTATTTAAAAATGTTTACCCTTTACAATTTATGCACAAAAAATATTTATGTATATCATACTTAACATGGAAGACATTTTTCCAATGATTCATACTAATTTGTTACGTAATCTCCTCAAACCCTAATTAACTTTTGTTTAAATATCCAAAAAAAAGCCCAATATATAATTATACATTGATCACTCCGTTAGCAACGGGGTCCTCTTTCTTTTAGTGTTGTAATCGGATATTAACAATTGTTTTTTGATTAAAGTGGTGCTCTAATTTTCTACAAGTGAAAAATAGAAAAGAGTTGAGAAGTTGACAATCATGTTTCAAGACTACGGATTTGAGGAAATGAAGAATTGAAGCATGTGACTTTGGGTCAAGTCGGCAAGTCGTGTTTCCGTTGAACAAGTGAGTAATGAGTGAAGGATATGTCATTTGACAACATACTTATAAACAACAAACACCAAAACGTAACAATTAACAAATGAATGGCCTAGACTATTTGTAAATTTAAGTATGCATTATTTATTTATTTTTAAATATATAACTAATGATTTGGGATTAGAGATTCTATTTTATTTATATTTAAATTAAAAATCTAAATATATACGGGACGAGACCGGCCTAGCGGAATGAAAAAGTACAAGCCTGTATCCCGTCCCGGATATTTTTTTGGTGGGATGAGATACTATTTGGGCACGAAATCCCATCATGATTAGGACGGGATCGGGATGAGAATTCCCATCCCTAGTTACCTAGATTATAAAAATAATAGAATAATAATATATTATTTTATTGTTATATTTAATATAATTTTACCATGATTATACTACGATCCATAAGAGTACAAATTATACAACTAGTTTGAACCTCTATGTCTCACATGTATTGAGTTTAAAATTTTTGTTTAGGAGTATTAATATGTGTATTGAGAGAGGAGGATTTAATTATATTACTTGTATTGTAATATGTTTTCGGTTTACGTAGCTACATTTTATATTCTACCATAGATCCATGACATGTTTGTCATAATTGTACGATACTATTATAATACTGATGTCATGTCAAAAAAATGCAACACTTACTTAAAAGACTGGTTTTTAAGTTGTTTTTGATCCTTGTGACTTGCAAGATAGTTTGTTAATTAGGATTTGAGAAAACAAAGTTAGCAAAATATCAAATATTTGAATTTGATAACTAAAATCATGGCTAAATATTTAATTATTAAATATAATTTTTGACCTAAAATAAAGATTTTTGTATTTGACTTAAACACAAAATGAACTCATACAACCAAACTACGTAGTAAACTAGTTTCTTGTCCACACTTTGTGCGGATTTGTTCATTAAAAATCTATGGTATTAAATATGCAAACATCAAACATTATATCTAAATTTATTAGTTATTAGGCTAAGTGCTATTCATTTTGTGAAAAAATCGGTTAAGATTAATTGTTAAAAAATCGGTTAAGATATTGGTTCTCTAGTAGATACGTTATTTTAATTATGTTTTGATATATATAATCTTTTTAATTAAATTCAAGTAAAGTTGACGTGGCACGGATGACTATTTATTATTTTTAATGAAAATTTTATATAAAAGAAAAAATGATAATATTGTAAATAAATTGAAAAAAGCTGAGGTGACTAGCTTTAGTACGCGACATGTGGATAAAATGCGTTTTGTTTTAGTATGTTATGATAATAGATTAATGATTATTTTAATAACGATGATACATTTTTTGAATTCTTTACATAAAACTAATTTGCAAACTTTTGGATTCGATTCAGGTTTCATGGAATACACAATTTAATTTTAGTTGGGATGCTTCGGATTCACGGAATATTTGGGGTTGAATAACTTCAGGTGTCAGTAATTTATTTTTGGGCTACTTCGGGTTGACGGATTACTTCAGGTCAAATGTTTTTGGCTTTTGCCACAACCGAGCTACCTTATTCGGCTACAATGTGGTAACAATCATTTTCAATTTTAACTTATATAAGGCTTGACATCGGATCGGGTTTGAAATTTAAACTTATTATCTTTTTTCGGTTATCAGTCCAGTTTAAATCTAGCGTCCTAGCGGATGGGTTTTCGGATTGGGGTTTGGGTATTGAGATCTCTCACACCTTTTACTGGACCCGCTACCCGTTTATTCCTCACCCGTGGATGAAAATTTTCCGTCCGATGGATAGTTTTCATCCATAATACTAGTAGTTGCTTATTTCCTTCCTTCTGGTGAACCTAAAAACTGCACCAAAGCGACCGGAGTCGACGTCATTTCTGAGGTCTTTCAGAATTTTCCGGGCAGGAAAATAGAAATCTCCGGGGGTTTCTCTCTACTAACAGGGAGGGAGCCCCAGACAAGTTGAACAAGCATCTCGACTCTTGATGGTTCAATCTAGTTCATGAGCAACCGCCATTCCCAACGCAGTCAAACTCTGCTTCCACTCTCTCTCTTCTCTCTACTCAACTCATCGATCTGCAGCTATCATATGCTCTTTCCTCCCAATCTGCCATGGCCAACTACTTAGCTCAGTTCCAGACCATCAAGAGTACATGTGCTCCCCTCGTTATCGCCGGTAACGTCTCTCGCGCTCTATGTCTTGTAATTTTGCAACTGATCACGAGGTTTACGTGCTGAAATCCCTCATTTGCGTTATCGTATTGTGTTTACTGGTAATTTTGTTTAAAAAGCTTACTGATTTGGGCCGTGATATGCTTAAACCGTTGGTAATTTGGGTGCTTTGCATTTTGGGAAGTTTCTCAACTAACTGATTCAGATTTGGATCAAGTTGGTGCTTTCGTTTATGGAGGTGTCGGGGCAGTCTCTGGTATCAAAGCAGATTCGGACCTTTAGTCAATTTTAGTGTTTGGTTGGAGGTCCAAGGGAAAGGGATCCTAATTTCCTATCCTAGCTTAGCCTTGATCTCCGTTTACAAGGGTTAGTGATTAGTTCCTTCAATTTTTTATCCTTGAGTAGACATGATGGAGATTTGTCTCCTGATCCTTTGTCTATTATGTGCAAGGATGTATTTGGCATAACAGTGGTAATGGAGAATTCTTTCATATTGTTGAGTTAAATGGTATTGGCTAGTAATGAACATTGTAGTATTACTTAGAGTGGCAGTCCGCTGATTTAGATTAGACAATCTGGATAACACAATTCTCAATGTATGAACTTTGAATTTTTCACTATTTGATCCTCTGTTTACAACACCTATGCCTGCCCATAGTGTCTTCTCGTAACTATTCTAGCTAAGAAATCATGTATTCTATTGCAGTTGAGGATGTGAATGACTTATGGCCCATGGTAAAGAATGCATTTGAAGAGCGGGTACCTTTCAAGAATGCTTATTTAAACAACAAAACTCGAAATCCGGTAACTGTGGAGAAATTATCTGCTGAGTTTATATTGACCATAGATTCAAGGCTCCGCAGTAGATATCCACAAGAGCAATCACTGTTTTGGTTTCGTGAACCCTATGCAACTGTCATTCTTGTTACTTGTGAGGTTAGAATTCTTATCCTTGGGTCTCGCAGGCATTCTGTTGAAAACTACATGTAACCACACCATATTATATTCCCATCAAATGAAATATACTTCATATTTATTTCTTCTCTTCTCTTCTAGTATTTAACAAGCTTCTGATTTAATGTTATTTTCTAGCTAAAATTATCTCATTTTTCTTCATGGGTGTGACCTTACAGTATTATTAAAATTTATCATCATACTCTTTTGTATCTACGTCTATTATTTCTGTTACTAACTGTGAATAGACAGTATGTCCTTCGGTAGAACAAACTTTTTCAGTAGTTGTAGCTTTTCGGATTGGGTAGATTTTTGAAGATTTTTTTGAAATTGAAAACTTTTAATTGAGTGTTTGATAAAAGAATATCGGGTAGATGTTTGTGGTAAAATATTGAAAATAGGCAAGGCTTAAAATTACATGAAAGATGTGAGTTGCGGACATGCGTAAAATGTAAAATCACATGAAAGGTATGCGGGGCATATAAAGGGTTTATGGGTCCGTTTGGGAACCACAATCTTATGGGTCCGTTTGTGAACCACAATCTTATGGGTCTTTTGGAGAACCGAAACATATCGAGCCAAAGATGAAGCCGAAGCTTATAAGTTTGATAGGTGTTTGGTAGAACGGAGTTTATTGTAGCTGATGTAAGTGTAAAATTACCAAAAAGGATTTACTTTTTCACTTAGAATTAATTTTTTGTAGGGTTATATTTGTAATAATACCATTCAGTAAACTTTCATAAGCTCCATAAACTTCCTCGTTGTAGCTTATCAAATGAAATAAATTTAAGCTTTGATAAGCGAGCATAAGCTCTCGTAAGCTTGGGCTCCCAAACCTCCAATACGTTGCTTATGCTTTTTCCATAATCTTCATAATCCTGATAAACTCCCATAAGTTTCCGTAAGCTAGCTCCTAAATGGACCCTATAAGCTCCTTCTATTGAACAAGGAGTTTACTGATTCTTTAATATGCCTCCATCCCTCTAAGTTAATCTGTTGTTTATATTGTGGTAAAAGTATGTTGGTTATTTATTATCAACTTTCATTATTTTATGTTTTTTTGGTCAATTTTTTTTTTATATATTTGTTATCCCCCATATTTTCAGGATCTTGATGAGTATAAAGGCATTCTTAAACCACGACTCAAATTGATTGTTCAGAATGATGACAAAGAATGGATTATTGTGTTTGTTAATAAAGCTCATCCAAACAATGATCCAGCCACAAGGCTGGTAAAAAGAGTATATGCCAGAATGGAAGCTGAGTTCAGCTCAAAGAAAAGAGAGAGGTAAGTTTGTGACTGCTAAAAGAGTGTTCCGAAATGATATTTTATTAGACGCCTCCCGCACCGTCTCCTTCAAAACAAACAAGAACCTACTTAAGCACACCCTTAACTCGTAATCTAATCATGTCACTTTGTGATACACACTAAGATAAGATCAATTCATATCATTGTTGCAACCAGATCAGGGATATGTTGTACAAATGTGAAAAAATTCTCTTAAATCCCTTGTTTATGAGAGGGGTGAATTTCACAATGAGTTAGTCTGTGGATAATATCAGGGATCAACTTGTTGAGTACACTTACAGATGTAAAGGCACTCACAATGGGTTGTCTTGAGTTCAATGGTTTATTAGGTGGCTGTTAGCTTTAGCCTTCATGATTTTCCAGGGTAGTTCTGGTTGTGGCATGAAGATCTGTAATGCATTTCAGGAATATTTTATGTGAGAGAAAATCCAGTGCTCATATTTTTTAAGTGGGAGTTAGTTCTTCTCAGTTTCAAGGATATGATTTTTGGATGATTCTCTCATTGCTCTCCAAACCTTTAGATCCAAATGTTTAATGTCTTACTTAGGTGCTGCAAGCTAGACATACATGGACCAGAAATACTTTTTTGGGAAGATCTTGAGTCCAAGATAATGGAATGTATCCGGAATACATTGGATAAACGGGCCCAATTCTATGAAGATGAGATCCGAAAGTTGAGTGAGCAGCGATTTATGCCAGTTTGGAACTTCTGTAACTTCTTTATTCTGAAGGTATATCTAAATTCAACCTTGTCTTATCTAGATGAACTAGATCCATTTTTGTATAGCAGCACAATGGACAAATCACTTGAGTTGTGATAAACTATTTCTACCTCCACTTCTAGTTGCTAAATGCAATCACAATGGTCTGTTGAGCTTCATGCCTTCATAAAATTCTAATTTTCCCCTTCTTTCAAATTATTGACTGCTCTTAGGAAAGCTTGGCTTTCATGTTTGATGTGGCTCATCTTCATGAAGACTCTCTGCGCGAGTATGATGAGCTGGAACTATGTTATCTAGAAACAGGTGAGTTGTTAAACTTCTCCCTCTAATAGATTGTGTCTGTTCGTTTCCTACCACTTTATCTTTCCTCGTAAATTTTTCTTTCTTTTTCTTTACCACGTTTATGATGTTCATCTTCAGACTATGACCATTAAGGTGATGAATGACAAAGTTGAACTTCATGGATTGTATGAAATTTGACTTGTAAGATAATTGTAGGAACTCTTATTATTGATTGACCATCTATCTTCACACACTTCTTTGTACAGGATTTTTCAACACTCGTTTGAGTTAATTGATCTTTTTCCTCTATAATTTCCACTCAAATTCATCCAACTCCATATAGATGTCATTCTGAGCTGAAATGTTCATTGGGTAATACTTCACTCTCTGAGTGGTTGCACATGGAAAAGGGTAAGAGACCATTGAAGGGAAAGGGTTGCACTTGCAAAAGTAAGAGCAATGTAATGAAGATGAGGGGTAATAATTGGACAGTGTTTGGTTAGTGATAAATCAATCAACTGAATATGCAGGGTAATCACTGTGCAGTGGAGGTACAGGGAGATAAGTGTTAAAAATGCTAAAACGTCTCATATGATTTGTAGCTCGAGTCAAGGATCCAACATGAGTTTTTAACTTGTAACTCGAACTCAACAAATAATGGAAGCATTAGCTACGGTCTGTAAAGTCTTGGTGGAAGGATTACAAGCAGGTTTCTCAAGGGAATGAAGAAAACCTTGTAGCCTAGAAATGTCGGCTGAACTGAGTGAAGAAGAATCATAAGTAGTTACAGAAGCCTACACAACTTACAAGACCGAAACACAACTTACAAGACCAAAGCACAACTTACAAGACTGAAGCACAACTTACAAGACTAATTATAAATTGTAAACAAATAATAATCCTATAATCCTATCTAACAAAACTAATGGGTTGTTTTTGTATTATGGTTCACGTCAATATGTAATTTTTTTATTTTTTTATAATCTGTGTAAGGGCTATTGCTGCAAGTTTGATTTCTCATGATTGTTGAGATTCTTTCATTCTGCACATGCCTTTTCTTAGTACTTAGATTGTTGGATCACATTATTTCTTTATTTATTTAATCATGGTAAAGAAAATAGCTGTCCATAAATTGAAACCACTTTTCCTATACTATTTGTTACTTTTTGGGCCTTTAGCTGCATCTTGTTAGCTACCGATTGCTTCAATCTATTGCTCTTCTTGAAGGAGATTTTGAAGTGAAGAAAAACTGCATTTGCTTCTTTTCTTTTTTTTCATTTTTTATTTTTTTCTTGTATGTTTCACCCCTCTAATCCTGCAATGCAGTTAATATGAATGGAAAACAGAGGGATTTTGGTGGGATGGATGAAGGTGATGATCAGGCTGCTCTGCTTAAACCCGGAAATAAACCCTTGACAGAAATTATTCAGGGTGACTCATTTAAGGAATTCGACTTTCGGCAATATCTATTTGCATGTCAAGCAAAGGTGTGCAGAATCATAATTTGGCCTGAATTACGGTTGTATGTTATGACTGGCCTTCAAATTCAAAAAATTAAACTTGAAATCCATATTGCAAATTGCAATTTTGTGTTTGCATTTTCTGCCAATTGGTTCTGCACAAATATTACTGCATTGAAACATCAGGAAAGAGAGAAACAGTGTGATAGGGATGAGAAGAGTAATCAGTGGAATCAGAAAGAAAATGGACACGATATAGATTGTTCTGTGCTCATTTTATGTATGAAAACAGTTTATAGCTGTACACCATGTCACTTTTTTGGGTCCATGGGAATTCGTATTGGCTTTATTGGCATGGTTGAAATCGAGTCTAAAGTTGTTTTTTCGTTTCAAAAAAAAAAAGTGCTCTGAGCTGTATAAGATTGAGTTTTGATCTTTCTTTGAGTGCTGTTTGTCCTTTTCTGTCTATGTTCTCATTTTTTAGTTATTTGTGATGATTTTTCTTTCTCATTTGAGTATTGAACTTTGCAGCTGCTTTTTAAGCTGAATCGCCCCTTCGAGGTTGCATCTAGAGGCTATTCATTTATAATAAGCTTCTCAAAGGCACTGGCCTATCATGAGGTATATCGTGTGTTCCAAAGTTTTCACATAGATTATTTGTTATTATTCAATAGATTTCTTGTATGGAAATGCATTTCTGATCAAGGTTTTAATTTTTCTTCATTTTTTTGTCCAGTTTAATTTATGTTTATCTTTTTCTTTTGAATTCATGCCAGAATATGTTGCCCTTTTGTATGCGTGAAGTGTGGGTGATAACTGCTTGTCTGGCTCTAATCAACTCTACTTCCTCTCCTTCCCAAGATGGACTCATGCCAAATGATGTACAAAAGGAGTTCTATCGCCTTCAAGGGGACCTTTATTCACTCAGCCGGATCAAGGTACAAATTACTTGGAAACATTTTGTCTTGCATATCTAGTCCATCTCACATAATGATAAATGCAATGCTTTCTAAGATTGAGTGTACAGATTTAACTTAACATCTCCTGCCCAAAACTGTGATCTAGCTATATAAGGAATTTTATTGTACATGCAATTACTCGTACACAGTCTATATGAGCAGTCCTACCAGGCCTGCGGTCATGAGGGTTTTGGGGTACAGAAAGTGGTGATGCTCTTTTGCTTTTGTTGAGTTTCTGTTTTCTGAAGTGAACAATTTAACCGTTGCAGTATATGAGGCTTGCTTATTTATTAGGATATGAACCACACATTGAACGAAGTCCTGCAAACAGGTATGGGGTGGTCCCAGTGTTGATGATATTCTTATGCTCATAAGTTACATAAACACATTTATGTACTGTTTCTACCCTTTTTCACTTTTGAATTGTCTAATCTAAACTTTTTTTCCCTGTTAAAGTGCTGCTCTGAGCATGCTACCATGGCCAAGACCAGCTGCTTGGCCTGTGGTTCCACCTGATGCATCTTTGGAAGTACTTCAGAAAGAAAAAGTAAGTTGAAGAATATTAGATTAATCAATTGTAAATATTGAGTTCTTGATTCGAGCTCAATTTA
Source organism: Fagopyrum tataricum (assembly GCA_002319775.1). Lineage (NCBI taxonomy): Eukaryota > Viridiplantae > Streptophyta > Magnoliopsida > Caryophyllales > Polygonaceae > Fagopyrum > Fagopyrum tataricum. The sequence goes on along the minus strand of CM008285.1, from coordinate 1,830,956 downwards.
GAATTGAACCATCAATGTTTATTAGTTATTGCCTGGATCACAATAAATAAATGATAAGGCACATAATGCTGTCTCTCTACAACTGTAGCTTGTTCAACCCCATTAAGGCTGCGTTTGGCATGTCAATAATGGGCTCAGGAAATGGCTAGTCCTTGACCTCTTTGTAGTTGTGGCAAGCCAGAACCTCGTTGAATCGCTGAATGCTGCCACAACAGATACTTATTCACGACTCCACCTCTACCTATCAGTCTATTACCTCAAATGTGTTTAGGTTTGAAGACCACACAAATGATGGTGGAAAACCATTTTTAGGCTCTTATTGATAGCTATTACAATAAGATTAACTCTAACCAAATCAAATTCAAACCAACGATTCTAACCTATCTAGAATCCCTAGTCAATGTATATCATAGTTATTCTGATAAAATGCTCTCCTTTTTCCACACAAACACTAAGCGGGCTCCATACAATTCCCTTAGTAAAGATAATTTTCAAAGTAGATTAGGAAACTTTATGCTAGAAGTTGACATGTTCATGATTTTTATGATCTGATTTACAGGAAGAGTATTCCTTTCCTCTTGCTGATTTTAGTTAGTTTCACCTAACATATTTCTGAAATTCTAAAAGATCACTTAACTTTAATATGTAACAGATAATTCTTCAAGCTACTCCAAGAGTTAAGCACTTTGGCATACAGAGGAAACCCTTGCCTCTCGAACCTTCGGTGCTTTTGCGTGAGGCTAACAGGCGAAGGGCTTCCTTGTCTGCAGGGAACATGTCTGAAATGTTTGATGGTCATCTAAATTTTGGCGAGAGGCAAGTGTTTTAAGAATTGATGTCCACAGGGATAATATATTTGTAGGAGCTCTAGGCTTCTTTCACTGTGTCTCTAGTCTAAAGGTTCATTACTTGTTCATTCTTATAACCTCTACTTCTGCGACGGAATACAGAGGTTAACAGAATTTTACTGTGATATGTTACAGAAATTAGTCAAAGGGCAGGATAAGGTTGTGAGGGGTGAGGGAGGGCTTGTTTACTGCTCTTGTGTCTTGTAGTGAATGGAGCAGTACCGGAACTGTTAACCTGCTAAACAAAATGATGAAATCCTGATGTCCTTTTTCTTTTCATATCCGGGGACAGGGTTGGGTTGGATGAAGGGGAGTGTCAAGAGTTGTTTTTAATTCCCTTGTTCCTGCAAAATTAAGCAGTTGTTGAAAATTTGCAGTGCTGGTGCTGATCCACAGAAGATAAATGCAGTATCCATGTCACGAACTAACTCTACACCTGGAAACTTTGAAGCTTCTATTGATCAACCCATGCGACTTGCAGAAATACATGTTGCAGCAGAGCATGCTCTAAATCAAACAATTTCCAATCCTGATTTGTGGAAATCCTTATCATCTGTTGAGGAGTTTGAGGTATTGATAAAGTATAAAATACTTGCTGTTGGTTATATTTTGTTTGTTCAAATTTCTTATTTCGGTGTATCAATGTATATTATGTATTCCTGAAAAAGGAAGTTCCAGATTCTGTATATTTTACACTGCACTAGCTATTAGCAGCATTTAAATTATCTGGCTTTCAGTTGATTCCTTAACTTTGAATAAACTCTATTAAGGTAGGATTTGTAAAAAACTCTACCCCTTGCATGGAATTGAACAAAGTCTATGATAAATAAACTGTATTCTAGATTGGAAAGGTCTATATTTCCTCTACTTGATAAATATGCTTTCTTTATTTCTGACATACAGCCATGCTCTTATGTATCTGATTTTAATTGTTCCTTTGTCAGAAAAAGTATTTGGATTTAACAAGAGGAGCTGCTGACAACTATCATAGGTCCTGGTGGAAGAGGCATGGAGTTGCCCTTGATGGAGAAATCGCTGCTGTCTGCCACAAGCATGGGAAGTTTGACTTAGCTGCTAGGTCATATGAGAAAGTATGTGCCCTTTATGCAGGTGAAGGATGGCAAGATTTACTGGCTGAAGTTCTTCCAAATCTAGCAGAATGCCAGAAAGTACTCAATGATGAAGCAAGTTATTTGCAATCATGTGTGAAACTGCTATCCCTTGATAAAGGCTTATTCTTGATAAAGGAACGACAAGCTTTCCAGACCGAGGTAGTTCGTCTTGCACACAGTGAAATGAAGCATCCAGTGCCCCTAGATGTATCATCTTTAATTACATTTTCTGGCATACCTGGGCCACCTTTAGAACTATGTGATGGTGATCCTGGTGTATTATCTGTCATTGTTTGGAGTGGTTTTCCTGATGATATAACTCTTGAGTCGCTAAGTCTTACTTTAATAGAGACCCATAATACTGATGAAGGTGCCAAGGTATACGCTAATCTTGAAGTTCATGAGGAATATTTTATAGCATAGCCAGCCTCTGACATTTTGTTTTTGTAAACCCAGGCGACAAGCTGTTCTAGTGATATCATATTGAAGCCTGGAAGGAATGCTATTGACCTTTCCCTCCCACCGCAAAAACCTGGGTTTTATGTTCTGGGAGCCCTTACTGGGCAAATTGGGCACTTGAGATTTCGGTCTCATAGTTTTTCTAAAGGTGCTCCTGCAGAAAGTGATGATTTTATGAGTTATGAAAAGCCAACCAAACCTATTCTAAAGGTAATGTTCCTTGTACATGATGGGAGACAACTATTTATGTTTTTTTTATTCATTATTTTGAGACCAAAGTGTGATACTCGGTGCAACCGGTGTCCAGGGAGGGTCAATTAACAATTATTGGGTAATGACCTGCAAGCATCTTAACCTGATAATTATTAATTGACCCTTTCTAGCTTGTTTACAAGCAGCCTTATTGAAAAGAACATCTACTAAACTATTATTACTACATGGAAAAACCATAGATAAATATGGCCATATGTTAGCCCTTGAAGAGTAAAGAAAATTAAGCTACTCACTATGTATTACTGATGGGTTTGTTTTTGTATTTGTATTTGTTTTCATTGTTTTTTTCCCAGGTTTTCCAACCTAGAGCTTTGGTTGATCTTACTCCTGCAGTTTCATCTGCTTTGTTAATAAATGAGCCTCAATGGATCGGAATAATAGTAACACCAATCAACTATTCTCTTAAAGGAGGTGTTTTGAACATTGACACCGGTCCTGGTTTAAAAATTGAAAGCTCACATGTGATTGAGGCAGAAAAGTATGTAAGTTTATCTCATAAAATAGCTAGCAAATCAGAAACCTCCGGTGAGCAAGATGATAGCATCAGGGAAATGGAGCAGTTAACTCTACAGGATGGCAAAGTAACGTTGCCTGATTGGGCAAGTGAAGTAACTAGTGTCCTATGGATACCCATTCGTGCTATGAATGATGGAATTTCTAGAGGTATTAGGTGTTTTTGCCTTATTTGATATCAATAAATGGCTTTGGTTTTCTTTATCTTTTATATATTTAAGATGGCTCACAATTTCAGTGAGCAGCCTGCAGTATTGTTTTCTTTGTTTTAAACTGAAGTTGCTTGTAACTCTTTGGTTTAGTAAAAAAAACATGTTTTTTTTTATGAGCAGCTGCTTCCCAGTCACTAAGTGTTGTGGAGGGGATGAGGACAATGGCCCTGAATCTAGAATTTGGCGTATCCCAAAACCAAACATTTGAAAGGTACTTTGAGATAAGCACTGCCATATACTTGATTTGTATTCAAAATCAAAACTCATATCTGATATCTTTTGTGATCAGGACTCTTGCTGTTCATTTTACTGACCCATTTCATATCAGCACACGTGTCATTGATATATGTGGTGGTACTTTGCTTCTTCACGTAAGTTCTCTCACTAAAACAGTGTATCTAAGAATGTATATTTATGTGAGATGCACGTTTATATTCAGGAATATCTTATTTAATTTATTTTGGATCAAGTTAGGTAATTAAAATTTTCAAAGATTGGAAGTACACTTGTGCAGAGACCATTGACAACATTAAAATTGAATACAAAGTGGGAGGGAAGTGTGTCATAACTCATAATATATGCTCTTAATTAGGTATTTTCTTGGTTTTAAAGATGATGCATCATCCTTGTATGTTCTTAATTATATATTTTCATTTTAGAGGTTTGTAGTTATAAGAGCTAGATTGGGAATCAGAAAAGCACACCACAGAAAACAAGAATTACTAACAAACCACAGATGCAAGAGCCAGAGGTTAAACAATGGAGTAATCTCTATTACCATAAGAAGGTATATGCTTCACTGGCCCAAATTGGCAATAGCCAAATATAATGAACTGTAATAACATAAGTCCTAATTAGCGTTCCCTTTATTATTATACCTGAATTCTCAGGTGACACTCCTCACAGTCACCTACAAGTGTCCTTGGGTATGGGAGCCTAGATTATGGGAGTTTATCAAGCTTATGAAGATTATAAAAAAAACATAAGCTAGGTGATAGGGTGTTTGGGAGTCCTAGCTTATGGAAGCTTATGCTAGCTTATATTTTTCTTATTTCATAAGCTACATAGAAGGAGCTTACGGTAGGTTATTAACTGATTTATATTACAAATATAACCCTAAAAAAATTATTAATAAAAATGTAAACCCTTTTTAGGTAATTAACATGGATATCAGCTACAATAAACTTCTTTCTTCCAAATACCCATCAAACTTGTAAAAAAAAAGTTTGCTCAACGTATTTCAGCTAGTAATAAGCTTCAGCTTCAACTCTAATAGGCTGAAGGTTCCCAAACAGACCCCTTAGCATATCTCTCAGAGCCTCATGCCCCCGTAACAGATCTGGGTTCTGTATATTTATATATTATTTATTCCAACATCCATCCTAATTTTAAAATGTAATAGTAGTTGACACTGATAGAAGAGGTTTTCGCTTTTAAGCTCTTCTGAAGCTATATATTGTTACATATAATCTTTGGTGTCCCCTAAATCGTAGTGTTCGGTTCATTGTGTAACAAGATACATGATAATTTTCCTTTCTATGTTTTCTGGGTTGGGCACTGTATGTCTTTATTTCGTTTGGAGTGGGGATGGGGGAATAAGGTTCAGTTGTTGGAGAAGTTGGCTGTAGATAGACTTGACAAGTCCACTAAAGCAGTTATGTCTGTGGGACAGCATTGAAGAGCTATGAGGTTAAAACCAAGAAAAGGGTTGTCCTTTTCTCGAGGCTTCAGAAATCCCTAAATTATTTTAACAAATTTTAAGAACAGATGAAGTTTTGTTCTAATACTCAATTAGTTGGTTTAGGTTAATGCAAAAATTTTTATTTTCCAATTTATTTCACAGAAAACTTTTAAATATATGCAGCTCTATTCCATATCCAGGTTACGATGCACTCTCAAGTGAAAGCCATTTTGAGTATCGATGACGCTTGGCTTGATCTTCAAGATGGATTTGTTCATGCCTGTGAAAATGGTAGAAGGCCAACTTCAGCCATCTTTCCTCTTACTATTGCTCCATCATCAAGAGCTGGGATGCTATTCAAAATATGCTTAGAACCAGCAACTTCTGATGGTATGCACAATGCATTATTTTTGGCAAAACCATGCATATTTTTGTATTGGAATGACTTTGGATGCGAACTTAGTTGAGGAAAATGGATGGAGACAATTATCTGAACATTTAGCCCCCGTTTGGTTGTAACTCTGGAAACGGAAACGGAATGGAAATGTATATAGTCCATATGTGGTACTTGTTCATGAATTTTTGTGGAATCATAATTTGTTTTCATGCAAAATGCATTTGTTTTCCCCTATTTTGTTTTCCTACAGGGTATCAGACTAATCAAATTCTACTACAAATAGTTTAAACCACAAGGAATGATTCCAACAAACTCCATACATAAGGGTATACATATGGACTAGATTCGTTTCCATTCCGTTTCCGGAGTTGAAACCAAACGGGTCCTAATTAGATTGGATGGGTAATCACCATTATTCAAGCTTGATAAGGTTTGTAGACAATAAAGTGTGATTGTGTGTTTACAGTTGAAGCTACACAACTAAATCAAGAAAGTCTACTAAACATCAGCTACACGATTTCTGGAGATAGAAATAGCGGAGCACACACTCCTGTTTGTCAAGGCACAAAGCAGGATTTGGTCTTCAAGACTGCTATTGTTCTACAAAGGCCTGTGTTGGATCCATGCCTTGCAGTTGGATTTCTTCCTCTTCCTTGTGACCTCAGAGTAGGACAACTTGTCACAGTTACCTGGAGAATTGAAAGACTCAAGGATTTCGACGACATTGCATCTCCTGGATCTGATGTAAGTCCCATCATACTTATTTTGTCACCCCTGATGTTCTACAGAGCATAACGCGTTTCTGCCACAGGAGGTTTTATACGAAGTGGATGCAAATTCAGAGAATTGGATGATTGCTGGAAGAAAGCGAGGGCATGTATCGCTTTTGAAAAAGCAAGGTAAAAAAAAATACTGCTAAATTAATTCCATCTATCTACATCTAGATATGGTGATCCATCATACAATTGATTTTACTCAGGATCAAGGATTGTTGTGTCAATCTTATGCGTCCCACTGGTGGCCGGTTACGTTCGGCCTCCTCATCTTGGGTTGCCGAATGTGGAGGAAACGGATATCATGTGTAATCCAACAGCACCTCACCTAGTTTGCATCATGCCTCCTGTTCTCAGCTCCTCTTACTGCATTCCATCTTCATGATTTAAATTGGGTTCCACTTTTGTAGCATTGTGGAGTATTCCATACTAGGTAATGATTCAACCTTGTGCTTGCTTCTGTTGTAAATTTGTTATACTTGATTCGCTGGTTTGGATAAGTTTTGTAGACTGGGGATGGATCATACGAGTATTCAGCAGCAGTGTACTAAATAACTTACAGGTATTTGTTGGTTGTGTACATTTCAGTTTCTCTGTCCCCCATTTTAATTCTTAATATAGGTTTTACGACTTCATATGTTTATGAAATGAAAGGACATGACAGTTCATAGCCTCTGAAGTAAGATTATCAACGAAATGGTCAATCATACATGCAAAGTTGGTAATGAAGGTTAAGGAATTAGCCGTTGAAGAGATTCTAATGTTGATTAAGGTAATTACAAAGGGCGGCTAAATGCCAGTTATTAAAAGCCATTAAACCATTATGCTCAAACGAATAAATGGGCTAGTCGAAGTCGTTTACTTCTAATTCTAATTTCCACTCGTTCTTTATTCTTGATTCATTCATTTCATATTCACCCTTTTTTTTATTGATACTTGTGAGATTATACTGTGTAATTGGCTTACAACAAAGCGAATTCGATCTATCTTACTAAGATTTCCCCCAAGCACCTATTGCTAGCTAAGGTTTTTCCTGAACCGGGGAAGTCCAAGTCAAGACTAAATCGATTGAGAGTTGAGAGCCGAAGAAATGAAGAAGTGCTCGAAAGAATAAAACCAACCGAGTCGACCAGAGATGTTGATCGAGTCGATTGATGCATATGTGAGTAGCACATGACACCTACTCTAGACGTTGTGTTTTGCACCAAGGTGGCGTAGTCTATCCACTAAGGTGCATCATATAGGCTATTATTGGCCTACAATGAAGGACGATTCAGTGACTTACACCAAACAATGTGATGCTTGTGAAAGACATACTCCGGTGATGGATCGATAAGTTTATGAAATGGGGGGATGGACATTGTCGGCAAGTTTCTTTTTGCATCCAAAGTACGAGTTTTCCTCCTCGTAATGATGGATTACTTCCCAAGTAGATTGAACATGAAGATTTTCGAGAGATCAAGGATACTCAAGCTATTTCCTTAATCTAACACAACATCTTGAGTCGTTTTGGAGTACCCTCGACGATTGTTTGTGACAACGATTGACATTTTACAAGTCGGAGCATGCAAAGTTTTTGTGCAAGATGGAAGGTACAGTTAGTCACATGTATTATGAGATATCCACAAGACAACGGCCAAGCGGACTCCTTACAATGAAGACAACAACTTAACAACTTGCGAAACTCCTTTTCGCTTGTGTATTGTTGCTAAGTTATACTTCCAATTGAAGCAGACTTACCAATGACACTCTACAACTTTGGCTCATGATATTGACAATGTAGATGAGCTTGGAGACAAAGTCGAGGAACAGATGAGTTCATACCAAAGCCTAGTAGCCAAGAGTTTTAACAAACATGACCATTCCAGTTTAGAGTAGGAGATTGAATACTTGGAAAGACCATATATCACTCAATACATAGTAGAAAATAGAGCATATTGTCCAGTCACCCCTGATGGGAGAGAAGTCACACGATCCTAGAACATAAGACATATAGTTCTTACCATCGTTCGAACCAATGTACTAAACTTACATATTTCATACTCCTTACATAATCTCATTCTATCATACTACTTACGCAGTTTCTTACTTCACAAACTTAGTTAGTAGTTTACAAAGTGTGACAAGCGTATACAATAACTACTTCGGTCCTACACGTAATGTAGTTATTCTCACACATTGGTTTGTGATGTTTTATAGTTAAGGTCTAAGACGAACATTACGCAGGTTGCCTACATTTTGATTTCATAAGGGTACTTATGTCACGGGCTGAGTTTCCCTAACTCCAAACCGTGCGGCTCTTAGCTTGTCTCGACCCCTTGTCGTGCTAAGATCAGCCTATTCCCGATGTTGCCAACGAAAGAACTTAAGATTGATGGCTAAGAGAACTTTGAAGGCTTTGTGTGTGAGAAAGAAAGCGTTGTATTATAAGAGAGCTTTACAATGCTTGGATGAGAGCTTGGAACTTGGATGATGCAAATGAGGGGGTGGCACTCCCTATTTATAGCCCAAGGCCACCTCCTTTATGAGAAGGTTCCGGAAGTCAATTCTCCTAGATCATTCCGGAGCCTTCCTCTCTACAACTAAACCTAGGTTTCCCTACACTTCTAGATTATTCCGTAGGGTTCTAGCCAAGCCTACGGATTCCACACAGTCCTAGATAATTCCGTCATTCTCTAGAGTAGTCCAAAATGTTCCGGAGGTTTCCACACAAGTCTACATAATTCCACGTTATTCCGGAATGTTCCTCCACCTTCCAGAATGTTCCTCCACCTTCCGGAATGTTCCGTCACCTTCCAGAATGTTCCTCCACCTTCCGGAATGTTCCGCCGTCTTCCGGAATATTCCGTCGCGTTCCGGAATCCTCTTGAGTATTCTGGATCCTTTGTGATCGTCCTGGATTTTCCCGGAAGACTCCTTGTCTCTTTCGTGCCATCTTGACAAGCCTTATATACATTGGCCTTCTTTCATGCCACGACTCCTTATCCTTGTCAAAGGGTGCCTTGGTGGTGTATCTTGGCAAGTCGTCATGCCTCGCCAATTTAGGCGTCGTCACGGATGAGCGGTCCGTGACACTTACACTAGCTTATACCCACTTTCGCTCATTGTTGTAATGCCAAGTACTTTACGTCGTAATACATTTACGTTCTAAACTAAAACCGCATGTTAATTACGTGATGTCTCGACTTCTTTCGTTGCATAAAGATCTGGGGATGACTTCCTAACACCATACATGATGCCCAACTCAACCTTGACGTAACGAAAAGTTGTATACGACATCCTATTCCAAGTGCTTTGCGAAGTAATCTACTTCGTCAAAATTGGTTTACATAAGACACAAAAGAGTGCTATTATATTCAAAGATTCAAGAATTCACTATGATGTTAGAATTCACTACATACTTCGACTTAATTTTTGTAAACTTCGCTTGAAGCAACCAAGATTACATTTTGTGGAAGCCTCGCACTTCGAACGTATAAAATAACCTAAGACATGCCAACCAAGCAACACAAAGAATATTACAAAAATCATGCATAAATAAAGTCATTCGCAAGCATGAAGATAGACCTTCTCACCACTGCCATCGGTGGAAATAATCCAAAATTATCCAAATGTTATGGCCTCTCAAGGTCACTGAGGCAAAACACATCCAACTAATTTTCGTTCAACAATTCATACATAATTATAGATTAATCTATCATAGGTTTCAACCAATCCTTATATCATAAGAAACTAGCACACATGTTGAAAACTGCAAAACAATGTATAAAAAGGCAAATAGCAGGCATAAGTATCAAAACAAATATAACAAAAGAAAAAACTTGCATAAATGAGTCTAGTACTTGAAGCAAGGTTCATAATGCAAGGACAAATCAATAAAACTCAACAAATTCTCCAACAAAAGCGTTCTTGGCAAATTCGAGTAGAAAAAGGAAACAAGCGTCAAAAGTAGGGTTGTAAGTATCCAAAGTGTGAAACCCTTCATGTTTAAAAACTAACTACTTATAGGACACTAAATCGGGCCACAAAAGATTTGGAAAAACCTAATTAACATATAAGATCTGAAATCTATTGTTGGCACTTGATGCAACAATTACACGAGCACACACTACATAGACACGACATAGACAAGGGTTAACATACCATATTAAGCCGTGTCCAAATGGTGTTGACATGGCATACTGATGCCGGAGCATCTCCGGACCTAGCCCAATCAAAGACCATGATCATGGAAGCTAGGAGGTATGGAGTGAGGATCATTCTAAGGAGGAGAAGGAAGAATTAAAGACATTCCTAAAAGAGAAAATGAGATCATTCATGGAGTAAATGTGAACACCATTTCCGGTAGAACTATGAAGATCATTAATTGGCGATGGAAGATATCAAGATTGATCTCAACACCAAATGAACGCAGACATGCATGTCTATGCATGAGTGTTACATATGCATGGACAAGGAGAAGACGTCATAGAAAGCTTCTTGGAACCAAGAGAGGACAATGGCTGAGATTCTCATGGAGATGGCCGAGATTGGCATATAGGAAGAGAGGAAGCTATGCACGTACATGCATGAGCTAGTGGTGGATTTAAGGGGTGGGCTGACTGTGCAGTGGCCCACCCCAACTTAATCATTTTTAGTATTGTTATCGAAGCCCATTTATGTAGCACATTTATAATTTAAAGAGAATATACAAATTTCTTTTCAAATGCTACATTCAGTACATTGACCAACGTGTACTTCATCTATTATATTTGATATTTGATTTGATTGGTCTCTGCAAACCATCCTTTTATGTCACTATTGATGTAACTGTGTAAATAAATTCTTAATTACTTGGTTCAATTAATTGTTAATTAATATATTAACTTTATATATAAGTAGTGACAAGTGTAATTTCATGTAAAACAAATAAATAAAAGTGTATTGACAAATTAATTTTTTTACTATCAGTAATTTGTCAGGATTTTTTTTATCATATTCAAAAGAAATCAATGTATTAACAATTAGGTATATGAACAAACTTCAAAATTATAATTTATTAGAATTTAAAAATAATATAATTTTTTTCTTTTAATTGTCGTCCACCCATTAAAAATTCTTGGCTCCGCCCTTGTCGACATACTTCACTTTCATGTGCCTCGAATCTTGTGCATCGGGATAATATGATCCGATTTCTTCTCATGTGTCCTACACCTAATCATGCAACGAGATTTCATTCTTTCTTGTGCTTTCAATGAATGACCGACAAACATGTTGTGCATCTTTCTTCACAACTCCATTTTGTACTTTAAGAATACTCAGACAACGACTTATAATTATTTAGTCTTCGTATATATTTTTATCTAGCTTCATATATATTTTTATCTATCTATTTTCTATTCAAACCCATAGTTTAAGAATTACAATCTTGAATTATGATATAACTTTTTCTTTTCTTTATTGTACAACGCAGTGAGATAATTGGATGAGATATTTACTTTCAGTAATCAAAGTGAGTAGTTGTCCTCTCCAATAATTTAGTTAAGTATTTATCCTTCTGTAATTAGAGATAAATGAGGGAATAAAATTTAGGAGTAAAAGACGATAAACACTCAATGATTTTTATAAAACAATTAGTATAATTTATTATTGAGACTGCAATTTAGCTTATTCACCATAATTTATTTAATTCGTTTGATTTTTTCATAATATCAAGCTAATTTCATTATTAGGAGTTGAGAGAATTCAATGATTTGTAGTTCGATAAAGTTGCAATCTTATGCTTATGCTTGGATTGAAATTTGATTAATTCATGCCTATCAGGCTTAACCTAGTTCATGACAAACAATCAAACATGAATACTATTAAACCGGCTCCACTGATGGATAAGCAAGTGAGAACGGGTTTCGTGAGAAATGAGGAGTATTTCCTCAAGTGCCAGCCACCAGTGAGCAGAGAGAACAAAAATCTACCAGACTACCATCCCTCATGACTACTCTTGTTCCGATACCCATCAGTATCTCCACGAGCACTTATCAATCAAATGACCCATTTCGCAAACGGATATCCTGTTCAGGTCCGAACCCGCTTCGACCCTCCTGGCTTTGCTTCAACCAGGGGCCCAAATATGGTGATTTACACCGAAATAGTCTCAGATTGTGGTCAACTGGCTCGGGAATCGGAAGGGTAAAACATGGGCTTTTAATGGCGGATAAGCTAAATGGAAGTAATAGTAAAAGGGTTGTTTTGGTGAAATTGAATCGAGGTTTTGGGTCTAATGGTGGCGGTGGGAAAGATGATGGTTCAAATGCTAGGGTATTGGGAAATCTTGCTTTGGCTATTGGCTTGGCTTATCTTTCTTTCACTGGCCAGCTTGGCTGGATTTTGGATACTATTTTTTCCATTTGGGTAACGCTTTAGCATCCTCAATTTTCTGATTGTTTTTTAAGCTGTCATGGAATATTCTATAGGACTAGATTGTAGTCTCCAATTTGTTCTTTGTAATCTCATTATTTTAATATATTGAAGTTGAAGAGTTTGTGAATCTGTGTTGTTAGAATTTGACTGCACAATTTTGATATCACGTTCTTTCCAGCTCATTGCATTTCTCCTTCCTGTTCTTGGTTTGGGAGCTTTCCTATGGTGGGCGGGGCAAGAAATGATCCAGAGCACGGTTAGGCTTCTTACTCTGTCAGCAGTATGAGTTAATTTTATGTATCATTAGTAAGAAAAGTGATGTCCTAGCTAAGTGACTTGATTTGATTAATTGAAAATATGCTTGCAATTTGCAAAGGTTTGAGCCTTAATAAAAGGCTTGATTCTATGCTTGCTTATCACCAAAGTATGAGTTTTAAGTATCTTCTAAGGCCGGTTAACTTTCTTCTTTTTCTCTTTCGAGATTATGATGCATGCATAGGGTTGTTTTATGTGACGGGTTACTTGAATTCGACTCATTCACTTTCTAAAAGAGCTGTTTATGAATGCATATTTAATCTGGGGTAAAATTTAGAATTGAATAACACTATAGGATTGTTATGAACACAATTTAAAGCTCGGATAGAATAAAATTTAGGCTCATGCTCATATAGCAGCCCTATGTATGGAATTTACACTGTACTAGACTACTAGTTTATTGGCCTTGTAGATTGTAATTATGTAATATGATGGGTCATTGATGCCTGATGTTGAAACCTTTGAAACACTTATGGCATCTCCCTTTGTGGTAATCTTGAGATTGTAGAAATTTAAAATCAATTCTTTGGGGAAAGAAAGGGTATACAGATAATTACTAGAAACTTAGATGCTAGCTAAATAACTACTGCTGCACTTAATTGATCACTACAAGTTGGTTCTCACTAGTAAAGTCTTGAGAACAAGTTCATTACATGCCAGATAAAAATAAAAATAAAGCAAATCTGATTTTTACAGAAGTTTAGTATTTACTCTCTCAAAATTTGAAATCTTGAACTGTATAATTAATACTGAATAGCATTGTTGTCAATGCTATTATTTTAGACTGTTTCCAATTTAACTTTATCTGTCTCTTTGGCTGGAAAAGTACTAACTGTTAATTCTCATGCATCAGTGTCCAAACTGTGACCAAGAATTTCAAATTTTCAGGTAACTATATCTTCTAGTAATAATGGAAATGGAACACTAATCATTAGGTCAAAATGGTTTTAAGTTGAATCTTGGTGATTCGTCGCAGATCTATGATCAATGATGAACTCCAGCTGTGCCCGTACTGTAGTCAACCCTTTTCAGGTATTCCTCTTCTCACCCGATTGACATCCTTGAGTGCATATGGTGGGGCGTGGGGGTGTTCTTACTCTGTGTGTTGTCTTGATTTACAGTGGTAAATGATAAATTTGTGAGGGGAGCCACCAGTTCTGCAGGATCTTTCAATGGCTTCTCAAAGAAATCCACAAAAGGTAGTTTCTCCCTTTGAATTATATACTATTATCTTTCCATTTTTACTAGGGTTATACCATTTTATTCTGGACAGAAAAAGCCAATTTGGTAAAATATTAGCGTGTGAGGAATTCGCAGGAAAGAAGACCTCGCAAGTTGTAGTTGACGTGGAAGCTGAAATTGTGGATGCAGACTAAAACTGAACCACGGCTTGTAGGTTATGAAGGTACACACACATACCATAAAGCTTTCTCAACTTCAATTGTTCACTTGAGTAGGTACTCAATACAATGAGGGTCTGTTTGGTATCATATCTAGATATCAGATATGGATATTGACATCAAAAAAACTCAAACCTAGTGTATTGTACATAAGTGGGCTCCGTTTGGTAAGTAGGAAAATTAAGGGATGAAGATCATGGGTATTAAGAGGGGTGAAATAATTTCGTTAATCTCGTTTGGTAAGGGAATGAGGGAGATGAAGAGAATTGAATTATGGAGATAATGAGAATTAGATTATGGGAATTGTGTAATCCTATTGAACTTGAGTTACGAGGATTATAGAGGCTAAAATCTAACCTTCTTCTTTTTCTCATCTCTTTCATCTACAAAAAAATTTAACACATACTTTTTTGTAATTTTACCCACAATTATATTCATTTTACCAAGCATCATTTCACTTAATTTTCTACTCATCTCCTTAAACAATTTCTTTTCTTTGTTTCTTCATCTAAATAATTTCTTCATCTTCAGCTTCATCCACGTAATCTTACCTTACCAAACGAACCCATATTTCTATTATGAAGATTATGAGAATTAGATTATGGGATTGGTATCACATATATTATATTTTTCATCTCTCTTCTATTTTTTCTCTCTAGAACACTTTCTCTAGTGGATATCAATCTCATACCCATACTGAAACCGATATCTAATATACAGATATCTAGATATGAATAAATTTGTGCAGTACAAGGCTTATATTTCTCAGCATTTGTTTTTTTGAATCCCCAAATACATTCAAACTAATAAGCTGTGGAAAATCTAAGTTCACGTCTGAATTCCACGGCTGCTTTTTGTTTTGGCAATGCAGATACGGTACTGAGCTGCTGCGTATTTGGAAGACCTACCTTTCTATAGTCGTCTATATCTCGTGCAACTACAAGGTCATCGAGAAAGCTTTCAAGTCCATCTTTAATGGGTGCATTGCACAGGCTAGAATCTTCATCCAGGGAACCTTGAGTGTATAGAATAGGATTTAGGAGGTCTGTGTTAAATATCTGTATAATGTTGTGCTTCACACTTGGACTGTACAGTTGGTTTTGAAATAGTATCGGAAAGTCTCGTGTAAGACTGCAAAGGTGATCGCTGTTTATTAATGAGTCTTCTACTGAAAATTGCTTGTACTTACATTATTGCATTCAACATTGGAAGTATAACTTATTATGGTATTCCATTTGCTTCTTCCAAATTCGTATTGTCATGGCTTAAGCAAAGGATGATTGAAATTCCTCTTTCTAAGTTTGATCTTCCTTAATTCAGGCATCTTGTTAATATTCTACAATCAGCACAATCTAAAGCAACCTTGCTCGGGTAACGATTGTTAGATTGTGAGCTAGATATATCGTAGTTTCGAATCTAAAGCAATCAACACAATCTAAAGAAGCCTCGATTTATCAACAAGTAAATTGAGATTAAAAAAAACTCTCCCTTCCTAATTTCACTAGGTCGGGCTTTCAGAGCAAGTTTTATTGATTGTTGATTACATAATAGTTTCAAGTTACCTTGTTTGAATCAAGATAACTTAACCCGATAAAACTAGTGGTCTCTAGTCCTCCTATGCAAACTTGGATAACTTGCGGTTAGTAAGTGTTTTCTTTTGTTTTTTTTTTATTAGAGTGTTTTCTTTTGTTTGAGTTTTGATATCCCTACCCTGGATGTATTACATGGTTTTCTTTTGTTTTTTTCATTAGAGTGTTTTCTTTTGTTTGAGCTTTGATATCCCTACCATGAACGTATTACATGTGACATTCATCTGAACGTTCTTTGTTCTTAAAACTTAAACTCAAACATATAATAAATGTAGTTGTTGACAACAACACCACTACTTTAAAATAAGGTTTTTGATGGTGTTAATAACACCAAAACACTAAAAATAAAGTGTTGTGATGTTGTCAATAGCACAAAAATAAGGTATATACCTTTTATCAACAAACTTTCAACACCAAAGTAAGGTGTTTTGGCTATCAACAATACCAAAAACAAGGGTATAACACATACTCATTCGACTACTGTTATCAAAATTAAAACACATTTAGTAATCGAGAATTATTAGAAACTCGATACAAACATAACCTAAATCAATAATTCAACTACTATCAACAACATAAGACACATTCAACACAAAATTCTAAACATCATCACATATCAAATACGAACAAAAGCTAATACAATGAAGTCAAAATCCTAAACTAAAAGGTTTTATAGAATCCTACTTGATCGTTATCCATTTTGATGATGCTTTTGATTTGTTAATTGCTAAAATCGATTGGAACAATATTGAAGAAGCTAGCAAAAAAACGAAATTCGATTTTAAAAAAAAGTTATGCGACCAAATTTATCAAGCTTGTGTCATTTATCAATTTCGGAAAAGAAGGTGTTTGATGAGCCATTTTTAGAATAACAATTAGTTTTAGTTTTGTAAAGTTTTGATTATTTTTACAATTTTTTTTATTTTAAATAGGTTAGTTGGAAAAAAAAGAATCCTAGCCATATCCGATACATGAATACTTATAATATAAGGCTAAAAAGAATAAGAAAAAAAAATGAAGAGGCAATAAAACGGGTAAACCCGCTCATTTGCTACTTCCTGGCAACAAAATAAAATTAAAAAAAATAAAATAAAATATGATTTGGCTTTCTCATAATTGAAGAGAAGTCGGTTGTACAAACTACAAAGGGTCAGACAATCACAGACGACGGGCGACAAGAGAAAGGGAGAGAGCCAGCCAGATCACAAATTCTCCTTCTCTCTTCCTTAACAGCTCAATATGAACAGCAAAGCTAGCGTTTCTAAGGAGCTCAACGCCAAGCATCGCAAGGTCTTTCTCTTCATTCCCACTTCCTTCTTCTTTCTTCAATTTATTGTTTTTCCGTTTCCATTTCTTCATCAATTTGCTTCATACTTGATACCTTTTATGCACTTTTCTTCCTTTTCTCGAGGTTTTGGGTGTATTGGCGCTCTTTCTCGCCAATTTCCCTCCATTATGATTTGGGCGTAATGTTAAGTGGACTTCATTTTACATGAATCAGAATTTGGGGATTCAGTATATGGGAACGTTGAGGAATGCAATGTTTTCTCATGGACGGGGAAGAGGATTACTGGGATTTTGCCTTGTATTTCTGTATTGTTTTAAAGGACTGTAATTGTAGATCCGCCAATTAACATGTTAAAGCTTGATCCTGTACTCTAAACCTTGAAATGTAGTCTGATACTGATGCTTTCTACTTCGATTGGAGAGTGATTTAAGGAATTAGGGCTCGGAAATCAAACATAACTTACCTGTTGTGACAGATGTGTAACATGATATGAATATATTTGATAAAAAATTCCAAGCTAGTGCTTTGGAATTGTGAAAATAGTTCCCCACCCTAATCCACACCAACACCCACCCACACACAAAACGAGCTTCAATTGAGCTGGAAAAGATGGTTATGATCCTGAGATGATTGTTTTTTTTTTTTTTTTGTTCTTTTCTTGTTAAGTAGATATTGTATTCTAATAGTCTATATTGAATGGTCATTGATTGCTACTATCAGCCATGAGCACCGATTTTGCTTTATGTCACAACATGAAGATTTATATTTTAAAGATAGTGGAATATGGCCCTAACTTCATAAAGTGTTGCTAAACTCTTAAATTTTAACCTGCTTAACACCGATGAGCTACCCATACATTTAAGTTTTGTTTTATATTCTTTTCTTTCCTTTCTACAGATCTTGGAAGGGCTTCTTAAACTGCCAGAGAATAGGGAATGTGCTGACTGCAAAACCAAGTATGTTTCATTTTAGTTATAGAAACTTTGTAAATTTTCTTGTCGGAACTCTATAGGTTTTTTGCACTACCTGTCTCCCTTTGTTTCACTTATCTGTTTCTAATTTACTTCTCTTTGTTGTGGAAAAATATCTATATTTTTCCTTGTTTTTCCCAAATACAACGTGTTCTGCTTCTGAGGACTTTCTCTTCAGCAAGTGTGCTTGATAACGACCACATTGTTTTGTGTTCTGTGAATGACATTTCACTATGAAGCTACATCTAAAACTGAAATGTATGATATGCAGAGGTCCTAGATGGGCGAGTGTGAATTTAGGTATTTTTATATGCATGCAGTGCTCTGGTATTCATAGAAGCCTTGGAGTACACATATCAAAGGTACATTTGTGTCCTTTCCTTTCAAATAAATTCAAGTCAAATTTCTTC
Organism: Fagopyrum tataricum; assembly: GCA_002319775.1. Lineage (NCBI taxonomy): Eukaryota > Viridiplantae > Streptophyta > Magnoliopsida > Caryophyllales > Polygonaceae > Fagopyrum > Fagopyrum tataricum. The sequence continues at coordinate 1,812,319 of CM008285.1, read as the reverse complement.
CTTTTTAAGCACTACACTCTCACAGAAATATCAAAATCTGTCTGAGCCTGAACTTGTGAACTTATGATGATTCATGATCACTGCTTCTTGTGCCTAGAACTGACATATGCTTTAGTACCCTAAATGTATTCTACACTTCCTACTAAATTGTAATATTCCCAAAACAGACTCTAAATTCCGAAAATAATATGGACCCTTGGATTAATAAATCTTCCAATAGTAGGGAGATGTGAGTGGCAGTTTATGTGTTCTCATTTTTATTTTCTTATCTGGGAGTTAAATTCATAATTCTTTGTGCATATGTGACATTTTAATTCCTTGGATAGAGGCAGAATGACCTTAGTAGTTATTATAACAGGTTCGGTCTGCTACATTGGATACATGGCTTCCAGAGCAGGTGGCATTCATTTCATGTAAGCTTTCAGTATATTAATCTTTGATTCCTCTCTGTTTACTTTGTTTTGGCTAGAAATTTTATTAACCTTGACCTCTTTATCCATATAGCGATGGGAAATGCCAAGTCAAATAGTTACTGGGAAGCAGAGCTGCCTCCAAACTATGATAGAGTTGGAATTGAGAACTTCATTCGTGCAAAGTATGAGTGTTATGGCCATCTTTAGCAATTAACTCTACCTGAATTACTCATTGCCTCTTAAGCCTGATTTTTTTTTTTTAAAAAAACTTTGTTGGACTTTATCACATTATCATATGTTTACTGCTGTCAGATATGAGGACAAGAGATGGGTCTCAAAAGGTGGCATGCCTGAATCATATAAGGAAGAAAATTCAACCTTGCATCACCCTAGACCAGAGGAGTCGAATGGGCATTATGCTAACAAATCTGTACATGTATCTGAGGAGAAGAAATTTTCACTCTTATCCAGCAGTAAAGAGAGGATACCAGCTAGAAGAACCAATATTCGTACACCTTCTAAAGGATCTGAGCCAGTATATCTTCTTCTTTTCTTGAATATATCATTTAAGAACTTTCTTTTCCTGATTTCTGCCTCATTTTGGTTTGTTCGTTACTTATGTTGCTTTGATTATCCTTCTTAAACAGCCCCCATGAAAGCTTCTCTGCAAAATTATAATTTTTACCCCTAATGAGGAGACATAAACCCTCATTCATTCCAAGAGACTATGAAGTCTTTAAATATACAATGGGATGAGCCTTGAATGACTTTAAAGTAATATACAAGCTTGGAAGTTAAACCTAGTGATGGATCCTTTTCTTAGCACATCAATCAACAAAGTGCTCTTCTGATCTAAAAAGGATATCCTAACTGTCCCTTCTTCCAACCTATCTGTCCCTTTAATGAATTGCCTGTCAATCTCCACATGTTTGATTATTGTCATGTGGATTGTTTATGTACAATATTGATAGTCGACTTGTTGTCACAATATAGAATCATATTTCCATGACCCACTCTAATTTAACATATGTCAAAATAATCTCTAGCCACAACATCTCACACAAACTATCTGCAAGAGCCTTGAATTCAGCCTCATTTGTTTTTTCCTTCTCCATGAAATGAGGTTCCCTCCAATAAAATGCAATACCCAGAGGTGGATCTTCTGTCAACAATAGTACCTGCATAGTCAGCGTCTATAAAGGCTTTTATTCTCATTTTGTTTCCCCTTCTAAAGAGTACCTCTTTTCCTGGACACCCATTTAGATATTAAAGTATGTGCTAGATTGCATGGAGATGAGGTTGTCGTAGATTATGCATGAACTGACTTGCGATACAGACAAGATAAGCAATACGAGGTCTAGTGTGAGATAAATAAATCAATTTCCCACAGAATATCTGCTACATTCTTTTATCAAAAACTGGGTAATTTTTTGAGTCTCCGAGCCTATGGCTTGGATCATTGGGTGTTGAGGCTTGCTTGCATCCACTTTTACCTTCTTCAAGTAAATTAGATATATTTTTTGCTGAGAGATAAAATTTCTTTGTGAAGAATGAACAACTTCAATTTGAAGAAAATACCGAAGTGTACCAAGGGACTTAACTTTAACTCCAGCTTCCAACTTTTCAAATTCTCCTTTTCAGTTTTGTTGGTATCCTGTGACTATGGAGACACGAACCTCCCAGAACATGCCTATGGATTGTTCATTAATGTCACATGAAAGAGAAGGATCATTAATTCCTCAAAATTTTTAGTATACAAAGTACTTTAAAGGGTAAAAAGAGGGACGTCCAAGTCTGATGAAGTAACCAAATTGCTTTGGTGTTGGTGGTGTTCAAGGCATGGAAGAAGAATTGGTTGATTAATGTCACATGAAAGAGAAGGATCATTAATTCCTCAAAATTTTTAGTATACAAAGTACTTTAAAGGGTAAAAAGAGGGACGTCCAAGTCTGATGAAGTAACCAAATTGCTTTGGTGTTGCTGGTGTTCAAGGCATGGAAAAAGAATTGGTTGATGCTTTTCTTAGGAGAAGCAAGTTAGTAGAGTCCATTCTTCTCTTTTGCTAAAGCAGTCTTCGACCTCAAACCCTAATCCTATAAGACTCTTCCTAAATTAGAAAATAAAGCATAGGAACCAAGGTATTTAAATGAATGGAATTTAAGTTGGTCGAGAGTGTTTGCACAAGAAGTACAACTTTTAGGCTGAGATCATTGGATATATTTATAGTTCCTTGGTTTAAACTTGAGTTAGTGAACCATTAGCTGTAAGAATTTGCGTAGTTTTATAATATGGCTGAAATGTATGGACAAGTTGTGAGGAATTAGATGTGTTTAGTGGCACCAGCGTCTTAAGATCCATTGGCTAGGCAGAGAACTTAGAGGCTCATAAGCATAGAGAATGTCAAGGTAACATGAAGTGCAAGAGTGCTAGAAGTATCACGTGGTTTCTCAAGGGAGTTAAAGTTCTTATTTTTTGGATTCCAACAACAGTATCCCTTCGCGAATTTTCCTCTCTCGGCTGATTGAAATAGATGAATGACTAAGGTTTAGGGCTCCTTCTGTGTTTGCTCCAATCCTTACTTTGAGGCCTCCCATTTAGTTTCCAATCTCGTATAGCTTTATTGTAGTAGGTACACAAAGGTGAATTTTGTCTTCTCCTCTAGTAAGCATTGCTGATTCCTCTAAAAAAGTTACTCTACCATCACTGTCCTCCTGCTTCCTTCAGCCCGGACAATAGAAATAATTTCTTCCATAGAAGGGAATCCCTTTTGGCCAAAAATATGAACTCCGATTTGGTTGAATTCAAAATTCAATCCAGCCAAGAGCTGAAAACTATGTTGTTTTGGGTGTAGTTTTTCAGCAAGGCTGCATCTTCAGATACTTCATTTTCAAGACTTGGTATTGATCTATATATATCCAAAGCTTTGTAGAAGATAGGAATATTCACTCAAAGAGAAGTTTCCTTGTTTAGTTGCAACTGCTTTGGCTTGAATCTCATAGATCAAGGCTTCATCTTTGGCTTTAGAATAAGATCTTTTCAGGAAGTTACAGATCTCTTTGGAAAATTTAAGGAACATGCATGTCATGTAGATATTGGGTTCCATAGATTCCCATAGCCAAGACATGACCATTGAGTCACCTACATCCCAACCTTTGGAAGTAGGCATCCGTTTCTAGAGCAGTAGTTATATGATTCCCTTTGCACGTACCCTTACGTAAGTTTGCACTTAATTCTTTTCATTGAAGTGGATAGAAAAAGAAAAACTCTGAAGCTCATTTTTGTGGAGAGAAACAGATGTTACAAACTTTAAATGTGTTGTCTGAGTTAAAGATATGATTTCCAGCAATAAAGGCTGAATATATTTTTACAGCAACGAAGGCTGGAAAATACTTATAAGGAAATTCTCCACAAAGAGGCTGAGAAAGAAACGGATATGAAGAAAACATATCTACTTGGCAAGGTTTGAAACAACAAACTCAGGTTAGTGGAAAAGCTAGAGCTTTGACATCAGGTGAGGAAAAAGAAATTCTTGACGGGCTTTAAAGTAAGATACTGAGAAGTACAAAGCTGTCAAATACTCAAATCTAGAGATCGAAAGTCGAACCCTACATCCTATAGCATGTACTTCAAAAGATATAGTATTAGTTATATGTGTACTCAGCTAGTTAGTACCCCTCAATCTGCCTCATGTAAGATATGACGGGGATCCTCATGTTTGGTGACAGAGGTTGTGTTTTCCCTATGATGAGTGTACATTGGATTCAATTTGTACTTAGTCTATGTTTATCAGGGTGCTAGGGAGGGATCTCGGTGAAGATCTCTCGACTCGTATATATTAAGCTAATGAAAAGGCTAAAAAATCTCACTTGTGGGATGCTTTGTTAAGCATTCCATTTTTTGAGATCTTGGTGTAGGAAATGTAGTGTTTTTAGTTGATTTTGAAAATTTTAAATCGATTTCCGGTTTATAAATTAAATATATAAAATATGTACTATAATGTAGTTTTTGTTTTTTTGTCTATCAATAGACACCCATAGTATGTGTTTAACTCATTTTCTAAACAAATATATTTTATTAATGTTTTTGTGGCTGCACGCCATTGAAAGTATAATTTTATAATAAAAAAGATAGTGAAAATTTTCCTATATACATTGAAATTGTGATAACTTGAGGTGGACTTATTGAAAAATATATTGTAAAAGAAGATAATTAAATATATAGATCCTAGCTGAAGATGCTCTAGTAAAATGGTAAAAATTAGGAGATGTTTTGATGAGGTGGTAGAGAAAATTTTGAAAACGGGCAGGATCTTAATATTGAGATGTCTATCATCTTTTGACTTGCTCAATTATCTGTACTAGTCACATTGATTGTTTGAGTTAAATGATAGCTAGCAATTGGATTTCATCATTTTTACGACCCAAAGTTAATATTTTCACTTTTTCTAATCTTGATTTCTCAAGGCTGTTATTTTTATGGGTCTTGAAGCTCTTAGTAGTTATTGAAGGAAAAAACCTTGCTTAACATGGAGTATATTTGATTGAAGTGCAGCAACATGCAATTATGATATGGAAAAGAAAGTGAAATTCTTAACTTAAATTTCAAAGCAGCCATATAAGGTGTCTTTGATTCTCAAATCAGCCAGACCTTGGTACAAGAGAACCATAGCCCTTAATGTCTTTTAAACTGACTTTCTGTCTTAATGTACACTTTTCTTCGAGCTGCACCTTGTATTCTCCTTCGCTTTTCCTTTTCTTTTTTATTAAAGAAAAAATTGTTTCATCATGAGAATACATTCATAAAGCCATATCTGAGCTAATTAAGATCTATGACTAGGTTGTTTCTGTCACAAAGCCCCACTCTGATTCGCTGAAAGCGGAAGTAACAGCACCACAAGCAGAAGCAGTAAAAAAGGAAGTTGAAGCACCAACTGTCTCGCCTCCAAAGCCTGATTTAGCTGTTGATCTTTTCGATATGCTCTCCATGGATGTCGGCCCTAGTGAAAACTCTTCTGAGAGTGCTGCTAATGATGATGCTTGGGCTGGTTTCCAGTGTATGTGCTACTGTTTTAAATAATGTTGCTAAGCTTCCAACACCTATCGAACATCTTCTGATGCGTTACCTCTTTCTTATCATCATGTATAATTTTGTCTCCTACCCCTTAACAGCTGCTGATCAACCATCAACATCTGTAAAAACTGATTTGACAAAGACAGAGGATAGTGGTAAGCAGTCTGCTGGAGGAATTGAGGATTTGTTCAGTGCTTTACCTTCAATTGAACCTGTTGCCGCAGCACAGAAAGATGTGAAGTCTGATATTATGAGTCTCTTTGAGAAGGTTCGTGGTTGTTCATTATTGGTTTTTTAGCGCTCTTTGACATCCTGAATCATTTTTACTGGACTTTCAAACTATGATATGCTAATAGTCATCCATCAAGAGAAGATATTTATTACCTGCATATTTTTAGTGCTTTCATGACAGTAACTATCCATTATCCGATTTGTGCCTTCTGCAATATGTTTTTGGCACTTTAGGTTTTTGCCATTTGTTCTCCTTATACAACTGGTGTTATATAACTGCAGCCCAAGGCCTTGGTCTTATAATTCTGATATATGTTGCTTGAGATATGGGCCTTGTTTGGTAGATGAAAAAATTAAGGGAATTAAGATTATAGGAATTAAAAGCTGGAAATAATTCTCTTAATCTCGTTTGGTAAGGGAATGAAGGAGATGAAGGGCATTAGATTATGAAGATTAAGGGAATCAGTATTATGAGAATTGTGTAATCCTATTGAACTTGGATTATAAGGATTATTGAGGCTAAAATCTCATTTTTACCCCTTTTCCTTTTTTGATCTCTTTAAATTTAGCACATACTTTTCCATAATTTTACCCACAATCATATATATTATACCAAACCCTTATTTCACTTATTTTCATACTCATCTCCTTAAACAATTTCATATCCTTAATTCATCATCTAAACAATTCTCTTCATCTTCATCAACATCAACATAATCTTACGTTACCAAACAGACCCCATTTACATTACCATATTTAATCCCAATCTACAGCCCAGCATAGCATCGCCGTATGCTTTACATCAGCAGCAACTTGTTATGCTTGCACAACAGCAGTCTCTTCTTATGGCTGCAGCAGGTCAATCGGCTAATGGATCCCTGAAAACACCAGTCCAAATAACACAACCTGGTGTTCTAAATGGTAACAACTTAGCCGGTCAGAATTGGCCCAATGTAGGCTATCAAGTTCCTGGAATGACAATGCCACTGATGGGCCAGAATGATTTGCAAAGACTAATGCAGGTGAATTCTCAAGTCTAGAATACAGGTTCTTGATCTTGTGGGTTATATTTTGTTCATTGATAATTTCGGCTAATTGTGCTTTAATGGCACAGCAAATGGGAAACTTACAAACTCTACAGCAAGGAGGGAACCCTTCAATTTTTCCAGCAGCCAGGTATGTTAACGACTCCGGTCTGTTTTGGCTTCAAGATTATTTGTTGCTTTCAAGTAGATCTGAACAAATCCGGGCTCGGGTCGGACACGGGTCCAATTTAAATTCTTGCCCGAAATGCTTGCATGGGCCACAAGCACGGCCCGTGCCCACCCACGTACAATCACGGGCGGGCTGTCGAGCCGGCCCACCTGTGATTAAGACTAATATCAATATTCCTCTCTTAAAAGTTAGGACTTAGGCGTGATTAGAGTTTAATTTATTTTAGTAGGAATTTAAGACTAGTATCCAAATTCCTCTTTTACTGCAACAATTTATTATTTTTTAAAGGAATTTTGGTTTATATCTAATTATAATAATAATAATAATTATTATTATTATATATATGTATACATAATTTAGTAATTATATATATGGGCTGGCCCGCGGGCTAAATCTTGTACCCCAGGCCGTCCCACAAACATTCGGGCTGGGGCCGGTCCGAACGGGCCAAACTGCTTAACCATGCCCATGTTTTTTGGCGGGGGACGGACCGGCCCGAATTTGTTCAGGTCTAGTTTCACTTTCAAGGGCGTTTAGATAAATGCATTGGTAAATAAATCTGTAAACCTTTTGCAGTCTTTACAACATGACTCAGCCTCTTCCTGTCAATGGCACAACAACCTTGGAAACTAACAAAAATCCAGTACGAGGCTCTGATTCATCGTCGTCTTCTTCAACCACCTCAACGCGATCAACCAAAGACTATGATTTCTCATCCCTAACACAAGGGTTGTTTTCAAAGCGCTGAAGGACTTCACATGGGACCAGAGTTTTGTAACCAAAATCGACTAAGGGTGGTGCTGCGTATATCCAGGTGGCTGTGTTCTCTTCATGTTTGAGGGAAACTGGAAACTCTAACTACTACATGATGTAGGAGGAGGAAGTAGTTTTCTGAGTATATCTGGTTGGTGTGGGTGGTGGTGTTGGTGATGGGCATTTTCAATATTTGAAGTTGAAGCTGTACTTGGTTTTTGGTAATAAGGATGAGCTTTTCTTCTTCATGTGTTTTTGGTGATGAAATATATGTACCCCCTGCTGACTTCTCTGCCAACACTTTTGTGAATTTGACATTCATTGTTTCCTCCCTCTCACATTCAAACTCATCTGTAAAATGTTTCAAGAGGATAAAGGCATGTTCAGGTAAATAAGATTTCTTGCATGTAGTTTAGCTTTTTGATAGCTTTAACTTATTGGATCTGTTTGAGGAGTTTTTTTGTTTTTTTTTAATTAAATGTTTGGTAAAAAAATATGTGTAGTTTTTTAGCGTGAAATTACCAAAGACAATGAAAATATAACAAATACCTAGTGAAATAAATAGGGTAAATTAGTCCAATTTTTTTAAGAAAATAGAAATCTAATGAAAAACTATAAATGCTGTGAATTAGAAGATTCTAAAAACCTCTAAAAAAAAATCTATTCAATAAATTTCCGAAAAAGCTAAAGTTGGTGAAAAAGTTTTCTTTACCAAATATTGTCGAGCTTTCTAAATAAATTAAGCCTTCACCGAAAGCTACCAAAAAGCAATATCAAACACCCCTAAGTTTTTGATGATTAAAATAAGCTAATAAAATAAGTTGTTCCTGAGTTTTGTAACGTACATAATTGTGAAAGAAGACCCTCACACAGTCACACCCATCCCGATTACTAAATATCTATTGTGATTTTTTAAAAATCTTTTCGTAAATATATTGGTACACAACAATTATATAAAATAAATTACACACTTACATAAACCAACACATATCGAATAATTGTATGAAATAATTCAATAATATTTACACAAACTAACACACCAAATAATTATACGGAATAACTCAAACCGTAAAATACAGAATATGAATAAATCCATATCTTACTCGTTAATCCGATTGACAAACGGAAAGAAGCTATGGGCTCATAACGGAACATAGACCACTTGCCTACCACCACACACTTTTGTCAAGTCGACACAACAGCGTAGAGGAAGATGAGGAATTTGATTGTGCAATTGGATTTCAAATCAAAGTAACCATAACAATACATCGTAGTCCCAAACCAATTAACATACAATTATAATTCTTAAGATATTTATTTTTTAAGAAAGAATATATGATATATATTTGAATATGAAGTTTCTAAATTTTGCTTGATATAAGTTGAGAGCAACGTCACAACTCGAGACTCTTTTTATATGTGTCCGCGTGTATGTTATCCTATTCCTAGCCAAATTTTGATGTTCCTTTCCTTTGTGGGCATCATAGCCAAATTATGTGTAATAATTCAATCAATAATATGATAACAAGAAAGTGAGAAGATGATGCATTGACGATTTGTTTGGGTGTTGCAAGAACTGATGGGTTTGAAACTTTGAATGGTGGACACAAACTCAAACTATTAAAGGATCAAAACCACTAAATTAAATAGGTGGCCCTCTCAATTCAATTAACCTCTCATCAAATGGCCCCATCTCCAATTAAATTGCTAATTAGATGACTCATCTTAATCATCTACTTTACTGATTAAAATTTAGAATCGCATATTCTATTATGTATGTATCACTCTACTCGAATATAATGTTTATGTGTCACGCTCACATTCGTATCTTCTACGTATCGCACATAGAGTTTTATTGATTGTAACTCTGAAAACAAAAAGAGAAAGAAATATACTTTACCTATATATCTGTACATACATATTAGTGATAATCCAGTATTTTTCTCATTTCAAGATTTCAAGTACAACATTTGATTCCTTTTTACTGTTTATTTCTCTATCCGGTTTTATAACATCCTCTTTCACTTGGAATTGCCCATAAAAATAAAAAAAGCGGTTTCAAGATACCACGTGTAGGGTTTATGAAAAGGATATGTATATCAGTATATTGGAACCATATGGCATGTTCATTTCAACGAATTCTTTTAAAAAATACTTTTCTTAGGAAGAAGAATCAATGGTTTCAGCGCATCTGATCGTACTTTTTATAAATAAAAGTAGGCTAAATGTTCCGCATACGGGGATATCCCGTCCCCTTGTATAAAAAAGCAAGAGGTCAACTACACCCTTCGGAGGTCAAACAATACCCTTAAACCATTTGGAAGTTCGTAAGAAAAGCTAGATAAGTAGTCTGCTACATTATTCGCCTTCCGTGTAATGGCGAGTTGTGAATCTGTTTCTAGAATCACGTGCCTATATCCACCCTCCCAAGCTCATATTAGACCATGTAAAATTTCCCACAACTCAACTATGGGTACAATACATAATCCAATATTATATCCAAACCCCACAACCATTTACCTTCATGATCCCGAATGAGGCTGTCCACTAATACAAATCCATCTTCTTTCCGTGCGCCTTCCGCGTTGATTTTGACAAAAGGCAAATCCGGGTCTCCTACTTCACATATATGACGGATCACCGAGCTAAAACCGGGGGGCCATAGTGCGTTTCCCGTGCTTTCTGATACTCCAACGCATGCTTGCGGACATGAGAACTTCGATTCCCAACTTCAAGCTTGTTCTCAAAAATTCAAAATTTGCCACTTCCATGTCTACCAAATTGCGAATGCAAACAATTCACTCCATAAACGATTGTTAGGATACTAACGGGTGGAAGATAGATTACCTTGTAGCCAAGTTGTAAAAGGATCCGTAAAAAAAAGTCCGTGAATAAGTGTTAGCTCAAAGTTGACGCCACATGGATCGAATAATAGAATAATCCAGAAATAGATGTTCGTGAAAAAGATGTTCCAAAAAAACATTTTTTTTACTTAGACTAGATTGTAATTATAACTAATTAAATTACCCATTTTTTATATAATAATATTTTACTTTTATTCTAATTACCACTGCTGATTAAATTAGTTCTTAAACTTTATATTTTATATTTATGCTTATATATTTATATATAAAAATACAACCCTATACTTCCTAAACTTATTTAACATTTTTTTAAAGATAAAATTTATATCTCCTTTATTCTTCATTTATTATTATTTTTTTCAATTTCAATATATAATTTTATGTTATCAAACATACTCAATATCTACTATCTAAAAAAAACTATTCTAATTAGCGATAATTGTATTTTGATATGATGTAGGTTTTGAGATGAGTTACGTGTTAACATGTGTGTGGTGCCGACAATGTAAAAAAAAAAAAAAAAAAAGTGGAGATGTAATATTATTACATACGGTCGATTGGTAGGTCATAATACAACATAAAGTCACAACACACAACTCATTTTCTCATTAAAAAACACAAAACATAATTACATAATCCGATGACTCATCACTAATTAAACCAGATCATGAAAAATACGATAAACTGGTTTAGAAGGGAATTTTTTTTTTTTAATAGAAGGAGGTTCGGTATCCTCCGCGTAATATTACGAAACACACCTCACACAACACAGATGACACACAAATAGTTTATTTACTAATAATTACTTTAGTGAAGCACGCACGTTCGTGCTCCTTTGCATATATGTGACGTTTTAAAAGAGGTGGTGGTGATGCTTCCCTTCGGCCTTCTCCTCTTCCTTGAGCTCGTGCTTCGATTCCTTCTTCTCGTGGTGTTCATGGAAGGCGAACCCACCTGATGCTACCGCGGCTGCCGCCGCGATCTCCTCCTCGATCTTGTGCTTGTGGGCGTGCTCTGGATCCTTTTCCGACTTGTGCTTCTCGTGCTACTCCCCCAAAATTCACGCAAATATTGAATTAGTATTTTTTTTTACTTGATAAAATTGAATAATTTCAACTTATATACAAATATCTTTTAATAAAAAAGAATTTATAATATTAGGGTATTAATTTAAAACGTACGAGGGCGTAGGCTCCTGCAGCGACGGCGCCGAGCTCACCGACGTGCTCGAGGTGTTTGTGATGCTTCTCCTCCTTCTCGTAGTCGACGGGGCCTTCGTCGCCTTCCTTGTGGTGGTGGAAAAGGCTGTGGTGGTGCTTTGGCTCTTCTTCCGCCATTGTTGATCAGTTGATTTGTTTTGATTCTATTGCTTGCTGTGATGATGAAACCGCAACTGCACAATGTCCTTATTTATAGCGATATACGATGGGATGATCGCCAATCAAAAATTAACCTCTATATTATTTTTTAAATTTTTTTTCCTTTTCCATATGGAATTATTGTACTTGTCCACCGATTTTTCCACTCATCTATCTACCTAAAGTATAAAGATGACTTGTAGCTTTTCAATAAAAAAAGAAAAAGAAAAAAAAGGTTAATCACAATTATTGTTATTATCACTAACTAATCACTTGCTCCATTTTGTTTTAATTGATAAACTTTTCAAATTACCCATTTAATTTAAGCTACCGTTATGTAAATCTGTTTCCAGGGTTGCAGCGTAACACCCGTGTGATTAGGTTTCAATGTAACCTGCCCCAGCTGTGACCTTAATTATACACACATGCATTATCACTCTCTACTATCCATAACTAGCTTTACCAAAACAAGAGTTAATGCATTTTAAATCATAATTAACAGGAACAAGATCCTATTTATTTGTGTTTTTTCTATCCCGATATTCTTTTTTCATTCCTGGATATCAAATGCAATTTTTTAATTTTTGTAGGGACATAAGTGTTTTTTGAGATAAAATATACTAAAAAATAAACTCCAAGTAAACAGCTTATCTAACTTGTTCATATAAACCGTTAAGAAATAAACTATAAATCCATATAAACTTATTTATTATTTTATAAAAAAATGATAGGTTTTTGAGTAGGATTTGGTTTGAATTGATGACACTTGTATGGATGGTGTCTTGTTGAGACGTATATGAGATAGGAATGTGTGGTGTAGGTTCAAAAATTTGATCCAATGGGTACCATACTCTACATCTCAAATTTAGAGGCAACAAAGTATGGATGCATATGACTTGTCATAACCGTGTTATAAATATCAGCCTTTTGCATTTAAAAATAAAAAATTGTTTATTATACTATTACTGGCTAACTACCATTCCTGCCAGATCCGGATATTAACTGCTTTTTTTGTTAAATTTAAGACCTTTGTATCGATTTTTCATTCAGTTATTTCATTTTGGGCGTTTCATATGAATTATGTCTTTGTCGAGTTTTGATAATCTTATGATTCGGATCATTGCATTGAATGTAAATTCAAATATATACATTAAAAAAACCTTTAGATTAACCTAATAACGAGTAAATTTCAAATATAACCATAACTCTAACACTTTCCCTTAAGTTGGGGGTGGGGAAGTGACGACTCCAAGTTTTAACATAAGAAACTTGAAGCGAGAAGGGCCTAAGGTCTTGGTCATAACGTCCCTGATAATTTGATATCTAATTGTATGACAATCAACTTCAATATCTTTGGTTCGTTCATGAAATACCAAATTGTTGGCGATGTGAATAGTGTTGTTTCATTACTTATGATGAACACTATGAGAGAAGAACAAAACAAAGCTAAAGAAGCTCACATGTAGTGGTTGCCATGACCTTATACTCAGGTTTAGAGAACGATCTGGAAATAGTGACTTGCTTCTTAATCTTCTGAAAAATCGAAAATGTGCCAAAAAGAATGTAGTAACCCGTGGTAGAGCGTCTGATATAGTAGGGTAGATATATAACATAGTCATAGTCACAAAAGGGACTACTAATAAGGTTAATAACCTCGCCAGATGAAGGCCATGTGGTAGCGCAAAAGCTGCAAGAGGGACTGCATGAGCAGGGGTATATAAATGTATGTGTTGTGGGTATTTCTTCATCGAAGATGGAGTGGGAGGGGAAGACATGTGTTGAGGCTGAGTTTTTGGTATAGTAAATGAAAATACTCCCTCATAAAACCTAGCATTATATGCCGTAAAAATTTGTTTAGACTCTAAATCTAACATTTTCAACCCTTTTAAGAAAAAAACATTTAAAACCCCGAGAACGAAACTTGTCAAAATTACGAGAAAGAACCGAACAATAGGCAAAACATCCTAGGGTACAAAGGTGAGATAAGAACGGTGAAGACCCAAATAAAATTACATACGGGGTTTTGTTGTGCAGGACAGGGGTAGCGGTTTGGTTAATAAGGTAGCATGAAGTGAGAATCTACCCACCCCAAAAACCAACGAGGGGTTGAAACATCAATTTCTAGAAACATTATTTTGCCTATGTTTTTGCTCAATTTGCCTATTTTGTTGTGGTATAAGGACAAAAATTTTCTAAGAAAATATAATCGGTTTGAATAATAGGTTTAAGGGCCAAAATTTCTTTGGCATTATCACTCATAAACATTTTGATTTTGGCATCAAATTGTGTAGAGACCATAGAACAAAAGGCATAAATAACATAATGAACGCTTTGCTTTTGATTAATAAAAAATCCAAGTGCATCGAGAAAAATCATCCACAATAGTAATGGAGTATGATTAATCAAAGATGGATTGACTCGATAGTGACCCTATATGTCTAAATGAACGAACTCAAATAAAAACAAACATGCGATAGAAGGAAAGGACAAACGAGTATGTTTGGCTCGAAAGGCAAATGTCGCAGGGATCAATATAGGGTGTCGAAGGATGGCCAAGACGTCTGCGGAGAATGGTTGGGGAGATTTGTGTTGCAGGGTATAGATGTGCTCGAAATGGTGGTGTCATTTAACGAAGCTAGTAGACCCCGTTATGAGCTTCACCCACTCCAATCACCATCCTCGAAACACAATTCTGCATTACAAAATTTTGATTAGTTATCATAAAGATATAATTGAGATCTGCAGTCAATTGATTTGGGGACAACAAATGACACTCTAATCCAGTGACATAAATAACGTTGGAATAATGACATGCCAATTTATGCGAATAGAATGAACTTGGTTTCGGTGACACTAGAATCAAGAATCCAATGGGAATGCATAGGTTCTGCAGCCTTATCATAAGTGCGGTAGGAATGAATAGCCGAAATCAAAAAAGACTACCAATCATCCAAAATAGACGGACCTATATCCCACCGATCCTGGGCGGTGAGATGAGGAGACATCGTTGGCAGGGCATGGACAACAATTGATGCCGTCGAACGTGCTTGGGAAGAAGGAAATGTCAGTTTTTGTAGAGGGTCAAAATACAACATTTTCAATAGGTCAACGGATATCACGCCTTATAACAATTGTTTGTAGGCGTCTTCTTGAATTGCCAACCAGCAAATAAACCTAATTGATTTTAGGCCAGTGCAGATACATTGAACAATGTCGGCGGTGGGAACCTTTGGCAGCCAAAGGTTGAAGATTGTGTTTTTTAGGATTTAAGGTTTAGGCGAAAAAATAGGTTTTGGATCGTTAATTTGATACCATACAAAGTTTGATAAACCGACGATCCGATTTATTCATTGAACGTAAAGTAGAATATATACACAAAGTAACCCTTAGTTTAACCTAATAAGGAGTAAATGACAAATATAGTCCTAACTCTAACGGTTTCTGATCATCAACGTGTACATATATATATATCGTATATTTTTATTTATTTATTTGGTAAGGTATGTAAGTATATGTTTATTCATGTGTATCTGTCTTTACTTTATCACCTCTCCTAATTCTATGTTTGTTCATTATCTAAGAATGAAAAGTGAAAAAAATAGTGATCGATTAAGCTAATGACTAAAAAGTTAATTAATATCTTAGTGTTAAATTAAAGGTAACATAGTGGCTTTCACTTTTCAAAAAATGAGTGAATCAGCAAACTACAATTGATGGAAAAATATTTCTAATTCATTTTTTAGTTAGGGGTTTAAAATCCAAAATTTAATAGTTGAGGGTTAATTTTCCAATTTTATTACTCAAAGTGGTTACCTTTAGAGATGCATGTTGACGGACAAATCGTCGGTGCAATTGTCACCTTGGTTATGAGATGCTAGAGATCCTTTGCTTGTTGAGTTTTTGTCCATTCGGATGAAGCTTATTGACGCTCTCGACGGACGCTTTTCCTGCGGGCAATACAAATGTTATCCTCCATTTGGTTAAGATGTATGTGTCAAAGTCCGATACAAAGATGGATCAGGTAGAGCGGGAGTCGTGTTTATCAGAACTTACATGCGCGTTAGGTCCAATCTCATCACATAAACCCGATGAGGTTTCATTTAAAACCAATTGACAATAGGAAAAATAGCATACCGATCTTATATATTAGGCTCGGAAGTCTCAATCATTCGATGTGGGACCGATTATTTCAAAAATTAAAAACCTCTCAAATTTACCCTCTTCATGCACAATTAGTTTTATTAGTCGCAAAAGTAACACGGTGACACACCTCGCTAGCATATTTTTTTTTGATACAAGGTAAGCAGAATAGGAGGGTCAGCGTCTAGACACCGACCGACCTACAACATCCTTTCGGATGAGTACAACTACATCGTCTGGGAGATCGTCCTGGTCATCAGTGGCAGAAAGTCCGTGTTTTGCGAGCTTATCCGCAACCGTGTTGATTTCCCTGAAGATGTGCGTGGTGCTTGCTTGAGAAAAGCCTGAGATGCTGGTGAAAATGTCTGAAATGATCATGTCGGTCTCCCACGGAGGTTTCCAAGCGTGGTTGATTGAATTGATCAGCATCAGATTGTCTCCATCGATCTCAATAGCCAACACTCCTATATGTTTAGCCTTTTGTAGGCCTTCCCGCAGAGCAAAAGCTTATGCCTCTAAAACTGAATCTGCATGACATTTCCCTTTTTCATGGGTTAAACGAAGGCCGTGGTTATCACGAATGATGAACCCAAAGGCGAAATGATTGTTAATGTCAAATTACTTCGCTGGCATATGTCAAGTCCGGGGAGGAGCTCAAGTATTTTGTTCTAACTGTCCACAAAGTATAATTGTGTACCTTGTTGCTTTAGACCTTTTTAATGAGTTAATATAGTTCTTTAAAAAATATATTTAATTTTATGCATTCCGGTCATATTTATATCATGTACGGGATATTTTATATTTTCTAGTATATTTTATACTATTTTATTAATTTGGTTTATTTATTTTTATTTTAAAATAAGAGTGATTTTAAGTTTTATATACTTTAGAGTATTTGACAACTTTATCTAATATCTTACGGAGTATTTACTTAGAACTTTAGTGATACTTGCAATGTATATTATATTTAGTTTAAAATTATTTATATGATGCTACATGTATTAAAATAAATTTGATTCATATTATTTATAAAATGTTACATAACTACATATATTCTTTCTCGCACAATATGAGAATGTACAAAATAAGTTAATATGAATTTTTCATTTTACAAATATAATAAAATGAAATACAAAATTCCTTCTTGTTTACAAATAAAGGGTTGGGTCAATGCAAAATCGGGCCTATCACTCTCTCTCTTAACTTATTGCATCTTGATCACATACAAAACGGGCCTAATTCAACGGCCTTCCCCATTTCTTTTTTCTAAAAAACAGGCCTACTTTTTCTTGGACCGGAATTGGCTTACTCAAGGCTAAATTAGCACATTAATTAATATAAATAAAATTAATAATATTTTAATATGATTAAATAATTAAAATTAATATATGTTACCACATAAATTAATAATTTTTTTTATTTGAAAAGGACCCATATCCAAAAAAAAAAAGAGATATCGTAAGTCATACAAAAAGTATAAATTCTTTAACTCATTCATTTCCGTATTTCTTACCACACGAAAATAGCTATAACTAATTATTAGGATTGCAAACAAAGTTTATAACAATAGAAATACTATTGACTAGGATGACAATCTCATCCGTAATTGATGATTATCCGAAAATCGGAACCACTCGAATGGTCGAAAAATCCAATAAAATATGGTTGAAATGCGGGTTAGTGATATACTCGGTTTGAACCAAACCGCCGAACCGGCAGTTTAGATTTTCCGGTTTAGGTTCAGGCATTTACGGTTTAGGTTTAGGTTTGGAAAAATAAAAAACCTAAACCGACGGTTTGCACCAACCCAAACCAGCGGTTTAGGCCCTTATTTAAAAAATTTTTAAAAAAACATTAGAAAGCATCACCCGAACCGGCGGTTAGCAAACCTAAACCGACGATTTATGGTTGAAATGCTTGGCCTTGTGCCAAACCTAAACCGGCGGTTAGCAAACCTAAACCGACGGTTTAGGTTTGTGACCCATGTCTAATGCGGGTGATGATTGATCGGTTGATGGTCTAGTTACGGTTTAGGGTGAGAATATTAGAAAGCATCACACGAACCACCACCCGACCCGACATTCACCCAATGTTCACCCGATATTCAAATGGCTTACCACCTTCTCTTAAACCTTAGCCACCAAAGTTTGTGTAATCATGTATCGATTAATCGTCATATCCGACGGATCTTGAACACCGGCACCTCGTGAACCCCACCTCTAACTTCTTCTCTTGAACACCGTCACCGTCTTCAACAATGCCTTTTTTGCGCTTGCCATCTCCACTGGCCATACTTGTCACCACCACCAAGGTCTCTTGAACAACACGCCACCAAACCTTTTGAATCTGTTTATGTGAACCCTTAACAAATTTCTACTAAACTGATGCTTTTGCGCCTCCCTCGCAATTTCATCCCGGCACCGTTGCTTTTGTTCCCATCTACCGTCATTTAATGATACATCGTATGTATCTTTATACTATGAATCTATGATAGCTATGGGAAAATAATAATGGTTACAAATCATGAAAAAAATGCGTCAACAATCTCGACTTTTGTAGGAGGAAAACCTCTTACTGTTTACAACAATTTCGACTTTTTCTTTTAATTCATGACTACCATAGTTACATGCTTTTAAATTGTTGTATACAAATCGTTTGACTATCATAGATGCTTGTTTATTTATTTATTTATTCATGACTACCATAACTGCGTTTTTTTTTAAAATTCACAGACGAGTAATTGCAATTTACAAGTTTAATTTGTTGGTACGTTGAACCCGAAAAAAAATCCGACCCACCCGATCAACTGCGGTTATGGTTTAGGGTGGAGGGGAGCTTTGGTGGTTGATGGTTCAGGTGAACGCTTTTGTAGTACGGTTCGGTTGATGGAAATGATATAACCACCCATCACCCGAACCCGAAACATTGACATCCCTATTTATTATTGACTAAAATTAATCTGAAAAATAATGTTGATTTTTTAATTATCATTTTTAAGAGTATATTTTGTTTAAATATAATAGTACATGTAGAGAAATTTCGATTCAAGTGAGGATAGTTCTTAGGTTGAGGAGATAAGGAGAATACAGGTTCGGTTACGGGCATTGGATAAGGATTCCAACGATATAGATCCACAAAAACCAGAAGCAAATCGAAGGCGAGAACCTCGATGGACTCCATTAGATGCGTTCTTAACGGGTTTTTTTCCTTCTAGTATTTAGATTTATGATTCTTTTTTTTAATGGTGTTTGAAATAAAATTTGTTGGATTAGGTTTAGATGGAAGGAATCGGTTAAATTATGATGAATTGAAATTGAAAATTTGCGAGTTTTAGCGTTTTTACGAGTTTTGAAGCTTTTCGTTTGGGCATCGATGGAAGCTCCTCTGGAAGAAGAAGAAGAAGACAACGCCTAGGATACACTGTTGGCGCACCCCGGGTGCGTGACTCACGTGCCACCAAGCTTATTTTAATTGTTTTATTTATTTATACTTAATTTGATACTCTTATCGTGAAAACTAGAACGTAATTTTTTTTAAAATTCAGATTGTGGTTAGAAAGATGAGAAAGAATAGGCGGCTAGAGAGTTTGTAGACGGATGACAACATCCTCCCATCGAGATATTCAACGTGCTCAAAATCGGGTGGTAGTCGAGGAGCACACACTTCCTTCACGTCCTATTAAGGTAATTGTCGAGGAGAAGAAACCTCCTCCGCTTCCCATTTAGGTAAATGCTCCCATTGAGGCACATGTTCACATTAAGACAGGCTTCAACATCATCAATATCACACCTCAAGAAGTACGATACAAAGTTAGAGTGTACGGTGATCCACATCCAGACGGCTTTAGAGATGTTGATGTTGAGATGGAACAGGTATTTGTTAAGGTTGTCGAGGAGCCTCATCACGAGCATGTTGCTCACGAGCCTTATTATTATAAGGTAGTTCAACCCAATAGAGGTATTCCCGAGCCTCAATACGTCCCTCTTATCCCCGACACGGGTCAAGATCGATCATAGAGAAAAAGTGTAATGTTTTAAAGATTAAAAGTAATTGCTGTAAAACAAACACACAACATAAATAGAAGACAAAGGATCGAGTCAACATTGAAGGGGAATCGGCTTGATGAAGGCGAGGAGTGTATGGTGAGAATAACATTCATAAAAACCGAGTAAACAAAGAAACAACATAGTATTGCCGAATTATATATATACACACACGTGTTGGATGAACGTCAACAAAGAAGTATACACATGCACTTATTGTTCATGCGCAAAAAGAAGTATACGCATGTGTCACTGACCGTTTTTCCGTGACGATGCCAAGGCCGGCAAGACAAGACGACTTGCAAAGAGACGCCATCAAGACACCATATGACAAGGCCAAGCGGAAATGGCATGGGAAGAAGGCCAAGTGGAAGTCTAGACAAAGATCTTGTCAAGATGGCACACTGGGAAAACAAGGAGTATTCCGGAAAGATCCGGGACGATCAAGAAGGATCCGGAATGCTCGAGAGGAGTCCGGAACACGACGGAACATTCCGGAAGATGGTAGAATATTTCGGAAGGCTACGGAATATTCCGGAAGATGTCGGAATCATCCGGAAGGATCCGGAAGGATTGAGACAAGTCTAGAAACCGGCGGAAGTCTCTAGACGTACTCTTGTAGAAGTTGGCGGAACAATCCGGATTGAGACAGATTTTCCCGGAAGACGGCGGAGACTTCTAGAACGTACTCGAAGGATCCTTGAAGACTTAGCTAGATCCTTAGGAAAAGTTCTAGATTCATTAGGATAAGATCAAGGTAGGAAGGATCCGGAATGACCTAGGAAAGTTAGATTCCGGAACCTTTCCGGAGAGGAGGGGGCCAAGGCTATAACTAGGGGAGTTTACCCCTCATTTCCATCATCCCACAATCCACCAAGCATTCTAGCTCTCTTGTAAAAGCTCTCATTTTTAAAGCTCTATTGAGTAATATAAAGGCAAGGTTTTCCGACAAGTCTCCAAGTTTGCCTAGCCATCTAGAGGAAGCGCTCATAGTCAAGGAGCGTCGAGGAGTAAGGTTGATCTTAGCTTGTCGAGGGAGACATTATAACTAAGAGCCGCGCGGTCTGAG
The DNA here is from genome assembly GCA_002319775.1 of Fagopyrum tataricum. Lineage (NCBI taxonomy): Eukaryota > Viridiplantae > Streptophyta > Magnoliopsida > Caryophyllales > Polygonaceae > Fagopyrum > Fagopyrum tataricum. The sequence goes on along the minus strand of CM008285.1, from coordinate 1,791,163 downwards.
TTAGAGAATAGCTCGCCCGGGACACATGCTCGTTCTTATAATCTATATTAATTCTATATACTTTACTAAAGTAGCCGTTGTAATACTGATGTGACGACCTCACGTTTTTTTTTTGTCGAATAATTTTTTTTCAAATCACAATATAAGCCAAAAATATTTTTTTAACTAAAACAAAATCTAAATTATAAATGATATAATTTAAATTTTCTCCAACAACTCAAATCTGTAGAACAAAATTTTTTTCTATCGTATCTCCATTTTTCGGTTCTCGATTTTTTTTAAATCATAATTTCGTTTAGAAAAAAATATTAATATCTTCAACCAAATTTTTTAAAGATAAAATTAATAGTTAAACTTCTTATATACGTTTATCTAGAAACTTATCAAGAAAGCAGTGCATATTATCTCAAAAAATTCGAGAAGCAAATAAATAATATCTTCAACTGATTTTTTATAAAGATAAAATCATTTTTGTAAAGATAAAATCAATAGTTGAACTTCTCATATAAGCTTCTGTTAGAAACTTATCGATATGTTCAACCTATGTAAACTACTCACGTACACTTCTCAAATAATTTCTACTATATATGAAATCCCTTATATCCATATGTGTCTCACCCTGTTCATAATCATACTCATTATTTTTCGTCGTCTTTTTAGGGCTCAAATTCTAGTTCTAAATATACGGTTTGAAGATAGCTTTTAGTTCCAATTTTATTGTTTTGTTACAAGTAAAATCACGCATCTTCTAATAAGCAAGAGGCCGCACTTCGATCCTACGTTTTTTCTGACTTACGATTTCGGTTAAATTTTTATGTCGGGTGTTTATGTGATAGACTTTTGGCATTTGGAAATCTTTGAATTCACAAGATTAGTATTAAATGCGATATTCATTTTGTTCGCATGATTTCTACTACGTTTATTGGGACTTCAAATCATGTAAATTGGGGGACAAATATCTGCAATTACCATTTTTTTTGCTCGTATGATAGGTTTTTTTTAGTTCAGATCTTAGATATTATTTTTTTTTTTGAATCTTTCATGTTGTATCCGTTTTGTGATATGAACATATGGTTTTAGTTTTTTTAAAGTTATCCCGGCCGCTCCAAAAAGTGGGTATTTTGTGTTCTTGATTTTTTTTTTTTTTGAAAATTAAACAATCGCTCTTGTATCCTTTTTGACATATGACTATATCATTTCAGATTTGTTTTTAAAAGTTATTTCGCTTCAGAATCTGCTTTCTTTGTTTTTAAAATTTTCTAATAACTTTTTTGGTACTTGAAGTTAAATAATCAGTTTAGTATCATCCAAATTTAATTTTTTAAAAGTTTATTTGCTTCAGAATATTCTTTAATTATATATTTATTTATTTACTTTTGTTTTTATTAAACCTATATAAAATAAAGTGGGTTTGGATCAGGTCAATTTTGAAATTTTGTCAAGTTTACTCCTAGATCTATATACAAAACTTAAACAATATAAAACAATTCAACTTAGAATTACAATCTACTTATACATGAATTACAAACGAGTTCAATACTAAAAACACTACAAAAATTGTAATCCAAACAAAAGAAAAAACCAACCACACGAAAAACAGTAAGCAAAATTACATTTGAAATATCCTTACATTACAAACGATCCGGATAGAGTTAAGAGAGGGTTTGAGAGGCCGGGTAACATCAGTTTGAATGTTTTATTATACGATATATAGGCCATGTCGGACTAGCATGCGGCAAAAACACCAACCTTAAACCCGTCCCATAAAAAAGTAGGCCGTACTTAGCTTGTTTGGGACAAAAATCGTTGCTCATACCCGCAATTTTGTTCAAATGATCGACTGGACGGGCCAAACCGGATTTTGGTGCGAGTCTAAATATATTATATAGTTTATGACATATGTGAGGAGAAGGTGAGTTTGTGCCCCCGGATTTAAGATTGATAAAGGCAGAATAAAGGTATGAAGAGATGTGCCTATTTTGGAATGTTGTTATTAGTGGGTGTCTTGTGTGTACTCTCAAGGGGAAAGGGGGTTAGGGTTAACACGCGTAATCGATCTTATCTCAGAGGGTAAACGATCGTAGTTCTTGTTGTCATCCATGTCAAGTTATTTCTTAATTATTCTTTACGTTCAACGATATATTTTGGTTTTATAGTGGAGTAATTTGATAAAGGATATGGTTGACGAATGGAAGTGCATGCAACATGGAATCCTTGTATAGCTCACTGCGTATATACTTTGTCTGCCTTCATAGTTGCTTTTACAATACAACCTTTTTTTAGCAGAAAGTAAGTGTTTTTCTGGGGGGAGGGGGAAAGAAAGAGGGTTTTGCGCAGCAGAAAGTAAGATTTGAGTATGGGCTCATCCTCAAAAGAATTCACAAACCCCATCCCCCGATAACATAATAAATCTTACTCATAATCATTTCTCAATAATATCTTCATCATCTCATCAATCAAACCTCCACTCTCTACTGCCTCTCTTTTTGTTTCAACAAAAGGTAAGAAGGGTAGCTTCAAACATCGAGAAAAATAAAGATTCAATTCTCTAAATAATTAAATAAATGATATGTGCTATAGAAGACTTCTTCTAATGACAAGTGAGGATAATAAAAAATTCGATATTTTTCTTCTGTTGTATTAATTATCTGTTTTATACTATTTAGTTTATTTTTTTTACAAGCAATTTAATTTTTCATTAAAAAACTTATTTTTTATGTAATTCAGGGTGTAATGTTTATAATTTATAAATATTGAAAATATGAACTAAAAATATGCTAATAGAAGTAAAACAAAATTTAAATTTATGATATAAATAGATATGAACTAATAATTAAATAATAAAAATAAATAGCCATTACAAATAAATTAATTCATAGACAATCTATAAAAAAAATACTCCTATTCTCATAAATAAGTTTCGTATTTTTCCAAAGTAAAATAATAATGATTATTATTATATTATTTTTTTTTAAAATTGGTGAAAAGCTTGGCATCAGTGGCACATACTTTGTGTACAAGACTAAATTAGGGTGAGCTGCTGCCTGCCTCAAAGTCTCTTGAAACAAAGCCTCTTCAAAAGTAACAAGTGGGAAATGATGGAGCTTGGAGCAACAATCCTCTTACTCTTCAACCTCTTGATAACATGTTCACACTCAGCAACTGTTATGCTTGAATCAAGTGTACAACAACAAAAACAAATGAGCAGCGGCGCGGCCGCAGCAGCGCCTCCTCCTGATTCAGGAGGCGTGGAGGCAGGAGGGTTCCCGTGGCCGTTTCTGCCGCGTGATAAGTGGAGTGGGCCGGTGACTTCTCCGGCGCCACCTGTAGAGGTGGTAGCCATGGCTCCCTTTGGAAGTATTCCCTTTATTAACAGTGATCCGGCAGTTCCCCTACCGGCAAGTGAAGTCGACTCTTCCACCATCTTCCCCCTCCCCACCTCCGCCATTCAAAATGATGCACAGGTTCGTCCCGCTAATTATCTAATTAACTAACCCTAATTTTGTAAATTACATTAATGGGCGTACTTTGTTAGCAGCAAGTGCAGATGGTGAGTCTGTTTGGATATCTCATGCTCGAATGCGTTGTAATGGTGATGCTGTGAAATGAAGAACACGTTTTTGTTTCACTCCATGCTCTAGCCACGTCATTCTTCCATCACAACGTACTAGAACATTGCCTGAAACACAAATCAAGATTCCACTGCTCAATTTGTGTCATTCGTGAAACTAGAAATGTTGCTGTCACACAGCAACTCGCATGTACTATTTTCCTTATATGTGGAACTGCCTTTTCTTAATTTTACCATTTTTTTTGTATATTTTAATCAATTAAGTTCTTAATTTTCTTTTTGAATTATCAAAAGCTACAAATTAACAATTATTGAATATTATATATATATATATATATATATATATATATATATATATTTGTTTAGTGTCTTTCCTACTAGTATACCTCTCCAGATAAAAATTTTCCTTAAGATCAGGATCTGCTGTGAAAAGGCCATGTTTTCGCTTTTCCTTCAACTCATGGAACTCATGGGTAAAGACTCTAAAAATGATGTTTTTTTTTTTTTTTTTTTTTATAAATGAAAGCGGTTCGAAAGAGTAGATGACACGTAAAAATGAGGCTCCTTAAATGTTTATAGCAAGGACGCAAAACATCAAATGTTGAAAAAGACTCTCTTGATCCATCAATAAACACCAGTTTATGCATTCTTCTATCAAGTTGACCGGTGATCCGATTCTATTAGGTTAATTTTTCGCATATCATTAATTTTTACCTTAATTATCCTAACGGTAATTTCATCCAAAATCTAATTATCATTAAGCTTCCTACTTATGGCTCGTCACCATGTGACCGAGCATGAACCATCAAATGGTCTAGGGTGGTGGTGGTCTCCTACAAGTGATTTAAACACGTTTGGCGTTGGCCAAGGTCAGAGAAGGGAAACCTTCATGACGGGGTAGAGAATGAACCATAAAATATTGGTCCAACAATTTGAGCTTGTGTGCCTTTAAATGCCTTCCAAAACTTTTCAAGTCTTACATCTTGGTGTGTCCTTCAAGATTCACCCTAGGAGTGGCTAGCCGTATTATCTCCGAAGTTTCTCAATCCCTACCCATCCGCCAGACTAGCATACAAGTATACAACACTCAATCAACAAGAGTGTTGTACACTAGGGATGCCAGTCCTAATCATGTCCCAACGACGTACATTTAGTTAAATTCCGATAACCAATAAATGTTTACCCTCGAGAAATAACAAAATTTTAGGAGATGAGGAAACTTAAGTGTTAATATTCCAATTGTCTCTTCCGTGTAGGAACATTCCAATAATGATGTGATCAAAAGGTACAAGTCGGATCAAAGATGAGTAGTTGTAATGAAGATAAAATAGGATTTATATTAAATCATCCAATATCAGAAAAATTAGGAGTAACAAATTTTGTGATCCAACAATGATAAAAGACATTCAAGAATCAAATCACTACAACAAACAAAGAAGAAGAAAATATGTTTATGCACAACTCTCACATCTTGTAATAGAAAAGCAACCTTTGTAGTTTTTATCACGAGTGCTATCGATGTGAACATATTTTCTTCACGTTGAAATGTAATGTACGAAAGGATCTTCAAAAACTGTTGATATGCCTTGAATTGGACTTATATTTTGTTTGGGCCTTTTCTGTTTGTCCAAGTCTTATAGTTTGCGCCCAAGTATAAATCTTAGGTTTCGTTACTCTATATATAGTAGCGTTCCCTCTTGTCTCCAAAATAACAAGGATAACCAAGTTATCATTCGTTCATTTGTATTATGAAACTCCTCATTAAAATCTCTCTAGAAAGTGGACTTAACCGTTATTGGTGAACCATTATAATTTTGTGTGTGGCGTCTTTCTTGTTTGTTTAATTATGTTCTTTCTAATTTATTCCACAAAACAAACTGGTATCAAAAGTTTAGGTTCTTTTGTTTTCTGTAATCTGGGAGAGAGATGTCTTCTTTTAACACAAAGTTTGGGTTCTTTTGTTTTCTATTTTATTCCGCAAAACAAACCGTTATCAGGAATCGTTAGAATTGAACCGAAAATTTATGGTTCGGTTCGATTCCTATGCTCCAGATAGAATTTTGTTTAAAACGGATCATTTAATTACAATTTGGTCCGGTCCGGTCCGGTCCGGTTCATAGTTATTAGTATATGATAGAACTGTTATAATTAATGATAAAAAATAAAAACTAAATAAGAAACTTGCAAAGCCTAAATCTAGGACGCATCGTGAACCCTATCCTCGTCGCTTCTTGCATTATTCTTACTTCTTCATGTTCGCACTTCACATCAAACACAAAATCGCTGATACTCTTCTTCATGGGTTTTTTTTTGTTCTCAATCACCCTCTTATACTCTATTAATTTCACCTTCGTCTTTCTTGCATTCTTCTTCCTTCCGTGAAAAAGTACACAATACTAGAATGGTTAACAACCCTAGATACTAAGGAATCAGTCTTCATTTATTTAGTTTTACGAAGACAAGACAAGTTGGACCAAATCAAACATATCGTCCAATTTTATTCAATGCGAATTGTAGAGTTCTGAAACTGAAACTTAAAAACTAGATACTAGAAACTAATGTATGATTTGTTTATTCATCTAACATTGTATTTTTATTTATACAAGTTCTTAAAGTGTCACTTTTACTTGATAATCTATGTGGGATACTCTATGAAAATATGACGGAATTTAAAAAATTGTGAATAACAAGTGATTTTTATAATAATTATAAGAAAAAAGATTTATATATTTTAGTAAAAATTCAAATTCAAACAAATTTTTGTGGGATATATCGGAAAATTGATATTCAAATGGTTAAGGGACAAATCAAATCTTTTACAAAATAATTATGATTTAGGTAAAAAAATATTTGTTTGCTTAATAATAAAATTAGGAGAGAAAAAAAAAAGTTGTAGGAAAAATCGTGAGACCACGTCAGCAGTTGTTTATTTTAGTGTAGTCTATGTTTTCTAGAAATCTTTTGTAAACTCTTTTTAAAAAATTCAAAACTTTTGTACAAATATGTGTATTACTTTTGTATCAATATTGTATTATTTGTACCAATGTCTGCAATGTTTTGTACATAAAAAATTCAAAACTTGTGTTTAATTTTAGTTTCATATGTACATCACTTTATGTGCGCACTATTTGTGCTAATATGTACAATATTTTTCTACTAATATGTGTTACTTTGTATGAATATGTGTAGACATTTTTTTTAATAAATTATCAACAAAAAAAAAAGCTTGATAACTGGAAAATAATAAGAATAAAATAAATATCGTGAATTAAAAATTTTAAAAATAATCACACGTTTTAGTAAACTTTTGCATTAACTATGATTGTAAATAATGACTGATTAAGGGTTTGTTTGGTAACAGACAAGTTATTTTGAAGATTAATGCGGATGATATTTATTAGGGAATAGAGATTAAATAATTTGTATAAGAGTGTTTGGTAGGAAATTTTTTTTATTGGGTTTATTTTATACTACTTTACAATATTACCTCATGATTTTTTGCACGTGTTGAAGGAATCCATTGCTACTTCGCTTCTGTTAACTTGTTATGCGCGGCTGTGAATGGAACTTTTTGTGTTGTGTGAACTCCAACGGGTTCTATGAACTTCTTCTTCTTCTTCTTCTTCTTCTTCTTCTTTGAACTGTAAAGGTCTTCGAACTGCTCCCCCGATGCGTCGTTGTAAACTTGGACTACATTCTCCGTCTATGGAAAGAATTGGCTACATGGTGTTGAAAGGTGGGGCCGGAGAAGAGCATGTTGTTGTTTTCATTGTGTCATCATGATCATACACTAACAATGTTAAAGACAAGGATGTTTTAATTATATTGGTCATGGTGGAACTTTCAGTAGCAAGGACAAGGTTGCAACTGATAAAATGCTAGAGAGAGATAATTTGGCGTGGAAATGAGATAAGGGTTATCCGAGGAATTAAAGATTCAGTTCATTCAAACACTAAGATCTATGTCTATGATGTTGTTTACTCCATTGAGGATTCATGGATTGATAAGACAAAATCTAATGCCAATACTTTTAAATATAAAATGGTTAGAGTTCCTGGCCAACCTTCAACTTTTGTTGTGTGGCAATCGGGCTTATCCTTCCATACCTCACTTTCAGCAAGGTCATGAGTGAAATCGTTAATGATAAAATGAGATTAGTTTAGAATCTGGATTAGTGGAAGGATGAAGGACTCATATGTTTCTCCTTTCAGTCCAATTCTATTAAAATCCCCTATGCCTATCGGTAGAGCTCAATATGAGGTTATTTTATAGCTATTTTTAAACCAAATTAGCCTCTTCGATAATATCCGTCTGCAATTAAACACATACACAAATTTATTCTTCAATTTTAATCAAAAATAACCCCATTAACCTCTTACCAAACACACATAAGATTAGTACGTTTTTTTCTCTCCTCATAATATGGGTTCTCGATCATGAGGATGATTTCTTATGTTTTTATTTGTTGTTTCTGACCGGATTGTGTTATCCTATTAAAATTTATGTGATATTTTCTAGTATCTATAAAATCTTATGATTTTATTTTTTAAATTCTTTTTAAAGCAATAAATGAGTAAATTTAGAAGGACTTTATACATATAATTTTGTCTATATTTATTAAAAATAAAAATTTAGACTTGTTTCTTTCCTGTAGGGATGTCAATGAGTCGGGTTTGGGTCGGGGAGTACCCTATTCATCCCCATCCCCGTTTAGTATAACGCCCTTCATCCCCATCCCCATACCCGTTCGGATATTAAAAATTGTCCCCGTCCCCGTCGGATATTCATCCCCATCGGGGAATACCCATCCCCGTTTAATTTCTCCATTTAAAAACTTGTTGGGTTTTCCCCGTTTAATTTCCCCATTTAAAAACTTGTTAGGTTTTCCCGTATAATTATTCGTACCCGTCCCCGTTTAACTTTCAAGAGTTGGACAAAAATATTAATTTGGATAATAAAATTTTTGTAACTATTTTGAGGTTCTTATTACTAGTCAAACAAATGAGAATACATTGTCTTTGCAAGACCGACAAAATTTATGTATACAATATACATTTTAATTGAAATGTTATCAAGTAGGAACGAGTATGATACTCTTAAGTCTTAACGTACAAAAATGTATATAGTATACAAACATCTAGTTCATGGTTACAAGATAAATTTCAATTCATATAATATTATTATACATTTTAATTTCAAATGTAGATGTGATTTAGTTGGTTGTTCAACACATCACCTTATCCAATATGTCAAAGTATAGGTTCATATATTGTGTGCATATATTAGGTTTTGTACTTTTGTTCGTTCAAGTAGGAATGTAGGATCGAGATTCGAAATACAGACTAGTATAAACTAAAATAATTATAACTTAATAACATTTTGATTACGGTCTCAAGATAAAGTTTTATATTATTCTAACATTTTAATAGGTTGCACCGTCAAAATATGTATTTGACAAACTATGGCACATAAGATAAAAACACAACATGTAGTGTGCGATGCATTTGATCATCGCGATTTGACGTTTACGAATTACGACGTATTCAAAATTTCGCGAATGTGTTGTTATCCTCGTATGATCGAAAACCAAATTAATATAGGTTAGCATTAGCATGATTTGCACACATATAATTATCAAAAGAAAAAATATTTAAACTTAATTCATATTTTAAAAAGTACATTGTGTGTAAGTAGGAATGAGTATGATAGTAATCATAGTATGATACTCTTAATCCTTAAAATTCAAAAGTGTATATAGTTTGAAATTTCAGTAATCATCGGTAATTTTTGAATTTAAACACAATTTCTGAAATAAATTTCGATTAAACTTAAAACTACAATGAAAGTATAATATAAATACAATTTATTTATTTATGTATTCTTCGCTGAATTCCTGTCGGGGTTCCCCGTCGGTTTCCCCGTCGGATTCGGATTCGGATCGGAGAGCGGGGTGAATACACCTATCTTCGTCCCCGTCCCCATACCCAAGCGGGGAATCAATTTTTACCCCGTCCCCGTCCCCGTCCCCGTCCCCATCCCCGTTTAAATTCCCCATCCCCATCTCCATGACGGATATTGCCCGCGAATTTCGGGAAATCCCCGACTCATTGACATCCCTAGTTTCCTGGTACATTTTCACCAAAAAATTTTTTTAAAGGATTTTTCCTCTTAATTTTCCTATGATTTTAACTTTTTTTCTTGGTATATATTAATTTTAAAATTTTTTTCTTTGTGTCCTTAAACTTTCAAACATTTCCTCTCAATGTCCTTTTTTTTTTCTAAAAAAAATGTAAATTTGAAATGCTTTGTTATAAAATTTTTTTAAAAAACGAAAGTAAACTATAACTAAATTTTAACTGAACAAAATAAATTAAAAATAAATAAACCCAATTACTCTTTTTGTACTTGCTTTTTAGCTCTCTCACCATTGTTGAGAAATGACAACGAGATAACAATAAAATTAGGCATTGTAATTTTCTTTTTCAACTATACACATTTAAATCCACTTCATGACTATAACCCAGCGTATCATGAACCATCAGCCTATGCCCATCATCGTCGATGTCGGCATCGCGCAACCCCTATCATCACCTACACAAACCCAATAGGCCATCACCACCGTCAATTACAAACAAAGGCATATACCGTATAAAACTATAAAACTATCAAATTTACACCCATCCAAAACCTCAACCAATGGTTCAGATTATGTTCGGAGAATGGCAAAAGATAAGGGCTTCATTCTCAAATTCGTACTCAAGCCACAAAATCTAATGGAATACAAGACAGTCAAAGGCATCACAAACATTACACATATCACCAGCATACCAGCAAGAGGGTGTCTAAACAACCAAATGAGCCCAGCATTGAGATAAAGAAGATGAAAAATATGCTAAATTTACCATTTAAAAAAAAAGACTTGGGAGTAAACTTTTAAAAATTTAAGGGCACCGAGAGAAATTTTAAAAACTCGTGGATATCAAGAGTAAAAGGTAAAATCTTAAGGTTATCAAGAGAAAATTTTTTTTTTCCAGTAACTAAAAAAGGTCCACACAGTGAGTCTCACCTGTTAACTTAAGAACAATTTCACATACAAGACCTCGCATCAAAAAATACGATGAAATAGTGAAGACAATCAACATGTTTGAAAAAATAGTCACAAGAAATCCCCATGCAAGTAGTTAAAACATTGCCCAATACGGCAATACGACCCATCAATAACAAGGCATCTGATGTGATCTGATATATATTCACTAAGGCTTCCACGATAGATTTACAATGTCTTAGGCTGTGTTTGGCATGAAAAAGAAAAACAGCAGTGTATGTGTATTATAGTGTGTTGTTGGAGTGTAAAGTGTTTTGTTATAGTATTTGTTTACAGAAACACTTGTACGTGTTTGATATGCATTAGGGTGTATTTTTGGACGAAAATACAGTTTTGACCTTGCTTGTTTTGGATATCAAATTGTATTCAGATCGCCTGAGTTCTCAAACAAGTAGAAGGTACTAGTCTCTCTAACTCACCGATAAGGAAGTAAGATTCCACTTGGCTATCTTGATTTGTGGCTTTGCTTGTTAGTTGTCGCTCAATTCAAATCGGCATTGTGCTAATGAGTCAAATTCCTAATTGCTTGTTAGTTGTCGCTCAGTGTGAGGGGGATAGGCACCTTCAACATTATATGTAAAATAGTCCAATTTCTCAGAAAAATACTAGTATATTTTGCAAAGCTACGTGAAAGAGGCAAGCGAAGGTGCCAATATGAAAGATTGACCAACAAAAATGGAAGATTTAAAACTGGAAAATCACAATGTAAATCGTCAAGAAGCCTGATCTAGTTCAAACCTGAAAAACTTGAAGTACGACTTGATCAAAATTCGACCCTAAGATCATCTGCAAATGGTAATGTCGTGGCCTCTCAAACTCCACAATAGCAAATCGCGGTTCTCTCAAATTTATACTTCACAAGGGTAATATACTAAACATTGCTCTCAAACTCCACAATAGCAAATCGCAGTTCTCTCATATTTAAACTTCACAATGGTAATATACTAAACATTGTTGGCCGTAGCCAAGACGAACCAAACCAACCAATTTGACAACTCTATCGTTTGTAATAATCATCTATTTGTTTTGTGATTTGAATGAAAAGGAAGTAGTAATTCAGATTCCTAGCAAGCCTGAGTGCAAACTCTATAATTGGTCCGTAAACATACAAATGGCTATGAAAATATATAAACGCATCATGCTGTAATTTAGCTGCCGCATCTGATTTATAAGGCATCAGCGATTCACTTCCTGTCTAGGAATCAAAAAACACAGCTTCAGTGTTTTTATTTGAACATGTGTTCTCGTTCGTGTCGTCCCAACCACTGATCAACTGGAGAATCCTATGCTATTCTGAGTTATGAATTGGGACAGATGAGCATCTGTTCTTTGGGTTCTAGACTCGAGCCACAGATAAAAACGCCTCTTCCATGTCCAACAAGTATCTTTGATCTAAAGCTTATTTGGTTTTGGCTACAGTAGAGTTCAGGTGTTCCTGTTTCCGAATATATGACAAATTGACTTCATTAATAAAAGAATAACATTGGCAGAATTGAACACATACTTGATTGATTCATCAAAAGCTCAAATCAGAGACAAAAGCTCAAATCAGAAAGTGTACAATTCATATGCCTGCACATATTTTGTATAGCACAAACAGAGACAAAAGCTCAAATCAGAAAGCACACAATTTGTATAGCACAAACAAACAAAGGCATAAACTCAAACATATCTGGATATGCCTAGAGAGCCACTGAGAACAAAGGTGTGCCTAGAACTTTACAAGTTGACTATTGTTCAGCATCACTCAGATAGGTAGATAATCACCCCATCATTTTAGGCCAATGGTTTCAAGCTCATCACGTTTGCGTTAGGCACTAAAACATTGTTCTGGGCTGACCATACATATTGCATATTTTTTAAGTGAAAATTTGACAACGTATCTCATCACTGAAGCTAAGCATAGATGTCAACAGATTGCCTAAAGTGCAGAATTTAGCAGCACAAATGTCTAAACAAGTGCAGAATTTATCAGCATCAATGTCTAAAACAAGTGCAGAACACAAGTGCATACAGTAATTAACATTGGTTTTAAAAAACCCCCAACTAATCTCATTACAAAGCAAACAATTTGTTATAACAGAGAACGAACCAATACATTCCTACACACAGAAGCGAAGTTGAAGCAAATAAATTACCCTACACACATTGCCGGCTACAACTAACACATAAGCGAAGTGCCGGCTACAACTACACACAGTTCTTTAAGGAAATCGCCGGCTAGAACTACACACAGAAGCGAAGAAATCTCCGGCTAGAAACGAAACCCTAAAAAATGATTGCAATTTTCGAGGGTATTGTAACCCTAACCATTGAAGAACTATGAAGGAAACAAAGAAGACATACCTGGACACGCGAGAAGAGAACGAACCGCCGGCTAGAAGGCTTCGAAACACCGGCGACAGTCTTGGCGAAATCGTCGATCTGGAAGACTGGAGGAGGAAAGGAGGATAGGAGACTCGCAGGCTTGTCGCGTGGCTAATATACAGGGTACGGATCGTAAATAACTTTAACAATAAGGACAGAAGAGTAATTTTATTTTTGAAACACACTTCTGAAAAACGGAAACCGTTCATTTTTTTACGGTATCAGTTACACTACGAATTTACACTTTACACTCTCTTACACACCCCTACCAAACAGCCCTAAAAGATAAAACACAATATTACACACATTTACACTAGTGTAAAGGACCTCCCAAACACAACCTAGTAAAACTAATATTCCCACTAGTTGGAGTTGGAAAACTGGCGTACCACTCTCTAAAGTTTTTCAAAGAGCTAAAACTTTATAGTTTATACGAAAGTCTAAATCTAGCGGGAAGAGATCCAAAAAATTGAATGTCTGAGGAACGCAGATATTAGGCATTGAACTAGTTGTATACTAACGTATAGTCTGAAACCGACACTTGACGCAACGTTGTGCATCCACATCATTTAAATCCTATGTGTCGGTCATTCGTGAAGTTACCTCATCATATCGGCATGTGTCATCATTTTATTCAGCCACATCCTCGCCCTATAGTCGTAGAATAATTGGATGTTTATATTTTATTTAATCGAATTAGATATACTTAGATTTGTTAAGATCAATTTACCTCAGATTCGTTACGATATATTTAAATCGACCAAGATCCTTAACCGGATTACATTAGTTTAAATTAGTTGATTATATTTTATTTAACCTAATTAGATTTATTTAGCTTTTGTTTAGATTGATTCAAACTAAGGGTGGACACAAATCCCGAACCTTACGAAATTTCATTCAAAAATAGAAATCCCGTCCTAAACCTGTCCCGTCAAAAAATATACGGGACATGATATATGTCTTAACCTTTTCACCACATTAGGTCCATCCCGCATATAATGGGCCTCTAGCACATTTAAATTGCCTGATTTTCGAAGATTCAAAGATAATATTTTCAAGACTTTAAACAATATTTCATACGAAACTATTTTTTCCCTTCACATTACCAATAAGATCTTAAAATTTATTTTTCTCTCTCTTAATTTGCTAGTGAATTTGGCATCAAAGTGACCTTGAAGATAGTGTACAAGATGCGTCTCTCACGAATGTTATTGCATACTTGCAAGAGGATAATTTCATTCTCCATCTTTTGGAAATTTCGATTTGTCCATATCGTGATGATATTTATCCTTACAAAAATCATCACATAAAATGTTATACAATTATCTAACATACTGAATTCTAAACGTATATTATTTAATAAAATATAAGTAATGTTCACTCTAGTGCATGACACATGTACTAAAACTAGTATAATACTAAAACAGAAGTGAATAAATGTCATATATCAGCCTTACGTTAATCTACCTCAAATCTTTCATTTGACATCACCATATTAAACCACATAGGATTTTTCCACGTGTCAATCACAATTAACCGCATATTTAGATAATTTTGATTATTGAAGATTGTTTCCAATTTTAACTTGGATATTCCTTAATTACAACGTGCAACATATTTCCATAAGTGAAACCTTTGTTTTGTACTGATGTAGCTAAATTTCAGACATATTTATAAAAAATTGATATTCCTTAATTATATTGTATAATAATATTGAATTTTTTTTATATTTCACACTCTTTATTATTCACAACTCTTTATACAGATAATAGGTATGTAATTTTGATTATCGTTAAAATTTTTTTGTTTATACAGTCTTGTTATAATTTCATTATATTCTCAGGTTTTATATGTACTAGTAGGGTAGCGCGTGCTGCGCACGCGCGCCGTTGATTCGATTGGTGAATTTATACAATCTGTTAAATTAATACGAGTAATTGGTAGAAAATCGATACACATGTATCTACTTGTTAATCCCGGAAAGGAAATTACATAGAAATGAGAATAAAAATACATAAGAAAGTTGTGAACTATAACATGTGTTCTCGTGTGTGTATGCAAGTAATCGTTTATTAGTCCTGCTCCATGCGCTACTCATAGTAGATGGTTTACAGATTCGATCACTTTGTTGTAAGGGGTAGCCACCTGTCTGGTTCCTTATAGATGCATCTTCTCCATCCATATATAGCCAGTCATACAACTGTATACATGAAAAAGAGGGAAATCACTTATCTCATATGAAAACACAAGAAACATGAGGAAGAAGATCACTAACTACTACTTACAAGTTGGATGCACACAATTCGACACATCTGATATCAGTAGCTCAAATCAAAGTCTAAAATCAAGTGTTACACAGCTAAAACAATCCAATAACTAAATGTGAAAAGTCATATTATGGATCTAAGATGCTAATTAATGGCTAAACCTAACTAACTTGATTCATATCTTTACATCCTTAGATCCCTGTATTAAAAATCATGTATTTTAAAGACATTTCACAATGACAAATTTATAGGCTTCAATCCAAATTTATTCGATTACCTTAAAGGTAGACAAAATTGATAGACTTGTATATAGTAGTTAGTTACCCACGGCTACTGCAAAAAAATTAAATAAATAGAAGGTGACATCTATTAATGACACCTAATTACAAATCATTGCTAATTGCTACTACTTTAGTATCATATCATCAAATAGGTTTTTTTTTTCTCAATTAAGGCAAATTATATTTGAGCTAACATATTGCCTCATGGACCATGTCCATAGACACCATATTCTAAAATGATACCATGGCATGTTTAATGTTCTAGAACTACCTTATTCCAAATCTCATAAAATTTTGGAACATAGGACCATAAACAATATTTTTCGGCCATTAAGATATACGTCTTGTTGGATATGGTTGTGATTGCTATAAGAAGCTCCTACAAGTTACATGGATAGATAGGGAACATAGGATGGTGGGATGTAATTATTGGTTATTCATTATCATTTGATCCTCACATAAACCATTGGTACAAAATCCAAACAAAGCAACAATTATAACAGTATAAACACAACAATGAAAAAAGAATGAAAAAAGATATTTTAAAGAGATTCAAGGTCAAACACAAAACAAAAAGATAGTCAAACAGATGAGCATCTCTTAACTTGATTTAATTAAGCATTTGCTCGAGCAAGTGGGTGCATTTTCAAGTGATGTATGTTTATCTTTAGTCTAAATAGTGTTTACTCAAAAGGCATCAATAAAGCTCATACCTAATTTAAACCAAAAAAAACAAGATCACGTTTAAGTGTAAGAAATAAGAAACAAAGAATCCAACAAACAATACTTACACTGTAAACAAGTAACAATAAAAAATTATGATATGTAAGAAATAAGAAACAAGGGTTGTTTTCCTCTTCAATTTCTCAAACAATCAACAAACAACAAGTAACAAGCAACAATAAACAATCAACAATTATGATATGTAAGAAATAAGAAACAAGGGTTGTTTTCCTCTTCAATTTCTCAAACAATCAACAAGCAACAATAAACAATCAACAGTGAAATTGAAGAGGAAAATAGGCCACCAGAAATATTAATACACCAATCAACAATTATCAAAAAAAAATTCAAAAACTCACCAGTTTATTTAGGATTCTTCGATGTCATAGCCAACGATGTCGGTTCGGATGATAGCATGTCGCAATCCACACCTCCATCGTCGTCTTCGGTATGATAGACCCGTTTTCAATTGCGTATGAGATGTGGGTCGTCGCCGACAGAGAGATGAAGGATATTACAGGTCATATTTAAACGATTGTTGCTTCTAAGGAGAGGAGGAGATGGTCATCGATTATGTGCATAAGCTCCTGAAGAATCAGATTCTATGTGAGGGAAGATTGAAACCCTACTATGAAATGAAAAGAAGAGCAAAAGCCACATAAGCGGCCGTCTGAAATGTCGAGCAAAGAACAAAGCGAACGCCGTTGGCAAGCAGAGGAAATACTTACAATCAAATCAAAACCAGTTCTCTTTCCCTCACTCGATAGATGTCGAACTATGAAATCCCTTCCTGCAAAATGAATGCTATAAATCAACAATCGAGTAAAAATCCAGTTTGAAAATTCAAAAATCTGAAATACCCATTGATTAACAAAAGCTAAAAAGGCAAACCTGGTAGAAGAAGACACCGACGAAGAAGAGAAATGGAAAGAGGGATATATTGTTCTCTTTATTTGGATAGATGCAATCCTGCGTGAAGAATGAGAAGAATACACCGATGAATACACGCGACGTCTCTCCGTTCTGAAAGATATGTTTAGGGCAACACGTTGATATCCCACTCTAAAGGAAAAATAAATTTAAAAGTAAAAAATGAGAGGATTTGGGCTTCCATATTTTAATGTTCACTCAAAAGTAAAACTAAAAGTAAAATAAAACGAAAATAGAGTCAATGGCAGAAAAGCAATAAGAAGTGACATTTAAGGGTAATTAGGGAAGGGCACTGTTCATTTGACCAACTCTCACTTTTAAAATAATAAGAATTTTATCCTTATTTAAAATTACGGATTTCTTAAAATATATGTTTTATTTACATCGAGACATTATTTACGATAATAAATAAAAAAAGTTCAATTTTTTACCAATCTTGTGCAAGATACGAGTATTAAACAATGATTCGTTAATACGAGACCCACTGATAGATTCTTATCCGACTAGTCCACCACCTTGGCTCGATGATGTATTATTATTTATTTTTTATTTTCAATTTGTTGTTTTACTTTCCATTCCAAAGTGAGTTTTGATTTCGGAGATAGTTTATTTAATCCGAATTTGTTTTATTGCTTATATTTATTGGTATGTAATGCAATACATTCTAGCTTTGGTCTCATTAATAAGACTACGGTCTATCTACTCGAGAGCTAGCCGAATAGCTTAGCTATCAATGACAAATGCTATCGACTTGAGAGCTAGCCGAATAGCTTAGCTATCAGTGACAAATGCGAACGACCAGTTCGTCAGTAAAGTTGTTGGTGGAACACATGTCTAAATTGAACTGATAAACTCAAATCGAAAAAAACCCTGATTTTTGTGAAAACAAGAACTGATTAACCAAACCTAAACGTTCGGCTTGGCTTGGACCTAACATTGATTTTTTAGTTACCCTTGGGTATATGAACCAATTTAAACAAAACTTTACTTTAATTGGCTGCATAAATTAAGGCTGTAAGCAATTCAAGGGTGACTACTCCATAATCAATACGATTAGAAACAAGAAGAAGAACAACGCTGTGTTTCTCCAACTCCGGTTGATGAAAAATATCCTAATTTTTGAACTTGCACAATTGGTTCTAATTTTGATACTATTCACAAGCCAATTTAGTGTCAAAGCTACTCAAACAAATGGCAAAAGCTTGAAAAGCAGAGAGAGGGTAACGATAATCCATAGTAAACATATCCTTGCTAACCTTCCCAAACTGCAGGATAACCTTATCATGATCAGATTGACCCGAACTCGACTGACTAGCCGGTGGACCATCTGAAACTGTAGTTGCAGTAGCAGCAGCAGCAATGAGCTGAAAATTCTTAACTGATGCAACAGTCACCCTTCCCTTGAAGTTTAGACACCAACACTGCAACTGCTCGTGCCACCTCGGAGCCTTGTTCTGAAGAACCAACGGCCTGTCTTTTGTCCTGTTGTTGTCATCTGGAGGGGACGCTAATATGTCAGAGAATCGCGCACTGCTGAACTCACTCGAGTTGTATATGGACTTGGAAAATGACATGCTCCTGAACGAATCCTCAAACGAGCAAGGGATGGAGTGCATCATGACATTCATTTTGCGTGGGCCCCGCGTTCCCAGCACGTTCAGCTCATAACTTACTTCAGCTATGTTATAGCTACCTCTGGGGATCTTAGGTGACACTTTCTTCGAATAGAATCTTCGGCTAGTTTGACCAGTTTGGGTCAACTGGGACCTGTTGCCTGGAGGTTGTGTGTCAAATATGATGAATTTTGTACCCAAGAAATTTGACCTGAAACATGAAAAATGTGAAAATAGCAGACATAAATCCAATTGTGCCATATCTTACATCAATATGTTAGTCAGGAATGTTGCTAGATTTCAGAAATAATCTGATATCAATTGTTTCTCCAATTTAAAGATTTAAAACTCCTCTTACCTTACTTTCCCAATGTAGGTGCTGCTTGACCTGGATATGTGACCTACGTTCATGCTGATAACATACTCGGTATAAGTAGTTCTTCTGGTTCGCTTTGCAGAGAGAAGAAATTTTCCATTTTCAGCGAGTAATGCTACAGATGACAGAGCACAACATATAAATGACACTTCAAACATAAAACATAACATAACATTGCAGATTCTAAACATTGACACTGTCATGAATATCATGAGCATTGAATACAACATCATTTCAGAGCAAAATTAAAACATCTAAACTGCATGCCCATTCTCTGAACATTCAAAGAAAAGAGGTGCAAACATAATCTGTGGCTAATTGTTCGTTTACTTTAGTATATTCAATATAATGGATCATACTAAAGTAGACGAACAATTAACCACAGATCCAATGCTACTTGCATTTTCACCATCACAAGTAAGCACCTTCTAGACCATCAAAATGAGTATGAGCATGACAAGTATTAAAGCCAATGTTTTCACTAGCAAAGTCTGTCTAATAGAAGTTAAACATAAATATAGGAAACCTGTGGTAGTTGAACAGATAATTTTTCTAAAATTACAATAGAATCATGAATTTAAGAAAAAAATATTCATGGAAATTAAGACATTATCTACACATAAAGGATTCAATCATTACAGGAATGAGGAATGTGTAAAGACCAAAGTGATAATAGAAGGTAATGATCAAAGTAACATTTACCAGGGCTAGTGCAAAGGAAAAGATGGTAAGTTAAGTTATATTTATCCCTCTTGATGAAACATTGAATTGATCCATCTTGTGGTCCAGGCTGTAATACAGAAAATAAGGTTAGATCAATTGCCAAATATCATGTTAGTTTCAGAAGATGTTTCCCAAGCCCACCTGCTTGAGGGAAACTGGAAATGTAAGCTTTCCACAAAACTGGGGACATTGGACGATGTCTAGACACATCTCCCTCCATGATCTACAAACAGCAGCACAGGCAACGACATGCTTACGTGCAGGCCAAGTGCTCTCACTTGCCTCTAGTCTCTTTATTATATCACACAGCAACTCTGGTGCTAGATTAGCCCAACGGCTATTCTGGATTACTATTGGCGGATCTTGCAATTCATGGACATCATAATCATGGGATTTTCTGCTGAGATGACCAGGAAGCCAGACATCAAAGCTTCGTCTTGATAAGCTACCAATACTATCCCTCACATCACGAACTATACTTCGGAATGACATGGACTCCAATGCAAGAATATGCTATATGTCTATTGTAGGATTTTGTAGAACAAAATTAGTTACCATCCACTGTTGTGTTGATCATTAGATGAATAGAACAGAAAGACAACCCAAAAACATACATTCAGTCTGAGATCCAATTATACAGATTATCAATTCATCAAAAAGAAAAAGCAAACAAGGCAAATCGACAAAAGGCAGAGCAAGAAAAGAAAATGTGTGCAGAAAAGCAAATGTCTCACATGAAGCCTTCTTATTTCTCGAGAAAACACATAGAATCGCACGCTTTTAAAGGGATTATACCTTTTATGTATTTATTTATTCCTTAACCCTAGAATTGTTCAAAGCCAACTAGTAAAGAATTCAAATTATTCGAAGATGACTTCGTTAAGCAATAACAATCGTACTTTTAACACCAAAAGGGAGCTCAATGTCGGTCTTCCATAAAGGATGAGGACATATACTAACCAGTGGATGTTTCACGGAGCGCAACTCGATCCTGAACTCGAGAACGAACAAATACGTCCTCTCCTTGATTTTTCGTTTAAACCTTGAAACCGAAATCTTCAAGAAAGCACCTGCAGGTTGACAGATTTGACGCTGCTGATCAAAGAAAACGAAACCATTTCTCCAAGTAAGAGAAATTGAGTGTTCGCAAAAACTGAAAAATGATAGCTAGGTAGGTACAAGTGAAAAACAAAAACAAATGCAGAAAGAAGGTGAAACAAAGAGAAGCAGAAAGGCACTGTACTTGAAAAAGTAGAGACGAAGAAGAAAGCACAGATCTAGCGGGAAAATTCAAGGGAGAATATCTCTTCGCCCTTGTTTTGTTGTTGATTGATGATTTTCCAAATTTGGTATTACTCCATAATTACATTTGAATTCAACAAGACACAACGACTCACCCGATCTCAGACTGAACAGAAAATTGATCAAAACTCGAAAATTGTTTCGTCTCAACCCAGGTTGAACCGAAACCAATTGTATACACAAAATATACAGATTGAAAGGGTATACTCACTTAATTTGAGAATATTGTGGAAGGTATGATGATCCAGACAAGTTCCCACATGAAAATGGGAGAATTGGTTTGATTCACTTGATTGATCGTTGGTGTTATGTATCCTTGTAATTTTGAAGTTGGGGATAGCAAAATGTGAGTTTCTTTTGGTACAAAACCCAATAAAAGGGTGTGGGCAACGTGAGCAACAAAATCATGCTCCATTTTGCACGCTGTCAATCGCATCTCGACAAAGCACTAGGACACCTTCAACGATAATATTACAGTTTTTATTTTATTTTTTAAATAAACATATCAAATTTTAGGGTGAAAATATGAAAAATAAATTAAGACAAATCATCATCAAGAGATTTAATTTTATATGGGTTTCTTAAACTATAAAAAAGCTTAAATATGATATTAAAGAAATACGGAAGAGACGAGAACATAGATGAAAATGTTTATAATAATTGTCAAGCTAGCTTAGTTTGTTACCTTGAAATTTTCGGTCTTGACTTGTGAGATGTTTATGTGGACTATATAGTGCAGGTGGGAGAACGGTTTTTGTCCCACGTGAATAATTTGACGAGCAAAACAAATAATCTATAAATAATTTATGAGGTTTAGACTTATTATGTATTTTCAAGATAACTACGACTCGTCTTTTGTTACCGTTTGTATAGCGGTTTTCTTTTTAATATTTATTTTGGTGAAATTAATTTCTTGATCCAATAAAATTTACTACGGCAAAGAATGTTTGCAATATGTATTGATGTGATTGATGACACGCATATTGGTTAGTTTAGGGCTTCCATTTAGGTTTAGGTAACTAGGTATGCGTTCACTCTTTACGGAGTTAGACATCTTTATATTTATTTCATCTCATATTGTGAAAATGGATGTCTAGCGTTCTTTATTTGTGTTTCTAGGTACTTTGGAGCTATTACGGAAGTTTTATGGATCATATTATGGACTTTGGTGACCTGAAAAAATCAAGAACCACACCTATATTATGAGAAATAGCCAATTTTGACCACCTTTTAATTGATATTAGACATTTGTGTCAACTATTAAGATGTACCTTCAAAAATAGTACTCATATGTCACAACCTTTAAGATAAGCAACAAGAATCCAACACATGTTATTCTAGGTTATTGTTATTAGGCATTTTTAGGTTATAAATAAGCAACAACCAGTTTTAGGGGTTGTGAATTTTGTTAAGATTTGCTCTAAAGAGAAACTCTATTGTTTCCATAATCTAGAGATTTTCCATGGTTTTGCTTTTGATTATTAATTGAATGACTATTTTATAAATATTTTTTGATGTCCATTTCTACAATGTTGGGCTAATTCTTTTGTTTCAAGGTACGGGTATTCTCAACAATGTGATGATAGACTTTATGAGAGTAATTGCCTAGTGAGCTTATCTCATTTGGGTTTTGATAACTTGACCTTTCTATAGTCATACATCTAGAGGTAGTGATTAAAATATGAACCATGATAGGACAATATTTGCGAGAGCATTATCCTTATTAGGTTAATCAAGGATTGAACGTGAGACTAATCACCTCTTGAGGATCCTAACTATCGTAGAATATCTAGGTTTTATATTGATTTTGGCTCTCTATGAGAACATAGTCAAGTTATTCTATTATTTAGATTCTAAGAGCTAAAATGGTCAATTGTTAACCTGCATTTCTACGAGAGCATTTGTTGGTGACAATTAGACACACTTGTTACACATTGGGGAGTGACAATATTAGATATTTACCTTCAATCACTTATACTTGCTATTCGATGATTGCATGTAGAAGTTTGCCAAAAACATTATTGTGGTGATACAAGAGAAGGCTGAGGGTCTTAGATTGTGCTTTGGTACTTGATTATTGCATTGCGTATTGACATATTTCCTTCTCTTTTCTGTTTCGGAGATCTACTAGTTAGTATTTGACATTCGTCGCGTTTTACTGGGAAGGATCGAACCATGGGAACGAATCTACAGGGCCTTACTAACGCGAAGGAATTTTTCGTTGATTGCACTAGCTAGCCAGCCCTTTTCTTGCTTCCATCCGCCTAGAAAAACCGGATAGTGAGGAAACTTTCTGACTCGGCGTAGTAGAGCCTGAAAACACTTTTCTTCCTCTTTTTGACAATTATCCTCTTTTACCGAAAACTAGAAATATCGTAAAAGAAGAATCTTACGCTAAAATTATTTAGGAGAGAATGTCCTCAGCACACTAAGGTACGCATTGTGGGAAGGAAGTCAAGGTCAATACGAAATCAATTGAGATCCGAGAGGACAGAACGAGAATTACTCGGGTTTGGTGTCGGACAATCAACCACTATCCATCGGTCAATCGACCGTGTCGAGCATATGACCATTAGTCAAGAGTGATGTATTCCAAAGTATTTACGAAAAGATCGACCAGCTAGAGCCCACTAGACAGTCGATCGGTCCCGCACGTCTCGCTCTTTGAGTTATCTTCTATCCCTTTATTTTAGGCAATCTTTTAGCTTGTTCATTTGAACATTTTCATCTTTAGTAGGTCCGTTTGGAAAACTCTATCTTTTAGTCATAAGATAGATAGATTTTAGTAGATTTATATTTGATTTGCAAATCCTATGAGAATTATGTTAGACATCCTTCCATAAATAGGGTTATTCAACCATTTGGTTTTTCATTTAGTTTCCATTCAAAAGTTTCAATAGACGGTTCGAGTTGAACACGTCGATCGATCATCTCCCCCTATTGGAAGATACACAAGAGAATATTCTAATATCTTGTTATTAAATGAATAACGATATTATCTCGTTATTTTAGAAGTATATATTTGATTTTTATCTTTTACAATATTTATTATGTTCTTAATACTCTCTTGTAACCCTATAAATAGGATGATAATAATATCAATACGTTGTGTGGTTTTATCCCACCATAAATCTTCCATTGTATCAGAGCATTTAGGTCTCTCGTATCCTGACTTATTGGGTTTGTCTACCTTACGAAAACCGAAAAGATACGTCTAAATCCAAATTGTTTTAAGGATATGTCTAACAAATATTATATTCTACTATCTATATAACATGGACAAACCAACAACTATCCACACCCAAAAAAAATTTCTCTCACGTTGCTGTTATGAGGTCAAGACTAACGGTAAACATCGTTATACTACAAATACAGCATCTCTTCTCATTCGTCCACCTTTAATGCATTTGACGTCAGTATTCATATACCGAAGACAAATGTATTAAAGGTGGACGACCGACCTGGATTAGATTGCAAAGAAGTTGGAGATAATGAAGCAATTAAGGTAGTGGTCACTCGTATTTGAATATCATATAAAAACCTGATTTTAGTAATCTTTTGTTAATTTTCTATATATTTTGCAGCAATGTTGATGTATGATGTACCGGCCAATCACAATGTTATTAAAAACTTATTTTAAGATTCATGTTTCGTGATTAGTTAGAGAGCGAAGATGAAGTACAATCCAAGAACGATGACCTCTCTCCGGAAGAACATAAAAGCTCACTTCACTGTTCCTTCGAGCGTCCGTCGCGTTCTGATGAGCGCGCCGCACTCTGGCAACCCGTGGAACAAGTACAACGTCCGCTCTATCCCTGTTCACAAAGACGATGAGGTTCAGATCGTTAGGGGAACCTTAAAGGGTCGTGAAGGTAAGGTCGTTCAGGTTTACCACAAGAAATGGGTTATCCACATTGAGTGGATCACACGTGGGAAGGTTAACGGGTCCACCGTCAATGTTGGAATCAATCCGTCGAAGGTCGTCGTGACCAAGCTCAAGCTTGACAAGGATCGCAAGTCGCTCCTTGACCGCAAAGCCAAGGCCCGCGCCAATTAAATCACAAAGATAAATTATTCAACCTTTTAAAATGCAAAGATAATTTATTTTGAATCGTAGTTACTCAAATCTTAGTCACGTACTTTTATTGAATATCATACCTAATTTTAGGCAGATGTACGTAAAGTATTTTAAATCCCCAATTAAATCACAAAAGTGATAATGAATTTGACTCAAATATTGGTCAAATTTTATTTTATCCGGAGTAAATTTTTTTAGCAAGTTAATACTCAAAATAGAACCATTTAGAGTTTGTCTATGGATTCTGACATTTTCTTACTTCTAATATATATAAAAAAAAATGGATTTTATCAAGATCCTTATGCATAACATGGGTATATATTCATTATTGATATTAATCTCACCAATTTTATCCAATTTTTTTATCACTAAAAAAATTAAAATTTGTCTATCCTTAACTCGTTTAAATTTTTTCTAAAAAATCTGAAAATATCGTATTTCTTACAAATTGAAATGGATTTAAATCCGTATGATTAATATTATTACGTAATTTTACTAGCTAAATATATTGTTGATAGTTATCGTTATCATCAATTGCCAATGTGGCCTAATAGCCTATACTATCTGTTTATTTTATTTTTTTAATATTGTTTCCATCTATCATCAAATTTTGATTATCGGTATATTTTTTATGTAGGTTCCGTATAATGTGAAAATTGTGATTATCATCAACAAGGAAGGTTCCTAGAATTTGAAAGGTGTCATGAGCCTCAACGAGGAAGGAGTTGGTGGTAATGAGGCCGGAGATACTACACTTCATGAATGAAAAGAGTATGATAAAAGTATTTGATTAAAGACGCCATGAAGATTCAATTTGTGTAAATTTTTCTTCGATCCGTTATTTTTATATTAATGTTGATAAACTGAAACGAATATTTAATTCGATTTTTGGGTTGATTCTCTTACTATCTTACTTTGGTTTAATAACGTGATATATTAAACATTTTGCTATTAAATTACGTTGTAACAAATCAAATTTACCGAGTGTTTATTAAACAAATTTTGAGATCGGTGATACAATATATAAATAAAATTGCACAATTGAAACTAATTTATGTATATCCTTGTATCTATCTTTCTTTTAATTTAATTTACCTTTTCAAAACCAAAATTGATATCTGTAGATTTTAAAATGTCTAAATTTCACAAAATTGAAACTTGTATACTACACAATTGATAATTTAAACGCAGGTTGAACAACCAAATTGATTACAAAATATATACATACACATAGGATAAACAAGTTAGTAAAATAATATTTTTGAACAATCGAATTGCTACATCGGAAAAAATTTCCCGTCCTTCTCGTCCAATAGATGTCAAAATTCAGATGAGTCTTGTACCTCCACAAATACACCTTGAGGTCAACATTCTTATCTCTCTGTCTATTTTTTCAGCTTGTACCTCCGAGCTTCCTG
Organism: Fagopyrum tataricum; assembly: GCA_002319775.1. Taxonomy (NCBI): domain Eukaryota; kingdom Viridiplantae; phylum Streptophyta; class Magnoliopsida; order Caryophyllales; family Polygonaceae; genus Fagopyrum; species Fagopyrum tataricum. The sequence goes on along the minus strand of CM008285.1, from coordinate 1,764,409 downwards.
CATTATGTTCTTCAGTTAAAAGGATTATGTGGTTAAGGGTTAAACAAATATGATACCTCCGTGGTTACATACACAAAAGAAGCAGCACTCACCAAACAAAAGTCCAAACAGCACCATGAATCTGACCGAAGCTCTTCGACCTGTATCAGTTAAACACATTAATAAGTAAGAACATCTTCATCAACATCAACGAGATATGTAATTGGATGGAAGTTTTACTTTTCTTTGCCAGCCTATTCATCTCTTTTATTCTCAGAACCATTTTTGCACCTGATTCGCAAACAAGGAGATCATTAAGGAACTTCAATTACATGGATGGTGAAACTATACTTAGCATAAACAATCCAGTCAATGACGCAGTATTACTCTTATTCTTTGAACAATCTTGTTGCTGCAGTAAACTTCAACTTCGAGGATCAAACGATCCTTGATTTTATCCATTATTAAGCCAGATCTGTGATACCAGATCTGCAAAAACCTAAAAAATAAGATAGCAAAAACCTACAGTGTATGAGCTTCAACAGTTTACGGATAATTTGAGGACATCAGATCAAAATCAACTAAAAAGATAAAGAGATTTATCGACTCAGATAATAACAATGACATACAAGTGAACTTGGCCGGCGTTGAGCTCCGACGATCTCATCTTCGACCCGTCCACGTCGATCGAGTAGAGAATCCTGCGTCGTCTTAGTTGAGTCGAAATAGGAAGAGAAGAGAAGAGCTGCGAGGATGTAAGAGATGAATGGATTTGCTGTGTGTGAGGTATGTAGTCTATATATATAGGTAGGTTAAGGGGTAAGTATGGTAAATATTGTTAGGTTAAGGGATAAGTCTGTAAACTAGTATTTATTTTTTATTTATTAAAAAACATAGTAAATGATTTAGATTTCAAATATACATCTCGCCTACAACCATATGTAATGCTGCTGAGACGTGCAGGCTTGGAGATCCTTGATGTTTTTACGTTGGAAGCTTCTTGTAGGTGGGAGATGTCATCGAGAACGACTAGCGGATCATATCTAAGAACTTTACTGTGAAATAATATAATTTCTTCCACATTTGATCTCCAATAACCTCTCTTCATAGCTTGAGACTCTACAAATGGTTTTTTTTTTTCTTTCAGAAAGTGTTTACTTAGGAGTCTAAACTATAGCTTTATGGGTTTTTGTTAGTAAAAATTAAGCTAAGTTTTTGTTGTCAGCTTAGTGGATCAAACAGGATTGTTTGTTATGCTGTCATGCTAGTATGTTTTTTCCTTTGGGCATAATAATAATTTGAAGTCACTGCAACCAGTGTTATGAGACACTCAATTAGTGTGATTATTCAAATGATATATATCTGTGTGTTTTTAATATCCATTAATTAACTGCAGCATCACATCTTTTTTAAAGCTGATGGATGAAATAGATTATAGGAATATTTGAGTGCTGAAAAGTTATGGAAACATGCAGTACTTAAGGCCGGTGATCTTACAGCTGATGAATGATATGTGTTTTTAAAGAGTTTTCTTTTGTGAGAATCTCATACTACTTGGCATAAAGAAGGCAGTAAATCATGTATTACCTTATTCTTTGAACAATCTTTTTGTTGCAGTAACCCTTGGCTTTGAGGATCATTCAGTCATATATTGTTTTTTTTTGGTGAAAGAGAGCCAAGAGGCTCAATAAATAACGGAATCACAGTCTAACAAAACGAGTGAAAGTAGCCCCACGATAGTCAGCAGATATTAAAAGATGGGAACAACTAGGAATAGAATCTAATATATAAAAACCTAAAGAAAGCGAGAAAGAGAAATTAGCAAGCTAAGCGAGTCCGCCACTCTATTCCCTTCCCTGAAAATATGTATTCCCTTTCCTGAAAATATGATTGAACCGAATCGTTCAATCTCGTGTCATGAAGCCTTTGGCACATAAACGAATGCCTCGGATCCACTCCCTTGACAATTAACTCCCGTATTGACTTCGAATCCGTTTCGACAATAACTTGCCGGTACCCTGCCTCCCACGCATCCCTCAAAGGCTCAAACCATGACCAATCCCCCAAAGTTCCGCCACGGGGGCAGAGTTGAAACCAAGATTAACAGCAAATCCGGTTAGCCACCTCCCACTGCAATCCCAAATGCAATCTCCCGCCCCAGCAAGCCCCGGGTTCCCTCTGCAAGCTCCATCAGTGTTCAACTTAACCCATCCAGCTCCGGGAGGAAGCCAACTAACATGTATCTCCTGTCGGGTCTCAGCAGTTCCACGTTCAGGAGGCCCATTCAATCATATATTGTATTCATTATTATATCAAATCTATGATACCATATCTGCAAAAACCTAAATAGATAGGAAAAAAAAAACGCAGTGTATGAGCTTACAACGGTTTACAGATAATTTGAGGAGACCTAATGAAAAAACAACTACAAATTCAGACTATATATTAGAAGTTACCTTATTGCGTTGGTGGTCAGATAATAACAATGGACATACCGGTTTTATGGCCGGTATTATGACGACGAGAGCTCTAACGTAGATTTTTTTAACTAGGGCAATCCAATCCGATGTTATATCGACAAAGCTATTTCGACTATAAGTTTTAGACCGAAGTATTTTGATGGGGTTATTTTGAATGTTGTATTCCGACTAAAGGTATTTGACTGGTTAACCTACAAATATAAAAATTCAGACCAGAGGTATTTGACGAAGGTGATTCCCACATAAGGTATTGCGGTCAACAATAAATGACGAGGTGACTCTGACCTAGGATATTCGAATATGGAATAGACTAAAAGAGGAGCGTATCCCTAGTAAGATATTTCGATGATTTCATTCTATAAAACCACCAATGTAACTATTCATACGTTAATCCAAGAAGGCTCATTTACATAACGAGTCTACTTTTATCAATTGACCAATTCGTTTCTATAGTGAGATTTAGTCTTTAATTGAAGACCATCATGATTTGGTACCATAGCTAGATCTAATGGGTGACACGAGTAAATTGATATCTAGTAACGACAACATAACAACAAATTGCTGAAACATTGGTCAGATAAATGTTTTCCCGTGAATAAGAAGGCATGATGTACAAGGAATTAAAAAAATGCATAGTATAAGTAAAGGTACACCTGTATCAACCCAAGATTAGCTGCCAGAGACTAAATTATAAGGGCAGCACATGAAGCCAGTAAAATGATCCAAAGTTGCTGTAACATTTAAAGGAAAACTTTCAAACACTAGTGGATGGCACTTTAGAACTATAGCCCATTTACCAAACTCAACAGCACATTCAAAGATGTTGCATTTTGCCTTGTGAGAACATTGGAAAAGCTATATATATACCCCGTACTTGTTTTTGTGTCTTATAGAGTTTGAACTCAGCTCATTGTCTCGTATAATGCTTACTAGGAACAGAGAATCAGATATGTGACTTGAACTGATTCTATCTCACTTGTAAACTGTTACATTGGATAGCTAAGGTACTTATAAATAGTTCATACATATTTGGGCTTATGAGCTTCACTTGAATATTATGGGCTATGTATCCTATTAATGCTTTCAAGCCTTTCTTCTTGTTTTCTTGGAAAAATTCAGCAAGTTCAAACTTCAAAATGGCATGCAGCAAGATCAAAAATCGTTTTCCTCTTTGATTTTGCAGATTCCACTTTGTTTTTGTGAGTATAGATATTTATAAAAGAAAATAGAATAATTGGAAAAATATGCTTATTCGTATTCATTGTCTTACCACATTAAACTCTCATGCAGCATGAGTTTATGATTGGCGAGAAGGAGTCATCATGCAAGACATCTTTGATAGTTCTGATGGTGTTCTCCAGCTTCTCAAGCTCGTCCTTCGAGTTGTAACACAGTAAGCTGGAGCTCATCTTTAGCTAGGGCGCTCAGCTGTGGAAGGAGTGATTTGGCAATGTATAACACCGCGAGTTCAGCCATTGAAGAAAAATATATAGATTCAAGTTATAGTGATTCAACTTGACTACAGAAATACCAACAAAACTTGAAGCAAAGATCTGCAAAGAAAGAACTCACCAAACCACCGATCGATGTATTCAACTGGATGTATTTGTATGGTTGGAAGGATATCGTCAGATAACAAGATGCAACCTATACAGAAAAATGAAGGTGCATCATCAGTAAGTACATAAAACTGTACAGGAGAGAGACAGCTGTCACAAGAAGAGTGGTTCAACGGCTAGCACCAATAAGGGTACGATCATTACAGTCAAAAATGAACAACCCATCATAGTACAAGCCAACTGAGTGAAACTTGTCGCAATTCAATCAAGAAGTTAACATAATCTTAATATGTTCAGTGTGAGATTTATTACAACTCAAGTTTATCTAATAAGTTAGTTTGCAAGTAAGGAAATCTTGGTTTGTAATATATTTTTTTGGGCAATACAAATGATTTAAGGAGACTTATCCAACCCCAAAAATATGTCATCTCATTGTATTAAGAGATTTTCAGATCTTCAAGAAGAGATGTTGATTCTTGAAGATTTGAAAATCTCTGCTTCATATCATAACATAATAAATCAAACAATATGGGGCACTACTGCAGTCTACAGAAGAAATCTACTATCCAGATCAATGGCATTCTTCAGTCTACAGACAAGTAATCACTAATCAAAACGAGTTGAATGTTTTCTTTTATTTGATTTACAATAGTTATGTTTTTAACACAAAAAGTTTAGCATACCAAAAATATTACACCCAAGCTTTGCTTTTTAACAAACCCCCAATCAACTGATTGTTTGATCATTTTTCAGAGTAACTAATTGTTATTTTTGTTGATCATTGTTCATAACTGGTGGGTTTTTTTTTTGTTGATTAGCACAAACAAAAACATCCTTATAATGGTCCTTTGTAATGAATCAAAATTTCATGTATTGATAAGAGCTAGATGGCTAAGATATTTGATCTGCATAATACAAATGAAGTCGGTTGCTTAGTAACAATCATTTTGATTCTATACAAAAGAGAAGTTTGGAGTTGATAATCCAAGCTTCAGCTGATCCAAACACGATTTGATTTCATTCATTTTCAGTTGTGCAAACTTACAATTTCAGGATGTACAATGTAAATAAACTTCGGTTATCGATTGATTTTAGATGGAAGTCGTTGTTACTATTTTTTTTGTGTACACAAAGTATTTGACTATTTCTTGTACAAACTCATATACAACAATTAAATACATAATATTCTAACATATTAAGGGTCCAAAATTGACACTAGTCATAAATTCAGTAATGAATGATATAAATATAATTTCCCTTTTCCATTAACAAATAAAAACTAAATTACGAGGATCCAAAAAACTTCATTACAAGTACCAAAAAAACAGCAATAAATCAGAAAAGTTATTGCTATTGTCAAGTGAACTCCAATTTTTTGCTAGCCTTGATTCATATAAGTTCAGACCAATTTACAAGCATTGTTGGTTCAAGCATCCTCTACTCCTCTAGCAATGAATCAATAAAGAATTTAAATCACTTCACATCCTCTACTAATGCATAATCCCCATTAGAGCAAAGCAATAACATCTATTAACCAATATGAAATTGACCAAGAATAAATCAAAAGAAGCAGGTAAAATATACTTTCTAGAGCCACTAATTTTCACTAATTCAACCACTAATCCTGATTAATATAGCAAAAAACAAAGCACAATTTCTTTTATTTTGACATCAAATCAAGTTCATATGTTTGAATTGACAACAATTTATGGACAGTTTCCTTTATTTTTTAGAGCAAATTACGAACATTATCTTCTTCTTCTTTTTTTTGCCAAAATTGAATCAACTGAGCATTATGGTGCACTGAATTTGGCCAAAACTCACTAAAATAAAGGAAACAAAACAAGCAGTTCATCTCTATTTTGGTCACAAAAAAATACTTTAGGCTATTTTGGATAGGACTGTTCATTTTCCGGTCCAGTCCGGGTTTTGGACCGGACCGGACCTGAACAAACAGGTCCGGTCCTCGGTCCAAGAATTCCGGTCCAAAATCGGTCCGGTCCGGTCCGGATCGATATTTTTTTATAAAAGATCATTTTTTAAAAAAAATTTAAATTAATTAAAATTTTAGTGAAATAAAATATTAAAATTAACTAATTAACTCTCGGTCCGGTCCGGTCCACAATAGGTTTGGTGCGGAAAAAAATTAATTTTTTTTAAAAAAAAATAATTAATTTTTTTAAAATAAATAAATAAATTCCGGTCCAGGACCGGACCTGGACCAGTTTTGGACCGGACCTGGACCGAATTTTTCGGTCCATTTTCGGTCCTCCCTTTTTCGGTCCGGTCCGGTCCAGGTCCGGACCGGTGAACAGCCCTAATTTTAGACTGGTTTTGGTCAATATATAGAGAGACTCGTAGCTTAATAAGACAAATTTTAGTAAAAAACAATGCTAGAGGCTCTTGATGACAAATTTTGATAAAAATAAAATAATGCAATTTTGGCAACAACTGTTAATTTACCGTACTCTGTCAACTAAAATTTTAACCAATATTGCCATCATATTTCTTAAGAACAAAAAGTTGACCACAATAACCAACAACAAATGGCTACAAGACTAAAACGTACCAAAAAAGGTCATCACACTCTCTAATTTTACCAAAAACTATCAACAAAACTATTATAGCTTAAGTTTTGTCCAAACACATTACATTTTACATTTACTCATCATTTATAGAAGTATAGAACAATATTTTCCTGAATTTAACTATAGTATAATACCCGAGTTTAACTAGTCTAATAAATGACTTTCTACAGGTAACTCATGTTACGATATTCACATAACTAGGCATGTTGCATTAGTATAGTAGCATTAACTTGTTACTTGAACATTAAGTTCTCATTCCCATATATGTCAAAACATATTTCTCGCTTTGAATAGCAAGGATTTGGAGGAAAAAATTCTCATAGTTTTCAAACCTTGATACTTGTTTACTTGCTAACTTGTATTCATTTTTTCACTCGTTTGAAGTTGATCTGCTCTGCTGTTAACTCAATCAACGTAGACGTAGTCACTTGATTGGAGTTGACAAAATCCTGCATGTCTGTGATCACTTGATCTTTCTTTTCCATTTCCTTCTACACACTTTACACATGACTAGAGACTTTCTTAAAACAAAGTAGAGATAACATGATCTTTTGAGTTCGACCTTTATGTGTTTGAAAACACGTAAAGCGATTAAAAGCCAAATCGTTGAAAATTAGTAGTAAGTTACAAAATTCACCCTATTAATAATGAACATACATTTTGACTTGGTTAACACCAAATATGGGGTCTTATTATTATAGTCCAATTTGGAGTGCCCATCACAAATAATAGACATTGAGTTGATTAGAAGAGATCCGACATAAGTTACTGTTACATATGGTTATGAAACTCAATAGCACATAAGTAGTAATGTTTTGCTTAGTGCATTATGAAGGTGGAGTAGTAGCTTGTGGATCGAGTTTCTCCTCATCATTAGTTAACTGTGTTTTGATTGAATTCTGTGCTTCTTTGTCTTTTCCCCACAGTACACTGTACAATCCCACTACCAACAACATTGCTCCCCATATCCTGTCACAAATCACATCCACGTACACCTTCATTAATCAACAATGTTAAATTTTCTGATTAATATTAATTAATCCAATGAAAATGTTACCTTCCCCAAAAAAGGGTTTCTTTCCACAAGAATGGAGAGATGATCGCAGTGAGAAGAAGCGATAAAGGAGTGAAAGAAGCAAGAAAAACTGGACCCTTCTTCTCGATTACCCACACTTGTAACCAATAGGTCATCCCTGTCACAACTACGCCCTACACAAACACATATTATATATTAATTAGAACTGATATTACTATAAAATGGTAACAAAAGATGGATAGAGTTTGAACTTACACAGTATGCGACATAAAAGAGGTTTAAATCCCAAGCTAGCCTCCAGGATGACAAGTTTCTATCCATAGCAATCGCGAACAAAGCAGCTTGTATGCAGCTAAAGAAGCATTGAAGAGTCGTGAGCCGGAGTTTCGACGGGTAATGTTTCATTATTGAACCCTACAGAGATGTAGCACAATGGTCATTAACTAGCTGTACAAAGTAATTAAGAATCTGTTTCTAGGCTTGTAATATGAGGCAAGCTAATCAGTTTCTGTTCGCGTTTAAAGCTCGGCTTGTTAGCTAAAATAACATTATAGAAGCGTTATTTTAGCTGAGCTATTCGGGCTTAACTCGTCAAAATCTAGGCTCGAGCTTATTTACTTTTTAAACAAGCGGAATATGAACACATTTTTTAAAACTCATACAAAACTAGTTTATTGTCCACACCTTGTGTGTGTAAGTTTATTAAAAAATTGTGGTATTATATTTACAAATTTCATATCTACCTTTATTAGTTACTAGGATAAGTGCTATTCATTTTGTGAAAACAATTAGTTAAGAAAGTAATTTATTTTTGTTAACAATTATTAGTTATCTTTTATATATATATATATATATATATATTATAGGAGTAACACTTCTTGCCACGTGTCAAGCAGAAAATTGCTAACTGTCACGTGTCATTTCAGCATTTAACCTGCCTCTAAAAATTTTAATTAAGTTTATTTTATCTTATATATTTTGTTGATTATTAAAAAGAAATTAATGCTAACAAACAATGAAGATTTTGAGCAACTATGTTATCGGTATGCAAATCTTAAATTTTAGAATATTATATATTTGATTTTGATAAAACAAAAATTGAGTCAACCAATTGCATAAAATTATTTGCATTTGATTTCTTTTTTACTTTTCTTAAAGTATAACGACAATTTTGAATTTCTAATTTATAATTCCTTATCTATAAATCATACTTACCTAATTAATTTAAACAATATCTGAATATTTAACAAATACTTTTTTTTGTTTATAAAGAAATTATTTTCTACTCTTATAGTCACACTATTTCATCAAGATGGGTTACTAAATGAGTATTATTTACTTGAATATTTTATTATTTTGTTGTCTTAGAATTGAGTCAACCAATCTTATATATATTATAGGAGTAGCACTCATTGCCACGTGTCACGCAGAAAATTGATAACTGTCACGTGTCATTTCAGCATTTAACCTGCCTCTAAAAATTTTAATTAAGTTTATTTTATCTTATATATTTTGTTGATTATTAAAAAGAAATTAATGCTAACAAACAATGAAGATTTTGAGCAACTAGATTATCGGTATGCAAATCTTAAATTTTAGAATCTTATATATTTGATTTTGATAAAAAAAAAAAATTGAGTCAACCAATTGCATAAAATTATTTGCATTTGATTTCTTTTTTACTTTAAGAAAAGTATAACGACAATTTTGAATTTCTAATTTATAATTCCTTATCCATAAATCATACTTACCTAATTAATTTAAACAATATCTGAATATTTAACAAATACTTTTTTTTGTTTATAAAGAAATTATTTTCTACTCTTATAGTCACACTATTTCATCAAGATGGGTTACTAAATGAGTATTATTTACTTGAATATTTTATTATTTTGTTGTCTTAGAATTGAGTCAACCAATTGGACCAATTATATAACTAATAAAGTTAATCACAATAAGAACTTAGTTAATTTCCAAATATTACTATATGTATATAGACCCGAAATATTACTTAGAAATTAATAAATCATATTACAAAATAAATTTTCTATATACACTATTTAATTCGGTTACAATATTAATTCATATATATATATATATATATATATATATATATATATTCAAATGTATATATAATTATTATAAAATAATATCTAACTATTTTATGTTAAGACAATATAATATTTTATGCATAAAAACTCAATGAAATATATTAAAAAGATAAATTTATCGAATCCCGTGCAAGGCACGGGTAATATACTAGTTAAGATTAAGTGTGGAAAAAAAACGGTTAAGATATTGATAATCTAGTAGATACGTTTTTTTATTTTGTTTTATATAAATAGTTTGTGTTTTAATTAAATTTAAGTAAAGCTATAGTCGTATGTAAAACTGATATAGTACGGGTGAATGAAAATTTTTCTTTAAAAGAAAAAATGGAAAATCTGTAATTATTTTATATAAATTAAAAAAGTTAAGGTGGGTAACTTTAACACGCGATACCTTTATAAACAAGTCAAGCTTGAGTATGTTAATAAACAAGCCGAGTTTAAGTATGTCAATACTCGGCTCGTATGACACCCTAGCTAGATATTTGTGTGTTAGGTGAGCAAATTAACCTGCAAGATGAGCCAGAGAGCCCAAGCTACGTTGGCCCCAAGGATCATGACCGAGCCCTTGACCCATTCAGAGGCAGAGACGGTCCCAGATGAAGCTTGGTCTCCGGCTCGGTCACACTTGAGCGGAGGGCCCTTGACAAAGGCAAACACCATGGCCCCAGTAAGCCCTGAAACAGTCCCCAACACCTTTGCTACTCCATACACTTGTTTCACTGACATACTTTCCACCCTGACAATAATCAAACTTTACCATATATTTATGCTCATTTTTACACTTTAAATAAATATATATTCTCACCTTAAGAGGACAGCTAGTAGAAAGGTTATTGCCGGGATTGCGTTTGTGCAAGCAGCAGCAAACGTCGCTGATGTGTACTTCATCCCCTTGTAGTACAGGTCAAGTGACGCCGTTATACTGCATTATCCATCCATCATCACACTAATTAATCATACTACTTTATTTATATATATATATATATATATATATATATATATATATATATATATATATATATTTTGTTTTTGGCGAGGGGGCTCTTTTTGAGAGAAGGTGAGTAGAAATTTTTTTTTTTTACTACCGAATTTATTTTTATAACTTTTTAAAATTGAACTTATCTTAGTGAAACTTTTTTTCCTTAGAATCTAAAAAAATAAATGAACAATAATACCAAAATAATACGAACTTATAGTATAAAAAAATGAACTAATACAAAAAAATGAACAAAATTACCCACCATAACCAAAATCTATATATATATATATATATATATATATATATATACTTTCTTTGTGAATTAAAAGTGTAAGAAACTTAATAATTACGTACCCAAACAAGGAGATGAAGAAGATCTTGCAAAGTATAGACAAAGACATGGCAGGTCCCTTCCCAGTCGTCGAGGATGATCTTTCGCAAAAGTAAGCCAAAGGAGCAAGGGTGAGAGACGCAAAGGCTTGTCGATACACCGTAAACACAAAAGGGTTCATCCCTTTAGCCATGGCTACTTTCGAAACCAATGCGTTTCCAGCATAAACAACCATGATGAAGATCACTGCAAGATAAGGTTTCTGTGACTTGAGCTCTACCATCATATATAAATTTATGATAGATGTGATACACTTTGATTTTGAGAGTAGAGCAGTTTATAAACAGATTAAAAAAAGGTAACTTGAACTTGGGTTTGCATCATTGTAAGTATGGGTGTTTTTCCTTTATCTAAGCCAGGTGAAGAGCCCGTTCAAGTGATGTCCCGTCACTCACACTTTCTTCATATAGTGTTCCAATAACCCGACATCTGCAAAAGTGCAAGGGATACATACTTCATTTGTTTTTAGTACAAATGACAAACAAGATCTTGTCAATATTTATATAGTTTTAGTTTGTGGGTGCTCCACATAATAATCTTCAACTTACAAATTTCAAACTAAGCTAACCATTATGCCCTAATTTTCTCCTCAATCACACTAGATTAATTATCACGTTTAACGCATGTTTAGAAGATATTATTTTTCTTCGCCTGAAAAAGAAGAGAAGATATTATTTTTTTTAGTATAGAGTGAAGTGATGAGGTGATTTTAACATACCTGTGGGTTCACTTCAGCTTTCGAGTAGATAGGCACTTAGAATTGCCTGTAGCCAAGAACAAAACATCTATGTAAAAAAGCTTCTTTACTTGTTTACCAAAATTGGAATCAAAGGGGTACACCGACGAATATTGCGTAATATTACACAATAGGGAGAACCAAACCCTAATTCTACAATTTCATCAGTAAGGTCAAGCTTAAATTTAAATTATTGTTTCACCATCGAATTGAAAATATCTTAAATATTTATATGTATATTAACGATGAAAAGCCATGTATGTTGGTTTTGTTAATTCACCTTAAAATTTAATCTTAATGAATATCAAAATCTCAAATTCTAACATTAGTAAGTTAATTCAAATAAGTTAGATTTTTCTTTTCTGATATAATTCTTCTCGACGGTACGGCGTGTGCATATCGTGAACATCCATTATGTCAAAGAACAAATCATGGAACACCGAGGGATTGTTAGGAGATCCATTTGTTGAAAATAAAGTATGAATATGAGAGATGGGCATAGTGTTTTTTTCACTTAATTACAAATGAAATGATAAATTGATAATCAATCTCAATATGTGGAGTCTTTTATAAAAAATATCAGATTCTAAGCATTGTGAATTACATGTTGGCTTTCACAAAATAATGTCCCTGTGATACGTGCAGCCTCCCATGTAAAAAAAAAGGAGTGGTGGATGCCATAACACTGTAACTAGGGTGGTGTAAAATTGAACCAGACCGGTTTTTTCCGGTTCCGGTCCAAATCGAAAAAGACTAGGTTGTACCGAAATTTAATTATTTTATTAATTTTAGTTTCTACATTTTTTTAAATATATATATTGTGTACATATTTATAAAATTACATATATTTTTGAATATTTATTTTATTTTATTTTATTTTATTTCGATCCGGACCATATGCACATCCTAACTAGAACCCCCTTCAGTTGACCACATGAAAATTGTTGTTTCTTTCTTGTCCCAATGAACCTTGAAGAGAGGTTGGTTGCATCTCGATCAATGTTCTAACTTTGGCTTCGACAAAACATTGTGACAATATATGGTCCCGTTCGGTGACAAAGGAGGATAAATATGAAAGAATTATAAACTTCATTATATCCCTTTTATTCCCTTTTTTTCAAAGGAAAGTAATTTGGGCACTAAACATCCTAGTGGCTCGAAAGGTCGACCAGAGCGACAAACGATTAGGTCGGCACGAAGGAGAAGTCCTGGACACCGGCCGATAAATAACATCATCATGGATGAGTTTTTTGACAACATGAAGCGCACTAGCATGAGCGGTAAGGTGGTTTCCAAATGCCTAAGGAGAAGTCTTGGACAATTGGCTAAAAGCAACAAGATCATGCATCGGCTACCTTATTGATCGACCTCCCTAAAGATATGCTTGATGCGCACTTCCTCGAAAGAATGGAGATGGAGAATAATATCTCCGATCAAAATTTCATCTTTACAGGGTGGTTTCCAAATGCCTAAGATGTATAATAACATGGAGATTATCCCCTTCAATTTCAATTTTTTGACTTCATTGGTCTTTGGCTAGAATTAGCCCTTTGATCAGCGTTATAACCTCTATATCAAAATTTGGGAAGTTATGGAGTTTTCCAAAATCCATAGTTAGCATATTTGCATCATGGTCACGGATAATTCCTCCAAATGATCGGACGATGTTCAATTTTATGTTTTTTTTTTCCGTCTAGACTTAGATAAGTGTTTTTTTTAGGAATCTCCCCCTCTGAATTTTCTTTTGCCTTATCCCATTGTTTGATTTAAAAAGTACGGAATTTTATCACATTGTGAGTTTGAAAGTAATTTTGTTAATTAAATATTGTTTGGTTTCAGAAGTACTAGATGATTTACCAAATATAGCATAGTAATCTAAATTTGTTTATGTCGAATTTGTTCCTATCCCTTTAATTTTCTTGAGCTAACGCTTGAAATTTTAAGGTAAATTTCATCGCTTTCATTCCTTTCATTTCAACCTCTTCACCGAACGGATTCTATACTATTTCAAGACGAGAGACTCTAAGATATATGAGATATTTAACAAACATTTATATTTCCACCATTCATATTAAGGGGAAAGTGTGTATTTATGAGTATTTATATGGGTACGTGGGTGGAAGGATGTGACTTTTAGGGGATGTAATTGATTAATTTTTGTTTAATGGATGGAAGTAATATAGAGGCAAACAAATCATAAGATGTCAAAACACTTAAAATTATCATTTATTTGTAGGGCCGTTCGTAGTACCGGGCCATATCGACTCCAGTTCATTGCACCAAAGTTCAAAAGGACACCAAAATGTTATTATATATATTTAAATTGTAAATTTTAATAAAAAGAAATAAATATCTTCCAAGCCCAAACCATACTAAGCATAACAAAAAGCCCAAAGGCAAGGAACAATAGATGAGGTGCAGCATGGCATGTGAGGTGCGACTACATCCTCTTAGGCGTGGAATTGATATGTGGGAACGAAAGTAAAATCACATCAACATGGCTTTCAGAATTTACCAACATTCAAGTTGATTATGAACGAATAAATTATACTTTTAGTGGCATAAATTATACTTAGATTTTGATATCAATTGTTGGATAGGATAAACACGAATTAAACATAAATTGGGTTTATCACTAAACATAAATCAATTAAACACTTGATTTATAGTAGGAATCCAATTATTCAACTAACTAATTGGAACGAAAATCACTCCCTTTCTAAAAATAAATACAAATGACTTTGAATTCACATATTTTTATAGTTATGTACAAAACTTCTTTTTTGACATGACAAAAGTATACCACGTCATCTTTTTTTCGGATTTATTTATAATATTACCTTAAAATATTGAGAAAAATTGGCCTAAAGGGATTTTTTCCAAAACCTAAATAGGCCAATTCCGTTTTTTTAATAATAAAAAAGTTTTAATAGTGGATATTCAATGTAATTTTTTCGGATCTTCCAGAGTCAAGGTTGGTATTACATGTTTTTACCTGTCAAATCTTACACAGGTAAAAAAAGTAGGATAATCGAACGGGCTCTTTGTCTTCCTCCATCTTTTTCGTTGGCTTCCTTCTCTCCTTCTCCACCTTTTCGTCTCGGTTGCTTCTCTCCTTCTCCACAACGTCTTTCCTCCTTCTCGCTCACTCTCTCCTTCATCTACGTTCACTCTCGACATCAAATTGCAGGTTCAATGTATGCATTTTCATGTTAGATTAAGTTCTTAGGTTATTAGGTTAAGTTATTAGTATTTGGTATGATATTTTGCTTCAGTTTTGTGTAGATTATTTTGTTGTTTTTGGATGTTCAAAATTTAGAAATATTAGGGCCAAGTTTGTTTCTGTAACTCGAGGTCCAATTTTTAGACCTATTAGGTTGTTGTTTTATTACTCTGTATGTTAGGTTTTGTTTTTGTTTAGTTGTTGTATCTTTCTATTTTGATAATTTTTGTGTTATTCTGTTTATAAACTGTCAACTTTTGTTGGTTTATATGAACTTCTACGAGATGTTGCTACATTTTTAACTTTATGTATTTGATTTTGTAATATGTAGTATTACTAAAAAATGGCCCGCTTTACAATGAGAAAGGTTGTTGGCAAGAAGGTTCCTCCCACTATACAAGAGGTATATTTATGTATTGTTGATATTTTGTTTAGTTACCATGTTATTGTTAAGTTTCTGATCGTGTCTGATTATATAGTATCTGTATTATTATGTGTGTTCACTTTATGCAGTCTTATGTATGTACTGTGTATGCTATATATTATGTAAGTGTTTTGTATTGTGTGATGAACTTATTTGTGTTACATAGTCTTATTTCTGTATTAAATTTTTATTCCTTTGAGTATTTGGTCAAATATACTAAATTCCATCTATGTTTAGCTGACTTAGATGTTCATATCTTGTTTTATTTTAAAGTTTACTTATCGATGGCCAGAGACCGATTCCAATGTTTCTGCTAGGCTAAATTGTTATAGTCCGAATGTATCTCATCCCACACATCTTGGAGCAATTGTCGAACGTCGATAAAGTTAGATTTCAATTAGGTGTTTTCCGTTTTATTATAACCATGGGTACATGATGTGATCCTCACCGGAAAAGAAATCATCGTCAATACACCGGAACCAATTGCTTTGCCACCAACCGTCCAAGTCAAAACTGAGCCGGCACCTATTGAAATCAAACCTTATGTGTTGGAGGTCATGCCTAAAATTGAGCCAAAACCTATTGAAATCAAACCGAAAATGCTTGCTCCGAGAATGCCCAATTCAAGCCAATATTCACTCTCTCCGGCTAAGTTGTCAGGTTTGCGCACTCTCAGTAAAACGCCTATAACTGAGTCAATTATTGGAATTAAAATACGCATGAGTACTACTTTGAAAGGTATTTTCAATATCTACTACTTTCTAGTTTACACAAAGTCGAGATTCCAAGAGAAAGAGGGTGAAAATGACCCTAGATTGCAGCAACTACGGTACTTGTAAGGATTGTTGGGCAAGATCATGCATGGAGACATGAAAGATGGTTATACAAAACATATGCACGTCCAACCAATACATATTTCATGCAGCATACCATGCTCATATTATTCATATATTATGCATGAATTTATGTATTAATCATGTGAAGGTCAACAAGTCAACATTCAATCAAACATTGAAGGCATCTTCACGAACATACATTGAATGGAGGCCAAGTTAGTTCAATGGTCTTCTTCTCCTTCAATATGGACGTCCAAGACATGATTTGCACCTCCTTGATGTGTTGTCCAAGTGAAGGGAATAAGATCTAAGAGTCATCTTTGAATAAAGGCCAAATGTGGCCATTTATGTGTTTGAATTTCCTAGAAAAACTCTTGTATTTCTTGCATTTTCTTTTGATAAATCTTTGATATTTCTAGCACTTAATTAGGGAGTTTCTAGGTTGATTTTTGTGGCTATATAAAGCCTTGTATCCTCCCATTGTAAGCAAGTCAAGTTCAATATAGTGAGTTAGCCTTTGTGCTTTCAAAGTTGTTGTTTGCTTTAAAACAAAACCCGAATTTTAGGTGAGATGCTTAGTTTTCAAACATCTAGGTGAGATGCTTAGGTGGTTCTAAGGTGAGAGGCCGAGGAACGAAGGTTTGAACCCCAAAGTGAGATTCCGAGGGTAGTTCGTTCGAGTTGAGGGATTCCCAAAGTGAGAAGCCGAGGAAATTTTCTCTTCATATCCAAAAACACAAAAAAAAAAAATTTAAAAAAAAGAGTTTCATTTCCCCGATTACAGTCCGAGTGTGAACTTGTGCCGGTGGATCCTCGTGTTCGAAGTGAGTTCGATCACATCAGTACCAATTTAAAGATGTGTCATCAGATTATACACTTCATGCTGATGAGGGAAGTCGTAACTTTGAGAAACCACGCAATGTGGTTTTGCCATCAACAATGTTCTTCTCCGGTTTAGCTTGATTGAGTTTCATGAGATTATAGGGCTTAGATGTGGGGATTAGGGCATCAGGGAGGCCGAAAGTATTGTTGATGTTGATATGCGTATTGTCGTGGGGTGCGACAGATGTACAAATGGTCAATTGGAAAAGCTATTTGAAAAGGACCCTCAAGATTCTGAATTTACGTATAAGATGGATCTAATAATATTTGTTGAAGGAGTTATATCCTCAAAAGACAAGAAGACAATGGTAAGCCAGCAAATCATCAATCTTGTTAGAGACTTGTCTATTTTTTATTCTTACCCATGGGGTCGCCACTCATTCCTACAAACTAAGAGGTTCTTGCAGTCTTGCGAGGCCAGTAAACAAAGATCTAGTGGTGGGTATAATATTGGAGGATTTCCTATCGCACTTCTGGTAAATTGTGTATTGACATGAAAAATTCTGTAAGTTTAAGTTAAATTATTTTGACCAATGTCTAACTCATTTATTGTTCTAGATCCTTGCATTTCACTGTATGCCGAAGCCTGCACTAGAATTTGCAACTATTTCAGATACTCCTACCACTTACATGTGTAACAAATGGGTGTCCAAGTCCTTAAAGATCAAACCGTTCCGTGGATATTTAGACATAAAAGTCTTGGTGGATAGCCTTACAAAGGACGACATCAAGAATGTTCAAGGACATGCTAAAAATGATGATTTTGATTGGTGGGAGGAAGGGTCTATTGATGAAAGACTAGTCTTTTTATTTCAACACGGATTTAAATTATGTAATATTCAGGTATATCGTCCT
The DNA here is from genome assembly GCA_002319775.1 of Fagopyrum tataricum. Taxonomy (NCBI): domain Eukaryota; kingdom Viridiplantae; phylum Streptophyta; class Magnoliopsida; order Caryophyllales; family Polygonaceae; genus Fagopyrum; species Fagopyrum tataricum. Next base: position 1,746,330 of record CM008285.1, on the reverse strand, counting down.
ATTTATGAGGACAAGAAGAAAAAAGGAGATACAATCCTATTAGAATAAAGAAAATTATATTTTTTTATTTTTAAAAACTTTAAATTATAATGGATTTTTTTTAAAAAAAAATCATTTTTATTTCAATATTATTAGAATAAATAAAATATATATTCTTGATTAAAAAATTTATAATTTTTTTTTAAAATTTTGACACATTTTTGTATGATTTAGTATGTAGACTGATATATTTCATGTTTTAAAAATATGGAAATAACAATCGAAAAACTTTTCCAAAAAATTTTAAAATTGATTTTTTTTAAAATAAAATGTTCTTTTTAAAAAAACAACATTTAAACAATCTTTTTTAAAAAAAAAAACTCCATAAAAATGAAGAAAATTTTGATTATATTTTATAAAAATTTAAAATATGTTACTTATTTATGATTTTTAACATATTATAATTTTTTTTAAAAAGCCAAATTACACTCCTAATCCTATTTTTTTAGTGACATGTAAGAAAGTAGTTGTCACATCGTTACCGTAGTTAGGATTATTGCCGGAAAAACAAGTTATATTATTTTTGATAAGTACGTTGATTGTTTGTATCACTTGTATTATTTTCAAAATTGGTATTTTGGGCTCAGTTTGATACTTGGTATTATTTTGCGTTATTTTTCTTTTCTTTTTTTTAATAAATTTTCAATGATATTATTAAAATTTAGTAGCTTGATATATGTTATTAGTTGTTTGATAATTCACTATTTGATTTTATCATATTGTAAATTTTAACTTAGACATGCTACTTACGTTATATAAATTTCTATCATATTTTATTATTTAATATTATATATTTAATTTTTATGATATGTTTTACACTTTTTTTTTTGTTAAAATATGTTTTACACATGACTTCTTATGTATCTTATATATTGAAGTAGCCCGTAAATTGATACTTGATGCAATTTTGTGCAGTCACCTCATCAATTTTACAATGTCGTCTATTCGTTAATCCACATCACACTAACATAAATTTAATAAACCTAATGCTTTCTTGTATAGATACTAACTTTGTCATCCGAGTAGCTTAAGAGATATTGACCCGGGTTCCTCATTTCTGATTGTTGTTCCATGATCTGGATTTTTGTTTGATTTTCATTCATAATGTGGAAAAAAAAAATTCAATCTTACAACAAGCATCACATAACAATTAAGACAATTTCCAACTTAATAAATCATCAAACAAATTTTTATGAACGCAATTACCGCCTAACCCTTACAGAAAAGTGTATTAAAACTAATACTATATAAAAGCAAAAGTCTTGGAAGCCACGTATCATTCATTTATACACCGGATGACACATGTTATTTTCTCACAATTTACCTTTTACTTTTTTTTATTTTTTATTTTTATTATATCTTTTATTAACTAAATGTAGCTATTTTTACCATATAAATCAAGATGAAACAAAACATTACTAAACAAACAAAAAAGCAATATCTATCTAATTGATTTTTTTATCTTCTAAATACATTTTAATTTTTATAAACAATGTATTTCTATGGTATCCATCTCCTAAAATACTCGATTGGATAGATTTTGTTTTCAAACTTAAATTTTAAATTACCCAAAATTACAATATAACACATTCTAATAAAAAAAAATCCTTTTAATTATAATTATTATATAATATAATTATAAAAATATATTTCACGCTAATTTTTGTTTTAAAAAATTTATGTACAAAGCACATAAATTACACTAGTTTGAATTCCAGACAATAACGTAGAGAGATATTATTGAAGTACTTGAACGGTATTGCAAATTAAGGAAAGTGAAAGAAAGGACCGAAACTAGTGTGTTCACAGCTGGAAATCAAACACAGCCCCAAATTTTATCAACCCTAAGATAGACTTAGGTTAGTAGGACAAAAAAAGTGAATAAATAAAAAAACAGAAAAAAATACAACACTGAAGTCTGAACTGAAGTGAATGTCTGATTTTGATTTTTTATTCCTTTCTCTGAAATCTGAATCACCAATTTCCCATTCCTTTTGGCCTTCATCTTATTTATGTGATAAAATAAATAAACAAATTATACTGAAAATTCTATATAAAAAAAAGAAGGAAGAAACAAAAAGTTTAGCAAATTAAATAACCCCCCAAAAGAAACAATATAACCCATTAACTCCACTGTAATTCCCCACGACCACTGTAATCCGCTTTTACCAATTTGGTAGAAATTTGTCTCCTCGATCCCACTTGTCAGCACTTCCGAGTTAACTCATCACCAGAATCTCCGCTTCCACACCGCCGCCAAACCCGCCTCTCCACCACCCACACACATTGTATTTTCGATTCGCCCATCCTTATCGGTGTCCGCCACTTTGAAAATTATTTACTCGATCCCGATAATTTGATATTAATAAATGTCTCTCGATCCAAAGCCCCCTTCAGCTTTTGATAACTAATTAATTAGTCTCCATCGCCGCCGTAGCACCGCCCATGGAAGCGCCGTTACTGGTGTTGGCCACGATCTCGTATCCTCCTTCTAGATCATCGTCGTCTTCATTTTCATCATCATCGTCATCCTGATCCATATTATCGCTCACCGGATCCTGCTCCGGCGGAGGAGTTGGGAGCGGCCACTGCTGCTCCGGCTGTGCCATTATCGGCGGTTTGTGCTTCTTCTCGCTATAGAGGGCTTCGAGCTGGTCATAATAAGGGCAGGTCTTAGCATCATCTCGCCGACGTTTGTTGCTCTCCTTCACCTTCTTGAAATATTTATTAATATTCTCCCACTTCTCTTTACATCTCTTGGCATTGCGATTGTATCCTATATTCTTCATCTCCATCGAGACCTCCTCCCATAAAGCGCCTTTAGGTCCACTATCCTGATACTTGTGATCCATGTTCGTCCTCAGCTTTATAAGCGCGTCTATCTCCGCCTTCGGCCACCTCGATGAGCTCACCGGAGTAATGTATCCTCCGCTATGCAAATCTCCGTTATTGATCTGCTGCGGTACTCCCTGTACTCGAGTTGGAGTTCTGGTTTCCACCGTCTGCGGAATTGGAGCCGGAGCTTGTGCCGGCGCCGGAGTAGTCGGAGTCGACGGCCTAGGTGGTGGTTGAGAGTGAGATTGGGTGATAACGGCAGGAAGGGGGATCTTCTTCTGATCGGATATTTTCTGGAGGAATGAGATGAGAGCAGCGTCTTTTGCGGCGGCCATGGATCGTTCTTGGAGTAAGATATCGTGTTCGCGTTTGAGTCTAGCCATTTCCTGAACCTTCCAGGCTTCCTCCCGAACCATTCGGTCATTCTCTCGCTTATCAATAGCTTTTAGAAATTTCCTCTGAAGCTCCTCTTGCTTCTCCATCACGTCTCTAGTTAGCTTCTCAAAAAAGTCCTTCCATTTCCTCTTACTACCATTCCTCTTCGATCTCACTACTTCCCGGTCTGATGAAGTTGACGATGAGGATGAAGGAGTCTCCGATGTCGAGTTTGGGAAGCACATCGGATTCGCATTCTGTCCCGCCGGTATGTGGTGGACCACAGCTGTTGACGACATTACCGGCTGGAGGATCGGTTGTGTGGTCGATATAACAGTACTAAATAGCTGTGGCTGAGGAGGAGGAGGCATTGCCATGGCAATGGGAACAGCTCCGGCCTCTACAGGCGGAGGAAACGAGGTGCAGGAGCCAGACGCTTCGAGCGCTTCCAATTGCTGGAAGAAACGGTAGTTCTTGCCGTCAGATTTGGTGGAGCGACCGTCTTTGGTGCGCTTGTGGTACTTGAACACGTTTTCGAATTTCTCCCTGCATTTCTTCGCACTTCGGTGGTATCCCTTTTCTGCCATCTTCCTGATTTACCAACAAGCTTCTATGTGAATTAACGGTTTCTGACTCATCTACAAACAATTTTACATGATCGATTGATGGGAACTTAGTTCTTCTATTTCTTTTCCTGAAATTTTCTTACTAACGACAATATAGATAAAGTTATACTGAATCGTGTCATGACCTGTGTGTTGATGATGATAATGTATAAAAAAACAGATCGATATAAAAAAAATGTAAGAAACTGCAATTTCATATGTTTATATAAGAATAGAGGAAAGGCGAAGAGAGAGGAAAGAGAAAGATAGCTTGTAGCCAGCAAGGAAACTTTACAGATGTGTAAAAGGATTCTCTACTTGCCTGATAAAATTTGACTTGTAACTATTGTAAAATTTACAATTAGGTGTAGATAAATGGAAGAGGGAGATGACAAAAAAGATCAATTTTAAGTAATTTTGTTTTTGCATGCTACTCCTTGTCAACTAGCTATCTAGAGAGGATAAAGATCGGAGGAAAGAAGCTAGCTAGAAGACGAAGATGACAACCATGAATTCACACTAGCCTAAGAATCGAATGCTCCAAAGCAACTCTTGCTTGCAAGCTGTAATTGCAATTTCAAGTCAAAACAAATCGGATTAAATTACCGAATCTGAAAAGTGATTTACCAAATTTAGACCTCGCAAGTATCAACTCCTGTATTCAAATCAAACTTCATCCGTTGGAAGAAGATTGAAACATATATTTCACTTCGGTAAATTAATACCAAATCCAAATAATTGAGGTGCGAAAAGGAAGCGAAATCGTCAAGTGAAGTCACCTGGAAACTTCTTCCCAAAGGGAGCCTTTGTGATTTGAATCACGGAAAACCGCATCCATATCCGACCTTATCTGAAGCAGTGCCACCGTCTCCTGCCTCGGCCACCGACTTATACCACTTCCGCCGCCGCTTTTGCTCTCTTCACCGCCGATCGCTGCCGCTACGTTTTTCCCGGCGGTAGTTGTTTCTGCGCCTTGTTGTAGCATCGATCCAAACTCGCAAAGCATAAAGAATTCAACCGAACAAGCTTGAGCTTAAAGGAAAATAGGCTATGGCGTTAACGATTTCCCTCTCTCTCTCTCCCAATTACACCAGATAAAATGCAATAGCACCAGCAAAAGAGAGGGTGAATTCTATGGAAGGGATTTATATAAAAAATTATTGAAAAGCGGTGAAATATTATTTTTAATTAATAAAAATATTTATAGGGATCAGTCTGTCGATTTCATGCTTGACCCCTCAATTATTTATTTTTGTGTAACTTCTTTCTTGTAGCCGCGGAATCTTCAACCCCTTTTTCCTTTTGATTACTTAATTTCATATCTCAGATCATATCTGGCTACATAGTCCCACTTATTAAAAATTTATAATCTCTATTTTTTTTTGATGTATCAAAAATTAATATTATTAATTTTATCTTTGTAAAGTAAGATCCAGATCGAAAGGAGGTTTAATATAAATAACTTATACAACAAAGATGGAAATTCTAAACTTAATATTAATAAACCTTAACATTAAAATACAGATCTGTAAAAATAATATGTGTAAAATGTCATGGAAGTATAGGAGTTTATTTTTAACATTCTAAAAACCGATACAAAAATTTACGACGACACCATACTAATGAAAATGAATAACATAAACTGGTGCTTAGCTTTATTTTTAAAATTTATTCACAAAATAAGTTTGATATAACTCAATTATTTGAATAAATCAATTATTTAAATAAAATAATTGAAAAAACTAATTCTCAAATTTTAGTTATCATTAAAATATTTATCATATTAGATAAATAAAATGTAAATTGTGATAACCATGTAAAATTATAAATAAAATAAGTTTGATCAATACGATCTATAGAAAGAAAAAAAACATGTGTGTGACGGATGTTAACATCTTCGTTCATTTCTCTTTTTTATTCTTCCTCCTTTCTTCTTTGATTTATGTCTTTCATATTCACTGATTCGATTTCTTCATTTCATATTCTCTTATTCGATTTCTTCGCCAATTTATCTAGTGTGTGGGAGTCCTTTCTTTGGGGATCTTCAGTGGTGGCTTGCTTCTTTGTCCCTTCGGTTTGGGGGTCTTGAGATTTACTCGGCTATGGAGGCTTCCTCTTTTGCTTTTGTGGCCTCCAGGTGTAACACCCCGAATCCGTAGGACTCGAGGCGCTACTGGCTAGGATCTCACAATGGATCCTGACCCTAGCCTGACAACAATTTCACTGATCTTACAACAAGGCACAAATAGATTAAAACAAAACATGAAACTGATATATATAAATCTCAAAAGGTTATACAGAGTATTGTTGAGTACAATCAAAACATAACAAATATATACAAGATCAAAAGATCCCAATCCCACGAGGACGACCTAGTGTACGGAGCCCTCAACAGATCACCCTCTCTGGATCACTCTGCAGTTCCCCTAACCTGCGAGGGATCTACAACACGGTATAAAACCGTTAGCTAACCATACACATATATAGAATGAACATAAGCACAATCACATATCAGAAATAATAAACACTTCAGCATGATATCACACAATCACCCAGTTCATTATCTTTATAAATATAGTCCAACACTCAAATCGTATATATAAGGATATCAATATGAATATATGTGACACGAAGAATATAACCCTCGCCTCTCGGTGCTAATGCCAGCTGGAGTGGTGATGCGGTCACCGTCCCCGTATACCCTATGGGAGTGGAGAAAGCCCGTCCCACAATCCAAAACTAACCTGCCCGTAGAGAACCTCCAGTCTCCCAGCGGGATGAAAGGATAACTGTCACGGCCCTACAATGGGCAGTCACTAAACCATAGGTCGGTAATAACAGTATCACATGCTAGCAAGCATAAACATATACCACTCATGCAACACCCAATATAGAGATGGCAGCTAAGTAAGTCCTATGGACTTACCTTAATCTCGGAAGTAATCCCAACTATGATCAACTCTCATATAAGTCCACTCCAATCTAGAGGACAACATGGCCTATACAAGGCATACATATATACATATCAATCTACTATCACACAAAGGGGTCACACCTAGACCCAAGGGATCCATAGGGATCATATCCAACTCGTAAACCTCAAAGCCCTAACCGACATATCTATATCATACTCAACAACATCCGACACCTAGCATGGTACTAGTTCCCTCTTGCTAGGAAAGGAAAGGAGCTACCCAACTATAGGTAGTCCCGGGACAAGACGCACCTGCGTGATCAAGGGACGCAGGAGCGGAATAGACAACCCGCAGGCGCGGCATGGAGCAGCCGCAGGCGCGGTGACAAGTAGGGATGACAATCTCATCCACATCCGATGGATGTCCGAAAACCCGCCCCGAAAAAATGGGTGAAAACCCGTTAATTGCGGGTGAAACTTGGGTGACTGGTGCACCGGGTGATGGGGCGGGTTGGATACGGGTGAGCGTCTCAGGACCCATCACCCGACCCATCATCCGACCCACCACCCATACCCACCATCCGTACCCATCACCCGCACTCATCACCCATTCTATTATATATAAATTTATATATATATATATATATATATATATATATATATATTAATGATATATAAGATTTCATGGATAAAATATTTTTTTAAAATAAATAATTTTTATACCTAATAATATATGTTTATATTAAAATTTTATGAACTATATATTTCATAATCTTTTGTTATTTTATTTTTCTTCATGATCTTGTCGGCACTACTAATTTGAGTAATTTCCGTGTTTCATGAATTTTAAGGGAAAATTTATTTTTGTAACATAGAAAAATAATTTTACTAAAGAAGTCTAGTCAAATAGAGTGTGACAACTTTTATATTATGATGAGAGTTAAAGACAATTTTGTGTAAAGCTACTTGTTTTCACGATTTATATTTTTTCAAATTTGGTTCATCTATGTTTTGTAGGTATGTAAGATATTGCATATTTATATTTATGTTTCAATCCTGTTGGTTGTTAAGGCTTAAACCCGATTAAATCGTATATCGAATTTAGCTGGTACAATTTCACTTTTTTAAAAAAATGGTTTTACACTAGCTTAAAAACGGGTTAAATTTCACCCGAAAAAAACCTGATCCACCCGTTCACCCGACGGGTATGGGTAGGGTGACAAAAGTTACGGGTCGGGTGATGGAAGTAGTACATCCACCCATCACCCGACCCATTGCCATCCCTAGTGACAAGGGACGCATGCAACGTAGGCAAGGCGTTGGCGCTGGCGCTGCGGCACGGCTTCCGTAGAGGCGGCGGCTTCTAGGCGCGGGGGCGGCGACGGTGCAGAACGTAGCCCCGCGAGTCCTCTTTCACTCTTCACATGATCAAATCACGTCTTCTTCATTCCAAAATCACACACATGCATAAACATACACATTCTAACATTAATCTACATTCAAATCATCTAATCCTAAGCTAAAGAGATGGAATCAAAGAAGAAGAGAAGGAGAAGAAGCAAGGAACTCACCACTACTGAAGGTCTAGGCAAAACAAGAGCACAAGCACTATTTCAGCTGCTGGCTTCACAAGCTCAGCAGCTAAGCACATCATCAACCTTAACAACCAAAACACTTCCAAGCTTAAGAACACTCACACACAAGATCAAAGAAGATGAAGGAGAAACAAGAAGGACGTAGGGGCTGGAATGGAGAAATGAAGAAGGGAACCCTTGCTCAGCAAGGAAAAGAAAGAAGTAAGGCAAAGGGTAAAGCACGGGTCAAAGGAGTTAGCAAAACCGGCTGTAGCCGCCGGAAACCGCAGGGGCGGAAACCCGCAGGAGCGGCAGACATGCCCGCGGGTGCGGAAAGGCCAATCTCGGCCAAAGCCAATCTCGGCTAAGGTCCAATCTCGGTCCGAAAGACTAAGGCTCTTACACCAGGGCCAAATCTTGGGACCTTCGGGAACACATTTTGCGGGACAGTGGAGTTGTGGATATAGGCTCTGAGTTTTGTGGAGTTTTGGGCAATCTTCAGGTTTTTATTTCTGAATTCGATCTTTTTGTTTTTGCTGTCAAGAACACCGTCCCCCGTAAAGCCCAACAGGTTTTGACGAGTGCTCTTTTCGGTTAGATTGTACAAGAGATGGAAGTTGCCTTCAATTTGACCCGAGACAAAAAGCGGTTATTAAGTGCCTTCAATCGGCGCATAGCCAAGATTTCCTTCTTGTCATACCCATTGATGGGCTTGGGCAGTGTATGTCCCCGGTTGAGTACCGCTCGTTCATTAAGCATCACCTGATGATTCAACTTTATCCGGTTAATGGGACTTGTCCTATGCCCAACTGTAGTAAGCATTTAGATATTTATTGTAAGCATGTTGTTCATTGTAAAGAGCTTCATGGCTTCAAATATAGACATGATCTTGTCCGTGATGTTTTATGCGACGTGTTTAGGAGAGCGGAAGTTTCGGTTAAGAAGAAGGCGCTTGTGGCCTTCTTGACTGATCCGCGTAAGGGAAGATCTACGTTGAGGTCTGCAGACGTCTTAGTGTTTAGATGGATGAGTGGAAAGCATGCTTGTATTGATGTGATAGGGGTTTCTCCACTGGTTAGTTTAAGCATTCGGCCTTTTGTGGTGGGTAAGTCGGCGTTTAATGCAGCTTCTGCTAAGGTGGCTAAACACGAGAGAGCTTGTGTCGAAAACCAACACGTGTTTCTTCCGTTCGCTTTTGAAACCTTTTGTTTTCTTGTGCCCGATGTTGTTGAGGTTCTTAAGAGGGTGTAATGGGTCTTACACGGTAATGTTATGTCTCCTAGGTCATCAAATGTTGTTTTTAGGAGAATTGGTTTTGCAATTCAGAAAGGATAGGCGGCGCAGCTTGTTGCCCGTCTCCCCTCTAGCTTGATGTCATTAATTTTTAAAAAATAAAATAAATTGGGTACTCAAATTACAGCGTGGTGTTTTTCTGTCCTTAGGAACTTTAACCAAGCATCCATAGTTGTTGCTCATCTTTGTTTGTTTGGATATTGCAAACAGTCTGCTTCGTGACATCGTTTAGGTAAGAAAATCATCTCCGATTTGGATGAATATATTATATATATTTTTTTTGGTATATATGGGTTATTCTGTAAAATTTTCAAGTCATTTTAACGGTTGGATCTAGAGATACAATTTTTACAAGTTTGTAACATGAAGTTGTTTTTGTTGTCAAGTTGTGGAACCCAGATTGTGAGTGCGTTTTGGGTAGTTATATTGTGTTTTACATTCTGAGAAAATTTTTGATGATACTAAATATAATGCGTGAGATTATGATAAAGTTTTCTGGTTTGATTCATTAAGAATAAAAAGTTATAATTTTCGGAATTTGGTATGTCTGAGGAAAGTTTGATAAGAGTACTGGTCTTTGTTGATTTTTAAAATAATAATGGAAAAGTGTTTAGGGTTGAAACCAGTTGGATACTATTGTAAATTGGTTATAGTTTGCTCAGAAAATCGGGCTAGAGCTTTGGAGAGGATTTTATGGTTATTTCATGTGCTGCAAATAGGAGTTGCTGCATGTTGTGCACAATTTAGGAGTCAGACGGTATTCAACTGAATGTTTCTTTCTTTTGGATGCATCATGTTGAATTTTCAAGACCTTTCGTATAGAGAGCATTTGATGCGAATTCTAAAATTTGGACTTTTTGAGTAAACAATATAATGCATAAAAATTATATTGTATACTCATAGGATAGATTTGAGGTGATTGAGGTTAATTAGGTGCCTTTTTTAATTTCGGGTAAGGTTAGAGTCTCGTTGACAATATATCTAAAATTCGGGGATTGGTTTTGTAAATATTTTACAACTCGACATTTATGCCCTAGAAACCAAAGGAACATATTTAGAAGTATTCATGTAAGTTGAAATGTAGTGATAAATATGTTTTACGCATTGACCGGGTTTTGGGTTCTGTTGACCGATTTTGGATCGAGATGTTTCTTTGGATCCTATATGAGTGTGTATTATTGTAGTGGTGCATGTCGGGTGCTTTATAATTATAACTTGAGTAAGATGACATTACGATATAAGTGGACCTAAGTGTATAAGAACGGGTCGTGGCATCACTGCCCGGCGGTGCTAGATTATTGGGGGCTCTATGCGACCCGTCCATACCGGTATACGATAAGATGCATTGGATCAAGTCCAGTTGATTTACGGGGACAGAGGCAAAGGTCGGGAGACCTTCGTGCCACATGATAAGTTGAACTAAAAGAAGTGAATCATCTAATTCAAGATAATAATACGGTTGAGTGTGAGCATGTTGATTGTTTAATTTCCGCATTGTGTGTTTGTGCTATATAATACCAACTAATATCTAGAATTGTTAGCTAACGATTTTTACCGTCATGTTGTAGATGTTTTGCAGGGTAGGACCGTTGTGGAGTTATCTGGAGAGAGTGGCCAGCCGGGTTTCCGTACAAGTCGTTTTAGGTTTTTGATATTATTTTAGCGACGAGACTCATTTCATTTTCCTTTAGATTCTACCATGTTTCTTTTGATGGCTGATTGTCATTCTCTTCTTCATGACATTTTACATTTAAAACATTTTATTCGGTTTTTCTTATTTGTGCCTTATTGTAAGATCCAGTAAAGTTGTTGTCAAACTAGAGTCGGGACCCATTATGATGTCCTAACCCGTAACATCTTGAGTTCCTAGATTTGGGGTGTTACAATGCATAGCCTAACAAATATAGAATTTGTGTTATCATAATTGTCAATGAAATATGATCAAAGTTTGTTGTGTGTATCCATCATTCTTATACACAAAGAATCAAAGATGATAGATTCAAGTTTTGTGAACAGGGTGGAAAACTTGTGAAGAAGAGTAGACTATTGTCAAAGGAGATTGAACACTGGACTGGACACCGATCGGTTCAGTTATTTTATAATCGTCAAAGGTGGTTGAGCACTAGATTGAACACACGTTGAATTTATGATTTGAGCGAGGGATAATGAACTAGGAAAATTGCATGTTTTGGTGAGGTAGAATACGAAGCGTCGACCCTTGAGAAAAGAGAGAAGAGAAATTCACGTCGTAAGAATAATAAAAACCGTTGTTTTCTTCTTCATAGACACGCCGTCTTGGGGCAACATAGGTATCTTCATACTAAGTTTGTCATTGTCACTGAGGATATCATTGGTGCCCATCATTGGTGACTTTCGGCCTTGGTGGGTCCGGATCGACATGATAATGCCAAGGGCTTTGTTGATACCGCCGGTGCTCATGTGCTTTGAGATGTAGTTCTTGTGAGAAAGGCAACCATTCTCCATACAAATCAAACGGATCATCGTATGATGAGTTATGACTCAAGATGAAGAATGATGAAGAACACGATGAAGAACATTCAAGAAAATTCAAGAACAACGAAGAACGATGATGAACAATCAAGAACACAAGTGTTTATGTAGTTCGTCCAACCAAACACTCGTTAGCATTTTCTAAACACAATAATTCTAGTGTATCCCTAAAAACTCATGGAAACACATCTAAACACTAACACTAGTGTTTCGTAGAGTGCCATCCAAACACAACCTTAATATTTTATACAATACATTTAAAGAAAATAAAATAAATTGATCATTAAAATAAATAGTAAGTAAAGATGATACTTGATAAATATCAACTGCTTTACATCATAATTTATATATTCAAAATATTTGATTATTTGAAATGCAAAAAGTAAATGGCCAATCATATATATTTGTTTAAAATAACATAAATTAAAAAACGATACAATGTAATATTGTAATACACAAATAGATACAATATTAAATATAGATATTTATTGTTTTATATATCATATATGTTTTTATATCCTACATTATATTATAAATTTAGAAATTAAATAAATAACAATGAAAATAATTGACTTAAAAGTAAGATATGTGGTCAAATTCAATATAGCTTAATGTAGTGGTTGTATGTGGCAAAATTTGAAGTGATTTAATATGATGATAATATGTGGTAAAAAATATTTATAATCGGTTTTTTTTTAAAAAAAAAATGTAATTTAAATAAAGTATTTATAATCAAAAAATTTAAAAAAAAATTATTAGCTGTTTCGAGTATATCCTCCTATTTTAAAACATATTTTTTTTAAGAAAAATAAACTTGTCATTAAGGTTACAATCTTCTTCAACAAATCTCCTCATAATCGATCATATCCAATTCTATATCATAACTTAATACAAGTTAAAGATAATGTCTATAATAGGTTTCATTCTAGAATCGCAAACAATCTCTGCAAAGCATATTAATACTAATCTATGCAACTTGCTCTACGTATATCATGGGCATCACATGACGCCTTCGATCCCTTCATACGTTGTCTATAGTTCATTTGCTATATTTGTTCAATCATTAGTTTGTATAATCAATTTTGTTACAATGGTTCATTTATTCTGTTATTGTTCTTTCTTTGCAGAAATCAATATGATGGAGTCCCCTCTCCGAATAAATTGAGAGTAGGATAATCGTCAATTCTTCAATTACTTTAATCAATAGGATACTATATTTGTCTGAATTTATCAAATTGTTTATCGAGATTTCAAGCCATCAAACATTTTGGTAAGCTCCATCATTATTTACGTTGAATTCATTTCTTGACAACTTATTAAACTTTTTATGAAGCCATTATCGTAGAAGATTATGCTCCTTCATCACCAATGCCACCTATGTCGCCGACACCTCCGCATGTAAACCGAAGCAATACAAACTTATCAACCCTCGCCGGAGATGATGAGTTTGTCAATAGTGAAGTAACATTGTCTCGAGAATCTATGGTTTTGTAATGTTCTTTCATAACATTAAAAGTTTTAGCTTCTAAACGATTTTGATTCTTCTAGCTAAAGAAGTATGGTTTGTTAGGTTGAAATATATGAATTGCCCATTATTTTAGTAGTGTTTTTTTTTAACTTTGTTTCATAATTTCAAATATATGTTTACCTTATGTTTACTATAAATAAGATAAGAACTATGATATCAAAAAAAATACTATTTTAGTTCAATAAGGAGTAGGGTAGGGTGAGAAACAATAATACCTGGACATGGAAAGAACATGTAAGGAAAAAAAGAAAGAACATAATAGAACGAGGATTTGAGCTCTTGACTATTTTAATTAAAAAATATAAGAAGTAATGACAATAAAAAGCAAAACAATACCATCTTAAATTTAAATATTTTTTAGAGAAAAAAATTAAACAAAAAAAAAAGAAAAAATATTACAAAACATGTATGGAAAAAAGAAGAAGAAGAAATAATATAGTAGAAAGTGAATTTAGACTCTTGACTTTTATAATACAAAAATATAAAATAATAATAATAATAATAATAATAATAATAATAATAATAATAATAAGCAAAACAAGGAGAAAAATATTAAACAAAAGAGGGGAAAAATAGTATAAAACATGTATAGAAAAAAAAAACATTTGAACACTCTAGACTAATCGCATAAAATGTTGAGTTCTAAACTTCTAATCATTATGGGCAAACATTTTTTCTTCTATTTTTATTCAAATATTATGAGTCCAGTTTTGAAGGCTCTTTTTTGTTGGGCGGAATGACACTTTTTGTTGGGCGGGCCTGAGTGGTTAAGTCCTAGCGAGGATATGTAGTCTAGTTGATATAATTGGATTATGGCTAAATTGGATCAATGGTTTGTGTGTTTTTAAGGATCTGTTTATTTGTAAAATATAGGGATGAAATTATTTTGTTAAAACGGATTAAGGGTGTATTTAGTGGTTTATAAGGATGAAATCGAATCTAACGTGTAAGAGATTCTTCTCCTTTTTCTTTATATTAAATCAATCGTTAATCAAAAGAAAGAAAATTGGATCAAAGTAACGTGTTCGCTTCACAATTTTCATTATCTCACCCTTATATTGAATATTTTAATCCAATAATTTAAATTTAAATTTTTGGTGAACTACAAAAACAGAGTAACAAAACAATTTAACCAAAAACGAAATTTGTTAAGATTTGATTCCGAAAATTTGTCTACTTTTGTTAATTTCTTCAGCAATATCTTTATTTTTATTAGATATCATCTCTATAAAGAATGATTAAAAAATATGATAATTGAATCAAATAATATTTCTTTAATAACTAAATCATAAGATCTTATTTAAATATTTTAAATTTGGAAATTATAATAAATAAAATTTGCCAAATGTTCGACTTAAAACCGGAAATCATTAACTTTTTTAACAACCAAAATATATTTGTTTTTTCAATCTTGAACAACTTTTCTTTGCGATTGTCTTTTTTTCAATTGAAACAAATAAATTGTGAAATATTGATAATAAAATACCAAAAAATAAATACAATACATATAATTTGTAATTATTATTACTTATAAATAAAATAATCGAATTGAATGCTTTGAATGCATGAAATTTTTTAGTTATATGGTTAAATATTATTATATTTTAAACCTTATATTTAATGTATTATGATATTAATTATAAATTTAAATTTAAAATACAATCCCGCACAATGGACGGATAATACACTTTTGCGCATACGAGTCAACTGTTACTATATAGTACGAATTAGCTAGACGATAAAAATGTGTACCCATCAAATTTACCTGAGTTAATAGTTAAACTCCTACGATATGATTTTCATGTTTAAAAAATACTACCGTTTGAAAATTTAATTAAAACATTTGTACATTAATAGGGGGAGTCAAAACTACCGGATCCTACAACATATGAAGTAGTAGATGAGCCAATCAATGTTCAAAAATTACAATTTTTTTCTACGGTCTTTGTACCTAATTTGACTCCACTTTAAACAAAAGAGTCAACACATAAATTTGAGGTTGTTTGTTACAATTTATTTTTAAATTGGAAAGCGGTTAAATTAGTAGAGATAGTCCAATATAAAACATTCTTTTGAATGAGAACACGAAGTTCGAAAATTTCAGAAAAATTGGTGTTGGGTCAAGATTTTCAGATGGGTCAATCAATCAGCTAACATATCTCTATGAAAATATATTATAACATTTTATTGGAATATATATTTATTAATCGATTATTAGGATCTTGTAGGTAGTTTGTGTAATTCATGTGTTTGTTTAGGGTTTGAATTACGCATATGAGTCCCAAAAGTTACTGTAAAATTCAAACCTCCATAATTGCATATTATAAAGCGCAATCGAAGTTGGATTAAAATATAATTATATAACTTTGGAGTCTAATTTCATTCTTTTTAATATGAACTTGTTTTTACCACGCAAGCCAAGACTATAAAAGACTATAATGGTAGAGGGATTTCATTCGGCTTCTATCATGCATGAAGGTTTAAAAATTTGAACCGTATAGTCAATATATGTTAATCCAATAACAATTAAAAATAACAAATAGTTTTTACGTTTTAGTTTACTTTGCAATAGGAAAATTTTTTACCGCTTTCTTCGTCTATACCAGGGTCTATATCAGGGTAAAAGTTTGTCTAGACTTCCAGAATCCTTGTCCAAATTCTCAAGGATCTCAAATAGATGATTTATTGTAGTTGGCTGAAAATGATCAACGACGAGTAACAATTTAACTTAATGATCCGTTCAACAAGGCTTTCTTACACCATTCCGATCATCCTTTAAAAGTTATTACCACAATGCTTCTCAATTAACGAAATTACCTTTGATAGAAAAAGATTATTAGAATGGTCACTTCTTGCTAAAAAGGAATATGGTTTTGTCAATGATGATTTTCCAAAGCTGACATCAAATTCTCTAACGATTTCTAAAGTAGGAGATATGCATTAACATGGTGATTTCTTGGTTATTGCATTCAATTGAGAAGAATATGGTAGAATAAGTATTGTAAGGGTTGGACAAACAAACCACATTAGGCTATTTCAGATTCCATTAAGATTTGTCGTCAATATCTTAAGGAAATCAATTTGTTACAACCTATTTCACTTGTTTGTAATCATGATGGGTTGAGTTTGTATTGCGGCTCAAATGCACGTACAACACTCTTCATTTTACCAGACCGGCATGTTCTACAATTTTTGGTTAGTTTGAATGAATCATATGACTTGGTTTGAGTTGGTATACTCTTAACGAGTCCATCGTTACCCTTGATAATACTTACATAATTGTTTTACAAGAAGATGAGCAAAGAAGTGTTAAAACGAGTACTGTACTAGTATGTTGATGGTAAATCTACTTCTATGGAACCTCGACAACTTTATGGAAACTACACCAACATTTGGTCATCTTATGGTAATAACTTTGACAAAAATGACCCTAAAAATTGAGAGTAATAAAGAAGAATTTTCCCTGACATATATTTGTAGATTTTAGAGATAGAAATGATTGGTGAAATGAATAGATAAATGATTTCAATGGAAACGTTATTGTGTGTGATCATTATAAAAGTAAAGGTCATCTCTTCGATAAATGTTGGAAACTTCATGGTGTCACATGACTCACATTACATTATTTCACCTTTGCAATTGTTCTCGTCATATTTGCATGTTTTATCTTCAATAACAATGTCTAATGGTAGGGCGTAAACGGGGATTCTTAAGACGATGAATCAGGAAGACTTATTGATTTCTTGATCAAAACAGAATTAGAACACCGTAAATTGATGTTATAACTTTTTCTTTGTGTAGGAAAAAATAGTGACTTATTTGTCTACTTTTGTGTCGGTTTTGTTAGACCTCATGTCCACTTATAGTGTTGTCCAAAAATAATTGAATAGTGCTAAATCCTAAAAAACCATTTTTGTTTTTGATATATGGTATAAGTAGAAAATATAAGGTAATTACACAAAATCACATTTAAAATATACCTCTTTTTAGAACAAACCATTTATGAATATTAATATTACGTAAGCCTATTTGTAAACGGTATTTGATACAAAGAAAATTTTAGTACTTTGCCTTGCACGAAAAAGAAAATGTGGATGCCTAATTGTCTATGATGCACGAAAACATCTAAGAAGTTGTGTGTATGGTGCCGAAAACTCGAAAACGGTCTCCATGAGGTGGAATGGTAAAGACACGGTTCAATTCACTGACAATCCACGGACCGGACAAAGACAAAAGTGGTCGGGAGATGTTTTCCCTAGAGAATTTAAATGACTTGGGAGGAGTAAGTTGAAGACGATTGTCGGCATAAGATTGGTGGATGATGAAGGGTTTTTGTTGAAAGAGACCGGTAAAGAGATTTGGAGAGAAGGAAATTGTTAGTTGATCTGTAGATATTTGGAGAAAAGAAAAATATTTGATAGAAAATTCGAACTCTAGATATCTAAAGAGGTAGAGATCTTTGAGGTCAAGAGATTTGAAGAGAAAAATGTTATTTGGGAAATCGGGAAGAAAGTGACATATACCAACTTATATTTGTTAGGGTTTTTTTTTTCTTTTTTAAAATTAGGGTTTCTCTTATAAATTTTATTTTATTAGGGTTTTAATGTAATAATGAAACAAAATTTTGTAATGTATTATTCCTTGTATAAGCGTTGAGGCACGCCGCCTTGCCCAAAAACATAAACTAGATCATGTATTAAATCTGTATAAAGCTATACATATCAAATTAAGGAAAGTAATTTTATTTTTATTTTTATTTTTATATTTTTTAAATTAAAAAATTATATAAAATTACTCATAAAACAACATATAATTTATATAGTTGCACATTAAGCTTTAGTTTTACGTTTATCATATATATCATTGATTTTATTATATATGTCTAGTATGATACAAAAAATATTATTTTTTCAACAACTTTAAAATAGTATATTATCTTTTTTCGGTGTTCACATTTCATATAATTTTTAGGATTATTGTTTTCTCGTTTTTCGCCTTTTTCGTTTTTTAGTTTGTTTTTTGTGTCCATACATCATAGGTGACGTAAAAATAGTTTTCTTCGTAGTTGTTTACTTTGTTATTGGTAAATGAAGGTACAAGGTAAAAAATTTTCAATAGGTAATAAGTACATATGTCATTCAAATGGATTAACTAAGTTTTCGGGGAAGATTCGGTTAGAATTGTTACACTTTAGAGTTGAACATCTGAGAGAGTGAGACATAACCATAGTTGATTGGGAAAGGAGCAGAAAAATAATAACCCGGATCTTTTGACGGGATTAATGCCAAATATTTAAAAATGTGAAAACACTAATAGATTTTAGAGTTTAAAATTATTTTAAAAAAACTATTTGTATATGAGTTTTAGAAACTCTTATCTAAATACATAATTAGAGATCTACATGTATTGCTTTATGAATGGTTTGACGACTTAGACTCCACTTAACCTAGTAACACTTTTACTCGTCTTGTCTACCACCCACCTTAAATTATCAAACATTATAATCCAACATTGAAAGTAAATCCATTTAAACAAAATACATGCAAACAAATACGAGAATTATAAACTCCCTTAAAACTCGATATAACAATTCACTATAACAACCTAATAAAATGAAAATATGCAAAATAACAATTCGAGCATCATTGAATGATGCTCTAATTCGACAAAGTAATTAATGAAAATAATTAAAACATCATTACACAACTTCATATTTGAGGAGCAAAAAGAGTGAGACAAAAGTAGTTGATAGGGGATAGGAACGGGTAAATGATAACCCGAATCTCTTGACATGATTCATGCCAAATAGTGAATGTAACCAATCACTTTCAACAAGAGAGTCGATAGTTGAGATTGCAGGATGAAGTTGAACTTCAAAGTTAGAAAAACAACAATAAATTTTTAGAGCTTCAAATTAATTAAAAAAAAAATTTATATATGAATTTTTCATTATTTAGCGACGGACATGTAGTATGCGTTTAAACATGTACAAACCCATCCATCAATTTCACCCGTCCAACGAACTAAACAACTTTTTGAATGATTGAGATTGATTTTTATTCCTAAACACAAAGCTCATTGAAAAGTCCACAAATCCACACAAAAGAACCCATTAAAGTAATGCAATATTAATCAAGTATTGGTTCATATATAATTATGTTTCCATGCAAGACTATTGAGAAAGAAAAAAGAGACCTAAAAGCTAAGAAGGAGGATTCCTTACACACATTTCCATATGCTTCAACTCCATAGCCATTTGTGCATTCTCTATCCTCATCCTTTCATTTTCCATCTTCATCTTCTCCAATTGCCGATCTCTCTTCCTACTAAGCCTCTCCCACTTAACCCTTTGCTTATCCACTTCCAACTTTTGTTGCTCTATTTCAAACAATTGCATCTTTATCCTCTCAGTACGCAATGCAAAATCCCCCAAATCTTCTTGCCCATTTCCTTGCTTCATCCTCTTAGCCGAACCCACAACAACTCCTTGTCTCACTAATTCATGCTCATCTCCCTCATGGTCATCCTCGGATTGTTGCCTTCTAGGATCACAAAGGGCTAATTGAACCGCCCTTTGTATTGCCGGGTCGTGAGGTAAAAATAACCTATTTCGATTATGATAAGAGCACATTTGTTCATAGAACAAATGCTTTGAGCTCAAAATCTTCCTCACTTCATCCTTAGCCTTGTCGGATACGTGATCCATCAAATCGAGTAGCAACGGTTTCTCCACAACCTCACACGACGTTCCCCTCCCGAGGATGTCATTCAACTTCTTATACCTCTTGTTCAAGTCATTGAACTTATCCTCACATTGTTGGGGCGATACACAAAGTCCCCGTTCCGACATCACCTTCGACACCGTCTTCCATTTCCCCCTCTTTTGTAAATTCCTCCCCATTGGAGATTCGACATCCTCATCCATGTATGAAACCGCCGTTATCAGGAACTTGATCATGAAGTTGCTCCACTTCACGCGTTGCCAATTGGATGAGCTCTTCCCTTTTACAACACCGGCCCCTTCTACATTCAAGTTTGTTTCTTCTTCCTCAGTTGTTGCAACCTTGCTGCAATTTCCGATGGGATCCATCTGAATCTGCCTTATTGTAAGAGGGGAAACATCGCAAATCGGAGATTTGATCATGGATCCTTGCGGGAGCTGATTTCTGAGTTCAAGGCCATGCAAGTCGTTGTGTTGAACAAGGTTGACCGGTTCCGTTGACTCCGGGAAGCCAAGGGCGTCATAGGAAGGAACAATAGGGATCATGTTCACGGCTGACAAATTGCACTCCATCACTCTCCAGATTCTATTTGCAATCAACAAAATTCAACCTTCAAACTCAAAATCAAACTCCTAATTCGTGATTCTTAATACAATAAAAAAAAGAAAGGCCAAAACCCAGCTCCCACATACTTCAAACAAGATCAGGAACAAGTTAGATCACTAAAAGCTTAGACTTACCTGGTTATGAAGTTAGTAAATTAGAGACCTAAGAAAAACACAAACCCAGAAGTGTAGAATATGTTATTTGGAGGCGGAAAACTGCAAATATATTCAAAAAAAATTGTAATGAAAGAAAAACTAAGGAACCAAGAAGGAGAAAAACTAAAAAGGGGAAAAATCATTGAGCAATTGATAGAGTAACAAGAAATTAGGATAACGACGATGAACCTACACAAGTTGCATGAATGTGGAGTCTTGAGAAAGACACAAAATCAAATCCTTAGGAGGAAGAAGAGCAACAAATCAAGTAAAAAATCTTTGTGAGAGGAGATTTTATTGTGATGTATGATAGAATATTTATAGGGGTTGAATATAGAAAAAGGAGTCTTGAGATACAATGAATGAGAATGGGGATGATTTATTACCAAAAAAAAAGCAATAAATGAATGAGAATGGGGTTGAATATAGCAGGTGGCGGTGACACACTCTCTCCACGAGACTATTAGGTTATGTTGCCTCGGAGTATTCAAGTTTTTATCTTTCTTCCATTTCAACCTATTTTTGGTTAGTTGTTAGATGCCTTCATACTCGTATTTCTTTACATTAGTGATGTTAGGCTTATACAATTTTACGCATTTAATTTGAAATATACTCAGAAATATCTCTTCCGACAAAATCATTAAAGCTCAGAAGTGATGCTTCTAATTGGGTCATTTCCCTTGCATTCGAAGATAATTTCACAGCAATTAGCAAATTTGTGTTCATGCGATTGATTGTTTACCTTAGACTAACTTCTATGATGGTCTACCACATTCTAACATTTGTAGTTCTCTATTGACCTTTAATTTACCAAGATCTAACCTTACCTATTTCTTTTTAGAGTATTTGAGCAATGACACTCTACAACTGTATGTACAGTTCCATCACATCCTCGTGTCATTCGCATCACAACAGTATAATTTTGACGCAAGTAAAATACATGTCGCTATGTAATAATGCATGACATTAAATTATGCGAAAACGGGTGTAACACCCTAAATTTGAGCACCTAAAACTTCGTGATGATGTGTGTCACATAGCGAACACACATCATAATAGTGTGACCACAACTTTAATGTAGAGAACGTTTCAATAAAAAACACATTAAAAATAAAGACTTTTACCAATAGGAAAATAGTGTGATCATAACTTTACGGTTTATAACACCATTTTATTTTTTTAAAACAATCAACAAAGCATAATTTACATGATATGTACATAAGTGTTGTCTGATTGCTTATAGAAAAATGGTCTCTCTAGATCTGTGTACACACATTATGTAACAAACCTTCACATGTACCGGCATGGGTTATGTTGTTGAGTTACTCGAAGAAAAATTTAAAATAACCTATAAAAATTCTGAAATTACAAAAGTAAATTTTAAACAATAAAAAATAATCACTATAAATAGTATATATTATAGAAAATTTTCTCTCGTGACTAAAACAGGAAAAAAATTTTTTCTCTTTTTTCCAAACTACAACCCTTCGAAAACATTCAAATTTTCTCATCTTCTTCCAAATTCAAGAGATTTAGTCACTTTTCAAGTTCATTCAATACGATTGCGAAGAGAAAATCAGTAATTTTATCGCTTCGACTCAAAAATCCGTCAACAATGGAGAAATAATTAGGTTTGATCATATAAAACCTTCCAATTTAGGGTTTCGGACTGTTTATACTGATTTTTGTTCATATCTAATATGTAATAAGATTTAAGTTTCTATACAGTCTGATTTATGTTGTTGAAAGTAGTAGAATCATTGATTTTCATGTTGTTTTGATCGATTGTCAAGTGATTGAGTTTATAATCATTCTCAATATTTTTGTGTTTTTGTTGTTGATAGTGGTTAGAATATTGACAAAACTATAGTATTGTTCAATCGTTTTTTTTTATATGTGACAACATCAACATCAATTTTTGTGTGTGTTTTTGTTAGGGTTGTTAATCGGTTCCGGATTCTTGACGGAACCGTTGGAACCGAACTTGTGTTTTACGGTTTAGTTCAGTTCCTCGAAATGATTTGTTGATTATTTAAAACGAAACTGATAACATGATTTATCGACCTGTTACACTCATGCATTTTGTTAGATTTTCCCTTTCCGCATTCATGTTTTAGCCTTAGTTTGTGTCATTTATGCTTGTTTAGTTCTACTTTGCAATAATAGATGTCTAAACACACTATTTGTGGCTTTGTAGGTGATTTGACACATTTTGGAGCTAAAACGACGTATTTGAGGATCAAGCCTCGAAGTGGATGCATTGAAACGAGCGTACGTGCATGGGAAAGGGCGAGGAATCGAGCTAAAGGCGCGAAGGAACGAAGAAGACGGAATCCCGGACCGAGATGGCCTGATCTAGGCCGAGATTCCATGACCTCGGACCGAGATAGCCAAATCTCGGCCGAGATTCATGGATCTCGGACCAAGATAGCCAAATCTCGGCCGAGATTCCATGATCTCGGACCGAGATGGCTCGATCTCGGCCGAGATCCATGGATCTCGGACGGAGATGGTCCGATCTCGGCCGAGATTTCCGAAGTCCTGACGCGTTGAACTTTCTGTTGCCAAATATCGGTTCCGATTGGCCTGATCTCGGCCGAGATTTCCTGTTCGGCGATTTTATCTTATTTTTGGATCGGTTTTGGCCCAACCCGTCATTTGTAAGGTTGTTGACTATAAAAGGGAAGCTCTAGGTTATTTCTAAGAGTCCGATTTAGTCCGATTTTAGTCTCTTTTTAGGGTTTGTTTACTCTAGAGGGGGGAGCCGTCTCCTCCCCTCTCTTCCTTTTCCTTCTTCTTCTCCATTGTTCTTCATAGTTTAGTTTAAGATTCATAC
This sequence comes from Fagopyrum tataricum, assembly GCA_002319775.1. Lineage (NCBI taxonomy): Eukaryota > Viridiplantae > Streptophyta > Magnoliopsida > Caryophyllales > Polygonaceae > Fagopyrum > Fagopyrum tataricum. Next base: position 1,722,337 of record CM008285.1, on the reverse strand, counting down.
TTTTGCTTGAGGATTGTTTGGAAGACCTTGTTGGATTCAAAATTTGTCAAGATTGGAGTTTTCCATTTATTGAAGTTAAGTTCTTTTAATTCCCCTTTTGTTATTTCTTTATTTTATCTTTGATATGATTGTTATTGGCTAGAACCTTGTGGTTCCAAGGTTGACAGGGATTTGTTTATGCCTTTGATTATGACGGATTAGATTGTGCTTTGTATTGGCTTTGAATTGCTTGAAATCCTAATGGTTGGCTTGTTCTTGAACCTAGTTAGAATCCTTCTAGCTAGTAACCTAAGTTGGAATTGAGACTTACCCGGTGATATTCCTTCATAGATACATGAGAGACTGATCATAGATAATAACGGTTTATCCTTTATTGGTTGAATGTGCTTAGATTCCTTGCTAAGTAGGGTAATACTTGAGACTTACCCGGTAGTGGTTTACCTTTTCCTTAGTTTGTAGTCTGGTTTGTTTAGAATTTTCTACCTCTCTACCTTGAGACTTACCCTGTAATAGGTAGTTGATTTGGAACTAGATAGTCTTGAGAGTTACCCGGTAATAGACTGTCAGCCTAGAAACGTTCATCTCTGTGGCTTTTCTACCATATATCTTTATGAGTCTTCCTGAATCTATATGTATAAACAATGATCTTGAACCCTTAGAATCCATTTTCTTTCCTTTAATTTGATTATCTTTGTTTTCCCTTTTTATTTGTTTGTTTTGCCTTTCAATCAATAGTGACAATTGATTGCGAGTCCTTCAAAACCTCTTCAAAATCTTTTTGACTTCTTTCCCTTATCTTTTCCACCCTCCTGTCTTTAATTGAGATCTATTCTATTTATAATCATTATTGCATATTAATCATTTCAGTCCCTAAGATCGACCCTGGAATACTTACATTTACTGTAATTGACCCATGCACTGTGGGTTCGTTACTGTTTAGGGAATTATTTACAGGTTATAAATATAAAACTATCCCTTCCTTGTTTTACTAACTTATAGGTCTTTATCATTATTGATAAAGGTTTATAGGGGTGTAAAACCAGCGAACAAGTTAGTATTTGATTCGGCTCGGTTCCTTAGAACAAAAATAGATAGGAACCGTTTTATTTTTAAGATAAATTAGTAAAAGTAAAATAACATAATACATATATAACAAAAAGATTAAAAAGGTTGTGGTCTCTTTCTTTTATATAATGACTCTAATATTGTCTTATGTTTCTCTATATCATTCATTCGTTTCTCTCTAATTTGCTTCTCTAGTTCTTCAACTTCTTCTTTATATAGGTTTGTCTTCAGCCCGAAATTTCTTTCTCAAAAACCCTTTTTTTGTTAGTTTCTTTAATTTAGACTATAACAATTTCAGTTCTCGCGTTTATAAGACAGTGAGTGTAGTTCATTGTTTTGCTATCGACGAAGACTTGGGTTTCAATTTTATCTTCCATTGTAACAATGTTTAATTACTTATTCTAAAGCATGCTTAAGTTATCGAGAATCAGAGAAGATTAAGACAAACCATGTAAAAGTTAGAAACATCTATATACTCAACAAAGTCAAAGTATATGGACTTAATTAATATAATTCATATGCATATAAATATCGTTAAAAAGTTTTAGTTCGGTTCAAAATGGTTCCTTTGTAATTTGGTTCCAAATGGTTTCAATCACTAAAAATGCAAGAACCAAATCGTATACCTAAGACGGTTCGGTTCCTTATGTGGTTCGGTTCCAAACAGTTCCACCATTTTAAAAGTATAGGAACCGAACCACATATCTAAGAGACTAAGATGGTTCAACAACTGGTTCCCAAAAATTATTGTTTGAAAACCGTTAAACAACCTTAGTTTTTGTTGTTGTTGACAACACAACCACCCTCGTTTGGTTGTTTATTATGTTATTGACACCACTTAACACAACTTGTTTTGTGTAGTTGATAACAGTTAAACAATATATATTGTTGTTCTAAACTTGTTTTTTTTTGAGAAATTGTTCTAATGTTGTTGACAACACCTAAGTACACTATTTTATCATTCAAATGGTGTTGACAACAATCAAACATATTATTTTTCATTGTAGCGTTGTTGACAACACAATCACTACTTATTTTTGTGTGGTTAACATTACAAAAACTACTTATTTTTCCATTGTAGTACGCATGTGACTTTTGTCCTTATTTCGTGTATAAATGCTCTTTAAAATCACTCCACATACTTCTCGGTGGCACTTCTGTTAATGAAGTGTATTTAATTATTCATCAACACAAAAAATTTCCTATAATAAGAAATGATGTAAAAAAAAGGTAATCGTAGTCAACACATTCTATAGTTCATAAAGCAACTATCTATTAGAAATTCATATAGAAAAAGTAGAAGCAGTGTGTAATTATCATGTACGACAAATTAAGCTTTTGACATATTTGGGAACAACATTCCATTTGGAGATAGAAACGGGGACACGTGCTCCAACATGGTATCCAAAAACATTTTGAAATAGAGATGCATAATATCTGAATAGTTGGCCCTTGGTGTTCCAATTCACCTTAATCTTTCTCTTATTTCTCGTCAACTTATCTAACGTCGTCATAAACATACATACATACATACAGTCATATATACATACATATGTATATGTAGCAAAAATCAGGTGAGAAGGTGATCTAAGGGAACATGAATCCCCACTATAATGACATAAAGTAGTATTGCATATATGAGACTCGTAAATATTGACATATAAATATAGCAAATGACCATCTTAACTACCAACTTTATCCTCTAATAAGATAGATTTGTCTCTAATGAATAACTACAAAAAAAAAAACTTCCAAAGAGACTGACGGAAAGTCATCCCAAAATAAAAGGAAACATGGAGAAAGATAAGACATCAAGATGAGTCCGTCAATGGATCACCATGGCCTGGCCAAAATGGGCTATCTCACCCGATGATTCAAAAGCTAGCAGTTGTGACCAATCAATCTAATCAAAAGATCCCAATGAACTTTTCAATGAACCATGACAAAGCTATACCAAAATCAAGTTGATATTCCTATCATCTATAATAAACACTTGATTAAATGAACATATATATCAAGGAATCTTGCAATAAAAACAATGAATTCGGCCAGATGAATCCATATACATATTTTATTTATAAAATTACCTAATTTCGCACTTTAGGTGTGAAATCCATTAGCTTGTAACTTTTATTCAATTCCGGTTTTGTACTCAAAGTGCGGAATTAATTAATCTTAATTTTGAATTTGGACCCCAATTGCGTAATTAATTAAACTCAAATTTTGATTTTGAATCCAAGTACGAAATTTATTAAAATCAATTATGGTTTCACCCAAAATGAGAAATTAACTAAAATCCAATTTCGATTTTACACTGTGCATAATTAAATAAACCATATTCAGTTTCTTACTTCATGTGTAGAATCGATTTAACGATAATTCTGCATTTTGGGTACGGAATTAAAGAGATAGTTAAAGAGAAAAATATACAAATCAAAACATAGAAATAGAAAGGATTAGTCTCTAGATACGTTTAGTTACCTTTTTTCTTTTTTGGAATGAAATTATTTATTTGTACAAAAAACAAATACTTCCTATTTTATATTTTAGGATGAAACTAATGGTGATTGTTATAACCATACATATCATAAGCTAGAAGAATTTACAAATTGGTAGTTGTATGACTGATTTTTGGAAAGAACAAAGCGGAAACAAATTCAAGACAAAGTTTTCTATTGTTAATTATTTGGGACATGTTCAGTATCCGATATAATTTTTTTATATAGATTGTAGTAGATGGAGATTTTTTTTAGTAAGTCGTAGATAGAGATTGTTGGAGATTATTTCTACAATCTTATCTTCATCATATTATTTTTAGAAAATACTTTTTTTTAGGTATAACCTACGAATATAATACAATCTCTAAATTTCATTTATTACCAAATAACTGTCCAAATATGTTTCCAACAATACATACTTAAACAATCTACATGCAATCTAATACCAAACGAACCTTAGTTTTCTACAGTAGAATATATGGGTAAAAAAATAGAATATTTAACTTATAGCGTCAGTACTATACTATTTTACTTTTTATTTTACTTTTATTTAATTTTTATATAAAAATTTTGAGGTTAGTTCGTTGAATTGCTGATGCACTAAGTAGAAGAGGGAAGAAGATTTACCAAAAGAAGGCAAAAGTGACGAACGTACATTATTGTAAATTAGATCATAGGTAGGAGACGTTGGTCTAAACTTGGTAGCTTACACGACTTGCCGTTTATGTTATGCAAGATACCACATAGGTAAATACATGTACGTGTTTTATCAATTTCGAACCTTTTTTTTTCCCTTTATTTTCGTAAGATAAAAGTTACATAGCCACGACGCGAATACACAAACTATTCAACTTCTTAAGATGAGACGCATGCATAAAATCCTCGTTAGAGATGAGTTGAGCCAATGAGCTTGGTTAACCCGAAAGTGACTCCCATGGCAACCCAGCCTCCCACTAGAACCCTCAAAGAAGACCTAATCACAGGAGATCTCCCCAAAACTGCCCCCAACCACCCAAACACCACCAACATTACCGTCACCGCAACTGTCACAGCCACCAACCTCACCTGTTAAAAAAATTTAATCCCTGTTTTGTTATAACTTTGAAAATGAAAATGAAATAAAATTTAATATAATCAACATATATACTTTTATTCATGTAAAGTTTTGGATTCATTATTTATGATTTATACTAGTTAAAATCTAGGAGTAGAATCGTTTTTTTTTTTCCGTTTTTATTTATGGAGTCGAAAACATAAGGGACTTGGTTGTTTGAAACACAACAATTATAAAGGTTGCTTCATTATCTGAGATGACATTACTAGCATATGTTAAAATATGACCTTGTAAATAACTGTCGTTTAAGAAATTTTCTACACTTATTATACTATGAAATATACCATTTAAATCCTTATTATTTCTTTATTTTTTATTTTATTGAAAATCACAACTAACTAGTTAGTAATAATTAAAGGATAAATGTATAGTTACTAATGATTTAAAGAATAAAGGTACAAAATGAAGCACAAATTAATAACTAAAATCACTTTTTTTTTTATCTAAATATATAAGGTTAAAACAACTATTATTTATCAACAATGAACAAGATATGTGTTAAAACCAGACCTTGTAATTCCTTATGAAGAGTGCGGCTAGTAGGGGTACGACGGCCCCACAGGAAAACGCCAAGGCCGATGCTCCGGCGGCCTGAAATGGATTGGGAAGGCCTTCCTCATCCTCGTCCTCCACCGGAACTTCCCCTCCCCGTCTCTTCGAGTGGGCTCGCTGGATGTCGAGCTGAGAATAAACGGAGACAAATTCCCCGATGGCCATACTACATGCTCCTGCGACAAGGCTAGCGAATCCAGTGAGTATCATGGCCTTGATATCAGCCTTGACTGCTCCGACGCCCATCATGATGGAGGCTGTGGAGACGAGTCCGTCGTTGGCTCCGAGAATGGCTGCTCGGACCCACTGGGCCCGCTTTGCGTAGTCCATCAGTTTACCTGCGGGTTCTTGAGGAGGCTTTTGGTTGTTGTTGTTGTTGCTGGAAGCCATAATGTGATCGAGGGAGACGGAGAAGGTTAAATTAGGGTTTTGAGTGTGATTTTATATGTTGATTGATAGGAGAGTGTGGTGAGCACACGCCTTGCTTCATTAGGCTTTAATAGGAGATCGATGCTTTCTTTAATCATAACTTTCTACTCTCAGTTTCAGGCCGGCGTGAATCAGAGTGTTGCATATTTTATATTATTAATATTGTAGAGCCTCCCACTGCTCTTCTTTACTGTCTACTTTAACACCAAGGGCTCGTTTGAAAGCCTTATAAATCATTTTCGATAACGGAATGAATCTGAATCAATTATGTTTGTTGAGAGGTCTTTTAACACATGAAATTGATCCAATTATTTCAATTTCCTTTCTTTTCCCTTAACCGATTTCATTCCGTTTCTATTCCACCTCTCCAACCAAACGGGCACTTAATCAATATCTAAGCCTTATAAATCATTTCCTTTATTATTATTATTATTATTATTATTATTATTATTATTATTATTATTATTATTATTTATGTCTTGCAGCTATTAATGTGTTTTAAACGAGCAAAAAAATAAATTTTCTTTTCTATCTGAAAACTAAGAACACTCACAAGATTAACCAATATGGGTACTCTAAAGATTTAGGTGAAAGAGTTGGTTGCCTTTTCGAAAAAACAAAAGTACATTTCCTAAAACTTACACATTCACTAAACGTGCAATACATACTTATACGTTGTGATGTTTTATACTTTAAGTGTCCGTTTGGTTTGAACTCCAGAAACGAAAACGGAACGGAAACGTATCTAGTCCATACATATGTCCATGTTCATGAAATTTTTGGAAATCATTCCTTTTGGTTTGAAGTAATTTTCATAAAAATTGATTAGTTTTGGTATCTTATAGGGTAACAAATTAGGGGAAAGCATGTGCATTTTATATGAAAACAACATGGAATGATTTCATAAACAAGGTACAAATGTGGACTAGATTCTTTTCCAATCCGTTTCCGTTTCTGGAATTGTAACCAAACGGGGTAAATGTTAACCTTAAAAAAACTTATAGGTTGTGATATTGCATTCCATGATCGATTGGATCCAATGAATAAGTTAGGTTGTGAATTGATAGCTTGTAAAAGTATTGGACATATGATATGGAAAGCACCGAAGGAGTATATAAAAATATTGGACAGATGTGGGAAGCAGTGTGATATACCATGCCACACACCTAGGGTTTATATCTATCATCGAAACCCATATACGTTATTCTTATATTCACTTGTGTCTCCGTGGAATTTATGTATCTTTTGTTTATTTACGAGGTGATTGTAGTAAAATCAACAGTCTTTTGGTGTTATAACGTGGTTTATGTATACAAATAGGAAAATGATTTGGGGTAAACAAGTATTACTGTAAAAAACAATTATAGAATATTTAGACCACAAAATTTAATTTATTCCGCGAATATAATATGTTAGTATAATAAGAAAGTAGTTAATTATATATTTACCATTTTCATATAACTTAATAATATGCTTACTTTTTTAATTTTATTATTTGATCCAATTATTACCTTATTATACTAATAATTTCCGGTGAATGTTTTAAGAGTTAAACGAGCTATAAATGCAGATTTTTTATATTGGATATAAGGGGTGTAGACTAAATTATTAGATGACACTAAGTATGAAGTTATAAATAGTTTTTTTTTTTTTAATAACTTTTCCTCTCTCCCTTCTCTCTCACCTTACGATTCTTCTGTCGATTCGTCTCAAGAGACTTCGCTCGCTCATATCCCGCCGATGACCTCCGCTGCTACGAGGATCGTTGTCCCCACCGATCAGCATACTCTCTGCTTTCATCTTTGTTAAATTCGCGATATTCTCTGCTCGCCGGCGGCAAGCGTGTACGCCAGTCCTGTGATTCGGCTAGGGTTTTGCAAAGTCTATCTCAGCGCAGAGTAGAAGTTCAAATGAAGGAGAAGCAATTGAAAAGCAAATTTTCCAAGGATTCACCATGAACGAAGCTTTGCAAGATGTTTAGTGGTCTTCGCTCACAATATGCTTTGTAAGTTTTTGTATTTTCTTCTCATCTTACTCAGCCAGCCTGAGAAGTTTCGCGTTTTCCTGGAAATGGAACCAGGGTTTCTGGATATTATTTTTGTTATTTTCTAGCATAAATTGTATAGTATTAGGTGTTAATCTGATGGTCTAATTGTTGTTCATGCCTCACTGTGTATATATGAGAGCAGTAATTCATGTGTCATTGGTGTTTGCCTGGGTGGTTTGCAGCTCAGGTTGATTGTATGCTCCCTGTAGCATTGCTTCATGTTCTTCTAATTTGACGGTGTGCTATGTTAACTTGAACGCAATTGTTGATGCCATAACGTGTACACTGTTTTCTACCAGATTTGGTCAATGTTTTTGAATTGTTTCTTCCACAGCTTTTTTTGTACCCCAACCCTTCATCTTGGTTAAATTGTAGGCCGTAAAGTTTATTTTTTGCAATTTGAATTGGGGCAAACGTTTTGTTTGGTTTGTTTTGGGGTATAAAATTTGGAAATTTGGGAGGGAAAGAATTACAGATTTAAGAATGATTCTGATTTGGTTGTCTATGAAGGAAATTAATTACCTGAACATGTTCACCTGATTGCTAGAAATCCATATGTTGTTGAATAAATTGGTGCTTGCTATGATATCAATCATAGATGTTGTTAGCTTGACAAGCTTCTCTCCATCTTTATTTTCTTCTCTGTTGGTAAAATAAGGCAATTAATCACTATTCGGGGTCATCACTTTGTATGGTTAATTGATGGTTTAGTCAATTGTTGATGGATTCTACATGTTTGCATTGTTGCGGTTGTGACTTTGGGCTGGGACAAAAATGATAATATTCTCTTAGATCAAGACTTCAACATTGCAGAACTAAAATTTGGACTCTTAAGAGCTCTCTCTTTGAAGCATATGAGTCTATTGGCAACAAGTCTACTAGGAAACACGTATCTGCTTCACGGCGAGCTAAAACTAAAATTTAGCCAGGAGTTGAGGTATCTGCTTTTTTGAAAATAATGATTCAAGTGTTGACAGGTGGAATACTATACATGTCTCAAAGGATGAACTTGTTAGTCGTCTTATTCATGTGTGTGAAGAGTGAAGAGTTTCTTGTTAAAGCTGGAAGGAGATATAGAATGGCTACGTCTATTGATGGAAATGATGTGAGAGCCTTGTATAACCGGGGTGCAACACTATCATTTCCAGCACAACTCATTGCTGATATTGGACCGGTGAGTTATGCTTAATAAAGCTTTCAATAATACGATATTCCCTTTATAAATTGGTTCTCTCAATTGAAATAAACATGATTTGTTTTGTTGAGCCTATTTTCTTCCTTGATAAATAAAGAAATTTCTCCAATAATATGAGATTCCTCTTATAAATTGGTTCAAAAAATAATTACAAATGCACCTCAATTTTCTTGCAGCTATAACTTGCCAAATCATTTGAATATGGAAACTATGAAACTATTTTGAAGCTATATAGCCTATAATCTCCCGATTTCCTCTCCTTGTTACATGAATTTCATTCTTACCAATATGTAGGATCTTTTCTCAGCGTTTAAAATGCCAACGTTTTTCTATTTCTGGATCTTTCTTTCTTGAATTTCAGTTCACTAATTTTACAACATTTGCTTTCATCCTTCGCTTGATTGACAATGTTATGCAATTGCAGGAGAGACTTGGAGAACCTTCTGAAGATCTGGCTAATGCAAGTCAGCCAAACGGGCAAAAAGAACAAGCGCAGAGTGCTCGCTAAATCAATAAGTGTTCATTTTGACTGCCTTCTTCAGTAACCCAAAATGACATAGTATTTATAGTCGAAGACGCTAACACAACGAATGACCCGTGCTATCCTATTTGAACTCTATAATTCATAAATATGTTCTGTTATGCTTTTTTAGGCTGCAGTGCAATGCCATGCACACATGCATTGAATTAGTTATACACTCAGGTTCCCCATTATTGTTGAGGGAGGTATATTGTGTTACCCCTCAGTTGTTCATAGTGTGGAATATACAGCTATTATTGTAATTTCTTATAGGAGAGGATGTAGAAGTTGTTTATGACAGATAATCTTATTTGTTTACTCATTACTAATAATGGTTAGAAAACCATTACTTTTTTATTTAATGTTATACACTCAGGTTCCCCATTCTAGTACTACCCATTATGTTATTAAGGATCATTTACCTGGTTGTCATCGTGTGTATTTGCAGTTTACAACAGTTTTTATTCACACAATGGGTAGTACTAGATATTTTATCTCATCACTAACTTCTCCATATCTCAGAGTCGAGAACTAAAATCGGGTAACAACGAAGTTGGATAACTGAAGTGAAGTTGGATATAGAACGTTGGGTATTAAAATTTGGTAACAACGAAGTTGGGTAATATAAGTGAATTTGGATGTAGAACGTTGGGTATTATAATCGGGTAACAACGAAGTTAGGTAACATAAGTGAATTTAGATGTAGAACGTTGGGTATTAAAATCGGGTAACAACGACGTTTGGTAACATAAGTAAATTTGGATGTAGAACGTTGGGTATTAAAATCGGGTAACAACGAAGTTGGGTAACATAAGTGAATTTGGATGTAGAACGTTGAGTATAAAAATCTGGTAACAACAAAGTTGGGTAACATAAGTGAATTTGGATGTAGAACGTTGGGTATTAAAATCGGGTAACAACAAAGTTGGGTAACATAAGTGAATTTGGATGTAGAACGTTGGGAATTAAAATCGGGTAACAACAAAGTTGGGTAACATAAGTGAATTTGGATGTAGAACGTTGGGTATTAAAATCGAGTAACAACAAAGTTGGGTAACATAAGTGAATTTGGATGTTGAACGTTGGGTATTAAAATCGGGTAACAAAAAAGTTGGGTAACAAAGTAACAAGGTTGGGTAACATGGTTGGGTAATAGGGTTGGGTAACAGAGTATAACGTTAGATCCCTTCACAAATCGAAAGTGCATAGTTAGTGTTTTTATAAAATTTTGCCTACACACTTTGTTTCCTTGATAAAAAATCTACACACTTACCATTTTCACCCTTAAGAGTTAAATGACATTTTTTTCGGGAAGGATTTACGATTGCACGATTTTAATTCTTAAGCTGATAAGCCGATGATGGAAAGATATATGTATACAATTGATATACTCTTGCTATTTTAATATTAATGAAGTCGTGCACATCATACATAACACTATTGTGCAAATGAACATTCACCTTAACTTAATGTGTCCATGTTTTAATAAAAACATATGTACGTGTATGTGCACATTACAATAATGTTACACAAGTAATAAAATAAAGTATCAACGTATTATAATATGGTATGCATGTGTATGTGCATATTATGCAACACGAGATATGTGCATATTTACAATGTTTCACAAGTAACAAAATAAAGTATGAAACAATGTTACACAAGTAACAAAATAGGGTATGCATCATATTACAACAATGTTGCACGAACAATACATATTACAATACTAATTTATATATAGATGCTGAGATGCACATATTATCATATATCTATTAAAGGAGGAGCCTCTATTGCCACGTGTCGCATTCACGTTTTTCGAAGCTCAAAAAAAAATAAAAAAAATATATATCAAATTGATATTTAAAAAACTAATTTCTTCAAAAAAATTATTAAAATATCCAATAATATCTCTTCACTAAAATAATTAAAATTTTAAAAATCAAATATTTTTTTCAGTACAATTTTTTTATTCAATAATATCTTTTAGCAATATAAATTTTTTTTAAAAATAATTGGAGGTTATATATAAAGTTTAATTTTATAATATTAATATTTTACTGGCTAATCATGTTTTTGTGGTTATGTTTTGACTTCTCGATTTTCAATTTAAGAAGATTTTGAAAATTGGATTATGTTTTGATTTCTCGATTTTTAAATTTAAAAAAAGATTTTGAAAACTAATTAGTAATGTACTCATGCTTTTAATTAATACTTAATTTTAATTGATTAATAGACAAATTATTATTTTTATTCTTAACATGTTTATTATAAAGATAAATTTAAATTATAATCCCAGGTGCGGGTAATACAGTGTAAGAAGAAAGAATGAATGTTGCCGGCAAATTCAAAACTTTTATCGGAGTTCCTTTTTACAACAATAATTTTTTGAGTCAATTTTGCACACAAAAAAATATCAAAAAAACGCTATGTTTCTTGGAAACCCTAGAGGCAAAAAAGACTAGTTCTCCTATCCCGGAAAGATTGTCTCTTGGAGGTGGCCATGGAGGTTGAAGCCTCCTTACCGACACCGGTAGGGGGGACGAAGGAGATTGTTTATAATGCTACCACTCTGACGACGAATGAAGGTCTTGAAATGAAGGTGGAACCTCTACTCCCTTGGAGCATGTTGTTCCCTTAACCACAGGAGGAACCTCTACTAAAGAGGATGTTCAAACTCTAAAACCTACGCAGGAAAGAACCCCATTGGAACTCCCCTGTACTTCAATATAGGTTGTAACACAATCATGAACACTTCTCAGTTGTCGGGAGCATCTTCATATGAAGGTCCCAAAACTTCATGAAGAGATGTCATTGTGGGAAACACCGGAGATGGTGGAACACTAGGAAAAGTAGATATGAAGGCTTGGAAAGAGAAGATGAAACTCACATTCCCCTATATATGGTCCTGATGGATATCCTTGCTTCGAAGTTGATTCTACGATATCGAACACTCTAATTGGGAGCATCTTACCAACGTAGGTGATGGTAGTGCAGGTTCGCAAGATATAGACATTGTGAATGAGGATGCTAACAGCAAACTGTCTTCCCACATTAGAGATAGCTTGCAATCTGAAGAGATAGGGACGAATACAATGGGGTAGTCAAGGAGCTTTGTGGTGGGTTATCTTTTTCCGAAGTAAGAGGCCAGTAAATTTCCTTTATGTCCTTATTCTTTGGTGTGTCGCATCCCTAGCTAGTTCCCTTTGTTATCAATAAATGTTCTTCTTTAGAATGTGCATGGAGCCAGTAAGAGCGGTTTTCGTCGCACCATAAAGTATGTATGTTATCATCACAAAGTAGATGATCTTGCAGTTTTGAAACCCCACAATTTTGGTAATCAATCCAAAAGAGTATGTGATCGCATGAAATTTGGTGGATGTATTAGGGTTGAGGCTATGGGCTTCAAAGGGGGGCTCCTCTGGGACAACTTTACCATCAACCTTCAAGTAGTCGATATTAACAAGTCCTTCAGTCATGCCCGGATCGTGATCTTTGATGAGACTATTCATCTCATTGTTCTTTACGCCCCCCTCAAAAAATTGGGGACAACATATTTGGGATGATTTGGACAGGATACTGGCTATGCTCGATGAACCATATATTATCGGTGGAGACTAGAGGGACAATAATTCCGGTACTTTCAGCGACATGATTCAAAACTATGTCCTCCTCGATCTAGGCTTCTCAAGGGATGAGTTTACTTCGGACGATAGCAAGTCAAGAAACAAATTAGGGGTATAAAAGAGGCTTGATAGAGTCTTCATGAACCACGAGGACCGTATGCTTTGGCCGGACGTTTATGTTCGTCATTTACCAAGATACTCGTCGAATCATACACCCTTGTTACTAATTTACCTCCAACCTCTAGATATTACAAGAAGGGTAGAAGACCGTTCCGCTTTGAATCCGTTTGGATGACTCATGAAGTCTTCCTCCCTATGGTGAAATGACGTTGGGACAAGTACGTTGGCTCATGTATTCCTCTGCCTACACTTAAAAGGTGGTTACCATTATAGAATCTTTGTGTGTTTAGTAATGGTGTTTGACAGGAAACATGCGATCATGAACGATTTGGTTTCCATCCAAAGCGACACTGCCACTTTAGCTTCCAATAGAACCAAAGAGGAAGAGCTGAAATTAGAGTTAGACATGCAAAGTTTTGGAGCAAGAAGAAATCATTTGGTTCCAAAAAATCAAGGGAGCGGTGGCTTACGTGTGGCGATCGTAATACGACCTTTTTTCACACCTTTATTGTTATCAAACGACACAAAAATAAGATAGGAGGGCTCAAGATCAACACCACACATGGGAAGAAGACAAGGATAGGTTTGAATCCTTTGTTGTTGACTACTTTCATGCCCTTTACAATATGGCCGGCATCCATGATATATCTCTCGATTACGTAGTTGGAAGTGAATGACTTTCCTCGGTTTCATAGTGATGATATTCAAAATTTGCTTTAGTGAATTACCCTTGAGGAAGTATGGAGAGCTACGAATGAGACGGGAGCCTTCAAAGCTCTTGATATTGATGGCTTTCAACTTTCTTTTTTTCAGAAGTGTTGGTTGCTCGGTTTTGAAGGTAGTTACTATTTTTTTTTCCGAGACTCAAAAACTACCTATGAGCATGAACGACACACTATTATGTGTTCACACCGGATTGTATAAATCAATTCAAATCTATCGCCCTCTGCAATGTCATCTACAAGATAACGTCAAAAGTCTTGGTGCAACATACGCAGGGTGTGAAGAATAATCTTCTTGAGCCTACTCAGAGAAGTTTTATCCTTAGAAGGTACATTCAAGACAACATTGTTCTTATGCAGGAAGTTGTCCACTCCACTAGAAGGAAGAAGATCTGAAAAAATGGATGATCCTTAAGCTTGACCTAAAGAAGGCTTACGACAAGATTAGGTGAAATTTTGTTGAAGATCCATTGAGGCTTCTGGCTTCCTGTTGAGTGGTGCCAAATGATAAAGGAGAGTGGTACTACTACTATAATGCAACTTATTTGGAATGGTGAGCTTACAAGACAGTTTATTTCGGAAAGAGGTCTGAGACAAGGTGACCCGATCTTTCCATACTTGTTTGTGTTTTGTGTAGAGAAGCTCTGACATTTGATTCTAGAAGTTGTTGATCATGGAAGATGGAAACCATACACTTGTCTAGCAATTGTTCTAAATTCCCACGTCTTTTTTTTGCTGATGATTTCTCTTTGATGAGGCTTCTTCAAATAAAATGAGAGTCATCATGGATCGTTTGGATATGTTTTGCAAAGCATCTGGTCAATGTATTAGCATCCAAAAATCCAAGATCTACGTGTCACCTAACGTTCCTCGGGAAATGCAAGATAGTCTTCAGAGTTTGAGTGGGATTGAGGTTACAAAGAACCTTGGGAACTAACTTAGAATCACTTTACTCCAAGGTAGAGTCTCTAAAATTACTTTCACCTCCCTTTTAGATAAAATCAATGGAAAGCTTTGTGGTTGGAAGGGTAGAACCTTTAGTTTTGTTGGAAAGGTCACCCTCACTAAATATCTCCTCCCTACCGGTTTACACTATGTCATCGACGATCCTGCCAAGGTCACTTTGCGAAGGGATCAATAAGGTTTGAGTATCTTTCATTTGTGGTCACAGTGAGGGTAGAAGAAAGATGCATACTATAGCTTGGGGTGAGATTTGTAATTCGAAGCATGTTGGATGGTTTGGTATCAAAGCTATGGACCCTGAACTTGGAACTTGTTGGTAAGCTCAGTTAGAGGTTCTTGAAAGATAACACTAGTCTTTGGACTAGGGTGATGAAAAGTAATCATATTAGGGGCAATGATCAACCTCATCACGCCCCATTCCACTTCTAGAACAACATCAGATGAGGTGCCAAAGAAGCTGTTCTTCTAGGTCATAAATGGAACTTGGGTTATGATAGGTGTATCACTTTTTGGGAAGAGAAGTGGTTGCCGGACAGACCGTTGTTGGAAAGTTCCAAATCTACGATCGAGCCGACTCTCATATTAGGTGTGTCAGGGACATCTAGGACCCCGGGGGAGGATGGTGTAATAACCGGAAAATTTTGGATATTAATTTTATTTTTTAAAATAAAGTATTAATAATTTACCCAGATCCGAGTCGAGTATCAAGAGTATACTTCGTTTGTTGTAAACCGAACTTGAATCGGACCAACCGGTTCGTTAAATATTGAGGATAAAACTCCCGGCCTTCTATGCCTTAGCCATTCCTCCCTTGCCTTAGCCCAATAGTTCCCTCTGTAGCCCATCATGAACGACCCAACGTGGGATGGCGGAGTTGAGCCGTACTTGTGTCTCTTGGCCCAGCAAGGCATCGTCTTCAACTCCTCCAACTCTTCGGCAATCAACGTTACACAGCAATGAAGACGAGTTGAACGCAGGCCATTGAACTAGCATTGAAGCTGGATGTTGAGGACGGCATCAAGAACGGACATTGAATGCGGTGACCGGCGTTCATTCCCTTGACCCAACCTGAGATGATCAGTTCGTCTTCCCAACCCTACTTCCGCTAAATCGCTCTCGTCCTCTCCTCTCGCTGCTCTCTCTCCCCTGCCTAGTTTCCGGCGTCTGCTTCCCTGCCTAGTTCCGACCACCGCCGAAACCCAGCCCCTCCACCCTCTCAACCTCCCTGCATCTCGTCCCTTGACCTCACCCATCCTCCTAACCTCCTCCGTGAAACAGCCACCCTCCGCCACCTCCCTGTTCTTCCCGTTCTTCCCCTGTTCCCCATTGATCGACCTGCAGCCGCTCCGACCACCGAGATCCCCTGCAGCCCCACCATCAACCACCATCTCTAACCCCTATTTTCCCCCTCTCTCATTCTCGCTTCCATAACCATCCCTATTGCACCGCCACGTCGCTAGGAGGCTTGCCGAACCAGTTTCCTCGCCACTAGAGCCGTCGGGCCGGACGAGGAACCGACATCAGGGTACCGGGGTCGTGAACCACCTCCGGTCGGCGAACTGAACCAACCCTTCCAACCTCCTTGACGTACCGACGGTGAGCTTATAGGGAGTTTCGAACTCTACACCACCTGGTTACAAAAGGGACGGACTGCACGTGTATTTTCACCACTGCCAAGGAAGAAATTGAGGAATTGAACCCATGATCACTTGCCTTGGCTGAGTGTACTTTTGCTGGCCACGGCCCACGGGACTCGAACTCCCAACCATACAACACTGACTCGAACCGTTAACCTTGTTATCCTTCCGATACCGGTTAAACCCGAATCCGACTCTTTTACGTTAAACTAAATTCCGTTAATTTTATATTCTAATAAATTAATTATGATTTTAATATATTTAAGTAATTCTTAAGGATAATTTAGTTATATATAGTAGTGAGGTTAACAAGTTGTTAAGCGAGAGAATTATAAATTAGGTATGAATTTGATTAACTAGAATGTTAGAATTATATTAAATTGTGAACTAATATGTTATAAAAATCGGAACGAGAATCGTGAGTAATTAAGTGGTTTGGTAAAGGTAGAAGAAGTACGAACTCTTAGCTAGTGGAACTTTGGATTTAACAGATTGGAAAAAGTGTATTATTATAACTGGACATCCCAACCTCGTTAATTTAATTTCCGCTAAATTAATTTTCGATGATAAATAATTAATGATATAATTTTTTTTAATCAATTAAGTGTGGGGTTATGTTGCTAGAAAAGTGAAGCAGTGGATTGATATTGATGAATTATTTTAGAACGTTAGGAACGACTCAAGATGTTGATGAATTTAGGGAACGTGATGTTGATTATGGAATTGGAATAGAATGAGATAAGGCTTTGATGTTGGATAATGATAGATGGCTTATGAGAATTGGGAATGGATGTCTAGGTCCGTAAACCTAGGACGTAGAAAACGTCAGGGTATCGATGCTAGATATCATACCCTTATTGCGTAGAATGTTAAGTCGCACAATGTTACGAATTGAAATGGTTCTAAGATGATAAACTATTGATCAGGATAATCGGATCTTTGACTGGCAAGATCGCAAGACGTTGAGATCAGTACTGATAAGGTGAGTTCGTATGACTCACTTAGTTACCTTTTAATACCGAGTGTGCATTAGGGTAGTGTGTTATTCTCGTGAAATCAAATGAACAAACTAGATCACTGTCTTTAAATTTCTAAGAGAGGCATAAGTGTATGATAACGTGTCGTAACCGTCGGTCCGGGCCGATGGTGCTAGAGGATTGCCCCGCGACCAGTCCAGTAGTGTATACCGGAAGAGGTACAAACAACAGTCCTACTAGTTAACAGGGACGGGGGCAAGAGTCGGGAGACTCTTTTGTTACAAGCAAAAGTTTGAAAATAGAATGACTAAATCCACCTAATGAAAGATAATAGACCGAAACATCAAGTGTACATGCTGATTGATTTACAGTACTTCTTTATATATGTGTGTGTTTTAGTGACCTTAGTATTAGAATTGTAGCTAATGGTTTTACCATGTTGTTAGATTTTTGCAGAATAAATCTCGACTGAGAAATCGGAAGTGGAGTGGTCAGCCGGTTTCCATACTAGGAGTTTGGGTGTTGGTTTATATATTTAGGTATATTTATTTTAGTATAGTAGAGTTTATTTATTTAACAGTTGGTTGATGTCCGGGTCCGGAGTCTGTCATTTAAATACTTATTTGCGAAAGGATGTTGTATAAAATAGTTGTGTCTTGTTGCAAGATCGAAAGTTATTGACGTCAACCTAAGGTCGGGACCCACTGTGAGGTTCTAGCGAGTAACGCTCCGAGTTCTCAGAATTTCGGGTGTTACAGGTGGAAGTGAGCATGATTTAAGACCTCCTTCCAACATAAATTTTGCTTCGGCTTGCCTCCATCGCTCCGATAGAGGAGGTGAGCTCGAGTGGGAGAACACACATGGAAAGGGTCCTTGATGAGCTAAGTTAGGTGCATAGTCCGGACGAAAATTTACATTCTCCTTTGTGTATCATCTCCTTCGCAACGAGCTTGGGATGCCGATGTGGACTTCTGGTGGGTGGCATCTTCGGTAATGAGGAGAGTCCATGAGTTTATTTTTTATACCGATTATGAGTTCTTAAAGCATTTTAAAAGTCAAGATAAACTAGATAGGAGACAGGGAAGGTGGACGGAGTTTATAGAGACTTTTCGTTATGTGATCTAGTATAAAAAGGGGAAGGAGAATATAGTTGTTGTTTCTCTTTATAGGAAATACATTCTTTTGACTACTTTGGACTCTAAGGTGTTAGGACTTGTCTACATTAAGGAGATTTATGCAAGTGATGTTGATTTTGGAGATACCTTTAAAGCTTGTTTGGATATGGGGTCTATAGAAATATTCTATTTGTTTCATGGTTTCTTATTTAAGGAGGATAATGTTTGCATACCTAGGTATTATTTAGGATCTTATTAACTAAAGAAGCGCTAGGAGGTTTGATTGGGCATTTTGGTAGAGAAAAGACTTACCATATGCTAAGTACCAATTTCTTTTGGCCTCACATGCTTCAGGATGTCGAACACCTGGTAAAGGGATGCTTTTAAAGGCGAAATCTAGATTAAAACCTCATGGGTTGTGTAGTTTGTCACCTTGGGAGGATATATCGATGAATTTTATTGTCAAAGTTTTCAATCACCGTAAGAGGACGTAAATCCATCTATGTTTTAGTTGATAGGTTTTCTAAGATGTCTCATTTTATTATTTGCAATAAAATTATTGATGCATTTAATGTATCCAACCTTTTTTTTTTAGGGAAGCAGTGAGCTAGATTGCATGAAGTACCAATGACTATAGTTAGTGATTGAGATATGAAGTTCCTTAGCTTTTATTAGAGGACTCTTTGTGAATATTTAGGAATTAAACTTATTTTCTCTATCTTTGGTCACCCCCAAATGAATATGCAAACTAAAATTAGAGCTATTATTAATATGTTTTACCTCATGTGAAGTTTCTCTTAAGAAAACAAGCTTTCTAAAGCATAATGAAGCAAGCAGCACACTAGATTAAGCAGCAATTTTCTATTGATACCTCATCTAATTTTTTCATTGTAAACTTTCTAAAGCAGAAATTATTAAGCAGCAGTTATTAAGCAGCAATTTACATGTTTGAAGCCGCCGTTTTAAAAGGTGGTTCTCGTCCGAGCCTCATTGTCTTCCTATTTTCGAAATTAGTTTTATTTCGAGCCTATGTTCGAAATTACTTTTTATTTTCTCACTATTTTGGGGAGAAAAAATCCTTTAATTTCATCAACAACGTCCAATTTTGAAGTTTTTGGGCACATCATTCGATGCTAAAGGTTGAGAGTTTAACCGTTATCATCCTACGTTCACGACCTGACATTGAACATATCGGTATTATCGCAACTCATCATGGGTGTTCCTAACGATTATATAATACAAATATTTATAATTAAACTTATTATAAACTATATGCTTAACAAGTTGGGCTCAAAGTAATTTTATCTATAATATAACTCCAATAATTCATTTATTTCACCACATTGTAATAACTACTACATCAACATGGAAAAGAAATTGACAATGATCATTTGTTGGTAGGAAAAATTGACAATGAATTGAGCATAAAGAAATGTATTAGGCATAAAATGTGACGGTGGCCTACAATATTGACCAAGAACCCTGAAAGACCAACTGCCACATGGCCGTTGGTGACAAGACTCCTCATTTAAGTGGGCCCTCATATTATGGTCCCCACCTGCTCTTGCCTTTTACATGACACCGCACCCACCCCGTAAATACACCTGTCTGCAATTTACTCTCTTGCCCCTCCTTCCTTATCTTATTTTCAATAGGACCCCACCATCAACACCTTCCCAAAAGCTCCAAAACCTGCAGAAAAAGAAACTCATCTTACATAAAAAAGTCTATGATCTCTCTCTCACTCAAAATCCAATTATTCGGTAAATATCTCGTCTTTGCCGCTCGCAGCTATGAACCCTAATTTTCCGATGAAGCCCGGAGGAGTGGGCCCATTTAGCCCAATCGTAATTGACCAGATTCCGGAGACACCTCAGCGCGGGTCCCACCATCGCCGAGCCCACTCGGACACTTTTTTCCGTTTCTCTGACGACCTTCTGTTTGACGTCTCCGATATCGAACTCTCCGGTATCGACCTTCCCTCCTCAAACATCGCCAGCAACGGCGGGTTAGAAGTTCCAATGGTCGTGGACTCGTGCAGGTCGGACGAATCCAGCAGTGATAACAAGAGCACTGTCAGCCGGCCACCGCCGGCGTCTAGTCATCTCCGGAGCTTGTCGGTGGACGCCGATTTCTTCGAGGGACTATCATTCGGCACGCCTGGTTTTGACACCGGAGGAAAGTTTTCGGAGTTCCCTTTGCCAACAGGAAGAAAGAGAATGGGGATGCACCGGCGAAATAACTCGATTGATGGTTCGTCGTCATTGGAGGGAGATTCGCTGATGGATGGTGTGTTGAAAAAAGCCATGGCTCCTGAAAAGCTTGCTGAGCTTGCTCTCATGGATCCCAAAAGAGCCAAAAGGTAAGAGTTGTTTCACAATTTTGTAGCGAAATCATATGTTAGACTTGTTGAAATCTGAACATTTGTGCGTTGCTGATACACAGGATCCTTGCAAATCGACAGTCGGCTGCCCGCTCCAAGGAAAGAAAGATACGCTATACAGGCGAGCTAGAGAGGAAGGTGCAGGCTCTGCAAACAGAGGCCACAACCCTGTCGACGCAGGTCACAATGCTTCAGGTAACTGAATGATTTAGCTATGGAAGTTAAGAAACAGAGGTTTTAATAATTTCACTTTTATACGGTGCAGAGAGACACAAGCGGGCTGACAGCTGAGAATCGAGAACTGAAATTAAGATTGCAAGCAATGGAGCAACAGGAAAATCTCAGAGACGGTATGCCATGAATAATCATTATAGTGTTTTTCAATTTCAAACAAGGTTTTTTACTGTACTCTGTTTTACCAATTTTTGATTTGCAGCTTTGAATGAAGCTTTAAGGGAAGATGTTCAGAGACTAAGGATAGCAACCGGACAAATTCCGTCAAGTAACGGTGACCTGCAGAGTCAACAACCACAGGTTCATCCGACAAGAAACGGGCTTCAACCGGGCCTGTTGGATTTCGATCACAGTTGATTAAAACCCAACTTCTCTTAAATTTGGGTTTTCTGTACAGACTTGGTCAATTTGGTGTTTTTTTTTGATGGTGCCACTTCGAAGATTACGTGTTGTTGTATCATTTCCTTTGTAATACAAACAATACAAATTTACGATGTGGGAGACTAGGCCTTTACAAAACAACCCACGTCTTATCACCTCATTTTGTCTCTTTATCACCACGTTCTTCTTCATTTTATTGATCTCTCGAAGCAAAAATTACATCACCTTCTTCTTCTTCTTCTTTCTCTCGAACTCAAGGATTCTTGTTTCTTCTTTTACTTAGGTCAAAGTCTTCACCATTCTTCTGCCTTTTGAACAAGAAAACTCTCCCTACCCAATTTATGACTCCCAAGAAAACTTATTTCATAGTTAATGAGTCAAAATTTTCTTCAAAGGATGCTTCAAAATCAATATTTACCGGAGCAAATGTTGATCATGCTCGCATAGTATATGGCTTTGGAGATGGCTCCGAAATTACCATCCCTTCAAAAGGTGAGAAGATTGGTGCGCTAAAGAAAGGGTTTGTTCGTTTTTACGAGTACCCTTTCAAGTTGAGTCATCTCATTTATTTATCTCCACTAGTAAGAGCCTTTTTGAAGGAATTTTTCATCTTGCTCATTTACTCACCAATGCATGAAGAGCTTTCTTTGGCTTGGAGATTATTCTTTGTACCAACAAAATCGAAGATTTTATCTTGGATGATTTGGTCTATACTTATGAAATGATTACTTTGAGAAAAGGTAGAGTTACCTTTAGATTTTCGAAGGACAAATGTTGACTTTGTTGGTTTTTGAGGGTGGAAAAAGAGGATATAAGTTAGAAGTCTTCTTTGTCAACCAATAAACTCTTATTGTCGGATGTGAAGACTTCATGTCTTGTTAGTTTAAAAGTACTTTTCTGTAAACTTTCAAAGTATTTTGTAATATTTTTCCCCGAAGTAGTCTCTCTAATGTACTTCTTACATCGTTTCACAATGGCACACTTGGACAAAGTTCGTCTAGGTAAGAACTTTGGTTTGGTGATCGAGTCGATCTTGGTGATTGATGTGAATCAAAGGACTCTAAACTACTCCAAACTCGAACTAGAGTCGGGTGAGAACTTTGGGAAGGACCTATAACATGACATCAAAGTGACGAAGACGGAGGTAGGGAGCTCCACTTAAGCTCCGTAAAAGTTTAAAGTAGGCAAGAAATGGAAACATGATACCCTTGAACAGAAGTTGCTCGAGTATGGTGATGATGATGTAATAGTCTTGGAGGGCAGATTTGAATTGGCCCTATTGTCATCAAATAGAAAGGCCAACCATACGTGTCTTTCCTAAGAGGTGATAATTGAGCGAAAGAGAACAGTGGATATTAAGAACGTTATGTAAGCATATGGTTAATGATCATTGCATATTTTGTTGAACTTGAGTGATATTATTTGCACTAAACACATGAGTGAGTGAGTGAGCGAGCGAGTGGGGATGTGTGGATTAAACACGTACATTATCTTGAGTAGTCATAAAATGGATGAACCTTACTTGAGGACGAGTAAGGTTCAAGTATGGGGTTAGTGATCTATAGGCGCATGAATGATGCTTTTGGAGATCTATAATTGCATGGTCAAGGAAGTCGAGTTCAAGACGGAATTGATTGAGACCCATGAGTGAAGAAAGAAGAATTGCTCGAAGTATTGGAAGTAGTTGGTTGATAACCGTCCTCCGATCGGTCAACCACCGATACACTTTCCGAACACGTGAGCATTTTTCTTAAGTATAGTCATTTGGTTCATTTCAAAGTGATCGACCGACTGGGCCTTACTGGATCGGCCGACTGGGCCTTACTTAGACCTATTCATATCCGGGATCGGACCGGGATTTGTGGAATTTTCGGCCCGTTTATCCGGACCCGAGTTGGGCTAAGCCCGGTTGGCGGGCATACAACCCCTGCCGTATCCGGCCCGACCGGGAGGGCGGGCGGGCCTCTGGGTACCCGTTTTTTTTTTTGTTTTTTTAAAAATGATTTTTTAAAAATATTTTAAATATAAATTTTATTTAAAAAATATATTTAAGATATTATATGTAATATACATTAAATATATGATAATTATGCAAAATATTCTTTAATTATACTTAATATTCTAAATATATACAATATAATTTTATTTTTTTTATATTTTATTTTATACGGGCCGACGAGCCGAGCTTTTCGGTCTGGTCAGGCTTATAGTGGTGCTCGTACCCGGCCCGGTTGGCTTGACGGGCCGGGCTTTTCGGCCCTGTCGGGCTTTCCCCTATGTTCATACCTGCCCGGATATGATCGGGTCTAGCCTTACTGGATCGGACGACCGGTCCCACATCGGATTCGGTTTTCAACGTTTATCTTCTATCTTTTATCCTTTTGTTGGTTTCCGAAAGAAACTCATAAGTTTTGATGTTTTGATATCAACAAACAACTGTGTAGAAAGGTTCTAATAAG
The DNA here is from genome assembly GCA_002319775.1 of Fagopyrum tataricum. NCBI lineage: Eukaryota > Viridiplantae > Streptophyta > Magnoliopsida > Caryophyllales > Polygonaceae > Fagopyrum > Fagopyrum tataricum. Next base: position 1,698,303 of record CM008285.1, on the reverse strand, counting down.
TCTTTCACAAGTTTACTTTCAAGGAACTAACACAAGAGGAAGTGATATTAGGTCATTGATTGAGTGTCGTACTTCAATGAATATATGTTGAAGTAAATAAGGGCGTTGAGCTATGTGAAACCCTAACTTGCCTGAATAATAAGTCGGGCAAGTGGTTTCTAAAATAATCCCCCTAGGGTTAATAATCGTACTTAAAATATATATTTTGTTGTCCAGGGAACGGACTTTAGTTCCTAACACTAACGGTCTACGGTTCAACACTTTTTATTTTAGGTTGTCTTTTAGCCTATCTAATTGGACGTTATTTTTTATCTCTTAGTTATAAGATAGTGTTTGGTATATTAGATAAGATATACAAACCCTAGGAAGATTATTTTAGAATTTCTCGTATAAATAAGGTTATTCAACCGTTAGTCTTTTTATCCAATATTTATTCGAAGTTAAGAGAGAAGTCTAGCGGTGTAACATTGTAGCGTTGATCGGCCGACCACCATACACCGATTGGCCGACCGGCCCTTTTCTCTTCAATTAATAAAGATTTCTCTTGCTAAATTTATTCGTTCTAAAGTCGATCAAGTTAAGAAATTAACTTCACCACCGAAGTTCAGAAAATCTCAACCCTCAAACAAAATCAAAGGGCTAATATAAATACTAAAAATAATAGCAAAACTATAATAGGTAAGCAAATCTTTTTAAAATAAAAACAATATAATTTGCTAATCGATACTAATTTACTGCCTAAAATAACTCTTTATTCTCCTATGCAAGATCGTCTTTCTTCATTTGTTCGGGAACGAGCACTCCATTAGTATGGTGAACAAGCTCTTATCTCTGAATTTGATACAACGCAATGTAAAAAAAACGAATTTTTCCTTAATTTTAGGCCATCATTGTCTCTATGGATAGGGGTTTCACTTCTTTCGTTATTAAATGTAAAATGATGTTCAAAGAAGAGCGATTAAGGAGGAAGAGATTGACAGGAGTGTGACTAGATAACTTTTGTTCAATCTTCACCTTCTTCATAAGCGTCTCTAATTAGAGGATGGTGAAGACGGCGTTACAGATTAGAGTGGATTGAAACTAGAGAAAGAAGAAGTGGGTCGCCTAATTGAGAGGAAGATCTAGGTAGTTTTGATTATGATTTTATAAGTTCTTAAATTATTAACTTTAATTGGTGAAGAAAATTTTAGGCCTTGATGTTGTTTAAGAGTTGAGATTTACTAAACTTTACCGGAACTTGTCCCTTCGTTCGTTCTAGGGTCTAAAGAGCTCGACTACATTGATGATATATGATCTAGGGTCTAGGGTCTCAAGAGCTTGACTACATTGATGATATATGATGTTGATAATAATTTTTATCCTTTAAATGTTTATTTGTTGAGAATTGTGGTAGTTGTGGGTTGTTTTATGCAAAGTGTTAGAGTCAAGCATGAATCACATTAATACTATTTGTTATTCCATGGGTTGATGGCAAAATGCGAGAGTCGAATCACTCATATTTTTGATATTGTGCAAAATGCGACAGTCGAACATAATTATCCCCAACATAACATGATTCACATTCCATTATGAATTGATTATTGTCAATTGAGATTTGATATGCATTTTGTAATGATTTTGATCCTAGAACTCTATTATTTCTTTGGTATTTAAAACTTGGTTACTTGAGATATTATTGATTTTGGATCAAGTGGCGAACAAATACACAACTATAATGGAAGCCATCTTCGTCATATCAAACACCTTACTATCGGTTACAAATAGAGAATGTTGAAAAAAATTTCATAAAATGATCGAACCACCACAAGAAAATATCATGGCTATAACTCTCAAGAGCGGAACCAAGTTGGACAGAATTTTGATTTTTGATGAGAAAGAAGGTCAACCAATCACTCCTATTGATCAGCCGATCACCAAGGGCAATCGACCGACCATACTTGTCAATAGGCCGAACCATACCGGTAAAGATGGTCCTCACATGCATTTTTCCTCTATTCTTGGCCTTCCATTTTCCAACACAAGAATAAGATAAACAAGAAATTCAAGTTTGCAAAATTTCTCGAAATTCTCAAGCCACTTCATATCATTATTCCGTTCACTGACGTTCTTATGAAGATCCCTACTTATGTCCGATTTCTAAAATAGTTAATTTTTAATCTCCAACACTATCGAAATTGGTAAAGTACAAAACTAGGTGATTCAATTACCTTCTCTAGCCTCATTCAAATTAACAACACTACGATTTCTGCTCTATGGATTGGGAGCTAGAGTTACACTTCTCCTTCTATATATCTATTTGGAAATCATTAGGGATGGGTGAAATTAAATATACCAAGATGTGCCTCTATATTGCAAACCGTTCCACTGCTAACCCTGCATGCATCCTTGAAAGCGTGCCAGTCACATTTTTGTGCCGGTCGACTTAATCGTTTTTTACACTAAGCCTGACGGAAAAAATTTGTATTATTCTTGGATGTACCTTCTTAAACACCGCATGATCCATAATTAACATCAGAAGGGGATCTTGGAATTTGAAATTGGCAAGGGCAAAGTATAATTTAATATTATCAAGGCCTTACAATTTCCTGCATTTCTTTTCAAGGACTGCGATAAAATTATAGGGCCGTTTGGTTTGAACTCCAGAAACGGAAACGGAATGAAAACATATTTAGTCCATACGTATACCCATATTAATGAAGTTTTTGGAAATCATTCCTTGTGGTTTGAAGTAATTGTAGTAGAATTTGATTAGTTTTGATACCCTATAGGGTAACAAAATGGAGAAAGCAAGTGCATTTTGCATGAACCACATGGAATGATTTCATAAACAAGGTATCAATGTAGATTAGATTCATTTCTATTCCGTTTTCGTTTCCGAAGTTACAACTAAACGGGAGATAATAGAGAGGACACAAGTCAAAAGTTTCTTATCGTAGCCGTTGTTAAAGCTTCTTCAACACTAATTGACATTGATGTCGAAGACTTCGAAATTTCCCCCGGCGCACTTGATTTTGATTCACTTCAAAATAATCAATGGAAATCAAGAATACATTAATTCCATAAATCACTTGAAAACGTTAAAATAAAAAAAATGGTTTTGAATATAGATCACGTGGAATTAACAAATAGCTGACGGTTGACACACTTGTCTTAAAATTACTTTTAGGCTTTTAGCTCGACGCTTGATAATCGTACTGCACCTTTAGTATATGCTAATTTATTATCAATAATAGTGTTTTGATATCAATAAAAAAAATATTTCTTAAATGTTTCGAAATGTAAAATAAGAAATAAATATATATATATATATATATATATATATATAAATTAAGAATTTAGAATGAAATCATAGCAAGACTGTATAAATAAAATAATTTAAAGATAATCAAAATTGCATCATCTATAATGTAGAATACTAAATTAATCATTATAAAATAATTTAACAATAATAGTAGAAATAAAGATTTGACTGAATATAAGAATATTAAAGGTAGTAACTAAGGAGTATGCAAATTTGAAAATAACGTAGTCAAGCTATGTAAACCAACATCATAGATTAACGTAGTCGGGCTCTCTATGCCCCATAACAAATTGAATTTACCAAGACATACCTTAACAAAAGTTCAAAGCTTTATTAATCGAAAGGAAAAGGAGCAATCGCTCACCCGAAAAGGGACCGGTTGATCGATCAACGTTGCCGACTTCAGCTGTTTATTGAAACTCTCGAATGAAAATTGAACTATAAACCTAATGGGTTCAAAAAACCCTATTTATAAGATAATATACAACCTAGTTCTTAGAATTAGCTAATCAAACCCAATCTACCAAATTCTATTTTATAGCTAAAAGATAGAATTTTTCAAACATACCTGTTAAAAGGTAAAAATGTCCAAATGACAGACACTTTATTATAGGGGATACAAAGTGTGTAGTTTTATTATAGGATACAAAGTATGCACTTTTGTAAACGAAGAATGAATCTTTTAAATAGTCATAGGAAGGGGGGATTATTAGTTTAGTTAAATAATATTTTAATAATCGTAGGAGAAAGGAAAAATAAATTTTTATTTTTTTTACCCAATATCTTAATATCTAATCGTAATACCCAATATGTTAATAACCCAACTGTAATACCCAATATCTTAATGCCTAACGTACTACCCAATTTTTACCCAATATGTTAATGTTCAACGTAATACTCAAGTCTGATACAAAATATGTTACTACCAATTGTAGTACCCAATATGTTAATACCCGACTGTGATGCTCAATATGTTAATGCTCAACGTAATACTAATATATTAATATTCAACCTCACATACCCAACCTTCACGTACCTAACCTTCACTTATCCAACTTCACGTATCCAACCCACTCAATTACCCAATGTTAGTTACCCGATTTTACAAACTCAAATTATCTTTTTGGAACAATTATGAAATTTCATAAATTTGGATCATTCAATGAGATTATAAATTTGGGTAATTTTTTGTAATTATCTTTTTGTGGGTAAAATCTTTAAATTCGAAAAGTTCTTATTAACGCAATTATAAAATATAATATATTTTTTTAATTTAACAAAATATACTTCTTCCCCAATCGATCAGAGCTTCTGGTGAATCCAATCGACGCGGTGACGGATGACCTTCCTCCGGCGGCGATGGACGGCCTTTCCCCAACGAGTGTGAATATACTAAATGAATGGCCAGGGATGACTTCGCGAGAAGCTGTCGAGTTTGTGCTACTTGAATCCAGAAACGTCGAACCCCTGTTTGCCAACGTCCCGTTAATCACATAACTACACATTCAAACTCAGTTATAAGCATCATATTTGTGCAAGATCATAATAATGTATTTAAAGCTAATTCATTCATGCTTATTACCTCATAGGGAAGGCACAAGAACCATGACCTGCAATATTCAACAACAACAGAGTCACAGAGATTAAACTAAACCAACCAACTTACAACTTAAAATCCACAAATTCAAAACACAACTGAATAAAATAGGGATTAAGCTCATAAGGATCCATTGGAAATTTCTAATAAAAGAGAAACCCACTGTTTGTGTTGTTAAAAATCAAAGAGATCAATGTGTATATTTAGTATAAATTATTAAAAAAATTATAAAAATTAAAGTGTATTCTTGTTTTACATGATAAAAAAGTGCATTATTACCACATTCTTTTACGTTTGAACTAAATGAATACAATGTTCATGCTAATGATATTTAAATTTTAAACTAATATTATAAAATTTAAATTTTTTATAGTTATAGTTATATTACACTTTTAAAATAATATTTGTAAGCTTGAAATTGAGTGTTATTAGTTCAAATCGAGTATTCTGTTCATGCATTATTTTGAACTCATAAAGTTTTTTTTATAAATATATATGAACCATTAGTACAATATAATTAGAACTAACATAACAAAAATTTTGTTATGCATTATTTTAGACTTATAATTTTTTTTTTTGTGAATCAATATAAATATACTAAAGCAGAGTGCATAAGTGCCGACGTGACGCACTGTGGTGCGAGTATTTGAAATGGAGCTCTCTCATTAATCGCCAGAAAAACCTTAATTTTTAATTTTTTTAGGCATCAAATCTTTTCTTTTTAAATTACATTATTTTTTTTAACCATTTCACGTTACTTTTTATTCTGGAAATGATTAGATATATTTTTTAGATTTTGATCTTTTTAATGATTTTGTAATTTTTGTTATAATATTTATTAAATAATTTTATTTTTTTTATTTTGTGGGTCGTTGACTATGTGAATTTTTCTTTCGTTGAAATGTGGGTCGTTGACTTACTGATATGTGGGTCGTTGACCTACTGATATGTGGGTTGTTGACATACTGATATGTGGGTCTTTGACTTACTGATATGTGGGTCGTTGACCTATCAATACTAAAGTAGACGCGTTGTGAGGATAAGCCAAATCAATTTACGTTAAATATTTTCAGGAATTTTTCTATCCCACATCGACTATATGGAAGGGTGATAATTTGAGAACTTCTATAAATAGAGGTTTTGAAGATTGAACAAATCATACATTTCTTGGACTTTTGACTAAGTTCAAGTATAATTTGTATTCATATTGTCGTTAACATAAATATATATATATATATATATATATATATATATATATATATATACAAAAGTAGAGTGTATAACTGTTGACGTGGCGCGTTGTGGAGCGAGTATTTTGAAATACAAATCTCTTATTAAAAGATGTTATAATAAGACAATAAATCTAGGTATACTGATACGATGGGCCAGGGGAAACATATTTTGGGCCCATGGATTAATGAGCCCGGGGCGACAGGGTGTGCGGGGGGCGGAGCCCCCGAGGAGGATTCTATCTATTTATAGAATCCTATCTATTTATAAAGAATTCTATCAATTTGTAGGATTCTATCTATTTATAGGACTCTATCTTTTTATAGAGGATTCTATCTATTTATGGTTATAAATATATAGGCTTAGGGTTGTATTCATTATCCACCAAAGCATATTGAAAACCCTAGCTGCAAGGTTTGTGCAGCAAAACCACAAAACGTTTTGTCTTCTCTTATTCTCTCAGTTTCATGAAGGAACTCGTTAAAAGATCACAACAAAAGCTATAAAAAAATCATTTTCTAACAAATACCCGTGTACGGCACGGGTCCTAAACTAGTATGTATAAATCATTAATACAATTTAACTAACACAACAAAATTTGAACGAATCTACAAAAAAATTTAAACAAAAAAAGTATAAATAAGAGTCACTAAAACAAATATTATGAACCAATAGAACAAAAATATGAATCACTCAAGCAAACAATTTAAACTAATAGAATAAAATTAATTCTCACTGCACTTTTTAAAACTATAAAAGTATCACCTTGTAAACATAAAAATTTTAAAAGATAAAATTACCATCAAACTTCATATAATTACAAAAACAACGCTGCCTGTACATAAACTTAAAAAAATAGTTAAATAACGATATAACATCGTCTAATATGAACCGTTAGATCAATTGCATTTGCATGAATGGTGAAAAATGTTTACCACAACATATGTTGCATGTCCTAGGATAAACTGGAGCGAGTGTTGGCGCGCTACACGGCTACAGCGCAGGCAGCTACTAAAGTAAAAAAGAAACAAAACAAAAGTAGTATTTAGTTGTTGTAAGATGACGACACCCACAATTAGCTCTCGGCTTGACGAGGGCATTTACACAATTCCACACAATTCCTTTCTCTACCATTCTCTCTCACCCTCCCTCTCCGCCCCAAAAATCTTCTCGCCGTCTCCGCAGATCCGCCGCCATGGATTCCTCTCCGATCAACCGCCTCCCACAGGACACACTCCACATGATCTTCTCCAAGCTCTCCCTTCGCCAGATCGCAATTTGCAGATCCGTCTGTAAATCCTTCCATCACTCACTAACCTCCTCCTCCTTCGTTGACCTAGTCTCCGCCTTCCAGCCACCTCTCTCTCTCCTCGCTCTCCGATCTCCTCATCACCACCACCACCACCACCATAGCCACCGTGCTCCTCCTCCCGCTCCTCTTGCTCTTCATGCTTACGATTCATCATGCGATGTCTGGCTTAGGTTCGATCTCACCTTCCTCCCCTTCCGATCCGTTTCTCCCGTCACTTCATCCCTCGGACTCGTTTATCTATGGGGCGACTCGTCCGAATCGACAAAATCTCTCGTTGTGTGTAATCCCTTGAGTCGCACCTATCGGATCCTCCCTCAGCTTGGATCGGCATGGTCCAAGCATGGATCGGTGCTCACCGGGACAGGGAACCAAGCTCTTGTCCTCACTGAGCTGGCTACTCTCTACTTCACAGGATCTAACAATTGGCTTAAGTTTTCGTCGAATTTGCCATCTAAGCCAAGGAGTCCAGTCCTGATCTCCAATTCGTTGTATTCTCTGTGCGATGTGGGATCGCCATGGCGTAACCAGTGGAAATTGTTTACCTGTTTGCTACCAAAGTCACAAAAAGCGCTAGGTTGGTCTAGGGTTGAGAAGCACGAATGGGGTGATGTGTTTGATATTCTCAAACGGCCGCGCCTGGTTAGAGGCCTAAGCAATAACCTTTTGATGGTGGGAGGTTTGAAATCGTCGTTTTCATTAAACGCGACATGTTCGACCGTTGTGGTTTTGAGGCTCGATCTGGACAAACTGGAGTGGCACGAGGCGGCCCGGATGCCTGCTGATATGTATAGGTGTTTTCAGGAATCTAGCAAATTCAAGGTTTTCGGAGGTGGCGACAGGATCTGTTTCTCTGCTAAGAGAGTTGGGAAACTGGCATTCTGCGATTGCCCGGCAGAATTGGCACCAAATGGTTCTTGGAGGTGGATCGATGGGGTACCGGGTTGTGGGGATGGGCTATGTCGAGGGTTCATGTTTGATGCACGTCTTAATGCTTTGCCTTGATGCATCTTGTGAAAATGGTGAGTATTTCCCGGTCTTACTTCTCCAGCCCAAATCATCTGTTCCATGCTTATGTATTGTCCTAACATCACTTGTCATTAGCCCAATACAAACCTAAACTAACATTAAGCTTAACATTATTAGCTCCATACGAACCTACAGTGAAGTGCTGTCACTTTATCTATGGAGACAGTACATGGGAACAGGTGTCATGTTTATGAGGTTTAGACTGGTCCTAAATCCGTGTTCTTGTCTGGCATGTTTTTGTTTAGCTATGATGACGATGCTGTATTATGTCAATTTGACAGTTTCTAGTTGACTAACATCGATTACACTTTCCTATTGGCTGAAGAAATAAAATAAAGCTAAATCTCTGTTTGCTATTAATTATAAATATAATTGCCTGCATTCCTATATCTGATAAGTTATCTTTATATTTCCGTTTGGTGATTTGAGAGGATTATAATTCCCACAATAATCCATAATGGAAGTTTATGAGTTGAAAAATTGTCAATTTTCATCCCTCAATTTATTCTTCACCTCAGAGAAAACCCTTACCAAACAGAATTAACAACTCAATCGCATAGTTGTTTCACCCTGCAGTTGCCACCTGTAAACTATTTTTCTGTGAATATTGGGAGGTTGCACTTAAGGTGTTACTGATTTAAATTAAATAAGTGATGTAGCTCTTGTCATGTTGTAAATATTGTAAAATAAACAAAACAATTTATTGGATAAATTAGCTGGTGGAAGGGGAAAATGTACTACACTGATTAAGTACTTGAAATTTACTCAATTGGGCAGATCAAATTCCTAATCATTTGGTCCAGAGACTAAAAAAAATCTCTCTTTCTTGGTACAAATTAACGAGACCGTTTATTTGAAACTTTAATCAAAACGGTGGTATAGAGCCCAATCAGCCAAGGTAACTGCAGGTCAGAAAATTTCGAATAACTGACATTCTTATCTGTGGCATTTATTGATAAGCTTATAAAGGGTAAATAGTAGAGACCTTAACACCATGTGTTGGGAGCTGGAAACTTAGAATTGAGTGGTTAAACTAAATATGAAAAATACTGAACCAAATTCATGTGTAATAACTTCGTCAAAAACTTGGGCTTGTAGAAATCCTTTTGTCAATTGCTTCAACCTGATGCCTTTATGGGCTGGGGTTTAGAAGCTGAAATCCTTTTTGATGTGATTATCTATTCATGTTACGTGTCTTTCTGATTTTTACGAGATTTTTCATTTATTTGGAATCTTCACTTGTTGGTGATAGAAGGTGGTGATCCTTCTTTATAGAGTCTTCAGTGTTATTGGTGCTTGCTATATAATTCTCTGAGCAAAGCAGTAAATTTTGGCAATTCAGTTCCCTTTTGTGCAGCTACTACAATATTTTCAGAGGAATGTGTTTGAGATGTGGATTGTGTTTTCTGTGGTGGGTGCAGGGAATCTCTATTTCGTTAAACCTAAATCCAGTCACTGGTTTGTAACATCTTCCGACTTGGTCGTTGCATTCTTCGAGACACTTTGGAGGTAGCTTGAATGACATTGGTGAATGATTGATCATCTTCAAAGTGCATGGATGCCTGAGAGTACCAAAGTGAAGGCCAAGACAGATTTACAAGAAGCTGAGATACAATGAGCAATTTCTGCACAGTTTGGCATCACTTGTATGTTTATACATGTAAGAATGCATACTCTTCTATTTGAATGTGTATCTCATTCGGAATTACTGCCAGCTTTTGTTATGCAAGTCTGATTAGCTTGCATTCTGATTTTCTTATTAGTCCTGCCAGTTTTTGCCATCAATATTGCGCGATGTTTTGCAGGGGAGTGCTAGAATTTGGGAACACTTTTTTTTTTGAATACTTCGATAAGCATTTATGCCTTATCACCATTAATAGATGCACCACCACCCTAATAGCATTCTCAGATGAGCTATCGACTTCATGTGAAACTTCAACTCTGGTTGAGGATAGTCTTGACCAAGTGTCGCGAGCTTGTCTACAACGTCATTGACTTCCTGAAAACGTTGTGGATATGAACATGTACGAGCTTAAACAAAAGGAAAGAAATGTCTAAAATAATAAGTTCGATTTACTATGGAGGCTTTCAAATGTTTTTAGTTGAGGTGATGATTATTACCTTCAATTTTAATATTTTTAATTTTCATTTCTCTTGCTTTTAAAATTCCTTTTCTAAGGGTCATGGCTTCCGCGTGTAAAACCGAGGTGGTCCCACATTGTCATTGGTCATAGTCAATTGTGGATGTCCTTATGATATAGTCAAATGTCCTTATGATATAGTCAAATGTACATTGATAGTTGGATCGTTTGGATTCATCGAAATTAATTTTGACATTGCCTAACAGTAGCCTTATCCAATTGATTTTCTTGGTTTTTCTTGTTTTTGATTTTGTGGTTTTCTTGTTGTTGGGATTTGTTGCATTCAATTCTTGAATTTGTGTTGTTGGTATTTTATCCCAAAAGGTAATTTGGTTCCTCAAGTACAAGTATGTCATCCATGTGACGCATAATTGTATCATTGTCATATCATCAAATTTGTCACGCATAGCGGATATAATATCTTTCATTTTCCTCTCAGATGCGTTTATATTTACCAGGTAGTTTTGGAGTTTGTCATCGTTTATGTCATCGATTGTGAATGGACACTTGAGAATAATATGTTTTGGCGCTTTCATACGGGTGCTGGCATAGGAAACAATGGACACTTGAGAATACAACATGGGATATTACCTTGCCGATGACTTCTACCCACAATGGGCATCTTTTATCTAATCATTCGACATTCTTACGGGGATAAAGACACGTTCGTTAAACATCAAGAGTCTACTCGTAAAGACATGGAGCGAGCTTTTGGCGTTCTTCAAGCTCGGTTTGTTATAATTCGTCATCCGACACTTGTGTGGGATATAGGTTTGATTGGAAGGATTATGAGAGCGTGTGTCATATTGCATAATATGATAGTCGAAGATGAAAGAGATACATATCGTCTTTACTACGATAGTTCTCAATTTGATTAGGTAGGGGAGCATGACAACCCGCAAACTACTCCACCAATCGAAATGCAGACCTTCATTTAAAATCGGGTTCGAATAAGACACACCTACATGTATTTATCACTAACTTAAAATGGACTTAGTTGAGCATATATGACAAAAGTTTGGAACTATAGATAATTAGTCGCTTTTAACTTAGTATAAGTTTGCAAATTTGCAATATTCCATCTAGCGTGTAATTTTTAATTTATCTAATGTTAGCTAGTTTGTGTAGATGAGTATCATCTACTAGGATATTGTTCTATTTTGTACTGTTAACTATTTAATCTACTCGAATATTATTAGTATAATGTTATTTTTATTATTAATTTATGTAAAAAATAGTTTTTAAGTGAAAAATTAAAATTTTTAATTTTTCTTATTTGAAATTTAATATTGAATTATAAGATATAATATTTAGTTCATATTTATTTAATATAATTCGTTTGTGGTTTTATTTATAAAACAAATTCAAGTAGATAATATATAATATGTATGTCAAGAACAAGTAGTGTGTTCTTATTGATGTGGGTATAAATTTGAGTTGTGTTCTTAACCGGACGTGACAAACAGTGAAAAGCTGAGAAGTGAGAAGAAGTGAGAAAAAGTGAGTTAAGATTAAATTTGTGTGTTAACACCACTCCACCGTCGTGTGGTTAGTAACACGGAGCCACCTGACCTTTAAGAATTTTTTTTTTTGAACCTAATGAACGACGTCGTTTATCGTATGGATAAGTAGGAAGCGGCTTGTGCTTGAATGGTTGCACTTGCAATCATGCACCTTTTACATTATTCATTGAACCATGCCACTTTTCCCCACTTTGTTATTTGGAAACCAGAAATAATTTTCTTATCTTATCTATCCGTATAAATTTTTAATTTTAATTATTATAATATCAGATGCTCACCTACTAATCTGGTCATTTCTTCTTGCTTGATAGTTCAGACTTTAGACTCTCTTTTTAATATTGGGTAATTTCTAGAGTTTTACTAATTTTGTGAGATAATCCATTTTCTTGATGACAAAATTTTTGTTTGTTTGGTATCCTTTAGTAGACTGGCAGGGGCGGGCAGGTATGACGCATAAGGTAGGTTTGTTTGGGCCGTTAAGCCCGATTTATGAAATTTTTTAATTTAAATATATTTATATATGCGAAATGTAGGAATCGAACCCGATACCTCAAGATAAGGTTCAAATGTTCACGATCAGAACTACTTTTAGTTATGTGTTATAATTTTATTTATTTTATATTTAATATGTATAATTTTTAATTTTTTTTAAAAAATATATAAAAAACGGACCCCGCCCGCCCGGCCCGAAGCCCGCTCCGGATGGATACGAACAAACCCACATGCCCGAAGACCGGGCTCGGTCTGAGTCCGGCCCGCAAAACAGGTAAAATTTTCACGTAAGCCCGGTCTGAGTCCGGCCCGGATCCGGAGATGCCCACGTCTATTCTTTACTTAAAAGACTTTTACGTTGTTGGGTGGTTAACAAAACATTAAAATGCAGAATATTTATAAGTAAAAGTAAAGTAGGAGAAACGTTAAATTAATGATTTTGGCTCTCCGAAATGTTTATATGATAAAGTGGGTAGCTTAAGTATCTTGATAATGCTGTAAATTGGTCCAAATTAGAAATTTAATTTGAAAACGAATTGATCTCCAATTAAATATTTTTTATAAAATAATTTTGATTCAACAATTATTTTCCATTTCCATTAATAACAAAAAAGAAAAGCAGCAAGAAATATATGTTCGTCTCTTCAAAAAATTTAATTTTTTTTTGTTTTTATGTTCGTCCCTTCAAAAAAGAAAGAAATATATGTTCGTTGATCAAGAACACCACGCAAATATATAAAATAACTGAAACTATCATATAAAATTAAGAGGTATACATATTACCCTTATTTTATCTGTCAAATTTCATCCGTCTCAAATTTGGTGATTTGTTCGTTCGTTTCCTCCTTCTGACTCAGTAAGCTGACATTCTTCAACTCTCTCTTTCTTAAAAATTTCAAAGAGGAACCTGCTACCTTGCTTGTTGCCTGTTGCAGCAATGGCGGACACCTTTTTCCCTCCGGACACTATCCATATTTCGCCTTCGACTTGACAGATTTTGTCCAACTGATCAAGATCCATCCTTCTCTCTCTAGCTCAAACTTTTTTCTAGGCGACCTAGGTTTCTTCTTCTTTTTTTCTCTTTTGATTTGAAGACCGTAAATTAGATTATATCTTATCTATTCTCAAAGAGGGATGGAACTCATTGAAGGTGTGGGGGAAAGCTCCTCTCCGCCTAGGAGTTTTGGGAGTCTTAACAACTACGATTTGAAGACCGATGTTTACAATCGGCTTGTCGAGGGCGGAAACGAAGATGCTGTTCGTAACCCTGAGTTTCGCGAGCAGTTAACCGCTCACTTCAGTCGCTTGCCTGCTAGGTATTCTCCCTTTTTTTTTAAATTTTTTTTTATACCTAATTCGGTTAATTAATTGCTGTTTCTGCTTTTGTTTAGTCCTGAGTTTGCGAATCTGTATGATCGAAGTACATGTTTGGCAGTTGAGCCTCCTGTTTGAACTGTTTTGCTTTGACTTAATTGCTGAATGAATTATTCCGCGTAATGCCCTTCAATTTTGTGCGATTTCTGTAATTCTTGAATTTCAGCATTTTAGCTTTATTTGGACTACTGCTAAATTTGCATGATATATCTAAATTTAGTAGTATTTAACATCACGTTGTTATAGAAAAGTTATAGCAATGATTCTTTGTATGTTTGATCTTTAATTCATTTGTCTGTATGTTCCTTTTGTAACAGTTACCTTTTGGACATAAATTTGGATAGAGTGGATGTGGTAGTGGTACATATGAAGCTTCTTGAGCAGGCAAAAGATCCAGCTAACAGACCTGCTTTTCATGTCAGCTTTTTGGAGGTAACTTTTTTAGCATACCCATTCCCGGAGATCCTTGTATGCATCACCATTCTTAATTTCTTATTGAAGGAATCACAATTCATGCCATCTGCTGTCGGAATTTGTGCAAACCTAATTACCTATCAGAATAAAGTCTACACATTTCTATCAGAATAAAGTTTACATATCCTACGAAAGAGAAGTGTTTTATTGTCTCTTTGCTAAATAGCTGATCTTTGAACTGCACAAGAAGTATGTGTAAAGTTGCCTGTCCATTTATACTGTTTCTTTCACCACAATGTTACATGTTTCATGTGTTGGCAGACCAAAGTAGATGACGAAGAATATCAGCTTCTAGGTACACCGCCTGCCTCAAGGATAAGTATAGAGAATAATAATGGAGGTCCTGTAAGATTAAATGATAGGTATTCAGTACATTTTTCCTTATTGAGTTGCAATCTTCCTTGTGAATTTTGACTGTTGTTCTGGTTGCTTGAGATAAGTACTTACGATTCTTTTTCATTTTGAACCTCCTTTTTTCCATTCTTGATATCCCATATAATAAGAAATGGAGTCCCAGAGCATGATTTTGAGCCCTGTTCGAAGATGGAGGATCTTAACCTGGAAATGCGGCAGAGTTCTTGGGATACACACAGAAGGTTTATAAATCTCTTGTTTTTAGAAATTTAGCTGGTATTTGGTCAGAAGTTCTCCTTTCCTATCTTACTGTACGTATGTGCAATGTGCATGACCAGTGGGCAATTGAGGGGAAAAATTAATGTGAGTGCTGCTGCTTTTTATTCCTATGTATATTGTGTTATCTAGTTGCCAGGAATCATCATAGTGTATGGTAAATTAGAAGCTCAAAAACTAATTAATCCTTGTCAGTTTACAGATTTCATCTTCTTGTCACATTTTAGTATGTTTGTCAAAATTTTTTTGTTGATGCTATCTGGTTTCTTACAATTTATTTTCTTGATCTCAATTTTGTGTTTTAGTCTGAGTGAAAATTTCATTACATATATTTTAAAATAATGGCAATGGCATATAAAATCATCCATAATGTTATCCTTGTGTTATGCGCTGGTACTTACATTGCTTCACTTTTGGAATTACAACAATTTAGTTCAATCTATGATAAATTATTCCATTATCCGAAGAGATCTGTAAGCATAGTTCCTTCCACCTGGATGGTGGCGTTGAAGCATATCATTAAGATAACAAGAAAAAATCAATCTATTTTACAATTTCATGGGTTCGTACACAGTTAATTCATAAGATAAGATGGTCATAATGGTGGCATTGAAGCATATTAGTAATACTGCAAATGTTGCAGGGAGGAGGTTTCTTGTCATATCCATGAAGTAATATTTTCAACTGTTGATAAACCAAAGCTTCTTAGCCAGGTATGAAAAAGAGGGCTCATACTGTTGCTTTTATATTCATAGAAAATTACTATAAAATGATGTATTTGCTATACCAATTTGTTGTATGCTAGATATGAGGTTAACTAACTATCATATATGATGCTAACTTACTCAAACACATAGGTCAGTATGAGAATATGAGATTGATTTCTCATCTCAGTTCCTATTTTAAACATTTTATCCCTGCCTTCAAATTTCTGAAGTACCCCTCCAACCTCAGCATATTGGTGTCTAGATCTCTTGGAAATGAAAATTCTTTCTAGGATACCCTATTCTGCAATTCATTGAGGTGCCTGTCTTCATCTTTATAAAACTTTATGTCATGGTTTGTATATTTCCCTCTAAATTTTCATGGTTGCAATATTAGTTGTCTATAGAATGTCATAATAACAATTTTCACTAAAATGAAGCCTGTTGATTATTTTAAATGTATCAGATGTTTTCTAACCTGGTTTTTTGTTATTCTTATCCAGCTTTCTGCTTTACTTTCTGACATAGGACTGAACATTCGAGAAGCACATGTGTTCTCGACAACTGATGGTTATTCCTTGGATGTCTTTGTGGTGGATGGATGGGAGGTTGAGGTATTTATTGGCCATATTGCATCTAATTTAATGCTACATTTGAACTTCTAAAAGCAGAACTTATGCAATTCATTTTGGATACAGGAATTAGCATTTGCTCTATATCTTCCACGAAACTAGAAGCTACCGTTATTGAATGATATATGTGAAATCCTTGATAAGTTTTGATTTTCAAGAAAATATTTCTCGTGTCATAAAATGATCATGTTGGTGGATATTTTCCTTGGTGTTCGTTTATGTTAATCCGCCAAGGGTGTGTTTGGTACCACATTATAAGGCTTCTGTTTTAGCGCACTTAACTATCAATTATCATAAGTAGTAGCACCATTTTCTCTATAAGCATGTCCTACCCAACACACTAATCCAATTGGCAGTTTTGGTGGAACATATATTTTGAATAAGATTAAACAATTGATCTTAGTTGTTGTCTTTGCTCCAAGTACATCCTTGCTTGTTCTTTTTATATTGGTGTGTTTTAAAATCGTTTGGTGAAATACTTGCTTGTTTGTGTTGTCACTCATAATTGCACCCCATTTATTTATGTATATCTTTATTTATTTGTATGTTCATGTATCTTAGAACAATATATTGATGTATTGCATATCGATCTTCGTTTATGTATTGTGTTGTCTTTAGAGGATAGCTTTGTAATGTGATACTGAGTTTACACTATCTTATGATAAATCCCTTTGGAATTGAAATTATTGTTGCTCTGTGGTCAGGGCACGGACACTTTGCACAATGTTTTGGCAAAAGCAATTGTTGATAGCGAGGTAGATGTTTAAACTCCTTTGCAAGGTAGATTTTTTTTGTTCATGTATTGCCTAGGTTTCCTGATTGGTCGAGAATGCAGTTGAAGTACAAAATACAGAAACCCTCAAGGATCCCATACTTTCTGTTTTACACGATAACTAGAGAAATAATATTTGGCATGAACTTTATCTCATTTTGGTGATTTATAAATATCATAGTTATCTAATAACTGTCTATTAAAATGATAGGGATCCTGGAATGGTTCTTCACACGCTCAAGCCTTAGCAGCTGAGACAAAACCTCGAACTTGGGAGATAGATACAAGACTGTTAAAAATAGGAGACAAAATTGCATCTGGATCTTGTGGTGATCTGTGAGTTGGACATATTGATTTTTAGTCTTTGACATATGATTACTCAATATGATTTTTTTTTTTGCTTACTATGATTTGAATCTTGGATGAAGGTACCATGGAGTTTACCTTGGTCAGGATGTGGCCATCAAGATTCTTAGATACGAGCACTTGACTGAAGCTTTAGAGGTAGAGTTTGCCCAAGAAGTCGCAATTTTGAGGTGAGTAGTTGCTGTGCCTGCGATTTTGGTTCATTAAGCAAGGATATTAGGATTTTGTGGGATTAGGGAGTACCCCAGATAAAGTCTGATGAAGGAAAAAACTAGCTCACATATGCTATGGACGACCATCCAATTTTTCCATCTATATCAAGTAAAAAAAGATTAATTTTTGAATAACTGTGGTAAACCTCCTCGGGCAGCTTGAGAGGGAACAATATAAGAGTGCTTAAAAAGTCGTCAGTATCAATATCTATAATCTTAACAAGATTTTAGCCTCCGGATGCTTTTGACTCGTCAGTACCCATACCTCTTAACAAGATTTCAGCCTCTGGATGACTTTGACACAATTCTTACTGAAAGGCAGACAGAATCACTATCCAGGGAATACTTACTCTGCTTGCACTCTCAACTTGGGGATTAGATTAATCCATAATATATGTCTGATTTGTAAATCATATTGCATCTATCCTCTTTACATTTTTTACATTTTGCATAGCTACTTCCTATTGTTGTATACTCGTATTGTACTCTGATTGCTACTCTTCGTCAACTGATTACACTATGCATGAAGATAAAATTTGCTTGTCATGTTAATTAAATGCAGAGAGGTCCGACACAAAAACGTTGTTCGCTTCATTGGTGCATGTACAAAGTCACCGAATTTGTGTATTGTCACAGGTACTGCTTTATATCATAAATGTTCTAGAATTTGGCAGAACGTTTCTTGAACTTGACGTGACAATAAGTTAGTGTGACCCCTTCGCTTTTGCAATGTTCTGCTGTATGTGTGGACTTTTATGAGTTCTAACTGCCCTATTCCATGATTTTTTTGGCTATGCCGACATTTTATTCATCCCGTTAGTCTTTTAGGTATCCTCATAATGCACACATAGTGGATGTATTGCAGAGTTCATGCACGGTGGAAGTCTCTACAATTACCTACACAAAGCAAAAACGAACTTAAAACTGTCTCAACTGCTAAAGTTTGCAATTGATGTTTGCAAAGGAATGGAGTACTTGCATCAAAGTAATATAATTCATAGGGATCTCAAAACTGCAAATCTGCTGATGGATACCCACCAAGTAAGATGTATTTAATAATTATTAAAATGTGCTTGTATTTTGATTGTTGATACCTTGTTTACAGGTGGCTTTGTACTTTCAGTTAATGTTCAATTTTGCAAATTTTTTCCGCTAGGTAGTCAAGGTGGCAGATTTTGGGGTAGCCCGATTTCTAAATCAAGAGGGAGTAATGACTGCAGAAACAGGGACATATCGGTGGATGGCACCTGAGGTTAGGTGCTCCCTTTTCACTTTGATATAGCTGTTCATGTCAACTGATTTTTCAAAATAGCCAACATTTCGTGGACCTTTTAGTAAGTATATTATCCATCTTCACTGTTATAGGCTGTAACAGCCGGGATGGAAGCAAAATTGTTTATGGCACTGGAATTTGATCAGTGTAGCTGTATTGTACCTTTATCTCACAGAGGGTTTTTTGTCCAGGAAAGCACAATATTAGATTTTATTGATGAAAGCGTGAAAAAAAAGAGTTTGCTGAGTTCCTTTTATTCATGGTCATATGATACTAGTCACTTTACCCTAAAACCCGATCAATATTTTTTTTTATGTTATCTTGTTTGTCAGGTTATAAATCATCTACCATATGACCAGAAAGCAGATGTCTTTAGTTTTGCCATTGTCCTGTGGGAGCTTATAACTGCCAAGGTGATTTTGTTAATGCATTACATTCCTGTGCATTGGTGTGTGAATGAGCTCACATAAATGTTTTAAAATCCGAGTTACAGGTTCCATATGACAACATGACTCCTCTACAAGCTGCTCTTGGAGTGAGACAGGTTTGCACTAATTGCATCACTTGTTAGTTGTATTAAAGACCTTTTGTAGAACTGAAAAGTAGGAAACGGCTAGAAAACTTGATATCCCTGTTCTGATATCTTGATTTGAGTCTAAATCCCGTTTGGTTAGAACTCCGGAAACGGAAATGAATCTAGTCCATACGTGTATCTTGTTCATGAGATTTTTTGGAATCACTCCTTGTGGTTTCATGCAAAATGCATTTACTAATCAAGTCTTACTACAATAATTTCATGAACAAGGGTATACGTATATGACCTGGATTCATTTCCATTTCCGGAGTTCAAACCAAACGGACCCTAAGTTTATCCTGGACTTGTTTCGAATATGATGCAGGGCCTACGACCAGAACCTCCAGAGAACTTGCACCCAAAACTGCTGGACCTGATGCAAAGATGCTGGGATAATAACCCATGCAGTCGGCCTCCTTTTTTATCCATACAAGTTGAACTTGAAGAGCTTCTACAAGAAATCGAGGTTAACTAAAAACCCTCCAGCCCCCGTTTCCGTGGTCTCAGCTATCTACACATTTCATTCTTATCATATGACAGTTTTTTGAAACGCAGTGAATAACTATTGTAAAGCACGAACATTCCATCGACAGGCAATGGCTTAGTCTTTTTCTAGTTCACACGAGGAAGGCTTTTTGCGGGTGTGTTATCTCAGCTTAACTCGGTTACAGTCACGAAAGTAGAAAGATATACTATAGATACAAGGAGAGACTCTAAATTATGATTGGCTACGTAGGAACGAGTTACTACAGTGGCACAAGGCTTGAAAGGAATCATGTATGTTTTACCATTTTGAGTTTTGGACTGACAGATGCAAAGTTTTAAGCTTACTTGAAAATGTGTAATCCCTTTTTATATATTTGTGAACAAAATTGTGGTTGTCTTGAGGAGTTGTGGCTGGCTGTTGTCTTGATCAACACAACCGATTGTTTATACCATAGGAAAAAATGAGCGCACATGATATGTTGTGTACCAGGCTACCACACAGCCTCTAGCTTCTTAAGAGGATCCATCAATAAACTTATTCAAAGTTTTTTTATTTATAATTATCTACTTTTCAGTTTTCTATGTCACATTAGCTGACATTAGCTTTTTAATCATCCATGTCGTGATTCAATACAATCTTAATTTAAATTTGAAAAAGCTATGATTTTGGACGACCTGGTGGCGAAAAGACTAGGGTTTATCATCCTGGAAAAGTGCGTTATGGTGCCGCCGATTGAGGTTGAAACCCTGTTTGCGATGTTGAAAGAGAGATCAATAGAAGCTAGCGAAGATCTGATGAAGAACGGAGAAGGGTTAGGGCCGGAGACGGTCACTAGCCTCGTAACTCAGCCGAATGGAAAGGAGATCCCGGGCTATGACGGATAAGATACAATTATGGAAGAAGAGATGGCCGCTAAAGAGGCTGTAAACAACGCATATTCTACTCAACTAGGCCTTGCAGATGGAACTCTAGTAACCTTTGCAGTGGACTCTGATGGAAACGCGGATATCTCTAAGAGGGCTAATACAGTACAAGAGTCTGGTGATAAACCCTCGTGGAAAGATACAACTAAAGGTGTAGGATATGATACTAAAGGGAAGAGCAAGATTGATATGGTTGTTATGGTGGGAAAGATGACAATATATCATTCCCGTTCGGCCCGGATGGTGACCCCTGTTTCGAGATTGACTTAGTTGTGATCGAGTCTTTAGAAGCGGAATGGAAAGCATTGATTGTCTTCAAAGTTCTCGGGTACCCTATCGCCTTCCCTGTCATGGAGAGGAAGATACGCGACATGTGAAAGTTTAGAGAGAACATCCAAGTGATTGATCTATATAATGACTATTTCATGGTTAGATTTAAGCTTGAGAGCGAACTGTTGATGGTCCTCACTCGTGGGCCGTGGACGGTTTTGGGCGACGTCTCATCATGAAACGATGGGAAACAGAGTTTGTGACTACGGAACCAATCACTTCGGCACCGACATGGTAAGAATAAATAGGAATCCCTATGCAATGGTTTAACGAAGCGATCCTATGAAAACTAGCGGCAGGAATTGGCAAGCCTATAGTCATGGATCGGAAAACATGGAGCCTCAATAGGGGGCACTTCGCTCGCATCTGTGTTGAAATGGATTTGAATATATCCTGGAAGAAGGCGGTTTTCATTAACAAGAGACGATGTCCTATCGAATATGAAGGACTTTAGTTGTTGTGCTATAAGTGTGGAAGGTACGACCACTACGCTTCCAACTGTCAGTTTAAAGATCCGAGCAAAGAGCAAACGAAGCCAAATGAGGACCCTAAAGATGGTGTGGATGCTAAAAAGGAACAGTGTGAGACAAACACACCATCGCCGGAAAAATTTATATTGCCGGTGGAAGATGACATATGACAGTTCGGCCCGTGGATGATCGTTGGAAGGAAACAAAAAATTCAAAAAGGGAAAGGGAATATCCTCCTACAAAGTGGGTAAGTAAATAATCAAGGTAGGAATGTTAGTTTTAGCAGCCAAGGAAAGCAAATAACCCAAAAAGATCTAAATAACAAACACGTGAGTGATGACCCACCACACCTCCCACGAGCAATGTTGACACGCAAAATATGAATCCTCATGAAGGAAACATGGAAAAGCACGTGGCAAGCATAAACAGAAATATTAAACAAAAGGGAGTTGTTTTTCAAGGGAAAACTCTAGAGAAGATGACACACCATGCGAGCACGAGTAATATTGAGGGAAGTAATATTGAGAGTCTGAGACAAACTTGATCTTTGATGCTGAAGCAAGATCCTAGGAAAAACATGATTTAGAGAAGAAAAAGAAGCAAAACAGACAACGAAACGAGAAGAAGACTATCCAGAAAAAATAGGGAAGACGAGAGGACTTACTGTGAGGTGACTACGCTAAAGAGACAACGTCCTGGAAATGATACCGAGTCTCTATCTGCACAGAAGGAGGACACAAGAAGCGCGATCTAAAGAGAAGAAATGAACCCTATAAAGCAACAAGCATCGTGGAGAGCACTCGAAAAGCAAGAATGAGGAGGTTTCCCTAGAGGTTTTATGGTGATGGGTAGTATTAAGGCTGATGTTAGCACTGCTACAGGGCCGAGGATCATCTTGTAGAAACCGAGAAACATTGGTGACCATGATGAGAATGAAAAGATCATGGATACAGTGAACCCATGTCAACAAGAAACTGAGGTGGGTTTAGAGAACCGTGAAGAATGTATAGAAGTACATGCGAATGCAAGTGAAGAACCGCAACTGAAAGAGATAATGGAAAGGGAGAAGAGTAGTGTAGAAACAATGGAATGTGACAATCTTGTTAGTGAAGAGAACCGGAACATGGTGAGCATCACTATTGAGGTCAGTCATTAGTTTATTTGCCCTCTATTACGTACGTTGGGTGTATAGCTCACCTTTCCTCAAGTTAATTATGAATTGTTTATTGTGGAATGTCCACAAAGCTGACGAGAGCGGATTTCGTCGAGCCATCAAGTATTTGTATAGTCATCACAAGATCAACATCCTTGCGGTTTTTGAATCTCGGATATCAAGTGATAGGTCTAAACATGTGTGTGAACGCCTAAAGTTTGGCGGCTCTATGAGGGTGGAAGCTAATGGGTTTGAAGGGGGTTTGTGTCTCCTTTGGGATAACACGAGATTCCAACTTCAGATTGTCAGCACAACACCCTTCTTCATCTACACCCGTGTTACACTTGCAAGTAAGCCTACCCATCTCATTGTTGTGTATGCTCCTTCATCGGATACACATCGACATCCGTTTAGGTGCAGTCTTGACCGGGAATTGGCCTCAATTGATGAGCCTTACATTATAGGAGGGACTTCAATTGTATTTTATTTGACCATGAAAGAAGCGGAGGTTCATGAGGACTCCATAAGGATTCCGATATCTTCAACGATATAGTGCACAACTATGGCTTGCTCGATCTTGGTTTCTCCAGTTTTGAATTTACTTGGGATGATAGTACATCCGGGAATAGAGGGGGTTTAGAAGAGATTGGATAGGGTCTTTATGAACCACAAGGGGCGTATGCTTTGGCCGGATGCTTTAATCCGTCACTTGGCTCGGTACTCATCCGATCATGCACCACTGTTGCTCAAACTTAAACCGGTTATTACATTTCGTCAAGACAAGAGACCCTTCAAATTTGAGGCTGCTTGGATGACACACGAGAATTCCTACCCATGGTGAAACAATGTTGGGACAACCACTTCGATACAGGTATTTCCCTTTTAACGCTTAAAGATTGGCTTTTAACCTAGAATCGTCGCATTTTTGGAAATGTTTTCGCAGGAAACAAACTATCATGGAGAATCTAGTTTCTATCCAAAGCAATCCGAATCTATTGAATGATTAGAGGTTGTACACAAAGGAGAAATCACAGAGTATAGAGTTGGATACGGTTCTTGAACAAGAAGAAATTATCTAGTTCTAGAAGTCAAGGGAGCGGTGACTTTGCTTTGGTGATAGACACATCTCATTCTTTCATGCCTCTACTATTATTAGAAGGAGAAAGAACAAGGTCGATGGCTTGAATGTTGGTGATGACATTTGGAAAGAGAATAGCGACAAGCTAGAACATTTTCTGCTCAACTTCTTCAAGATGTTGTTTGGTCTCGGTGGTATCCATCCCCTAACGGATTGTAGGCTAGAGGTCAACTGCTTCCCTAAAATCCCCGAGAATGAGATGAGTGACTTGATGAAGACCATTACTAGCTAGTGACGAGGTTTGGAGAGATACCAAGGACATGAGGGCTTATAAAGCACCCGAGGTTGATGGCTTCCCACCAGTTTTCTACCAAAAATGTTGGAGCATTGTGGGACCTTCTATAGTGACAGAAGTTACCAAGTTCTTTGATAGTAAGAAACTCCTTGAGGGTTTTAGTGACACTCTTTTGTGTCTTATTACCAAAGTGGGGATCCCGGAACTTATCACTCAATTCAGACCGATTTCTCTTTTCAACGTCGCTTGTAAGACCATCTCCAAAGTTATAGTACAAAGGATGCAAGGGCTGATGTCGAGACTTGTGGGACCTACTCAAGGAAGCTTTCTTCCAAGAAGATACATCCAAGATAACATTGTGTTAATGCAGGAAATTGTCCATTCTACTAGAAAAAGAAGAGTGGTAAGAAATGGATAATTTAAAGCTTGACTTGGAGAAAGCCTGTGATAGAATTAGATGGGACTTCGTAGAAGAAACCATCACCTCGGCGGGCTTCCCAATAGAATGGATACAGATGATAAGAGAGTGTGTCAACGACCACCGGGATGCATGTTATATGGAATGGTGAGCTTACATATAAGTTTTGTCCGGAGAGAGGATTAAGAGAAGGCGACCCCATTTCTCCATACCTCTCTGTCTTATGTGTTGAGAAGCTTAGTCATTTAATTCTCGAGACCTTGAATCAAGGTAAATAGAAACCCATCCGTTTATCCTGAGGGGGATCCCCTCTCTCCCATCTTTTCTTTGGGAATGACCTAACTTTGTTCGCGGAAGCTTCAACTGAACAAATGAGTGTGGTCTTGGACTGGCTAGATGTGTTTTGCCAAGCATCAGAGAAACAAAAGTCGAAGATATATGTCTCTCCCAGTGTGACAAGAGAAATATGGGATAAACTTCATACGTTGAGCGGGATCGAAGTAACCCAAAACCTAAATAACTACCTAGAGATGCCTATTCTACAATGACGAGTTTTCAAGGATATCTTTTCCTCAATTTTGGACAGAATCAATGGAAATTTGAGCATGTGAAAAGGAAGAACACTTAGTTTTGTGGGTCGGGTCATTCTCACAAAGTTAGTTCATTCCTCACTACCGATATATATTATGTCCTCTATTATCCTGCAAAAAAAATATTTGTGAAGAGATTGATAAAGCATGCAAAGGTTTTGTATGGGGACACAAAGATGGCCATCGCACAGTACATACTTATGTCACGGACCGCTTTTCCGTGACGATGCCAAGACCGGCAAGACAAGACGACTTGCCAAGGGACGTCGTTAAGACACCATTTGACAAGGTCAAGAAATGGCATGGGAAGAAGGCCAAGCGATATGCTAGACGAAGATCTTGTCAAGATGGCACACTGGAAAGACAAGGAGTATTCCGGAAAGATCCAGGACGATCAAGAAGGATCCGAAATGCTCAAGAGGAATCCGGAACATGGCGGAACGTTCCGGAACATGGTAGAATATTCCGGAAGGCTACAGAATATTCCGAAAGATGTCGGAATCATCCGGAAGGATCTGGAAGATACCGGAAGGATCGAGACAAGTCTAGAAACCGGCGGAAGTCTCTATACTCATGTAGAAGTTGGCGGACAATCCGGATGGAAGCGGATTTCCCCGGAATATGGCGGATACTTCTAGAACTCGAAGGATCCTTGAAGACTTAGCTAGAGTCTTAGGGAAAGTTCTACAGTCATTAGGATAAGATCAAGTTAGGAAGGATCCGGAATGACCTAGGAAAGATAGATTCCGGAACCTTCCCGGAGAGGAGGTGGCCAAGGCTATAAATAGGGGAGGCCACCCCTCATTTCCATCATCACCACAAATTCCACCAAAAGCTCTCTTGTAAAGCTCTCATTTGTAAAACTCTCTTGAGTAATATAAAGGCAAGGTTTGTCGACAAGTCTCCGAGTTCTCCTAGCCATCTAGACAAAGCGCTCGTAGTCAAGGAGCGTCGAGGAGTAAGGCTGATCTTAGATTGTCGGGGGTGACATTATAGCTAAGAGCCGCGCGGTCTGAGTTGGAGAAGAACTCGGCCCGTGACACTTACAATGAGAAACTATTTGTCTTCCAAAACAAAATGGTGGATTATGTATTAAGTCCATGACGGAGATGAACATGGCTCTCGTCGTGAAGTTGAGCTGGATTCCTACATGATGGTGAGAGCCTCTAGGCCAAAGTGATGAAGAACAAGTACATTAGGCCGAACGGATCTCGACATTTTGATCCCTCCTACACATGGAACAATATCAGAAGTGGGGTAAGTGAAGTAGTCTGCCGAGGACATCGTTGGGTCCTGGGAGATGGGAGATCAATAACCTTCTAGGAGGATTCATGAATTCATGAATACCCATTGATTGAGATTGCAACGTCGACAATGGACATGCACCATAGAGGCTGGAGTGTAAGCGATTACTGGTCATCTACCAAGGGATGGAAATGGGACATCCTGGCAAACTACCTCCCGGCCGAAACCCTACTTTGATTGGCTGCAATCTCTCCGAGTCATGACACAAATGTTGGGAATGAAAGGACCTGCATGAATGAAATAAGTTGGAGCCTTAGTCCCAACGGTAACTATTCGCTCTTAAAACGATGCTTAGTTTTGAAATTTATAATACTCGGAGCAAGTCTACACGTTCGGTTTTAACCGGTCGCCACACAGATAAAGTAATGTGGTGACTTCCAATGTTGAACAAACGATCTCCACCCGTTTGTTTTAATCGATTCTCATTTGACATTTAATGACCTTCGAAATTTGAAAGACTAGTATCTTGACATTGTTGGTGACATTTCTTAACCGGTTAACAACAATATTATAATAATATATGCGGTCCCATTTCATTATATTTTCATTAAAATAATGTTTCTTTTACAAAATAACTAAAAAAAATTCATATTTTATCAATGAGTAATTTCAATACTTCTAAAATATCTTGTTATAATTTTATTTTAATAAATCATTTAAAAAAAATTATTTGTACAAGTTTTAATTTTTTTATATTATATTAATTTTTTTGTTTATTTATAAAAATTAAAATGTAATTTTTCTTTAAAACAACATTCAAATTATATCAAAAAAATAATAAATAAATAAAATCGGTTAAAAAATAAAAATGGGTGAAAAAGCTAGTGAATAATATTTGCCATTTTAATTAATAATTGAAGCATCGACGTTAGGATTCGACGTCAGTTTTTTTTTTAAAAAAAACAATTCTTTTTTTAGTTATTGGGCCATTTGTGCTTTATTGGGACACGTCGGTTTTCACCTTATTTCTCTTCTTTTCAGGCTGTTTCAGTTTCTCTCTCCCTCCAATAATCTTTGACTCTTCCTTGAGCGGATGCGACCGCCAACTTAAATCCAATTCTTTCTTTCTGTCTCTCTCTCTCTCTACCAGACAGAATAACAGAGCATTTTCTCTCTCCTCAGTCTCTGTCTGCCGGCCGCTCTTTTCTGACATATACTTCATCCAATTCTCGTCGCCGGAAACCGATCTCCGGAATTGAGGCACTGTGGTCCGCAGCTAGGGTTTTTATGATTCTGATTTCTTGGACCTTGGGTGTGGGTTTGATTTTGCTTTGCTTTGGCTCAAGCTCGTAGGGTTTGGATTGGAGGGAGAAAATCGAGAGGGAAGATAGATCTGAGGTGTTCGGTTTGAAGGTGATTTTGGTGTTGAATGTGAAGGTCTTTGTGCAGTAAGGAGAGCTGTTGTTGAGAAAAGAGGAGTTTGAATGGTCGTAGATGATGAGAGGTGATGATTTGAGAGATCGCAAAGGGAGGTGGCTTCGCGAATCTCTTACATGGAATGGCAGATCTTGTTAGTTATGGTAATGCTGACCGTGACATTGAGCAGGTAATGCCAATTTCTTCATTTTCCTTCTCAGCTGTTGTCACCACGGTCCATGCAATGTTCGTTTGAGAAATAAATTTTTCAACGATTAACATTCAAAGTTTTTTAGTTCAACTTTGGGACTATTATTGTGGTGGTGTCACTTCTGATTTTATAAAATTATTCGTAATTGAGGAAATTTCGGGAATAATTAGGAAAAAAAAAGTAGAATTGAACAAGAAAAATACATGGTGTTTTCCCTTTTTTACGCCCCCGTTTTTTGGGTTGTAGTGCCAATAATGTGAAATCAAGCCGTTAATTATATGATCACTAAGTTGGGAGCACTTCTTCTTTTTGTGCATATGATAACTTGAAAGCTTTAAATATATCTTGTTCTGCATATCCTTCCTTGTGACATGGGAGAGAGGAAATGTGGGCTTTCATGTTAGTTCTGCTTGATTTATCTGGAAGAAATAAGCAAAACGTTTCATTAAGGCCTCTAAACTTCGCTCAAAAACAGTATAGATGTAGACATGTATAGGTTGAGTTGCACATTGATTTTTGTAAGAGAAATGACTAGCTCGTGCACCAAAAATATGGGCCTCAGAAAGGTGCTCTCTTGATCATTAGGTTTTACAATGTAATCTACTCTTATGAAAATTGGTTTCGTCTTGTACCATACTTCTGTATATAGTTTTGAACTCTACCTGTGCTTATATTTCTATCCTTATAGAACTATATGTTTGAAGGCTTGAAGTCATTTCTGCCATTTTACTCCCCATTCACCAGTGTCTTGTTCCATCCTATGAATTTTTATGTCAGCCAAAGAAAGAGAATTAATGTATTTCCTGGTTTAGGTGATTGAAATGGAGTTAGTGTCTGTTGTAAGGTCCTTCCGCTTCAGGCATTTTACACTCTATTGTAACTATACCCATAGAGAAAAAAAACTTCCGTCTCCTTTTATTATAGATGGACAGATGTATTGTCTGTGTGGTTTCTACTTACTTTAAATGTGGCTTCTCTTTGAGTGGATTGGTTACATACTTTTTTTCCCAGAAAGAAGTCATGCCTCGATGATTCTTTGAATGTGGATATACTAGTGCCAAATAGTATTACTATCGCTGCTGCTTTATATGCTTGTCTATACTGGATAAAAAAACCCATAGTAATCCATAATTTTTTGTACTATTCTTTCCATAGACTTTTTTGCAGGCATTAGTTGCTCTGAAGAAAGGTACCCAATTGCTCAAATACGGGCGGAAAGGCAAGCCTAAATTTTGCCCATTCAGACTCTCAAATGTAAGCTAGTTCCCATATTATTTTCTATAGTTTATTAATACTGAAGTAGCACTGCTGTATTTTCAAAAAGAAAAGTTATCTCTTATACATGATTTTAATTCTTGTTTGGAAGTACTGATTCTAGAATGTTTCCATTTACACATATTTGTATTTGCTTGCTCAACAAAGTTACTGTATTAAATTACTTTTTTCATTTTTGAAAATTTAATAGGATGAAACAACCTTGATTTGGCTATCAAGTGGTCGTGAAAAAACCATAAAGCTGTCTTCGGTCTCAAAAATAATCCCTGGCCAAAGAACAGTGAGATTTCTGCTTCTCTATTGCCTCAGCTGTCAAGTTGATTGCAAAATATGTAAAAATTTGTTTGACTAAATTGTTCATTAATATTTTCAGGCTGTTTTCAAAAGGTATCTTCGCCCTGAAAAAGATTACCTGTCCTTCTCTCTAATATACAACAATGGAAAGCGGTCCCTTGATCTGGTTTGTTACTCAACTATTTATCTTTTCCATGACTCATGAGGCATTCCTCTTTTTTTTTTTTTTTCCAACTCTGCTAGTACGTAACAAAGATATATTTTTTTTAATGCATCTTTACCTCAGATCTGTAAGGATAAAGTTGAGGCGGAGGCGTGGATTGCAGGTCTTACAGCATTGATAGCTATAGGAAAAGGTGGACGCTCCAAAATTGACGGATGGAGTGATGAAGGGCTTGGTTTCAATGTGAGTCAAATAGTCAATCTATCTTGCAATTTTTATTGAAGTTGAGATTGCAATACATACTTCATACTGCTTTGATGCGTCAAATGAACTAAATTTTCCATCTGCTAAAGTATTTTTCTAACCTAAGATCTGCTTGGCGATTGATTTCAGGACAATAGAGATTTTGCATCAAGTAGTGCAAGTGATAGTTCTGCTAGTGTAATACGTTATGTTAGCTCTCCAGAAGTTCCTCTGAGTTTTAACTCTGCTAGTTCTCCAAGGCGTAATCACTTTGATGATTCTCTGCAGCCAGAGAGGGCACATGTAGTTGTAGATGATACAAATATGCAAGTGAAGAGTTCTAATTCAGATGTTTTGCGAGTTAGTGTATCAAGTGCTCCAAGCACTTCTAGTCATGGATCAGCAGGAGATGACTGTGATGCACTAGGGGATGTGTACATTTGGGGTGAAGTCATATCTGACAATTTTCCAAAAGTTGACGCCGATAAGAATGTGAATTTTGTTAGTACTCGTGCAGACGTGCTTCTTCCAAGACCATTAGAATCCAATGTTGTTTTGGATGTTCATCACATTGCCTGTGGGGTCAGGCATGCTGCCCTTGTCACAAGGCAAGGTGAGGTATTCACCTGGGGCGAAGAATCGGGAGGACGACTTGGTCATGGGGTGGGAAAAGATGTTCTCCAACCCACTCTGGTCGAACAGTTAGCAGCATATAGTGTTGATTTTGTTGCTTGTGGAGAATTCCACAGTTGTGCTGTTACGATGTCTGGGGAACTATACACATGGGGTGATGGCACTCATAATGCTGGACTCCTTGGTCATGGTACTGATGTCAGTCACTGGATACCAAAAAGAATTGCTGGCCCTCTAGAAGGACTACAAGTTGCTTCTGTAACTTGTGGTCCATGGCACACTGCACTGATAACGTCAGCAGGACAGCTTTTCACATTTGGTGATGGAACATTTGGCGTCTTGGGTCATGGGGACAGAGAAAGTGTTCCATTTCCAAGGGAAGTAGAGTCTTTGTCAGGATTGAGAACCATTTCTGTTGCATGTGGTGTTTGGCATACTGCAGCTGTGGTTGAGGTCATTGTGACCCAATCCAGCTCTACTATGTCATCAGGAAAATTATTTACTTGGGGCGACGGAGATAAAAATCGCCTTGGTCAAGGTGACAAGGAGCCCCGACTTGAGCCTACATGTGTTTCTGGACTTATAGATTATAATTTCCAGAAGGTTGCTTGTGGGCATAGCTTAACTGTTGGCTTGACAACTTTAGGACATGTTTTTACTATGGGCAGTACTGTTTATGGTCAACTCGGCAGTCTACTTTCTGATGGAAAGGTTCCTTGCTTAGTGGAAGAGAAGCTAATCAATGGAAGTGTTGAAGAAATTGCCTGTGGGGCTTACCATGTTGCAGTATTGACTTCGAGGAGTGAGGTTTATACATGGGGAAAGGGAGCAAATGGAAGACTGGGCCATGGTGACACTGAAGATCGAAAAGTACCGACTATGGTTGAATCTTTGAGGGATCGGCATGTTAAATATATCGCTTGTGGCTCCACTTACACCGCAGCTATATGTCTTCACAAGTGGGTTTCTGGTGCTGAGCAGTCCCAGTGTTCTGCTTGCAGGCAGGCTTTCGGTTTTACTCGAAAGAGGCATAACTGTTATAACTGTGGACTTGTGCACTGTCATTCATGTAGTTCAAGAAAAGCATTGAGAGCAGCACTTTCTCCAAATCCCAGCAAACCATACCGTGTATGTGATTCTTGCTTTGCTAAATTAAGTAAGGTGTCAGAAGCCGGTGGCAACTCTCGGAAAAATTCTGGTCCTCGTCTTTCAGGTGAAAACAAAGACAAGTTAGACAAGGCTGACTTGAGACTAGCCAAGATGCCTTCTAATATGGATCTGATAAGACAGTTAGACACAAAAGCTGCCAAACAAGGAAAGAAGTCTGAGACATTGTCACATGCACCTTCTTTGCTACATTTGAAAGATGTTGTCTTAAGTGTTGATCCAAAACGTGCAGTCCCTAGGCCGGTTTTTACGCCATATGGAGTCAGTTCAAGACCCGTATCACCTTTGTCAAGGAAACCCAGCCCTCCCCGTTCTGCAACACCCGTTCCTACAACATCAGGCCTGTCTTTCTCCAAGAGTATAGCTGATAGTTTGAAAAAGACAAATGAGCTTTTGAATCAAGAAATGCTTAAATTGCGTGCTCAGGTATGCTAGTTTAGTATTTTCAGTCTTTCTTTATCAAAGGTTTAGAATGAAGAAACGTTATGATTCTAATGTGGTGTTTGTTTAGGTTGATAACCTGAAGCAGCAATGTGAACGTCAAACACTAGAGCTTCAGAAATCGGCGAAGAAAACTCAAGAAGCAATGACCATAGCTTCAGATGAAGCTGCCAAAACCAAAGCTGCAAAAGAAGTTATAAAGTCACTAACAGCTCAGGTTATTTCTACTCTCCCTTTTCAATCAATGAAGTGGACTCTGCATCTGCTTATTTGATTAACCCCAACCCAATTTTCTAAAGGACTCCTGTTTCTGGGCCAGATAACGGAAAGTTTTCTTTGCAGTTTGTCCATCTATAAATTTTCACACATATTAAGAAGCTTAAAAATGGAAACTAAAAAGGGAAAAAAAAGAAGAGATAATTATTCTTCTTCACACAAATTAAGAAAAATTATATAAGAAACAAAAGAAAGTAATAAATATAAGTGTCATTTTCAAGAATAGTAAATGTATAATTTTTGTTTTTAGAAAGTTTTGACATTAAATGAATTTTCATGGACAATTATTTTGAATTTCTTTTTTTTTAGTCTAGATGGACAATTATAGTGAAATGGAGATAGTATTAAGGTCTATTGAAATCACTCTTGCCTATACATGTTACTGGGTGCTAAGTTGTGAACTAATTGCTGCCTCTATTTATCAGATAAAAGATATAGCTGAGAGATTGCCACCCGAGGCATATGATGTCGAGAATATGAAACTTGCACAACTAACAAGTGGTTGGGAGACAAATGGAGCTCATTTCCCTGATGAGCAATCACAGAGAGCTGACCTAACAAATGGAACTCAAGGCCTCGTGCAATCGCCTAGGGATTCGCAGGTGACGAGTGAAAATGTATACCATCCGGTGAGAGAGGTGCAACAAGATGCCATATCTGTAGGTGCAGCTCGATCTCTGAAGCCAAGCTTCAGTAGTATGTCAGAGGCCTCTATTGCAAGCAGCAAGGATTACGAAACTGGTTCAAGGTCTAAACCCCCCAGTTTAGCTGGTAACGGTAATAATAATGTCGAAGCTGAGTGGATCGAGCAGTATGAGCCTGGTGTGTACATAACACTAGTTGCTCTTCGAGATGGAACACGTGATCTGAAACGAGTGCGGTTCAGGTAATAACTGTATCCTTTCTTTAATATCATACTCCCTGCTTTCACAAATAATTCTTGTTTTAGCATTTTGCACACTTATTAATAAATATATGAAATATACCATTATACCTCTAATTATTCCTAAATCACAACTAACCAAGTACTAATGATTAGAAGGGTAAATGTGTAAAGGAAATGCCAAAATAGCTAGAATAACAATTATTCTTGTAAATGGAGGGAGTAATTATGTGTACAAGCGATTTCATATCATATATGTAATGGCAGCCGAAGGAGATTTGGCGAGAACCAAGCCGAAACATGGTGGGCAGAGAATCGAGAAAAGGTTTACGAGAGATACAACGTTCGAGGGGCTGAGAAAGGGCAAAATGCTCGAAGATCGGAGGGAGCGATTTTGCCATCTTCTCATCAGTAGTAGCTATATGAAGTATGATATATTTATTCTTTTGTTGGAGATATATTGTAACCGACGGCGGGCTTAGGGGATTCCAAACTTACAGTAACACTATTGTCCTTTTGGGGCTTTGGAAAGCAAGTGTTTAATTAGGATTAACTTCACATTCATTGATTAGCATATTCAGCTCCCCTGCTTTTGCTTCATCATTGTAGTGTATATATGGAGAGATAATCATTCTATTGTTAAAGGTATGGTCCCTAATGCTCTTTTGTATTTTTTTCTTCTTTCAACTCCTTTTACTTACTCTTTTATACACATTTTTTCTTCTTTATACAGTGACAATACTAAACATCCAACAAAATAAAGCAATGAAACTCAAATCCAGAGCAAAACTAGAAATATTCGTTTGGGTGAAACCAAAATTGGAAGCACAAAGCCGAGTTTAGATGATTCTAAATGTAGAAACAATTGCTATCTTGAGACATCATAGTACAACAACTCTATCTTGAGGCATCATTGTACAACAACAATTATCATTGACTATGGACAATGCGAGTTTATATCCGTCCTTACAAGCGCAAGTATGTATGTAGAAAATGATTAATGAAAGCACTACATATGAGGGTTAAACACATTAACATCGATTGCGACAATGTTAAGAATATCAACTAAAAAAAATAAATTTGGACGATCGTGACAATGTCACGAATATCAACTCAATAGAAAAAATTAAATAAAATTTAGAGGAAATCGGTATTAAATCTCATGTATATAATTTTTTTCATAAGACAAGGATCCATGTAAAATTAAAGTAATGATCCACAAGCATCAAATCTCATGTATATCATTTTTTTGGTAAGACAAGGATCCCATGTAAAATTGAAGTACTTATCCACAATCATGTTATATAATTATTTTTGGTAAGATAAGCATGATATATAATGATTGATAACCTTGCAATTTCAATTTGTTTCCAGTGTATGTTCCATTTATTACAGGATGACAGCTTCGTATCTCTCAAACCCTAAGTGTCCAGTTCCATCCGCATCCTCTCGCAACTCTCATTGAATTCTCTGCTCTACTTCCATTGATCCCCATTTCAGTTGCCCGACGAGACTTTATCTCTATTCATCTTTCTCTCAACGATCTTCTGATGCAGGGTTTTCAGTTGTCAAATCTCATGGTGAAATTCTAATAGATAATGGTAAATCGCTTTCTTCTTTAACCTGTGTATCCTTCACATAGTTTTTCCCCCAGTTTTTGTTTCGAAATGTTCGTGCATGCCAAAAATTTTATGTCGTCAAGGTTTGTTTAGTTTCTCTCAACCATCTTCTGATGCAGGGTTTTCAGCTGTCAAATCTCATCATGAAATTCGAATAGATAATGACCTGTGTACTTTTTTGAGTTTGCCTGAATGCTTTTGTGTAGAAGAATTACAAGTTGTTTTTCATTATATGAAATGCAGGAACCAATTTGTGGAAAATGTGGTGACAAAGGGTATGAGGAGGCATTAGTCAGCTGTTTCATGTGCCAAGATGCCTATGAACACCGGTAACATTTTTACAATGTTCTTGGTAGGTAGTGTTTCATGAACTTGTGAGAACAAAATTGAATTCTGGTTTTGTTATTTGATTATCAGCTACTGTTTCATCAAAGCATCTGATATTTTCAAAGATGTGAAATGGGCTTGCGAAGACTGTTTGCCTACTGCTTCTAAGAAACGCTCCCCTAAAAAGATTAGCAACTCCCCATCAAGGAGAAGCCAAAGAGTAGTTTCCAAAACTCCTAAATTTGCAGATGAATTTGGAGGAAAAATATCCCCACCAGCTGCTAAGAGAGCGAAGCAGGACCCTGAAAGTAGGAAAGAAACGGAAGGTCTTGAGTTTCTGAATACTGATGGATCATCTGAATGTGGTCAAACACTCAGATGTATCCCTGAAGAGAATGGAAATGAAGATACTGAAATTCCTTGTGAAATTGAAGTGAAGAGAATGGACACGGAAGGTCCTGAGTTTCTGAATACTGATGGATCATCTGAATGTGGTCAAAGACTCAAATGTATCCCTGAAGAGTACGGAAATGAAGATACTGAAATTCCTTGTGAAATCGAAGTGAAGAAACCTAAGCTTTCTGATGAAAAAATGTTAAACCTGGAAGAAGCTAAAGGCGGAGGAACTCGATGGATTGATCTTCCACAATCACTTCTTGATTCTACTCCTGTTTTGCAGCAGGATTGTAATTTAAAGGCACAACCAATCATGGATCCAGTCTGGAAGTAAGTAATTTTTCTATATGATTTTACAAATGCTTGTGGGGTTTATTTAGTTTTTTCATTTGTATGGTTGACAGGGGAAGCCTTAGGGTCTGCTATAAAAAGTTGAGAAGAGTTAATGGTGTGAAAGCGCATTTGTCAACACTAGCTTGTCCAAAAGCGCAACAGGAAGCAAGTTTCCTACCTCTAGCTCTTGAACCTCATATTGTTCCTAGATCAACTGTCTGGCCTAAGAGTTTTCAGAAAGCTGAGCCTAATGAGGAAAACATTGGCCTTTACTTCTTTTCAGACAGAGATAGGTTTGATATTTTCGGGTTTACAATTTGTTTTGCTGATATAATATTCAACTGCCATTCGTGTTGAGCTCTCATGATATCGCTTGATGGTGCAGCGATGGAGGGGCGTTTGATTCCCTAGTCAATGAGATGATCAGCGATGATCTCGCCATGTGCTGTGCTGTTAAGAATGCTGAGCTGTTGGTTTTCACATCCATTAAACTACCTTGTGACTATTGGAGTGAGTTTTATTAATAATGATTCATTCTCTGAACATACACATTGCATTTGTTTGACTTGGATTGTTTGCGTAGGGTTTGACGGGAAGCGCTACTTGTGGGGAGTGTTCAGGGCGAAACAAAATCCCTCATCTCGCTAAGCTTCTTCTAAACAATGAACCCGAACGCCAACTCAAAGATAAGTTAAGGATAAATGGTGTAGTGACAGAAACCTGAACCCTAACTCATGACAGGGAAGAAAGCTTCGTTGTATAAAGAATGCACAAGTCATGAAAGGTGTTGTATCAACTTAAGTTAATCGGCTTTGTTGTAAACTGTAGCTCTTTGAAGTTGAGATCAAACTGAGTAGCTTGGTTGGAGGTGCTTCTGATTTTGCTTTCGGCACTGTTCTTTCACAAGATAACTACCTTTTACTTGGCTTTTAAGGATGGAAGTTGGAACTTGTGAGTTGGGGTAGGTACAAATTTTGTAAATCCCAATCTAGAGATGTCAACTGGGCGGTTGGTCGAGTTTGGGTCAGGTTAATTTGTTTTGTGTCACTTTGAGTCAGGTTAAATTTGTCTATAATGTCATGTCAAGTTTACTCGGGTTGAGCCGGGTGTACTTGCACAATTGATAATTATTTTGGGTCGATTAATCGGTTATTGTGCTAATTTGAGTTGGGCTCGGGTCGGGTTCATTTGTACAATTGAAATTCGGGTTGGGTCGCTTTGATTATCGGGTTATTCTGGCCTGTCTAGTTTATATATCGGGTAAATTACTTGCGGATTGATCAGATTTGGTTGTATTCAATTCGACAGTATTCGGATATGATTGTTTTTGGGTCAGACTAATTTTTTTTGTGACAGGTTGATTCCGATACGCTAAATTATAGTTTTTCTTTTTCTTCCTTATTTTCTTTTTCATTCCCTTTTTTACATATCTAGGTCAGTCTCCTCGGGTGAAGCCAATTTGGAGTATTCATAATTCAAATAAAAAAAATACAATAGTCAATTAACATATATAAAAGAATTATAAATGCAGGTAAGACTTTGAGAATGTGTGAGATGAACATAAAAGAGAATTAAAAATGCAAAATGCAAGTAAGACCTTGAGAATGTGCGAGATGAACACAAAAGAAAATTAACTATGTTGGTAAGAGCTTGAGATGAACACAAAAGAGAATTAACTATGTTGGTAAGAGCTTGAGAATGTGCGAGATGAACATGAACAATTGCTAAGACATCTCTAATTAATTAATTAGGGTGTTTGTTTCATATCTGGATAATATATATTATGTTTTTATTTGATAATTGTATCACAAAGTCTATATATATGTCAACCAATGTATCTCAATCGTCTACCATACCTTGTAGAAATACTTTTATTTATCCACCCGAGTTCGAACCTTGTCCTCCTGAATTATAATAGAAAGCGACATTGGTAAACCAAATTGTGAAGGTTTGAAAAGAGCCATTCTCAACTTTGTAGAAGCAAGCCAATAGGTTGAAGTTAAAGGTTAAACCAAATTGTAAAGGGTAGAAAAGAGCCATTCTCAACTTTGTAGAAGCAAGCCAATAGGTTGCCTGATTTCCCGTCCTCCTACAAAAAGCCATTGACAATGTTCCAAAGTTTTCTTTGTCTTGTGTATCCTATCTAGAGCCAGCCCCAACAGGCTCCTAGGACCAACCCCATGCAACAGTAGTCCAAATGTCAGACTCAACCTCCGCATGCATCCAACTCCTGACCACAACCAGTTCCACTACCCATAACACAACCTCACCTTCAGCCATGCCGCCATAATCAGCTTAAAATATCATTGTTTGTATATTGAAACTTCTATATGTCGTTGGTTTTGCTTTGATTTTGTTCTTCTTTTACATATCGTTCTTCTTCCCTCCTACGGTATTTAATATCCCCGTTTCTTTTAAAT
Source organism: Fagopyrum tataricum (assembly GCA_002319775.1). Lineage (NCBI taxonomy): Eukaryota > Viridiplantae > Streptophyta > Magnoliopsida > Caryophyllales > Polygonaceae > Fagopyrum > Fagopyrum tataricum. Next base: position 1,659,584 of record CM008285.1, on the reverse strand, counting down.
TTTTTTAATTATTAGCGCGCCTAATCAAATCCGTTCATTTTTTTATCAAACGGCTGAGTTACTTTTGATCCTAAACATCTTTTCTACTCTCTCTCTCTCTCTCTCTCTCTCTCTCTCCCTCCCTCCCTCCCTCCCTCTCTCTCTCTCTCTCTATATATATATATATATATATATATATATATATATATATATATATATATATATATATTCCATTCTATTTAACTTGTAAATGTATTTTATTCACTAGCGTAAGCATATTAAATGAACGTAATGTTCAAGAAAATTAAATGCATCTTTCTAGTCATATTGTTATCGTGTATACGACTTCCCTTATATATGTTTTTTTTCAATTTAATAAAAAAAAAGTTTTTTATTTGTTTATTAGCGTACGCATACCTTTTTATCCATGCTATTATTGTATTTACGTGTTTTTTTCCACAATTGAACATACGGTTCATGAACATAAAAGGTATAGTATCTTCCAAGTATGATAAATACTATTATGCATGCTACAATTATATGCTCCGATTCAATATTAACCGTTAATCTATTATAATCCAATGACTTTTATATATTTTCATTCGTCTCCATAAAATTGGTTTTCACCTAAAACAATATATAAACAATATATATATATATATATAAATATATATATATATATATATATATATATATATATATATATATATATATAATATGATTGTATGCGTGATATAAATCATATATATTTGTATCCATAGTTTCATAAAAAAATCAATTTGAACTTGTAAATATTGGGAAGAATTGATTAGTAGGGCTTTTTTGCATCGTTGATACAAACCAGACCCTTTTATTTATCTTAAATTTTTAAATCTAAAAACAATCATTTAAAGAGGTATAAGGGGAACAAAAATTAAAAAACATATCTCGTTGTAAGAACCCAAAAATCAACCGATCCCAACCATATCCCTGCATCTCCTTCCGTTTTCGTTCGACCTTTCTTCCTCTTCCATCTGAATATGTTGACCTTTCTTCCTCTTCCATCCGAATCTTTAACCATAGATCTGGAGGAAGACGATGTTACATGCCAACGATATCCAATTACATATTCCTTCTTCGTGAAATCAAACTTCGGATTCATACTCTCCTTGCAATTATGAGCATTTTCACGGTCCCAATTACATATTTGGTTTACAAATTTGAAGGTCCACATTGGTGAAGCTTTTCCTAGGGTTTCTACCGCCGGCGGCCGCCTTGGCCATGGCTCAGCTTAAGCAGCCAGGCGAAGGCTCGGAGGCCTCTGGAGGGCCACCTCCTAGGACTAGAGGCTACTATCTCTTGGATTCTAACCCCAAGCCGCCCACTTCAAGCGATCGGAAAAAGAAAACAATCATGCGGCGTAAAGTTCAACAGAAGCGGTGAGCATAAAGTTCGTCTTCGAAAAGAGGACACAGGTAGGAAGCCTGAGAATAATTGTGGACACCTCAGATTTGGGCTTGCAACAAAGCCTTCAAGAGTCGATCACAAATTCACACCCCCTCTTAGACAAACCACTCAAACGCCACCTAAAACAACATCAAACTAAGGAGACGACATTGCAAAACACGGGATCTTGATATATAAAAGTGTGTAACTTTGGTTGATAAAAGATCATAGGTTTATAAGGATGAAATTGTTTATAAAAATAGTTTTAAAAGCATTGTTAATAAAATAATCCGTAGGAGGTGATTTTTTTTTTTTTTAATTTTCTTTTGTTTAGTCCAATGATAAAATTGGATTATGATAACAGTTTGAAGTTGTTTAAAATAGGAAGGCTTTGAGGCCTTACTTAGGGTTTGTTTTTCTGTTTCTTGTGTACTATTTATAAAAAATAAATAGTAATTTTCTTGTAAAAAAAGGAAAGTGAAAAAAACACAATCCTACAACTACAGCTTTACAACTAACTAGTGCACTATTCATCTTCTTCTTCATTTAAAAAAAAAAGTAATTACCCTTTTTTTTTTGTTTGGAAAAAAATCAAACAAGACCCAACAATAGATCTAGGATTTTCTTTGGTGGCTCAAATCTTGGTTATAAGGCAGAACAAGAAAGGATCGTAGAAGAGATCTCGACTCATAGAGGCTTGGGGCATAACCAGAAGCAAGAGGCTGGCGGGAATTTTCCCTAGATTTTGAGGAAGAAGCTTTTGGTTACAGTAGAGAGCTTTTTGGCTCTTTAATTATTTATGTTGTCAAACATTGATTGCAAGGTACAAGAGTTGTGTTATTGCTATTTTTATTTCCTGTAAAAAAAGAGTCATGTAATATTGTTCTCTTAAGAAGTACGGTAAAAAATAATAATTCTTACTTTATAGAATCAAGGACATAAAAATAAGATTTACATTATCTGTAAAGCCACAATTAATGTAATAAAATTTGCTTTTAATTTTTTAAATATCTACGCAAAGTGTGAGGTATTAAATTAGTTGATGTTGAAAAGTTGAAGGTAATTATTTTTGTGATAGATGAGGATAAAAGAAAGAAACCTTGAACTTATAAAATTAAAAATCTAACTCCCAAATTTTATCGACCTTTTTTATATATTTTTTTAAATTTATTATTTTATTATTTTACATAATTTTTTTTAAAAAAAATGAATAGTATTGTCATCTATTGTGTTATCTCCGTGTGTATTGACATTAATTGTAATGTCAACAACTATGACGTTACCAATTGTATTGTCATCAATTGTACCGTAGTCCAATAATATCACTAGAACACTATCATAAGTTAGATTGTTATCAACCATATTGTCGTCAAATGTATGGTCATCAACGATATTGTCACCAACCATGTTGTCATCAATTGTATTGACATCAATCGTACTATCATCAATTTTATTGTTACTAACGATATTGCCACCAAGCACCAACTAAGTTATAATCAACTATATTGTCGTCAGATTATCACAACTACACTGTCACCGACTCATTGTCATCATTTATGTTATCACCAACATATATTAATCAACTATGTTGTCATCAACTATATTGTTACCAATTGTACGGTCATTGACTATATTAGCAATAAGTATATTGTCAACAATTATGATGTCATCAATTGTTTTACCATTAAGTATTAACTCACTAATTACGTTTTCACCAAAATTACATTGTAGTCACCAATTGTATTGTCATCAACGATATTATCACTAACTGTGCCGTCATCGACTGAACTATCGTCATAAATCACGTTATCATCAAATTATCATCAACGATATTATCATCAAACTGTATTATCATCAATTATATTATTATTGATATATTTACTATTTAGTGTCGTCGATGATGCCATCACTTTAAGAAAATAGTATAATCAACTCTTTTGAAGGACAATATCCGAGAGGAGTGAGGGTAACTTAATCAAAAATACAAAAATAAGTATGTATATTCTGTAATTATTAACAGCAAGAAGGAGATGAACATAAAAATTCTGCAATTTCATTTCGTCTTCACCCAATCAGATTACTAATCCTCGCTCTTTGTTTCTAACCATCATCTGGGTGAGCTCACAATCAGATCTTGTTCTTATCTCTCATCTTTACAATCTCAGTGCCCCTCGGAGTCTCATCTGGGTATTATACTTCAGACTTCCACTTAATTAATCATCTTCTTTTATCTTTTGAATTTCCATTTACGGGTTGTTGATTGGGATTGGGGAAGCAAATTCACCAACTCCTTCTCTATTTCCGTACTGAGAATTTGCAATACTCTAGTGTCTGAGTAGAATTTGTGATCCTGTTGCTTCATTCTTGAAGAATACATCTGGTTATGTTTGATCTGTTAGTTTAGCATCACAGATTTTCGTAGCCTGTAGAATGAATGTACATCCATTTCCGTCGAATAGCCCTAGGTCTTTTAACGCTTACCGAAGAGGAGAATTTGATGTTGAATCTCTAACTTTCAGAAACCCTAAAAGGATAAAAATGCATACTTGGTCTTTTTCTTAGCATTGTTGTTTGGGATCGTCATTCTTTTCCATCTTTTATCGTATGCCTACAAAAGAGCTGATGTATATGCACAATTTGATTCAGATTCATATCCCTTCTCTAAGCTTAAGAATCTTGTAATGGTTGCTGGACATTCAGTATATACTAGTAGTAATTGTGGCAAATTTGATGATGACGACTCATGGTTGTTGGAGTCCTATCAAAAGCACCCTGGCCAGGCTGCTACCTTCATTGGCCATATAAAAGAAGGTGTTGAAACTGCAGTAAAAGATGATGCATCTTTGCTGTAATTCAGCAGTGGGGAGACGCTAAAGGATGCTGGTCCTCGCAGTGAAGCACAAAGTTATAGGCTTGTTGCTGATTCTTACGATTGGTTTGGTGAGCTCATTACTCAGCTTGCTTGATTTCAAGTTTGAATTAGTAATTAGTACTGACTAAAAAGACTATATTGTTTGATTTAGATGTGTTGCTTCCTCTCCTTTTGAAGGTATAGCTGTTTTTGAGGGATCCATGTAGTACAGTAATGAAGTTTTGTTTTGTAAGACTACTGATCAAGCCTAGTTTTGATTTTGATGAACTAAAAGCAAAGAATTGTCTTCAAAATATATTTTGATTGGTTACTCCATACTTGGTTTTACGAATTGTTTCCTTACTCTTTCTTTCAATGCTTAAAATCCTGAACTTTTGTGCGATATTCATTGTGATTTTAGTACCTTATTATGTTTGCTTTTCTCCATGGCTATCGGGAGTATGAAATAAACGAGATATTATACGATAGGAATATAGAAAAAATCAATTGACTTGTAAGTTGGATGACTCTGAATCCATACTTGTAAGCTTTGATTATATGTTCAAGGATATGACCATGACTGTAGCTTATTTAGCTGTTTACAAGAATTCCATTGAAGTGGAAAAGGATTAATATTTTTCTTGAGTTTGTCAACAAGTTTAGTCAGTTGACATTAAACAAAATGGTAACCTGTGATCTATAAATGCGATTTACACATTGATTTTTTGAAGTTCTGTTGGGAAATTTTACAGTTCTCCGGAAGATATTGGGTGATAAGTTTAGGAAACATAATCAATTTGTATCTGGATCCATTTTAACTATTGAATGGAAGTTTATAATTTTCCTCCATGATTGCTGTTCTATCCACACCTTCCTTAAGCTATTCATATTGTATCTGCAGGGGAGCAAGAAAGCATGAGGTGGCGAGCACTAACAGAAGAGCATGCTAGGGATAGCTTTGAGAACTTGTTCTTTAGTGTCTGTCATTTCCGTGAGCTGACTGGCACTTACCCTCATAATATAACTGTAAGTCCCTGATATACTTGTTTCATATGACAATATATTATGTATGATGTAATCATGTTAGAGATGAAATACCCCATATTTAGTCCTTTTATCACCATATTTACATTTATAGGATTTTTTTTATGAAGTAAATTAGTTTGAATAGACTAGACAAACATCATGTATCGAGAGGTTGAACAAATTGACTGATTGACTTACCTTTAGGCCTCCAACTAATCACATGTTAATTTATTATACTGTTGATCAGGTTGTGAGTTATGATTTTAAAGAGGAGAGATTTGCTGGTTTACACCGATCTGCAATTAGGTTTCCAGAGTTGAGGTTCAGTTACGTGGGCACCACTGCTTCTGCAACAGCTAGAGAATTGGCAAGGAAAGGAGAAGCAGTGGTGAGATCACAGTTTGAGAACGACCCATATGAATGCACCGGTTCACTCCACCAAAAGAAGCTACGACGTGATCCTTTTCACAGATAGATTCCGTACCCTAATGGATGTCCTGAAATCAAAGCCTTGTTTAGAAACTGCGGGAAAACTCGTTACTCTGGCCCTCTACCTTGGAGCATAGTCAGTCGGTGAAGTAGGAAGCTCTATGTCAAAGGGATGAAGCTATTTTCTAGTTTTGTTTGCAGCATATATGAGTGTTTTGGTAAATGAATTTGATTTTGGGTGAATTATGAAAAAGTGCATGTTAAATTTTGTTGTATATGAAATAAATGAAGAAAGAAGAGGGGTAAAAAGTTACGATATTTTAGTCCTAATAATTCTTATAATTTTTATAATCTACGTTCAATAAAATTACAAAATTATCATAATCTAATTCTCTTAATCTCCATAATGTAATTTCTTTCATTCCCTTCATTCCTTACCAAATATAATTTTCATTACCTTCATTCCTTTACCATATGAAATCAAGAAAATTATTTCTCCCTCTTAATTTCCATAATTATAATCTCCGTAATTTTCACATCTCCAAACGGAGCCTTTAGTGTTGCATTGCAAAATGGGCTTCTAAACGTGGTATTTGGTTCACAAGCACATGTATGAAGTCTTTATTTGAATGGCTGTATAGTAATCCTGAAAAAGTGATTGCAATGTCTCCCAGTCAACTATGAGCTGGAGAAGCTCTAAACTTGTATTACCATTGTATAAGTTAAATGAAACAAATCCAGAAAACGAAGGACATCCGACTAACAAGAGATAGAAGAACAATCTCCGCTGCCAGACGCATAAGAAGAGCATAATGTACAGCTAAACAACCGGTTTTCAGAAAGTGTTCCTCTTTTTCGCTGCGATTTTTCAATCCTCCAGTCTGAGTTTAGTAGACATTCGAGTTTCTGTACAGTTGACGCGTCATCCTAGTTCTCCCACTCTACCAGTAGAAGACTATCCTCTTGTTTAGTTCAGTAAAGGCTTGGACAAGTATAATGATTAGACGTGAGCAACTCATGAAGCTATGAAGCATCAGGACCGGATTCAGCTACTTAATATGTCTATCTATTTCGAAATCTAGATGGATATGCTGCTTTTAATCTTCCTTGTTGTCTCTTGCTAATAGACAAACCGCTGTCACTAATGCTCCCATCAGGTTCATGAGCTTCAGAGAATTCCTTACTCCATGAATTCAAAGGGACTTCAGTGTCATCTTTCGATTTCTTTCTCAGTTCTAATCGTTTCACAGTTTCGGATATCTCATGGAAAGTCTTGTTTACTTTCGCGATTCCCCTCTCCACTGGCTCTACCACATGGGAGACTGTGTACTTCATGTCATCCACAATCTGTAAGAGACAAAGTGGTTCACAATCAAAAGCTGGGGATAACCAACATATATTATTGGTTATAGAGATAGAATTTCTTACAATTTCACTACTTCCAAGGACCACATCTCGAACGGATTGAGGAAAGCTTAAACGCTTTTCTCTGTCATCAGGTCGGGCCATCCTCACTTTGGTAAACTTTCCGCAGTCTAGAACCTCCTCTGGATCAGGCGGATTGCCTAAAGCAGCATAGTCATCCATCACTGCTACATTTCTAACACATCTTTCCCCGCGTCTGTAAGGTACTGCTGGAAATACATATAAGTGGACAACAGCTGCCACGCCCATCTGTTGTCACAGTTGAATGTAAAAGCAATGACTTCGTTGTGGCCACAATAAACTAAGGGCCCGTTTGGTTTTAACTCCGAAAACGGAATGAAAACGAATCTAGTCTATACGTATGCCCTTGTTCATGAAAATTTTTGGAATCATTCCTTGTGGTTTGAAGTAATTATAGTAGAATTTGATTAGTTTCTTGATACCCTATGAGGAAACAAAATGGGGGAAGCAAGTGTATTTTGCATGAAGCCCCAAGAAATGATTTCATGAACAAGGTACACATGTGGTCTAGATTCATTTCTATTCCGTTTTCTGTTTCCGGAGTTACAACCAAACGGGGGCTAAATCGATATCACCTCAGAGCTACTTATGACCCAGATATTGTATAAATAAATAAGAAAAAGCAAGGCATGCACACAAACACACATCAATGAGGAAGAAAGAGAGAGTAAACAAATAGCACTAACGGACCTCAATACAGATTATGTAGTCTTGTATACGTGTCTTTAGCTCTTGCGCAAGGGATCCTCTAAAAGCTCCTATGGAGAAAAGGAACGCAACAGCAACTCCTTGCCACCATGTCAAGAATACGATTGATTTGAATGTCAGAAATTTGGCTAGAGGTTTGATTGGTGCAAGCTTATCCTTTGTGACAGCGTAGAATTGTACCAGGCAATACAGAGCCCATGACTGGCTGAAATTAAGAACTACTGCCAAGTATGGATACCTGCAAGTATCACATTTTAAGTGACCTTTGACCAATATTAATGACTGCTAGGCACACTGAACCACATGATCAAGGTAGTTCAACCAATCAAATCTTGTAGTGTTCTAATATAATTTACCAATCTTTATTTTTTCGAGATAAACGTTTCATTGATATCATAATAAGCCACGTGACATCTTACCCATAATTCCACTGAAACTTCCCTTCTCCATAAACACCAAAAGCTTGCAAAACCATTGCTATAAGTGCACAAATCATCTTTACTATCATCTGAAAAAAATGTGAAAGTTAAGTGTTCATGAGCTATAAATTCTAGTGAGAACCTTCAGCAGGAAACTTATCAACAGCATTTTGAAGTTTCAGGTACATACATATTGAACAATCCCTATCTTGACAGCATAATAGAAGTTTTCTCCAAGATACCACTCCCTAAGTAAGTAGTTTAGAGGGAATGGATGCTCTACAACTCCATAGCTATATGCTTCTTCAAGAAGTGGTGCACTAGTAGTTATGACACTTTTGCGTTCCATGAATTCAATAGTGCTATCCTCTCCACCTGTAAGACATTATAAACTTTGTTACAGCTGAAGAACATCATGATAGAAACACGTGCTCCTAAAGAGGGAAGTGTTTCGAAACACACATCAGGATAAGAGATAGACAAGGAGAAATAATACTTTCCATAGGTAGCAAAAAAATAAAACTAAGTGAAGATAAACAAGCTAGTCAGAGTTCTCATATACCTAAGCAAGCAATCAGATATCTCTCAAAGCAGTACAATGCAAAGGCTTCATAGCAGTCACGGATCACTTCACAGTTGAATGCAGCTCTTGAATTCAGCAGTGACAAGAACTGTGAGCACGAAAGAAAAAGTTGATAAAAAGTATACAGAGAATGTGCATAGCAGAAAATCTTCCAAGAAAATAATTAAAGAAAACATGTTTCTTATAACTTCACATTCCCAGTTAACATAAAGCTTCCAGAGTATCAGAGCAAAGGAATACCAGGGAATGCCTTAAATACATAAAAAAAGAATGGGAAAAAAGCTACATCATTGAAAGAAATCAACATACCGATTCTAATGCATATACAGGAACCATGAGTATTAGTCCAATCAAAAACTTCTGCTCCTGAAATCAAATTGAAGAGAAAAGACTGCCTACTTCAGAAACAGAAAAAAGAAAACAGGAACAGAATCCAACAAATTAGTTTTATAAGATATTCCTGTGTACCAATACAGAGAAAGTGGGGCAAAAGAAATAACCATATGAAGATGATACAACAAAAATGCCATTTACGCAGAAATTATCCAGAAAATCTTGATATGATGAGAAACTGACCTCTGGCTGATTGTAAGAAGCCAAATGCTGGAAGATAAGATACATGGAGAGCAAAAGAGCAACAAACACAAACATGCCAGAACTGATTATTGTCCAGTTATGGAGGATTGTTGGTCCACTATCAAGGTCGAGAGACCACATATTTAAGGATCTGCTTGAGGACTCGACCACTTTTACAAGGAAAAGGAAAGAATAAAGCATGCCTTTCCACTCCATTGAAACAGCCGTTCCCGTCTGCTAAGATTCCTCACACCAATAAGTAGCTAACAGAACGTTAACGACACCTCTGTAAACTTAATAGCCTTAGCTGCAACGCCACCTATGCTAAACTTCAGGTGTTGCAACATGATGCAAGTGGATACTTGTCATAGAAGGCAGACTAGAAATAGTAACTTCCAGTTCTATCTTGAATAATCAAATCCGGAAGAGAGCCTGCAGAAATGATGTACAAACAGTTAAGAAAAGATTCCGATATCTGGTACAAGATGCAGGGATTTAATACAGGATTGTGCAATTGCAATTGTAATTGCCAAGAAATTAAACGTTCAGCGTCGTAACACAAAAACAAAATGACGAAGGTTGAGGGACCAAAAAGCTTACACGTTAACCAATGCAACATTAAACCCTAATTTACTAAATTCGACCTAATTCGTAACACACCATCCGATGATCACCCAAATTGTAAAACTATAGCCTAACTTGAGCGCATAAGGCTTATAGGGTGAAATAAGGTGGATAGAAAGGAAAGAAAACATGGTACGATAACGAAATCAACAATGGAAATTTTTGGTGAAGTAACCATTACCTTCTAATTGAAAAATTGAAACTGAGAATCTACTTGAACCAACATTGAAGGAGATTGAGAAGCGATTTGGCTTTGTTACTGTATCGGATTGGGGTTGCTGTGCGAAAGAAGAAGCGGATGGACGATGGATATCGCAAAATGCAGATACAGACGCAAGATTTTGTTATCTCCCTCTTTTGGAGGTGAGGATACAAAATTTGTTTCTTTATGAAAATTTCTTCTCACGATAATAGCAGGTAGGTGCTCGTCACCTCCATTGAATTCTCTATCGTCACTCTCATGCTGCTGACGAGTCAGTGCGTCACCTGAGAACCATCATTATCAACATCTACTATCGTTAATGACAATTATCAATCAATTTACATAGGATAAGAGCAATGATTTATTTTTATTAATTTTAAAGGGTGATTTTGGTAAGCAATAGTATAATTTACAAACAAGTTTTAAAAAAAAAAAATAGTTTAAGGTTTTTGTTTCGTCTTAACATGATTTAAGAGGTTCAATAAAACAAGATTTTTATGGGTGAGGTTTATAAATAATTTATTTTAAGTTATGTTTTTGTAAAAACTAATAGTGTATTTAGTAAAAAATATGGTTGCGATTGTGATTATGGTTGTAGGTGTGGTAGTAGTTGTAAACGAGTGTGTTTTAAAATTTGTGGTTTATATAAAAACTTATGTTTACGTGTTTAGTTATTGGTTCAAAGTTAGTTTTAATTTTGATTAAAGATCAAAATACCCTATAAAATTATTAACAATAGACCATGATCGAAACATATAGAGCTCACATTCTTCCCAATGCAGATCTTCTTGGCTACGTTGATGGAGTTTTTCATTGCAAGCAATTTCAAAATGTTGTCAAATCAAAGCAATGTACAAATCTAACTCTTCTTGTCCAATTATAGAAATAGACCCGTACAAATAGGAAGAATCCTCAATTACAAATGGAACTTTTAGCAAGTAATTTCAAAATATTCATCTTCTTCTCAATGTATAGATGGAACTTTTAACTGATTATAGATGGAGCTCTTCTTCCTCCTTTATAAACGCAAAGGAAGGTTGAAGACGCGACTCCATGGAGACGGTTCGAGTTGTTCGTATCCATTGTCACCATACACATAAAACCCTAATCAGTGAAGCTCTGTAAACGCAAAGGAAGGTTGAAGACAGGATCATGTTGGGATTCGAGTTGTTCGCAAACCCTAACCAGTTGAGTTGTGTATCGATAGAAAAAAGAAAGGATAAAAAAGACGGATATGAATGGAAACCAATTTTACAAACCACCATGAAAACCCTCACAAGCTTCATCAACAAGTTTCTAAAAATTGAGTTTTCCCCCCTCGAAAACCACAAATGCACTAGTGATATCTGAATAGATAAGTAAACACCATTCAAAAATTAAGCCACATAAATTGAATCTAAATAACACCCCCTCCCCCAACCCCAACCCTATCTAAATGTATCCTTAGTTTTATGGGTTTTAGTTTCTAACTACTATAATTTTTTTTTTAAAAATCTCATTCAAATTCTCTCTCGTCCTATCTTTAACGCTCGCTCGGACTCTCTAGCTTTGTCTCAAACTTTTTGGCTAGGGCTTGGATGTGAGGCCACATCCGAGTTGGTAGCACATGCAAGCCTCACCCCGCTCCGTTACCACCGTCTTCTCTACAACATGTTACATATATCCGGGATGAGCTCCGACAGTGCGTGTGAGGTGAGATAGCGTTCGAGAGGGGATGAACTTTCAAGATCTCGAATCTGGAAGGAATCTTCTTTTTGATTGGCTAGAGAATTTTTTTTTTTTCATTTTTTCGGGGCGTTGGTTTAATGGAGGGAGGTTGATCATTCCCTTCAACCACAATAATTTATTTCTATGAGGTTGAAATATTTGAACCTCAAATACCGTTCAATCCCGTTCATCCCAATAATCTACATTATCGAACACATCCATAAGCTTAAGATTTTATTTGTGTACATAAACATTTTCAAGTGTCTTTTCTGGAGCATTTAAGTTGACTAGAGATTTTGGAATGGTGTGAAGAACTTATTTAGAAGTTTAATCTAATGAGATTGATCATGGATACAAATATTAGGACAAAGTTGCGAGATAATAAAATCATTTCCAACCAAATAATACTGAAATTATGTTAATCGGTCATGTGGGTCTTGCCTGATAAATCTCATTTTCTTTTTGTGAAGTTGGTTAAAATTGACACTTCCTTGAAAAGTTTGGTTACATACCTTCTTATAAATTGACACTTCTTGGTAAATCTCATTAATTTTATTTTGTCAAAGTTGGTTACCAAAATCTTGGATGTGTACGAGCTTTGGCTTAAACTACCTTCTTGCTTTCAATAATGGATACACTTGAGCAAAGTATGAACGGTTGAATGTAACTTTTTTATTGACTATCAACAAGCCTCGTTGACAGTTTGTATTTTTTTATATTTGGTGAATTTCAACACCTCCGACTTGTTGACAACTTTGTACTGTCAACATTCCTTGTTATAGCTTGTGAACTGTCAACAAGTCTTATTGACAGCTTGTTGAGTATCAATAAGAGTTGATAGTCCGAAAAAAAAATAAAAACTTTGGATTTTTTTAATTAAGTTGTTAGAAACCAAAACTTGAAAAGTTAATGGCTACTTTCTCAATTAGCTAGTTTAGATTTGTAATCCTTATACTTTTTTTTCTTTCTTTTAAAAAAAAAGATTTAAGATTTTTTAACATTTATTTTTGCGTAATTTTTAAAGAAATTTATTGATAAATAATCAGACATAAAATCACATTACATTAAGAAAAGAAAAGTGGCAACATACCTTTTATCATAATTAAAAAATATGATATACATTTACTCTCAAATCTCTTTGAATTTTCAAATTCAATTATAGGGTGTAACTTAATGTTTGAGTATTTGAACCACAATTTAAAAAAAATCAAAATACAACTTCGGGCGGATGTGCTTAACGTCTTTGAACCTTCAATTAATTCTATGGTTAAGCTTTAAATGTTAGTCATGTTGGATGCAATGTGTATTTTGTTATCTCACGTTGGTGTTGATTATAGTTACGGTCAATTTAAGTGCAGGTCATCATCGGTCTATATTTGTAACGTACGGTAAATATGTAGTTGAAACTTTTGTTTTCAACTTCGTGCAGATTTTTGTTATGATAAACTTTACTATTAAATTTATAAAAAAGGACAAAGTTTAAACAATAAAAAAAATAAACTCTACTTGATTTGAAAAGAATAATATGAGAACTCAAAATTACAAAGTCCACAAAAATCTATCTAAAAAAGTTTTATTTATTTATTTATTTAAATTTTAAAAAATTTCTAAAAATAATTTAACAAAACTATGATTTCCTCTAAGATCTACATTGCCAAACTTAGCTTTTAAATATAGGAAGAAGTTGCATGTGACTAAGAAGAATTTACACGAGACTTTTAGCACAAAGTATCTTGGATTAATCAAATTCTTTTTGAGAATAGAAGTGGCTCGTTCAAGTAATGAAACAATCATTAATCAGAGAAAAAATATTTTGGGTATTGTGAAATATAGTGAGATACTTGCAAGCAACTTTGTTTCATCTTCGATCTAAAGTGTTTAGGATTGTCTATTAATGAACGAAAATTATTGGATGAACCTGAAGCGGGTAGAAGATCGATTGATAGGGAGATTGGTATATCTGAATATTATGAGGGCCACGAGGCAATGTATCCTATGCAATACAACACTTGATTCATTTTTTGACTTCTTTAAAGGAACCACATTTGCAATGCTGCATGCATGTTGTTAGATATATGATTGATACATTGAATTGAGATTTGAATTATTCTTCTGAAACTCAAATGAATTTGACTGCGTATAGTTAGGGTTGAATTTAACAAAATAATCCGATTCGATCAATCCAATCCGACAATCTGATGATCCGACTTAAAAATAATTGGATCCGAAAAAATCCGACAAATTGTTATCCGAGTCCGATTCAATCCGGGCTATTTTTTGGATACTCAGATCGGTGGAATGCCTTTTTCCTTCTTGGATATCCTAGTACATTAGTATATATTATAAGTTTTATCTAAATGTTTACAAAAAAAATACTTAGCACAACTGGTAGAGAGTACAGTCAAAGGCTTGTGTTTTCCCATTGGTCATGTGTTTGAATATCATGGACTATTGACACCAACTCGTGAACTCTTCCGAGTCTCCCACTCGATTTTGATGTTTTGTTTTTTCACTTTTATGTGTTCTTCACTCTATTACAGTGTTACTCATTTCCTCTCCTGTTCAATTACGAGGACAGCTGTGTATACTAATATACAATAATATACAATATATGTTCGAGATAATTAGTTTCCACATTGAAAGATTAAGACTTCTCAGCCTAGTATATAAGTCTGGTGGGCTACTCATCCTATTGCCAATTGGTTTTAGGAAGAAACCTCATTGAGTTTATGTGTTAGGCTTGGGCCTAATGCGCATGTGCGCTCGGATGCACACGACCCCCGCTCTACCCGATCCGTCTGTATCGGACTTTGACATGGTATCAGAGCGGTTAGCCTGTATCGGACTTTGACATGGTATCAGAGCGGTTAGCCTCTATTTGACTCGCGATCCTAACCTCGTATTGGAGATAATTAGTTCCCACATCGAAAGATTGGGACTTCCCAACCTCATCGGGTTTATGTGTTGGGCTTAACGCGCATGTGTGCTCGGATGCACACGACCCCCGCTCTACCCGATCCGTCTGTATCGGACTTTGACAATATACACATTCGATCTCTTCTATTCATCTTTTTAAGTGTTCTTTACTAGATTATTTGGTTCTTCATGTATTTATGCTATCAAATCAATTGTTTTAATTTAAGACAGGTCTATTTCACTAATTTTAAGAAGATTAATCAACTTTCGGATAAGTCGGATATCCGGTCAATTTCGGATCTAATTTGAATAATAATTTTAAGAATTTCCCCGATCGGATATTCAGAGGTTTGGATTAGATCGGATATCCGACTTTGCTCAACCCTACGTACAGTACGTGATGCAGATTGCGGTGCTCGTAAACTTCCTACTTGATCTTTAAGTGGTTATTGTATATTCCTTGGAGATTCTTTAGTACCATGGTAAACAAAGAAGTATAATACATTATCCAAATCATCTGCAAATCTAAGTACACGAGTATGTCTAGTGTAACAAGTGAAGTTGTATGGTTACATGATTTGTTGAAAGACTTAGCAATGATAGTTTCTCTGACCGTGACATTATATTGTGACAACATCATTATTCAATTTCTAATGAGATAACTAAACATCTTAATATAAATTATCGTTATGTACGAGGTAGAGTTGTTGAAGGGTCTCTTCAAACAAAATATGCGAAGTCTCAACATCAATCAGCAAATCTACTTACTAAAGTCCACATAAGCTTCTTTCTTTCGAGTTAAGATTGGCATTTGGTAAATGATTCATCAAATCCAAAGGGTATAATTATATTGTACATATAGTGTGTTTTCTTTCTTGATTCTTTCTTCGATCAATAATGTAAGTGTTCAAAATATAAATACATGAATTCTCTTCAGTAATAATCAAGCAAAATTCATTTCGTCTCTTATCATCTTTACCTTTTAAAATTTGTCTCTCGAGTTTATATTCTTCTTAATTTAGTCTAATAAATGTTTAGCGTGGCTATCGGTCAAGGTTTCACATTCAGATCTGTTAGATTTAGCGGAAAAAGTTTGTTCAATTCGTGATGGTTCTCATTTTTCTTTATGTTTTTTTCCCGCCTTTGTACGTCCATTTTAATGACCGGAAATTTTTTCATTTTTTATGGTGGCCGTTTCATCATTCATGCATGAAGTTGAACTAACTTCATTCATGTTTTTACCAACTACATAGTATGAAATTTATGAAATTTTCTGTCTAATGATCTTGTTAGCTGTAATATTGAAGTCTTTGACAGTACTAAGTTCTAAATATCTATTCTCTATGCAGTTAGGTTTGTCATTTAATGTTTGATGTTGATTTTGTTGTTTAGGTTCCATGACTTTAGGGTTATAATATGAGACAACTGGATTGAATTCGACTCGTTAAAAGTTCGGTTCAAATTCGTTTGATTTCTAAACGAGTTAAATATAAAACTCTTATAAAATTAATTTTCGGCTCGTTTATAAACGAGTCAAGCTTTAGAATGTCAATGCGCAGCTCATTCGACTAAAATAACATTATAGGAGTATTATTTTAATTACCCGAGCTACTCGGGATCGGCTCGGAAAAAACTCATTCACTTTCTAAACGTGGCGAATATGATCAAACACATTTTAAAGCTCGTATAAAACTCGGACTTATTGATTGCCATCAAAATCTATATGGTTACAGTAATTAAAATAGAGTTCATTTCGCTAAATTGAAAACGATACATTGCAATTTATTTGCTAATAAGGTATACTAGTATAGGTTATCAAAGCGACACCTCCTTGTTGAAGATCCAACTGAACCTAAACCCGGTCGAGCCCAGCCTTTTAGCCCGGTCTTGGACCCGATCATGCAAGCTTCTAATTCTTGGGGGCAACGCACACACATACTCCTGTGCCGCCGTTCCCTCGGGCGTCAACCCTTGAACCCGGTCTAACCTCCACGTGTGAATCACATGGTCTAATATGTCAGCATAATCAGACGTTGTATAAACCCCCAACCTCTGAGCGACGGCGGAGAAGTGACTGAAGAGACGTGGGTCATTGCCGTCGGTCATGAGGTGAGCTGGCATGGTGATATTCCTCTTCATCATATCGGCGATTGCCAACATGGCACCCGTGGGGTCCACCTCAAGGAGCTTTCCTACAACGGCGGTGTAGGCTCTCTCGTGCCGCTTCTCATCGGCTGCTATACTCCCACAGATTCGTGCTAGCAGGTCGTCGCCCTGCTGCTTCGCTAGACGAGCAGTGTTGCCGTGGGAGATCGCCGTCGCTCGCTCTTGGAAGGATGTATATACTACGAAGTAGTAAGGGTACTTCTCCGTTTTAGATTCCTGCATATATGTACGTGTAAGTCAAAGTACAATATAGACGAGAGGTATCGTATACATACGTACACATGCATATGTTAGGTCCAAGCTGAACTATCGATTCTAAAACCAATCGATAATAGGATAGTAATCTGTCACTAGAAATTAGTCTTACGGTCAAAATTTAAAAAGACACTTAATCGCTAATCTTTAAATTAAAATAATAAAGAGCTTTAATTTGTCCAAATTAAATAACACGTACTTGAAAAAAGTTTAGTTGGATAATTTCGTAACAATTTTTATTTGAACAAATACCCGTTGTATTTTAACGGTTGTTAATCGATATATAAATATATATGTTCTTGTTAAAGCATTCATGAAATGAAGTATCTTAATATTATTGTATTAGTTGAGTACCAACCTCATTAATAATCATTATTCCTAAGTCATGTAAAGGTTAGCGGATAAGAAAACAATTGTACGAACGATGTTAGATTTAAGTGGGCATGGCAAAAATGAGTATCATGCACGTACCATGCCGGAACCAATCAAGTGCTGAACAGTGCGTTCAACCATGACCATATCAACCCGACCCGACAAATACAAGTAGGATCGGAGCAGATCACCGTGTCGATTCTCCTCGGCCGTCCAGCGCCGGGTCCAAGTAGTCCACGGGCTAGGGTCAGCAGCCGAATCGGGTTGAAACCCATGGTGAAGGTTAAACAACGACTGGTAAGTAGGCACTGCATCCTCGGTGATCATGTCTCCGACCAACACGACTAGATAGTCATCGGAGAGCTCGGCGGTGCGCTCCCTTAGGGCCCGCACTTCCTCGGTGAACTCATCGAACGGTCGAGTTGAGTCCGGCAGGAAATCTTGCGGCTGCCAGGAGTCATCTACTGGCTTCAGGTACGGTAACATGTTATCCCTGGCCCACCCTTCTAGTGATTTGATCACCTCCGCTTGATGGATTGAGGATGAGCGGATCAACGGTGGTTGTCGTGGCGGCAATAGTGTCGTCGATGCCTTGACCGAGATTCGGCGGGATGGAAGAGTCATTAATAGGGAGATTGATGCCATTTTTAGTTTCTATATATGACAATGAGAATGGGAACCCGGCCATCTCAACTTATAAGGATGATTGAAGTGATTAGTCGAATCTCTCAACTACTTCCAGTAATCATCTGACAAGAAATTTACTCTCAACTACTTCCTGGGCCAAGGTAAATGGAAAACAATGGAGTGAAATGTACTCGTGGAAAAGTTTAATTGAATTATTCACTACCATAAAAAGTAATAATTGTCATTGTTCAACTAAAAAAAATATTAGACTATAAATTGGTATAGAGTTGAGAAAAAGTTTAATTGAATTATTTGAAATATAAATTAACATTTGAACAATGACAACGGCACAGGAGGCGATGTGGGACGTTAATTATATACTTGAACAATTGACCATCTACGGCGAGGTGAGACGTTAATTATATACTTGAACAATTGACCATCTACCTGAAAATTTTTGAATATTGTTGAACAATTAAAAATATATTTGAATAATAATTGGTTGAACAAATACATGTGATATTTGAACAAATGTTACTCGGTACATTGATTGTGAATATTTTCTACTTTTAACTATAAGACCACTTTACCATTTTATACAGTAAGAAATGAGAATTTTTATCAACCGTTGTATTATAAGATGTCAGAACGAACAAACTAAATAAATATATTGCGGTGATAAATTAATAATAAATACTAATCAACTTAATAACATAGATTGTTCATTGATATAACAGGTAACAGAAAACTCTTGTTATGGAAATAAAATATATGTTCCATGAACATGTCATTATTTTTCCATATAATTATAGAACGAGTTTTCATGCACATGTATGGTCATACACGAGTGTTTCTAATCGACTCGTATATTTTTAGAACTTATATTTTTAATCGACTCATGCACATGTAGCTTCATGAAGGTGTAGGTTCATGCACTTTGGACAATTGTGTGAGTTTTATTTGTTACTTTAAAGTTTTCCTTCATATGTTGACAAGTGGTTAAGTTATGTTCCGTTTCAAACGTGTAATGAAATCAATCGACTCGTGCACAACTTCTATGAACATGATGTTCTTTCGATGAATAAACATCATGTCTATCTAAGCCCATCTTTCGTTTCGAACGTGTAATGAAATCAATCGTCACCGGCTAGTGTCTTCCGGAATGTGGTGCCCAACAATAAACTCAAAACATGATAACCCTCTAACTATTGAGATTATTTCGGCAATTAAATCCTATCAACTTTCGAAATCGTTTAACTCATCTCATTTTTATTGGACCCCGTCCGAGAATGGAGCATTCTCTACCAAATCCTCTATAGAATTGATCTACCATAAAAGGAGCTAACATTAATCTTAATTGTTGGATATGAGATTTGGATGTTATGTTTAAATTTAAAAAATTTCTATGAAAATTATCAATTAATGGTTTTTTAATCAAGGAAAATATTAAAAAATAAAATATTTCTGTAACTATGCAGCGTGCTCTTTGTAATCATCCTTATGAGTTGGCTAACCATCTTTTTTTACTGCGAGTTTTTAATCAATAATATAACAAATGTGAGAATTAGGAGCAAATGTGAGAATTAGGGAGAATCTTAACGAGGATAACGATTCAAATTAAACTATCCATGATTAGCAACAAATTAGATGACAAGGATCTTATTCATTTGGTTTTGTCAGTTTTAACATGGTGAAATATTTAATTTTTCAAAAATCAATGTATTTTCAATCAGAAAAAAACCTCAAGATGTTGAGCATGTTGTACGTAATCAAATAAAGGATTGGTTTAAATAAATAAAAAAGAGCTCAAATTAAATATAATAACACGGAACATTTACTTAATAAAACTTAATAAAACTTATTGAAGGATTTATTAAAATTTAATTTTAATAGATCTAAACGTGAGGAACTCTACCTTTGGATTTAATTTGAAAGATCAGTATGTCTCGACTATTACCTTGGCTATGTACAATGTATAAAAACATATATCCTCCATGTTGAAGCATGTACGTTACGAAAAAATCTTGTTAAAGCATGCGATCTGGGTTTTAGCAGAATTGAAATTGAAGGGACAACCTAACAATTATAAATTCTATTAACAAAACTCGGAAGCCTCCCAAGGATATTGACCTTATTAGTTCGGACATTTCCAATCTATTGATTTTTTTTAGCCAGGTTCAGGTTCGTCATATCTTTCGGGTTAACCTTTGTTGTTGATATGCTTGCGGATTTGACCTTTGGGTCACGACTTTCCGCGGTTGTCGTCATCATCCACTCTTGTGGTGGATGATCTTAGATGCCCTTGGCTGAAAAGTTTTCCGTAAATGATCCAACCTAATTGCTTACCGTGCAATATAAAAAAAATCAAAAAAAAAAAAATCAAACTTACTATCTTCAATTAAAAAATAAAGGTACATTATTAACTAAATAATCTATTTTAAGTCTAGTTTTTACTTACGTGAAGTGAATAAAGATGGAACAAGTTGGAGATATAAAGTATTTTTTGAAAATGTAAGATAAGATGAGAGTGAGAGAATAATTGAGATTTGTCTAAACTAGGTAATGGAGTAAATGAGGTTATAGTTTTGGTAAATTACTAACAAAAGAATACAATAAATATTATATATTGCCCATTAAAGGTAGAAGGGAACGATAACTAAATTTAATTATCAAGAGCTTAGTTGTCAAATTCATTTATATTGTTTTAAAATCATATAATACTACTAATTCTATTAAAACAATGAAAATATTATATTAACCTTTGGTTCGTTAGGCATATAAACTATTATTTCCTGTTTTAGATTTTATATAATTTGTTTTTCATTTTCTTGTTGTTTATACTAGGTTGTATACCTTGAAGTTGTCCTTATTTTCAATAACAAAAAAATAATTTGTCGATAAAAACTATTGTTAAATATGTATCATCATATATAAAATAACATATATTCCAACATCTTAAATGGAAAAATATAACGTAACTTTTTTCCTCTGCCTAAAATTTCAAGTTTACACGATATACCATATATCGAATTTTTATACGTCAAAAAAATAAATCTCATCATATCCAGATACAAAAATATAGAAAATGACGTAAACTATAAGTAGTTTTTCTATCTATATATGTTGATATGCCTTGTATCGTTGGGTGAACTAATGTAAATAACGTGCATAACATAAACTGATGTGATTATTAAGTCGATATAAAGTGACGTGATTGGTAACAACATTTTAATGTTATATAAAATGCGGTGGTTCTGTTTGGTAGAAATCACTGCGATTGATGACTGTGTTTATATGATATGTAGCATAAAATAAAGACACGTTATGAGAGTAAAGTAAATGTTACATCAACCTAAGGATGCAAGATGGAAACTATATTTCGGAGTTGTGGTCCAAAACACTTTGGCATTCAAATCTTTGTCGTCAATAATTGAACTCCAAAAATGATATGTACTTCAATCTACAATATCAACACCAATAGACACACGCTTCACACTTTGCCCATTGCACAACTTCGTAGTTGGACTGCTCTGTTGGGAATAATCAGTTCTCACATCGAAAGATTGGGACTACCCAACCTAGTATATAAGGTCGGTGAGCTACTCCTCCTATTGTCAATTGGTTTTAGATGGAACCTCATCGGGTTTATGTGCTGGGCTTGGGCCTAACGCGCATGTGCGCTCGGATGCTCACGACTCCCGCTCTACCCGGTCCGTCTATATCGGACTTTGACATGCTCTTCAAACTTCAAATTCCAAACCAAGCTCAAATAACAAAGACATACATTCAATCAATCGGATCACTGCAGGTGACACACACAAATAAATCCGATTCACCTAATCCGTCCATGAATCTGAAGATCCAATCCAGAAAAATCCAAATCCAAAAATATCCGATAGTTGGTGATCCGGGAATATTTTTAGATTATCGGATCGGATACGGATCAAAGTATTAAGAAAAAGTCGGATCTATCCGACTAGTCAAGTATTTTCGGATCAGAATTTTATATCTCGAATTAGATATTCAGAAATACCCACCCTAATCAGAGTAGATGGAAACATTTAAAAAAAAATTTATTTCTAAAACAAAAGTCCCCATTGTAATTTTCTTATATTTCTGTAAATGAGACAAAGTCTTTTTTTTTTTTCCTTTCTTTTTTAAATTGTAAAAAACTGATATTTTGTAAAGTATCTGCCCCAACTAGCATGAAACCAGATGGGCTAGCAATTTAAGGACACTTCCCTACTAAAAACAAGTTTGGTGAAGTTTTTTTTTTTTATAAATACGGGGATGATGACTTGGTCAATAGCACTACTTGTCCGAAAGTTTATGTTTAGATGATGTGACTGATGGCCGAATTTTGTTTTCAATACCTAAATCGAGTTACACTTAATTTCATTTGGGTAACATCCATCGTATAACCCTTAAGTTTTGTGTTGATTTAGTTTATCACTTGAACATACTACCGGTTTCACACACAACGGGAATCGATTACGGAGATATGATTCATCTATTAACTCATATAATATTACGGAGAAGTTGTGTAACCGGTAGTTACAAACTTACAATGATAGTAATCGAACATAGTACCATAATATAAAGATCGTACTAAAGGGGGTCATATATGGTCCATATAATTCATATATCCTTTAATTGTCCTCTTCTTGGGTCTGAAAAATCATACAGCTTTTTATCATTTCAATGGGGAAAACAACATCTGTTTTAGTTAAGACAACCAGTCTTGAATGCCAAATACACTAGAACCCTAAAATACAGCCTCATAGCTGAAGTCCAAGAAAAATGAAACCTTTTGCATTGATGACCTTATATGGTACATTTCATATGTAAGATCTAAAGATGCATCAGTAGGAAGAACTGAAGAATATAAACAGATTCATAGATACCTTTCCATCAAATTGATAAGCTCCTGATCTCTAGGCTTCATACCCCACTTTGTGTCAATAAATGCATCAATGTTATACTGATTCATGAAGTTGGCAGTAGGAAATACTTTTCTTGTCTTTCTTATTTCATTTACTTAATGATAAAAGTGTAACAGTTCTAAACAACAAACAAAAAAAGAAATAAACTAGCCCACATTTACAATTGAATTGTGATAAACAACAATCAACACATTAAAACCAACTATCTTAGGCATCAACGAAAACTTTCACAGCTAAAACGGATGCAGCGAATTCAGGGAAGTTGTGATCAGGCAGTAACAGGATTGCACCTACAAGCTCTGGCGTTGGAGGGCGACTGGTGCTCATTGTCCAACCTCACCCGAACAGAGGAATCCCAGAACTAGTTTTTCCACTGGAAAAACTGAAACTGCTAGCTTTGATCAGATCAGACCCCACAGCCTGTGCTGCTCAATCGATTCCCACTCCATAGATTTCATCACCACTTGATTTAAAAACTCAAACCTCTCCCCGAATATTGAAAATCTTTTCAGCCCTAACTCAAACTGGATGCATCACTGCACAGTCTTCCATTCGCTTGATAAACAATCTGATCAGATCTTCACCCAAACACACATCAGAGGGGAAACCAGAAAACGCTCCGAAACAGATTGGATCCTTTTCTGTTTCAATTCAGAGCAACACACCACGTCAGATAAGAGCAACTTATAGCACCAAGATGTATCTTTTTCCTTGTTTGTAACATCTCTCAAGTTTTCGAGTATACCCTTGTATTACTTAACAACTCTATTTCTGTTCACCTTGCAGTCAGATGTGATTGTGTTACTCTCACTTCCACCTCTAAAAGCCAAGTAAGAATCGATTTGAAACTTGAGCAGTGGCATTATTTCATAGCAGGTGCGCTGAACCTGAGAATCAGTGGCATAATGCAATAGAAAATCCTCTGTCATTCCGTTTATTGCTATCGCCGCTTCATATGCAAGTCTCAGAGCGAACGAAAGAAGGCGTTTGTTAACAGGATAACCGTTCCTTGACCAAAACAGTAGCATTTCTTTCATCTTCGGGTTTTGAGAACGTATGAGCACGCGAATTATTACCGACGTAGGAGTATGGATTTCATCATCATCTTCCAGAGTTTCAGGTAGAGATTCAAGAGGGGAGAATAAGCAGTACCCGCCTTACTCAACCTCCGTTCTCATCTTTGATGCTAAAGCCTCAGGCCTCAGATCACCTATTTTAGCTTGACCAGCAAGATTGACATAGAGGAATAGTATGTTCTCCAAAGTTTCTAGGCCTGCGGATTTTGATCTTTTCAAGTTCTCCCAGAGTTTACGTACCAAGGAACATACAACTGCAACATCAACTGGATTAATCATACCAAATGTATTTGAAGAAGCCAATTGGAACATTTTGAGCTTCTCTTTAAAGGGAGACAAGGCTTCACTACAAGTCAAAACATCCAAGGAGTCAACCACCCCTTAATGCATGCAATTTACTGCCTATCACTATCATTGTAAACAATTTTCTTTGCAAGTAATGAGAAAGCATATATAAGAACACAAAATTCAACTACCATAAACAAATCACGACTATTTTCCCCATCAACAGACACATTTAAAACCCTAGCATAAACAGATAAACTAACTTAGTACAACAGAAAAACCTCTTTTCCCAAAAAGGGCTTCAAATTTGCCAAAACTCAACACATCAATTTTCACAAAACAATCTTCATAACGAGATTTACCCATAGGAAAAATGTACATTTTACACCATCCAAAATCCTATGTCAAAATTGGCATCCCAAGACACGCAAAGATCTAAGCGTCTCTCAAAAAAGTTCCAATTTGAAAAAAAATATAACAAATTAGAATGAAAACAGACCATACAAAGACTCAATTGATGAATATTTTATTAGAATCTAACCAACGAGAAGAATGGAGTGTACATCTCTTTTTTAAATAATTTTAGATTAGTTTTTAATTCTTTTTTAAATAATTTTAGATTAGTTTTTAATTCTAAAAGGCAGTTATTTACAATCCTTATGTAATACTTTTTTATATTTACAAAATTTTTCCCAAGGTTTTATTTACAAAATGCAGCCCAACCTTTTGTGTAAATCGAGCCTATGTAAATCGAGTCTTGTGTAAATATTGTGTAAAACAGTAGGGCTTGTGTACAAAATCAACAGTGTTTGTGTAAAAAATCGGTAGGGCTTGTGTAACAAATCGATAGGTCTTGTGTAAATAGATCGTTTTGTGTAATTGTATAGGTTTTGTGTAAATCGAAAGAGGTATTTGATAATTAAAATCAATAGTGCTTGTGTAAAAAATCGACAGTGTTTGTGTAAAAAATCGGTAGGGCTTGAGTAACAAATCGATGGGGCTTGTGTAAATAGATCGAGATGGCTTGTGTAAATCGAAAGAAGTATTTCGTAATTAAAACATTTTGTTAAACCAAACGTTATATTTGTGAAAGATTAGTTTGTGTAAGTAGACATTAAGGGCCCGTTTGGTTTGAACTCCGGAAACGGAAACGGAATGACAACGTATCTAGTTCATACGTATACCCATGTTCATGAAGTTTTTGGGAATCATTCCTTGTGGTTTGAAGTAATTGTAATAGAAATTGATTAGTTTTGATACCCTATAGGGTAACAAAATGGGAGAAAGTAAGTGCATTTTGCATGAAATCACATGGAATTATTCCACGAATAAGATACCAATGTGGACTAGATTTATTTCCATTCCGTTTCCGATTCAACGGGGGTAAATATAACTTTAACAAAATAAAAATACATTACCAAGTTCAATTAGTCTAGCTGGTATAAGGGTGGGAGGGTCTGTAATCCAGAGTTCGAAACCCACGACATTGTGTAACTCGAGTGGGCCCAATTAACCCTTTCAATTAATCTTTATAAATAATTAGGAGGAGCCTACTTTGTCAAGCAATTTAATTATAAGCCTCAATAGTACACAAGTTTCCAAAATGAGCCTACTTATCCATTTCATCCCTAACAAACCTCGAGATTTCATAAAATGTGAAAAGAAGGGTGTCTCTATATGAAATTACCTTATGCTCGGGGCGATTTTCGACGGCGATCGCCATGGATAAGGAAGCTGTTTGGATCTTCTAACGGTCGAATGGAGCATCCATTGTTTGTACAAAATGGAGCGTCCAGAAGGGATCTTTTATTTATATAGAATGGAGCTAGCGTCCATTGTAAACGGTTGGGCTCACACTACTCATGCATCTTGTACTCTCTTTTTTTTTGGTTTTACGTTCACTTCGATTGGCATAAGCCGCTCTACATTCGGATCGGGTACGGACGTGGTCCATTTGGGGAGACCCTCCCAATATCAACTTTTTTCATACATGTTGTCGGGAGGATTTAAACTCGAATCTCCAAGCCAACACTTAAGGAGTCTAGTGCCACTTTACCACTAGACCAACCGAGTATTGGTGATGCATCTTGTACTTTGATGGAATGGATTTGCGGTACCTAACCCTGACAGAACTGAGCTGGCCCAATAGGCCCTATACTCCTATCTACTATTAAAAACAATAAGGGATCGTTTGGCTCCAAACATTAAGGTAATGATAAGTTGTTGATTTTATTTTATATCTGGTATAAATTTGAATAAGAATCAATTGTATTCCTGGAATTATTTAAGTATCACTTATTTCACAATTTTTCTTATTTCACTCGTTTTAATTTT
This sequence comes from Fagopyrum tataricum, assembly GCA_002319775.1. NCBI lineage: Eukaryota > Viridiplantae > Streptophyta > Magnoliopsida > Caryophyllales > Polygonaceae > Fagopyrum > Fagopyrum tataricum. Next base: position 1,632,635 of record CM008285.1, on the reverse strand, counting down.
ATTTTTAAGTACGTTACCTTGCACAGGTATTTCTTATAAAATGTTTTGATTTCAACTGTTACAAGTTGTGCTTGATGCATATTTCATTCAATATTTGTGTGAAATATATTTATAAAATCGGGTATGTAAAACCGGGTAATTGAAATTGGGTAAATAAAAACGATCTTTCATTTTCTTTTACCCAATATGCTAATATTCAAGCATAGTAATCAATATCTTAGTATATACTCAACCACTATAGTCATTATGTTAATACTTAAGCTTGTTATTCAATATGTTAATACACAACCGTAATATTTAATATGTGAATATCCAAGCCTGATACCCAATGTGTTAATATTCAATTGTGATATTCAATATGTTAATACACAAGCCTAATACCCAATATGTTAATATTCAAGCCGATACCCAATCTGTTAATTCTATACCGTATATATCAATATGTTAATACCCAAGTCATACTCAACTATAACACCTAATGCCCAATATATTAATATCTAAGTCTAATACTCAATATGTTAATACACAATCCTTTTATCCAAAATATTTATACTCAATCCTACTACCCAATATGATAATATCATTCATGTTACTAAATATGCTAATACTCAAACTTGTTACCCACTATGTTGATATGCAATCTTATTATCCAATATGTATATTCAACCTCACCTTGCTCCTATGTTACTTACCTTATTTCACCTAGCTTTCTTCTTGTTTTACCTTTTGTTCTAGGATCATTAAAAACATCATTTAATCCAACTAATTTTTATATAATTAATTGTTAAGATGGAGTCCTAGTTTATATACATTAATTAGTTTATAGGATAACAGTCTACTTTGTACCTAGTTATAAAAAATGGTCCATTAACCTCAAAATTATTTCTCATGAACTCGGTAGTCTTCATGTTGAAAACAAGCATTTTTCTCCTAGATAAAAACACTGAAACCAAAATCAAGTTATGATACCAAATTGTTGTGCGGAATATAAGAAATAACGTATTTGACACATTGGAAAGAAAAACAATACAAGGATTTATATTTGTTTACTCAATATTGGATATGTCAACTCACATAAATTTTTCTTTAGGAGTTTCACGTTAAATATGAAAATTGATCATTCAGATTCATGATTCACAACAAAATATATAGACTATCAAAACCCTAAAATGAATACTTAAAGATACCCCGTTTCAGATTAAGTACGAATCCCATACCCCTCGGGCCCCTAAATGAATGTGGTTTTGTTTCTCTCAATCCCTTAACTAAATATACGAAGTGTGACATTCAAGATAAAAAAGAAGAAGATAGAGTCCTAGTTTATCTCTTACTTAACTAAACACCGTCTTCTTTGATTGCCCTAGCACCCTCCCTATTTTTATCAAAAGAAGACATAGAAGAAAATTAGGTCCTTGCATAAACGTGCATACAACTTCGATAAATAATATTTGTAATAATGTTAAGATTGTGATACTTGATCTAATTGGTCATATTTAATACCCCCTCCAATAATTTCACCAAAATGAGCACAAATGCCTTTATAGATGGTATTTCTTGCAAAATGGCAAGGCAAAGAAGGTTGGCAAAATCAAATAAAGCAAACATGTTACCATAGACAGCAAAGACGTGCAAGCCCTATCGGGAGAATCTTTAGCTTATATATGCGTCAATATACTATACATAGATGGGTAGTACCATTTTAGCTTATCTCTTATAAATGCTATGTGGTTGATCAAAGATATAAGACGATATGAATAATGAAATTGCGTTAAGTTATATCATACCAAGGATATGACATCCTAACCCAAACTTACTATTATTTTAAATAGTTTGAGACATCCTAAATTCTAACGAGATCCTAATTCATGAAAAAAAAAATCAATAATTATGTTCGAAAAATAAATCTCAAATAAGGTAGAGAATATTTTTGACATTAGAAATGTGAATGTCACGGAGCCTCTTGGTTCTTCGCATGTGATTGTGTAAGACCTGTGAAGATCCGGAACGATAAACCGTAACCGATTTTTTTACACTTTTAATATTTTTATGAAAAGAAAGTGATTACGATTGAATTCGGGTTTATACATACCGAACCGAAACATATTTAATTCATAACAATATATTTTTTTAAAATAAATTCAATACGGTTAAGACTGTACACGTGTTACGGCCTGCTCATTGACGCAAATGGAACGAGTGACAAAGAACAAATGTAGTCACGAAGAGAACGGGAGTTTTGACTTTTTGTCCGTCGTTAGATAAGTTTGATCCGAAGATGAGCGTAAAGTGGAGCTAGATATATGTAGGTTGCACATGTATATGATAGATAAATATCCTATAATACATCAAAGTTACAATATAATATTTTTTAAAACATAACTGGTACAAAATGCGGACAATAAATTAGTTTTATTTTTAAAATCTAAGGCATCTTACTAAAACAAAACTGATTTCATTTATAAAAAAATATAATTCTGACTTTATAACGCCTCGAGTTATAATTATGTTATTTGAATTAAAGTAATATATTAAAATTGTAACATAACTAAATCTCCAGTTATATCATATCATATTTTCCCATATTTCCGTCGAATACGAAAACAATTAAAAATTTACCAATCAAAACACTTGTATCAGAGTTTAAAGAAGAAAAAAAAAATCATGGTAATATATTTAATCAAGTTTTATACAAAAATCTTTACAAGGTACGAGTATTGAACCAATCTTATATATATATATATTAAAGTATAGGTGACATATCCTTGAACCAATCTTATATATATATATATTAAAGTATAGGTGACATATCTTTCTCACGTTTAAAATTCAAAAGCAATACTTGATAAAAATTAATTATTCAAGCAACGCAACTGACATTTTTTGCACGAGTCTAATTTTAGAAAGAAATACAAAAGAAAAGTTAAACAAAAAATGTTTAAATCTTAACTATTTAGAGAAAAAATTGCATTAATCTTCGGAAAAAAAACTCAAAACAATATCATTGATCAATATTGAACCGAAAATAATACCAACTTTGAAAAATACTATAAGTCATACAAACTATCAAACTATCAACGTATGTTACTTTCCGGCAAAAATCCTAGCTCCGTCTATGACGTGACTTATATGTCATCAAAAAATCAATTATTCATCACATGGTGTTTTCTTGAAATAATTGAAATACTAATCCTAACAACATAGGCGTCTAAAAATGCATCACTAGAATATGAAATTACTTATGTGTCTCATTCATACTAGCCGGCCGATTATCAATGCATAAGATCGTGCTTAAGAACTAAACAAAGTGCATAAAGGAAAAATCTAATCTAAAATTAGCATCCGACTTTCATATTAGCTTAAACACGAATCCTAGTTTTCTAATCGTTTTTTAACCTCCTATATGCTTAGTATCATGTTTTGATACTCACAAAAATTCTAGGCATTATAACGATATAACATTACATAGCGTTGGATTGCGATTTTCACCTCAATCCCTAGTATAGGACTACTCACTCATGTCGAGTGGTGATGCAAACAACACAATCAAACAAGCAATCAAATAACCCATAGAATCGAGAAAGGGAGAGATCATTGCCAAAGAACTAAGAGAGATTTGTATTACCACACAAAATATGGAAAGTAGCAATGGATCCAGCTTGTACACGACTCAACTCAACTCCAAATTGGCATAATTTCTTACAACTCGGACATAACTCAGATTAACTCGGCTAACTCGGACTCTAAACTAAGGAGACTCGGCTCCAAAACTAAGAGAAATATAAGAGAGAATTGTGGAGTGGTGAATTGGTATCAAATACAAGCAACTAAGCCTCTTTATATAGGTTAAAAATAGATGGAATCAGTCACGGATCATGGCAAGGAAGTGGCATGGATTGCCAACATCAACACAATGAATCTTGTAACCGTCACCAAGTGGTAAGTTAGTTGCAACGGCATTTCTTATCGATCGAGTTGAGCTTAAAGTGACTCGACCGACGTTGAAAAGTAAGTCGGTGACATTATTGGCTTCTTGAGTCGCTTGGGTTCCCAAACTCGACCGCCACTTGAGCGACGCTTGATATGTCTTCCGCCTCGGCTCGATTTCTTCTTTGCGGGAGAGCCTAAGTCTTCAGGCCCGAGTCGAGTCCTCCTTCTTTATGCGAGTGAAGTGGAGCCTTCAGTAGGTTTGTACAAGCAACTCGACCTTCTAGACTTGACCTCCAAATGATCTTTTGTCATTCCTTCTTCTACTTTAATGCTCCAGAGCTTCTCTTTGTTTCTTCCTTCCTTGCTTCTAGATTTGATGAAGAGATGGTTGTTTTCTTGAGTCATTGTAAGTCCATTTATGCTTCATTTTGACATACAATCACCTAAGCACAAGAGACAAACGGGAGTAGACATTCTTTGATGCAAATAAGCTCTAGCAAAGAAGTAAATGCCTAAACTCATCCATATCTACTAAAAACACATAAAAGCAACACTATAAAGATAGCATAGAAACATGCTATCAACAGTATCAAAAGAATGTGGCAAGAGGTACAATCCAATTGATCAACTGAAGCAATTCATAAATGAAACTTTCTATATAACAATTAAAAAAACAACATACTAAAGAAAGACCGAGTGTATGATGCAACAAGCGTGTAGGAGTGACACATTGAGTAAAGTGAACTAACGAAGACAAACTAGGCCATAAGTAGACTCCATCAACACAAAGACCCTTAAGAAGAATGGTTTTGGACTTGAGGTCTTGCACATAGAAAGAATCAGATAAGAAAATCAAAGCATAAGATGTATTATGAGTGAGTTTCGAAATTGAAATAATATTTTTGGACATGATGGGAACACAAATTACATTTTCAAGATTGAATTTATGAGAAGTAGAAGACAGAGTAACGGAACAAAAATGTGTGATACGAAGACCCTTACCTTTTTGAACAAGCATCTCATCGAGACCATTGTATGGATAAGGGAGAGCTAGGTTTTGAAGGTCGTCATTGTTGACATGATGAGATGCTCCACTATCCATGAGCCAATAATTTGTGGTGAAGACGTAGAGAGATTGGTATGAGGTGTAGCAGGGAAACGATCCGAGGATGGTGCTTTAATGGCTAGATGAAGTGCTCGAAAAACCCAAAATCAATCAAACACATGACTAACTTGCCTACACCATTTGCACCTTCCTTTGAAAGGTTTAGGGTCATTAGTGGTCAGAGGGTCAAAAGTGTTGGAGTTAGAGGGTATGTGAGGTGGACGGTGATGATTTTTTGAAGGGTTAGTGGGAGGCGGAGATGGCTGGAACCATGCATGCGGAGAAGACTTACCATTGCCTCTTGTAGACTGTGGCTGAAAATTGAACGCATTGAGAGGAGCATTCAAGTCCTTCTGACTATGTTTGAGGGAGAGCTCATGGTTGATGAGTTTCTCATGGAGAGCCTCAAACGAGATGGGGTCCTAGGGGTATCACGAGCTTTGATTGCATGAACAACTAAAAGGTATGAGTCGTCCAACCCTCCCATAATATAGTCGGTAAGATCATCGTTGGGACTAGGGAATCTACAAAAGTAAGAAGATTGACAAGGCTTTGAATTTGTTGCATATAGACAGTAACTGAGTCGGAGTTCTTCAACATGTGACGCAATTTGTCGTTAACATTTTTCACATTACTCCTTGAAGGGTTCTCATACGTGGGACGAAGTGTCTCCCAAACGGCATGAAAAGTGGTGTCGTCTACAACTAAGCTAACAACTTTAGACGAAGAGTACCAAGAGTTGCGTCATAGACAAGCTTGTCTTGACGAACATGGATTTTGTAAGCAAGGTTTGGTGATTGAGTGTTTGGAAGGTAACGAGAAGGAGCAATTGTGGTGTCGAGGACATAACTTGAAGATCATAATCCTCAAGAGTGGTAAGAACTTCTTGTTTACAATTGAAATAATTTGTAAGGATCACCTTAATGATATTTGTGAAGACGACAACGGTGAATGGTTTTGTAAGTTCAAATGGATTAGCAAACATCAAAGCATATCCGGCCATTAAAAAGTTCAAATGGATTGGCAAACATCGAAGCATATCCGGCCATTGAAGAAGAGTTGGTAAGGTTAGGGTTTGTTGGGTGCTGTGGGGATATATATATATAAACTTGTAAAGGCTTATTGTATATATTGATGATTAGAAGAGTGTATATATACAATGAGAGAGATTAAGAGAATAAGTAAAACCCTAGAATCTCTAACAATATTAAACACTAATCATAACTAAACAGAATTAATAATATTGCTAATACTGTCCTTAAGACTTTGATTCATTGCCTTCTTTTAATTATATATATATATTACTACTTCAAATTAAAGAAAACAACGACGACGCACTTAGATCGAATAGGGTTCACACCTAACCGGACTCATTTGGACCGATCCTAACGTTAAATATCAGGGTCGTCTTCGACAACATCGTTGAAGGTTTGAGTTTTAGATTGAATCGTGTTGGAACAGATGAACAGCCCTACTCTTATGGGTACGCGGTCATAAACTAAAAATTTTCAACGAATGAATACAAAATTTCCAAATAAATCAGCATAAAAACTCTGACGTAAAACATAAAAAATGAAAGTATGAACGCAACACAAATTACACAGAAAATATGGCATATTTAGAGGAAATGGAAGGCGAAATGCATCCACAGAAATGGCAACAAAAACCCCCATAACGAAGAAAGCACACATGTCCACCACCCTTTCCATTGCAGAACACACTTCCTCAACCCCTCATAATAATAACACACTGCTTACGCATCCAAACCCTTATTTTCCTGCTGTATTTCCTCCTTGAATTCACCCTTTCCCCTTCACTTATATTCACTTCTCCAACCCCTTCACAAACCTCATTCAAACAAACCTTCTTATCAAAAATGGCACATTCACAACACTCTGCAATCATCACTAAGCTCTTACTCTTATTTCTCATCGCAGCTAATATTATCTTGGGTTACTCTGATCCCTCCAAGCTCCGGTTCGGTTTCTACTCGCGTACATGCCCCAACTCCGAGTCCATAGTCCGATCGGTTGTCCAGCAAGCTGTCAATTCTGACCCAACCATGGCTGCTGCCTTGCTCAGGCTCCATTTCCATGACTGTTTCGTCGAGGTCTCTTCTTATACATATATATTTTTCACAGTATATATATATATATATATATATATATATATATATATATATATATATATATATATTTCACAGTATATATAAATATATATATTTCCTAGGGATGTGATGGATCAATTCTTATCAACCGGAACTCGAATGATGATGAAAGGCATGCATTCGGGCATCAAGGACTGCGTGGATTTGATGTCATAGAGGAGGCCAAGGCTGAACTAGAAGGTGTTTGTCCTGGAGTTGTGTCTTGCTCTGATATCGTTGCCTTGGCTGCTCGAGATGCTGTGGTCATGGTAAAGTCTTAAACCCAGCTCCTTTCTTTAAACATAATCCATGTATGTGATGTAGACCTGACATCCCCGGACTCGGGCCAAACTCGGTCCACAATTTTGGGAAAAGTTACCCTTTTCTGGGCCGAGCCTGGAATCCGGGCCTGCTGCCTTGTCCGAGCCAGGCGGACGGGCCATTTTATTTTGTTTTTTTTGAATAATATATATATATATATATATATATATATATATATATATATATATATATATATAAAATATGTAAATTAAATTAAAATTATAACACATAAAATCATTGAACTTATGTAGTGGATGTTCGAACCTTACCTTGCGATGTTAACTGAAACGCAGAGTTCTGGACCCCAATATCAAGTCTTGACTGGGAGGAGAGACGGAGTCGTTTCCAACAAAGCGCTTGCAGATGAAATGCCGGAAGTGGATGAACCTATTGATCTTCTCAAAGCTAAGTTTGCAAGAAAGGGACTCTCAGCCAAGGACCTTGTTCTGCTCAGTTGTATGCCTTCTTCTCTACCTTGTTTCTTTCTTTAAACATGAAACAAAATTCAAATTTTTTTCATCTTCTGTGTTGCAGCTGCACACACAATTGGAACCACAGCCTGCTTTTTCATGCCAAGGAGGCTTTACAACTTTACAGGAAGGGGTGATAGTGACTCATCTATTAACCCATTCTTCCTCCAACAGCTCATGGCACGGTGTCCACCTGGTGGAGACGTAAACATCAGGCTCCCTATGGACTCAGTCACAGGCATGAGATTTGATGACCAGATCTTAAGGAACATACGACAAGGCACTGCTGTCATCAGCTCCGATGCCAGGCTTGATGATGATCCTGAAACTAGAGCCTTGATTAACTCCTACATCATGTTTGCCTTTGATGGGAGATTTTTCCAAGATTTCAGCCAATCAATGATCAAGTTGGGTACTTTAGGTGTCAAGACTAGTGCTACAGAGGGAGAGATTCGCAGAGTCTGTAGTTCTTTCAATTGACCAGTAATCTGTAATAAAGAGAGATTATAGGATATATATACATATACTGTGAAATATATATTTTGATATGTGTTGTGGAATCTATAGATCTGTGTGTGTATAATATAAAGTTAATAAATGAATTATATCAGCTCAAAACCGATATCATAAAGTAGAATGCTTATACATTCAGTTCAGTAAGGATTCATTAGATCCTGCAACATCCATCATCACTGAGCTTCAACCCAGGATTTTTTTTTCAAGATTTCAGTCAATCAATGGTGAAATTGGGTACTTTTGGGGTCAAGACTAGTGCTACAGAGGGAGAGACTCGCCGAGTCTGTAGTTCTTTCAATGACCAGTAATCTTTTATATATATATATATGGATATTTGTTGTAGAATCTATAGATCTGTGTGTGTTAATATGAAGTTGGCTCAATACTGCTATAATAAAGTAGAATGCATACATTCAGTTCAGGTTAGGATTCACTGGATCCATCATCACTGAGCTGCAACCCGGGATTTTTTCAAGACCTTTCTTCTGTAATGTAGCCCTAAGTTCCTCTGCTGCCTCCCATTGTTCGGATGCAGCATAAATGTTTGATAGGAGTAAACTATGTGAATGATTCGAATCTTTATTGTTTATGTACTCCATCACTTGTTCTGCTATGCTATTACCTGAATAAACCCGACAAGCTCCCAAGATGGATCCCCAAATAGAGTCGTTTGGTTTCATTGGCATTGATTTTGCTAAATGAAATGCGTCGACTAACCTGCCTGCCCTTGCAAGAAGGTCAACTAAGCATCCGTAGTGTTGTATACCTCTGCTTAACCCAAACTTATCCATTTGGCTGAAGATATTTAAGCCTTCCTCTACAAGACCACCATGAGCACAAGCTGAGAGAACTGAAAGAAAGGAAATCTCATCTGGCTTCCCACCTGAACTCACCATTCTGTAGAAGAACTCTACAGCACGGTTAAAGTTTCCGTGAATGGCAAAACCTGAGATAATGGAATTCCAACATGCATTATTTGGGGTAGATAACTGTTCAAAGATTGAAACAGCACTGCAGAGATCCCCACATTTGACATACATGTCAATTAAGCCATTGACAACAAACTTATTCAGTTTAAGTCCCTTTTCATGAATCATCTGACGAATCTCCCTCCCAACATCTAATAAACCCAGTTGCGCACAAGCTGATAAGACACTTGAAACAGTTACTTCATCAGGCCCAAATCCATCAAGTTGCATATCACTGAAAGCTTTGATAGCTTCCTCACAAAACCCATTTTGAGCTAACCCTGATATCAGTGAGTTCCAGTTGACCAAATTTCGAACAGGAATTTGATTAAAGATTACCTTGGCTTGCACAAGATCACCTTTCTTGCAGTATCCGGAAACCAGAGAAGACCAGACGTGACAGCACCTGATGGGCATCTTCTGAAACATTTCCATAGCAGCTTCCATATCTCCATTGTTGGCATACCCATGAACCATGACAGTCCAAGTCACAACATTCATCAGTCGAAGTGGGACCTGATCAAACAGCACTCTAGCCCTCGTGATATCCCCACACTTTGCAAACCCACCAATCATCTCATTCCACGTAACTGACGTCCTATCCGGCATAGTTTCAAACAGGGACAATGCAGCTCCTATATCATTGTTCATCAAGTATCCTCCTATCATTGCATTACACGTGACCACATTTCTTTCAGGCATTTTATCAAACACCTTGCGGGCAGCCACAACATGACCGCACTTTGAATACATGTGAAGCAACGAGGTACCGTTGATCACATCAATGTCAACTCCAGTCTTTACGGATTGAGCATGAAAAGACTTGCCGAGATTGAGCAGAGACAGACGAGCACATGCCTTTAGAAACAAAGGAATCAGAAAAACAATGTCGTCGATGCCTTGACGGCGAATGCGGGTGTAGTGTGCAACTGCTTCGCATGTTGCTCCTCTTGAAAGGTGATTGCTAATAAGGTGATACCAAATTGAGGAATTGGAACAATGATTTTGGTGATTTAGATGTTGTAGGCTTCGGCTGGAAGTTGAATTCATATATGAATGTTTTCGTACAAATTCCAATTCCTACAACTTATCTTTACCTTAAAAAAAATGAAGTTATGAAAGAGAAGAAATGAGGTTGAATTCATGTATAAATGTTCCCTTTGTATATCTCCTCCGTCATGAAGGTAAGTTTTTTTATTTTGTTCATCAACTTTTTTTAGTCTATTCTATAGTATATCTCCTCTTTCATGTTTGTATATATGGATGACAATTTTACCCGTATTTGATGTATATTCGACCACTCGATCCAACAAAAGGGGTGAAAATCCATCAAAAGACGGGTGAAAGCGGGTGGTGGATCGGGTGGAATCCGAGTGAATGGTTCATCACCCATCACCCGACCCATCATTTTTTTTGATACAGGGTAAGCGAAATAGATGGACCAGCTTCTAGAAACCGACCAACCTACAACATCCTTTCGGATGAGAACAACTACATCAACTAGGAGGGTATCATGGTCTTCAGTGCTGGAGAAGCTGTGTTTTGCGATCTCATCCGCCACCTTGTTGATTTCGCTAAAGATGTGTGAAGTGCTAGCTTGGGCGAAGCTTGAGATGGTGGTAGAGATGTCTGAGATAATCATGTCCGTCTCCCACGGTGGTTTCCATGTGTGGTTGATCGAATTGATAAGAGTCAAATTGTCCGCTTCTATCTCAATAGCCGATATCCCTAACTGTGCCGATATCCCTAACTGTTTGGTCTTTTGTAGGCCTTCGCGCAAAGCGTAAGCTTCTGCTTCAAGAATTGTTTTTGCGTTACATCTCCCCTTTCCATATGTCAGGGGATGGCCAAGTTCATCACGAATGATGAAAACATATACGAATTGGTTAGTGTTGTTTGATGACGCATCGAAGTTAAGTTTAGCAAAGTTTGGTCTGGGTTTTTGCCAACTAATATTCTTGGTCTTCCTTCTTTGCTTGTTGTTTATCTTGTTCATCGTTGTTTGTTTAAAGTTTGCTTGTTCCCAGTCTTCAATTTGTTTTAAGGCGATTTGTTTCAGGTTATGTGTTGGACTTTTATTATTAAAAATTATTTGATTATATTTTTGTCTAGCTAAATATTCCACCAGATCATATTCACCTGTCTAAGTTCTTGGGTTGAGATTTTGACCTTCAATGCTATAATATTCTCATAGATAGGTTGGTTCTCTATATCCATATCCTTGAGGATGGTTGATATTTTTGTATTATCCAGGGTCCGGTGAGTGCACTGACATTCGAGGAATAGGCGTTTGGCGCTTTCTGTATGGTGATTGCAGTATACGCAGTGCATAACTACCGGAATTTTTTTGTCTAGATTTTCTTTGGTTGGAAGACCATTTAAGGCCATTTTCCACATGAAGTTTTGAACCTTCGGCATGATACTCATACCCCATATCCAGGTTTTGTCTTCGGATACCCAAATTTTTCGCTTTTGGATCATATTTATAGCAGATTTGGTGGAGTACCATCCATCATCATTTGTTGACTAGTAAATTCTATCCCTTATTTCATTAATTGGGACATTGTACTTTTTATTTTGTTGATGATGTTTACAGGAATAATGCCTTCTAAATAGATCGAGGCGTTGGTCATTCCATTTTTTATCCAGGATAAAGGTATTTGTCTTTTCCAATGGTTTGATTAGGGTTTGATCGGACACTACTGAGTGTAGGGGTTCATCTAGTAGCCATCGGTCTTCCAAAAGTTTACGGTTTTTTCATCCCCTACTCACCACGCCTTTGTTAAATTCCTTCTTTAGTTTAGTCAGTTTCTTCCATTGCCAATATGTATTTTTTCACATTCGTAATTCCATAAGTTTTTTCCACGGAGATATTTTTCTTCTATAATTTTGACCCATATATTGTCTAGCTCTGCCATAATTTTCCATAAAAGTTTCATTTATAGTGCCTTATTCATATCCTCAGTCTTTCTTATCTTGGTGTCGTCAAGGGCTTTTGGTTTACAGATTTTATCCCAACTAATTGATGGGTGGTACTTCGGTCCTTTGTTCCAGAAGAAATTTCTATTGATTTTATCTAGTTCATTGTGAATGCTTGTAGGGAGCATAAATGTCTACATTCGGTAGCTTGGTTTTGCATTAAGGTTTGCTTTAATTAAGGTTGTTCGTCCCTATTGTGAGAGGGATGATGCTTTCCATTTCGTAAGTTGTTGTCTTGATTTTTGGATGACTGAGTTAAAAATGTCCTTGTTGACTCTTCCATTTATAACAGGGCAACCTAAATATTGTTATAAATTGGTGGATGAGGATATTCCAAGGTTCCCTTGGATTCTTCTTTTGTTCGCAGGGTCTACATTGTTGGAGGTTTGAAAAGCATATTTATGATAGTTTATTACTTGTCCCGAAGTTTCGCAGTAGTCGTTTAGGTCCGCCAAGATTTTGTTGCTTGCGTTAGTTGTGGCTTTAGTGAAAATCATGATATCATAAGCAAAGGCTAAAAACGGGATTGTTGACCCATTTTTTGTTATGGGGAAGCCAATTGATCGCGGGTTTTCACTACTAATTTTCTGGATATTTCTTAGTAGGATTTCAGCTCCAAGGTTGAAAAGAAGCGGGGATAGGGGGTCTCCTTACCGAAGACCTCTTTGCAGGCGGAATAGTGTTGCCCGACCCATCATTCATCCATCTATCCGACTCCTATTCACTGCTTAAAATCATATATATATATATTTTTTAATATTTATAGTTTTTATACTATACATATTTTATCTTTATTTTTTTATTGTATAAATTATATTAAATTAAACCCTATATTTTCTTTCCTAATTCATTTATTTCCTTATATATTTTTGTCCTTGATTCGTTATAATTTGTTTATCTTGGATCTTGTTTAGTTATAGTGTTGTTCTTATGTTATTTTTAGTTTTATTTAAGTGTGTTATTGATTTTGGATGAATTTAGCAATTATGCATTTTTTTTCTTTTTATAAGGTACTAAGTATGTACTTTCTATTTGTGAAGATTCATTTAAATAATAATACACAACCTCCATCTTGTACCCAACTTTGGTACCATTATTAGTTACCCGATTTTAATACCTAACGTTACATATCCAACTTCACTTGGGTTACCCAACTTCAGTTATCCGATATTAGTTACCCGATTTTAATACCCAACGTTACATATTCAACTTCACTTCGGTTACTCAATTTTGGTTACCCAACTTCGGTTACCCAATATTAGTTACCCGATTTTAATACCCATTGTTACATAACCAACTTCACTTCGGTTACCCAATATTAGTTACCCGATTTCAATAGCCAACATTATATATCCAACTTCACTTCGATTACCCGTTTCAATACTCAACGTTACATATCCAATGGCAATGTTACTTATCCGATTTTAGTTACCAAATGTTAGTTACCCGATTTTACAAACTCAATGTTACTTACCTGGTTTTACTTACCCAATGTTAGTAACCCGATCTTAGGCTAAGAATTCCACAATGAGCCCAGCATGGAAGCTTTTGTGCCTCCTCAGGAGCAAAATCGAAAAAGGTCTCCAACCAAAAAGGATCAAGCTTTGGTTCATCACTTGTGAGGACCTTTTTCTTCTAATACTTCCTCTTCTTCTTCTTTTTTTTTAGATCTCCAAATCTTCAACCCTGGTGGTGATAATCGGAGTAATCAAGGATTGCTTTATAAAATCAATAACCTTATTATCTCTCACATCCCTCATCAAAGAATTTATCACCATACCCACCTTCATGCCGTCCAAAATAGTACTAAGATCACCTTTTACATACCAAAGATACCCAACAACGTTCTTCCTAATCACCCTTATACCCGTATGGGCAGTCCTTCCCGTCCTAAAAGCATACAACTTGGAAGAGAACCGAGATTCATATATCTGCTCCGAAATCATAAATAAAACCTCTTGAACAATCTTATCTTGAAAGGGTGTTGGGTGTGTGGTTGTCAGCATTGCCTTAATCTTCCTTTTTGAAAGATTATCGTAATCAATCTTATCCCTTGGTGATCATGAAAAACTTCAACCTCGATAAGCCAATACCCACAACTCAAATCTCTTAAGGTAAGAGGTAAAAAACTGACAGTCTTTTGGAGTTCTCTAAAACTATATAAACATCAACAATTGGAAAAGAACACAATACCTTTTTTTGTAAAATCTGGAAGAGATCAATGATGCATAGAAAAGTCAAATTTCAAGCTAAATAATGCAAACTACAAATACACATAATTATTAATTACATAATCCATCAAACTGATAAAAATAAATCAACTGATTCCGTCGATGATTTTCGAGCTACACACTATTCAGTTCTTCATTCTCCTTCTCCACATCTTCTCAATCTACACTCCTCAGTCCTCACCTCCTGCGAGACTCTAGGGCTTCTCACTCTTCTCGAGAGGCAACATCACTCCCTTAGTTGTCAATCTCTACGAAATTTCGCTGGAAAAATTAAAAGTTAGAATCGAGTATGAATGACGGTGAGAGTATAAGTTTGCCGATGACCTTCATCCGTTTGGGACCAGATTTTACCTTCTTCTGTCAAGGATTGATGTCCACCATTTGTTTAGGGAGGAATTCATGGAGTCTACGGGATTTTGAAAAGGCGTAAAGAGAGGAATGAATTGGGAAGGAGGCAGAGATGAGAACTCTTTGCTTTTTAAGTCGGATAGTGCATACTTAGTGAAACAATAAAATAAAAAAAGTGCATTTATGCCTCATTCTTTTCACTCACATCTTTCATATTTAAATAACTCACATCTTTCATATTTAAATAACTATTCTATAATACATGATAGATATCTACTTACCAAACTTACTTTTAAATATTTATATTACACTATATATGTTAAAATTATATAAATAACAATAAATTAATATATTACACTATATATGCGTTTATTTTTTTAAGATACAAGTTCATTTTTTTAAAAACAAGAGGAAAAAGAAAAAAAAAATAGTGGTGATTAAAGCAGTCGGTTTCAACAAGTAGTGGAAATTGTGGCAAGGTAGGGAGGGAAGCAAAAGCAAGTGCAGCAATGCAATAGTTGGTGGATGTCAAGGAGTACAGAGAGCATTTCAAGAGTTATTGGTACAAGCAAATTCCAATTATATTTGGTAAACACAAGACAGCATTCATGAGAGAGACGTCACAAAGAGGGCATTTTAAATAAAACATCATCATCAGAAGCTACAAAATTTGATCCTCGGTGACTAGAGCATTTTTAACGAGAGAAAATAACTTATAAGTTGTGCAACGGTATACTCATTTGAGCAGCCTAGAAGCTGTACTCCTTCAAATCTTCTCTTGAATCACCAATTTCCAGATCATCCATGCATTCTTCAACACTAATAGGAGGAAGGTTCCGGGTCTTACGCCTTAAGTTATGCTTATGCCAATCACTTTTGAAATGCTCTCTGTACTCCTTGGCGTCACCAACTATCGCATTGCAAGTGCTACACTTGCTTTGCTTCCCTTCTTTGCCAATGTTTCCACTGCTTGTTGAAACTGACTGTTTTTTAAGTCTATCACTCAGCTCGCGCACAGCTTCATCAGGTTCCTTGGGTAAGATTGGGTTACTAGGCTGGAACTCCTCGTCGTACTGTTCTACATGGGTATCTCCCTCTGCGTGCACAGAGACCGCAAGAATTTCTAGTTTTCCCTGCAAATTCCTCACCAATCCATCACAGTCTCGGAAAAATCCAGGATCTATCTCACAGATCTGCAATTATAGGTCAGCATCAGCTCTCTCTGAACTAGCACCAGACGAGACTCGGGCATAATCAAGCAAAACATACAAAATGTATATGATTCTTTAAGTATAATTCCACCTACTCCAGGGTAAGAAAAATTTTATATGAATAGAGATATAGAACTCACGAGAGAAAGTTGGTTTCCAGATTCATCTTTGGACACCATGTTTGCATTCCAGGAGTTCAGCTTCTCTGATAAAGATGAGTAGCTCTGTTGAGTTACAGTTATTCTCACCCTCATTGGACATCTTTTGATTGGGTAGTGCTTCTGAAGTTCACGAATCACCTCGAGTGCCTGCAAAAGGTGAAACCCAGCTAAAAGCCTAAAAAAACATAACACTACTATTACACACAACGAGGACAGCACCTGCAGAAATGCAATGAATTGATAAAATCACGCACACCGCTTAGGGAGCCTGCAAGGCACACTTTGGCTAGGCGCACCTCTTTGAATACTTTTATTAAAAAACAACATTCAAATCCAATATGTTCGTCACCCTGAACTCCTGAAGTGGTGAAAACACTAAACAGTAGAGAGCAGAGGGAAGTGTGAAGACTTCAAACGTGCAGTCAGCAGTGTGAGAACACTGAACATTGCTACTTAAGATAGTTGTATGATTGCAGTACATGTAGTGTAGAAAAGGGAAGGGGATGATAGATCTTACAGAAAAGGGGAAAATGATTTTATATTTATGGAAAAGGAGATGAATAGAAAGATTTTTTTCCTGGTATAATAGAATACAAGTTTCAGAAAGCTATGCAATATGATTGTATTAATGATTTTAAACTTAAAGTCTTCAATTAATGGCTGTTTATAAACAAAGTATTTTTGTAAAAACAATATGTTACTGATTTTGTGAGACAATAGAAGGAAGGCGCCTATTCGACTTAATATAAACTCCATCACAGCCCTAACTGTCTAATTTTGACTATTTTGACCTAATCTTTGTTCTTTCAGCCACTTTTACCTAGGTGCATATCAGAATTCAACAAAACAGAATGGACTTCAAACTGCTGATTTCTTTAAACAACACATATGATGGAAAGGAATCTAGCACTGAAATCCTTCAGAGTGAAAAAGAGTATACTACTATATATTGCTATCAGATTACAGTGTATGACAAAATCTGCTGAAAGATTCAAGAATAAATTATAGCCAAGGACCCAAACTATATACAACAAAAGTAAGTTGATAAGAAGAAAAGAAGTGTGACCTGCTTCTTGGAGCTGTTATGGGGATCAACAGCAAAATGTATTTCATGCATCAAACGCTCAATCATGCTAATAGTGTAAGGCCGCTGAGTCTCTGGGTTAATAGTCTTTTGCATAACTATAGTTGCAATATCTCGAAATTGACTTGACAGTTGAGACTCCCTCTCCTTACCAGCAACTTGAAGCTCTCCTTTCTCCAAAATCTAATCATAATTCGAAAACCACACACAAAAGCTCTGATTATCAGTATCAATCAAAAAACCATGTTGCCAAAACAAATGAAATGGTTTTTAATGTACATTGACTCCATAAACTTAATGAGAATATGTCACCTCCAGACATATTTTGGTCTGATCATCTGTACCAAAAGCATTCATCAATTCCTTAGATTTGGCCAAGACACCTTTGGAGACATTGGAATAAACAGTATGGGACTGCAGCACCTCATCTATATCTTTCTCTCTGTTTACAAACCAACAACGGTGACATTAGCCGTACGCTAAACAGGCCAAAAAAAATCCAAGAATCAGTATAATTTCCAATTGGCAAGTTTAGAAAAATCCGCCAACTCACCCACTCAGATGGAGTGAATTATAAAGAAGGTGGTAAATGCATGCAAATAGCAAGAATCGATTATATGGTCAACTTGTTGCAAAAAATCTAACTATATTCGATTACCCGAATTTAATAAAACTAAAAAAATTCGCAAACAGATGTATCAAATTTTCACGAACCAAATTAGGGCGAAACAGAATAAACAGAGACTAATAAATTAGGGCAAAACAGAAGGTGGTATTGAAAGGTCAAAAAAAAAAAACTGACACGCCGGAACGCCAGGAGAGGACTTTGTTCTTGTAGCAAGCGATTTCAAAGCGATTGCCGTGCTTCTTGAGACGGACCACCGCCACGTTAGTCAGCCTCTTCTGTCCTATCGGCTGCACGAGCGTTTTCGACATTTTTCCACTTTCTCTTTAATTAGTAGCAATCAGACGGGATTCAGCAAATACGAAGGCGACTTATTAATTGACGAACGGTATTCTGAAGAAGAAGAGTTGGCTAGAAAAGGAAGATCTCCAAGAAGAAGAAATGAGTGAAAAGAATAAGAAGGAAGGAGACGGCGTTTGATTAATTCGGTGTAGGGTTGTTTTGGTAATTGGACGTAAAGTCCCGACATACGAAAAAACGAAAGACGGACCATATATCTATCCTAATTATATTAAAATTTTATTTCTGATTTGCTCACAATTTGCAAAAATCGTTGCCTACTAAAATCGAGTTGCAACCTAATTTTATTGAAAAATCCAAAATATATACATTTTTTAAAATTTATTTCTAGTTTGTTACATTACATGTTATCTGTGTATTTGTTAAGAAAATATTTAAAATTTTTATACGAAGATGAATGGTTGGAAAATCACAAGAAATTCGGAAAATTAATAAACAAATAATCATTGATGAATGTATACATATGTCGAGATAATCATCAATCAATACCTATCTATATAATAAGATAATCATCAATCAATACCTATCTATATAATAAAGCAGTGAATTTTACACGTGACACAGTTTGGCGAGTCCACATCATTAAATATTTAAATTTACATGTAACACAGCCGGTAAATCCACGTCATTAAGTTTATACGTGTCAATTTTTTTGTTAATTTAGGTCCCACCATGTCAAATAAATTATTATAAATATTAGATTTACGAATTATAACTAATTTATTTTATATATTAAGTCTTCAATTTTTTTTTGTTAATATACGTATAACTTTTCACCAAATCTATAAGTAACTAACAATTAACTAATTTATTTTATATATTAAATTTTCATTTTTTTTTGTTAATATGCGTATAACTTTTCAACAAATCATTTTCACCAAATTATTTTTTGGTTAATCTACGTCTAAATTATTTGTTAATATACATGTACCTTTATTTACAAAACAATCTATTTTTTTTGTTTCATCTAATCAACTTTTACTAACTAATTTTATACGGCAACATTTTACTAACTATTTTTTTAATCTACATGATTTCATTATTAGATCTTCTTCCGATTCTTAATATATATATTATTGACTGAAATATATCTATATATATACTAAAGCAACACGTGAACTTACTCGTGACACAATTTGGTAAATTCATGTCAATTAAAATGACACGTGTTAATTTTTTGTTAATCCAGGTCCCACTATGTTAAAACAAATTATTTTAAATATTTGATTTCCGAATTTATTTTATATATGATACTATTCTTATTAACTTGACATATGCTAGTAACCGACGAAACTTTGCCCAGCCTTGCCATCTGACACCGTTTCGTACCAGCCGGTGACACCAGTGGAGCGGACATAAATCCCGCGACTAGTCCAACAGTGTACACGGGGATAATGCATTGAAACCAGTCTTGTTGGTTTACGGGGACGGGGGCGAGGGTTGGTTGGTGAACGTGAAAAGTGGCCCGGCCCATGGTGTGATAACCAAAAAAAATTAAAGAAATAAATCTTTTATTTATTTTATTTTAATTAATTTAACTTGTCCGATACACCGACTCGAATACGAAGAAATAAGTCAAACGGATCCAAACCCGATCGAATGGTTTAATCTAAACCGAAGCACTTCTATTTATGCCTTGGACCGACCGAACCGGGCCAACTCCCTTTCCCTTTTATCGGTCTGGTGACCTTTGTATTGATCTAGCACCTGGCTGGCCCAGTAGCAAGGACCATACACTTACTTGCCTCTCTTTGCATGGACTTCTTCCCTGATTTTAATGCATATCTCCCGTATACGCTACTGAAGTGGTCGTGGGAATCTTCCGGCACCATCGGCCCGAACATAATGCTATGGCCCGTTATAATACGTTTGAACCTCTCTTTAGAAATATAAAAGCAGTGGTCTAATTCGTGCATTTTGTGAGTCAATTTCCTTCTCTTGTCAAAACACCATTTAAATATGCTCTGCAAGTCATTAACTTGATCCGTGACAGGCATATTAGTTTTCATAAAGAATTCAAAATACTTCATAATATATAAGAAACTTATTTACTCCGTGTTTCTCATTGATGTATCTAGTTTCTAGCGTGGCCCATATCTCCTTGGGTGATTTGATAACAGTACACAGATTGTATAACTTGTCATATAGTCGGTTCAAGATATGACCTCTGTAGAAAACTTCATCTTCTTTTCTCTTCTTTTTCCGATCCTTGATTTCTTGGATTTCTTCTTATGTTGGAACATTGTAAACATCTGGTTCATCTTCCAACACATAGGAAATCTTCAAGGTTGTTAATAAGAACATCATTTGGTCCTTCCGGTGGTTGTAATTTGTTCTATCAAATATGTCTAATCTAAAGAAGTCTTGATTCATCAAGGTTAGGGTTGTTGCTTGTGATCCAGCCTCCATGACAGAATATCACTTTAAAACTGTTGGGAATTATTTTGTAGAATTAATTTGAGGTGTGAAAAGAATACTATCTTTAAAGTGATATTTGTCCCCTTTGATTGTTGTAGGGTTTTAGACAAATTCACCTTCTAGGATACAACAAAGCCCTAAAAGAAACCGAGAACAAATCTGATTTCTTTCTTGTATTTATGTGAAGAAACAATTCTCTATTTTATAGAGAATTTTCAGAAATCGTCTTCGACAGTTAAATTCATATTACAGTTAGGAAATTTCTTAGCAACAGTTAGAAAATTGTTATTTGATCTAATCCACCTTGAAAAAGATCATAACCATTGATCTATTAAATAAGATCAACTTTAAATCTCAACCAAAAATTTTATTTAATCTGTTTACTCCCTTTAATTTTAGATTTTCTAAAACATCAATAAGTTTTATTAATAAACTTTTAGCAACACATTTTACTAAGATCAATGTAGTTGTATGTAAGTAAACCTAGAGACACACTCTAATGACAAAGCGTCTGTTCACGGTGTTTGTTATAGTAGGAGTATTTGCTTGTATTTTTTATTCGTCGAGATCTTTGTGGTGTCCGGGTACTTTCGTACAAGATTGAAAAGAGGTGTGGATATAAAAAATGAATGAGTAAACTCGAATAAGTCGGGCCGACCCAAAGATTAAAGAAAAAAAAACATAAAATTTAAACCTTAACCCTGCCCGAATCAGAAAATGTAAAGTCCACCGTGTTATTAAGGTCCGTTTAGAGTTATGGATTTCAAGGGTTCGGGCTTGTCAATATACGTAAGAAAAAAACAAGAGATACAAATTAACCCCTATATAGCTACCTGAACTCAATAGAAAATGAAGTTTAGAGGTATGAATTGGTGATTCATTTTAATAGGTTGATTTGGTTTCTTAGTTTTAATAGTAAGAAAACTCGGTTTGAGACAAAGATCATTTTTAGGAACCCAAAAACTATGGGTGACAAATATGTACAAGTACAACTAATCTGCTATCTCTTGAAATACAAAGTCCCGGTTCTCATAATTGTTATGAATTGATGTCAGTGAGCTGGCGTGGTGGCTACACAGGCACAATGAACAGATGTGAGGCTAAGACATCCACTTATGAGGAGGGAATGCCTTCTTAGACAAGTGTGGAGCGAAGGGAAGGAGTCGCATACAGCCTGAACCGCCGGAGGAGTCAAGGCTGTGCATTGGCTTATGTTCAGTTTCATCAGCCCTTCTGGTGGAGCTTTGTGCTTCTTTTGAGCCAACGAGTACATGGCTCTATCCGTTATGTTTTGGCAGTAGTACAGACCAAGCGATCTTAGGTGATGGCACTTGCTTGCTAGCGCGATCACGCTCTCATCTGCAAAATTCATCAGTTGAGATATCATTACCTTGTTAGATATGCTACGATCTCTGGACACCAGGGTTTATAGGAGCCGAGCGTGAACATGCTCAAGCTCAAGCTCAGCTCGTTTCTGATGAAAGATCATCACCTTGTTAGATATGCCACGATCTCGGACACCAGGGTTTATAAGAGCCGAGCGTGGGCATGCTCAAGCTCAGCTCGTTTCTGATGAAAGATTATCACCTTGTTAGATATGCTACGATCTCTAGACACCAGGTTTATAAACGAGTTGAGCGTTACTTTTGTAGGAGCTTTAAAATGTGTTTATATTTGGTTCATTTTGAAAGTGAACAAGCTCGAGCCGAGAATTGACATGTTCGGCTCGTTTACAAACGATCCGAGCCTGAACTGAGTCTAAATTTTGTACAAGCTTTAAAATGGGTTCATATTCGGCTCGTTTTAGAAAGTGAACGAGCTAAATCCGAGCTTTAGACGAGCCGATCCTGAGTAACTTGGCTAAAATAATGCTCTCGTAGTGTTATTTAAGGAGAAGGAGCCGAATCTGAGCCGAACTTGAGTAACTCGACTAAAATTAATGCTCCTATAGTGTTATTTAAGCCGAACGAGCCGAGCTTTATCCAAACGAGCCGAGAATTGACATGGTCAAGCTCGGATCGTTTACAAACGAGACGAGCCTAAATATTATACGAGTTTTATAATGTGTTCATATTCAGCTCGTTTAGAAAAAAAAGCGAGCTCAAGCCGAGCTTTTAACGAGCCGAGCCCGAGTAGCTTGTCTCGTATTACGTCCCTACCCAAGATAGATTACCTGTTATAAGGACACACCCACACAAATCAAGAGCTACGAGATCTGGACACCCATATGCTAGACTAGTCACACCCAAGTCCCCGACTTTCTCACACCACCCGAGATTCAAAGACTGCATCCGCTTGCAATTCAACGCAATCGCCTGCACTGCACTATCTGTTGCGGCGTTTACACATCCGCAAAGATTTAGCCATTTCAGACTCGTGCAAAACCTTGTTAGATATGCAAGAGAAGCATCACTGAAAGCTGAGCAACCACTGATGTTTAGTTTTGTCAAATTAGGGCACCCATGAGCCAATGCGTACAGAGAATCATCTGTAAGCTTAAAACTTTTACTTAAGTCCAGCTCTTGTAAATCGTGACAAGAATTTGATATAGCCTTAACAACATTATCCTCTAGTTGTGGTTTATCTTGCCTCAATATTAAAGTTTGCAGCTTTGCATATCTTGGAGCAAGGGACATGACCAAGTCATTCATGTTGTTTCGGCACCTGAAAAATCTTGTTTCGATTAGCAAACGAGCAAAAAAGTCTTCTTTCCTCGATTATGGCATATCGAAGATAATTCAAGAAAAGAAAATTCACAAGTCATTTCTCATGAGAAGAATATACCTGTTGCGTAACCTAACTTTGTAATAATAATTTAATGAATGTCTCAATGATTAATAAATGAGTATATATCATCTTTATAAATATATGGGCTAATTATCCCTTACTTAATATATCAAATTTTCTCAATATTACAAGATTTTATATTTAATTTTGGTATAATGAGTTTCAGGTATAGGAAATAGTCAAATAAATTTTTTACAATAAAATTTAATCTAATAATAGTTTTGAGTTATTTGTATACGATGCAAAAATCGTGTACAAGAAAAGTTCGAGTATCATACTTAACATATAAATATATGGGCTAATTGTCCGGTTGGTATTAGAGTGAGAGAGAGGCGCATCTGACATAATTCAAAAAACTATACCAATTTTCATATCTATGTAGAATCACATTTAATGGATTTTATATAGTTCAGATAACTCCCGTTTGGTTGTAACTCCACAAACGGAAACGGAATGTAAACGAATCTAGTCCACATATGTACCTTATTCATGAAATCATTCCGGTTGGTTTCATGGAAAATGAACTTGCTTCCCTCTACTTTGTTACCCTATAGGGTATTAAAACTAATCAAATTCTACTACAATTAGTTCAAACCACAAGGAATGATTTCCAACAACTTCATGAACAAGAGTGTACGTATGGACTAGATTTGTTTCCATTCCGTTTTCGTTTCCGGAGTTTAAACCAAACGGCCCCTTAATTTGTAGAAAATAATGTTGTAGGCTTATGGAAAACATGCTCTATGAACTACATATTCATAACCCATTGGAGAAACGGAAACTTATTATCAAAGAGGAAGCTTAAAACTATACCACGAGAGACATAGACGAGTTTTCCCTAAGAAAATGGCTTCCCTCCACTCACTGCATACTCCTGAGGCCTTGATCACCGTCTGATCATCTACAAGTGATAAAATTCGCAGCAGCAACTCCATCGGAATATCTTTCCATTGGGTGATTGCCCCGCCGGACATTTGTCCACCAAACAACATAAGCTTCTCAAAGCAAGAGTCCAAGTCCTCACTTCTCAATGCCTTTTCGCTCACCATTTTCACCACCTTTCTACCCTTCAAAATGGTTTCTTGATCTGAGCCCCGAGGGAAACACGAAACAAGTGCAAGCATCTTAGGATTATAAGATGATTTATTCAACAATTCAATATTTTAATAATAAATTCGACTCGATCTCAGACCGTATCATCTTAGGATTTTGATAATTGTGATAAGTACATTGTAAGAAAGTAACAATAACACATAACCTATGCACGTTTGAAGAAACCCTAATAATTACGCAAATATACGATAACAACAAAACAGAAATGAAGGACATGACAATGAAATTTGGAGTCTTTAGGTGCTGTAAAAGGGTTTAATCAATGAAAAGAAAACAAAATAGGCATAAGAAACAAGGAGAAGAGAAAATGAGGAGAATGATACCTGAGAGGAGGAGACAAGGATCCTGCCCACCCTTGAGATAAAATTGAAACGGGTGGGTCAGCAAAACAAAGAGAGGAGCAGAATGTTTGTTTGTAGAAAATGGGTTTCTTGGGGGGAAGTAGAAGACATGGGAGAGGAGAGCTATATGTAAAGATGATGCCAAGTGGATGGCCTATAGGGTCCAGGCCCTTTTTTTTTTTTAACCACATGCCAACGACGGGTGGATATATAAGTATGAACCTCTTGCTTTTCATCCCACCTTCAAATTTTCTATCTATGTTCTTCGTCGGAAAATCCAAAATGAAGTACTTTAGGCGGCATATTTTGTCTCCATAGAAGTTTCCATTCTAGAGGGCTATCAATCAATTAGGATCCCATTCTCCCTATCCGATACAAATTTACAGGAGAAGTACTTCCTTGATTTGTCAAGGGTCTGGATACCAAGAGCCCATCTAACGACCTCAAGAGAACAAAAGTGGTGAAGGTAGAATAAAACAAGAAGATTGTATAACCTAATGGCCAGAAACCCTTATTCATAGGGTCAGAGGATAACGTGAAAACCCTAGATTTTTTTCTCAAGTTCTTCCGGAAGACCAAGCAACAATGTTATCTTCTAACAATAAGATAAGAAATATAGAAATGTCCAACTAGACGAGACAATGTCTAACCTATAAACTCAAACAAAAAGGGGAAAGAAAGACGTCATAACAAGTAGGTTGAGCGGACTGTCAAGCGACCTCCGGGGTCAAAGTTGTGGGTCTAGTCCAAAATTGCTCTAAAACATTTCTTGCAACAACGGGAGGTCATTTAGAGGTCCAATGCAAAAGTGGAGGAAGGTGGTCGAGTGACCTCCGGTCAAAGTTGTGGGCCTAGTCCAAAATTGCTCCTAAATATTTCTTGCAACAACGGGAGGTTATTTAGAGGTCCAATGCAGAAGTGGAGGAAGGTGGTCGAGCGACCTAAATTATAATCGAGCACTTTTGCACGTTCCCCTTTGTTCTTTACTTTACTCTCGGATCTCATTCATTTATGTTTTGACCTTAACTTCTTTGAACACGGAAAATTATTAGTGTGTGAGGCCATGTTGCTATATGTGTATCACTTGTACTCCGTAAAAGCCTACTAATGACATATATATATAGCAACCGGTAAATCTCCTAAACATTAATATAAAGAAATAGACCAGAAGAATATGATAAATAGACCAGAAGAGGTAAGAGAATAAATAGAATGATGATAAAAAATACGTAAATAGAGTGCTATCAACACCCAAATACTTCGCTTGATGTTACACTAACGTCACATTCATCTTAGTAGCTAATTGCACTTCCATCAGGTTGGCCATATTCTATTGAAGGAGATCTCACTTCTTTTTTGTAAATTAACTGCCCAGAAGCTCTTTCATACATACTAAGTATATTTAGTTAGAGTTAATCATTCTTATGAGTTTGTCTTTGTAAGTATCAAACAATCGTCTACAAAGATAAATGAGAGATAATAAGAGGATTATGACAAATAGATGGACATGAAGAGCTTGTTAAGTAATATAGTAATCGATCATAGATGAGAAGCCCTCGACACCCCTAATGAAAATACTAGGAGACAATTAGTGGCATGTAAATATATAGATTTATAAATTAGGAAAAACTTTTCTTACAGTAAGGATCGGAAATTTTAAGAACCATTAAATCAAAATATATAGGAAAAAGTTCGCAAACCTAACTAGTCAAAGATTCGCGACAATCGGATCCGGATCACCAATTATCATGTTTAGTTTTCGTTATTAATAACATTAACATCCTAAAATGGTTTGTGTAGGTTCATAAACACTAACATGAAAAAATAGTTTGTGCAGTGTACTACTCAAATCCTAGCAAAAACAGTTTCCTGTACACATGATCTAATCAAGATTCAATTTGGCATCAACTCAAATCTCAATTACTAGCCCTGATGATTGCTCAATTCGTCAAGGAATCACACAAAAAAGCCTGAATATATTCCATATAATTCACCTATAAATATTCATATACGAACTAATATCTTAACAGCCACTATTAGAATATTGGGGTTTACAATTGATTAATAGTTTACACATATATATGGACAGTTGACGCTTAAAATTGTACAGAAGAAGATTACAATGGGACATCAGATGGATAGTCTTTGGGGTGCCTCTTTACAGCTTCTCTCACCGTCCTTTCTTGGTCGGCCAAATCCTTTGTCGAATGTCATAGACATCCTTAAACATTTCCGACAGCCCTGGTTTTTCCATTCGCTCTGCAGCTTGTATTGCTTGAATCATCTGTTTCTTCACGGTAGTTCTAAGGTGAGATTCGTCATCCTCAGCCCACCACCCATTCCTCTCGATCCAACATCTAAATCTTGCCAAGGGATTCTCGCGCCATCTTCCACTGCTCTATTTCAGCAACCGATCTGTACTTTGTCGAGTCGTCTGACGTTGAATGGTGGCCTACTCTATATGTCATGGCCTGCATGCAATAATGCAGTTTACGTCCAATCTTTGTCCATTGGATATTTTTACTAATGTATATATAAGGATTCGTAATTTTTTGGTATTGAGAAAATTTTGTTTTTATTCTTACTATTGAGTTCAGTTTTTTGTATTATCAAGTTCACTGTTTTGTAATTTTTCAATAACGATCTTTTATCCTAAAGAAATGAATGCATTTTATTGTTTAATGTGAAAAAAAACAGTAATACTAAATTAATTAAAATGAATATATATATATATATATTATATATATCTAACCTCAACTAGTATAGGTCTTTGCTCATGTACTGCCATTTTCCGCGCTGTTTTGATTACATTGTAGACAGCAAGAGCATCATTCCCATCTACTCTTATGCTACGTATACCATAGGCACGACCCTTCACCACAACACCATCACCTGACAAAAGAAAACGTCATTTAATTAAGATGTATGTTGTTTGTATGTTAGCTAGATGGAATGAAGAGTTTATTAATGGTTGTTTTACTTCTAAATTGTTCAGATGTGGGAGTGCTGATAGCCCATCCATTGTTCCGACATACGAACACAACCGGAGCTTCTACAACTGCTGCAAAGTTCATACCGGCATGGAAGTCTCCCTCGCTGGTTCCCGTCTCCAAAGTAGGCGACGACACACGCGTCTTTTTATCCATTTTCAGAGAATATGCAGCTCCTACTGCTTGAGGAAGTTGGGTTCTGCAATATCTCATATTATTATAGCTAGTAGAGTTGGAGTCTACATTAAGTAGATGTTAGGAATCCATATCTAGATATCAATATTTCAATATCAGTATCGATATTAGCATCAAGATATCAGTATTTATTGATAACTATTAGAGAAAGAGTTAAACAGATGGAGAATAGAAGAGAGATGAAAGTGTAATAAACGTATATCATATATCAAACTGATATCCATAGTCTTATACCAAACACTAGGTATGAATTTTTATGTGGATACTCATATATGATATATAGATATATATCAATGTATTAATATCGGTATCAAGATATGAGTATCATATTGATATCCACTAGAGAAAGAGTTTAACAGAGAAAGAATAAAAGAGAGATGAAAGTGTAAATATTAGAAGTATATCAATATATCATACTGATATTCATATATCAAACTGCTTGAGGAAGTTGGGTTCCCCAATATCTCATATCAATATACCAGATATCGGTATCAAGATATGGGTATGAGATATGGATACCAAACAAATCCTTATAGTCAATGTTGTTGAGCATATCAATATATCAAACTGATATCCATATACTTAATACCAAACACCGAGTATGGATTTTATAGTGGATACCCATATCTAATATCTAGATACAAATATATCAGTATCGGTATCAAGATATGAGTATCAGATTGATATCTACTAGAGAAAGAGTTCAACAGATGAAGAATATAAGAAAGATAAAAGTGTAATAGAAGTATATCAATATATCAAACTAATATCCATATACTTAAATACCAAACACTATGTATGGATTTTTATGTGAATACCCATATCGGATATCTAGTTATCAAGGTACCAATATTGGTATCAAGATATGAGTATCATATTGATATCCATTAGAGAAAGAGTTCAACAGAGAAAGAATAGAAGAAAGATGAAAGTGTAATAGAACTATATTTATATATCAAATTAGTATTCATATACTTTTATACCAAACACTAAATATTATTTTTTTTATATAAATATCCCTATTTAATATCTAGATGTCTAGATATAGATATTAAATATGGCTCATAGTCAATGTTGTTGAGTAAAACTTACGCTAGTGGAGATGAAATGGTGAAGTAGTTGAGTTTATTGGCCATAGTGAATGGGCATTTGTCTTCCCTTTCCATAATCAGCATTGTTTCCAAAACACTGATTTACAAACTCTTCTAACGTGAAACCACGCCACAACAACACTCCTGGCTCTCGTACTGCACGAACGTGTTCAATTTACAAATATTAACATCCATCATATCAATAATGACATCAATTGGATAAATATTTATATATGTGTTGATTGAGCATCCAGACCTGAGCAAAGACTACATCTTCAGGGGAGAGAGCTGCAGCAGAAGAAATGTTAATGGCTTCCTCGCCATGGGAGGTTAAGTAAAACGATATTCTTCCTTGTCTTTGTGCTTCGTATAGAACACTGTCCATCACTTGAAGTGTCACCATGTTTTTGTACATGTTTACAGACATTTCCTTGTTTACCTGAACCAATTCAATACTAGTTAATTCATGCAAACACAAACATTTAGGGCTTGTTTGGTATGACATCAAGGATAGTAGGTATATATACGAGTATCGATATGAGATAGGATGATTTGAATATGAATTAATAAGGATTTGATATCCGTAAATCTTGATATATTGATATATGGATACTAACATGCCCATAAAAGTTTATCATAAAACAAACATGTCATATGTCTCATATATATATATATATATTCGAAATTGTTCAATTTATATGATCAATTGTTCAAATATTAAATTTATATGTTTAATTGTTCAACTATTTCAAAATTATTTCACTATATGACCAATTGTTCAACTATATATGAAACTGTTGATGTTGAACAATTCTGAATATCGTTGAACAATTGATTATATAGTTAAACAATTTATCATATATCGTCACGATTTCAAGTTTAGTTGAACAATTGAACATATAAATTAAAATTTTGTGGTTAGTCGAACAAATGTTCATGTAGTTGAACAATTGGACAATTTCGAATATAGTTGAACAATTGACCACATAATTGAACAATTTTAGATATATTTGAACATATAATCACTTCCCTTTATTCAAAATAATTTTTAGTTGAACAAATAAATGTTATATTTAAATAATGTTACTTTTCAACATAAAAAAAATCACAGTAAAATCACTTTTTATATGATCCAAATCCTCTATACATATGTATGTATACCTTGTTATGGACAGCGGAAGAAGGACTCATGAATCCTTGATCATCAAGAACACGAAAGCAAGGTTGTCTTTGCTCTTCACACTCTGGAATGAAACTCATCTCAGAGGTGAACCTCACCCTACCTCCTGGAAACTCCAGTTCCTGTGCATCGATGCATTTGAAGTACTTTTAAATCAAATTTTCGATCATGTCCATTGTCCAAATATGTTTAGTATACATATAAATAGAGATGTCAAACGCATGTCATTCCGATCAATCTATACTGATTTAGGGCCATTTAGTACATGGTTGTAGTCAGGCCTAATGAGTAGTTGGGTTGATGCGGGTCGGGTTATGGATTTTATTATTTTTTGAATCTTCAGTTATCTGATCATCTTATGTTGGTTACTTTGAATTTTCGGATTATTTTCGAGCATAAATTTTGAGAATAATCGAGTTTAGTCATTTTTAGGTTTGGTTATACTGGTTTCGGGTCAAATTGGTTCTTTTGTTGATTTCAAATATTTTTATTCTTCTTTATATTTTTTTTTTTGTCGTCAATGAAATTCTCATGTCTTTAATAAAGAACTTATAAGCATTGTAGCATAAAATGGAAAAAGAAAACAAATTATTCATCAATCTCATTTCAGGTGGGGCATATTTGGTTTTTATGGACATTTTAGTCAGATTATTTTGGATTCTCGGACCATTTTGGTACGGGAATTTTGGGTTCTCATGTCATTTCAGGTCAATCTATTCGGATATTTTCGGACTATTTTTTATTTTGGATTAAACCAATTATAGAATGGTTGGTCTTAAATATTTATAATTTTTTCATTCGCGGGTATTGATCGGATTTGAAAATGCGGATCGAGCCGGTTTTTTCGAATTTCGTTAACTTTTAACAGTTGTAATTACTATACATAATAACTCATTATTACAAATCTTATATATATTATAGGAGTAGCACTCTTTGTCACGTGTCACGCAGAAAAAATGCTCACTGTCACGTGTCATTTTAGCATTTAACCACAGCCCACCAAAATATTAATTAAGTTTATTCATTAAAAAATTATTTAACGAAATATCAAAATCAAATCTTAAATAAATCGGGCCAACCAATTGGGTCAGTTATACAACAAACATGATTAATCTTAAACGTAATTAGTTTTGATTATAGATTGTGTTATTTCTTAAATTAATTTATATATAATAACAATTAATTTAACACCATATACTACCAATGTACTATCTATATTAACAAATGAATCAGTATAATAAAGGGGGAGAAAAATCAAAATAAAATTATTATATGGTTAGATATTTTATAAATGTATTATATAATATTATGTAAAGTGTATAAATATTTATTGCTTATTATCTACTCTATCTAATGACAAAAAAATAGTTTATATATAATCCCTTAAAGAAATATAATAACAAATAATATTTTTATCAAAATTTCGTGCAAAGCACGGGTAATACACTAGTAATCTATTATACACCTTTCTTCAAGGTTTGCTATAATTTAACATAAACGCCCTTTTATCCGTGTTGGAATATTCAATAATAGTTACATGTCCTCAACAATACACCTATAGTATTATATATATATATATATTTTTTCCATTTAAAGGAGGGTATTTTTGATATTGTCTACACCTTGATGACATTTTTGTTAGATAAGTTATTAAACACAAGACATTCATCACATGTGTGATGTCTCTCCTAAAATCTCTCAACTTTAATAAATAAATAAAATTAATTAAATTATATATCTATATTGTTTTTGGTTACAATGTATATACATATCCTTTAATATTAAAATATTTATTTTTAACTACTCTCTTTGAATATATCAGCTTGAACCAATTATATTATTTTTATTTAATAATCATCTCATATATCTTTATCATAATATTTATATATTTTTATTTCTTCATTTAATTTAATTTTTTTGATTTTTATAAATAATTATTTTTGTTATATTTGATGAATAATAAATTAGTGAAAACACCATTTTACTAATATATTTTATTATCAATATAATTAATAATTTGACATGACTATACGCTCGCCCTATTACTATTATTTTGATTTAAATCTAACCAATTACATTATTTCCCATTTAATAATATATCTTCTTATTCATCATCTATGTCTAAATATTGTCAAAAGTTATTGAATCACGTTATTTGAAAATAAATAATATATATTATTAGAATAGAATGACACGCGCGCCTTTCTTTTCCATTTTAAATACAAAAAAAAGGCCCACATAAATAAGGTGGTTCACATCATTATCGTCTACTTACACGTTTTTGGTGTTGTTTTTTTATTTATTTATAGTAATTTAGGTATTTTTATAATAATATTTATACTATAAATGACTAATTTGTAAAATTTTGTGAGAAAAAATTCTCAACTAATTATTTTCAGATAACATTTAAGTATAATTTAGAAAAATAATGATCAATTTATTGATAAAGTAAAAAATTGGTAATAAAAGATGAGGTGGATGGTTATAGAGATATGCATTGTTAGAAATGTGAATGGCTTTGTATAGAAAATATAAAAAGAAAATAGTATGGAA
Source organism: Fagopyrum tataricum (assembly GCA_002319775.1). Classification (NCBI taxonomy): domain Eukaryota; kingdom Viridiplantae; phylum Streptophyta; class Magnoliopsida; order Caryophyllales; family Polygonaceae; genus Fagopyrum; species Fagopyrum tataricum. The sequence goes on along the minus strand of CM008285.1, from coordinate 1,599,515 downwards.
AGTGAGGATTGGGATCCATGTGGTTGTGCTTATCCTAAATGAGGGGGTTGGTGTCTTGTCTCTCCAAACTCTAGCCTAGATCAACTGCATCATTATACACATACAATGCTCTTAACTTTGAAAATAAACAGAAACCCCAAATTCATCTAATGATAATAATAATACTAATACCAATAATAAATACAAATAATAAAAATAATAATAATAATAAATTAATTGATAAGTTGAGTTTTAAGGAGGTAAGACGTGCCTGATGATGATCATGAGCGGAGTCGGGAGGCGATAGGACGGCCCTAGTGGAGTGGCGGCGGTGGGCGGAGGAGGAGGAGGAGAAGCGGAGCGGGGTTGCATTTCCGAGGAGAAGAAAGGCGCCGGAGAATCTCCGGAGGAAGGAAGATCTGATGAGGGAGGATCCCATTTTTATGTAGAGATTATCGAAACAAACGAGATGGAGGAAATGCAACAAGTACTGGAGGAGGAGACAGGTGTTCGGTTCAATAGATTCAAGGTGTGTATGATGGATGTTGATGATGATGATGACAGAGCGTTAGGCTATTATTAATAAGGACAAATTTGGAGTTACTATTCCTATGAATCCTATCTTACACGTTATCTTCCCCTTCCTACATCATCTACACTATTTCCACCGTGTTACTCTTTTTTTTTTTTTGAACGAAAATATCAATTACAAGTGTTCTTTTTATTATGAAAAAAAGAGATGAGGGAGAATCTTTTTTTTAAATTTATAAATATTATGTTTTATTAGGAAAAAAGTAAATAAAAAAAAAATAATATGAAAAATACATGAAAAAGACAAGGAAAAGTAAATAAGACTGTTCTTTAACTTTAAATATTATTTTTTTAGAAAAAAATAAATAAAATAGAAAATAAATAAATATATATATATTATAAAGTATGTGTAGATAAATAAGAAGAAATAACAAGATAAAAAGGAAATTTGAATTATTGAATATTTAACCCTAATATTGAGTTTTAACTATCATGATCAACACAAGTAATTTTCAACAAATAAAAGTCGTCCCAAGATATGATATAATTAGTATGCAAGCAAATACATGAGTGGGATAAGGTCAAAACAAAATTGACCACTAACAACAACAAACAACCCAAATAAAGAAGGAAAGCAAAAAATATCAAATGGCAAAAGACCATAGGATCTTATGTCAAAATAAACTTTGATGTCTCAAGAAATTCGTCCGACTAGTATGCTTTTGGGTACATTTATCCGAAGTAATCTGACTATGCCTCTTGCTACAAAAAACGGAAGATGTGAAGCTGAGTTTGTTCTAGAAGCTGAAGCTTTCGCTTTTAGGGAGGGCCTCCAAAAGGCCGCGAGCTTAGGATATATACTTAGCCATTGAGATTAAGGGAGACAACCTGATCCTCATCAATTCACTCAATCATATTTAAAAATCACCGTGTGAAGCAACATGATCGTCCCAAAGATCTCCTCTATGCTCTCTTGGTTCATGCAATGTAGTATTCAACACATCTTTAGGACATCAACACCATTGGAAATAGGCTAGCATTGCTTGGTCATAATCCGGGCATATGCATCAACACCTTGCCGCAACATGTTAAAGACTTCATCCGAAAGGATGCTTTTATGGCGGCTAGTTTCTAAAAATTGTCCTTACCTTTGCGTTAAAAAAAACTAACTAATAATAAATTATTATGAGGTCCCAAAAAACCAAAACTTGTGTTATTGGGTTGAATGACACATATCATTAGACGATCTTTAATATCATTATGGTCAAGAAAATGAAGTTTACGATCGTTAAAAAAAAATATATAAGTGATCGAGTGAATCAAATGTGTTAAATGGTCAGAAAAACAATTAAAATCTTTGTAAATATATCTTACGTTTGTTTGGCTATAGGTTTTAATTGTTATGGTTGGAACCAAAAGTTAATGGACATATCCCCAACCAAAATTTGTACCATCTAATAGAGATAGCCTTTTTAACTTGGTCCAAGTAATAGATATAGATGCAATGTAGAGTCCTTAATTTAATGAACTTTTAGGTGTTATGTCAATTTATAAATGATGTCGTTGTTAAGAAAAAAAAAAAGTTAAATACTTATATTATCAAATCACCTAAATATCGAAGAATTAATGTGCAAAATCAAATAATTTTTTATTATTTTTATTATTATTGAAACTAGCTAAAGTGATCTTCATTGTTTTGTAATTAGTTCATTATATTATCATATCATTGTAATATTGCGACCGAAAATATAAAAAAATCACATGACTGTATGATCATTATCAAAAAAAATGTTGATAAAGTTACGGTAAGATAGCCATGAAACATTTTGAAAGTAATTACGATTTTGTACCTACAACGTGGTCTTTGAGGTTAGTTGGTAACAACAAACAACAAAAAACTTGATGGCTCGATTTTTGTACCTACAAGACTACTCTTTTGAATATATTGCTTCGCTGTTTAATATGTTGTCCATTATGGAATCTTCTACCTATGATCAAGCTAAAGATGATCCATGCTGGATAGAGGCCATGAATCAAGAGCTCTCAACCTTAGAGGTTAATTAAACATGGACGTTGACTTCCCTTCGTCCAGGACAATCTGTCATTAGTTCAAAATGGGTATATAAAATAAAGTTCAAACCTGATGGCTCGATTGAAAGGTATAAAGCTCGACTAGCGGCTAAGGGTTACATACAAATTGAAGGCAAGGATTACAATTTTACCTTCTTTCCGGTTGCTAAATTTGCCACAGTCAGGACATTGATTGTAGTAGCTACTGCACAAAAGTTGCCTATTTTTCAGCTCGATATAAAGAATGTTTTTCTTTATGATTTCATTGAAGAAGATGTTTATATGATACCTCCATCTTGTTATTCCAACGCTCTTACAAAGTCAAGTTTCAAGCTGCGCAAAAGCTTTATATGATACCTCCATCTGTCATTACTCTCTTTTTTGTAAGAAACACAATGGCTTGGTTGTGTTTGCATTGATATATGTTGATGATCTTCTGTTTACTACGACTGATCTGGATGCCATTGTTGAGACGAAGGTTGCTTTACATAAAGCTTTTACCATCAAAAATCTGGAGAAATCGGATTTTTTTTCCCTAGGTCTAGAAGTGGCATATCTACCAAAGGAACTATCCTTAATCAGAGAAAATTCATCCTCGACATTATTCAAGACCTACACATGGAGAAATGTACAATTGTCAAATTTTCTTTGCAACGTGGTCTGAAATTGTCCATTGATAAAGGAGAATCATGTCCAAATCCTGAAACATATAGATGTATTGTAGGAACATTATTCTATTTTAATCTCACTCGTCCTGACCTCTCTTATGCAGTATAACATTTGAGCCAATTTGTCATGATCCTCGTATTTCTCATATGCAAGCTTTTCTTCATGTGGTGAGATTTCTCCCTGGTACTCTTAATTGGAGTTTATTCTACCCTGCAAACTCTACTCTTCTTCTCCATGGTTACAGTGATGCTGATTGGGGTGTATGTGACTTTACCGCTCGATCCCTAACGGGATATTGCATGTTTTGGATCTTCCTTAATCTCTTGGAAGACAAAGAAACAGAAAGTTGTCTCCAAATCTTCAGCTGAATTTGAATATCGAAGCATGTCCAAGGCCTGCAGTGAACTTGTTTGCATTGCTTACATGCCCTTCTTACAGATTTTCAGATTCCATCTCCTCTCCCACTAGCCTTGCATTGTGACAACCAAGCTACTCAACACATTGCAGCAAATTCAATTTTTCACGAAAGGACCAAAACACCTCAATATTAACTATCATTACATCCGAGAAAAGGTCACATAAGGCTTCATTAGGACATCTCATATCAGCTCCCAGTAACAGCTAGTTGATTTGCTCACTAAGCCTCTTGGTGAAGTTCAACATAAATATCTTTCCTTCAAGTTGGGCCTTGTTGACTCTTACCAAGTCCAACTTAAGGGGTATATAGAGTAATAGAGGACCTAAACACGGTTCATGACATTAGTATAAATAAGAAAGAGATTAGAATTTAGAAGTGTGTGAACCGATTATTTTCACACTTTCTGTATTCCTCTAATTCTCTCTGTAACAAACTTTTCTATCTCAATACATGAGTTCTTATTGACTCTTACCAAGTCCTTACGTTCTCTACCAATTCCTAAACATCATCCTACTACTTCATTTTACTAACAAAATAACCAAAGCCTTTAATTTATTAATTGTTACTTAATTATTTACTTACCATCAAAAATTAATTTTAGCGGAATTAAAATAACGAGGCGGAAGCGGTTCGGTTCCAATAACATTCGTCTCAAATCTACTAAATTCTGCATTCCCGTTCTTCCGACTAGTTCCGTAATTATCGGTCATTTCCACATAACTCTTATTAACATTTCTCATAATTTAATTTATTATATTATCCCAACAATTAAATTATAATTATAGTACAAAATTATTAATTAAAACGGGAGTTAAATTAAAGGGAAGAATCGGGTTTGGGTCTAACCGGAACAAGGTAAAATTGGTTGCGGGAACGGGTTAAACTTGTTGAGTATGCCGGTCAACCTTGGTTGCGCCGTGGCGTTAGACGTGCGCAGGTGGTAGCGGAGGCAAGCTTGGGATCCGGAGTTCGAGTCCGGTAGGTGGAAGAAAAAAAAAAACAAACAAAAGGGCATTAGTCAGGAGGAACCCGTCGGTACTGGTTTGAATCCCACTGGTAGTAATATGAGTAAAAAGTTGTGGTTTAATATAACCTTGTGGTCGTGAGTTCGATACCCGTCCAAGACAAGGATACCAAATTAACAGGAGCCCATTCGAAATGTGAATGATCCTGAGTTCGACACTCTTGGGCATCTTTTTGGGCATGGCGACTGGCGTCTTTTCTTTTTCCTCGACGTCCATGGTTCGAACCTGAGCAGAGTACACTCCAATCATGTGTCAGTTCTCAGATTGCAAGTTCGAATCTATGTAACCTTTCGGCCATGGCTTCTCTTTCCGGTTCACATACAGACAAGATCGAGGCGGAGGAGGTTATTATTTTGGTCGACTAGGAATGTGATCGTGGTTAGAGGCGGGTGGTTGTGGAATGTGTGCAGAGGGCGGTCGGAATATGTGCAGAGGCGATCGGAATATGGCAGGGAGGGTAGTGATGATTCCGTCTTCAACGGCTCTAGTCCTCATCGTCATTAATATCGTCTTGAAGGGTGCAGCAACGATCATCATTACACAGTGAAGAGGGGTGGAGACGATGAAGTCTTCGGTCTCGCTGGTGAGGAGAGTTGGGTCGGCCTCGCGATTTCCCTCTTGTTGCTTCCTTGGGCCCAGGCGTGGAGTTGGAGAGGAGAGGCATGGTGGCGGCCTGTCTTGGCAATGGAACAGACTGGGCCTAGAGGGAGAAGAAGGGAGGAAATGGCCCATAATGAAAGAAAGGAGAAGCAGGTTGGCTGGATTTAGTGAAGGGATATTGGGCTGGAGTATGGGCAATTAACTCATGGATCAACTGACCTAAACAAAGTAAGTAGTTGGGCTGGTCCAAAAGAGAAGCAATTGTTTTGGTTGGGTTCAACCTATTCACTTGATTCGGATCCGTTTAAAGTATTTTTTGTATCCGTTCCAGTTTTCCGGGTATAAATAAATTAAATTAAAATTAAAATAACCATAGAATTTATTAAAATTTTCCGGCTATTACATCAGTCCCCCTTAAAATAAGTTTCGTCCCAAAACTTAGGGTGACGTACGGTTAGTTCGAGTTTCGGACTTCCGAGTCATAATTACTGTTATTCTTAGGAGAGTTTTTCCCCTTTTTTTTCAACCCGGACGAACCGGTATCACACGCACCCGAGGGCAATCATCCATCTATATTTAATCACTCAAACTTTAAACTACATCGCATATAATAAACACATAACACATAAGCGAGCTTTAGATTAACTCGTCGACTTAAAGTCGCCACTAACTCAACATGTTGCTCCGGTAATGAACTCTTAATACTATCATTATTCTTCCAGTGAACTCATCGATTCCCCGTCGGGACCACTGAATCTTTAGTATCGGAATTTCCTTCACCCATAGTCGTCTAACACTCCTCTCCAATATAGTTACCGGTGCTCGTAAAGACGTGGTCCCCTTTCTCAGTCAAATTCTCGTGGTTGACCACATGCCGTGGGTCCGGAATATATTCTCTAAGCTTAGATACATGAACTTCCGAATAAATGTTCTTCAAGGCAAGTGAGAGGATTAACCGGTATGTAACTTCTCCGATTCGCTCCGATATCGCACCTCGAGTCGGTGGTACTCGAATTCTAGCGGTCTGCGCTTCTTATCAGCAAGACCTCCGGTGACTCTGACCACATGTCGTGGGTCGGGGAATTTTATTAAATTCCCTGGTTATTTTAATTTTTATTTAATTTAATTTAATATATTTAACCCGGAGAACCGGAAGGAATAAGAATAAATAATTTAAACGGATCCGAACCGAGTGAATAGGTTGAACCCAACCAAAACAATTGCTTTTCTTTTGGACAAGCCTAACTACTTTGTTTAGGTCCCTTTATCCATGAGTTAATTGCCCACACTCCAGCCCAATATCCCTTCACCAGATGCAACTCACCTACCTCTCCTTTCTTTCATATGGGTCATTTCCTCCCTTCTTCACCCTCTAGGTCCACCTACACCGGCGACTACAAACGACGGAAAGACGGATGCCGATTGGGCTTGCCAGCAAGGAAGGAAAAAGGTCTTCGTCTCCAGTGTGTCTAGACAAGGCTCCCATTCGCCTGAGTTCGCAAGGAGAGAAGAGTAAGGGGACCTTGCTCCAGAAAAGAGGGAGGAGAAGAGAGAGAAAGAGAAGGAGAGACTAGCGGAGAGAAAGAGAAGGAAAGGAAAAAGAATTTCCGGCATCAATTTCCAATGGGGATGAAGGAGATGGCAGGGCTTGCCACTGTATTGATCGGAGAATGGAGAAGGTGAAAGGAATGTCGTCCAAGTTCATCCTCATATGTGGTCTTCAACGTATTCCAGAATTCAATGTTGTCCATTCTTCAACGGCCTCCATTATTGCTCTGTAACTTATGGTCAAAGAAGAAGAAGAAGAAGAAGGACACCGATTTGCTTTGTGGGATGGTGAGGAGAACGTTTGAGCCGCCCTTTTTCATGGGCCAAAGTAGAAATAAAATAAAAAGGCTAAAAGGTTTCGGACATTGTCTTATCAATTAGAAGGTCAAGGGCGAGGCCCTCAAAAGTTGAGATACGTTAGATGTTTGTTCGATTCGACTAGTCTGATAATTTGAGTCGGAATTTCAGAATAAATATTTTCAGGTCTTACATGCATTTTGGCTAAGATCAAATATAATATTAGTTCTCATCAACTTAAGATCTCATACGTAGAGTCGTAACCCACTTTGATATCAAAATATATTTCTACAAAATGGGTCACCACTTTGAATAAGCATGTAAAATACATTGAATAAACTTATTATATATAAATTCAACTACTCATATTTTAAAAAACCATATTAAATTACCAAATCATTCGTTTTATAATTGAATTTTTAATTAAATTATAAGTCGTGTTTATTAGATATTAATAACGGATATAAAATCACATATAAAAAAAATTATACGTAATGAGATTGATCAAATTATAAGGAAGGGAAAAAATGATATACTGTTTAAAAAATTCTTTACATGTAAAAAAAATTATATAAAAACTAATAGACAAGCCCTGAAGTTTTTAAAATTTTAAGCTATTATTTAAAATATAAACTTCCATTTTACAGTTATCCTTAACTTTTTGTGAAAAAATAGTTTATTTAATGTAATTTGCTATGTATAGAAAATATTGATTGTTTAAAAATATAGGTATGTTTATGCGGTTTTTTTTCCTTCTTGAGAGTATTAAAATATAATATTTTAATGTTGGGTAAGTCAATTTAGATTACAATTAATTTTTTTATTGATTAATAGTCAATAAAAATTATAATATATATTTTTTTTTGGATAAAATCCACACTTTGTTTAAAACCAGACTATTTTGTTGATAAAATAAGATATATTGTTTTGGCAGACCCAAGGTAGAGAGGAGCACTAGGAATGAAAATGGGTCGATTTATGAGCAGGAGTTTCATTTTCACCAAACACCCACCTTGCTTAAACTCTCACCCACCCCGCCTACCACCCGTCTACCACTTTACCTGTCAACTACCCATCCATCACCCACCTGGTGTTCGGGGTGGTTCGGTGAAACGACCGGGTATGTATTGTGTAGTATATCTCTCAGTTTTAGACATTTACAAATATAAAGTAAATTTATATTTTAAAGTAATACAAATATAAATCTACTAAAATAACGGAATAAAGATCCAACATTACAAACCAACGTCGAAACGAATTACAACTAACACAAAACAATGCAAATAAACGCAATATGTTTTGCATGCAACAAACGTAAATCACTAAATCGACATGTATTAGAATCAGACTCCTATAGAGCTCGATGTAACGATCTACTTCAACAACCTAAAATAATACAAAGATTTAAAAACAATAATTAGAACATCAAATTTACAATGAATTAAAATTTGAATGTAGAAAGTAAACATTCTCAGTTATAAGATTTCATGGCACAATATTCCATATCAATATTCTCTGATATAATATCAACAATTTGTGAATCGAGCGTAATTCAAAAACAAATAAAAAAACTACCTGATGCCTTAATCCAAAATTATCAAACTAAAATAGTAATCCAAAAATAGGATAAGAACTAAGATGTATGAATCATATTATATTACATACTTTAGAAGAGAATCCAAAGTCAAATGAATTCGAATCAAACTTCAACTCGAATATAGATCTTAGGAGAGGATGAAGAGAACCACTACCAAGTGAAAATTACCTGATGAGAGAAACAAGCGAGTACTGAAGTAAGTAAGTGACCGACCGGTAAGTAACCGAGCAACGAACGGAGTGCGTGGCTCGCTGACGGCGGACTAAGGTATGATGAAGGTTGTAGAGATTGACATAAAAAAAATCGAGATTGGAGAAGAGGTAAGATGATGTGGTTGCACTTTGCGAACTTTCAAGTCTTTTACAAATTTAGGAGGTTGAGGTTGAAGAAAATATTTAGAATTTATTTATTTACTTTTAATAATTTATACGGGTGATGGGGATCGGGTGGTGAGTGGTTCGAGTATTCGTTGTACACACATTTGCATCCTAAGAAGCACCTAAATCTCCAATGCGTGTCTAGAAATATCTTTAGATGGGATGTTCCAATAATGTAAATTTTTATTAAGGGGCCTAAGGGCAATGACTTTTTATTTCATGTTTATATTTTATTACAAATGCATACTAATCGCTCTATAAGTATAACTATAACGTAACAAATGAAGAAAATAATGTTGCGAAAGAGAAGTTTGTAAAAGAATATATTTAAATTGCAAACAACATAATTTGTTTTGGAAAAAAAGAAAAAGAAAAAAGATCTGCATAAGGCGAAAGGTTCATCTTCATCGAGAATTTGAGCTTTTGAACCTCATATAACAAATATGAACACCAAATCCAATGTACATAATTATTTATTGCATATTTGCACGTGTATATATATATATATAGGCACAAAGAAATATCCTGCTTCCACCTCCCTCTGTAGTCTTCCTTCAAACTAACCAGTAACCACCGTCACCACAAATCCACGATGATAATCGACTCAGCAGCAGCAGCAAAGATTGATGAAAATCAGATCCACGAATTCGATCGGAACTGCTAATAAACCAGGCAATCAGAACGAGACAAGCCACCAGAGATTCCGACGATGATGGATCATCGCCGTTGAGATTTGCCGATCAAGCGAACGGGGTCGATTCGGACGATTTCTCGCCTACATTGTGGATGACGAGCCCTGCCGTTAGTCTTCTGCCGGAGCCTATGTCTCCGACTTCCAGAACGAAAGCAATCGAGCAAGGCGGAGCGAGGGAGTTGATGGAGATGATCAAAGACATGCCGGAGTCGTTTTACGAGCTCTCGCTGCGAGACCTGGTAGAACAAAAAATGCAGATTGTCCTCTGATATGATATGATCGTGATTACACAGAGGTGAGTGGAGAGAGAATCCCCTCTCATGGTAGATCGGAAGGAGAAGAAACCAGAGAAGGTGTTGAAGAAGACTTTGTCGAAGAGCAGAAGCGTTGAAAACGGAGGATACCTGCTCAAGACATCAATATTCCGGTTCTCGTTCAGGTTGAAGAAGAAGAAAGATAAGAAGAGCAAAAAGGTAAAGGCGGGGGCCCACGCCGTCCTCTAACGTTGCTGTGAAGAACTCTGAGAAGGAATGGTGGAGCAGTAAATCATGCGATGAGAGCTCCAATAGCGGAGGCCTATCTAGTAGTAATAGCAGCGATCGCAGCAGTAGCCGGAGCAGCAGCGCCTCTAGCGGGTACGATTTTCCGATCAACTGTTAATTTGTTCATTCCTGATTCTCTATGATTTTTCCTTTTTTGTATGATTGTTTCAAGATATCTAATCGATTCTATGAAAATCATGAAGGTTATAGTTGATTTGGATCTTAATTAAATTCAATTCACTTTGAAATTCTGAATGCCTGAGAAATATGATCATGATTGCATTCCTAAAATGGTCGATTTCAGCATTTGAAAATTTGTTGAGTGTGTTGGTGCAGGCCAGGACAGAGTAAAAGACTTCTCCGCGTTGCTGCTCCTTCAGGTCGGAGGACTAAAGAAGAAACAACAGAATGAAATATCATATACATATTTTGGACAATAAAATGGTTGGTTTATAGTGGAGGGAGTGATGTTGTTTTCTTTAGACAAGTTTCATGCATTTTGGACCTCTTGGTTAGGTCTGTTTTTGCTCCTGCACTCCCTTTTTTAACTATGATTTAATATAAATAATTTCTTTTTTTTAAAGGGTTTTGGAATTAAAGTTTATGTATTTTAATTTTATAAATATGTGGATATATATATAAAAGTTGTAAAAAAAATTAAAATATAATCTAATTCAATAGAAGGTGCTTTAATTTATTTTTAAGGGAATGAAACTAAGTAAAATAGAATTTAAATAAAAATTATGATCAAAATGAAAGTAAGATATTTATTAAATAAAAAATGTCTAATTATAAAAATTGTATGTAATTTAAATAGAAGTTATTTGATTCTAATGTTAATATAAATAAAATATAATATAAATAAATAAAATATTTATTATTTTAAAAAAACATGACAGATTTAATCCTCAACGCGACACATAAATAAAACGAATATAAACACAACACATCATTTTTATCACCTCATTTTTAATATATACCAGTGAGCTCTCTCCGCGTGCTTCGCCCAACGCATGAATTTGTTTGAGATGTAGTTGTATAAACAAATAGTCATAAAACTTTCGTTCTATGCGCCGGCTGATGATATGCTTAGTTACAAACCCAATTGTCGGGACATTTTGCCTATGATCTCCATACGACGAGGAAGAAGTGTGCAAAACTAAACCATTGAAAATTAAACAAACCCACTTGTTCACGAAGTTAAGCAGTGCATTTGAGGAGTAAAAGACAACCCATTATCATATGCAACGTGTTATATAACAAATGAAACTTAATGGAAAAAATAAAAATAAAAAAGGTTGCAAAATCGTATATGCAACTATAAAATCCGCAACTCCATCTTATATATATTATAGGAGTAGCAATCTTTGTCACGTGTCACACATAAAAAGACTAACTGTCACGTGTCATATCAACATTTAACCACATCCCAAAAATCTTAATTAAGTTTCTTCATTAAAAAAATATTTTAAAAAATATCTATAAAAAATATAGATAAGAATATTAATTTTGCTGAAAAATCTTTCAGCCCACCAGTTTGCCAAAAGAATGAATCCCACAAGATATCTTAACGTTTAACAAAACAAAGATCTTCCTAAGCAAATATTTATTAATGTATTATATAATAATAGATAAAAATATTAACATATGAACCAGTATAATAAGGGGAAAAAAATCATATTATGAGTTATTATACAGTTAGATATTTTATTAATGTATTATAATATTATATGTAAAGTGTACAAATATTTATTACTTATTATATACTCTATATAATGACAAAAAAATAGTTTATATATAATTCCTTAAAGAAATAAATAACAAATAATATTTTTATCAAATCCCGTGCCGTAATACACTAGTTTCAAATTCATTCTCATAGACAAGTGTTAGATCGAATTTTCAACAAAAATGAAAAAGAAAAAATGGGTATTCTATGGATACAAAATAGTCAACTTCACAATAGAAAAATATTTAGTTTTATTTTTTTTATATTTTTGATTTGGGAGATGTTTTACATATTGGTGTTGTCCTCCTTATCTTTTACTATTTTTCCTCTTTTTTTTCGGTTTGTTTGTTTGCATCTATTGTCGTCGGGTTGTTTTCTTTGACGGTTAGTCCCGTCCGCCGAGTTCTTTCGACCTTTCGATTCATAGTTATTTTTATGCGGTGATTGAATCTTTTACCTTATTTCTCAAAAAAAAAAAGATAAAAGAGGAGGAAGAAACGAATTGAAAATAAAAACTAATTTCTCTTTTTAATTATCAATTGTAATACTCTTTTTCAACAGAGAGTCGAGGCTTCTCTTAGCTAACTTGTTGACTACTCTAGGGACGTGTTTGAGTTTGAAGAAACAACCATGGTGTTGGAAGAGCATCTTACAAGCAGTAAGTTTAGCATAATATGCATTTGAAGGATGTTCTTCACTTAGAATCACTTTCATGACGACATGTCGCCATTTACTTCACTCGTGCGGTATTCAACCTCTTCCACTTCAGTGTCACCTGTAAACCATTGGTGACTTCCGCGAAAGAGTTCAACCTCCTTTCTGAAACGAGTTATTATATTCAATTATCCTTCTACTTATGAACTCGATTTTTTTCAAGGAATATCTTTAACATTCCCAAAAATACATACGTTTCTCCATCGCCTTAACCACCACACTACAATGAAAAGGCTTCTGTCGAGTCTTCATCTTTCTCCATGTTCATCTCCATCCATTCCCGTAGGTCTCTTGCCAATAACCTTCTAATATTGTCTCTTTTGATTATCCCAGCCCATACTTATGTTTCTTTAAGGAAACCCCTTATGATGTGTAAAGTAGTTACTTCTCTTTCTCCACACTTACCACTTGCACCCTTTGAGCTTAAATGCCTTTTGTATTTGTTTGCATTTGAAGGGATGCAGTCGTGCATGACAACCCAAAGGAAATGTTTAGCTCTTTGGGGCTTTAGTTCTCTAAATCTGTTTCCGAATTTGCTTTGCCTTGTCATTATGATTCACTCTAATGATCTCTAGGGTAAACTTAGTTGAGAACTTCCCTGATCTGGTACCGCCCTAGTAGAAGTTATTTGAGGTTCCTTCCTCAACCACTTGAATGTCATCAATTTTTTCTAAGCTCCTCCTCATTTAGAAGATGAGAAAATGCATCCCATTTTCAATTGGATCCGCTCTAGAACTAACTCTAGCATCATAAGGAATCTTGTAACCGTTATCAAATATGGTAAACAATTGTATGCATGGATATGCAAATGTAAATCTAAGCATGCTAGTCAATCCAACATAGTAGCTCACATGGTGTTTGCTATTGGTAAAAAGCTAGTCAACTACGGTCTCAAACTAGTGATCAATATAAGAAACGCAAGCCGCACATGGTGTTTGATATTGACTTGCATAAAATATAAGGATCTAGAGTGGATTTAAACTTCACAAATTAGCAATCAAGTATTCCTCACATGGTGTTTGCTATTGGAATAATTGAAGTACTAACTCTAGCCTCATAGGCGTCTTCATATGCATCACTAGATTATGAAATTATTTATGAGTCTCATTCATACTAAGCCGGTCAATTATCAACACATAAGATCATGCTCAAGAACTAAACAAAGTGCATAAATGAACAATCTAAGTTAGCTTAGCATCCGACTTTCATATTAGCTTAAACATGAATTCTAGTGTTCTAATCGGTTTTTAACCTCCTATATGCTTACTATCATGCTTTGATACTCACATAAATTCTAGGCATTATAACGAATCTAAACATTATATAGCTTTGGATTGAGATTTTCATCTCAATCCCTAATATGAAACTACTCACTCATGTTGAGTGAACATGTAATCAACACAATCAAACAAACGAATCCATAGAATAAAGAGAGAGAGAGAGAGATGATGATCAAAGAACTAAGAGTAATCGATATTACCAAACTCAAATCGGAAAGTAGCAATGTATCCAGCTCTAACTCGACTCAATTCTGCACAACTCGGCACAACTCCTCTTACAAGCTTCGAACAACTAGGACCACTAAACTAAACTAAGGAGACTTTGCTCCAATCTAAGAGACAATTCTAAGAGAGAGAATTGTGGAGTTGTGAATTGGTATCAAATACATGCAGCTAAGCCCCTTTATATAGGCTGAAAATAGAGGGAAATCGGCACGAATCAAGCACGGATTTCCACCCTCAACACACAAGGAATCTTGTAACCGTCATCACATGGCGAGTTGTTTATAACGGCATTGACCTTCGATCGAGTCGACCCCAAAGTGACTCGACTGACGTTGAAAAGTAAGTCGGTGACATGGTCTTCTTCCTTGATCGAGTGGGCTGCCAAACTTGACTGGCACTTCAGCGGCGTTGACATGTCTTCAGTTTGGCTCACTCGCCGGCCGAGTCACTCTTTGTTCTTCAGTCAAGTGGATCTTCGGTGGTCGAGTGGCTTCTCGTCTTTGCTTGATTTCTTTTACTGGAGAGCCTAAGTCTTCAGGCCCGAGTCTAGTACCCCTTCTTTGTGTGAGTGAAGGGGAGTCATTCCTCATGAATTGCTTAGCCTTCTTCCACATTCTTTCTTCGGGGCTTTCCTTTGTGTCTTCTTTCCATGCTTCCACCTTTGATGATGAGGTGGTTTGTTTCCTTGAGCCTTTTGATATTCTATTTATGCTCCAAATAGTCCTAAAATCACCTAAACACAAGAGACAAACGGGAGTAGACATTCTTTGATGCAAATAAGCTTTAGCAAAGATGTAAATGCCTAAATCCATGCAAAACTACTATAAACACATGAAAATAACACTATAAAAGATAGCATAAAAATGCTATCAAAATACCCCATACTTAAACCTTTACTTGTCCCCAAGTAAACTTCTAAACGCAAAGTGAAAATAAAGAAAGAAAAGAAAAGAAAATATTTTTGGTGGATGCTTCTCTTTGTTAACAAATCAATCATAAAACCTATAGTCAAGAATCATAAGTTTCACAGCTTATTCATGCTACTTAGAGGTTTTGTATGATGCTTGCATATGACTTGTATTGTGTTTCTATATGATGCAAAACATAGCTAAAGGCTCACAAATGTTTACGTACACGTAAGCATGATCATTCGTTCCTTTATAATTCATTTCTCTTTGGACTTGGCCTAATAAATAAAAACATTCATGCTTCTTTTTGCCATGGTAATACATTCACTTTTGTATTCATACATTGATGTGCAAATATTTTGCCTTACTGGAATAAAAACAAAATAAAATGAAAAACAAGCAACCATCATCTTTGTCAAGTGGCTTACCAAGTGACATTATTGAACTTTTTGTGGTGCTTTTTCTATGGCTTTTTCAATTTATATGCATTTTGTCTTACAAGATAGTATTTTTCACTCAAGTAAGTGTCAACCATTGTAAGCTTCCCCTAGGTCTAAGAAATTGAGAGTTCATAACCAATACATACTATCATGGGCATGCATAAACAAGTACTTACTTTAGCTCAAATTTCTTTTTTCATAAGATTCACTAAGTCATACATCAACCAATAGAATTCATAAGTGTGAAATCAACTAAATCATCAATCATATACATTTTATGTACTAACTAATCAACATGCTTCTAGTATGGTCAAACCAATACAACTTATAATCAAATAAGTCCTCAAATTATTGTCATGATTTTGAACAATATCTCATCAGTATGATCATTTCCACTTGTGGTTTTATTTGATATCCTTTAGAGTGTTTTGCATGTCTAATGACACATCATTGCATCTTGCATATTTGCATCTTATACTTGGGGCACGTCATATGTCAAATCATTGCCAAAACAAAATAATATAGTCGTTGTGTTTCATTGCAAATCCATCTAAAATGTGAAAAGAAACATTCGAGATGAATCCATCTAAAATGTGAAAAGAAACATTCAAGATGAATCCATCAGCCAACCCCAAATGGCCAACAGTCAACAAACAAGAACATTGAATACTGATGGAGCTTGATGTAAAGGGTAATGTGAGAACTAAAGACGTTGAAGGTTTCGTGTAGTGGCGGGCAAGGTCCAAAACCTAACACACTGACATGTCTCCCCCGCTCAGAATCTTCACCGCAGGCAAAACACCTTTATTTCGTGCTCTTCTACTCCTCACCGATCCTCTCTCGATCCCGCCCTTTCTCTCTTCTCATCCTCAAAGTCAATGGAATTGACGCTTTCAAGAAGCCAATTCTCCAATAATTGCCTCCATAAGTTGTGGAGATCCGTCTTTCGGCACCGCCGATGGAGAAATCGGGGTTATCTCCCTCCCGCCTATCGCCGCCACATATGGACAATTATTTTCTGTCGCCTTTCACCGCCGTTAATGGGAAGTTTGTGCTCCAATTAGGGAACCCCTATATTACTTCTACCCATTAAACAAAAATCAATCAATAACATCCCCCTAAAAGTCACATCCTTCCACCCACATACCCATATAAATACCCACTCGCCCTTAATATGAATGGTGGAAATATGAAGGGCCAGAGGGAATTTAAGGATGAATAGGTGTGATGAATGAAATGTAACTTCTCTTTTAAGAGGAAGGCAGATTATTCAAAAATTACAAATTATTATAACTAAAATTTAAGGGCATATATAGTCTACTTGATAAAATTAAAAAGTACATTATTACCTCATTTTTTCAAAAAGAAACCAGTGTTCTCTTTTTTTACAATTACTAACAATTTCATACGGATGGCAAAGAAAAAATTGTCGCTCAACGACTTACAAAAAGTGACAATTATGAAACCAAACCTGTACTGTCAGTTTAGCATTCCATCTCCCTAATAATCTCTCTGCTACGTTAAATTCACTGCTCCAGAATGAGTAAAATGTCACAAATCTCAGTCATATTCACCAGATCACAAAATTTTGACCACCGTACTCCATGCTTCTGTTCTCTCCAAATTTATTTCAATCTTCTAACTCAAAAGCATATCCATTCCACCACATCCATCAATTACTTTTACAGATTTGAGTCATTCCATTCCAAAACTAGTTTACACTTTTCCTCTCTTCAACTTTCCTTTGCTGCCTTTGTACACGTCAATGCCGTATTCTATATGGTCCCAGTAGAGTCATTCAATTTTCAAGATGAGAAACAATCCCAACTGCAGTGCACTTAGCACAATACCAATTAGCTAGTGGGATCTGTTTAACAGGAGGCCTAATGCAAGAAACATGAAACATTTCTTCACATGAATCACATATTAAACAGCTTTCTCTATCTGTTTTTTCCCCACATAGTCTCTGCAACGGCAAGTAATCCAGAGTGAAGCATTCTTTTCATCTTCAACGGCACTAGTCCCAGAAGGAACATTCAATTTCTCACAGGCCGTATCATTTTCATGAGAAGAATCAATCCCAAGTGCAATGCAGTTAGCACAATACCAATTAGCTTGTGGGATTTCTTTAACAGGAGGCGTGATGCAAGAAACATGATACATTTCCTCACATGAATCACATACTAAACGATCTTTTACATCTGAATTTTCCGCACATTGTTTGCAAGCATAAGTCTTCCAGAGGGAAGCATTTGGTTGCTCCCTTCTATCAGCCCAATAAGGAAGCCAGGAAAACTGCTTTCATATAAGACTAAGAGTCAGTCTAACAAGTAGAACAGAGAAAATACTCCAAACTCAATGTTATATATGAATTTCAATATACAGGAAATAAGTTGCTTAGCAGCTAATAACGAAAACAAATTAAAACGCAGTTATCTGTAAAGAGCAAAAAATGGGAACACATAACTTTGTTTTTTCTCCAAAAATGACATCAACTGAAAGTAGAAAACTTTCTTTGTTCAAACTTCAAACCAATGAACTAAAATTATGTCTCAGAAAATCATTTACATGGAGCCAGATTAATCCATGAATCCACAAGCTTAATAGTGAAAGCCATACTCAATGAGACGGGGAAAAAAACTAGGATATACACTAACCTCTTGTTTTTCATCTGATGTAACATGGTATATGCTCCCTCCCTACCAAAAAAAAAACTTTCTTAAACATTAGCAGAAGAAATAACAGGGAAAACTGCAAAGAAGATCACGTAATTTACGGAACAAGGAAATGGTTGATTATATTCCAAAATGTTCGTCTCCCCAGCTGCTAATCCTCACCATTTCACGACAATGCAGCCTGGAGTGGTCGGACAGACTCTTAGCTAGAGAAATCATCTCAGTACCAAGTACATGCAGCTTTGTCCATACCTGCAAATGAAGTCAAAATCTAACTTGCAGCTTTCATGAAATGAAACAAGTACAATGATACAATATATAATGCCAAAATATTGTGAAAAATATCCATCCAGAAAACAAGCTAGTGTGTCCATGTAATTATAGGGTGTGAGCTAGCTAGCAGACCCTAGTAAGAAAACTTAAGGAAAGTACACAAGCGGAATTGTAAGGAAAGTACACAAGCGGAATTGTAGAACAGGAAAGCAGCGCAAAGCACATACACAATATACAAAATTGAGGATCCAAGGTTTTTTTCAAGAAGTTTAATAGAAGAATACAACCAATGAAGCAACAAGAAACAAGAAACAGAAAACAATAGAAGCCCATACACAATATATAAAAGGAGGATTAAAAAACAGACATAATTAAAAAAAAAAATGATTGAAGAATGAGACCAAGTTCGAAAATGGAAGAAAATTATTTTATTTTGGAATCAGAACATTAATAAGTATAACCACGTGAAAAATTGTATTGTAACAGAAAGATTGCTAATTCATTAAGATACAGGGACCAAAAACTCAAAGAGAAGTATTAACTTTCAAGGTAGTGTATGTTAAAGATAAGATAGTTTAAGAAGTTGAGAATCAGTGAGGAACATGAAGCTCCACAAGGTAAAAAATAAGATTTTTTTTACTTGCTACACTATGTTCAGTCATCACCATATCAGCATTTATAGAAACGAATAAAGATCTAGAACAACAATTATGCCACCAAAAACCAACGTCAAAGCAAGACAGTGGGAAAAAAAGCATCTGAAGAGAAAAACCCTGCATTCCTGAGTCCTGACGAATTCAGAATGATGAAGCAACACGATCACAAACTATATTAGATAATAATGGCAGAAAATACTCAGCATCCAGTACAGTTATATCCGAAATTTTCATAACCAATAAATTTCAAAGATAAAAACCTACCTCCTGGAGATCAGATTTGAAAAGTGCAGGACATTGTTCATAATCTCCTTCTTTCATCTTTAAATCTAGGATAGTCATGTCTATGACTTTGTCAAACTTGACCTCATGAAAATTTCAGAGAAGAGTTTGCACAGTGATACAAATTTATCCGACATAATAAGTCTAACGAAAGCATGCTGACACTGTTTAGTGATAGTCAGGTTATTCGACTTTGATAGTGATCCATTGTCGGTTAAAACTGAATGTCCTTCAACATCAGTTATTGATCTCATAGGTGCAGAAGCTTGGTGCGCATGACATTCAACTTCAAGAGAATCACCATCACCCTAAAGAAAAAGCTCCCAACATCAATCAAACACTCCAAGAAGAACAGAACAAATAACCTCCATTCTTGAACAAGTTCATGTCAGAAGAAATACACCCCAGGAGCCTTTACATAATCGGTTTGGGCATTACTACAAAGAGCATCTCTCATGCAACCTTCTATCCAACTCATTCCACCTTGATCAGCAGCAAACGAATGAGACAAGTTTTGCAATATGCTTCTCCAATGCTGATGAAGGTAATCATCTGTACCATTCAAAAAAGAATGATGAACCAGCTTGGGGTCACAAATTTGCTCACATGACTTATTTTGTAAACCTATGTCCACTTTTTCTTCTAATATCTGCAGGTACAAAGATTGCAAGTAGCAAAACATATCCTAATGAGATATGCCAAATGATCAGTAAAACTAGTAACTTTAGAAGACCGCAATGATTTATAAATCAATGGTTAAGCACAGGCTGAACCGGAAATACGAAAAATTATCAGAAATGATGTTTAACATTTGACTCATATCTAATAGCAAAGACATTTCATCCCCTTGCCTTGTATAGACAAAAAGGAGGAGCATTTTTCACCAATTCTATGTAGAACGATGGCTTCTTAACATAGCAAAACTTCTTAAGAAATGATCCTTGACGATAGTGGACATTATAGATAGTAAAAAAGCGAGTACAGAGCGCAAATCAGGTTCTCAAAGTCAAAAACCTCGAGATCATAAACTTATTGCACTACCGGCAATTTTATGCCTAAACCTAATTGCATTTTCAGATGCTATTTTCTGTTCACCTAGTTCAACTGCAAACAAACTAGGTGGTGCTTCTTCCATAGTCCTATACTCCTACACGTTCATTGAGCTAATAACAACCAACCTGGCCCTGCAAAATCTACACCAAGCAAGAAAAGAATCAATGGAACGAGGAAAACCAGACTAGATTAGAAGTTGTGAACCTTATCTTCCGATTGAGAGGTAGGTTGACAAGCAGGAATGAGCTTCTCTAACTTGGCCTCAGAATTCGTCCCACGCTTCCTCCGTTTAATACCGCCAGTAGACGACTCAACGCCGACGTCACAACTAACAGAATCCTTGCTAAGCATTTATTTGACGTAGAGGAAAACCCTAGAAATGTTGCAATTCAGAAATGAATTTGGGGCTTCAAACCTTGGAAACAGCCTCCTGCTTCCCAAACAACCAACCTGAAACTGAAACTCTAAAATTTCCGATTAAAACAACGGCACACTGCACAAGTTGCGAAACTTGGAAGACATAACAGCATTTGAAAGCAGCCAATGCCGGTTTCTACAAATATCGAGAAAGAAGAGCAACAGCGATGAGGATAAGACGATAAGTGAATGCCTTTTGATCGAGAAGGAAGCTTTTCCGGCGGAGGAATAGCGGATTGGAAACAGAGGGCACGGAGTTTGCCTTGGCTGCTCCGGAGCTGTGTAACTGCCAGTGCCATCCGCTCCGCCCCTTCTGTGTTTACCTTTTTATGCAAAAACTAGCTTAGTGGCTTAAATCTTTAATTATATTTTATATTATTATAAAAAAATACAACTAAAAATATATAAATTATGCAATATATTACATACAAAAATATATATATCTAATAAGATAAGATACTATAGAGAAAAGTAATGTCAATATAAGTTAATTGGTTAATTGATGAAGATAAATGTAATTTGTCATAAAATATTAAGAATGAACCTCATTACAAATGGATAAAAGATAATGAGTATAAATTAATTATATCAATTGTGTATAGAAAAGTAATAGAAAATACATTAAAAAATTATAAATATTTTTATCTATAAATTTTTGCACGTTATTCTTAAAAATAACTCACTATATACATATCATGTAAATTAGTTTTCTTAAAATATTATAAGTTATGGGGAAAAAATCATATTCTAATTTTTACACGTACGATTTTAATATGAAATCATTGCAATTATATTCATGTAAAAGATTGATTTATATAAATAGATGTATATGTTTAGTCAATTTAATTTAACCCTTTTTACGGGATACAATCAACGTACTAACTAAGGAAGATTAATATGTAAAGATATACAAATATAATTTTAATTATGTAAAACCGAATTGATAAATCATAAGATCATCAATTTACTTTTTTCGTAAAGGAAAGTCACAATCTCTTAGTTATAGAATAGTTATGAACATGAAAGTTTTAATTTACAATTTAATTTTTGAAATTATATTATAGTATTTTTAAAAAAGTTTAAGGACAAACATAACATTAAATTTTATATGGTCATACACTCAAATAAAAGGATATGAGATCAACTCGATAAGGTAAATTTCATTTTCAAAAGACCATATCAAATCAAAAAAAATAAAATATGACAAAATGAGGTGGCAATGTGGCACGATTTGAAGACGACATGTGACAAAAATATGAGGTGGTTTAATATAAAAATGTCATGTGGTAAAATCTTATATGGATTAATATGAAAGTGACATGTGGCCATATTCCCTTTTATTTAGTATTTATATAGTAGATTGACGAAGATAAATATAATTTGTCACAAAATATTAAGAATGAACCTCATCACAAATAGGGCAAAGATAATGAGTATAAATTAATTATCAAGATGGTTTATAGAAAAGTAATACAAAATACATGGAAATATTATTATTAAATATTTTTATCTATAAATTTTTGTACGTTATTCTTAAAAATAGTTCATTATATACATATCATGTAAATTAATTTTCTTAAAATATTATAATTTATGGAAAAAAGATCATATTCTAATTTCTACACGTACGATTTTAATATAAAATCATTTCATCAAAATTTTACTCATGTATAATAGATTGATTTATGTAAATAGATGTATATGTTTAATCAATTCAATTTAATCCATTTTACGGGATATAATAAACGTACTCATTAAGGAAAGTCATTATGGAAAGATATACAAATATAATTTTAATTATGTAAAACCGAATTGAGAAATCATAAGATCATCAATTTACCTTTTTCGTAAAGAAAAGTCACAATCTCTCTTAATTATAGAATATTTAGGAACACATAAATTTTAATTTACAATTTAAGTTTTGAAATTATGTCATAATATTTTATAAAAAAAAAGTTTTAAAGACAAACATAACAATAAATTTTATAAGATCATAAACTCATATAAAAGGATATGAGATCAACTCTATAAGGTAAATTTCCTTTTTTTAAATGATAATAAGTTTATATTAAATCAAGAAAAACAAAATGAGGTAACACGCTTTGAAGACGACATGTGACAAAATATGAGGTGGATTAATATGAGAATGTCATGTCGTAAAATCTTAGGTGGATTAATATGAGAGTGACATGTGGCCATATTTCTTTCTGCTTTAGTATTATGCAATAGATTAGAAGATATTGTACGGTTTAGTATTTATATGGTACGCTTACATTTTTAAATGTGCTTTGTTCAAATACTATACAAATTGTCGCAAAAATAATGAAAATGTTCACCCACATGGGCACTATATTGTTGACGACTAATTACAAATTCTCACAAAATTTTAGACTTTTTATTTGCATGGTCATAAGATATCACATGAAAATCGATAATCATTTGAAATAACTTGGGTATAAGATTTTTTTTTAAAAAAAATAGATGTTGTCATGTTAAACGGTCCTCAATAGTGTGGGGAAAAAAATCCGGCTTATCATTAAGAAATGTAACAAATATTTTAGCGTTTTCATTTATATATGAACGGAATGGGCAAACTTGTTTTTAAAGTTAATTTTGTGTTTTAAGCAGATGCTACGACAACTTCTCAAAGTTCAAGATAGTGCATGGTCATTGTTTGTCCAAGGTCCTATCGAGTTAAATACTATGCAGCTATTTGTAAAAATATTTGTTATTTTTTTATGCGTTTTAAAAGATAGTTGAGCTTTGCTTATGGTTGCAACAAAGTCCATCTTGGCACAACTTCGGTAAGTTTACAGTCAATATGTGTGTGTGAATTAGATCAGGTAAGAAAATATAACAAACTTCGGCCACATGATTAAATAGATTGAACAATCATGATTTGCTCTTCTTCCTAGATAATAGACTTTAATAGTCATTCGTTTTTTTATATAAGTACAATAATATTAGGTTACCTTTTTATGATTGAAATTTACTTAGTACAAATTAATAGGGGTAAAATAAACATGTTATATCAAACAACACGTCTAACTATTTTCATCTACGAGAATAACACGATTGATTAACACACAATCATAGAGAAAATTGATGTATTCATAATATTTGCATAAGTTTGTACAATTATACAACACGAATATACAAAACGAATAAAAAAGAGAAAATTAGAGGAAATGGGCTTTATATAAGTTTCAATTGGTAAAATAGATTATGGTCTTTTTAAACCTATATAAATCCTGAATTACCTTTGTGTAATTATTTGTAGTTTTTTTTTAAGGAAAAAAGTTAACTAAATAATGATATTTTATCCAAACTAGATTTATGCCTTTAATTAAATTTACAAAATATTTAATTTTGTAATCTTTATGTGACTTTAAAAGGAGATAAATAATAATTTGTTACCCTAAATAGATTTCTACCTTTAATTAAGTTTTCAAGATATTTTGTGTAATCAAAATTGAGAGTAGTATTGTGTTAATGAATTCATGTAGTTATAATCAAATGTATTTGGTAACTGAATGAACTAGTGTTGACCATATTTGTGTAATAAAAATTTATCTATTTTATTTTTCATGTAGATGTGTTGTTAAATAAAACTCACAACCTCGTGTAGCTTTTTTAATTTTATGTTAATTCAACAACTTGAATTTAAATAGTTTGGATTTTTTTTGTTTTAATTTGTGTTTGCAATTTTAGTTTTATGAAAATATTTTTTTTGTATGTTTGTGAAAATCATACAACATGAATATAGAAGAAAATATGAATATAATTGGCAAAAGTCATTAGGATCAAAAGTACGAAGAATGGAATGGAGTTTTAGTCTCATATATAATAACTAAATCATAAACGTTCATATATTAATCCGATGATTCGTATACGTTTTTATTTTTTTGTAACACTTATTTTTATCGAAACTTAACCATATATATAGGGTTGGTCAAGTGGAGAGGAGTTTTAGGTCAAATGTACGAGAATGCACAACCATTAGATCAAATATCATATGTTCAAATATAACATGTATTTGTTCAACTAAAATTGTTCATCTATATATATGATAGTTCAATTATATTAATTGTTCGACTATATTCAAAATTGTTAAACGATATGACCAAGTTCAACTATATTTAAAATTGATCCACTATATAATTAATTGTTCAAATGAAAATTTTACGTTCAAATGTAAACTAATCTTTTGTTCAAGTATATGACAAGTGTTAATCTAACAAATCTCCAATTTTATTGTAACAAAATATAAACGACTCGTTTTATCATCACAAACGTTAAATTATATTTGTGATGATCGTTAAAATATAACCAACCGGTCGTTATGTATCAACTGGCCGTTAAGTATTAAAATTATGTTCGTTAATTTGTTAGGTCGTTAAAATTATGGTCGAAATTAGTGGGCTATTACGCTCGTTAATTTGTTAGTTTGTTATAGTTTTAGGTCGTTAATTTTTTAAGCCGTAAAAAACTACAGTCGTTAATTTGTTAAGTCATTATAATTTTAGGTCGTTAATTTGTTAGGTCATTAAAATTATGGTCGTTAACTAGATTAATAAAGTTTCTCCGACAGATAAATAGGTTTCACCGTCGGTTAAATATGTTTTATGTCGTTAATTTGTTAAGCCGTTAAAATTATGATCGTTAATTTGTTAGGTCATTATAATTTTAGGTTGTTAATTTGTTAGATCATTAAAATTATGGTCGTTAACTAGATTAATAAAGTTTCGCGGCGGTTAAACAGGTTTCGTTGGCGTTAAACAGGTTTCGCCGTTCGTAATTTTTTTTCATAATCGTTCATTAGAAATTGTGCGTAAAATTTTCTTTCCCCGTTCGTAATTTTTTTTCATTAACAAGCGTTAAGTTTTTTTTAATGATTTAACGATCGTTATATTTTTTAGTTTGGTTTAAGTAGGTGATGAGATGAAACGATTGTGAATATTGAAAATAACATATTTTTTTTAACTTAATCGGTGTATTATTACACATCTAATCTAGGCAATAAATATCTTGATCAATAATTATTTCAATATTACCAAATACAACTGTTGAATTGACTCGAGGTAGAGCTTCCTACTCCCTACTTTAAGAAAGGTTCATACATGATCCTCTCTATATATATATTAAGTTAGAAATTTTATGTTGGGAATTTTATTAAGTTTGTAGATGCAATTTAATAACTCGACTTCTTCGTCGAATTGACTCGATCGAGTACATTTTGTAAATGTGCATACTTTGTGTAGTTTTATATTGAGTTGGATGTAGTTGAGTTTCCTATAAAACTAATACTACTCTAAGACGTTATACTTGTTGACGATGTTTTAGAGATTTTTTTGATCTAGTGAGGATCCTTATACCTTATAAACATTATTTATATGTGTCTTATTGTTTTCATGAGTGATTCACCACTATGTTTTGATTATCTAAAACTTACTATAGACTCAATTTCGAGATTCCACTATTGTTCTTGCTTTTATTATATATGAAACTTATTAAGGCGTGTCTTTTTAAGCCTATTACTCACATTTTATTGATTTCCCATCTTGTTAGCCCTTTTCTAGCTTGATTGGCCCTTTTTGTAGCTCCACAAAAAATTATAGCCATGTTTAGCCTCATTTAATCCATCCGAAAATTAGGAGTAGCCCCGTAAATGGAGAAGAAGGCAAAATGTAAGTAGGGGTGTATTATTGTTGTAGAAAGTTCCTTGTTGTGTTGGGTATAAAAGAAAATTAAAATACAATAAAATTTGAATTGTCCATTATTCCTGCTCTCCCTCTTCTTCAGCCTTATATATTCAATGTAATTCAATTCATCTTGTTGTCGCTTATGGAGTTGCAACTGTTCTCCTCCGTAGAGGAATATGTGAGACCCCTATTATGACGGACCGAGTTCCGTCCTTAGCCGAGATTTCCTTTGGCCGAGTTTGGCCTTGCCGCACCGCGGGCATGATGGCCGCCTCTGCGGGTTCCCGCCCCTGCGGCTCATGGAACCGCCCCTGCGGTTTCCGGCGGCTGCAACCGGTTTTGTTGACCCTTTGACCCGTGCTTTACCCTTTCCTTACTTCTTTCCTTCCCTTGGCTGATCAAGGGTTACTTCTTCACATTTCCGATCCAGCTCTACGTCCTTCTTGCTTCTTCATCCCTTCCCTTGATCTTGCTTGAGTTTCTCTTGGAGTTTTGCTTGGAAGTTGTGCTTGGTGGTTGTTGATATGTTAGTGATGTGTGTTGCTGAGCTTTGGAAGCCAGCTTTTGTGGTGTGTGTTGATCTTCCCTGCAGCCTAGGACCACAGTGGTGGTGAGTGATCTTTTCTTTGTCTTCTTCCTTGCTTGTTTTTCCTCTTTCTAGCTTAGGATTAGATGTATGCTAAGGGTTTTGATGGTTGGTATGTGTATGTGCATGTGGTGTGTGGTTTTGGAATGGTAAGGACGTGATTTGATCACGTGAAGAGCCGAAGAAGAATCACGAGATCTTGTTCTGCACTGTCACCGCCCCGCGCCCGGAAACCGCCGCCCCTGCGGAGACCGTGCCATCGCGCCTGCGTCGTGCCTGCGTTAGCCTACAGCCTTGTCACTGCCCCTGCGGATTCTACCTGCCGCGCCTGCGTGATCGATTCCGCCCCTGCGTCCTCCGTTCACGCAGGTGCGTCTTGTCCCGGGACTACCTATAGTTAGGTAGTTCCTTTCCTTTCTAGTATGAGGAACCTAGTACCATGCTAGGTATCGGTTTATGATGAGTATGATATAGATATGCCGGTTATGGCCTTGAGGTTACGAGTTGGATGTGATCCTTATGGATCCCTTGGGTCTAGGTGTGACCCCTTTGTGTGATAGGAGATTTATATATATATGTATGCCTTGTATAGGCCGTGTTGTCCTCCAGTTTGGAGTGGACCAGTCGGAGAGTTGATCGTACTTGAGTTACTCCTGAGATTGAGGTAAGTCCATAGGACTTACTTAGCTACTATCCTTATAATGGATGTATGCTTGAGTGGTGTGTGTGTTATATGCTTTATAGCATGTGTTATTATGGTCACCGACCTATGTTATATTGACCGCCCATTGTAGTGGCCGTGATAACCTTTCCCTTTCATCCCGTAGTGGAGTCTGGGAGGTTGTATGTAGTCAGGCCAGATCTGGTATACGGGAAGGACCTCACCACTGCCATAGGTACACGGGAGGTGTGCTGATACTACTCCAGCTGGCTAGAGTACTCAGATGCGGGATTATATTCCTCGTGTCACATATCTTCATATACATCTATTTATATGATTGAGTGATTTAACTTATTAAAGATAATAAACCGGGTAAATGTGTGATATCATGTGATGTGTTAATATTATTGATGTGTGTTTGTGCTCTAGCATCTTCTTATATATGTGTATAGTTAGCTAACGGTTTTATACCGTGTTGTAGATCCTTTGCAGGTTAGGAGAGCTGCAGAGTGATCCAGAGGGGTGATCTGCTGAGGGTTCCGTACACTGGGCGTATTCGTGGATTTTGGGTTTATTATTATTGTACGGATTTTAGTTTGACTTTGTACTCACCAGTACTCTATATCATCCTTTTGATATATATATATATATATATATATATATATATATATATATATATATATATATATATATATATATATATATATATATATCAGTTTTTATGTTTTGTTTTAATCTATTGGTGCCTTGTTGTAAGATTCAGTGAAGTTGTTGTCAGGCTAGGGTCAGGATCCATTGTGAGATCCTAGCCCCAGTAGCACTCCGAGTCCTACGGATTTGGGATGTTACAGAATAGACGAATGAACAAGGGTTTTGATCATAAAGGCTACGACTTTTAAGTCTAAAAAGACGCCTTTTTACCGATTTTTAAAGGTGAAAAAAACAAAAACTGACTCTCGACATCGACGCCTCCGACCCTATCGGATGGCGAATTTTTTTAACATTATTAAATCAAAGTCCTTGTATATAAAACGCCCCTTTTAATTAAGTGTCACACGGAGAGTGACTCTCCTCTTAACTAAAAAATATCATCGGAGGCGCATTTGGTAGACAGTTATCAAATCGTCTTCCCCAAATCTCAATCTTTTCTTTTGATGCTGTAAATTGAGTCATCCATCTCTAATTTGGGTGGCCGTCTATGTTAACGTTTGGGAGAGAGATGAGCACCGGTGTCACTGCCAGTGCGAGTGGGGGAAGGCGATGTCTCTCTTGCAGGGAGGAGTACGGCCCCGCCGACGACGGCACCTGCAAGGAGTGCTACGAGGAGGCCAGCGAGACCGAGGAAGAGCTCAAGCGTGAGATTGATGACCTCAAATCCAAGGTTGCTTTCTTGCGTTTCTGGTCGCCGCTTGACCATCAACACCGCGACTCCTCTGCCTTCTCCGACGTTGTCCTCCCTCGCCGCGACGAATCTCCCTCCAACCCCCTCTCTGTCCCCGCCCACAGGGCTGTTCTGGTCAGCCTTTTTCTCTCTCTTTCGTTAATTTCTTTTTTCCGGGTTATGCTTCTCTGGTCTGTGAATGTCTGATCCGTCCATCGATTGCCCACATTATGTTCGATGAAATGTCTCTGTGAGTTTGTAGGGCTTGTATCTTGCCCTAATTTCCTGGTTAGCCCTGTTAGTGTCTACTTTTTGGTTGTCTGATCCAATGTCAATATCATTGGTTTCGTTTCCTACACTTGCTATGTAGAGTTGGTAGTGTGCTTAGGGTTTGTCTTTTACAAACTATAAAGTGTGATTGTGTGAAGTATGTTTTTGACTTCAATTACGAATTGGATGCTATCTAGCTGTGTGTATTAACATTTGAACTTGTTTATTTTCAAGTCGAGTCGGTCCCCTGTGTTTCAAAGCAATGCTAGAGAATGAGATGAAGGAAAGCCTAAGCGGGACAATCCGAATGAGTGACGTGTCGTATGACGCCCTTCGTGCTTTTGTAAACTATCTGTACACTGCGGATGCTTGCCTTGATGAGCAAATGGCGTATGAACTTCTAGTATTGGCAGAGAGAAGTACCAAGTGAAGCATCTCAAGACATACTGTGAGAGGTTCCTGATATCCAAGCTGAGCTGGGATACCTCAGTCTCAAACTTTGGCTTTGCACATCAGCACAATGCAAGCACTTGCTTGATGCTGCCTTGTCAATGATCACAGAGAACATGGACAAGCTGACCAAGACGGAGGAGTATGCGCAGCTTGTCGAGAGAGACCCTCGTCTCGTGGTGGAAATATTTGAAGCTTATCTTTCAAAGCAAGTTAACACTGCTGCTGTCAGGGATTGAACAAATTTGTTTAAGTATGTATTACATTAGTAGTGTGAGTATGCAGTTGTTAATATGGTGGACTTGCTGCTTAGCCTCTAACTTGACAAATTTGTTGTTGTATGTTTTACAGTGTTTTATAATGCAATATGTATCTTCAACCAATCACATTCTTTATTTAGCTTCATCCAATCACATACATATACATCAATCACATTCTTTATTTAACTTCAAATCCAATCACATACATATACATGTATAAGTGATTCGGGAGATCTTGATTGATAGATTAATTGATTCTTCGTTCTGTTACACATGTCACACACAAACCAAACAGAAACCTAACCAGCCACTTGCTGGACATTGACACCTTGGAGACACATGTTATAGGAGGAATAATGAGGCATCAAGTTAAGAAAAATGACAATAAGAAAGCAGACCGTAATATAAACAAGGCCTCTGTTTAATCCAATTGTAAGAATGTAATCACTATATATGATTTGCATTATATGATGAAGAAGGATAACGAGCAAAATCCAAAAGCCTCTGAATGTATTCTTTGTATATAACCAATCCAATTTGGTACCCTGAACCCTAAAAAACGCTTCTATAAATTCAATCAACTCTCAATTCTATAAAACACTAATATTAATTGCCTGCAAACTCTACACCGTAATTTACATTACCCGGTGTTCATTCTGGCTATTGGCTGCGCTTCTCATAACTACCCCGGAAGGTGTTGTGCTGTAGTTCCGGAAGTTTCTCTGCCCTCTGCTTGAAGTACCTTCTTTGAGGACGGTAAGGACCTCTCACATTTGGAATCATGTTTGGCAAACCAGATTGAACATCTATATTCGGCTGTGGATTAGGATATGAGGGAAGTGGTGGAAAAGGACAGAAAGGCACGCCGGGGTGCAATTACCCAACCACCACCAGTAGATGCTTGAGGTGTTCCGAATTCTTGCACCATATTTAATGAGATTCCATACCCCGTTGGCATAGCAGAATTGAACCTCTCCTGAGGAAACCCGGAAGGCATTTCATTAGGGCACTCGAGAGGGCCTGGATACTGCTTTGACAAGGAGGACCCTTGAAAGAAGGGCAAGAGAATCCGGGTGGGCCATCCTCCATTACCCGCGCCTCATCAACTTCATTACAAGAATCAATTTTGAGTGGCAAACTGGGCTCCGCTGGCTGATCCCATCTACTTTTACGCTTGCAGCTTCGTCGAGACCTCGCAAAACTATCAGAATCAAGTGGGGTGGTTTGATGGAACAGATTGCTTCACACACTTGATTGATTCCAAGGACCTTTCTAACTGATCAAACCTTTGGTAGTTTGGAGCCCCTTTGAAATCTATATTCCGCTCACCCTTGTCCATGCATTTCAACTTTTTACCTGACCTTGGGATCCAATTTGTCCGGAAGTTCCTCGCTATTTGATGAACCTGTCATTGGAAAAAGACAGGTCACATACAACACAGTGTACTAAAAAATAATTTGCAATCAGAAACTTTACTGACTTATGGTCAACGTGTACATGTTGTCTAAAATGTTTTTGACAAAGGCCCCATATACAACATTTCAAATAGACGCAACCATTCATCATATACCAGTTTTAATAATATTATAGACCATGTAGCAAAACCTTTTATATCTTATCATGGATATGCATCATGTTAGCTGAAAGCACAATGGTATGTCACAAGAGCACAGCAGGAGATGCTAGTCTGGTACGTCCAATATCTAATACATACTTCTGTTATATATAAATAGTAATTGTTAGAAATCCTTTGAAATAGTTTCCTGAATTATGAGACTGATAAAATAGGAACTTTATCCTTCTGTAGAAAAGATTTTTTAAGAAAGACCTTTGATTTTACTAAATTATTCATTGCATGATCAATCTTACAGTATGATCTTCCTTGGACCCAGTATCATCATATGAAACTTCAGAAATCTAACTTTGCAAGTGGAAATGATTGACAGTAATATTTTCATTTGGGGGGAAAAAAACACCAGAAACTTACCTTCCTGTCATGATACTCTGTCAAACTCAACATGGAGTCCCTAAAACTGCCAAAAGATAAACAAGAAAAACATATATTTGAATCAAAGACATAAGTAGGAAGGAAAAAGATAGCTTTTAAATTCTCTCGCAATATAAATTACCCTTGTGTGTAAACAACATATAGTGCACTTAAAATAAGGATTCCAATTTAAGGATTGTATACAAGAAAAGACACCAGAAGGTTCCAAACCAGTTACTTGTTTCTTACCCTTTCCACGCCAGGACCGAGGTAATTCCCCATTAATATGCCTCCAAAGTGAGTATCTTCCTCTCCGCAAGAAACTCGAAGACCTAGGAAATACTATTCTTCTTAAAAGTTCATATAGAAGTACTTCAAAAATTTACTCATACTATCAACTTGAAGCACCAACATTACTTTTCAAAAACATGGGAATAAAACTTAAGAGCTCATTTTCTAGTGCGTGTTTGGTGTTCATTATAGAGATGCAGCTATTTCGTCATAAAATACACTGAGAAGCTGCCAGTCTAGTACACAAACAATGTATAACAGCTTCCTGACTCTATTAACAATTAAATACAACACATGGGGTCATCCTTCCTGACATTATTAATAATTTCATACATCGAATGGTTTGATCTCCTAAAGGACTGGGCTGGAATCATACAGAAAACTACAAGAAAAAAATTGAACAATTTTATTATCAAAAAGAACAAACATTGGGATTAAGAACAAAGATGCTGATAAACTTTAAGTGACATCATAACATGCATCGGGAAGCTGCCAGTCTAGTACACAAAATAATGTATAACCACTTCCTGAATCTATTAACAAATTAGATACAACAAATGGATTCATCCTTTCTTGACTATTAATAATTACGGACAACAAATGATTTTATCTCCTAAGAGACTGAGCTGGAACTATACAAACAAAATTTACAAGAAAAGATTGAAACAATTCCATCTTAAAAAAACAAGTAAGCATTATGATGACCTTGCAGGAATTGAACTCCTTTAGTTAATATAAGTAATTTCCCTTTTGGAAAATAAAAAGGAAAAAAGAAACAACTAGCTATGCAGTTAGCTACCTTCAGAAGCTTCTCAAGATTGAATCTTGTTGAAGTTTCCCCTACACTTCTTCATCAATGAATGGAGCATCTGTAGACCTAGACAAGCAAAGAAGAAAACAGGAAAGTTAATAAAAAAGGATGCCACAAACATATTACAACTTTAATAAGCAGTGGAAAATGACGTCATTTTTTATTTAGAATATCAGTCAGAACTGTTCGAGACTTTGTTTTTAAGATTGCATCCAGGATCATAGAGAGATCTTTGTTGCTGCCAAAAAACAGAAGAAATTTACGTAGAAAAACGCACTTTACAACCCAATGCAACAGAAACTACTCTTCGATGAGGCATGAAAGTAGTAAGGGCAAACTAACCCTGAATTGTCTCATGCATGACTACGTCACCTGAAGCTGCAGTCAGAACCAAAAGTTTCAAGTAGCCTTAAAGGCATCCTGTCACCATCAAAGCAAACCAAGAAGTTCTCAAAGTCACCAAACAGTACAAAGAGTCAGTGAAACTGACTGTTTAAAGTGGCAAGAATAACCATTTTAGATCACATCTTATTTTACTAAATTATAAACAACAGTTTCTTCAAAAGGAAGCTTTCAAATATGATGGCTAACTGTTCCTTGTGAAAAATTAATAAAGCGTGACGTAAAATAGGAAACACGCTCATCAGCAGATATGCATACAGTTTGGATATAAAAGGTATAGATGCAGCGTAGCATAGCATGCAACGTAAGCAAATCAAATAACCCACCGGTTGATCAATAAATTAAGATTCCATTTTTCTCTTGTAGACTAGTAAAACAAGATTCAAAATGTCCAGGTACTAAATCCTTAATTACCTGATCCTATAATAGATACTGAGTATATGAAAAATTTACACAAACAAAATGATGGTATGTACCTTCTGTTTACAAATTCCGCCCAACTTTATTAAGCAGCTCATTGAGTTTTTGTCCTCAACTGCAAGCATTAATAGTAAAAGCGACTCAGCCAGTGAACAAGCATAGAATTTAGCACAAGAATAAAAACTGAGGGAAAGAAAAAAAAAAAAAAGGAACCTCCATTGCTCCAGATTTTCATGCAGTGCCAGTGCTTATGTACAAAATTTAGACTAGCAGCAACTTAAAGTTATGTAAGCAATAACAGGGCCACCCATGACACAAAAGGCTAAAAAGCATTACTCAAATGATTTCTCAATGACCCAGGAGTCACGTCACAGAGGAGCATTGCCAAAATTCCGAAAAAAAGGGGGAAAAAGTTTCAGTATCCACCTGTTTCCGAGCGATGCTTTGTTGAACTCTCCACTAATTTTTTCAGCTTGTTAGACATAAGCTGAGACTTGTTAGGTGTCAACAGAGGCCTTACAATAGTGGCACTGCTATCACTAGATTCTTTGCTCTTAACAGATTTTAAAGGACGAGATATTTTCATCCGAGGGTCGTCCTTTCAAGTGAACTGGTTCTCCACAAACCATCTCAGCTGAAGATCTATCAAATCTAGTATCAACATACTCAGATAATGATTCAGGATGCAATCTGTTCAGAGACCAATTGTGAGACGTCTTAGGTGACACTGAGCATTCGCTTATTCTACTCACTTGCTTCTCTTGTTGGACATCAAGTGTGGTTTTGTCTGCATTCTCTTGCCTGCTGCATGTGTCGGACTATCTCCAAAAGAATTATCAATTTGGGAATCTCCAACTGCAGGATCATGCAGATCATCCTTCTCTGAAATTTCCAATTTGTCTATAATATCTTTATCATCTAATGTGATCCTTATATCATTCTGCAGTAAGGTATCTTCATTTTCCTCTTCCCAGGACATCAGGACAACATGATTTAGACACTATATTGTACTCATGAGCAAGTTCACCATTTTCATATACAGCCACTGGTTCAGGAAATTCTTCATCTGAGTCACCCTGAACAATTGTTTCATTATTAAGGCGATCACCACCTATATAGCCCCGACATTGAGCAGAACCACAGTGACACTTCTTGGCAGCAGCACCAAAAACACGGACATAGTTGTAATCGAAAGTCAGCTCCTCACCCTGTCAGAACAGCATTAAAAACATAAGGGGAATTGAAGAAAGATGAAAGAAGGCCAATATTATACCATGCATCACCAAGTGGGGAACAGGGCAATAAAAACATTAGATGGAAGAACTCGTGTGCATCATCAAAAATAAACTTCCCATTGTAACTCTTTAGAGAAGTGAGGAAGAAAAGAAAACCAAAATATTGTTACCATATAAATAAATAATTTGAGTTTAATCTATAAACCTTTCGGCTATGTTGATGATTCACCTCTATCCAGAAAATTTACTTCTCAAAAACACAATGACATTATTGTTTCATGCAAAGCCAAAAAACCCCAAAGAATATATGTTAAAGGAGCTGTACCTTTTTGATGTCTCTTACTGCAAATATGCCAATACAAATCTCTCCATTCACCATCCACTGTTACGAAAATGAAAAGTTAGGGGGGGAAAATGACACTTTAACAGAACATGGAACAAAAAAAAGGAGAAAAACAAAACAAAGAAACTAAGGGAGGTGATTAAAAGATGAAAAAATAGGTAAGCTTGTTAAATAAATGCTTTCATGGATCTGTGGCAATGGGATAATATTCAATAAAAGAGGATCAAGCATATGCCAGAATTTAGCTTACCTTCTCTGTGCGACAATTAGGATCACAGCTATGGTTAATAAATCGACCCAAATGTCCTTTGGCACAAGCATCAATTACCTGCAATAGAGAGGTCATAAGTCACAGAAACAAAATCAAGCTTCAAAACAAATACTAATAATTAAAAAAAAAAAAACAAAGTAAAATCAATGTAACAAGAAGCTTTTCCACCTCTTGCCTATTTTGTGACTTAGTGTCTATCACTTTCTCCCCTTACCATTTTATGGAAATCTCCCTCTACCTAATTAAAGAACAGATGAAGCAAAACAAAGTGAAATCCCCATGAAATAACTAACTCAATCTCAAGATTCAACACAACTTCAAGAGTTAGCAACTTGCATGTCGCTTCATGCCCATGAATACCATCAAATTACTGTGAGTTAGCTGATGCTCAACATCGAACTGATAGACAACTTACATCGAACACTGCAAACCCAATATGATGTTCAGTCCAGTCAATTGCAAGGTGTTTTCCTTGTTTATATGTTATGTGTATATGTGACTAGTTTTCAGTTCTGTTTTATTTAATTTTTATCTTTTTTTATGGCGGGAAGGGGGTTTGAGGACAAGGTGTCAACCATTTAACTCAATGCCACCGTCAAACGTTATTTTTTCTGTTTAGTCAAATCAACATATTGGTCATAACATGATTCTGTAGCTATTTTGTTGAAAAGGATAGCTAAACACATAGAAAAAGCAAAGCAATTTTGCATCAATGCCTAAATAGACAGGACCAGTTACAAGGAAGCACTAACAATACCTCGTTGCCATTTAGAGTCATGAAGTAGAAGTGTGGATGGCCCTTAGAAGAATACTCTCTCAGTCGTGACTCATAATTTGACAATTCTAACACCTATAAAACCACAAGTGAAAGTACTCAGACAAAATCAGAATGTCACAGGCAAGGAGAGTTGCTTTATCTTTCATCATCAAGACACCAAACATGCCCACGGTGATAGAAGTATTGGAGCATCTGGACCTAACTATTTCTTCAATATTTTGAAGTATCCATGTTACCTCAGGAATCCAAGGAAAGTTTAGTAGCAAGATACCTCTCCAACATACTCAATAAGAAACTGTCCTTGTGTGACATTGTCTATCACCTGCAGTCCAAATCCCTTCTTCCCACAACGGAACAACATAAGGTTGGCATAGCTTTGCCTTTGGAACTGAAACAAATAATTAAAGTGAATATCTTGTGTTAGGCTTCAGACATTCAAGAAAAGTGAATATAGAAAAAGGTAGTCATCTAAAGGAAGCATATACAACCTGCTGATTTGCACAAAGATCCCCACAAGGGCAGGTCCCTTGAACACATTCAATGTTGAGCATCCTATTCAAGCACTCATCGCCGCAACCCACTTTCCCATCCCTTTTGAGCTTGCAATGGCAAACCATTATCTAATAAGATCAAATCCAAATGTTATTTTGGAATTAGGAAATCAGGGGAACAACAATATTGCATCAGCTTCCAGAAAAGAAGAAAAAAAGAGGGGGTGCAAAAAATTAATGCAGTTTAGGGAAGTGTATAATTCATTGAATATTTCAGGTTGTACACCTCTTCTAATCAGTACAAGCTCAATCCTATAACATGCCTCAAGTGACTTATAACATGATTTATATATCGGAAACTACAGTAGGAGGCAAGGAGCAACATTTAATAACTACTACTTTGCATTCGGCAAATCAATAGCATAGTAATCTTCCAATATTAGTTAGGAGTAAGCAGGGTGGTACAATCAAAGGCAAACTAATGAAGGTTAAAGTGTAAGATAAAAAAAGTTGCAAAAAGCCCATGAATAGTTAAGCCTGTAACCAAGAAAAAACTCCAGACTTCTTATGGGTGTGGAGTAGAGGACACATACAAAGTAAATTCCCACTAGTCACTAGACCACCTAGACACATGATGAGAGTTGGCTTGGGCACTAAAGAATGAGAGTTAAAAACACTGCACTGATGATAAAGTGAAGTTGCTACAAAAGTTGAGAAAATTCAAGGTCTCTAAGCACCCGATATTATTGCTGCATGTCTACCTTTTTCTATAGAAAATACTTAATAAAGCTTGGAATTAGGAAGGATCAAACATTTCAAGAGTAAATTCAAGGTCTCTAAGTACCCAATAGTGCTAGATTATCTGTTTAGAAAAAAAACTCCGGACCATGAAAAAGGCGTATGAAGGTTGGAGTATAGGCTAGATTAGCACCCGGTATTATTGCTGCCTGTCTAGAGCAATGTTTTTATACATCAACTACTTATTAAAGCTTGGCATTAGGGAGGATCAAACCTTTCTATAGAAAATTCAAGGTCTCTAAGCACCCAGTATTGCTAGATTATCTACTTAGGAAAAAAACTACAGACCATGAAAAAGGGGTATGAAGAGAACATGAAGCTTTGTGCATAAGGATAAACAAATGAGAGTATAGAAATGTCTGGGGTTTTTTTCTACAGTTTCCTGATTCTTAGTAGCAAATAGAACATTTATCGTAACAGAAGAACTTTAATGTAAAAAAGATAACAGCAAGAGCTTAGAGCATTACGCTGAAAAAGATTAAAATCAATAAATAGTAGTTAAATCCAGATGATGTTAAGCAAATTGCCAAGTAGAAGTTGAAAATACGGAAATTAATCATCATTTGAATAAAATTGCTATTCAAACAATCACACCTCATCCAAAGTCTGTGTTTTACGCCTACGATGCAGAAAGATATTTGACTTTATTAGCATCCATTGTGACTGCTTTGGCCCTGAGGAGAAAAAGGAAGAGCATTGGGCCAAATTAATGAACTTATTAAAAGTGACACTGATGTTCTGATCCAGCTCCAGTGACAATGTTGTAAGCTTCATGCTATAATGCTTACCACCATTTAATTGGACATGGTGCCCCTCTTCAGCCTCCGATATATTTAACTCTGCGTTAATCTCTGCATTGGACTTCTCTTGTGGAACTGAGCAATCGGCAAATGCTTTATCTTGATTATCCTTGCAAGTCCTTCATATTATATCTTAATAAGCCATATATTTACAAGGGAAAAGGCATATCTTCGCACAAACAAAGCTAGAATAACAAATAATGTAGTCAAATCACTGCAGTTGCAGATAACATAGAACAGTGACTGTTTCAACTTTTTTTTAATAAAACTACAGATCATATTTCCATATTCAAATTTAATTTACTTGCAAGTCAGGAACTCCAAGTAACCAGTAAGCAAACTTATAAATCTTGGAGAGCTGGCAGCAGTGTAAGTTTTCACAGGTAAGAGTATGTGAGATAGTGCTTCATCTTATGCAAGTGACTACAATTACAAAGGATGACATAAAATCTAGTATACAAGTTTAGCATGTTATACAGGACTATAAATAGAGCCTAAGTGATTCACAAGGATCTTCAAACAAGGGACTATTTTTAGAGACACTAAATCAACAGTATTCTCTTATACTTGGGGCTTCCTTGCATTAGTCCAAATGGGGGCATTGCTACGTATAATACTCCATGGTCAACCAAATGTGAAATTGAATAAATTCCAGCTTAGAGGACAAAAATATCTATTAGAGTGTTCAATTTTATAAACGCAGTCAGCACAATGCTTCCTCTCAGCAATAAGTCATCTCTTCAACAACAACATTTGGGATCTAGGGGGGTGATAAGGATTCATGTGGAGAGTAAAGAAATTTCAAGAGCATTAGAGGTTCAACATTAGAAAATGATAGTGCAATGTTACTGATAAGGACAAGTTGACTCCATTTCAAAAGCACGTCTTACACTTTCTAAACAATTCATGGTTATTCCGCAAACTCTTTTTTCATTAAGTGTGATGTGTAGGGGACTGGGAAAGGGAAGCAATACGCAAATTAGTTTTTGTGAGATAAGTTTAAATCATAAAATGCTATAAAAATCCTATTATTATACTGTCTTTTCTATTCCCTAGCATACAAAACAACACCAATACGCAAATCATTTCGAGAAACGTCACCGCTCTCTATCATAGCATATGAAATATCAGAAGAGAACAACCATTATTTAACTTCGCTAATTTATCGGAAGTTTCATTGCCAAAACAGTACTTCATGAAAAGGAAAGAACAGATAGTAAGCACACTATAAAATGACACATTCAACGGGATTTCCTTATTGTATTCTATAAACCAGTTTCCAAATATGTAAAGGACATAATAGAATCTCACAGAAAAATGAGAAATTAAATAATGTCATACCATCTACAGTCTGTCTCATCAATAATATCCGCAAGATTGGACGGTATACAACGCCATTTAAGACAATCGTCACAGCACACCCATGCACTACGAGGTTGTGCTACTGCTATCTGTAGCACAGTACTACTAGATGTACCAAGCAAGCCAGATACATCTTCAGATGCCACTCCACTGGTAGGAATACTCACTTCTTTGCCGTCACTATCGTTCATTACATGTTTTCCTACAATATGTTACGGTTCTAGTTAACATCTCCATTTATCCATACACATATGACATCTTCAAAGCTCATAATAAAATGGAAAATCTCCATGCCAAACACTAAAACAGAAACAATCGAACCATCAAACTGAACAACAAGATAAAATAATTTACAATATCCACATTGTTCAGCAGATGATTAACTAAAATCAATACCTGCTAACTTCCATTTATCACCCTTAACTCCACTGGATTTACACATGTCCAGCCTTGGTGTACTACTGGCCTTCAACTTACTTTTAAATTTTCTATTTCCCTCGGCTTTAGCCGGAGGAAGTAGTTTTTTTGAATTCCTTGAATCTGCTGATTCATGACCAGCATCACACCTAGTAGCCATATCACTTATAGGACCTTTGTCACAATACTTTTCCGCCAAACCAGACCTATATATGATGGATGAACCCAGAACATTTTGCACATCAGAGCCAACGAGCTGGCAAATTTTCTCCTTTTTGTTCCCTTTCTTCCTTCTTGTCTTTGAAACAGCTGGAATTGCATTTTCAGCAGGGGTAAGAGTAGTTTTAGAAGAATCCATGTCATCGTCATGATGGACCATTTCAGAGGGAAACTGGGACTCGGGAACCTGAATGACTTCTGAATCAGGTGATGTGCCAGAATTCAAGTGTCTATCATCAGCTGAAACCCCTGATTTCTCAACATCCTTATCCAAAAAACTTCGTCCAGCATTGATACCCTTGTTGTACTTGTCTGACATACGAGTAGCTCCTAAATCCTTATTCACAGGATCGACAGCCACTCGAGGGTTCTCATGAGATGTTGCTGATCCGTACATTTTCATATCAGCAAAAGACTCTTGAGACTTCTTCGAAGCTTGCTGACTGACATCTTTAAGGCTATTTCTTAAATCCAGTTGGTTATCACCATTCCCAGTAAGATGAACTACTTGAGTATCAATCCCTACAATAGGATTAGGCTCAATATTACTCTTACTTTTGTTAACTATTTTTAACTTCAATCGAACCTGGCCAGAGGAAGTACGGCTCCTTGCATATGATCCATCGGAGCCTCCGCCTACTTGAACCATGTCTTTTTTCCTGATTTTATTACCACTCTTAACTGACCCTGATCCTTGTTCCACAAGAGTATCCATCGCAATGTATTTTGACAGGGTGTCAAACAAACCCCACTTAGACAAACGAGCTGATCTGTTCAAAAAACTTCTTCTGCTTCTAACTGCTGCTGGTAGCAAGTCTATAACTCTACCCAAACCTTTCTTTGATCCTTTCCTACTGTAAATAATATTTGGTGCTTTCTGGATAAACTTATTTGCACGGGAACTCCTTCTCAAAGAGGCCTCAGCAGAATCCGTTAGATGAACACCTGTTTGAGCTTTTTCCTGTCCTTCATCTGCAAAGCAAGAAGCATCAGCTGTTGCAACTGACCTAATACCATGAAGAACACCATTCAGTTTAAAGGCCTCTTGTCCAAATAGATCACTATGAGAGCCATTTCCCAAAACAATGTCAGAAACACAAGGTTGCAAAGAGTGTGCTTGTTTGGCAGAGCTAGCCAAATTTCCAACGTGTTCAGAAGGCATGGTAGAATGTTCTAGCACATATGAAATAAAATGTTGATCATTCAAAACACCATGTTGCATGTCAGAACCTTCCAAATTAGATGCTGCCAATGGAACATCTACATGATCAGAATTCGTCTTCTCATGACAATTAGTAAAGCTTTCGGATACAGCATTTACTGGTGATGAAGGTATATGAACATG
This sequence comes from Fagopyrum tataricum, assembly GCA_002319775.1. Classification (NCBI taxonomy): domain Eukaryota; kingdom Viridiplantae; phylum Streptophyta; class Magnoliopsida; order Caryophyllales; family Polygonaceae; genus Fagopyrum; species Fagopyrum tataricum. The sequence goes on along the minus strand of CM008285.1, from coordinate 1,557,236 downwards.
AAGCCCAGTGACCACATCACTTAGATCCATTACAGACTTTGTGCTCCTTAGAGCAGACAGATTGGCTATGTCATTAGGGAAGAGCACCCTACCTTCCTCCAAAATCCTTGCACCACCAAAAACTGACAGCTTTTCTGAAGCCATTTGAGATTCATCTAAAGTATTGATTGAGCAATCATGTCCAGAAAATTGGAGATACTCTAACGAAGATGCTATAGGTTTCAATCCAGATGAAATTCTATCATTCTTGATATTTATATTATTCAAACACATTCTACTGACCCCATATTCAACCTCTGATGACATACCAGATTCAGGACAACAGTCATCCTTTGTATCACTCTCCATGCCACACAAACCAGCAGCAATGTCTTTGTTCTCAAACTCAGCTTCACAGCATATATCAGAGACAGAATCCAGATTAAAAGAATCATCATCGTAAGAAAAAGAATCAGTTGTTTCCATGCAGGATTGCTGCTTATCAACAGATTCTTCTACAGTTTCCTTGTGCTGATGTAATAAATCTGAACCAGACTCCAATGCTGGATATTCTGTAAACAAAGAAACACAATCCTCTGCACAGAAACTCTCCTCTTCCAGCTTTGGGGCTTCTGATACTAGCATGAGTTTGTGTATTGGATAAAAATGCACATCACTTTCGATTTCAGCTTTTGAACTTGAGAATGAAACTAAAGACGCCAAAGACCGGCATTGATCAGTAGGAGAACTTTGTGTTGCCTCCTTTGGTGCTTCAGATAACAGAACAGTTTCATCTATTGGATCCGAGTCATGACTCCCCATTAACACTTGTGTAAATAACACTGAAATTCAAGTATAAACCCGCCCCTTATTTCTGAAGCAAAAAGACATGCCTCGGCATCATTGCATACAGAACCTACTGATCATAAAAAAAAAAATCCACCAACCTGGATAGGAAGATAGAGTTAAGCCTCGTGAGTAATCATCCCATCTAATGAATTAACCCTAAGAACAATGGATAATAGAATCAATGCAAGAGACAATAGAGTACCTACACCAACGTCAACTTGCCATCTCTATTTGTCGCCTCCTGCAAAATCAAAACCCTAAAACATCAATACGTCGCAGAGAATGCAAACGGAAAACCGAAAATTTGATGAAATCACGGCTTTGAGAATCGAAGAAAAGCAACAAAAACGCGAATTGGAACAACGGAAAACAACAATTGAAGGAAGAAAAGAGGAGGAAAATAGTACAGGAAATCATGAAATAAGAAGAAATGCGAGGAGAAAGAACGGAAATCGTCTCTCTGAAGAAGCGAAAACTCTCGGTGCGGTGTCCGGATAACGCTCTTAGGGCTTCCTTCCGATTACCTGTTGATGGTAGAGAGGAGAGGAGGAGGAAGGGGAGAGGAGAGAGAGTGTTTGAGGTTGTCAAACAAAACGGTTTTATTGAGGAGTAGTGGGGATTGCTTCCGAACCGGGGAGAGGGCTTTTTTCACCCGTGGCCGTGGGCCCATGCCCTCATTCTTTTCTTGCTCATCATTGACAAAAATATCTTTCTTGGATGTGTTTATTACTGTTTAGTTTGTTACCCACTTGTGCGGGTATTTTCTAATTATCATTATTATTGCGATTGTTCGACATTATTATATTGATCTTGTTCATTAGACGGTTTTAAAGGTATAAGGAGTTAAAATTTTAACTCCTTGATACCTTTAAAACCGGGAAAATATGTTGTGAAACATTTTGCAATGAATGACTATACAATAATATAACCTTTTGAATCATTCATGCAAAAGGTTTCACAATTTATTTTAAGATTTTTTTTTACTTTTAATCTTGATATTTACTAAGTTTGAAAATTCCTCTTGGTAGTTGGTACCCTCATAGTTCTATTTGTTTTCTCTTTATACCCTCATAATGAGTTAATAAAGCTATTTTTGTATTGTTGATACCAACTAAGCCCTTAGTTATTTCACATTTATTTTTAACTTTAAAATCAAGGGTATAAAGGGAATTTTAGAGAAGAATTAAAATAAAACCCTATAAATAGGATTTATCTAGGTTCGAGTTTCGGTTCCGGTTCGGGGTTCCGGTTTGGGTTTCCAGTTTGGGTTTCCAGTTTGGGTTTCCGGTTCGGGGTTCCGGTTCGGTTCAGGGTCGGTTTGGGTTTGGTTGGGTTTAGGGTTTTCTTTTGGGTTGGGTTTACCTTGCAATTACCAATTTGCCCTTCTATTTTATCTTTACAGATAAATAAAATGGGTCTAGTTTATCCTTGATAATAGAAAGGGTTCTCTTAATGCTCTTCTTTACAAAAAAAGCCCACTTTCCCAATTAACCCAATTTTAAACCAATTTATAATAGAAGTATTTTTTATATATTTTTTTAGAAAAGTAAATTAATTCATTAATTTTTGGGTGAAATAGGAGAGTATGTTTTTTTTGTGAGGATCAACACTAAGAAGGCTCTTTTTTATTTTAATTGACTAATTAGGCCCCTATTACTGATTAATTGACAGGGCTCAATACACAAGTCTATAATAAGGCGTTGACTAATTAGGCCCCTCTTACTGATTAATTGAAAGGGCCTCGGACAAGGCCCAATACACAAGTCTATACTCAAGCCCAATACACAATATTAATCAATCTTATAGTTATTGGGTTTCGAACCCGCGACACCGGGCCGAAGCATGTCGAGATAAAAGACCCTCCCACCCTTATACTAATTGGACTAGTTGAACTTGTGTATTCCATTATTGTTTTTTGTAATATTATACTTAAAATCGATTGTTAATACACAATATTGATGCACAATTTCAAATACACACTTCCGTCGTTTACACAAGATCAGGCTACACAAGTCTAAGCTTCAAATACACACTTCCGTCGTTTACACAAGGTCAAATTACACAAGTCTAAGCTCACTCGAGTTACATAAGGTCATTCGAGTTACACAAGGTCAAGCACAATCGAAATACACAAGTTCAGGCGCAATCGAGTTACACAAGCTCAAGCCCACTTAGAATTAAGCTTATGAGAAGAAAATTATAAAGAAGACAAAATCCATCTTATATGCTTCCCTAGGAACATGAATCTTACAAGACCACCAATCACCATTCAACTGACTCTTATCCATTTTGACGGTAAAAGGCTCCCACTGAGAGTACATTCTTCGATTGAATTTGTATATTTTCTTCATCATAATCACCACTTGTTCCTGGTCAAAAAAATAGCCAAACTTGAAAATCCACTACTAACAAAAAGTATTAAAAAATTATAATAACAGAAGACCAATATACCAACCTTCTCTTCCTAAGTCACTAGTTTTGATGCTTCTATTATCGGATTGAATCTCCTTCAAACTTTCATTGGAACTATATATTTGATCTCGGTATACCTATGGTTTAGGCTCCTTCACCTCTTCCTCTTCCTATAAGCACAAACATAAAAAGTCGAGTTGAACAACTCCACTGGACAAAATTTCAACCCCAAATAAATCACATTGATTCATACTGCTTTATAGCATTGAGCTTTATTGTATCCACTTTATATTTCTGCAACCAATTAACATCAAAAGAACAAAAAAAACGTCAGTTTCGACAAACAAGAACATTAGAAGAAAACAAAGAAGAGATGTTGAAAATGTGGAGGTTAATCTTACATTACTCGCTAAATCTTCACAAACCGGTTAATAAGACCATAAAACAATCTTTTTTTGATCATATAATAGGTAGCAAAAGCATCTAATAAGACCATAAAACAATCTGTTACTTGCAAAGTGCAACATCTAATATTACAAGTCAACAAATACAGATAAAACACAGATGAAACACAAATGAGCCAACGGAAAATTATGGATTATATTTGCATACGCCCGCACATGTAGTAATTAATTAATTATTAGTGACTCCATACCTCCCTATACCCTTATCTCCGGCCTGGGTAAACCGTGATTTGTTTGGTAAATATCAATCCCGATAATTAATTAATTAATTAATTATTAGTGACTCCATACCTCCATGCTTTTCCAGCCAGGAGGCCCAGGAGCACACAGGTCCAACTTGTAATAAGAGAGAAATTTCAAATAAACGAAACTTTTCAGCGGGCAAGCACACAGCTCTATCCATGGAGGCGCCGGAGTGCCCGATCTGCCTCGAACCCTACGACGGCTCCACTGTCACCCCCCGAGTTCTAGCCTGCGGTCACTCCGCCTGTGAGGAGTGTCTTTCTCAGCTCCCCCGCCCTTTCTCCCTCCCAGCCGTAGTCCGGTGTCCCGCCTGCACTCAAATCGTTCACTTCCCGGAGCCTCTCGGCGCCTCCGCTCTTCCCAAGAACATTGACCTCCTCCGCATCTCTCTCCTCCTCCTGGATCACAACTCCTCCTCTGCTGAAAAACCGTCCACTTCCGGAACCCTACCAACGAAGCAGCAGATCGCTCCCAAACCACGCTTTTTCTCCCCCGTTTGGTCCGATGAGATATACTCGGCCTGGAAGGATTGGATTTTTCCTCCGGGTTCCATTATCATTGAACGGGGAGGAGAACAGGTTAGTGTTTGTTTCAGTGTCAATTCAGCGTCGCCTTTGATTCGTCGCGTTAACAAAGATCAGGAGGTCAGACTTTTGAGAATTGGGGCATTTGATTCGAATGGTTCTGCCTCCGAATTAGAGTACAGTTATGTGGCTAAAGTTATGTGTGTTTTGAGTAAAATGAATGAATTACAAAGAAAAGAGTTGGATTCTATTTTAATGTTGTCACTGATAAGTCAACTCCGCATCTGCAACATTTATGGGTTGTGGCTTGATGATGAAAGTGGGTTTCTGTACTTGGTTTGTGAGAGAAAGAATGGCAGTCTCTTGAAGTTGGATGATACCAACATCACAGTTGAAAAAGAAGAAGATAGAGTGCATACATCATTGGATGATAGGGTTTCTGGTTTGGCAAATATATGTATAGAGTTGTGTGAAATTTTAGTTGGCTTGCAGTCTAAGGGATTTGTATGCGGGTGCTTGGGCCTGTCTTGTTTGCGTCTTGATGAATTTGGCCGTGTTTATGTAGACTTGTGTGAGATTGTTGTAAAGGGAAGGAACCTTAGGATGTGTATTTCCACAGCTGTGAAATGCAGTGGGAAGATTAGTGACTTACAAGTTGAAGAACTTATTGAAAGTATATCAAAGATTGATGTCCTTGTGAGTCCAGAGTTGCTTTTAGATTTGCTTAGAAATGAGGGTGTTCATGTTGGAAGCAGCAACGTACAGTGCAGTTCTGATATTTGGGTGTTGTCGTGTGTGTTTATCAGGCTTTTAGCTGGAAAGCAGTTTACCGACAATATGTATAAATACCTGAGAGGGAAATACCAAATGAGGCACGGGGAGCCGAGTTATGAATGTATGACTTTGTACACAAACTGGGCAGAAAGAGCAGGTAATATGGTGGAAGCTTCTATAGGATCAAATTCTATTTCAGTGACACAGACTTTGGTTAAATGTCTCAATTTCAATCCACAAAGCCGACTACATTTGACTGATGTGTGGAGAGTGATCAAGGAATTGACTTTTAAGCCTTATCTTGATGAAATAGTTAGTTTGAGGGAACCAGTGAGGAACAAGAGTAATGATCATTGCTTTGTATTAGGTGAATTATGTAGTGCTTCAGATGAATGCAAACACGAACAGAGAATGGATCAATTGCATGATAGATGCAGTGAGGATGGTGTATGCTCTACTCAAGCTTTAGCAATGATGCAGGATAAAGATTCTGCTAAAAGTTTATCTGATCATAAAGTTATAAGTATGGATCTTCAGCAGCATCGTGATTGTGTTACTGGGTTGACAATCGGAGGTAACAGTTCCAGCACCGGCTGCATTAACTTTTGGTTTGGAACGTCATCTATATCTAAGCCAAAATTTTTGCTTATTTTGCTTGATTCTTGAATTTAAAAATTTTCAACTAAAGAATTCATGTTTGAAGTTTTGATCTGTTGCTGAATTGCTTGTTTGTCTGCCATCCAAAGGTCTCTGCCTTACCAATTCGAAACTGATATTGCATGCCTTTTCCTCTTCTTTCTATTTTAGGAGGATTTCTGTTTAGTTGTTCCCTGGATAAAACGATCAACGTATGGTCTATGCAGGTATGGTTTTCGAATTTAAAACTCCCTTCATGGCCATAACTCATAATTGTTGACTATTACTATAGTCAAAGTTCCATTTTCTGTATAAATTGTTTCTGGAAGAATTTCTAGTGCAAATTTTGGTTGACTTGAAGTTATCCCACAGGACTTTGCCCATGTCCATACATTGAGAGGTCCAGAGCACAGAATCATGGCAATGACTTTTGTGATTGAAGAACAACCAATCTGCATTAGTGGCGACATTGGAGGTGGCATCTTTATATGGAGAGGCAATCCGCCATTTGGGCAAGAGCCTCTAAAGAAGTGGTATGAGGAAAAAGACTGGCGCTACAATGGCATTTATGCTTTAGCTGCTCCAGCAACCGGATATCTCTATACTGGTGGTGGTGATCGATTAATAAAAGCATGGTCATTGCTGGTAAACTTTTTGGTTTATTTTTGCATTAACCCGATATATCATTCTTGTTTGATGACGAGTATAGTGTTTTTACTCCCTTCAGGACTGTAGCTTATTATGCACTATGGAAGGGCATAAATCTGTAGTTTCATCCCTAGCTGTATGCAATTCTATCCTGTACAGTGGGAGCTGGGATGGGACTGTTCGATTATGGAATCTGCACGATCATAGTCCTTTGGCAGTATTGGGTGAGGATACACCTGGAGATGTAGCTTCTATACATTCTCTCTATGCTGATAATCATACTATTGTCGCAGCTCATGAGAACGGATTTGTAAAGGTAGATCATACGGGACCTATGTTGATTATTGTAAAGAAGCATTGCCTATTAAAGAAAAAGCATGTTAAAACTATGTAATTGATTACTTTCTTGACCACAGGTCTGGCTAGAAGATGAGTTCAAGAAACACATACAGATCCATGATGGTTCTGTATTTGCCATTGCCATGGAGGGGAAACTACTGTTCACTGGTGGGTGGGATAAGACTGTCAAAATTCAGGTATATCTGAAGAAAACCTGATTACAGATGTGGTAATTGTGTATCCGGTAAATCATGTCAAATGGACAAGGCATGGTTCAAGAGCTTTTGGGAAAAAAAAGATGCATTTAGGTTTGATATACACTTTTGTTGAACACGCACACTACTCACGGTTTGTGACTTTAGCTAATTCCTAAAACCATACCCACATTACCCTTGAACAAATCAAAGATATTTTCATGGTCTAACAGATATCTTAAGGGCCTGTTTGGTATTCATATATGGATATCAGTATATTAGATATTGGATATCGGTATCAATATATGAGTGTGAGTTTGATATCGGGATTTTTCTCCAGAGAAAGAATTCCAGATAGAAAGAATGACTGAGGAGGACAAATATAAGATATGTGGTACCTCTAGTTTTTTTAGTGTATCAAAATAAGAAAAAAGGTGAATTCTGAGTATATCATGATATCAATATGATATCCATATACTTATACACTAGCTACTAGATATGAGGTTTTTTTTTATTTTTTTATGTCGATATCCATATCTGATATCTAGATATTGATGCCTAGCAGGCCCTAAGACTTGAACGCTGTTTTGGTTCTCATTTAGGGCATGCATTATTCAGTTGGTCTTCCAGATTTAAGCTTGTTCCTGTTGGATATGCCCCTATATAATCAGCAATGCTGATTTTGTTTTGCAGGAGATAAGGAGAGATGATGCTCAGCTCGATTTAACACAAGTTGGATCTATTTTGTGTGATTTGGTCATAACATCTCTGTTGTCTGAGGATGGACAACTTTTTATTGGATGTTCGAGCGGATTGATCAAGGTAATTATTTATGCCTTTGTTTGTACCGTTGTTGTTTCACCTGTCTCGTTTGATACTGACACATGTGAAGCCAAAATGACAATTTTCCAGGTCTATCACCACGATCAGCTAGACTAATCAGCTCCGTTGCGGTTGTACATAACTTGTAGAAATTCAGCTATCTCGGACTTAATGTCAATCTGGTGCTTTGGTTCTCAAAACTAGAAGAGAAGTTGAGGGCCGAGTGCAAATCTTGATCTTGTGTATATTGATATAGGATGACTTCATACATTCTCCTGTGTGCATTCAAATCTTGATCTTATGTATATTGATATAGAATGTCTTCATGCATCTGTTCACGACTCATGAGCATATAGGGTGTATTTGTAAATTCGAATCAAAGTTATAAAAGGCTTAAACATTCCCCTTATTCTTTTTCCTTCCTTTTCCGACTTATGTACAGATTTACAATTACGACTTATCTACAGATTTACTATTAAGACATGGAAAAAGAGAAGAGCTTGATTCTATACATTAAAGAAGAGCATCGTTCATTCCAATATATTACTCACTTATTTAACTTTACAGAATAAAAATAATATTTTTTATATGAAAAGATTTACTGGTCAATTAATTTGAATTATTTTAGAAAGAGAAGTGATTAAAAAAAAAACTATTAAATTAAACAATTGATTATGATACATATATTTCGGTCAAGATGATATGTCACCGGAAAGTGACCGAAAACATATAATTGGTTCAAACAATTGATTATGATACATATATTTCGGTCAAGATGATATGTCACCGGAAAGTGACCGAAAACAATATAATTGGTTCAAGTAGACAAAAATAGATTTTTATTGAAGAAATTATATAGCTGTTTATTTAAGTTGGCTTTGGTTGACTTTGGTCTTCATTTTTCTTAAATATAGAATCGTATAACTTATATTGGGTAATCGAAGTGAAGTTGGACATGTTTCCGAACTTAGAAATTGCGCTATTAATTAGATTTTGGTGTACGAAATGCGCTCATTTGATGCGGACTTGTACTCAATTTGATTCTAAGTTATGTTGATTCGCAAGTATCTATCCATAAGACCAAGTATAAGGAATTAAAGTCCGAAAATATTTAAGTTACCCAATTTCTAAGTTCGAAATTATATATTTAAGTTACTCAATTTGATTCTAACTATCTATTATATATACTTGTATAGTAAACCAGAAATTAAAGTCCGAAGATATTTTTAATATCTTTTAAGAAATAAAGATGTAGAATTAAAGTAGAAAAATAAAATCTTATTTCGGGTCGGTTATTTCAGGCTATTGGGTCATTTTAAGTCGGGCTACTTTGTGCTCGAGCATTTCGCGTCCCGGTTATTTTGGGTCATCGGATCATGTCGGGTCATTTCGGTCATCTGGTTTGTTCCCGGGCTATTCAATTCGGGTTTTATCGGACTTGGGTCATTTTCGGGTTCGGATCATTTTGTTATTTCGGTTTAAATTGGTTTCAAGCGGGTCGGTTCCGGACATTCTTTTTTCTCAAAATTTTCGGTTTTATATCGAATTCAAGTTCGTCGGGTCGGTTTCGTAGGTCGAGGTATGGGTTTTGACAACTCTAATTTTCACTTGTTTTTTCAGGAATTTCGGACACTGATGTGGGTGAAACTGGCATCACTAGAGAGTCTAGAGGTGATCTTTTACTATTGAAGGCCTTTTACGGGTTTTTTTCGTTAATTAACAATAAACATAGTGGTAATTTGCAAAAGACACTATTTAAAGGGTGGTTTTCGTAATTGTTACGCTTCTATTTTACGTTGGTTGATTGGGTCATTGGGTGTTTGTTATTCATGTCGAAGAACCCAACTAGATGTCAAACACAGGAGGCATCGACTAATTCCCGCTGAATAGATTCGCCATCACGATACTTCCGAATTGAAAACCCTAAATCCGGCCGCTATCACGGTTCTACCGAATTTGATCCTACGACGGTACAATCACTCGTCTTCATCGCCAATACCGCAACTGCAGCAGGTACGGACTATTTAATCGTTTCAATTTTTTCGGATCTAGTAATTAGAGACTGTTTCCGAACTTAGAAATTGCGCCGTTAATTAGATTTTGGTGTGTGAAATGCGCTCATTTGATGCGGACTTGTACTGAATTTGATTCTAAGTTCTGTTTATTTGCACGTATCTATCCATAATCCATGATCACAAAAAGGGATCTGATTTTGTATGTACTGAAAAGTTGGTTTTGTTGCCTGTAAAATTTTATCTTATCTCTGATGTATTGCAATTATTGTGGTTTTTGTGTGTGATTGAAAGTTGCTGCAATACAATATTTATAACAATTGTACATAGGCCACTGACAATGGCATCTGAGGTACACGATTCTACGAAATAGAGTACAAAGGTAGAGAAAAAGCTTATAACACAACATGATAGGCTGAATTTTCAGAAGGACCATGAAACTGATTGTTATCTCTGATGTGGAAGCTCTTAGAGCTCGTTTATGTTTTTAAAAACAGCTCATGAACCGGCCCATCCCACGGAGTCTCTTTAGTTTGAAACGTTTTTTTTTTACCTGAAAAGATATAGCAATTTCCTTTCCTTCTCTTTAACCATGACATTCTCATTTCTATTCCTAGGTCCCAACTAGACAGCCTCGCAGATTAACCGTCTGTCAACATCTTGAATGTGAGGCGCTACCAATTAAACTGATGAAATTTCTAACAACTTCCAAGTATTTATAAAGAACTCGTCTCTTTATCTCAGTCCATTTCCATTCTCCTTGCGGTCATTCATAAAAGTCCGGTACTGTGAGATGTTGCTCATATGGGCTTACAGGGGAAATAAGAGAATGTGTGCACTGCTTGTCCATTTTCTAGTTTCTGAAAACATGCTCTTTTAATCTCCCAAATACTCTGAAAAGTACTGTCACAAAAACTTAGTTTGCTACTGATAGAGTCCTCTAAACATTAACCAACCTGAGCTGTGCAAGAGAAATAAGGATTTTCCAACAATCTCCAAACCTGTTTACCCAGCACGGCTAAATTTAAAGGCTGGAAGTCTAAAAAATATATTCCTTCAATTGTTGTGGAATGATCAAAGTATAAAGATGGGAAAGTTTGAGCTTTGTCAACCAACTCGAGCTAATACCCTAATTATGACGAGCAGTTTAATAGCTTTTGGGACCATTATTTACGAGTGTTTTTCTTGCTTCATTTATAGCTGAAAACCAAAATTCTATCTTACCTCTGCATGTGGAGGATCTTATAAATTTAGCTGCATAATGTGCCTTTGTAGGTTCTAGTACTTTGTCATTGTCAGCCAATGTACATCACAGTACATTTGTCCATATTCTAATGGATTTTGTGGTTAGGTTAAGAAATTTGAAATCTGATTTACTCCAAAATCTCAGTCCTGGTCTTAATGGCGGGTGTATAATCTTGACAACCAATGCCCTTGTGATGCCGATTGCTGTCATAATTCTCTGCATGCTTGATGGACTTGGCCTTTTCTTCTTATTTTCAGCTCATTTTTATATACAGAGTTTTGGGTGTCTTTTACGTCAAAGAAACAGAATGAAGCATATTGTAAAGATTCTATCATTGCTGGTTGCTGTATCAGCAATTTGGATCTCCCTGTTGCTGACAGCCGTAGTTCCGCATAGCTATACTTGGTTGGTGAGACTCGTTTGCTTACCTAATTCATCTTCAGAACTATTGGTCACTGTCTTTCTTGCACTTGTAGCACTAGTAATTGTTACTTCTTTTTTCCAGATGCCAATATACATGATAATATCACTGGGATGTTACGGGCTATTGATGGTTGGCGTTGGATTGATGCAATTTCCGACATGTCCTAAGGAAGCTATATTATTGCAGCAGGTATACCACCATTTCCTCTCCGTGTCTCAATGTCTTAGTTATATGTTTGGTGACATCCAAGATTTACAATTTGTTATTATATTTGCATTTTCTTAGGACATAGTTGAAGCCAAGGATTTCCTTAGGCAACAGGGAGTGGATGTGGCTTCTGAATAGGACACTGACTGTGGAAGGTTCTGCTAGGGAAAATACATTGCCAATATACTTGGTAATATCATTGGACTAGAGTCGTGATTGCCTCGTGAGACACGATGGAAATGGGATTCGGCTGTAGAGTTTATGGTAGTTTTGATTGAGTAAACTCTCCATCTGACTTTGTACTTCATCTGTTTTTTTTTGTTCTGTTTTCAACAGACCAGTATGCATTTTTGTATGCAGTCTCGCAATCTCACAGGCAGATTCAAGTCAAGCTGAACTAGAGGGATCGTCAATCGAACTAAAAAAAGTTGCTTTAATTTAGAAACAAATATCAATATTATGACGTGTTACATACTAGCTATGACAAATACCATAAATAACATGCAATAGAAGATGAACAACAGGACAACTCATTTGGTAATGCTTCATTGCACGATGTAATAGCCAAAATTGTATGGGAACAAATACGAACAAATCATTTTCTACTAATTTTCCTTAATTAAACAAGAGAATATTCTATCAATGTTTGCTAAGGACTATTTGTGTCTTGTCTTTTGCTTGCACAAGTTCCATCAATTGATATGGCTCTATGCTTCATTGCATGATCATGTCTACTTCCTAAGGTGGTTCCCAAATTTAATTAATAGCGTTGATGAGCACGAGGTTATCTCTTTCGATATCAATCGTCATGAATCCTAAACTTGTGGCCTTTTAGAGGCCCTCTCTCAGAGCAAATGTTTTTGCTTCAAGGACAAATTCAACGTCCCACCTTCCCTTGCATGTAGCAAGAGAAATGACGTTGTGGTTACGTATGATAAAGCCAAAAGCATATTGGTTATTTGCATTTCTAGATGCATTAGGTCTCTGCCTTTTGATATTCTTTGTTTTTCTTTTATGTTTTGATGGTTGATTGTTGATGATTTTTACATTAGTCTTATCACAATCATTGATTTGGTTTTGGATCACCTAATTCAAATCTTGTGGTGCTTTTTGATTGTTGAAAAATTATTTGGTTGCCAGTTACCCAGATTTTCCACCACGTTATTACTATTTGTCTCAATTCTGTTGGGTTAGAATTTTCCTTTATTCTCGTGATGATGTCCATTAATCTATGGCGTGATGGGTCACAATTTGTAGGAAGCGTTTTCTCAAATTTTCAAATCCACTTTTTTTCTCCAACACACAAAATAAACCCAACATACAAACCAACATATGAAGGAGATGCCATCCAACTCCCTACAACACACGCCTCTTATGATCCTTCCTCTTCAAGGAGATATCGTTGTTACCTTAATCTCGTATATTAAGTACTTTTAACAATTAAGCGACCCTTCAATAAAATTCATGTTTGTTCTAGCTAGTTACACTATTGGCCACCGACTTCTCTTGCATCTCCACCATGAGCTGGACTTCATCTTATCCTCTCAATTTGATAATTGATTCAATCAATCTAGATTGAAACTGCCATTGAATCCTTCTTCTCTTTTCTAATCATTTTTTCTATTAATGTATGGTATTGTAGATGTAGATTCCAAGAGGTGCTAACAACATCAAACACGGTCGAAATACCCTAGAAGAGAAGGTTGGAAATTTTGAGTTTAATTCATTCAACCAGATTGATCGAAATGAGTTGGCTTCTTCCCCTTTTAATTTAGTCAAATCGGTTTCAATTTAATCGTTTTCTCTTTGCAACTTTCGAGTACATGAGATAGTCACATCTAACCCTTATGTCGAAATTCTCTTTCTTAATTCCGAGAGTTAGTTCCCCAATATTGACGAGTGATAAATGATTACATGAGTCGAGAAACCTAGATTATACACTTGCTTCGTGCCAGATTAGGATATACTAGCCTAAAAAATCGGAGTATTGTCAAGGTTTGGAATTCCTTGAAGGTGACAACAAAGATCTCTTTTGAAAGATTGGATAATGCGAGTAGAGTCAAGAGTTCATACATTTGGTTCACATTAATCAATTGGTATCACGAGTGAGACAATCGTTTGGGATAATTATTGTTCTTTCTTGTTGTTTTTGTTTTGTTACACATTTTTTTTACTAGTTGTTAATTTTGATCTATATTTGCATCTTATTAGTTATTAGTTTTTGTTTAAATTTATTTCCAAAAAAAATTAAAATTACTTACCAACCTTTTTTTAATTTTATTTTATGTTTGTCACAAGTTTTACCCTACTTTAGTTGCTGATTTTTACTATTCTTACCCTCAAACTCTAGTTTCATTAGTTATTCATAGACCTGGGCAAGCGGGCAAGCCCGCATGAGAAAACGGGTGGGTATGACACATAAGGTATGCCTGTCCGGCCACTAAGCCCGACCCGAAAGCCCGTTTTAAAATTATTATTTTTAAAATTTAAATATGTAAATTATATAAGCGAATAATAGGAATCGAACCCTAGACCTCAAGATAAGGTTCAAATATTGAGGTACTTTAATTTATATGTTATGATTTTATTTATTTTATATTTAGTATGTATAATTTTTCTTTTTCCAAAAAAAAAAAAAAAAGGGTACATGTCTGGCCCGGCCCAAAACCCCGCTCGGACGGGTACATACAAGACCACAAGCCCGAATTTTGGGCTCGACCCGAAAAACGGATAATTTTTTTTCCTTTCAAAAGTCCGGCCCGAATCCGGGGATGTCCAGGTCTATTATTCATAACTTATCCTTTCCTCTCTTCTTTAGCACAAAAATGAACATTAAATTTGTTTTCTTATTTTATTATATAAAATATATCCTTTTATGATTCTATCTTGCTCGAAGATTAAATTATAAATGGCTAGTAACTAATTTCTTTTTGTAATATCTTCCCTTCAAAAAAAGATATTACAAAAATTGGTTAGTTTTTAATTTAAATGGCTAGTAACTAACTTTTTTCCAATCCTAGTAACCTAAATTGGTTAGTTTTATTTTAAGTTTTAATTGATTTTTTAAACCCTTTTTCCTAGTGATTTTCGTCATACCGCATATACTTATTTTCCTTACAAATTTTTTTTTTCAAAACCGAGTTTGGTTATTTTCTATTTTTAACAAGTCTTAAATTTCTTTTTTAAAACTGCTACATTTTAAAGATTTTTTCTTTTGCTTGTTTAGTCTTTTCAATCCTAATCCACTTCACGGTGAGGATGGTTGGTCTATAGCTTAGATCGATATTCTTGTCTTGCTCCATTACTTGACATTATCAATCTCTTCCAAAACAACTAAGGTTGTCTTAATACTATCCAAATTAATGTGATTTTCTTTTTGGGGTTCTCAAAAATGTTGATGAGGGGTACTACCTTACTTCTTGGACACTTATGGAATCAATGATGCAATAAACAAACTTTTTTATGGATCATGCCAACGTTTGAAAATTGAAGAATTTTACTAATCAAAGACCCCTTATAAAGTAAAATTTAAACTTCGTATACAAAAAAAAAAATTTTGTAAAAAAGGTCAAAGACCTCACATATAAAAAGAAGTACGTAAAATTTTTTTTCTCCCGATAACATGGAAGAAACAGGTTGCCACGTTATCGCCGGAGCTAAGTTTTTTCCGAAAATAAAATTCATATTATTTTCGATAAATACATTGATAGTTTGTATAACTCCGAGTATTTTTCGAGATATTATTTTGAGTTAAATGTTAACAATTGATATTATTTTGTATATTTTCCTTTTATAAATAAATAAAAAACATAAATTTAAATTTTCAAGTTAATATATTAAATTTTTTAGTAATGTAGTAATATACTAAAAAGTCAAAAGGGCTATTACATGTTAATAATTAAAAATAAATAAATAATGTATTTTGTTTGTTTTTGTGTAAACATACAAACCATTAAATCAAAATCATTAGAAAGGATATAATGAGTTCAAACATTTTTATTATTTTATACTTTATTTTAATTTTTAGTGGTTATGTTTTTAGTAATAATTTATGTTTTGAAATTTTACAATATGTGCTTCATTAGTTTGAATGTTAGTTTTGAACATTATGGTCAATTTATTTAAACATTGTGTTAAATTTTTTAAAATTTGGATTAAAATTGCTCCAAATTCATTGAGACAAATCCCTCAAAATTTATGTTTTCTCTTGACCGCTGCTACTTCCGTTATCTTATTATGTTCATTTGAAAGACTATTTCTACAAACTTATGAAAGCTTATCAAATTTATGAATTTTATAGGGAAAAAAAGAAGATACAAATTAATGTTTAAGTGTCTAAATTTATAAAAGTTTATGCTAGTTTTATAAAAGTTTAAAATATTCTTATTTTATTAGTGATTTAATAAAAGTTATAATACATTATTAAATGATAAATTAAAAATTATATTTAAAAAAAAACCATTTAGCTTTCTGGCGGTAGACTGATTTTGTCCGCTGAGTAGATTAACCGTCAATTGGTCGAATACATTTTCTGGATCGCATTCGTTATTTAAAAAATAAATAAAAAATGAGACGAGGTGAGTGGTGAGCGCACAGCGCACTGTCGTCATCTACACTCCGACCATCTCCCAAATTGGCAAATGGCAATGGCTTCTACTTCTCTGAGCACCGCTTCCCGCCTCGTTCTCCCCTCCGCCACCTTTCTCCCTCCGTTCTCCTCCTCCTCCGCCACATACTCTCTCAGCTCCTCCCCTCTCGTTTCTCCTCTCTTCTTCCGGCAGGTATTAATTTACTCCCTCTCTTTTTCACACGCACATTGATGTTTATGCTGTTTTGGACTTTGATTCTGACTTCTTCCCTTTATTTTTTCTTTTTTGATTGGTTGAACAAGCGTTCTTCCTCTGCCTGTCTGTTGCGGAGAGGCTTCGTCTCGCATGCTTCCCCTAAATGCTTCGCTTCCGATCCCGAGCAGCTCAAGAGTGCCAGAGATGACATCAGAGAGCTGCTCAAGACTACGTTTTCCCATCCCATCATGGTATTGGTCTCAATCATATTTTTGCTTATCGACATTGACCTCAATTTTGTTCACGATTGATTTGGATTCTATATTTGTCCTGAATAAAAAAAACCCCGCATGCTTTTTGTCCAATTGATTAGTGATAGACTGCAAGAGTATTCTTTGGTGACAAAAAAATAGGGTCCCATGTCAAATCAAGATGTTTCGAGTTTCATTCAGCTCATATTTTACTCGAGTGTATGAGCACTCTTGTATGTTTCGCTGGCATGAATTATTAGTAAGATGTATCTCTGGATTTGTATGCTTTGAAGCATCGTCAAAAGGTGTCCATGGTCCAAATGAATTTTAACGTTAATCTCGTTGGCGCATTTGTAAGCAAGAAGATCCGCTGGCTTGAATTTTCTTATAAGTTTCAACTCCTTGATAGGTTCGCCTCGGATGGCATGATGCTGGGACTTATAACAAGGACATAAAGGAATGGCCAAGAAGAGGAGGAGCCAATGGGAGTTTGAGGTTTGAAGTTGAGCTAAAACATGCAGCTAATGCAGGTAATCATTGCTTCTGTGGGTTAAATCCTTGATAAGTGGATATTTCTGGACCAAATGATTGTCTTTGGGTAAACTTCTTGCAGGTCTTATAAATGCTTTGAAACTTCTACAGCCTATAAAAGACAAGTATTCTGGTGTTACATATGCAGATTTGTTTCAATTGGCTAGTGCTTCTGCAATAGAGGTATTTTCTTTATCCCTCCAGGCGTCTAGTCGAATGATTGTTGCAATCACTGGAAAGTCATTTGTAAACTTTCAGGAAGCTGGTGGACCCAAGATACCCATGAAATATGGAAGGGTGGATGTTTCTGGACCAAATGATTGTCCAGAAGAAGGAAGACTTCCTGGTAAGAAGAATAAATTTTGTTAAAATGCTTCAGGCTTGTCCTGTTATCTGAAAGTTCCTGATCCTAAAGGACTTTTTTGAAGACTGACATAAATGAATGTGAGCAAGAAAACTGTACTGGCCTAATATTAGTAGATACTTTAGATGTGATATGGAAGGATTGTAAATGTTAACTAACCACGATTAAGTGGGGCATCTCATGAGGGCAAACAGCATGAAGTTGCTGCTTCAGTTGTACCTGTGAGATGAGCTGCATGACCTTAGTTGGTTCATATGTTAATGGCGGTAGTGTTTTGCTTAGGTTTTTTTCAAGCATCATCTTTTTATTTTAAACACTCTATCACGCCCTTTGCATAAACTGGGATTTTACTTAAGTAGAGGTGATATTTTCCCACCTCTTTCCCAATTCTCAAGCAGAGGTGAGAAAAGCATCACTTTTGAGTTTCATGCCTTGCTATCTTCAACCACGTCCTAGTCTTTTCACTCAGCTGTAGAGTTGACTGTTTTTTTAGTATTTCTTGCCAGATGCTGGTCCTCCTTCACCTGCTGAACATTTGCGCAAAGTTTTCTACAGAATGGATCTAGATGATAAGGTGATTGGATCTTTCTCAAGTCTACATTTCCCAACTTGCACATATTGTGACTGCATAGATGTTCATATACAGGATATAGTTGCTCTATCGGGTGCGCACACACTGGGGAGGTCCAGACCTGACCGTAGTGGTTGGGGCAAGCCAGAGACGAAGTACACGGTAATTATCAAATTTAGTAGTTGTGTTTCAGTTATCAATTATGCCTGACTTTTGCCAAGTATTGTTCAGTGCATTCTGGACTTATTACTTTCAACTGCTTTAGTGAGCATTCACAAACCCTTTTTGATAACCATTCTGATATTATATGAATTTTATGGAGTAGCATGTTTCCTTTATGACAGAAAGATGGACCAGGTGCTCCGGGAGGACAATCTTGGACTGTGCAATGGCTGAAGTTTGATAATTCTTACTTCAAGGTTAGATCAAACAAAATTTTTGGTCTTTGATTTGGGATGACAACTTATCAAACGAAGTCAAGTTAGTTATTGACTACAGTTGTTTAAAAGTTAAATACTTCGTTTGGTTACTAAAGAATTATTTTCTTTTTGTAATACAATTATGTAAGAAATAAATACGTCAGTATTATGAGGAATGGGAAGAGCAGTTCATACATCCCTAGGAGTATGAAGTATGTGGGGTTTCGTTGATGAATTGATTGAGGAACCGATTCAAGACTACATGAGAAGAACAAGCGGTGGACAGTGAATTCCATTATTGTTACATGGATTATGAACACAATAGAGAATAGATTGCTGACTACAATCTCGTATGTGGAAGATGCGAAAACCTCAGAGGATGATATCAAGGAATGATTCTCCATTGTTAATGATCCATGAATAATGAATTCAACAACTAATATGATCCGGATCCATGCTTGTATATGCGGATTGTGTACATGCGGGGAGAAGGGTCACATGCAACCGAGGTATCCTCGGATGAGGGAGGATTTGAAGAAGCTAAGAGAAACCTCGTTGAGGAAGAATAGTGACTCCCACACCAATGTAGTTGGTGAGGTTGATTACAAAGATGTTTACTCGGGGACAGGCGAGGAGGTCGCCAAGACAAAATGGATGATAGATAGTGGCGCCTTGACCCATCTATTTACACCTTGAACATTGGTGGAGAGTTTTGGACACTCTAACTCATTGGTGGTGAAGTTTTGAAGGTCGAAGGTACCGGAAACGTGAGGATCAGGTTTCACAACGGTACATGCCATACACTACACAATGTAAAGTCCATGCCATGCCATCGGTGAATGCGAACGTCATCTTGTTGGGTGCGACAACGATGAAGGGGTACAATTTCGTCGGCACAAGGAATTGGTGCAAGGTGTTCCAGGGGAGACCCTTTGTTATGCGAGACCGCAATGACAAGAACAATATATATATGCTTATTAGAAGGAATAGCCGTGCAAAAAGGCATCAGTGACACCATAACTAAGAAGCAACTGAAGGTGAGATTTTCAGATCCGGTGGAGATATTTGGAAATATAACTTAAGGGAGGCATTGTTGGGCTAATTTGTATTTCCAAATTAATGGGCATGGGGCTAATCATATTTTAATAAAAAGAAGACCAATTTTGTAAAATTGAAAGGTTGCAGTAGAAAAGATCGAGAGACGTTGAGGAAAGCAAGGCTGAGATATAAAACTTGATTAGTGGAAAAGTCTAGATTAATCTAGGAAGGATTATAGCAACATACCTACT
Organism: Fagopyrum tataricum; assembly: GCA_002319775.1. NCBI lineage: Eukaryota > Viridiplantae > Streptophyta > Magnoliopsida > Caryophyllales > Polygonaceae > Fagopyrum > Fagopyrum tataricum. The sequence goes on along the minus strand of CM008285.1, from coordinate 1,537,254 downwards.
TTGGGAGTAGAATCTGCCGGTGGCCTTTTCAAGCTTAATAATCGGCCTTTGCTTATATAAATAGAGACGTGTAGTTAGCTTTTGATGTAGCGAACCTGACTTTTAGAAAGACAGCTTCCGTATTTCTGATTATAAGAGTGTATCCACAAAATAGTGAGGTTGCAACAAATACTTGCATTACGATATACACAAAGTTACTTTTGTACTTTGTATTTGTGCGGGGACGAAAAAATATACAAGATATTAAACATACTTGGTGATTGGGAAAGCGCAATTTTCCCATCAATTTTCATACGAAGGACCTACAGGCCTTGAAGTATTTTCTTGGTGTCAAGGTGGTGTGTTCCCTTGTATTTTGTATTTGTGTCAATGCTATACGATGTAGGTCTTCATGGAGCCAGATCAGCCACCTCCCATGGGCACACATCACAAACTGGCGTCATCACTTCTCTTGACCTCGATGATCTGGAGAAGTACCGTGGTCTAGTTGTTAGATTGATCTATTTATGTTTTTCTAGGCTGAAGCATATTCCGTGCGTATTTTCTTTCAATTTATGCACTGGCCAAGGGACCTAGCCAAGGAATCCTTCTCCACAAAGAGTTCCTTGTTAGATTGATCTATTTGTTTTTTCTTGGACATTCTCCAGTTTCTTGAAAGACCAAGAAACAACAGTTGGTTACTTACCAACTATAATTTACCTGATACCTTGTTAGTTACTGCAGTTGGTTAGTTAGTTACTAATTATTATTTTCTATTTCATCGTAACACAATTATTTCTGTTTTACTTGTTCATCATCTTCGTTTCAGAAGTCTCTTCTTGATTAAAAAATTTTGGTTTGATAAATTTAGGAAATCAAAGAAAGAAGAGATGAAGATTTGCTGGTTTTACCTACAGATGCTGTTCTCTTTGAGGATCCTTCTTTTAAGGTGAAGACTTCGGCTTGATCTTGTGAGAAAACATGTTTAACTGTACTATAGTTTATCTTCTGTTTGGGTGGTTGAATATTACAGGTATATGCTGAGAAATACGCAGTGGACGAGGAGGCGTTCTTCAAGGACTATGCTGAAGCTCATGCCAAATTGAGCAATCTGGGAGCCAAGTTTGATCCACCTCAGGTTCGCTTAGTCTTTACTTTTTTGTGAAGGGTGACAATGAAACTTGGTTACAAACAAGTAGTACATAAAGTTCGACAATAGGTGTATTATTTGGAATAACCTCGTAATGAACAGGGCTTCTCCTTAGACACGCCTCCGCAACCCATTCCAGAGAAGTTCTCAGCAGCCAAGTACTCATCTGGAAAGGTTTGTCATAGCCATTGTTTCTTTCTCGCAGGACTACAAACAAGTTATTTCTCTCTTCCTCTCTTAAAGATAGTCTGTATAGGATCTTGGAGAATGAAGAATGATATATCTTTAATCGAGTTTGCTTGTTTTGTTTCCTTCTTTTTACACTTACATTTTGCAGAGAGAGTTGTCGGATGCCATGAAGCAGAAGATCCGAGCAGAGTACGAAGGCCTTGGTGGCAGCCCTAACAAGCCTCTCCCGACCAACTATTTTCTCAACATTATGATTGTTATTGGAGTTCTTGCTATCTTGACATATTTTCTTGGAAACTAGAGGACGTTCTTTTTTGGCTTCTTATATTTCCTTAAATGTGATATATGTTGCATATAGATATCCTATATGGTGTACAAATCTGAGAAAACCTATCCAGCCTCTTCTAAGCCCTTACTTTTGTCATATTTACACCGATTTGTAATCAAACTCATCTTATCAACTATTCAATAGGTTTACACGTGATATTTTCAAATATTTAGTACATAAACTATGTATTATATGTGTTGATATTTGACAGTGCTGTGACTTCCAAGAAATGTACTTTCCATATCAGGTGTAAACATAACATGTAGTAAACTTCTCGTTGTCTTTATTACTAGCATATTCAGAATCAACGTATCCAAGCAAGTTCTTAGACTTAACTGTGGGTGCGTTCCAACTAAGTATTTAAGTATTTTAGTAGGAACTTCATATTTTCAAAAATGGTTATATATATATACTAAGAACACTCACACTGTAGATGCAAAGGTTTAGTACCAACCATAACATATTTAACTGAACCCATAACAACATCATAAGGAATTAACCTCAAACGTTTTACCTCATGAAGGGAAATAACTTCAGTTTTGGTAAGGTCCAAGTGAGAATGAATGAAGTGGTACGATAGTATACTTACTAGTATTCATATTGAATCCATCAAGTACCTTCAATATATAGTTGAGATAATTATATCTTACTCTTGGTTTTGTTTGTAATGATCTTGATTCCAAGGATACATTGGGAAAGACCAAGGTCCTTCGTGTCGAAGGAGTTTTTCAATGAAGTTTTCATTCCATTGACCTTCGATATAGACTTAAAAACAGTTAGAATATCATCAACATATAGCAAAACATGAAAAGAGGTATCCAATTTCACATATTTCAAATATAAGCAAGAATTATATGAGCATTGAGTGAATCCCCAATCTTTCATGGATGGGTCAATTTCTTTTATTCCATTGTGTAGGTGATTTATTTAAACCATAGATGAATTTAATTAACAAGCATACATGATTAGGATATTTCACATTAATGAAGCCCCTAGGTGATCTCGTGTATATATTTCATCAAGTTTTCTATGTAAGAAAACAATTTTCACGTCCATTTGTTCAATCTCATAGTAAAACATGATATCAACATATATAAACAATCATAGAGTTATATTTCACAACATGAGAAAAAAAATCTCACTATAATCTTCCCTTTCCCTCTAGGTTGACCCCTTGGCTACTAATTTAGCCTTAAACCTAGGAGGATCACTATGATTATGGCTCTCTTAAACCTTGTGTAGCATCTTCGAGTTTAGGTACTAAGGTCCAAGTCTTATTAACAAGCATAAAGTCTACCGATCTTTTGTCACATAGTAGCTTTCCGGCCATTGCCTAACATTAACACATCTAACAACATGCTCATATGACTCAAGAGTAGGAGTATTGATCACCTTAGAAATTACGAGCATATTCAACTATATGATCCAATCTATTCTCATGTCTTCTCTCCTTATAATGTTTATCTCTAGTCAATTGATGATCAAATAAAGTAGGTAAAGCAAGCTTGTGCATAACATTATTATGTATATCATGAAGAGAAGCATCACCATGCATATTTTCACGTTGTTATGAGACATATATACATACAAATACATGATAATGTGCATATTTAGAAGCAATAGAGTGAGAAATAGAGTTATAATTGCTTACAGCCCCGCCTAATTGGTGAGGTAGAGGTGTACTTATTTTATCTGGCTAAGAAGTATTTGACTCATCTGAGCCAAAAAAAATCTTTGTTTATACGGAAACATCATTTTCCACACCATCCTAAATGAGGTTCTCACTCTCACTAGGTGTGTAAAATGGAGTGTCATCACTGTAACCCTATAACCAAACTCAAGAAAAAGTTAGAAACATTTTTAAAAAGAAAATTGATTCTCTAAAAAGGTAACAACTCTTACTAATGATCGATTTATAACCACTGGCTTGTAGGGTAAGAAGTTTATAACCATTTACACCCTTATTATAACCTAACATAGTACATTTATATGCTTTAGCATTAAGCTTGCCTACACATTTTTTGGGCAAAGTTAGTGCAACCAAAAAACTTAAGATGGTTAAGGTAGGGGTTTATTAAGCCATAACTCTTGGGGGAGTCTTAAGTTTGATAGCATTGGAAGGAGACCTATTGATAAGGTAATCATCAATAATTATGGCTTCACCTCATACGGATTCTTTCATCCTATAGGATATAAGCATATATCTACCGTTCTTTAAAAGTGTCTTATTCATCCTCTCAACTAATTTTATTTTGCTTGGGATTCTAGGAACAATAATGTGTCTCTTTATGCCTTATTCACGACAAAAGGTATATAGTTCTTGGTTACAAAATTCTAGCCTATTGTCAATTTTAAGACACTTGCGTCTATGGTTGGTTTGACCTTCTAATGTAGTTTTCTAGTATCTAAAAAACAATCACTCTAGTTTTTAAGGAGATAAACCCACAACTTCCTAGAATAATGATCTATAACGGATAAGAAAAATCTCCTTCCACCTATGGTCTCTACCTAAGAAGGACCCATAAATCAAAGTGAATGTACTCTTGAAGCTTAGAGGCCTTGAACTTAGACCTATTAAATCTAGCTTGAATGGTTGTTCCTAGTATACAAGTTTCTTAAGTCTTGAGGTCACTAGGTTTATCAAGTATAATACCATTCTTAAATAGATAATGCTAACCTTTGTTACCTACATGTCCTAACCTAAATGTCATGTTTGGGTTTGAGCCGGTGTAAGGATCACAACCTTATGTGTATGATTCAACTCAAGACTATCAACTACGTGATAAAAGTCATTCTTCTTAATGCCTTTAACTATAACTCTTCCATCTCTAGAGATGTTTCTAATGCCAAATGATTATGAATAACACATTTGAGATCATTGAACACACTTTAAGAAAGTTAGTTTCTTATCCATCTAACATTTTGAATGAGTCTAACTTTATCATGATGCATTCTAAATGGAACAATGACAATGTCTTTTATAGCTAGAAATGTATGACATCCTAGTCCAAGCTCACCCTCATTATGCTTATGTAGATTATCAAAATGGTGTTCATGAGAAGTAGCACGCTGCACGCATAGTTACTTAGAACGAAGTATCCAAGCATTCATGTTAGAATTAGAAGAACATTTAAGCATGTTACACTCATAAGCAACTCATGATCATGACAGAGAGCATATTCACATAGAGTAGAAGTACCATCAGTAGAATTATGCTTATATTTTTCTTTAACATACATGATTTCACTCTAAGTGTCTTTAATATTAGACTTAACCTTACAAACTTTCATCTTATCATTCTTATGGATTATAGAGTTTATTGGTTTCTTCTTAGTCAATTTATCATGTTTATATTGAATAACATCTTTAAATATATTGAATTGAGAAGGTAGTAACTACTTGATGAGTACCGTTGTTCTTATCCCTACAACATTCTTGATAAGAGGCATGTGTAGAAAAGCATCAATATTATCATGTTAGTATCCATTTTGAAATGAAATAGACAATTCTAACCGGATAAAGAGTTTCAAGGGTATTCTAAAGAGTTTTATATCTAACCTTTGACGTCCAACCTCACTAATAGTGAGGTGTATTGTTATCTCAAAATGAGCTAGTTGGTCTAGCTCAACCTTCTCTTCCTCTTTCGTCTCAACAACATACTTTATATTGACAGTATCTCCCATTACAAAGACAAATAGACATACAAAGAAGAAATGTACGATTAGTGTTACAGACGAAAATACTAAGTACAAAGAGAAGACTTCTCTCGGAGCCTTTCATCACAATCATATTAAGATCTGAAACAACTATCTCAAAAATAATGTATCTGTGTTTCGAAAACAAGAATACATGCCTCTATAAGAGTAGTAAGAATTTCAAGCATGACAATATACTCTTGAAAACTCAAGTTTGTAACCTAGACATTTGTGTTAGAATTACATCCCCACAAGCTTAACATTACAAAGCGCATCACAGGGAAAACAGTTACAAAGTGCAGTAGTGTCGTTTCCGGTTGAAAGGTCAAAAATCCGGACGGTTTGAAGTGAGTCTTGATTGTTTTACTCAGGGAGTGATATACCTTAACAGAACATGTATACATATAATACTTCAGTCCTGTGAGAAAGCAACAGGAGGCGAACTGAAATGAAATAATAGGTTTGCAAACTACTCAAGGAGAAACTTACAGGCAATGAACGTATTTTCCGCGACACCAGTATAGAGATTGGATATCTAGTTCACTAGTTGCTTGGGCAGTCCAATGCATAAATTTCTTTGAGTAAAAATTATGCTACGTGCATGAACCAACAACCAAGCATCTATTGCTTTACTCAGGGATATACTAAACCTGCAATAGTAGAAAAGATAAATGCATATCATATTATTTTCCAAATGGTAATTCACCAACAGAACGAAATATCAAACATGAATTCTATCAATAAACAAGTAAACAACTCCTGCAATTCACATCCTATTAGTAAATGAACAAACATTTCCGCTTACCTTAAATTGTCATTCCTGTAAAACAACTGCAGTGCTCCTGATGATCCATACTTCTGCAGCTTTCAGCTCAAGTCTATCCAGTGTCGTTGCTCAAGCTTAATTAGAGCATATAGCACAGTCATTCAATCCATCTTGCAAGTTGCTGTATGCTCTAATACATTCCACCCTATCAACAAATGCCACAACGGAAATACCCACAATGTGTACACGCAACTAAGCATTGGGTATTGCTTAGCAAAAAAACCAAGGTCACACTTGCTGGATGTGTATATGATCGTGCCAACCTGCTTACATTAACTCCTCTTAGGTTGCGTTTGGCCCTAGCATTTTGGAGCTTCTCACCAGTGAAAAACTAGGCACGGATGTTTCCATCTAGCACAAGCTTCATGAGGCAAGAATAAAGGGCTGTGAAGAGATTCTCCTTTAGTAAGGATAACCTGATTGATATGATGAGTACAAGTTCTCAGGTTTTAAAAATCCCTACCGGCTACCGATTGTCACTAGCACCATTTACTCTTACATGATCATAAGCTTTCACAGCTTCTGAAGTAAAACTTTCCAGAGCTTCAAAGATTGGAACCAAGCCTTCTTGTATACTCCTAGAGACGGCATCATTGACTAGTTTGATGGCATTCTTATGGCCAACTCTCTCTTCTTTGACTCTCTGCTTCATGGAATCCAAATCAACCTTCAAATCATCGAGTGCAAAGAGACCATTTTCAGAAGATACTATTGAAAGGTTCCCTTTGTCAGATATGACATCTTGTCCATTGTGCATCTTTGTTCTCTCTAAGCGAATAGCACGGACCTGTTTTTCAAAATCCTTAAATGTGTATTCAGCTTTTAGCCTTTGATGTTGCTCCTCACCTTGCCTTTGCCACAGGTGGTGTAAGCTTGATGCAAAGTCATTCATGGCAGTTTGGACAACACTCTGCGACACTCCGGATTGTGATATTCTGTCCATAGCTTGCTTCCAGTCATGACAGATTACAAAAACCGCAGGAGCCCCAATTCTCCCAGGGGAATACGGCATCGGTCCATCAGGAGTTTCTTCAGGCTTAACATTAAGGCACTTCAGTAGCCAGCCGTTCAAAGATTCAACATAAGACTTTTGTTGTTCAACCCAAGCATTGAAGCAATTGCACCATTTCAACAACTCCATCTCAAGCTCAACAACAGCCCTTACACTTGAATCCTTATAGGTAATGTTTGCTCTAAGAGTACCCGTCTTACTTTCAAGGATAGCCTGGAACTGTTTCTTGTGACATTTGAGCATCAATTTCCACATCCTTTTCAATCTGTATAGAGCAATTTCATCAATTTAATCAATTAGCATTTAGAAATTAGAATTCATATTCAACGCCAAAAGCATACCCAAGCTATTACAATTTCCAATTTTTAAATCTGTTGTGCAAAAGTGCAATTACATCAAAGGAGGGGGAATTCTGATAAACGTTTTATCATAAAGTAGAGCATGATTGGATCAATGAGAAAAATATGACTTCATACCCAAGAAGCAGTTCCCTAAGTTGAGGCTGCAACTCTTTATCTCGTAGCTCGTGTATCTTCTTAGAAATTGCATCTACAGATCTGAATGACACATTTATTCGGGTTAACAGCTTTCTTATTGAAGCCTGTGTAGCTTCAATCTTACTTGTCTCTGCTCCACGCTCATCTAGACGTTTCAGCTTTTTGCATTTTTTCTCATATAAGACACGGAGCCTCTCTTCATCCTAAAATCAGCAAAAACACCTAAGCAAAATGGGCAAGACTGTAACAGAAGCAAGCCGACATGCGTTGAACCAGAAGTACAGGTCGACAAAGAAATGCAACCAACTGGAATTTAAACAATGAACAGGTGTGATCATCATGTATAAACTAAGGAGATGCACAATGAACTACAAAAGCTGTTCTACATAGAGAATTAAACAAAACATGAAGCTCGTTTAACTCTTGATGGGACCAAAATATGACCATATAGATTCTCACTGAAAGTTAAATAACAACAGGATTCATGGACTGTCAAACTTGTGAAGAGAAAACTGGCCTCTTAAGCTAAAAAGGATGTCGGATAGTAAGAGTAAATTACCAAAAGTTTCTCTATAGCATAGATAAGCTGATTTTACAGTATTAACATTATCAAGCAACTACGAATATCTAATGCACTGATTCACCCTACTAATTACCCCCAGTTGTAGACGAAGAAGATAACAAGAGGAACTTTGCGCAAGGAGCACCCACCTATTGCATTTAATTATATTATAACTGCATACTTTATGCATAAAAATGGGGAGCTATGAAATCAATTTCATGTCAAATTTCATGCAGGAGAAAACAACCACATTCATACAGTAGTCAAGAGCACACCAATGCTCATAGGATATATGTATAGGCTATCGGATAAGCACACACAAGATAGAAGGGGTGAAAGAGCAAGCTTCTCTAATACATTAGGCATTACACAGGAGAACCAAAAATTAGACTACATCATAGGCAAATTGTAGATCTACAACTAATTATATTTTTTTTAAATAAAATATTGGACATCTACATTAAACAATACCTTAACTTCTTTATATAGCTTCTTCTCCCAAACATATAGCTTATCCAAAGTTGACACAAGGCTAGAAGACTCAATAACATTTGCATGATCCCCAACATAGGCTCTAGCCATCCTTGCTACGTTAGGACCAGATGACGTTGAAAGTCTGGATTGCGGTTGCAAGGTTGATGCAGACTGTCGTGCAGGAAATAGCATCCTGGAAAACATGGCTGCATGAGACAGAATTAGGTTGAAAGGCCAAATATCAGCATAACTTTAGACCAAAATCAAAGATGACAAGAAATATTCAGTTTACAGCACAAAAACATTAAAATAGATCCACAATTATGTCCAAAATCACAGAGAATAGAACAACAAAAGTGATAAGAGAGAGAAGTAGATGGCTAAAAGGCAAGAGAAGAATCATTACCCCTTAGAACTACACCCTTGGATCGATAAGGCAGCTTTCCTGCCTCGAGCAAATGGCAAACCTCCTTCCCATAGTCAGTAGCAGCCTCAAACTCATCCTTTATCTCTCTAACAACCTCACGAAGATCACGAGTACCATTAGCGGACAAAGCAGTCAAGCTACTGAGCTTTGATGAGTCAACATCATGCTGGGAAGCTGCATCCATCTCAAAACTCGCACCTTTCTTTTCTAGATACGCCTCCTCTACACTTGTAGGTATGCTGACATCACTAGTTGGGCTTGTGCTTGTCACCTCTTTCACCTTTCGTTGTGAGTCCTCCTTTGTATGTAGCTGTTTCTGCTTTGACTGTTCTAGATGTTGCAGCTTCTTCGGTTCAGGTTGCTGCTGTGCTTTTACTGGCTGCTGCTGTGCTTTTACTGGCTGGTGCTGTACAGGAACACTTCTCGACGTCCCCTCCCCAAAACCAGCAGCTCTTCCCTCAGCAAAATGCACATTCTTATTCTTGTTTTTATTTCTATTCAACTTGGTAAAATCTTCAGCTACCTTCTTCTGCTTCTTCTCCTCCTCATAAACTTCCTTAATCACCTCACTCTCCGTCTCCTCCTCCAAATCAGGGATCCCTTCTCTCTCCCTCAACTCCCTTGAATCTGGACTACTAGTATTCGATCCATACCCATACTTAGAACTTTCATAATATCCATGATAACTATTATCAAAACTTTCAAAAGGATTTAAGAAGTCCCAGGCAGAGACCTTTGGAGAAGGTGGTGTAGGAGGCAGCTGCTGCTTCTGCTGTTGCCGCTTACTGTTCCCACCTTGCTCCGTGGTCATGGAATTCAAATTAAACCCAAAAAAACCTGTATTTCCATTAGGATGGTAGCTCTCATTGTATCCTGCATTTCCATATGGCTGGTGGTTGCCCTGACTGTAATCAGAACGCGAATAAATCGGGTTTGGTTTCGGCTCCTCATAAATCATAGAAGGTATAGGAGTGGATGATATTTTCATATAATAAGCATTATAAGAGAAGCCACCAGAATCATAAGCATGGTATGCATTATCATCGTAGGAATAGTAAGGATTGTAGGAATTAGTATAATTCATCTCTGGATTTGTAGGACTATAACTTATACCAGGCATTGGAGAAGGAACCTTTTCTCTTTCAGGGCTATCTTCAATCTGAATGTGTCCGGAGGAAGATTCTTCTTCAGACGAGCAAATATGAAGGTGAGAATCGTCATGGTCATCTTCTTCCTCTTCCGCATCTTTAATCTCTCCTTTTCTCTGCACATTCCGCTTACGGTTACGACTCTTCTTGGAGTTTCCGTCGGAAAGGGAATGAGAGAAAGAGGTGGAAGAGGATGAATCATTGGCAGAACCGATGAGTTTCCGTGGGCGTTGGCTTTTGGTTCCAGCGCCCTTCCCTTGGTCGGAAGGGAGTGTGATAACCGGCGAGGAGAGAGATGACGGCGAGGAAGTGGAGGAGGAAGCGGCGAAGACGAGGTCCTCGTCGACGAATCGGCAGAGCGCATCACCAACGTTCTTGAGAGAGTGAAAGTAAGAGATGTGAGCGATGGCGAGAGCGTAGCGATGGTCAGAAGCCGCCTTGATGAGGTCTTTCCTCTGCCTACAGAGAACCACCAGAGGTAGATCATCCACCTTTGATACTCCACACCCCATTTTTGTCGCCAATTCACACTAGAAAAACAAAGGAAATTCTAGTCTGTCGAAAAGCATCAAAGGTTTAGGATGTCACAAAACCTCATTCTGAAATTCCTCGCTGGATCTGAAGCAAACAGGTTGGAAAAAGAAAGCAAGAATGTATTCATTAGAAGAAAGTAGAGGGAAGTGAGAGTAGCTGAGATTAGATGAGCAAGTAATCAATCAGTGAAACAAGCTTGGCTCATTTCCATCCATGGCGGATGACAGAAGAGAGAGAAAGCTCCATGTACGGACTAGAATACAAATGAATTAACAGAAATATAAAAAAAACTGGACTGAAATCAAAGAATTATAATAGAAGAGACTTAAATTCGAAGACAAAATAGTTAAGTAATTTATGAAGAATGGGTTGTGATTTGAATGCATAGAAAGTTGTGTATTGTTTGAGAAGTGTGTGCGATGGGGCAGAGAACCCTATGCATTCCTCGTGAGATGATAAATGTCGAAAACGCCCTTGATCTCTGCTATCAAAAGAAGCAACAACAATCATCATTTTGTCACACATCTTCTGTTTCTTTCTTTATTCTTTTGCGTTGAACAAAAAGGCCATCTGCTTTCGGGCGCTTCTCTTTGTTTCTTCTCAATTTTCAGTTAGTTCATCAAATTGCTTTCACCAAATTGGGTCACCCACCACTGACCCACATTTTTTTTCCATTTGTTTTTTAATAAATAATGTCATTGAGAGGCAAGTGTATTTTGCTTTAGTGTATACTGTAGATACATATTTGATCTTCATGTGAGATTTTGGAATCATGTTAGTTTTGTTTGGTGAAGTCGGATAGCATGTATCCTGATTTTTAAAGGAGCTCTTGGTACGTATATTATCGAGTTATTCCTTGTCAAATTATCCGTCTTTTCTTTATATTAAAAATTAGTGAAATATGGATCTTTATAGTTTTTTCCGGTTGTATGTGTAGGTGATGATGGTTTGTTGAACTCTCATATGAAAAGTGCTTTTTTAGAAATATTGATTATCATAATAATCTTGTTAGAAGTAAACTCTATTGTAAAGGTAGCAACCATTTAGACTTTTAGAAAAATGGAGTAGTTTCGTTCCCTTATAAATACTACAGGTTGGTTATGACTTATACATAGGGTATTGGTTCAAATAAAAATAAAAATTAGTTTACATTTTGGTTACTCTCCAAACTTGATTCCAAGTCAATGTTATTGAATTTTGAGCATGTAATTCTTGTAGAATGTTGAACTTGGTACTTGATAATATGATATGATCACATGAAATTAGGTAATGTAGAAAACAAAGTTTATCCGTTAGGTATCTTAGGGAGGGTAAACCAATACATGAAAAAATTATTATAATTGAAATCAAAATTAGCTAGGAAATACACATTATAATTTGCTTCCACGTGTATATATATATATATATATATATATATATGTGTGTGTGTATATATATATATATGTGTGTGTGTCATGCGAGCATGGATAGTCCAAGCTCTTTGTAAAAAGTCTTGGCAGCAATGGATCGAGTTGGAAAGTGGATGACCCCGAAGAATGTTCTTGTTCATTAGGGTAATAATAAGTTGTAAATCCGTTTCAAGGATTACAATCTAGCCTAGTTATCTCATTAAATTTCTAGACCGTGCAAAATACGCCACAACTCCGCCATAAGGACTAGAGATGGGCTCGGTTTGGCTTGAACCGTCAAACCACCGGTTTGTCCAAACCGGCCGGTTTAGGTTTGTCGGTCACCACCAGTGTCGCCGGGAAGCCAACCAAAATCTTGAATGTATTGCTTCGTAATTGGTACTACATATTACAATCTCTTTTTACACAAGTTTATCACATTGAATAGTATAGGTTGTGTTAAGAGAGAACGTTTCTTTAAAAAAATCATTCAAATTGTAAATCCGTTTTCAGAATCATCGATCAACAACCAAAATCTTGAATGTATAGCTCCGCAATTGGTACCGTGCATAGTTCCAAGTCAACAACGAATTTTCCTTATCACTTAACCACATTATTTCTTACCACACCCGTTGCATGACCATCACTTCGATTTGCTCCATCCGTATCAATCTTGAAAAAATCCAATGGGATGGGTCCCCCATCATGTACACTTTCGTGATGGCATCTAGTTTTGTGAGTCTCCATCCGTAAACATCTGAACTAGAAGGATGTATGAACAGTACAAAATCAACGCAGATGACTATCGATGAACAGTCCATTCTCATTTCTCAATCATTCATATATTTCATCCTTTAGTTTACACTAGGTAAGAACGTATGGAATTGTACCAAAATGTCCATGTTAAGGATTTTTAATATAAATAACCCTTAAGTCTATAATAATTGTTAGCTATTTATATATACCAAAATAAATTTGAATAAGATGAGAAGGACTTATTTACATAAATGATAGAAAATTATAAATTACGCTATTATAAAATTCATATTTATAAAATTTATAGTTATTACGCCCATAAAGGAAAGTTTTCAAGTAATAATTTATAAAAGTAACATAATGTTTTATACAAATTTAAATCATATACTTTATTTGATTTAAATAATATAATATATAGTTTGAAAACTTTGCTGAATTATGACAAAAAAGTAGTTGGAAAAAACTGAAATATTTCAAATTTAAATTATATAGTTGTGCAATTGATGTGGTTTATTTATGCCTATCACGTCAACATGTATATTTTGTCTATTTAAGTTAGAATAATCAAAATTATACTAATCCATTGATTACAAGTTTGTGTAATTTGGTAAATTTATGTCTAAAATATCTAGCAGGATAAACAAGGGTCAAGGGACTATGGAGAGGGTTCACACTCATCTATAAATAGCCTAAAATGATGGCTTGTCTAAATGACTATCAAACCCTATTAAGAAGTGTTAGTTCACATCCACAAATGCAAATTTTATTGCTCAACAACTATCTTATATTGTTACTAATAATCTCTATTCTACAAGCAAATACCTCAAGATGTTGCTTACAACAAGAGAGGATTGCTCTTCTCCAACTCAAGGCATATTATATGTCACTCAAACATACGGAAACTTCCATAGAGTATTTATCCGACGAACTGAAGTCGTGGAGAGACGAAGGCGACAATTGTTGTACGTGGAAGAGAGTCGAGTGTAACGCCAACAACGGAGATATGCAACATCATGTGACCGAACTCTCCTTGGATCAACCCTACCCTTATCATTTTAAGATACATGATAAGTTTTACGTTAACGTTTCTTTGTTTAAACTTTCGGAGAATTGGTCAGTCTTAACTTGTCCTATAATGATCTAAGTGGTGTGAACGGACATAAAGGTATTCTTTCTTTCTTTTTGAGTAAATAAATGTATTTTTTTTTTATTATAAGGTGATTAGTCAACGATTATACTATTCAATAAGATGACATAAGATGATGACCATATTTATTCATTAATGTCGGCAAATTCCGTTTCGTCGCATAAGGTTATGTGACGGAAAACTGTCAGTAATAGGGGTGTGCAACTGGATGGATCTACTCTGGGAGCCTGGATATTCAATAACTTCCTAGAAACATATATGAATCCGATATGAGAGTATCTGAATATCTGACACTTTTAGCCTGATAGGTTATCCGTACCGAATAGATTGGATAACTGACCAAAATATCCGCCAAATAATTATTGCCGAATTCGGATATATCCGATCCGGCTTTTTTCTCAAAACCCGATCAGTATCCGATCCGAAAAAATCTCCCAAATCGGATTTGAATAATCAATTAACGGATATTTTCGGATTCGGATTTTCCGGATCAGATCTTCGGGTTAGTAGTATTGAATTAGCCGGATCGGATATTTTTTCTCACCCATATTCAAAAGACTTGGTACAACATTTTTATTGTTTGTCGTAATGTGACGACGCTATGCCTTTTGAGACGACCATAGATTCATTTATGTCGTAGTCTTCCGTCGCAAACTTTTTTTTCCCCTTCTATAATGCAATAATATGATCATAAGTTGATGAACTTATGGGTTACAATACCGCAGGCAACAAGAAATCAAATTTGAGAAACTTGGAGGTCTTCGACTTTACAAGTAACGTTGTGATTCCACATGGATCGGAGAACTTGCGGACTTTGTGGGTTCACTTGTATCGCTTAAGATGCTGTTTTTAGGCGACAGTGAACTCCAAGAAGGCTTTGCGACGGAAGGCATGCAGCTTATAAACCATATTTACGGACATATCTATATATTGACCTAATTCACGGGTTACTTGTTTTTCAGCTCTTGCAAATTTGAAGGTGCTGCAGGTGCTAGATCTGAGTCACAATTTTATGAATCAGTAGTTCCCTTCAGGTACGGAAATACAATTTTCTAGATTTACATGTTATTTTTTTGGAATAGTTTGGAAGAGGAGATATATGTTGAGCCTAGTATATAAATATAAGGTCGGTCGTCTACTCCTCCTATTACCAATTGGTTTTAGGATGGAATCTCATCGGTTTTATGTGCTTGGTTTGGGCCTAATGCGTATGTGTGTTCGGATGCACACGACCCTGCTCTACCCGGTCCGTCTGTAACGGACTTTGACATGGTATCAGATCGGTTAGCCTCTATGTGGCTCGTGATCCTAACATGTGCGCAAGTGCAACTCGGTCTATATCCTCTAGTTGCACTGTGGGGCGTGTTGAGCCTAATATATAAGGTCGGTGGACTACTCCTCCTATTGCCAATTGGTTTTAGGATGAAACCTCATCGGTTTATGTGATGGGCTTGGGCCTAACGCGCATGTGTGCTCGGATGCACACGACCCCGCTCTACCCGGTCTGTTTGTAACGGATTTTGATAATATCTACTATTAATCAAAAATAAATTTTAGAACTTGATACGAAAAAAAGCAGTAGAGAAAATATAAATAAAAATGTCATTTTCAGAATCATTTCTTTATTAAATATATATGAAAAATGACAAGTGACTTGTAGAGATTGGCTCTATATGTATACACCGTAAAAACCATATAACACTTTTTAATAACAAGTGGAAAAACCGTATAAAATAATTAAAACTAAAGACATGTGTATAAATTTAGAAATAATTTTTAATTTTTATACTCATCCTTTGTCGAGGGTGGAAGTCTGTTTCACATCGACCCGTGAACCTAACATATAAGTACTAGGGCTATTCCTCCTATTGTCAATTGATTTTAGGATGGAACCCGAATACTTGTGTGCGTAGGCTCACTTGGACGTGCATAACCCTCCACGTCTTTGACCCGGCGGATATAAAAAGATAAAATAACATCCTTCTTAACTTTATTTAATAAATATCATTTTTTTTTTTCAAAATAACAACTAATCTTATTACCTAAGTTTGTTGAACTTATGTAATAAGGGCAATGTTTTTTGAACCCGTATAGAATATTAAAAAAATTACCTAAGTTTGTTCTCCGGTGTAAAATCTATTAGCTCATTACTTTTTCAAAAAATTTGGTTGTGGACCCTAAGTGCGGAATTAGTTAAATCCGACTTCGATTTCGTACCTCAAGTACGGGATTAATTACATCCGATTTTACTTTCGCACTTCAAGGGCAAAATTATTTAAACTAAGTTTCGGTTCTGCACCCATGCGGAATCAATTGATCATTAAATGATTTTTTTTTTTAATTTTATTCCTTACAGGCCTTTGTGAATTACAAAGTCTTCAAGAATTGTATCTTTGGAAGAATTCTATGACTAGTAATCTTCCTCAATGCATTGGTAACTTAACTTCCCTACGAATTCTTGACATCTCATACAATAATTTCAATGGAAATTTACCTTCTACCATTTCAAGCCTCAATTCATTAGAGTGTTTGTCAATCTCCGACAATTCTCTCACCGGAGAATTTCCATTGAACACTTTACTCAACAATTCAAATCTTGGAGTTTTGATACTCTCCAATAACCATCTCCGTATCAAAATCGACAATTCACTCATCCACCCCTCTAATTTTCAGCTCAAATTCATTGGATTGAGTAATTGCAATATAAACATGCAAACTAGATCATTCCTACACTTCCTTTCGCATATGCGGAATTTACAACTCCTTGACATCTCTCACAATGGTTTAGTTGGATCATTTCCGACATGGTTGTTGCACAATAACTCCAACATTCAAGTTATAATCATGAGGAACAATTCCTTTGAAGGAGCTTTTAG
Source organism: Fagopyrum tataricum (assembly GCA_002319775.1). NCBI lineage: Eukaryota > Viridiplantae > Streptophyta > Magnoliopsida > Caryophyllales > Polygonaceae > Fagopyrum > Fagopyrum tataricum. The sequence continues at coordinate 1,520,266 of CM008285.1, read as the reverse complement.
TCTACCTCAACCTGGAAATCAATCCTTGCTTCATTTCGACATTTTCAAAACTAACTTTTTTGGTAGATTTCCTGAAAACATAGGAGCAACTATGTCTAGTCTTCAGTTCTTGAATGCATCTAGGAATCATTTTGAAGGAAAGATTCCTACTTCATTCGGAAACATGACAAAATTAAAGATTCTTGAATTATCCAATAACAACTTTTCGAGTGAAGTTCCAAGAGTCATGTTCATACATTGTTTGTCCTTAAATTATCTTAAGTTATTAAACGGAATAACCTGCAAGGAAAAGTTATTCCAATGTACATGAATCTGACAAGACTCTCTGTGTTATACCTTGACGGAAACCAATTCACCGGAACTATCCAAGATAATCTAAAGAAGAGTGATTTACAATACATGGACATATCAAACAATAGGGTGAATGGTCAAATTCCTAGCTGGATTGCTAATTTTTCATCTTTAGCAGTTCTATCAATGTCAAACAACCAATTAAACGGTCAAATTCCAAGTGAGCTATGCACTGTAGATTAGCTAATGTACATAGACCTCTCAAACAACGGATTGACGGGTATTATCCCTTCGCAGTGATACAATCATCCACATTTATTGGGTTTGCAATTGCAAAACAACTATCTTTCTGGTCAATACCAAATGCATTGTCAAGAAGCTCAAAATTATTCACAGTTGATTTGAGTGGTAACCAACTCTCAAGAGGCATTCCGTTTTCAATTGGCCGTCTCACGCAACTCAAAATTCTTCTCTTAGGACATAATTTTCTTGATGGTGTACTTCCTGAAACATTGTGTCAGTTACAACAAATTAGTATCATGGATTTGTCAAGTAATGAAATCACTAGTGACATTCCAACTTGTCTTGCAAATATGACATTTGGTACTATTCCGACTTTAGATGATGTTCCTTATCCTCAAGGAGATGCTTATGTATCTACTTATTTCAAGTAGTTGGTATACTCCTAAGGGAATAGATGTGTCTTTGAAGCAATTAGTGGTGACTCTTTTGACAAAGAGTCGATACAACGATTACAAAGGCTATATTCTCAATATTATGTCTATGTTAGAGTTTTCTTGTAATCGGCTCACGGGTACCATTCCGGGAGACCTCGGAAGATTGAACAAACTTCAAGCTCTAAACTTGTCACACAATGAGTTATGTGGATCTATTCCATCTAGCTTTTACATGCTCAAGAGTATTGAGAGTTTAGACCTTTCTTACAACAATTTGAGTGGATTGATCCCTTATCAGTTGGCTCAAGTCACTTATTTAGAGATCTTCAATGTGTCTTACAACAATCTGAGTGGATTAGTGCCGGAGACAGGTCAATTTGCAAGCTTTGATGAATCAAACTACAAGGGAAATCAGTTTCTTTGCGGATTTATTGAAAAAAGTTGCAGATTAGATTTCAATCATGTTTCTTTTGATCGAGAAGAAGATGATTCTACCAATGCATTTGATTGGAAGGTGTTCTTTTGGAGTTTTGGAATGGCTTTTCTGATACTATTTTTTGTCTCCTTTTGTGGGTTTATGTATCGGTTCTCAATGAAATAAGACTTCATTTCTTATTATTAATTTACCTGTCCTTTGTGCAAGTTCTGTTAGAATTATTTGTATTTCATGTAATTTAATCTTTTTGGATAAAGTTGCAATTCGTATGTATTTTACTTGATGTTCATAAATTATATTGTTTTTTCAATGTTTTTGCACCTTATTTGTTTTTTTCATTGTTTCATATTTGAATTTAGTGTTTGAGAGAGAAGAAGTACGATGATTGTTGATATGCCTTTAATTGCACTTATATTTTGTTTTGGTATCTTTTATTTGGCTCAATCTTATACTTAACATCTACGTATAACCCTAGGTTTAGTTACTCTATATATATATTGTAGTTTTTCCTCTGCCATCAGATCCATCTGTTAAATAGATAATCTAGATAACCTAGTTATTATCCATTCGTCCTTATTTGTACTCTGACACTTCTCAATATAATATTCTCTAGAAAGTGAACTAGCCATTATTAACGAACCACTATAACCGTGTGTAGTCTTTCTTCTTTGTTGAATTTTTTTTCTTTCTCAGTAATTCCACACAACAAACTAGTATCAAAGCTTTGAGTTGTTTGGTTATTATGTTATTTGGAAGAAAGATGTCTTCTTTCAACATAAAGATCGACAAGTTCATGGGGAGGAACAATTTCAGTTTGTAGTAGATTAAGATACGAGTGTTGTTGAAAAAACAGGGGTTATGGGGGGCCGTTGTCAAGGAAGGAATCCGATAAGGAAAAGGGCGATGTTGTTGAGATGGCCACTCAAGAAGATAAGGCGCATTCGAATATCATGTTGTGTCTAGAAGATGATGTCTTATGCGAGGTTTCGGATCACGATACCGCAACCAAACTGTGGTTGAAGTTGGAGAGCCTCTGCATGACAAAGTCTCTCACCAACAAGTTGCTTCTGAAGCAACGTCTGTTCAGCTTGCGAATGCATGAAGGTACGCAACTTCATGAGCATTTAAATCAACTGAACACAATTCTTCTAGATTTGCGTAATAATGAGGATGAAAATGTTGCGTTGATTTTATTGGTATCTTTGTCGTCATCATATGAAAATTTTGTTTAGTCATTTGTTGTTGGAAATTATATTATTACTCTGGAAGACGTCAGACCTTCGCTTCATACAAGGGAACTACGCCACAAGGTGAATGAAAGTTGTGTAGGTAGGGATGGTCAAACATTTGGTCTATATACAAGCAGAGGCAAAGGAAAAGGAAAATCAAGGAAGAAGGACAATAGGCCGTCCTATTCAAAAGGTCATATGCCTGATGACGTGTGCAACTACTGTAAAGGAGAAAGGACATTATTGTTTAAAACAAATTCTAAATTTTTACAACTTCCTTATGCTTTATGTATTAGGTTTGATTTTAAAAAGTTCAGAGTATTGATAAAGAGTATGGATATAAGGATACATAGTATCCGTTTAAAACAAATTCAAAATTTAGAATTAGTTAAAAAGTTTTTATTGAATTTGGCAAGAGAATCACCATCACACTACTTGAAATTAGCTATCATTTACTTTTGGAATCAACATTTCATAAGACAACGCATTATTGTTAAATAAGTTCCTATTACTAGTTTATGACAAATCTAGGGTATACTAAACACATCTTACATAACAACATAATTCAAAAACTGAGTTGTTTCTACTTTCATTCCAAAAATTGAGTCGTTTCAGCTTTCATTCCAACATGAACAAGACAAGGTCAAAGCAATTGATTCGATTCGATCTACTTAATAATATGATTTTCATTGGTGAGCAGTTGAAACAATCGAGTCAAAACAACGGGGTATTATGATTGGCATTATTGTTAAATTTGTTCTAAACCGGAACCAATCAAATTTTACATCTTGAAATTAAAGCCATATTGGATTCAAATAGAAAATGAACCTAGAGTTAGGGTTAAGATTGTTTAAACAACCGGGTAGATTTGAAGTTCTACTCAAAGTCTAAAATGGAACTAGTTGACTCGAATAAATTGAAAATAAAGATTAGTATGAGAAGCAAACCTACAGGAGATCTCTAGTGGAGAGTTATACATTACGAGTACTAGTTATCAATGGGTATTGAGTCTTTTTTTTGAATTGGATATTGAGTCTATTTTACACATGCAGAACCCTTTGTCTTCAGTGGAGAAGAATGTGAGCTTTTCTTTTCTTTTCTCTTGTTTTAATTTGTCTTTATTTTTCTTTAGTACAAACGTCCGTCCATCTTTTAAATAGAATTGGGCATTTTTAAGACACCACAAAACCTTAAAGGCACCATCCGAACTAAAAAAACTTTTGGACAAAACCCGAGAAATCCAAAACATAAGGGTATCATCCAACATTTCCTTACAACTTATCATATTAAATAATTTTTATAATTTACCAAGATATAAATCAAAATCATAGAACTAATCTACTTTTTTGATGACATGTAAGAAATTGGTTGTCGGTGTTTGAATTTTTGCCGGGAAATCAAATCGTATTATTTTTGGTAAATATGTTAGTAGTTTGTATCACTCCGAGTAATTTTTAAAGTTGGTATTATTTTGAGTTCAATATTAATAGTTATATTATTTTGAGTTATTTTTTCTAAAAAAGAGAATATTTTGATATTGTTTAATGACATTTAGATGTCTAAAAAATGCTACAAATATTGAACTTTGGGTTAGTGGAACACCAACCATAAACTTAAACAACAGAGAGCAGGAGGGAAACAAATTGATAAAAATCACTTAATTCTCAAATCAATGAGAAAGCATACAAGTCACAGCTCAGCTATTGAGTATTGACTATCACTCCCTGTTTCTCTACTGTGTTGGATTCTCCTTTGGCATGCACAAATATACCATGCCTTCAAATTATGCATGTTATTCAACCTTGCCTTTCCTTTATCATAGATATAAGATGGTAAAATAACTTACAGGGGCTACGAGTTGGAGCTTTTAACAGTGAAAAATAAGCTAGGGCTCAATGGAAGGAGGCTCCAGTATGAACCTCTGTTATCAATACAGCCACTGTGCCAATCAATCTTGTACAAGCCGACTGGAAATGCGGAAACATCAATCAAGCATGTCGTAAATCCTTGGACTCCTCCATTCATTTCAAAATGCACACATGTTTCACCCCTCAATCCATCATTCTCATGTCCGGTAACAACATGCCGTTGGAGTTTCTCCTGCAACGACAACATACTGTCGGTTGTCCAAGATTGATAGTCAACGTGATCAGTGTTCGTATGGGGTCTCACTGAGGACTCGTTGCAGTGAAGGATGCAGAAGGCCTTGATTACTGTAGACGGCGTGTCTGGTTGCATGTTCTTCAATTGAAGGCACATGTTCAGTGATAAGTGGGAACCCAACATGACTGAGATATCAGTTGGGTTTCCGGTGTCTAAACTGCAAGAGTGGAGGACTGCACCCACGCACGGCCTGTATCCAAACTCAGAAAAGAATGCAAGTATCAGTCAATCCTGCACGACAATAATTGGGCATCAAATCAAAAAAATAACTTCAACTCCATGATAAAAGCTGAAGCTTTTGCTTTCAAATCTGGTTTACAAGAAGCTATCAGATTAAAGATAAAAAAGATTGAAATCGAAGGTGACAAATTGTGTGTTATCAATGCACTCCAAGGTTTGTGGAGTTGCCCGTAGGAGATGGAGATGATTCTATCCAACTCTAGACTGGATCTTCGTGTTCTCATCCGCAAGGATCCTTGAGATTGAACTACCTCTAGGAGGTAATCCAGCGGTTTCCATTATTAAAAAAAAAATCAAAATCAAAATCAAAATTGGGCATCAAATATCAGCATTTTCTACGTACCGTACTTGAAAGAATAACTTGGGAGTACGGAAAGGGATGCTCAACCATTCTTGAGCAATATCCAACAGAAAATGCCTTCTCTTGCTCAAAGCTAGTGGCAGTGAACATTCGGTTTGTGTACCACCCACAGTGTCATTTTGCATGCTTCTAATTCTTTGCACAGCTGCTCTGCAAACTGTTACGCTTTTGCCTTCTTCATAAACAATATTAAATGAACGGGATTTATAGTGTGGACGAAGGGGGTACTTATGTGCATCATCACCTTTCAAGATCGAGATGATATTTACACTGGTCTCAGGATCAATATGTGATATTCGCCCCACTACATCTTTGACTAAAGTTACATGTAGGCTATCACCTGAATCCTTCGAAGTGAAGCAATTTTCTGGCAATGGTGAGTTAGGTGTAAGATAAGCGAGTCCAACGCATAAGGCCAGTAGCGAGCAACTCAGAGCGATTGATGAAATGACTCTAAAACTTTCACGATCCATTTCAATGAAAGAAGAGTTCATCAAATCATATTCTCGGGCTATCTTTTGTGACTTCACAGATAACCCAACCAATAATTGCATTATACTGTCTCCTTCAGAAAGGCGGCTGCAATCAGTGCCATTCACTTCTTGATTACCTAAAATAGTAGCAATGAGTTTAAGCAAGTCAACAATGATTCCTAGTGTCTTTGATCTCAATGCCAAAAACCATCTCTGAAAACAAAATGTCTGCTTAAGTAAGGCAGTTTGTCCCAACAACCTTTCAAATGAAAGAAAACCATCACAAGCAGAAGTGAGCATCTTAATGCTATCTGATGTCAAGATATGCTGCTGAAAACCATCTAACTGAGATGGTGTCGCCAATTTGTCCAATGAGGAAACACCAGATTTATGGGAAAACATTTCTTGGAGACCATTCTCTAGATGAGAATATTGATCCAAGCAACTTAGCCAGCAAGAGAAAATATCAGACCGGATGCTTGCTTTTAGATGCCTGAAAACAAATTTACACACAAACCAAGTTCCCTGACATGCAGCATCTTTTCCAACCAAATATGATCCCCAGGCATCATTTCCTGCAAGCATATTTCCTATACATTTAGAATTAAGAATTCCTTCCTCGAGAAGATCGGGAACACTTATCCCGTGCAGGAGTCTCCCTTCCTCTTCCTTTCCATTATCAGATAGAATACAGCTGAAGTTGCCACATGAATGGAGAAGAAGCGCAAACTTCACATGTGTAGAGCAATTGAACAAATTGCAGTGACAAAGAAAAGAAACCAAGTGTTTCAATTTGTATAGTAGTTTGTCACTGATAGCTTCAGCTGCATAAAGCTTTTGCACAAAACCAAACAAACATTTGTATACATAATTTGTGATCTTCGATGCAAGGAAAGACCTATCATTTCCCTTGACTGTGATAACCTTGTGAACTTCAGAAGCTATTTCTGTCGCATTAGTATTTTGAGAGCATTTATTGACCAGATATTCAAAGATGAGGCACAATTTGTCAAGCACCAACAGAGATACTTCTGGAGAACTGTCAATTAGAATGAAAAGGAGTTGAAGCAAGCTCTTGAATTGAAGCTCTACATCTGAAGCTTTACAATATTCTGAAATTTGCTTTATCTGTAAAATTGCTTCATCCCCAATAGATGAAACAACATCAGACAGGAGAGGTGGAAAATTATGCTCGCAACCAGCAAAAGGCTTTCCACTCTTCAGCTTCTTAGATATTCCAACCAAAGCTTGAGTGGCTAATTCTCTTTCCAGATTAGTAGAGTCTGGACATTTGGCCACATTCACAGCAAATGTTACCACCTTGTTAAAATCTTGCGTTTTTAAGAAGGGCACGTCATACGGAACATGCAATATCATCTGCAATGATTCATTGACAAATGAGAGCATGTGAACAAAGCAAGAATGAGAAGGTCGTGGAAAAGAAATTAAAAAAAACCCATATGATAATATTACCGTGATAAAAAGTTGTAGCGCTTCACATTTCAGAGGTGACGAAATTTGCTTGTCATCGAAGATAGTGAGCAAATTTTTAGACAATAATGCACCAACAGTGGTATGAGAAGTCCTCTCTAAAATTTGACGCAAATTTCGTAGAACCATGAGTTGCACATGTGGTGATATTTTATGAGTCAGTAGACTACAAAGCAAGCTTACCTGTATGTGAGGACAAGTGATTGACTTTAGCGGGAGTATATTATTAAAAAAAGAAGTTGCCAATAGATAAGCAAATAATACAACACCAAGTGAACAGGAACCATTAGGGAAGGAGAATAATCTATATGAAGTGAGAAATTTGAATATATAAATGGGAAGTAAATTATATATTATACAATAGGATATTAACTTGGACCAAAACAATCAGTGCTAAAAAATTTGCCAGCAGTCGAGATATTTTTGGAACAAAAAGCTCCAGAGTATCTGGGATCAACTTAGTTCTCTATGCCACCCAGCTCAAGTGATTGTAGCATATTATCAAGTAACCGGTTCAACAGTGTACAATAATTACCTGTTCAGAACTCAGCAACACTAACTTGGAAGCAAGTTTGGAAAGTGAGATCAGCAAAGTAATCAAACAATCATCTTCTGAATATTTAAGCACAATTTGCGAACCTGCCTAGATCAAATTAGACAAGTACATCATCAAATCTGGTAGATCACTCTTGAAATTTCCAGGTAACCCCTAAATTCTTAAACATTAATGCCGGAAAACATCTGTAAATGATTGAGACAAAGCATTATTAGATGCATACTAGAAAAGAAAAAATGTCACTTTACATGAAGTGAGTAACCTAATTTTTGTTATCATTTGAACCAACATCCTCAATTTCAGTCAGAATCAACCTTTATTATTAATTCAATCACTATATGAAAAATATATGACATTGGTCAAAAGCAGAAAAAAGAACAGAGTGTAAAACTTAGGGGTAAGTGTTCTTGCTGCCATCATTTTTTATTATTTTTAACGGCACAAAAGAATCATAAGCTTTGAAATACTACCATAAAGCGAACCAAAAATTGTTTTTGGCATTTAAATAGCAATACCTTGTGAGCTTTATTTGTAAGTGAATGGAAGTGCCCCATTTTTCTAAAAGCCCAGGCAGCTGCTACCTTGACAGTAGAGCAGGTTTTTGGTGAGGTCATTATTCTGATCAATATTTCTAAGAAAGCACTTGCAAAATCATATGAGAATTCGGCAAAGCATCCTGCAGCAAAAAATGATGCTTTCACCTACAGACACCAAGGAAAGCAAAATATAAGCATCTGCACCTCACTATGATTTTTAATATAAAGAAAAGATGGGACAATATATAAAGCAAACAATTTGTCTAATCCATTTCAACAAAAAACCAAAATTGTTGATCCTGGTTTCTGAAAATTGGCAAAGAATAATTAAGACAAGACAGCTTCATTTGTGCCCGTTAAAGCAAATTATTGCATGAAGGGAAGGGAAGGGAAGGAAAGGAAAGGAAAGGAAAGGAAAGGAAAGGAAAGGGAAGGATTTGATCAGCATTGGGAGGGAAAAGTTGTATACAAGAAAAGGAATAATTTAATCAACAAACAGACTAAGAGAACCTTTAAAAACAGGATATTATATGCCAAATTAGGAGAGATGGACACATTTTGGAAATCCTAATAACATATAGATACAATACTATCCAACTTCAACAAATCAAACCAACATGATACAAACTAAAGCAAAAGACACTTACCTCTCAACTTTAACCAGTCATATTATTTATAGATTTAATAATATATCGTATCAACCATAATATTTTCTTTTTTTATAATTATCACTCACTTTTTAGCAAAAAAAAATTAATTAAAAACAAATCAAAGAAAAATGCATTTATACTATTCACGTACTTTTTTATTATAATATATTATACCACCCTCCTCTTGTTACTATTAATTCAAATGATATCTCTCTAGTCTCTACTATAGGCTAACACATTTTGCCCATTCAATAATATATTTCATCAATCATCATTTATATCTCTTCCTTTCCAAAAATTGAAGGGAAAAAAAAAACAACATTCATAAAATAATAAAATATAGTAAAGCTACAATACGATTTTAGTATTTTACTACATAAAAATCTTATTATATAATATATATTTTTACATAATCATATCCTCTTTCTACTAATACTCTCTTATATATTATCTTACTAATTTAATCAATCACATGTTTTCCAATTAGAATATTAGATCATACATCTAAAATATCTTATTAGTCATAACCTTTATTTTTTCTTTTTTAATCAACTTTAAATTTATTTAAAATTACGATTATCATTTATAAAAATATACTACAATATAACATTTTTTAATTTTAGATATTATAATTTCAAATAGTCATATCCTACTACTACAATTACTTTTTATTACAAAATTAATGATATTATTTATTATTTTATGGATCTATCATTAAATATGATTCAAGTTTACCTACTCTTATGTTATTACTAAAGTATTAAGTTATAACTGATAAATATTTAGTGATTTAAAAGTTTTATATGATTGATAATCATTATATAAGATTCTCCATGTATATTACTAGGCTAAGAAATTGTATGGTTATTATTGGATATTTAAAGATAAATAAAGTACGTAGGATTAATATTAATTTATATCTATTATCAGTGTTCTAAAAGGCGCACCTTAGGCACTAGGCGCCAGGCACAATGGGTCTTGTGCCTTCATATACCCAGGCGCGCAGCCTAGGTGCCCAGGCGCAGAAAGGCGCGCCTGTTGGCGCATCCCTTCTTTTTTGGTACAAAATCAGTATAACATTTTTTTTCCCAAAATACTCTGTTCCTATTTACAAAAATATTTACATTATTGATTAGGGAAATACATATGTTTACAAATAGATATTAATGGAAGTCCTTAAATGATAAAATCATTCATATAATCACATATTGTCATAATTTCTGAATCATGGCTTCTTTTTATTAAACTTTCATCTATTTTTCACCTTTTCCTGAAATAATTTACCCTTGCACATCCCATCTCCCTTTCCATCCAACCCTCCCAAAGTTCAATTGTTCAACAAAAAAACATGGTAGGTTAAATAAAACAAAAGGCAAGCAAGAAATATGAACTAGGAAGTAGAAAAAATATAGTTCTTCTAGCAAATGCAGATTGTGCAAAGGGTACATCTGAAGAGTTTATCATTTTAATTCGATTTATACTATATAAAATAAAGTGATTTTCATATATCACTTTGCGTGTGGAACTAGAATTCATGAGTTCATCTAGTTCAATACTGAAGTAAACAAAGTCTTTAAGATAAAAGTGAACAAAATCTAGTTTAAGATTAAAAGTGAACAGTTCCTAAGGGCGTTTTTGGTAAGTATGCTTATAAATGCACAAGATGTTATTAATGTAGGATCATGTTGCTAGTTTTCTCCTATTCTGCACAAAACAAATGAAGACACATAAAGACAGAAATTTGGGGTAAGATCATAGTTTCCATAGTGTTACATATAAGTTCGTGTTTCCATGTGTCTGTGTTTCCCAGTTATATTAGGAAACAAAAACAGGAAACGTTGTTCAACGTGCTATGTAGGATTCCTCAATTAGGAGGCTAAATTTATTAAGTCCGACAAGAATAATATTATGCAGCCTATTAAAACAAATATGTATATATATATATCATCAATAACATGTTGACATCACCTATGGAGAACACAATATCTGGAAAATATTTGGATGATAAGGTGCTAATTATTAGGTAAAAGGAAAGACGGTAAACACCCGAGGAACCTCACTACATGAAAGAGAAAAGGATTTAGAAAGCGCTTTTAATAATTATGCAAAACGACCAGTTTACCTCAAACATAGATTAAAGAGTGATAGTGACATTACCTCCAAAGGATGAGGAGACTGTAAACCTATTAATACTTCATATCGTATCTCGGGAAAATTGTTTGCAATTTCAGACAAGCATCCAAATAGAACTAAAGTCAATGCTTTAGACTCAATATTCCCATCATCTAGAGCTACTTTAATTCTTCTCAGAATCTCTACGTGATTGGCTGAGCTCATTTTTGAGAATATCCCATATCCTTGTCTCCTTCCATCTTGATGCTTCATTTCAGATAAGAATACTTTCACAATATGAATCTTGGTGTCGTATTCTCCTGAAACAAAAGCATCTGCAAGCCGAAAGAGAATTGTGTCTGCATATAGCCTCTCCTCGCCATGAACCATCCTAAACATGTTGTATCCTGTCAATTTGAACTTTGGTTCTTTAGACCACTTCTCAATTCTTTGTCCTGTCAGTTGAATTGACTTCAGATGCTGACCTGGTAAATGAAACCAAAGAAACATATGAAATAATATAACAGTATGACGCCCCTTCAAACAAACAATAAATCTGTAGATTTAAATCTGGTCAGAGATGAAATACATAGCTCATAGTTCTATTGGGCAGTTCTAGGTTAGAGGGGGAGAAGATAACTCATAAACTCACAAGACATGGAGGTTTTGATTATCGCTATTTCACTTTGTCCAGAATATAGTTTGTCTAGTTCTTTTGTTGACAATACTTCTAAAAATGATTCATATACAATTCTGAATTATGATTTAACAGCCATTATTCTTTGCTCAATGGGTGGTAACTCATATCACGGGTGGAATATTTTTTTTTAGTATATTAAAGGATTGGTGCAAGAAAGTGTTAAATATATCACTATTCTTGATACAATATCCAAGTCCAAAATACCACAGAAGATAAAGTAACAACCCGAATGGTGTCGAGCAATGACAGAAGGATGTAAATGATCTGCATTTGCTGTGCATCAAGGACACGGTCTAAAATTATTTGAATTAACTAAGGGAAACCTTTGTCTTCATTTTACACTTTCGATTAGAACTAGATGTAAATGAAAAAAATACACATATCAAGGGGTAGGTGTTGGGTTTTAAAATTTTTAGGTGAGAAATTTCAACTCTAGAGGTAGTAAATATATCCATAAGCTGATATCAAGCCTCATAGTTTTTATTAGGAAATAATTTCATAAGCTTATCACAATGTCAAAACTAACTTGTATGAGCAGATAGCTCATCCATTAATTTGATATTCAAGCCTGAGAAAGTTGGAAAACATATGATGCATAACATGCTTTTAATTCTGGCCATTCGTATGTTGCACTCAAAATATCACCCATCAATAGAACCAACAGTGTCTAGTAGTTGTGTAAAATAATAAGAAATAGTATACCATGCCTCTTGGACCGGAGACCCTTCTCAAGCTCTATGCTCCAATCCATAGCACAAGCTGCAGAAGCTTTCTCCATACTTGCTGTGTTTTCTAGCCTCAAAACAATTGACGCGGTCGTGCCAAATTTCTGATAAATTTTAGACAAAAGGAAAAGATCACTAAAGATTAGAGACAGATATGACATGAACCCTAACTTGGGTAAGCAACAAGAGAGTCTGAGACATCATCTATCCAACTTCCAAAGCTATTTATTTTTCACTCACTTATTATTGGTTAGTTCATCTTGTTTGATGTCTAAATTGGGCAAACGCCAAACGGTCTACAAAATGTTTTAGTACAAAATCATAGCTTGTACAGTCAATGCCAGATAATATCAGTTCTTGTAAAGTTCACATTTACAAATATCAAAACTCAAACAACTTGAAAAGGTCAGATTGTGGCTCTCCAACATCATTGTTGTGGCTTCTTAACCCCCCTCCCGCCTTCCGGCGGAATACTTTTCTTTTCACTCGAACAACTTGAAAAAATGACATTGAGGTGTTCAAACCCAACAATGGAACTGTACGATCTTAGATTGCTTCCACCAAATCAATTTGTTAAGAGTTGCTCAAGCCTCTCAACAACTTTAGCTTCGCCGCACCATCACCGGTGTCGTCCATGAGCAACCAGCGGCCTCATCCACACACTCGGTATTCACCCACCCATTTTTCACCCACACTCAACCAACCTCGTCATGTAACCATCGTCACTCGCATATCCACACCGGGTTGCATCTTACAACTATTATGGATTAAAATTTCCTATTTTATTTAGTTATTGTCTGGTCATCAACCTTTGTCACCTTTGCATCCCGCTTTGACTATGAGAGCAAATTAACATAAATATTGTTATTGTAACATATTGCTTAGTCGGTTTGGATAAGTTAGGATGATTGGTTTAGATTTCAATGCAATGCTATAATACATGGTTCTCCACCATCATTCGTGTGGATTCTTAACCCCTATTCTAATATCCTTAGATAGAGTTACGTTTAAGTTGAATATCGATGACAACTGAACCAAAGACAAGCAAACAAAACGAGAGGGGAAAAAGATTATTAACATATATTCTATCAAATTTGGTATGTTCTTTGTAGCCACAATAACTTAAGGCTAAACCTTCGAGAGAAAAGTTCCAAGAACATCGAAGAGAGAAAAGGGACTCACTGGGAACCCATGCAAACAGTACCATATCAGTGTTGTAACTACCCTAAGGGATTCCTTAGCTAAAATGAGTACGTTCCTAATATAGTTCCCTATCCAAGTCTATTAATCAATGGAATAATCATACTCGAATATTGGAGCATCGTCCTCCATTGGATGGGAAGAAAGGGCAAACATGATTTGAATTGCTTATTTCCAAAGTAACATGCTTTCTAATATATTTTTTTTGTCAGAAAGGCAATTAAGCGCTTGGCACCTCACATGTAATAATAAAGTAAAACAAGGCTAGATAGGACCCATCCTAGGGTTAGCCACACCCCGGATGTCGTCGTCAAAATGGGTTTCAACTCGAACTGAGATTCAAACAACACGTTATATCCCACCGGGAAGCCAAAAGCCAATGAAGCAAGCGAAAAATATGATGAAATTCGACAATCCAATCTCTACGTATGAAGAATTGGCAATGATATACCAAACTAGAGAGTCCGTGAGATGAGGCCCACGTTACTACACAACAACCTCACCACAAGCTCCGAATCAATTTCCAATTCCACTATTCTTAATTCCAAATCCAAGCAAGATAAAGACCCATACAAACACCCCAAAGTTTGGCCATAGGAACCGTACTGATCCCTATTTTAAACACAAATCCCTTGACCCATCGTCCATCCTCATCCCTAATGATACATCCTACATGTGTCTATATCAAGATATTGGAATATAGGTATCAAGTATCAAATACCTACATATGTGTCTATATATATGTTTGGTATATTAAGAAATGAATATCCACATGATATCGGGTGTTTGGTATGTTGAAAAAATAATAAATTTGATATCAATCTAATATTGGATTGGTATCAAAAGTGTTATTTGATATAGCCAAAATATTAGTACATCAAAAATATCACGCATACACATACACCTCAATATCACTCAGAACCATTTTTTCACATCTCATATCATACTCATACCTGATGTCTTTGATATAGATACCAAATAAAGTGTAAATGATGAATCAGTACAACGTCACTATTAATGAAAAGAATAATGAAACACCATGTCACCTTGGGACGAATAACAATGTAATTCATTAACTGTGCTAGCTTTCAATCACAATGCATCAGTCACTATCATATAAATATCCAGCTCAGTCCCATTCGCATGATCCAACTATTTTGAGACTAATTCCCCGCAGATACTGAACTAGTGATAATTCGTAATTATGAAACTTATTGAACATTTCTAAGCATGGACTCAAGCTTTATATCCTCACAATAAGTTGAAGTACAAAAAACCTTACAAGTCTTTGCCAAAACATGTAAACAATATGAATCCTAGTTGCTGTCAAGTTCTGTAATTCAGTGGCGCTGTGGCATTTGAAATTCTAGTCCATTAACAGGGATTCTCTTATAGAATATTACTAGGTTTGTAACTAGGATATCTATACTCCTTTTTTTCATTTTCCTTCTCATCTTATACTACAATTACAGAGGAATGGGTAAGGCTATGCTTGTTAGTTGTATGTTTTGTTTGCCTTGCACCAGATGTATATGACTCTCCTGAATGCAAAAAAAAAGTTGAGTTTAATTCTTGTCTTCTTCCAATAATTTCACAAAAATCACTCAAAAGAGGGGGGGTAATATATATTCAAATGTAATATGTGCACAAGGGGATTGTGTAAGACATTCGAATCTAAACGTTCGAACTTTGTCTAGATAATTTCATTAGAAACTCATAAATCTATAGCTTTTGGCAAACGATAACACAAATTGAGTTCAACAAAGTATAAATGGCTTTGAAACTACTATTGAAGGGACATGAGAGAAAACTGACCTTCAGAAAGTCATATGAAACGTTGAAGGAGCTCGATCCTGGCCAACGACATGGTTTGGAATTCAGATCTGACTTGTTGCACGCGCTTCATCCGACAAGGTGAATCCGACGGTGACGGAGACTTCAGGGAAGATCTCCGGTGACGGCAGTGGCGGAGAAAGGAAATATTTGAAGGGGGGACTGAATTGATTACAGAAATAACGATAAATTTAACCTAATCAAGTAATCAACTACAAATTTTCAATTCAATCAACAAATATGATGAAATTTAACCTAACTTTACAAATCAATCAACAAATATAACCTAATCAAGTAATCAACGACTAATTTTCAGTTCAATCAACAAATATCAAGAACCTTAACATAACTTTTCAATTCAATCAACAAATTTAACCTAAATTCAATCAACAAATTAAACCTAATCAACAAATACAAACCAATTAAACCTAATCAACTAAATAACTACTAATTTTTCAATCAAATTGATTTAATAACAAGTAAAACTTATAAGAAAACTAACCTTCACCTTGATTTAGAGCAACCAGCACTCCAGCAGGTCGAGAGTCCAGAAAGGGAGCAGCGACAGGCCGCAGGCGGGATGAAGCTGAGAGCTCGGATGAGTCGGGATGACGAGAGGAGGGGAGCGGCACTGCGGTCTGCGGAGGCGAGGCGGGCGGGCGAGCAAAGGAGCAGGCCGAGCGGCACTGCGAAGGCGACGGGCGGGATGAAGCTGAGAGCTCAGACGACGAGAGGAGGCGAGGAGGGGAGCGGCATTGCGGAGGCGAGGCAGGCGAGCAGAGGAGCGGCACTGCGAGCAGCGACGAGCAGCAGGGAGAGGCTTCAGATGAGAGGAGGCGAGGAGCGGCGGTCGAAACCGAGGGAGACGAGGCGTGCCTGGAGCAGGAGAGGAGCCAAAAAAACTTGTTTTTTCATTCTTATCAAAACGACGTCGTTTTGATGGAGTGTTTTTTTTATTTTTTTATTATTATTTTTTTTTACACTACACCACTGGTATAAGGAGGGGCACGGTCCCCCCTTACCTCCTTAAATCCGTCACTGGTGACGGGTAGCTTGTAAGAATTGCCGGAGAAAGAGAGAGAGCGGCAATACGCGATGCATAAAGAGGAAGAGGAAGGGAATAGAACGGGAGAAATTGGACGGTGTTTGTGTTGTTCCATTCGGCCGAATTAAACTCAATTCTTATTACTAGGTTTGTTTAGAGCGGTTTACCTTGGGCAGTGGGCGCTTTTTTTTTTACATGGAAAGCAATTCGGGGCATTTTTGAAATGGTCCGAAGTAGAAAGACGACGTGTGAAGTAGACCACCCTGCAAAACTCTAGTGACTGGCTGTTGATGGGCATCCTTCCGAATGTGCTCCAAAATTGCTTGAGGTAGAAACACAGCTGCAGCAGGGAGTAACTGGCCTAAACTTGCTAGTACATCGCTCACAGTGTTGACTTCCCTGAAATTATGCTTGATGTGTACTTCCTGAAACGCACGCAAAAAAGAAATGATACCCACGCAAATAAGAAATGATGTCACCAATCAAAATTTCACACTGTCATGGTGGTTTCCATATACCCATGACATAATTATTAACCCTAAGGTTATCCCCTTCAATTTCTACTTTTTGTATGCCTAATTGTGATAATTCTTTTAACTCCATTAATATGGCATGTGCCTCTGTATCGAATATTGTCAGGTCTGGGAGTTTGTCATGGCTCTAAAATACAGTTGTCGCTTTATGGTCCCTTACTATGAAACCAAAAGAGGAAATTCCATTGATAGTTTTAGCTCCGTCGAAATTCAGTTTCACATATCCATTCTTCGTTGGCTCCCATTATTTTTCATTTAAATATACTTTGTGGGGTCTTTTCGGCATAAGGATATTATTGTGGATGAAGAGGTTGAATGGAGTTGAAATTGATGAAAAATTTTCAACATGCTAAAGATAGATTATGGGGGATGAAAGATAATGAAATGGTGTTTATCATTTTTCTAGTGTTGCTCCAAACGGACCCTTGGTCTTTTGGGTTAGCAAAGAAAGTAAACCGGCAGGGAGGCATCCAATACTTCAAAGGCAAAGAATTATGGTTCGAGTCGGACAGTTAGCATGTGTAAATGTTGACGGTTTATGTTACGGTTTAGACCGTGACCCGCTTTTAGTCTTTTAAAAAAAATATAGGTACGGGCTCGTTATGGTCCGTCTAGTCCAAACCCGGACCGTAACTAGGTTGATTATTTAAAATCATTATGAAAAATGAAAAACGGTTCATGACCGGACGGACCGGATCCGATAGTAACGGTCCACGACCGAACCGTAATTTTCGGTCCGATCCAAAAGTGCACAACACTAGCTAGGGACAACAATAGAATAGTCATGGGTAACTTTTGTTACTCAATCTTGAAATTTATGGTGTGTATTTGCTCATCATTAGTTTGGTGACCGAGTAATTTAATTTCATAAACATGGCTGATTTACAATGATTGCTCTTCATTCGGCATAAATTTTACTACGTGTTTTCAAGTTTACACATATTGCACACAATTCATATTTTAAAACAAATAAAATGTATAGATGACACAAAAACTAGCATATTTCAAGTTGGTATCTCTCACTTTTTGCCTATTTGATGATTGGTGTCCAAGTGTCTAGCATATTTTGGGTATATTCGAGTTTTTTGCATTTTTTTTATGCATGTCCTTAGCCCGATTTGGTATGTTATAAATGTTCTCACAATTATTCAATATCGCGATATTGCAAGCAATGCACTAGTTCATGTTTGTTGATGCTTTACCAGTGTTACCGCAACATGCTACTCAACAAAATATTTCTTCCAAAACATATAATATTTGGTGCCACCGATGAATTCCTTCGATCATTCTTGTTGCTCGAACTTAAAGGGTAAGTAAAAAAGAAATCAAAATATATCGTTTACTAATTTGATTATATAGCTTGACTCGTTATGATATAAAAAATACATATTTTGGATATTTGAAAAATTAATTCATCCATTGCAAATTAATAGTTTTGTGAACCTTGAATTTTCAAATGACGGTCAAACATTCTCTAAAACTTTGTTGCAACAATCCTTCTAAAGTTAGATGATTAGGGACCAAATGAGTAAAAGTTGTCAAACGACAAGCTTTTTCAAGCTTTTTCGATTGTTAAAATGTAGGATATGAGATCGTCCAACCAGAAAATAGGAAATATCAAATTAGTAACTTGTTTCCTTGAAAATTTGCAACACCGTGAAGAGATCGTAAATGAAGAATAAAAAATATTTGCATAGTATAAAATAATTCGATATCTTTATAATATATATATATATATATATATATATATATATATATTACTTGTAACATCCCGAATTCTGGGAACTCGGAGCGTTACTGGCTAGGGCATCACAAAGAGTTCCGGCCTTAGTTTGACATCAATAAACTCGGACCATACAACAAGACACAAATATTGTAAAACGAAATTATTATAAAAATAATCCGGTTTGGACATAACAAACTCTAGACACGTACGATAGCCCAACTGAAATAAAATATAGTCTATTGACATGATAATTAAATAAAGAAATCTTCTTAGTACGGAAACCCAACTAGCCACTCCACTTCCGATTTCTCAGTATAGATTTAACCTGCAAAATCTATCAACACGGTATAAACCGTTAGCTACAATTCTAATAACAAGGCTACTCAGGCACAAACACAAGTCGTGAAAAACAGTAAATCACTCAACATAGAACAAACAAGGTCCCGGTTCTTATCTTTTCCTTTAGTGAAATTTGTCATCCTATTGTTCAACTTTTCATGGTAGCACGAGAGTCCTCCAACCCCCCCCCCCCCCCCCCCCCCCCCCCCCCCCCCCCCGTCCCCGTAAACCAGTAGGAATGGTTTCGATGCATATCCCCCGTGTACGCTAATAGAATGGTCGCGGGAAACCTTCCGGCACCATCGGCCCAAACAGTGATGCTACGGCCTGTTATAATGCACTTGGACCTTTTTTTAGAAAATAACATCAGTGATCTAGTTGGTTCATTTTAATTAACATGCAATTCACACACTACCCTAGTACGCACTCAATATTATCACGGTAGCCAAGTGAGTCCAATAAACTCACCTTATCTGTACTAGTCTCCAAAGTTATTCGCGATCTGCTAGTTAGTGATCTCGAATCTTGAGTAAGATGTATTGACATCTTAGTATTTCTCGATTTACAATTCTATCCGAAACATAGTAGGATATCTAGCATCACTACTCTTATCACTTTCTACGACATAGGTTCACAGACCTATACGCTCATTCCAATCTTTTTGTATCATCATCAATGTCATTCTTATGTTATCTCTAAATCCCATAATCCTTACGTTCTCAGCATTCCGCTTATCATTTGACTTCCTCGAGAATCCGATAATTCATCTATCACTACGTTCCGTTCCAATTTCTTATATTTCCAATTCCGATTCAACACTACAATAAGTATCCACTAATTTATTCCAAACTCATCAATCTATTCCGATCAGTTTCTATTAGTTCCACAATAATATTCCACATCTAAAAATTCCACTAATTATAATTAAATAAATATCCACTAATTATATATAAATAATTACGGATCTATATAATTATTTATTAACGGAATTAAATAACGGAAATTAGATCGATAAAATAAGTCAAACAAAGAAAATAATGAGATGGTGAAAAGAAAAACTAAGAGAAGAAAACTAACAAAATGATAGAAAATAAAAGTCGCGGAGAATTATATCGGATTTACCTACAAAATATTATCCGCAATCATCGGTATTTATACATACATACCATTAGTCTCTATCTTATAACTTCTAGACGTGTAATGTGAATAATTAAATGAAAATATTCACCGATTCCTTCCTAAATTGTATTTATTGTAAAGGATTCATTTGTAATGATAATAGCAAAGATATATGTTCAAAGGTGAATGATACTTTTCTTAAATATATTATAAAGAAAATATTCACCGATTCTGAAATCCATTAGGGTTTTTTAATTATTGGTTTAAAAACATGATAAAATGTAACACATTAGTCCTTTGTAATTGTCATAGCCTGGTTCTTGTACAAATGACCTATTGCACTCGTTCGTTCTAATTGTACATCAAGATTTCCTATTCCTAATAAATCTCCAACATAATATCAAAATCAATCTTAAATCAATTACCCTTACTTGTAAATCATTAATTCACTACTACATGACATTCCTTCTAAAAATCTTAAAATACAATAAAATCTGAATATATTATAAATTCAATATAAAAATAAACTACGAAATATAAATAAATTTATTATATTTAATAGTACAATATATAAGCCATTAATGTAAAAGTAACAAATACAAGATATATATTGATGTACAAAAGAAATAATGTGATATGTAAAGTATTTAGAATTTGTGTATATGTTATCTAGGTTGATGAATCACTTCAATGTTATAATGATATTTAAGACAATGATCCAAGACATTAATGTCTTTATTTTTTTTACCATTAATGGATAATAACTTTATTTCCTCATATATATATATTCATTATATTCATTTCAAACTCATACATTCTTCGTTTCTAATCCAAATTCAAAATTTAAACAGTTTTAAAAATTCTCTCTTCATTTCTAATGTTGCACAAGCTTCGTTTTAAGGAACGACGGAGATGGGTATGGCCATCCATAAACAACAACCGGTTAAGTCATCTTCGAGTGTGTGTGCTTTGCATCAACGTGGTCTAGAAAGTTCGGGCTGATCGGTTCCAATAAGTATTGGTGAAATATTGAAAATTTCAATTGATAAACAAAAACCTAGACTAGCGACATTTATTAGTTGGAAGAAAAGAATGGTCATGTATAAATGATGAAAATTTACAATGTACTCACTATATTGAAGATGGATTTGTTTTGTTCATGACGCAGTCCAAGTTACAACGATCAACTATATGTTATTGTCGTACATTGATTTGATATAAAAAATTTTACATATATTAAATAGCTAAGAGATCCTTAAAACGATATCTTATAATAAGTTTGGTGAGTGAAAAAGTTTTTTTTTTTTACATGAGTAGTTAATTATTGTAACTTTATTTATATAAACTTGAAGATTGTTGTTTGGATTGCAAACAATTTGTATAATTCTTAAACAGTCAAACCACACTCAATAACCTAATTGATTGTAATATAACCGTCTTATAAATGATGGAATAGAAAAGAGATTTTGGGTTTTGTTGTTATTCAATAATCGAAATATATTTTTATTGGAAATATATGAAGCAAATTATGAATACTAAAGACATTTTGGGTGTATAATAGTTTCTTAACTTGTAAACCCCTTCAATGTTTCAACCAATCTTTGACACTTGTATAACAATGTTGTCATCGTTCACATTAACAAACACTCGGTTGCAACATAGATCCATTGTTCGTATGAAATCAGGCCTCAATATTATGACTGTTAGACCTTTGACCTCCCTCTCGATAACCTTTTTCGCTAGCAATCCATCTTTTCCCAACAATTGTGGCCAACTGGTCCCTATCAAAAGAAAATAAGTTAAACAAAGAAAATAATGCGATGGTGAAAAGAAAAATTAAGAGAAGAAAAGAAACAAAATGTTAGAAAATAAAAGTCGTGGAGAATTATATCGGATTTACTTGCACAATGATCTCCGCTATTGCATACAAAAGTACTACCCATCTTCTTGATCACCTTTTGAACTACCTTATGCAAAACAATGAGAAACTAACTTATGAAAATGTTGATTTCATTGCACAACTATGCCATCGGTATTTATACATACATACCGGTAGTCTTCTATCTTATCCCTTCTAGCTGTGTAATGTGAATAATTAAATGAAAATATTCAACGATTCCTTCATAAATTGTATTTATTGTAAAGGATTCATTTGTAATGATAATACCAAAGATATATGTTCAAAGGTGAATGATACTTTTCTTAAATATATTATAAAGAAAATATTCACCGAAGTCCATTAGGGTTTTTACAATATTGGTTTGAAAACATGATAAAATGTAACGCATTAGTCCTTTGTAATTAGCATAGCTTGGTTCTTGTACAAATGACCTATTGCACTAGTTCGTTTTAATTGTATATCAAACTCTCACGGATTTATAAAAATATCATTTTATTTAATTTAGGGTGATTTTTTTCTATAATAATATATTTTACCGTATCTTCTATGCTAATTAATAATCAAGATAACCTCTCTCCCAATTTAAGTTAATAAATCAAGATTTCCTATTTCTAATAAATCTCCAACATAATATCAAAATTAATCTTAAATCAATTACAATTACTTGTATTTCATTCAAGAAAATCATTAATCCACTACTACATGACATTCCATTCTAAAAATCTTGAAATACAATAAAATCTAAATATATTATAAATTCAATATAAAAATAAACTACTAACTATAAATAAATTTATTATATTTAATAGGACAATATATAAGCCATCAATGTACAAGTAACAAATACAAGATATATATTGAATATATTGATGTACAAAAGACATAATGTGATATGTGAAGTATGTAGAATTTGTGTATATGTTATCTAAGGTTGATGAATCACTTGTAATGATATTTAAGACATTGATCCACGAAATTAATGTCTTAATTTTTTTTACCATTAACGAATAACAATGAAACGCCCCCCCAAAAAAAAAGAACGTTTAATAAAAATATTTTCCGTATTTTAGTACTATTTTTACACCATAAATTTAAAATTTTTACGAGTTGATATTCTATTTATAAATTTAAATATATAAATATTTATTTATATAATTTTCGTAGATTATTTTACGGAAAATTTTTCCGAACCAGAACAGCCGTTCCGTATAATTTTGTTGAGTGTTATTTTATTTTAACTTAATTATTCTAGTTACTTTTAACTTTCTTTTTCCTTTTCTTTTCCCCCCCTTTTTCTCTCCTCCCCCGGGCCCCACCTCCACGCTGTCATGCCAGCCGGCGCCACCTCTTTCTTCCGGCCCCCACCTCGCCAGCGGACATCATCCTTCTTCTTCTTTTCTTCTCCTACTCCTCTATTCCCCTCACCTACACGCCAACTCTACCATCTCCCTTTCCCCCTAGCCTGCGTCCCTAGCCGACCATGGTAGTGTGCACCTGTCTCTCCTCCACTCTTTTTCTCTGTTTCTTCTCCCTAGCCCTGCCGCCCAT
The DNA here is from genome assembly GCA_002319775.1 of Fagopyrum tataricum. NCBI lineage: Eukaryota > Viridiplantae > Streptophyta > Magnoliopsida > Caryophyllales > Polygonaceae > Fagopyrum > Fagopyrum tataricum. The sequence continues at coordinate 1,496,383 of CM008285.1, read as the reverse complement.
CCCTTCAGCTACCTCTCGTCTTCCTCTCTTCTTTTCACCTCTAGCCGCCAACCTCATTCAAGAGCTCCCTCGACCTCACTCCACTCTCTCACTCTCTGCATCTCCCAACCTCACACTTTACTCTCTCCCTCCCTTCTCTGTCTCAACCGCTCGCCGGATCACCCTCTGCAGTATCTCACGCCAACGTTCACTCCCTCCCTCGACGAGCAAGCCTGCACGCCACCTCCAACTCCTCTTCCGTGTCAACTCCTCTCCTCTCCCGGAGCTCTTCCCCTGCAACACTCCCTCTGCATTCTTAGACCACCACTCAACCACCCTTGCACTCTTCCCTCTTCTTCTCTTTGCCTCCGCCTACATCTACACCACCTTGCACCACCTTCACACCCTCATCTCTCCCACCTCACTCCGTTCTCCCTCTTCTCTGCTCAACCCATCCATCTCTCCGGCCCTTCCTCCACCATCTCTTCTGAAACGCCCCTAAACTAGCGAGCATTTTATAAAAATATTTTCCGTATTTTTTACTATTTTTATAACATTAATTTAAAATTTTTATGAGTTGATATTTTATTAATAAATTTAAATAAGTTTATATATAAATATATTTTCGTAAATTATTTTATGGAAATTTTCGGAAAATATTTCAATCCGTAACGTTTGATACGGTTTATTTTTATCGAGTATTTAAATTATCTTTCTTTTCCTTCTTTTCTTCTTCTTTATTTTTTTCCCTCCCGGTCCATGTTGGCCTTGCTCCACGCTGGCCTCCACCTGGCGCCTTTTCTTCTTCTTCCCAGGCCTACCCCAGCCGTCGTCTTCTTCCTCCTTATTCCCTTCCTTCTTCTCCTTCCTTCACGCCACCTTTGCACACTCCCGCCCAAGCTAGCACCTCTAGAGTATAGGCTCTACTCCTAGCCTTGCTACAGACCATGACGACACGCCCATCTCCCTACACCCGACCCCTCGACCTTGCTTCTCTCCCTCGGCCTACCACTCCCAGTTCTCTCCTCCGTCGCTCCCGATCTCCTCTCATCCTGCAACCTCCATCAGCATCTCAGCCTCGCTTCGACCTCTCGTCCCACTCCCTCTGTCACCCAGCACAACTATCCAATCCTCTGCATCTCTCTCCTCCCATCTTCCCCGACTTCCCTCTTCTCCCTCATAATATCTCCGGCCACTCCTCACTTCACCACCATCAACCCTCCCTCTCTGTTCCTATCCACCGGGCACCACCCTCCTTCACCTCCATCCCTCCTCTCCCCTCATTCTTTCCACTCATCGTTGTCTCCATCTCCCTCTGCTCTCATCTCCACACCCTGCAGCTTCACCCTCCACCACACTCCATCTCCTTCTTCATATCTCTCTCTATAGCCTCACCACTCTCTCCTGCAACGCCACCGGAAGCAGAAACCACCACCAACCTCGATTCATCGCCGCTCCCTTCTTCTCCCGCTCCGGCCACCATCTCTACCACCCTTCATCCCTCTATGGTCTCTCCCCCTCGCTCACCGGACCACCACCGTTTTTTCCTCTTCCCTCTGTTATCTTCGAGCTCGCCGGACAACCTCCACCACCACCTCTCTTCATCTCTCCTCTTATCCCCCTCTCGTTCTGTCGTCGCCGGGGATCGTCTCCCATCGAGCTCACTTCTTCCCCCTTCTCTTCCTCAACATTCTGTCGCCGGAGTTTCGCAGCGCCACCGGGGAGCCACCACGCCGGACCTTCCCCATAACCGTCGGAGGAAACCACCACCGTCTCCGGACGAAGCCAACGCCTCGCCCTCGCTGCCTGCCGGAACCGCCATCGCACAACAGCCTACATCCCTCTTTTCCTCTATTTGCGATCGGGGCTCTCGCTATTAAGGGTAAACTATAAAAAGCTCCGAACTTAATTACGTCTTTTACAGTTTACTATGTGATTTAACTAATATGCCCTCAATTGTTTAATTGCAGAATTTAACCCGGATTTTAATTTACAAAAATGGCCCAAGGTTTTAGTTTTCACATATATGCCCTCCAGAAAAGTATTTACAGAAAATGGCCGAATGTTTTATTTTCAGAAATGTCCTAGATTTTTTTTTTGAGAAATAGAAACTAGGGTTGAAATTCGTAATATAAATAAATATGGGTTAAAACCCGTAATAAAAACTAGGGTTGAAATTCGTAAATATATTTTCTGATGCAAAACTAATAATCTAGGACATTTCTGAAAGGTTTAGCTTGAGTCGAAATTCGACAACCGTCGATCGTCCTCCGTCTTTTGACGCTACGTAAGTGATCTTGAAACTCGAAACTCTTGGAAATGGATATATACTTACTAAGGTATGAGTTGGAATATTAGAACGTGATATGAATAGTTGGATATTCTAAGTACGTACTCGGTTGGATAACAGGTTAAGGACAAACCCTAGGAGAAGTGAAACCGAACTCGAGTTGGAATTAGGTAAGTCACTCTTACACCTATTAGATGGTGATGTGATCTCTATAAAATATAGTATGTGTGTTGATTATGTGATTTCTTGATTGTTAGGTTCTTTGACGAGTTTTAGAGGACCTTATCCTTTTGGCTTAGAGCCGTTGAGTGATATTTATCGAGGCAAGTACTTGTGAGCTTTTATATGAGCATGATTAAGTTAAGTCATTATGATATTATACGCATGTTTGATGTTTTAAAATATGTTAAGTTATTTTTTGGCATGATATTTATATTATATATATTTTTATATACTTTATGATATTTAAAGATAAGTGATATTTGGAGTTTATGAGGAATGTATTGATATTGTTTTCGGTTTAAGATCATGATATGAGTGAGATTTGATTTTGAAACCATTGTGAGTACGTGTCTTGATTTGTTTAACATTATTACATGAGTTGATAATTTGATTTTGAAAGCCTTTGAGTATACTTGATTCGTATTGATTTGCCATTAGGCGGTGTTGTGTTTTATTTCTTATGGCATTTTAAGGAGTTTATACTTGCGGGATTTTATGGAGTATTTGAGATGACTTGGTCTTTGACCTAATCGGATTTTTCCCTATATATATGTGAGATATTTGGTCTACGACCTTTACAACATTTTGCCTTATTATGAGTTGATGAGATACTTGGTCTATGACCATGACGGCTTTTAGCCTTATATTTATTCATCGAGATACAAGGCTCACGACCCCGGCGGCAATGAGCTTGTATTTTGTTTTCTTGATTTTTACGCTCCTCGGTTAAGGCGAGCTATTGTACCTATGGTACTTGGTTTGTGCGGGCCGTTGGTTGTGCCCGACTTTAGTGGATGACGAGGATTCACCTGATCCGTGATTGCCGTGTCATCCCATGGTTGGAGTTTAGGAGGTACCTTCGTGTTCAACACAGGTTGGACATGTTTTAAAATAAAATACAACACTTGTGATTTAAAGATGTTTTCTAAAGTAAAAATGCTAGAGCATGTTTTGATATTGTGATTTGGATGATTCTTGTTATGATTTGATGAAGGGGCAAGAATTTACCTTGTTACCCCATTACGGTCAATTGACCATTGGTTATGAGTTATACATTTATACCGGTTATTTGAGATAATATTGATTTGATTATGAGATATATGATTTGAGTTATGAGTATTCCTTTTGGCTTTTGAGATGAGATATTGTTTTGGATTACGAGTTATTGTGATTATACTGAGTTGAATTATTTTGAAATGGTTTTTGAGTATTCTTTTGAAGATATTATTGGTTTAAAACCTTTCGAGTCAATTTGAGATTCCATGACATACTTTGAAATGATCTTTTGTGACTTATCACATTTTAGATGCATGTTGTATATTTTAATATCTCTTGAGTAATTGAGCCATGATGATTTTGATGATTTTAAATCATGAGGTTATTAAACGCTTTAAGTATTTTCCAAGTGATCATGTGATATTATATGTGCTTATACTCATGTCTAGTTCATATATTACCCTGCTTATGTATCGGCATAGTCTATGTGGAAGACTAACCCCACCACGGTGGGGCTGGTTACGTTTTTGACATAATCAGGTACAAGAACAATTCAGGAGCATGGAGGTCAGGAACCCTAGTGAGCGTTTTGTTGGTTGAGTTGGGATAGTCATGTTTCGTTAGGACTCGTTCTTAACTTTATTTTTCATCTTGTGAGTCAGATTGTTTCCTAAGTACGGATCCTTGTTGGCTATTACGTTATTTGTTTTGCGGGTTTTAGAACCCTTTTTGGTTTTCTCCTGCCCTTCTTATTGGAAAGTTATACCTTGGTGTGTTGTCATGGTATCCCTTAACCTTATATCGTTTATTTTAGCACGAGGGAGTCCTTGTCCGGGGCTCCCAGCGTTGTGACGTCTATCCCATTTTAGGGGCGTTACATCTTCTCTGTCTCCCTCACCTTCATCTCCTCACTCACCACCTCTCTATCATCTCTCCTTTCCTTTATGTTTTTCTCCCTTGCTTCACTCTTTCACTTCCTTCCTTCACCGCTATCCTCACTCCAAACACTTGCACCACCAAACACTTAAAAATCACTTTCTGTCTAAGGGTCAAATCAAAAGTCGCTTTCATTTCCAACATTGTTTTACCAAAGAGAGCACTCACCAAAGCATGTTGGGCTTTAGGGGGACGATGTTTTTGACAATAAAACCAAAAAGATCAAAACTAGGAATACAAGCTTGAAAATTGTCCAGCGTTGTAAAAAATTCAAAGCCCATACCAACTACTTCATTGTCCCGCAAGATGTGGTCTTGAATGGGCCTTGGAGGCCAGAAAAGCAAAAGAATAAACCTCCATAGCTGAGTATAAACCAAGCCCTCCAAACCGAATAGGAAAAGAAGCAAGCCGCCATGGAAGATCCCAAAAAAAGGACCGCCACAAACCACAATATCCTCGACCGATCCATGGAGTCCAAGATCAAAATAAGTTGTTGCACACTCCCCATGCTCCGGTTAAACAAGCCCTAATTCTAGGGTTTCCAGTTAGATCAATTTAGAATAAAAGTTTAGTCATTTTGTTCACATTGGGTTGTCAAATGGGAATTTTCGTTTAGGTTAGGGTGTCTAGGCACTGAGGGTATAATTGCTTCTCTAGCCGGCGACATTTGTTCCTTCCTGCTTCATGGCCGCTCCTCCGAGCTTTGTTGCACTAGTTATTGTAATCCTTTTGTACTACACATTCTTTATAAGTTTTTGTTTGACTCATAAAGGAATAAAAATAAAGAAAAACATCATTTCTTTGCATTGTATGTTCACCCAATTTTTAGTTCTATGGAAATTGTAGAGGTTGAAGGAGAACGAGGTCTCGCTCATTCAATGTTTACTAGTTCACTTGCACGGGTAATTATTAATAAATTATTTGAATTTTGTGTATACTAATGCTATAAATCAAAGAATACCGTCAAAAATATACAATTTGGTCGATATAAATATATATGAAAAAACTATCTTTTTATTTGCAATAACAAAGATATCAATAAAATTTTATATGACATAATGAACATATAACATAAAACTACTAATCTATCACCCATACTTGATTGTGTTGAACCCTATAAAATCAAATGAGTATGAGAACACATGAACGAGACACAACAATGAAAATATTATTTTCCAAGATGAAGCGATTGAATGTTTACCTGGAATAACGAAAAGAATTCATGCTTTGATGAATCCACCACAATTAGGTGATCCATATATACAGCGGAAAGTAAAACAGAGTTACGATAGAGCCTCTTCAGCAAGTTTTACAATATAGCCTCTCATTGGGTTTGAGTCTCATCAACCGCCGCTCAATTCATGCTATTTTTCTCTTGCTTGTCCGGAATCACTTACCCCTTGAATTGATCTGCAAAATTTCTCAACTCTTAGTTGGTTCGATGAAGCTCTAATTTGCTACAGTTAATTTAATTTTCAGCGATTTTATGTTTGCACTGTTTGGCTTCTTGCGGTGAGTTGTTGATATTTTGGCAAAGAGCCAAGGATTATGTGGGCACAACAAGATTTTTTTCTATCTAATTTGAATATGATGTATTTCGTTCTCTCACACGCTCTCCTTTTGCTGCTGTGAATTTTGGTTGTCTGTTCTGTGATTTTCAGTGACCCGGAGAGTTTAGTAGTAAAAGACCTATCCTCCAGTCCTCTTCTATGTAAAGTGGATTTGGATTGTAAAAAGCAACAACATTGTTCAAAAAATCAATGAGTCAATTGGTCGACTTTTGGATTGAAATTGGAGCAACATGCAGAAGAAAGCTAATGTGATTGAATAGATTGCTACTTGACATGTGATTGAGACCACCACTTTCTTGATCTGATTGCTACACGGCCTGCTCAACTCTTCTTTTGATTGGCTTGGATCGGTTACCATCTAGGTTTGGCCATTAATTTGAAGTAAAAATTGATTGCCCGCCAAGTGTTTGTGAAAATGTCCCAATGAATAATTTCATTGTTGAGTTGGGAAACAACATAGGTATAGTTCAATAGGTAATTTGCTATTTGTATTCCAACTGCTATGGTTTGTATGAGATTTGCTCCAAAGGTGAGGTGAGGTTTCAAATGTTGACGGCGGGTAATGGCTTCCTTCATTGTCCGCTTAGATCCTTTATTGGGTGTGATGGTGGTAGGGAGGGAAGTAGAGGTTTCTCCTGATTAACAAGTCATTTGAAAAGACAACACATCTTTGCGGTTGAACGCAAGAATGAGGTTTGCGGCATCCTCAAGTGTGAATTGGATGTTTTTGTGGCATTTGTGGAGGTGATGAATGTTCTCGGGATGTGATTGTGTGGCCGATGTATATGTCTTCATGCTCTGAGTCGGGAAAGTCATCACCTTGATGGTTCTGTTTTTGCTTTTGGTGAGGATGGTGGATACATTGTGGGTATCTCGAGGCCGGTTATGGGTATATCAAGGCCGATTGTTGGAGATTAGGGTGTGGTTGATGGTAGGGGTATGATTTTTGATGTAGATCTATTGGAGAGGGTTATGCGTGTTCCTATTACTACGGTGAAAAGCATCCCTCATAGTTGTCGTTTTAACTTCTCTCAAGCGTTGTTGGTGGTTGCTGAGTCAGGGTGCGTAGCTACTTGGGTTATGTTGTTTTTACTTCCTTAGTGTACATTGCAAGTGTTAAAGCCTATGAAAAGGCGAGGTAGAAGATCGAGAAGTAGAAAGTCGATACAACATCAACGGATTCTATAGGCCTTGTCTACATGGGGAGAGGTTGAGGGTGTTTCGAGTCTTGTTAGACATTGTTAGACGCTTTTGAGCATAGGCCTTTTGTGATGATTGATGGTAACTTGGGCGATGGAGCTGGTCTAGGGAGGAAACCTTAATATCAAGCAATGTCTTCACAAGGTTTCAGATGGGCATTTTACAGTTGTTGTTAAGGTTTTGTGCTCTTCTGGAGTTGCTCCTTATAGCGAAGAGGCTTTGAGGGTGTTAGAGTCTAAGTATCCCTACAAGCCTCCTCCTTCTAAGCCTTGCCCTACCTTTCATGTACCACCCCTCGCTATTAATGTTGATTTGATTTTTAAATGCATTAGTCCTTTCTCAAAGGTATTTCTTGTTGTAGAGACGGTTTGAGTGCACAATACATCTTAGATTCCATGTGTTGTGAGGGATCTACAGTTGCCACGGGTCTTTTGAGAGTGATTACCTCGGTGATTAATCTGTGGTTGGGAGGCAAGTGTCCGCTGAGTTTGGCTAAGTTTTTGGCTTCGACTCCTCTTACACCGTTGTTGAAGCCTGACAATGGGGTTCGACCCATTGCAGTGGGTATTATATGGAGACGATTGGTGTCTAAAGTAGCCATGAAGGGAGTGTGTAAGGATATGAGAGAATATCTCAGAGATTTCTAGTTCGGATTTAGTGTTTCAGGTCGTGCGGAGGCTATTCTACACAATGCTAATAGGTTTCTGAACTAGCGTTATGACGATGGTTCATTGGTTATGCTGACAGTGGATTTTTCTAATTTCTTCAACCTAGTTGACAAGACTGTTTTGCTTAGGGAGGTTAGAGAGAGATGTCCGTCTATCTCTTTATGGGTTGATTTCTTGTACGGTCAGGCTGCTCGGTTATACATTTGGGATGGTTGTATTTGGTCGGCTATTGGTGTGCAGGAAGGGGACCCTTTGGGGCCACTTCTTTTTTTTTTTAAATTTTTTTTTTATATCTTTTCTTGCACCCGCTTTCGCATAGGATCAAGGGCAGTTGCAAGCCTCTTCTTCACGCTTGGTATCTTGATGATGGTATGATTATTGGTCGGTCTGTGGAGGTGACTAGAGCTCTTGATATCATTCCACAGTTTGGTCCGGATTTAGGGCTCGAGTTGAATGTTTGTAAAACTGAGCTCTTTTTCGTGTGATGGGTAAAAACTTAGAGATGGACTATTCCCACGAGACATTGCAAGGCTGGCGATGGGCGTTAAGTTATAGGGTGTGGCAGTGAGTAGAGACGTCGGGTTTGTTAGAGAGCTTGTCATGAAGAGAGCGGTTAAGGTTGTTGAGTTGACGCATCTTCTTCCGCAGTTGAGGGACCCGCAGAATGAGCTTCTCTTGCTTCGTTCTTGTATGGGTGTTCTAAGATGTATTATGGCTTGAGGACTTGTCATCCGGAGCATTGGGAGACCGCAACAACTTATTTTGATGATGCGTTTCGTGGATCGGTTGAGGACATTGTGGTGTGTGGATGACCTTTTTTGGGATCTTCAGTGGCGGCTTGCTTCTTTGCCCCTTCAGTTTGGGGGTCTTGGGCTATACTCTACTATGAAGGCTTCTTCATTTGCTTTTGTGGCCTCCAGGGCCCAAATGCCGCATCTGCTAAGGTGGCTAAACATGTGAGAGCTTGTATCGAAAACCAACATGTGTTTCTTCCGTTCGCTTTTGACACTTTTGGTTTTCTTGCGCTTGATGGGGTGTGGAGATTCTCAAAATGGTGCAACGGGTTCTTGCATGGTAACATTATGTCTCCTAGTTCGTCAAATGTTGTTTTAGGAGAATCGGTTTTGCAATTCAGAAAGGGTTGGCGGCGCAACTGGTTGTTCGTCTCCCCACTAGCTCGATGTAAATAATTAATTAAGTAATAAAGGAAATAAGTTTTAGTCTTTTACAAAAAAAACGATAGCTTATTTAAAATAGAGTTTCTCCAACAACATTGTTATTAATCAAATGTTCATGTTACGTTACATGGATAAACAACACAATTATTTTTTAAAATCTAGTTTTTAAAAAATGAAAGAAAAAGATGTATTGGCTTAATTAGTGGTTAAATAAAAAAAATATTCCGAAAAAAACCATGAGACCGCACGTAAGCATCAACATCGTCTAAGCATCAACATCGTCTACTATAGTAAATGATATAGATTATCAATAGACCATCAGAAACAGACTATGTAAGGCTTACTCTAAGACTATGTAAGGCTTTGTTTTTTCTTTTTTTTCCCCCCCTTGTAAGGCTTTGTTTCTTCTTTTTTCCCTTGTGGATGCAACTTGGTTTTATATTTTGTTCAGATTGCAAGCTTCCTACTTATTGTTTGCCCATCTACTATATAATACTAAAGCAGAAGTAGATTTTTCCACATGTTATCACCATATTAAGCCACCTAAGATTTCACCACATGTCACCACCATATTAAGCCACCTAGGATTTTGCCACATGTCACCACCACATTAAACCACCTAGGATTTTGCATATATCTTATTTATATTTAGTCAACTGTTTCCATTTTTATTTCATTTAGTTTCTTAGTTAAGAGAATGACATGAGATATGAAATATAAAAAAAACAGATTATGACATAAACAAAAATAACTTTCTATTTTTAACAAACGTTATACTATTTGTGTGTTAGAATATTAAATTATATAGATTTTTTTAATTCAAGTTATTTTTAAACCAAGATATATGATTGGTCATTTACTTTTTACATTTCAAATAATTGTATATTTTGAATATAGATAAAATAATTTGAAATTTATTAAGTATTAATTTTTTTTTAATAATCAAATTATTTTATTTTTCTTAAATATGTTATTTAGGACAATTTTATAATAGCATAATCCTATACAATTTTCTTTTACAATGTTTTTAAATTTTAACAATAAAATTTTAATTAATTTAATAATTAGTTTTTGTTTAAAATATAAGAAAATAGGTTAATCAAATATTCTAATAGACTATTTCTCATCTCATATATATATATATAAATATAAGTAAAAAGTTTATCTTTATTTTTAGAAGAAATACGTGTGATATATATTATTGTTTATATATGAATATCCTTATAATAGGTTTTATGTCTTGCACCCCATGCAAGGTACGAGTACTAAGCTAGTTTATTTATAAAATTATAAACTTGCTTGTCTGTTTCTAATTTTCTATATATGTAAGTGACATGTCTCTCCTTGAAACGTTTGTTTAAAGTTGCCAATGAAACTTGCAAACAAATTAAGTATTTCATTTGGCCCATATTTTTTGAAAAATTGCAAAAACAACTAAGTATTTTATTAAATTTACAATATTTATCATCCGTCGTATCCGCGCAGGATGCATCCAGTAGAGGTGAACATAAATGGACCATTCAAAGATTATGCCAAGATAACACCATGGCCTTCTTATGGACGTTTTCTACTACATATACCTAAAAATGGTATGACCTCTAATATAATACATTTTACTAAAAGTGGCATTTAGAAGCTTCCACCAATAACGCAGTATAGTACACACAATACCTGCAAATAGTACATTATACTACATTTTCACCAAATAAACCCACAGTAGACGTTTGCGCTAAAACATGACATACAAACTGACCCTTAAGCGCGACACATACAATCCGGCAACGGGTAAGTGTATATTGATTGCTTCTCTTTTCTTAATCTCACCTGCCCTTGTCTATTCTTGTGCCCAGCTACCACTGAGCGCTGAAACTCAGGCCATGTCAAGCTCTTGTTCAGGAAAAGGTTGCCCAATAGAATCATATTCGGTCTGATTGACTTCATATTCTTGTATGCTCGATGGCCAAGCTGCAACATAAGTTCAAAGATGTCAGCTTCAGATCCAAACAACATTAATATGTATTTTGGCATTGCTTATACTATATACACAATAAGGCCGTGTTTGGTATCCATATCTAGATATACGAGTATCTAACATAATATATATATATATATATATATATATATATATATATATATATACCCAGTGTTTGGTATAAGTATCTAGATATCAATTTGATATACTGATATACTCGTATTACACTTTTTCTCCCTTTTTGATATACTCCAAAAGGTAGTGATATCACGTCCCTCTTCTATCTTTCCTCTCAAGATCTCTTTATTTAGTTGATATCAATCTCATACCCATATCTTGATATCGATACCGATATCTGATATATTGATATCTAGATATGGATACCAAACAGGCCCTAATAGTATAAAGTGCCATAATCCCAGATTGCAGTTCCCACAGGAAATCATAAGGTTTCTTCAGCATTGGATTAAGTCATACCAAGGCATTGTGCATATTGCCCGGTGAAGCAGAGATGAAAATGTCGCTATGCATGCTGACGTAGTAGTCCACTGCAGCTGACAGAGACGCTTTTCCTTGAAGCATCAACAGCTCATCAGCAGAGAGGAGGCTTTTTTTGTCTTCCATGTGAGGAAATAATTTACGCAGGGTAGAAATCCGTGCTTCCCCGCCATATACCTGAATCAGAACATAAACGATTCAAAATCTCGACATATAAAATTCAGCATTGTATTCACAACAGGCTAGGGGGATTACTTAAGAGCATAGACTTTCAACAAGGTTAAGGAGTTTACTTAGTTACCTTATGGGAAGCAAGATATAGACGGGTTTCGTTAGTGAAGCCCAAAGCTGCCAGTAACAATCCAACCTCTTCAGGAGTCAAAGGGCAACGACCTTGGTTTCTCAATTCCTCGTCAGTGAACTGAGAATTCAGAACTCTTCCTTGCCAAAGCACTGCCCTATATTTTGCAAGAGCCAACTGTTCAGCTCTACCACCACCAAAATCACAGGCGGAATGTGCAGCCATATCCTGCATTACAAATAGGAGGGAAAATAACCCACATAAACTTCATAGTTTGATATCAAGCCAGTTATTCTTCTTTCTCCTTTACCCTCAAAACAAAGAAACAGCACCAGTCAAACAATGAGAGGAAAAAGATTCAACTGAAGCATCCACCTAAAAAATTCAGCAGCAATTTGCATATCATCATTCTTAAATCACTAATCGCAACTTGATCTAGGCAGATTCAGAAACTTCTGTATGTAAAAGAATCTACTGATATTATCCAATGACATGCAGAGGTCTGTAGAAATCTTGAAAAAATGCTGCAACTATTTAATTTAGGTTTAAAGAAACACCAATCACAGACATCAACAGCAGACAGCATACTCGCAACTTGACCTAGGCAGATTCAGAAACTTCCGCATGTAAGAGAATCGGCTGATATTATCCAATGAGATGCAGAAATCTGTAGAGATCTTGAAAATTTTCTGCAACTATTTAATTTAGGTTTAATGAAACACCAATCACAGACATCAACAGCAGACAGCATAAGGCTCATAAAAATGACTTAATGAAGCAGTAACATAGAAGTGACAGCTCTACTATTGGCTTCTTATTTCCAGCTGCTTACCTTATCAAAGCGAAGATGCAACACAATATACTTTCCATCTCCTTGTTCGATGTGATCACCCATTATATCTTGCAGCAATTTCTCATCGGCTCCCTTTTGGCTTGGATGTCGCAGGCGATCAACAAGGGTGGCACCAAGAGTTGTAATATGCGGAACAAACGCCAATGCCTCAAAGTTAACTTTGCAACGCAGTTTTTGGATTGTTTTAGGCATGTTGGCAAAGGCCAAACGATGAGAGAATGGCGCTATAGCAGCAATTCCATGTCTGGAATAGTAAAACACGTTTTGCTTAGCAATGTACAAATATGCTTACAAGACATAAGAAATTGATAGCACAGAGTGAAAACAAGCAAGCAACTAATTCTCAACAAAGTGAGTTTCATGGAATTTCTAACCTCTGCAATACAGGCAAAACGTTCTCCAAGTACCAATTGGCTGAAGCGTGGGTAGGTGCAGTTTTAATCCGGGTTTCACGGATGCCTGTAGCATAGTACTCCCTGGTGCTCCAAACATATTCATCAGGCAGCTCTTTAACAATATGAACTTCATCACAAAGGCTATCAATAAAGCGCTGAACATCAAATATGTCCCCGAACGAACTGCATCAAAAGAAAAGTCAAAAACCTGAGTTGCAAAACACATAAAACAGTAAACAACGAAAGTTTTGTAGAGCACTAGGTACCTTGAATCTTGCCAAACTGGATTTACTTCTAGGTGTGGAATGACAAGAGTTGCATTAAGAATTTTAGCTACTGCAACAGCATCACAGATCTTCAAGGGAAAATACAGTGTGTCAATGAAAAGGAAACATTCCCACTTATAACCACATGACAGCAAATAAACCCTTTCAAAAGTTTCAGGAAAAAAACACGCAAGGCATAGCTAAAAGGTAATAATCTCTTTTTAACTTGTAAATAATACCCATTAATGCACATACAATTCTATTAAGACAAACGTTCTAAAGTATGTGCAAATTCAGCAGAGTAGTCAAGTTGCAACAAAAGCAATTCAACATAAAATCATAGGCATGCGTTTGGAAAGAAGAAAATGTAAGGTCTCATCCTTGGTCTAAGATTAAAACACATAGAAAGTATGAACTGCATAAATGCTATAGAAGAAGAATCCCTATTAAAGCGGTGGACTTACTCACCCCCATCCTTTGCTGGTTTAACCCTCCGTCTAAGAACACTTGGACGTAGCCATTAGATTTTTCAGGTAACGCTGTCAACCAAATGAAAATATCCAATCCAACGACATAAATAAACACTAAACGATAGAAGCACCATAATTTCCTATTTATCAAACACTTAAGAATGGACGAACAAGCTTACTTGAATGGTCAACAGAATCAACACAAGAAGTCTTCCAGCCTTGATTAAGCAAAGGAGACCACAACTCAAGCTGTTCTCTTGATGACTGGGAAAATAATGGAGGATAAATCATTGAGCAAACTATATGTATGGATTGACAAACATGAACTCCTGCAGATTGAGAGAAAAACACGTACTCACAGGTTGGCGTTGTAAAGCAGCATCCAAGAGTGGCAAATGCCTCGGCTTGGGCGCATTCCATTCCTGCAAGTAGGGATCAAGAGGTTGAATTATAGATCTACAAATTTTATTAAATCCATAAAAATGGACAGGAAGAATTCAAGAAAGGGGCAAATCACCGAGAAGATTGAAGGAGAAGCTCCGCCTAGAGGGGAAAAGATATCAGGGAAGAAAACAGGGAAGAGAAGCAAGAAGATGGCAAGGAAAGCAGGATATATTTGGGCGTAATAGCTTCGTAATTGCGCCTCCATCGACGATTCGGAGAACGGGCTAGACCGGTGACGACTCTTATAGCTCTGGGTATTCATAGAAAAACCTGAATTTTGTGAGTTTTGAATTCAGTTTGCAAGAGGTCGCCATTGTTGCCATGTGTAGCTTGCTTAAATGCGAATGGGTTTTGGGCCTCAGGCACCCTCTCGAGCCTCGATATGTGTCTTATTCTCTACAGTAAAAGAAGGCGCGTGTAATCACGCTATTTAACCGATAAAAACTGAAGCAAAAAATGTCCAGAATTTTTTTTAATAAAAGAAAGCGGTTCGTCTAGTGAGTCGAAATGTCGAAAAAATTGGCAGATGGACTAACCGTCACGATGCGCGGAGACAAACGAGAATCAAAGAACACAAAAATACACTAGGTTGATCCGGAAGTTGAGATGTCTTCAAGGGAGAGGAGAGTAACCCTGTCATCTGGAGCGGAAAGAACAAAGTTTGTCGTCGAAGGAAGCGTACATGAAGGAAGTCCGGGAACAACTATGGACACCTCGTATTTGGACTCGAAGTAGAGCATTTAGCCGTCGATTACAATTTCACGACCACTCGCAGACAAACAACTCAAACCGCCTTCAAAATTTGCTATAAACTCGGAAGACATCACAACAGAATCCGAAAAACCTAAAACGTACATGTATAGATCTTTGAAATAAGAGTTAGGGTAAATCACATTAATGTGAAGGATTATCTTTTGTAGAATTATTTTGTATTATAGTCATTAGTTGACAATAATCGGTGTAGACTTGGCGTCGATGGGGTCTGCCAACAAAAAGAACATGCGAGGAGAAGACCAAGACAATGTGGATTGTGAATCCTCCTGTATCAAGAAAAATAAATTTATTTTTATTCATTTTTGTTAATGAGTTCACAATAAAAGTTATTAAGAAAATTATTTAGAAAACTCAAAGTGAAAATGAAGTCTTGAGTCTTGCAACAAAACACAGTGATGACATTTAAGATATATCATAACTTTATTTATTCTTTTAAAATATTATTATTAATTATTGGATAGCCACGAAAAAGAGTGGTCCAATTGTAACTTGTAGTCGTAAAGGAGTAAATAAAGTGTTTTTCGGAGAAGAAAACCGAAGCTCTGACAAGATGAGGCGGGTGGATCTCAAATCTTACCAAGCTCCAAAGAGCAGAAGAAAAAGAAATGGGTGATAATCTTGAGCATGAGACATCTTCCTCAAAAGAAAAGAAGGCCGGAAAGATCCTAACTTTTGGTTGTAGCCAAGATATGGTATTTTGGCTGATATGGTAGATGGTTTTCACCGAATGAAGTGGTGGCTTTTGTGGAAGGTATTGGTTTCGCTTCAAGAGGATGTGTCCAATCAAACAGAAATAAGGAAGAGGTTAGCAAGTCAAGGTGAGAGCCAAACTCTACAGAATAGTCTCCCATCAACAATTTGGTGTAGCCGATAAAGTCATGGACGGCGAACATCGAGATAGAGATGTTGGAAATCATGGTGACAAGGCCTATGGCAAGATGTCTCAATGTTATGAAATTGTTGGGTAAAGTTGGTGTTCAAAACAAGACATGGTTGTGAGAGAAGAATCGGAGGAGATCCGACGACCGATCACGGTGAAAAGAGGACGAACGCCCGCCAAGACTCAAACCCTTATCAACAGAGCTACACTAGAGGACAAGTCTATGTTGTTGTTGAAGACAAAAAAAAAGCAGTCATTCTTTTATACACAAGTTCAAACAAAACCTTTGAGTATGAGCTTATATTTGAAAGGAACTCCATTAATGGAGATAAAGGTCATATTTTGCTTCTTTTTTTATGCTCGTAAGCAAAGAGGGAAAATCGCTTTATAAAGAGCTTCCCTTGAGAAATCAAACAAAATAATGTTGAAATAATATGTTTTTTTTCATAGATTATGGGTGATGTGATGGTGGTATATTTATTCCAGTGGAGGTTAACCATGATGACGGTAAACCGAGAGTTGGTAAACATGCCCAGTTGTCATGAATTGGACCTAACTTTCATTTAACTTTTATTAAATAAAATAAAGTATTTGATGGATAATAGATCGAAATGAATTGACTGATAAAAATCCTTCGCCCAAACAACAATCCGGAAACCAAATGAAAAACATCACAATAAGATAACATTACATATAAATAACCGATTTGAGAAAAGCACGAGAGAGAAAAGGAGGATATTGGAGTGAATACATCGATAAAAACGTACGAGGCAAAGAAAGTGCATAAGAATACATTTGAAAAACAGTTGTGATCAAGTCATTTTTTTTACTCGTCAAAGCAATGTCATTAGGGTTCATTCAATATGCAAACCGCTTTGAACATTGTTACTACCTCTCCAGCACCACCGCCCCCACCCAAACCCCGCGAGGCCACCGCCTCAGTAATATCTACTATTACCGAGGTGTTTCCAAAGGCCCACCATTTTGAGACTATCACCCCAGTCCCACAACGTAAACTCATACTGCTTTACCATCCTCATTGCAACCCCCATAACCCCTCAAACTTTCTTGAAAAGAGATCAACCTTACTTATAATGAGGATGAAGAGGGATATCATGTTGCTATACTAGACGTTGAGGTTGAGGAAGCACTGAACCAAGTTTGGAGGAAGTCTATAGTTTTCAAGGTTCTAGGGTTCCCAACTGTTTCCCTGTCATGGAGCATAAATTGAGATTGACACACACGCAATACTCGCAATTGAGCGTAAATTGTTTTTCCTTCCGCTACAATCTTACACATTCCTAGATAGGGCTTAATTAGGAAGCACAAGAGGCTTGTGAGTGAATTGATAGCACCAAGACTCGTAATTGAGATTGACACACACAAGACACGCCAAGCTATATAGACAACGAGAACTCTCAAACTCGCAACACTCCAATGGAGTAGGAACCAAAACGTGTAAAACGTAATATTTGTATTCAAAATTGACGGATCGAAATAGGAGAAAAAGTCATGCTTATAAAACGTATCATAGGACTGGAAAATCTAATTAGAAATCTCTCTAATCGGGCCTAAAATAATCCAATGACATAATAAAAAGATGAGCTTAAAACTAACTTAAAAAGGATTAATTATTAAGCAAACATGAAATAATAAAAGAGTTTAATTGGTGCAAAATAATAGTTCCAAAATCAGCCTAATGGATCTCTCCTCCCAGATATCCTTTATTTTATGCTTAGTCCAGTTCATGCTTCTATGTCTCTCTTTCATCGTCCTTGCTCTCCTTCCTCTTCCTTTTAAGCCTACCCGCAAGTAACTTCGTCGTGGCCTTTTTGACATCTTTAATAAACTCGGCTAATTTTAGATAAGATATGAAACATATAGAATATTCACAACCTTTACTTGTAGTTAACTAGTTATAGTGTTTCTTATACTCAACTTTTGAATCCTAACGGATATAATTATGGTCATTGAGAATATTGAGAACGTTCGAATCAAATGACTATATTATGAATTTCGGCAGTGCCGCTCGAATCTAAAATTGATGTTTTTGGCCACCGCCGTAATGATTGAGGTTTTTGGCCACCGCCGCCCATTGCCGAAGTTGATGTCTTTGGCCACCGCCGCTTGACACTAGAGTTGAACCTTTCATCGTCATCACACCTTGTAGATCCATGGATTTACCATGATTCTTATTGTTTACAGAATGATCTTTTTCCTCTTGTTCTTCTTTTAAAAAAATCGCTTTCTACATACGGCAATTCACTCGATTGGTGAAATCGATCAACTCAACTGCCTTCAATTAACTATTGTATCGATTGATCCTAGCAAGCATCAACTATTCAACTTCAATTAATCATGTATACCCTTCAATCCTTGAAACAAGGAATCTAATCATATCTTGTGCATGAACTACAAAGTGGAATCACATTGATAAATCTTTTGAAATCCCATTGTTCTCTTTCTCTTCTGATTTGTTTGCTCTTGGTAGTGCAATGTCACTGTCCTTGCTCCCAGATTCATCTTCATGTCGTTCTGTGTTTCGGTCTCTCAACAGATTACTATTCGAGCCTTCCACCATTGTTGAAGGTACTCGTGTGTTTTCAGGTTGTACACGAGCAGGAACCAACTGAATTAATGCTTTTTTCCATTTCTTTCTCGCTTCAGCCTTTGAAACATTCGCCTTTCCCTGCAAATAACATACAACTTTTCATGCATTTGCAATAACCACAACTGAATTCTATCCTACAAGTCATATACCGTTGTGTTGCCTATGTCAGATAACGGCTTTCTTCTGGACGGCATTTCAGCCAAAGCGTTCACAAGCAATGAAGCACCTTGAGAGGCGAGAATGTGAGTATCGTCATCTCTGTTACTGCACTTATTTGATGAACACCCACATGATGATGGTAAGCAAGCGCTTCCAGCAGCTCGACATTCACATTTTGTCGTCTTGCAATAAGAATACTTGCTGCATGTACAACACAATATGGATGCAGATTTGTTTTTTTCATTGTTTTTCCTCGTCTGCATCACTGTCTCAACCCAATCACAATCAGTTGTGTCCTCGCCCGAATTAGAACATTCAGAGTCAGAGGTATCCATGTCCTCCAACAGTTCCATATAATTGCCAAAGTTGAAGAAACCACTTCTCGCTCCCTAACACCATAATATAACACAACACAATTATAAAATAAGGCAATCATTAAGTTTTCAAGAATTATAGCAAATTTTATGCTTTCATTCCGAACCATTACACAAAATAACATGATACCTGACGTAGGTTGTACAACTCCCCATCATGGACTCTATTTGTAGCGTCTGAATTCTCCACGGGCTCTTTCTCTGAATTTCTCTGTCAAAAAATGGTCAAATTTTATAATGAGAAAATTGGATGGGGTGTCCACTCTCACTAATTTAATTTAGTTTTTGTACTACTATTAATTTTACTAAAAATTTATCCTCTTTTAAGGTAAGGGAGAAAAATCTGGAATGAAAAGTTAGTGGAAAGGGATGAATTATAAAAAAGAACTGTGAAATGTGGATTAACACTAAAACTTATTATTACAAGGGGTCAGTTACCCAATTCAGCCAATTTTAATTCCAAAGGTAAGAAATACAGTATGACTTAAAATAGATGATTGTTTCTTCCTTATAATCCTGGTATGTTATAGGTCACAAATTGAGGATACTAACCTGTTGTAGTTGACGAATAAGTTCTGCCTTTTGTACTTCTAATTGTCTGACCATAGTGTTTAAGTGGAATACTTTTTCCTTCAATTCCTTTATGTCTCCATTTTTCTCCCTGCATGCAACTTCCTTATCCCATAACTTGCACCTTGGTAAAAGGAAAGCAAATAGAGGATCAATGGAGTTTATTCTGTACAGTCGAACACTTCAAAATAGATAGCAAATCATTAAAGTTTCACCCTAAACAGAATTATCTATTAGTTTCGGTTCATGTACTGATCTCAAAATGTGACACCAGGCTATGGTTGCGTTTGGTTAGTCAAACAATTAAGGGAGTCGGGGATAAATATGGTAGAATAATTCTCTTAATCTTGTTTGGTGGTAAAAGAATGAAGGAGATGAAGAACATTAAATTATGGAGATTAAGGGAATTGTGTAATCCTATTAAACTTCGATTACTAGGATTATAAGGATTATTGAGCCTAAAATTTCATTTTTACCCCTCTTCGTTTTTTCATCTGCAAAAAAATTTAACACATACTTTTAAAAAAAATAATTTTAGCCACAATCATATTCATTTTACCAGACACTCATTTAACTTATGTTCATACTTATCTCCTTAATTCTTCATCTAATAATTCTCTTTATCTTCAACTTCATCTATGTAACTTACCTTACGAAACGGAACCTATATGTCATTACTGTGTAAAAGAAATGGCACAAACCTTGATGAAGAAGCCAAATCGAAAAGATGGTTCATCAGAAGTTTTGCTTCGGAGAGCAAACGGACTTGGTTCCACCGCCCTTTTCCACTAAAGCGGCGTTCACGCTCTTCTGCTTCTGATAGATGTGATGCCATTGAAACCAAGGCACTAGAGGAAGTAGCAAGCATATTCTCTAGGGCGAAGATCCTTGAATTTCTTACACTAGGTGACATGATCTCTGGAAACGCACTTCAGTAATCCATGTAGAATCATATTTTAAGTACCGTAAATTATCAGGCCATTCATATTAGCTTTTCAAACCACACAATTTTCTACCTTGCTACGGTCTGCTTTAGAATTCTATCTTCTTCCTTCAGTCTTGCAAACTCCTGGGCCATTTTAGTCCGCCTTAAATAATGAAGCACAATTATTAATTTTGTAATTCTACCCAAACTAGTGGTTATTAATTAAATACATGAAGCACAATTATTGTTTTTGTAAACAGTAGTTTGAATTAAACTAGGAACTCACTCTTCCATTTGACGTTCATATTCAGAGCGCACCTCGTGTACCCGTACTGTGACTTCAAGCTCATGCTCTATTGCTTGCATCAATACCTTTTCAAATTGGAAAGATTTATTAATTGTATCTAAGAATATCTCACTATCATAAACTAAACATCAATTAGGTTCTAATATAAGTTGAAGCATACCTGCAACCCTCCTTTGCCACTTACAGCAACTGCATTTTGTATATATGAGAAAGCGTCAGAGTTTGATCACCAAAACATTAGCAAAAAAGGAAGCACATGATGATGAAATGCGATTTGTATATCTACTATTTGCATCCCGTGATCCAGCCTTCCGGGAATCTAAAATCTCCTTCAACCTTCTGGCTGCCAAAGCAGCTTCCTCTGTCTTTCTTTGCAAAACCTGGAAAATATTCAAAAAGTAAGATTTTTTATTCGTTTTAAACAAGGGAATAAGTTTACAAAGTTTACCATATTCTGCCGCTGATTTAATGCTAAAAGCTTATGCATCTCATATTCATTCCTTCTCCCTTCTTTCTTAAGCTGCACATGATAAAAAATCATTTCAAACAATAGACCAACAAAAACACATCACAATCCAGAATAACTTTTGTTCCCCAACTTTGGAAAATGATCAGCATAGGCATCTTATTGCAAATACAGGTTGAATATGTTACTAGCCACTCAAAAATACAAAACAATATAGAACTATATTCACCTGAAGGACTTCTTTTTCCTGTGCTGCCTTCCACAACCTAAATCGCTCAGATTCTTGTTTTATCTTGTTCTGTAGTTGAACCTAAATAAGGAACATGATAAATTTGTAGTGACAATACATACGTTGAGGGAGTAGCACCAGTTCAATAAACATAAAAATAAATAATATCAGAAGTAGAGAAAAAGTTCGTTTAGATATATAGTGCCAATCAACAATGATCTCGACAGACTTTACACTAGCAAAGAGAACATTTTCTTATGAAGCTGTTGAAGTTGTCAATAAAACAATAAAAAAAAACCTTTTGACACTTTATGCGGTGTATATCTTCTTGCAACCTCTTTGCTGCATCATCACTCTTCTGTTTTTGTCTTAATAGTTGAGTATGTGCTTCTTGTTTCTTCTTCAATTCTGATACCTGCAAGCCAGTGTTATTGCACAACATCACAGGATATAATACATGGTTTTGAATCAGATGCGGACAACTCTAGCTTCCAGGTTGAAGCATATATATATATATATATATAGAGAGAGAGAGAGAGAGAGAGGTTGGTACTGGTGAGGAGGCTAATTGTGGAAAGGAGGAGAAATTTTGTTCACTTTTGTATCACTTGATTCGGTTTTAATTCATTAACCGATTATTTTTTTTCTCAATTTTAAAATGAACTCATATTTTTGTTCATAATTGAAAAAAAAAAGAACATGATACCAAACATAAAATGAACGGCTAACATAAATAAAATGAACATGTAGTACAAAAAAATGAACAAAATTTCCTCATCTCCTCTCCACAAGGAGTCTTCTCAATGAAAATAGAATATATAGATACAAACGAATATCCACCTTGTAACAAAAGAGTATAAGGCGCACGATACGCAATATGGTCGTGTACACGACACGTCGCATGCTCGTGCGTATGAAATTCAGTGCAACGGATGCTCACCTTGTTGCAAACAAATATCTTCTCACCCACATTGAAGTAATGCGTGAATTTTATTACAAAGGAATATGTATGTTATTACATACGAATATGTGGGGATACCCGTATGTAACATGGTGGTGTGTTATGATCACGTGCTTCAAATGCACAACCACGTAGTGTGTCATTTGATCATCAATGGCCCTGTTTGTTTGCATATTGCATGGGAAGTTTTATCCGCATGAGATTGCACCTCATAAGAAATTTAATAGAGAGCTGCTAGATGCAAACCTGTGCTTCGAGGCCATTCAATTTTTGAAGATATTCTTCTTTCAACTTCTGAGAACTATCATCAGAAGTGGATGAAATTTTGGAAAGGTTTCTCCGTAGTACCTCAATTTCATTCTACCAATAAAACATAAAGCAAAAGTCACTTTCAGTTACAAGATACTCAAGAAACGACAGTAGACTTAGAGTGTCATACTAACCTGCAATGCCTTTTTTTCATGTTCCAATTCATGAACCTTCTTTTCATAGTGATGCTTTAGAACAACAGTATCAACATTGGCAACACGTTTCATTTCAGCCTAGAAAATATCAAGACAAATTTGAAGAGTGAATCCAAAAGGAACAGGAAGAAAAGAAAAAATAGCCATTTTATTTTGTAAACAGAGATTAAATTCAGAAATTAGATTTAGACGATGTTCTAAAAGAAAATAAGGCCACCTCTTTCTGCTCAAGCCTTTCGTCTAGTTCCTTTAGTTCCATGTCCAATCTTTCTTGCAGAGAACAATGCTCTAACTCCTCCCCATCTTCATCTCCTACATATGAAAAAAAGTAATCATATAATAGTGAACAACAACCCAAACCAGTAGATTTTATGAACTTCTCCAATTTTTCCGCCATTCGTATTTCTATTTCAAAGTAGAGCAGTGTTCATCATACCCTCTAAGTAAATGTTTCTAGATATAACAGCTTCATCCTCAGAACCCAAGCAACTTGGAAGCTCTTTCCTCCTGGGATGTGAATATTGATGCCGAACTAACTCTCCTTCTAGCTCTTGAATTTTTGAAATGTAACCTTTGACTAAGTCAACATCCTACAAAAACATGGACAGATCTTAGAGTAAAATTATCAAAAAGGAACAATGAATCAATACAAGAACATCATAAAGACCTGATCACCACTAGCCTCTAACTCATCCCAAGATTTTCCATTTCGAAAGGCTTCCATCTTCATGATCAACTTCTCTTTCTCAACCTATAAATCATTGATAAACTTGAAAGATCAAGAAGTATAAAAAAAATGCATCAACAGAAACTAACAAGGTCATGTAGCATGTTATTTACACTGATACACACACCTGAGCTTCAATAGCACGTTCTGAGAAATGCTCACATGTGACGTGGCTCTCTTGAAGTTTATGCTGGAGCTCAGTGTTACTTGCTTCTAGAAGGGATATCTTATGCTTCAAAATCTGAGAAAGAAACATATAAATTTTATGTGGCAGAGAATAACCGAAGACTTTAAGTTCCATTCTACCTGTTGCTCCTCAAAGGGTACACTTGTGTCACCACGATAGAAGATAAGCTCAGCGTGAAGCTGCTCGATTTGGCTTCGCATTCTTTGTATCTGAGCCGCAATTGGGTCACGGTTGATCTACAAGTTGATCCACCAAATAAACATGACAAAAAGATCATAGATTGCAAAAGGTAGGCAACCCTAAAAGAAACTTACGATTGCTTTGTTTTGAATATTACGAGCACGATTTGCATACTTCAACGTATTAAGGGTCTCTTCCGCATTTGAGTCTGCTGGACTTACACATGCTATGCTCGTACACCAGATACAGAAGGTCAGCATACATGAATTTCATTAAAGATTGTTAATATGAGGGTGACAAATCATACCAATCATAACTGTTTTGCAATTTCCTCCCAAAGAATCCTGAAAATATAAAGCACATACACTAGTAATAATTGGAAAGCCATGAGTAAAATGTATTAGATGAAGAAAATGACAACATATGATAATGATTGAACATAAAAGTCTGCATATATTCACAAAAGCTCAGCAACAACATGAAGTGCTTTATTATAGACAAGTGAGACCTTTTACCTGTAACAAACGAGTTAACTTGCTGTCCCTGTATGGAACATGACCTCCTTCTTTTCGCTTCTTTTCATCTCCTAAAGCACTAATTACATTGCCTAGAGCTAGTAAGCCTTTGTTGATATGAATGCCTAATTTACAAAGAAATAGATGCATATAAGGATAAATGATTTAACCTACAAGACCTCGTTTTAGAGAATTAAACTAAAACTCAATCTCTAATTGTGCACTCGTTTTAGAGAAATCATTGTAGTTGACTTCAGAGTCAAAGTTGATATATACTCACCTTCCTTGAACCGCATTCCATCTGCCCCTGTCCGTTTAGCTCTTTCGGAGCCAGCAAGATCTACCAAATGAAGTTTTGCACTAAGAATATCATCTCCTTGCTGATCATTTGACATGCCTGTTGGGGTCTTCTTTTGATTCATTGATATTGTAAAGATGGCATGTGATCGACTGAAATAAACCATCAAACAAGTGAATAAGATACCTTGATAATAAAAAAGGAAATATGATTATTTTTATTTTTTTTTGAAATCCAAATATTCTTGTACCTGGACTGGCTGTTCATGTTTGTGCTTCCAGTAGCACGAGCAAGAGAACCACGTGACAAATATGAAGCCATCTCTTCTTTTGTTCGAACTGCCGCTTCTGTTACACCAACAAGAGTTATTCCTCCATGTGCTTTTTCTCTAATTTGTATAGCCATTCTTGTTGGTCCAGTAGGCTTGGCTAAAGAGGCACAATAACCTTTGGCAACAGTGGGTTGATTTATATCAAGCAAATCAAAAACTTCTTCTTTAAAAATCTGCATACTTGAAAGTCATAGGCATCAACTCATAAACCTCAGACACAAATTCCAATAACAAAAACTCTTCCTTTTTCTGACCTCAATGAATGAAACTCTAATTAAAACCTCTGCAATATCCTTTGTTGACTCCACTTTAGAGAATATTGATTCCATGACTTTGGGAATTATACCTTCACTGTTTCCTTCTCCGTTATAGTTGGTTCCCATTGTGTAAGTTTTTCCTGAACCCGTCTTCATCACAGCCAAACAAAATTCTTCAACACACAAAATTGATGATTGAAGGAAGCTTAACCAATACAACAGTGACATATTTTGTCACAGCAAAGCAAAATTACTTAATTGAAAAATATAAATAGCTGCAAAAAGCCTAAGAAATGCAACAATCACACATTAGGTGAGCTAAACTGCTTATATACCTGTCCATAAGCAAGAACAGTCCCATTGTATCCATGGGACAGAGCATCAACCAGTGGTGCCACACATTCATCATATATTTTAGCACAAGGAGTAGCCCCATTCCCAAATACATGATCAAAAGTAAATGCATGTGAACCAATTTGGACCTGACAAAACCAAAAGTAACAACGACGACAAAAAAAAAAAAACATCATTTTTGAACAAGCACATAGAAATACGAAGGGAGCGCAACCAATTAAACAGCATACCTGAGGCTCTCCGGAGATAACCGCTATGCAATCGGCACACCCGTTCATCATCTCAGAAGTTATCAACGGCCTGATGTTTACCGCAACCCGCACGCACTCGCCATCGTGAGTGCCACCGGATGAAGAAGCTTTTACATCTTCGTTCTCCATCCAATAAACTCCGCGTAAATGATAATGAATGAACTCTAATCAGCCATCAAAACAATCCAAAATCATCTCAAAATCGACAATAAGGTCAATGCACCACACGTCAAAGGAAAACAAAATCGAGCAATTCGGATAAACAATCGAGCCAGATGCAATCAAATTGAAAATCATGAGGCGTAAAACCAGGTGATCAGGGAGGAGAAAGCGAAACTAAAATGGACCTGGAATCGAAAAATGGAAATGAGAGAACTTTAATTTAATATTTTTACTATTCAATGTATTATATATTTACTTTACTAAATTAGAGAACTTTAATTTACAGGTCAACCAATCAATCATGTCACATTAGTTATTTTTATTTACTAATACGTCATTTACATTTAATTAAAAATAAATGTTTACAAATAAATCATCGCAAATAATTAAATGTTTTAATTTTGGATTTTAATTTCGTTTGTGCATTAAATAATATCTTCGAATATCTGTAAATGAAACTTTAATTCTAATTGCACGTAAATCAGTCGGCAAATAGAAAAGGAAATTGATGTGTACGAACCCGAAGAAATGACGGACGATGAAGAACCGAAAATCGGTCGTTGAAACATAGATCGATTATCACTAGAACATTCTCTAGATAATTGAATTCTACGAACCTTCAAGGCTCGGGTTGCCAGTCTCGTGTCTAATCGCCATTGAAAACCCACTCTCTCATCTCTCAAACGTGCGTTGAGCTGCGCTCGTCCATGAAGAATTGGAATTGAGAAGAAGAAAATGCGGGTCGTGCAAGTCAAATGAGTGTTGCATGTTGACGATGGAGGTTGCTTCTATTCTTTGTCTTCCTTCTACGAGGAGCAACCCTCGTCGTCGGTCGTTTGAGAGGTGCAAGCAGAGAGAATAACGACCTAACACTGTATATGCAAAAATAACGACCTACCTATAGAATAAAAATTCAAATTTTAACGACCTAACACTATATATTTTTAATGAGCATTACAAATTTTTGAATATTTTAACGAGCATTACAAATTTTAACGACATAACATATATTTTTTTAACGACCATTACAAGTTTTTAACGACCTAACACTATATATGTAAAAATAACGACCTACCTATAAAATAAAAAATCAAGTTTTAACGACCTAACACTGTATACTTTTAATGAGCATTACAAATTTTTAAATAATTTAAAGAGCATTACGAATTTTTGACGACCTAACACTATATATGCAAAAATAACGACCTACCTATAAAATAAAAAATCAAGTTTTAACTACCTAACACTGTATATTTTTAACGAGCATTACAAATTTTTGAATATTTTAACGAGCATTACAAATTATAACGACGTAACATATATTTTTAACGAGCATTACAAATTTTTAACGAGTGTGATATATAAAAATTAACGAGTAATATGTATATGAACAATTGGTTGAACGTTAAATTGGGATAAGATGGAGTTATATTAATATATTCAGCCCAAAAATAAAAAATCTGATTTCCTAATATGTATTCTATTTAATTAATGAACAAGGAAAATTGAACATTCTTGTGATTCTCTTCTTTAAAAGTCTATTATACACCTCCCATTATAGGCGTTCATTATTTAATCCAACGGATCGTAGAGGTTCCTACTCCCTACTCTAAGAGATGTTCCTACCGGATCCTGACCCTATTTTGTTTTTGTTTTTTTTTTGGTAAATGGTAAATGGTAAATTCTTGACCATATATATATATATATATATATATATATATATATATATATATATATATATATATATATATATATATATATATAGGTGGGCAAGGAGGAGAGCTCGAGAGGCTTGCAAATGCTGCGTGAAAATAAGAATTAATTGGACGTTTTATTAAGTCTAAGTTGGGCCTATTTATTGGTTAAATTAAGCCTTAATTTGATTTATTATTTTCAGTCCATATTTTAGACTCTTTTAAATAACTGGGCTTGTTTTATTTAATTGTTTTGGGTTTTTAGGCTTGTTCGTTCAGCCCTTTAGTTTGATATTATCTCTTAAAGGTTTGTTTTATCTTATCTTATTTTTTAGCTAGCTTGAGCTCGATATTAGATTTAGCCCATAGCCCGTAGGAAACCCAAGATGGACGTCGATCGTGCCTATATAAGGCCTTGTAGGACGTGATTTTCAGCCAACTTGAATTGAAATTAAACACAATACTTTTTAGTATTTTCTCTCTTCTCTCTTTCATTCTTCTCGTGGAATCGAGACAAATACAGAGCGAGTGGATTCTCGTTCGCCCAGCAACTTGGACTGTTTTGAGTTGTGTCACTTGGATTGACAAGTTGGTGCTCTCTATTCGATGGTTTTACACACCTATAAACTCCTATCAAAAGAGATAGAAATCCACATGATAGCAAAACGATAAGCTTGTTTTAAATTTATATTTCCGTGATATTACTCAATGCGGTGAACCCACATTGTATGGATCAGATGCAACAATGAGCAAGTATTCAGGAGTCGATCTCAGGGACTAAGTTAGATTGACAATGAAAATGATCTAGAATAGTAAGGATCTAGAATGAGAGGGGGGTTGGAAAAGAATAGGGAAGAAGGTCACAAAAGGTTTTGTGGACTTGCAATCAATTTCCTGAATCAATTGAAAGTCAAAAGCAAACAAAGAAAAACAACCAGTTCAAATGAGAGAAAATATGCAATTCTAGGGATTCAAGATCATTATTTATACATATGGATTCAAGATATATGAAATCTCACATGGCATATAAAAGAATGAAACGCTTTGGATGAATGTTTCTTAACCTATGCTCTTTTATAGTGACGCATCAAGAACACAAAGGTCCGCAACCTAAAATCTATAACTTTCAAGATAATGAGGGAGAAATATATAAACAAACCTTATTCTTTCAATCAAGGAAATACAATAATCCTTTACAATTACGTCTCAGGAATTATTGCCTCAAAAGGAAGGAATAATGACACATTCTATCCAATAAAGGTTAAACCTTTATTACCTAGGAACAAGTTCTCTTATGTATCTAAATAGGAATATCTCAGTTACGACTCAATTCCTACTTAGATTAAAGTGATTTAGATTGAGTCTAAACCTGCAAAAACCAAACCTTTCCATAAGATTTAAAGCGATTTACACAAACTAGATATAAGAACAATTCATTCCATCATAGTCCAATGTATAAACAATTCTCTATCTACCGTGGAACCACACAAGGTTTCTAGCCACTAAAACTCATGTTAAAACCTGAATTCAAAATGGTAAAGGAAAGCAAACAAATTAAAAAGGAAAAGGGAATGAATAAAGTACTATTGAAACTAAAAACAAATTGTCTTCAACTTGAAAACTCTAACAAACTTCTAACAAACTCCAACATTTGATCTTCCTCTAACAAACTAACTCTAACTAACAATGGGAAAAAAAGAAATAAAAAACAAAGGAGAATTTCCCTGCTTCAACAAACGAACTTCCGCTTCATAAACCTAAACAATCTTCTTTCTTCTCTTCGGTGGGCGTCCTTTTTTCGGACTTAGGAACTCTACTTTTATAACCTGAAACCCTTCGAAACTCGTGGGCTGGACTGAGAGTCCGAAATAAAATAAGAATCGATGCTCAGGGAAATATCTCGATCTGGATCTCGGCCGAGATTGGTCGACGTCGGGGCCGAGATTTCGACTTCGTACTTCAGCGTCATGGGATCTCGGTCTGGTAACCCGAGATGGTGACCGAGATTTTACTGCAGTGGCTTCCAACACTTGTGACACCCCAAATTCGTAGGACTCGAGGCGCTACTGGGCTAGGATCTCACAATGGATCCTGACCCTAGCTTGACAACAAGTTCACTGGATCTTACAACAAGGCACAAATAGATTAAAACCAAAACATCAAACTGTATATATAAATCAAAAGGTTTATACAAGGTACCGCTGAGTACAATCAAAACATATAACTGTACATAACAAAAGATCCCATCTCCCACGAGAGTAACCTAGTGTACGGCGCCCTCAGGGGATCACCCACTCTGGATCACTCTACAGTTCTCCTAACCTGCAAAGGATCTACAACACGGTATAAAACCGTTAGCTAACCATACATATATAAGATAATACATCAGCACAAACACACATCAGGGAATAATAACATATCATCATGCTTTCACACATTTACCCGGTTTATTATCTTTATAACGTCCAACACTCAAATCGTGTGTATATATATATATATATATATATATATATATATATATATATATATATATATATATATATATATATATATATATATATATATATATATCGGAATATGAATATATGTGACACGAGGAATATAACCCCTCGCCTCTCGGTGCTAATGCTAGCTGGAGTGGTAATCTGGGATCACTTCCCCGTGTATCCTATGGAAGTGGAGACAATGCCCGTCCCGTTTACCAGATCTAGCCTGCCCGTAGAGAACCTTCCAAACTCCCAGCGGGATGAAAGGACAAGTTGTCACGCCCTACAATGGGCAGTCACTAAACCATAGGTAGGCAGTAATCAATCATCACATGCTATCAAGCATATATCACACACCACTCATGTATACATCCAATATAGGGATGGTAACTAAGTAAGTCCTATGGACTTACCTCAACCTCGAAGTACTCTCAAATATGATCAGCTCCAAATCCGGAGAACAACACTGCCTATACAAGGCATACAGAAATATCAAATCTCCTATCAAACAAAGGGATCACACCTAGACGCAAGGGATCCATAAGGATCATATCCAACTTATAACCTCGATAATCAACTAAACCTCAAAACCATAACCGGCATATAACGATATCATACTCATCATTATTCTATCCTCATACACATACCTAGCATGCTACTAACCCTCATACTAGGAAAGGAAAGGATCCATACTACTCTAGTAGATCCGGGACAAGACGCACCTGCGTGACAAGAGGGACGCAGGGGCGAAGCAAAGGAAACCGCAGGCGCGGCGGCACACAGACGCAGGCGCGGTGACTGTGGCCGCGGGGGCGGCAACTCGCTGGCGCGGGTGCGGCGACAAAGTCCCGCATGGGCGGCGACTTCCAGGCGCGGGGGCGGCGACAATGCAGAATGGCCTTCCCCGACTTCTCTTTTACTCTTCACGTGAGGAACTTACGTCTTCATCCAATCACATCTAATCCTAAACTAAGGAAGAGGAATTCAAGAAAGGAAGAAGAGAAGAAGAAGATGACTTACCACAACTGTGGTCCTAGGCAGCAAGGAAGGATCAAAGCCACACTGTCAGCTGGCTCACAAGCTCAGCAACCATACACAACATCAACCTCCACCAAAGCCACACAATTCCTCTTTCAAACCAAGGAAAGCTCAAGCATAAGATCAAGGAGAATGAGAAGAGAGAAGAAGAACGTGAAGAAGCTGGAAAGGAAGTGAGAAACCCTTGATCAGAAGCCAAGGACGAACTTAAGAAG
This sequence comes from Fagopyrum tataricum, assembly GCA_002319775.1. Classification (NCBI taxonomy): domain Eukaryota; kingdom Viridiplantae; phylum Streptophyta; class Magnoliopsida; order Caryophyllales; family Polygonaceae; genus Fagopyrum; species Fagopyrum tataricum. The sequence goes on along the minus strand of CM008285.1, from coordinate 1,464,729 downwards.
GAAGGAAGGAAAGGTAAAGCACGGGTCCAACCGGTCAACAAAGCCGGCTACAGCCGCCAGAAACCGCAGGGGCGGAATCCCGAGCCGCAGGGGCGGTAACCCGCTGGGGCGGCACAAGACACCCGCTGGGGCGGCACAAGGCACCCGCAGGGGCGGCTCAGCTCCTAGGACTAAGGCTCTTACAACACTTCCATCTTGGACCGAGATAGGTGGATCTCGTCTGAGATGCTTCATGATCTCGGGAACTTTGGCTCGGTTGCTCCAAAAGTGTAGTTCTCTCTTTTCCAATGCTCGTATGACATCTCCTATGCTTCCACTCCGAGGCTTAGTCCTCAAATGCATCGTTTTAGCTCCAAAACACGCCAAAATACCTACAAAGTAACCAAAAGCATGTGTAGACATCCATACTTGCAAAGTAACACTAAACAAGCATAAAAGACACAAACTATGGCTAAAACATGCATGCGGAAAGGGAAAAACTACCTATATGATCAACTAAACTAGGTCGATAAATCATGTTATCACTCTCAATCATCTTCAAGTGAGTTCTCGTGCTCTAGGGACAATCACTTTCCCTTTTGTGTGAGATTATAGCGGAAGGGCTCCTTCAATTCATTCCAAGCTGTGTGTTAGAGCCTTAGTTTCCCTAGTGTGCTCTTGGTTGTCTTAAGGGTTCGACCAGATCTATCCAGCTATGACCCATTCCCTTCATTGGATCATTCCTCCATATATCCACCTTTTCTCCCTCACAAATTTCCTTTCAGTTCTGGTGTTGAAAGATCAGGCAACCTCACGGCTAACCCCGTAACACACAATGTATGGATCAATCGCAATAATGAGCAAGTATTCCGAGGTCGATCTCAGGGACTAAATTAGATGAAAGTGAAAATGATCTAATATAGTATAAATCTAAAATAAGAAAAATGTTGGAAAAGAAGGAAAAGAAATAAAAAAAGTTTTGAGAAATGTGGTGGATTCGCAATCAATTATCAGAATTGATTGAAAATCAAATAACAAATAAATAAAACAAACAAATGAATATATGGAAAAAATACAGTTCCAAAGATTTAAGATCATTATTTATACACATTGGACTCAAGATTATGGTTTCTCACGTGGCATATATATAAGGTTGAAGAGCTAAGGGATGAATGCTTCTTAACCAATGTTCTTTTACAGTGACGTATCAAGAACATAAAGGTCCGCAACCTAATACCTATTGCTTTCAAGGTAAAGAGGAAGAAATCAATAAATAAACTTTATTCTTTCAATCAAGAAAATACAATAATCCTTTACAGTTACGTCTCAAGAATTATTGCCTCAAAGGAAGGAATAATGACACATACTATCCAATAAAGGTTAAACCTTTATTACCTAGGAACAAGTTTTCTTATGTATCTAAGAAGGAATATCTCAGTTACGACTCAATTCCTACTTAGATTGAAGTGGTTTATATTGATTCTAAACCTGCAAAAACCAAACATTTCCACAGGATTTAAAACAATTTATACAACCTATTATAAAGAACAAATCAATCCATCATAATCCAAGGTATAAACAATTCTCTAACTACCTTGGAACCATATAAAGTTTCTAGCCAACAATGTTCATATCAAAATCTGAAATCAATTCAATAAAACAAAGCATACAATTGAAATAGAAAAAGGGCATGAAGAAAGTACCCAACTTTATTGAATCTTGAAAATAAACTGTCTTCCAGTTCCAACTCTTAAACAAAACTCTAAATAAACTGAAAAGTCTAAATCTTCCTTCTAAACTAATGATCAACAATGGTGAAAACGAATGGAGAAGAAAGGTAGGAGGAAAATTCTCCTTTCAACAAACGAACCTAAACTAACTAACCGAGAGCTTTTTCTCACCAACTAAACACAAACAAGCACACATCCAACACCCCATTTCCTTATTTGGAACCCTACTTTTATAACCTAAAACCCGTAGAGCGGGCTGGGCTAAAAAGTCCGAAATAAAATAAAATCTAACGCTCAGAGAAGAATCTCGGTCTGGATCTCGGCCGAGATGGGTCAATGTCGGGGCCGAGATTTCGACTTCGTACTTCAACGTCATGGGAATCTCGGTCTAGTCACCCGAGATCTCGGTCGAGATGTGGACCGAGATTTTGCAATAGAAACTCCCAATCTCGACCGAGGTACATGGATCTTGGCCGAGATGTTCTTCAACTCGGGCATTAGCTTCGTCTCGTTCGCTCCAAAATCGTCATCTTTTCCTTTCCTATGCTCGTATGACTGCTCCTAAGCATCCACTCCGAGACTTGATCCTCAAATGCATCGTTTTAACTCTAAAACACGCCAAAATACCTACAAAGTCACCAAAAGTGTGTGTAGACATCTATACTTGCAAAGTAACACAAAACAAGCATAAAAGACACAAACTAAGGCTAAAACATGCATGCGGAAGGGAAAAACTACCTATATGATCATCTAAACTAGGTCGATAAATCATGTTATCATGTTACATCATATACTTCCATTGACATGGTCGTGCACCTGCGGTACTATATGGTCTCCTCAAAGTGTTTCCATTTGTTACTCATACCAGGGACACTTCAACATCATTGGTTTATTGTATTATTGGAATAAATTTAAAAGTACCATTTCCTTTTCAATTGTTTCTTTTACATATTCCAAACCATCTAGTTTGGCTAACGTAAAAACCCGATACTAACCTTGTTTTTTCTCGTACATTATTTGCAACCATTTTCCCTCTTTCATTTCCTTCGTTGTTTGAAAGTGCACTCATTCTATGGTTGTTCTATCATTATTTATATACTCATTGCAATTGTTTCAAACACGTCTCCAAATCATCACACAACACTATATTACCAAAAACCTTGTAATCCACCAAATATGGCATACCATAATATTTAATCAAACAATTCAAACATTCTAAATTAAACAAGGTTAAATAGAGAGTAAGTACTTTAAGAGAAAAAAACCCCAATCCATTACAATATTTCAAATGCAATTGATCTTAGAATATACGGAAAAACGTATCACATTACCAAACCCTACCCCATCTCTGACCCAATCTTTGTGTGATGAGAATATTATATGGAATATCAAAATTCCTTCATATTCCAGCCATAGTAAATAGACAGGGTGAACGTCAATATTTCATCCTATATTTGAAATTTACTTATTATAACAAAACATTGTGGATATAATTAACCATTCCCAAACGGTTAATGTATTTGAATAAATAACCTCCTTTTCAATAGTTATATTTTTTTATCAATATGTTCCTAATGAAGGATAATAATCTAGTATATATAGCTACTTTGTAGTTTTTTTTTTGTTTAAAAATATTTATATGATGTTTATATTTTTGGATAAATATACGTTTTTCTCTTAGTTTTCATATTATTGAATGTCTCCAAAGTGATTCTATTTGCTCAAATTTGTACTAATCATCTTTAATTGGTATTTTGGGATATTATATCAAATATATAACTCAATTACCTTACATAAGGTTCATGTTTAGAATATAAAAAAAATCATAAGTATTAAATTTATTTCTATAGATAAAATAATACTTAATATTAAATTTACACCCAAAAAGTTATAAAACTTAATTCTTCAAACACACATGACATGTGATAAACTACTTATTCCAACAAAATATTCAACACCCAAGAACATAGAAAATGACTATTAAGACATTATTCCTCATGTCATTGATTATATCCACAATTCTTGTTCCCTCGAGTGCTATTGGTGGAGGCGTCGGTAAAATAGTAAAATGTGTAGGAGAGTGTCTCGTCCTTATATGTGGACCTAATCCCTCCTGTATTTTCAAGTGTGTTGGTCCATGTAGCAAAAAAACTCCTACTACTCCTCTTAATGTGCAAGCTGGACAAGTAGGACAAGATGAAGACTTGTTGTGCAAAACTAGTTGTGTGCGTTCAAATTGCATTAGCAATTTTAAAAGTTTGGAGAAACAAGGTATGCATGCTAAGTTGTTTTTTAAATATTATTTTCCTTAGCACTTCTTATTATTATGCTTATAATTTCTTGTGATTAAGATTAGATTACTTGTTTGTATTATAATACTCAACAAATGATTCAGTAGGCCTTAACTCCTCTAATTTCAATATTAACGAGTTTATGTGCGATTTTTTAAAAGGTTTTTCGAAGATGGATGCAACGAAGTCATGTGTTCAAGATTGTGATAACACGTGCAAGCACAAGAGAAGTACCAAGCTCACATAATGGAGTTAGACAAAAGTTCTATCTTTGAATTATCGAAAATAACAAAAAATTTCATTTTTAGAAATTCTATACTTGGATAATATATTAGTTCAATGCAAAAGTAATATTGGTTTGCAAGGTTAAAGCTTTTGGTGTGACATTATGTTAATTATGATCGTTCCATTTTTAATTTTAATAGTTTTTTTACTCCATGGATTATAAATATTTGCACAAATACCTCAACAATTCCCACTCGTTAAGACATAAGTCCTGATAAGCATAATTTGGGGTGGTACGGAAATGGAATCCCAAATTGCCGGAGACAAAATATTTATATGAGAAATCATAAGTAAACGGCCTCCGCTTGGGCAACCAAAGATAAAAGTACTTGAACGGCCATTTGATCCCCATCAAAACTTGCATTGAAAAGCTTGTATGCCTACTATATGCAGAGTAAGAGCTCTATTTAACAATACAAGATTCCCTAACAACTTCCTGAAGTATATTCATTTTAATGGGTTTGTTTTTCCCGAATTTTACTCTGAGAAACTCCTATGTTCGAAGTAAGATCTTGTCTAATTAGCCCGCAAATTACATCCCAAGTCATTACTTTTGTGTACATTTAGACACAAGTATAAATAAATTTTGTTTAAAAAAAATAGTAGGTACAAAAAATCCGACAAAAATTGGCATTTTTTTTATAGAAGAATTTGTTACAAAATCAATACAACATAATTAGTTGGATACAAACTACATTCGAAGATCACGCAGAACCACCCTGCACACCTGTTGTCACCGCCGACCTTGATGGCGCCATCTCCTTGTCGGAAAACCTCTCCCAAAGCCTCGCTACCACCACCCCTTTCAAAACCTCTCCGTGAAAAACATAAAGCCACTAACCCACCCTCTCCCCTTGCAAAACCCAAAACCGCGAACCCAAAACCTGAACCCTTGACCTACTTACCCGACCCGGTTCAACTTCGACCCACACCCATAGATCCGTTGGACCTATCCCAGACTAAAACCGAACCAATGAACTGAACCGCTTGGTTTTTAATTCGACTCTCCAGTCGGTTCCTGATCTTGATCGAACCGAGACAACACCATTATATTGGGTCTTCCTTCTAGAGATCGAGCCACACTTGTCTAGCCTGTAACACCCCAAATCCACGGGACTCGGGATGCTACGGGCGAGACCTCACAATGGGTCCTGACCCTTAGCTTGACAACAATTTCACCGGACCTTCCAACAAGGCACAAATAAAGGCGAAAACTTAAAACATTTTTAGTGTATGCGAAAGCCCAAAAGTAAAGACTACAAAGTGGAAACTCAGCCGAGTCCTCAAAACAATACAATCCAAAACAAAAGTCTAAACGTACGACAACACCATGAACAACGATATGAAACATGACCCAAAACCATCCCCGTCCTATAATGTACGGAGACCCCGGCTGTCCACTCCTCCACCTCACTTGGCGGCGTCCCTAACCTGCAAGTCATCTACAACACGGTTTAAAACCGTTAGCTCATATTCGAAGCATTAGAAAAGCGGTGAAGGCACAAACACATACATAACACAAAACATAAATCACACAAGTCCAGTTTATTATCTTTTTATTATTAAGTCATATCCCGTACTAATTCAACTTCGGTTTGTGACACGAGACCACCGTGGTCTCGCCTCGGTCCCTTACCGGCAAGGAATGGTACGGATGCACCCGACCGTATACCCGCCGGACTCGTCGCCGAGAACCTCCTAGACCTCCCCCGAGCTAGGCAGCTGATGTCACCGCCCGTTATCATACACTTGAGCCAAAATATATATATATAAGGTCGGTGGTCCTAATTACCGGTTTAATTGTTATAACATAACATAAACACACACCACCAAACACACATCAATGCTAATACATAGAATACGAGCTAAGTAAGTCCGGAGACTTACCTCGTCCCAATGCTAACTCACAAACGCCCTTGCTTCCCTTGGGAAGACGCACACAACCTGCTCACAACAAGGTAATCATCACAACCCGCTCAACTCAAGAAGTCTAAGACTTCTACACAAATGATCTACGCAAGATCATTTGACTCCCATTCTAGGACCGCATCCTAGAACCTCTCATACTCACATCTCACTCAACACATGAGGAGATATCTCAACAACCTACTAACTCTCATATGATCATACTCAAAACCCAAGAACGAGTAAAAGCCTACTAGGTCTATCATGCTCATCACACTCTCCACACATGAAAGTAACACCCAACAGTTCATAACCTCAAAGATGTTAGTCCTCAACCCAAGAGGCACAAGCTAGCCTAGAAGATCCATCCTGCTCACATGCTCATACGATCACATATATCGAGCCTTAAGGGCTCCTAGGTCCATAAACACTACATGTCATTCTCAAGCTACTCTAGGCCATACTAAGCATGCTACTAACATGGTTCAACAACAATACTAAGGAAGGAACGAAGAGGAAAGGAGAGGAGAAGCCTACTGTTGCAGAAACGCAGTCGCGAAGTCAAGCTGGCGCCCCGGCGGAGCAGGAGCCGCCCCTGCGGAACCAGAGGCCGCCCCAGCGGAGCTGCCGGCCGCACCCGCGGTGGAAGGGAGCCGCCCCCGCGGCCGTCGTGTCCTGGAGCCCCGGAACCACCCCCGCGGCCGTGCCGAGCTGCGCCCGCGGCTGTGCTGGGCCGTGAGCCTGCCGCCGCCCTGCGGCCATGCCGAGCCGCACCCGCGGCAGTGTTGTGCCGCTCCCGCGGTCGTGCTGAGCCGCCCCTGCGGCCGGCCGCGCCCGCGGCCGTGATGATCCGCCCTCGCGGTCGTGCTGTAGAACGTCTTCTTCTTCGCCTTCGATCGTGGATCCTTGGCTCCAAAGTCTTTCTTCTCTTGCTGGATCTTCTCCAAACACCCATCACTTGTCTTAGGCACCTCTCCTTGACCTAATCGAGTTAAGAACCTATGCATGCAAAGAGTTGAGCAAAACTCCTCAAGATCTTCCTCCATAGCCATGGATGAAGGAGGGAAGAAAAAGAAGGGAAAAACGGCAAGGAAGAGAGGGGAGGGAGAGGAAGGAGCTTACCAACAACCTGGAATCCCTTTGCTGCAGTCCATACACAAAGATCCTCAACAAGATGGAAGAAGAGAAGAGAAGAGAGCAAAAAGAGAGGAATGGAAGGGAGGAATGAATCTAACGTGAAAGAGAATGGAGGAGAGAGAGGGAGGGGACAAGGCTGCCAAGATGGGACAACAACCATCTTGTCCCATTTGCCCGGAACGAGGGGTCGGAAATGACCCCTTGTCAATTCGATTCGGAACGAAAGGTCGGAGAGCGGAAAAAAAGGGAAAAACGACGAGTCGGCTCGGGATTTTGGAAATAAAATCCCGGCACTCGGCACCTCGTGTCTGCGGAAAGATCTATAAAACGCTCTAAGTCCGGAATCAAATTCCGGGCGTTACATAGCCTTTGTCATGTAACACCCCAAATCCGTAGGACTCGAGGTGCTACTTGGTTAGGATCTCACAATGGATCCTGACCCTAGCCTGACAACAAGTTCACTGAATCTTACAACAAGGCACCAACAGATTAAAACAAAATAAAATGATATATATATATACATATTAAAAGGATGATACAGAGTACTGTTGAGTACAAAGTCAAACAGAATCCGTACAACATAAATAACCCAAAATCCCACGATAACGCCCAGTGTACGGAACCCTCAGCAGATCACCCCTCTGGATCACTCTGCATCTCTCCTAACCTGCAAAGGATCTACAACACGGTATAAAACCGTTAGCTAACCATACACATATATAAGAAGATACTAGAGCACAAACACATATCAATAATATTAACACCTCATCATGATATCACACATTTACCCGGTTAATTATCTTTATAACGTTAAGCACTCAAGAGTATATAAATCGGTATATATGAATATACGTGACACGAGGAATGTATATAACCCTCGCCTCTGCGTGCAATAGCTAGCTGGAGTGGTACCAGCGCACTTTCCCGTATACAATATGGAGTGGTAGGTGCCCTTCCCGTATACCAGAACTAACTAGCTTACAGAGAACTTCCCAGACTCCAACAATGGGCGGTCAATATAATATAGGTCGGTAATGAACCATATCGCATGCTATAAAGCATATAACAAACACCACTCAAGCATACATCCAATATAAGGATAGTAGCTAAGTAAGTCCTATGGACTTACCTCAACCTCAGAAGTAGTATCACTACGATCAGCTCTCACTCAGGTCCACTCCAAACTGGAGGGGCCTATACAAGGCATATATATATATATATATCAAACTCCTATCACACAAAGGGGTCACACCTAGACCCAAGGGATCCATAAGGATCATGTCCAACTCGTAAACCTCAAAGCCGTAACCGGCATATCCATATCATACTCATCAACATCCGATACCTAGCATAGTACTAAGTCCCTCATACTAGGAAAGGAATGGAGCTACCCAACTATAGGTAGTCCCGGAACAAGACGCACCTGCGTGATCAAAGGACGCATGAGCGGAATAGACAACCCGCAAGCGCGGAAGGGAGCAGCTGCAGGCGCGGTGACAAGGGACGCAGGCAACGCAGGCAAGGCGCGGGCGCTGCGGCACGGCTTCCGCAGGGGCGGCGGCTTCTAGGCGCGGGGGCGGCGTCTGTGCAGAACGTGAGCCCGCGATTCCTCTTCGGCTCTTCTCGTGATCAAATCACGTCTATTCCATTCCAAAATCACACACATGCAATAGCATACACATTCCAACATCACTCTATGATCAATTCATCTAATCCTAAGCTACGGAAGGAAGAATCAAGGAAAGAAAGAAGGAGAAGCAAGATCACTTACCACCCTGGTGGTCCTAGGCTGTAGGGAGAGATCACACACCTCAGTAGCTGGCTTCCAAGCTCAGCATACACACATCCATCATCAAAATCAACCACAACACACAACTCTCAAGCAAAACTCCAAGGAGAACCAAGAACAAGATCAAAGAAGATGAAGGAGAAACAAGAAGGACGTAGGTCTGGAATGGGGAAGTGAAGAAGGTAACCCTTGCTCAGCAAGGAAACGAAAGAAGTAAAGCAAAGGGTAAAGCATGGGTCAAAGGAGTCAACAAAACCGGCTGCAGCCGCCGGAAACCGCAGGGGCGGTTCCCTGAGCCGCAGGGGCGGAAACCCGCTGGGGCGGCACTCATGCCCGCGGGGGCGGCTAGGCCAATCTCGGCCAAAGCTAACTCGGCTAAAGTCCAATCTCGGTCCGAAAGACTAAGGCTCTTACATGTCAGACCATCTTCGTGATGACCACCATAGGGACAACGAGCCGCCACTTGTTATTTGGTTAGAAACCCAGTAGGGTTTCACAAGTCTCCTTTGTAATTGGTTATCGTTATTTCATTTTTTTTGACCCACACTGTTCCGAATCTGATATTAGTACCACCTTCTATCAATACGTCTACAGTATCTTACCTAGTTTTAAGATTGCGTTTGTCTTTTATAAGTTATTTTTTTTGTTGAGAAAAGTAGGCGAGTCTAGTTGTGCCTTTTTCTTTGTTAGCACCACTCAAAACTTCGTTTCCCTTTTGAGATCAAAGATCGTTCATCTTTATCGATTATAGTCCCTGAACGCAGTGCCTTGTACTTTGTTTTGATGTATTACATGAAGATACGCATGTGGACTTTCCAAATGGAATATGATAAGATAGATGACAATGAGAAAGTGAGGGGTGAAGAGAGATACACTTGTGGGGGTACATGTCTTTGATTTTACTAACTTCATGCATTTGCTTGTTTTGAGTGATGTCTACTTGGGAGCAGATGTAGGGATAAGATGATCTCTTGGGATTTGATCTTGATGTGTTACATCATATACTTTCATGGACATGGCCGTGCACTTGCGGTACTATATGATTTTCCCAAAGTGTTATCATTTGTTACTCATACCAAGGACACTTCAACATCATTTGTTTATTGTATTATCGGAATATATTTAAACGTACCATATCATTTGTTACTCATACCAGTGATCTTAAAATATACGAAGAAACGTATCACATTACCAAACCCCTACCCCATCTTTGACCTAATCTTTGTGTGATGAGAATATTATATGGAATATCAAAATCCTTCATATTCCAGCCCTAGTAAATAGACAGGGTGAACGTCAATATTTCATCCTATATTTGAAATTTACTTATTATAACAAAACATTGTGGATATAATTAACCATTCTCAAACGGTTAAAGTATTTGAATAAATAAGCTCCTTTTCAATAGTTATATTTTTTTTTTATCAATATGTTCCTAATGAAGGATAATAATCTTGTATATATAGCTACTTTGTAGTTTTTTTTTTTGTTTTAAAATATTTATATGATGTTTTTGTTTTTGGATAAATATACAATTTTCTCTTAGTTTTTGTATTATTGAAAGTCTCCAAAGCGATTCTATTTCCTCAAATTTATACTAATCACCTTCAATTGGTATTTTGGGATATTATATCAAATATATAACTCAATTACCTTATATAAGATTCATGTTTAGAATATACAAAATTAGACAGTATTAAATTTATTTCTATAGATAAAATAATACTAAATATTCAATTTTCACCTAGAAAGTTATAAAACTCAATTCATAAAAAATACATGACATGTGATAAACTACTTATTCCAACAAAATATTCAACATCCAAGAACGTAGAAAATGACTATTAAGACATTATTCCTCATGTCATTGATTATATCCACAATTCTTGTTCCTTTAAGTGCTATTGGTGGAGGCGTCGGTAAAATAGTAAAATGTGTAGGAGAGTGTCTCGTCCTTATATGTGGACCTAATCCCTCTTGTATTTTCAAGTGTGTTGGTCCATGTAGCAAAAAAACTCCTACTACTCCTCTTAATGTGCAAGCTGGACAAGTAGGATAAGATGAAGACTTGTTGTGCAAAACTAGTTGTGTGCGTTCAAATTGCATTAGCAATTTTAAAAGTTTGGAGAAAAAAGGTATGCATGCTAAGTTGTTTTTTAAATATTATTTTCCTTAGCACTTTTTATTATTATGCTTATAATTTCTTGTGATTAAGATTAGATTACTTGTTTGTATTATAATACTCAACAAATGATTCAGTAGGCCTTAACTCCTCTAATTTCAATATTAACTTTGTAACAATAATATATATATATATTTGTATGCATATGACGAGTTTATGTGCGATTTTTTAAAAGGTTTTTCGAAGAAGGATGCAACGAATTCATGTGTTCAAGATTGTGATAACACGTGCAAGCAGAAGAGAAGTAACAAGCTCACATAATGGATTCTATACTGGGATAATATATTAGTTCGATGCAAAAGTAATATTTGTTTGCAAGGTTAAAGATTTTGGTGTTACATTATGTTAATTATGATCGTTCCATTTCTAATTTTAATAGTTTTTTTTACTCCATGGATTATATATATTTGCACAAATACCTCAACAATTCCCACTCGTTAAGACATAAGTCCCGATAAGCATATTTATGGTTGGTACGGAAATGGGATCCCCTATTGCCGGTGACAAAATATTCATATGAGAAATCATAAGAAAACGGTATCCGCTTGGGCCACCAAAGATAAAAGTACTTGAATGGCCATTTGATCCCCATCAAAACTTGTATTGAAAAGCTTGTATGCCTATTATATGCAGAGTAAGAGCTCTATTTAACAATACAAATTCCCTCACATAACTACCTAAAGTATATCCATTTATTGGGTTTTGTTTCCCGAGTGTTACTCTTAGAAACTCCTATGTTCGAAGCAAGATCTTGTCTAATTAGCCCGCAAATTACATCCCCAGTCATTGCTTTTGTGTCAATTTTGATACAAGTATAATTAAATTTTGTTTAAAAAAATATAGTAGGTACGGAAAATTCCACTAGGATAATTAATTTGGTATAAGTATAGAATTTACATTTTTAATAGAAGAATGTTTTACAAAATCAATACAAAATAATTAGTTGGATACAAACTGCATTCAAAGACCACACAAAACCACCCTCCACACCTGTTGTCACTGCCGACCCTTGATGGTGCCATCTCCCTGTCGGAAAACCTCTCCCAAAGCCTCGCTGCCACCACACCCTTCAAAACCACGCCGTAAAAACCATAAAACCACTAACCCCCCTCTTTGCAAAACCCTAAACTGTGAACCCAAAACCTGAACTCTTGATCTACTAACCCGACCTGGTTTAACTTGGACCCAAACCCATTGAACCGTTGGACCTATTCCTGACCAAAACCGAACCAATGAAATGAACCACTCGGTTTATTATTCGGCTCTCCAGTCGCTTCTAGATCTTGATTGAACCGAGACAACACCATCAGATCGATTATTTCTTCTTGAGATCGAGCGACACTCGTCTTGCTTTTGTCAGACTATGTTCGTGATGAGCCACCACCACAAGGACAATGAGCCGTCACTTGTTATTTGGTTTGAAACCTAGTAGGGTTTCGCAAGTCTCCTTTGTAATTGGTTATTTTTTAATTCAGTAAAATATCACTTGCCCTTTCCCTTTATTGATCAAATGTTAGATAGGTTATCAATGCATTATAATTTTTATTACCTTGATGGATATAGTGTTTTTTTCAAATTCCTATACATTCGGATAATCAAGAGAAAACCACTTTCACTTGTCCTTATTTTACTTTTGCTTATAAAATAACGTCGTTTGGATCATGCAATGTTCCCACTACTTTTCAGAGGTGTATGACTTCTATATTATCAGACGTTATCAAAATTATCATGGATGTATTTATGGATGATTTTTCCGTTTATGGTTCATCTTTTGATGCTTGCTTGACTAATCTCTCTAAAGTTTTGAACATATGCATGACCACTAATGTTGTGCTTAATAGGGAGGAATGTCACTTCATGTTCCAAGAAGGTATTGTATTAGGGCATTTGATCTCTCATAGAGAAATTGAGGTGGACAAGGCTATGATATAATTGATATAGAAGATGTCATCTCCCATCAATGTGAAAGGAGTGAGGAGCTTCCTTGGACATGCCAGGTTCTATAGGCGGTTGAAGGAATCCGTTGAAAGCATGCTATCTTTTATAGTGTTTTTTTTCTCATGTGTTTTCCTTAGTTTTTGTATGGGATAAGGTATTTACATCTTAGCTAGAGCTTATTTGCATTAAATATTATCTATTCCCCTTTGTCTCTTGTGGTTAGGTGATTTAGATCCACTTTGAGCTGAAAAGTGACAAATCTATAGGACCAATAAAGCTCACTCCACCCAATCATCATCATCGGAATCGAGGAAGGAAAAGCAAGGAAATATACAGGAGCATACATGGAAGAGAGGCTCAAGACCCTTTGAAGAGAAGCCAAACCCTCACCTTGGAGAAGACACGTGTCAAGGATCGAGTTAGAGTCCACTCCATGGAAGAACACCTCTTACTCTACATAGTAAGATCAATGTCACTCGATCCACAATACTTTGACGTTCTAGGAAGGAATATACTATGTTTTGTTGTTCAAGCCAATGTCACTCAATGGAAGAAGGTACCACTCAAACGAAGATGACACGCCAATCCATCGACCACTCGATCGTTGTGGACATGAGATGAGTCAATTCCATAACACATGCAAGAGGCACGATCGAAGCTTGGCTTTCCACTCGAACGAAGAAGATCGGCGTTGTAACGGCCTATACTTGAGGTTGTTAGAAGAAGATTTATTTTGATGAGTTGACAATTTGTTAGCCTATAAATTAGTTGGACTACTAGCCAATTTATTATTCATACACATTCTACACATAGATCACAACAAACTTCTCTCTTCTCTCATTGGCCAATTTATTTGGATATTGTTGGTGTTCTTGAAGTTCTTGAAGATTTTGGAGATTTTGATCCATTTGCTAGCTAGTTATCCTCATAACTTTTGTTTGGGAACTTTGTTTGATTTGATTCTTTCGCCATTATTTCTCATTTCTTGTCTAGTTTCATATTATTTCGTCAATTTATAGATCCATGATGGTTTTAGTCCTGGCTGTATGTAAGTAGTGCCTTATTAGGGATTTGGGATGAAAACTCCAAATCCAAGCTATGTTCACTTGACTTGATGTAATGCATCAGGAAATAAATGAGACCTAACGCATGTTATGAGCATATCAGAAGAGTTTAGCCGTTTTTGAATGTTTAAGTCATGCTTGTTCTAATTTGAATGCCGGATGCTAGATTTCTTTTCTAGATTCTATATGGCTTACTGGGGTCTTTAAGGATTTCACCTCAACCGCTAATTATTTCCTTTATTGCATATGAATTTGAATCAACATTTGTTTGTTACTCGATCGTTGTGTTTTGCCTTGTTTGTTCCCTCGATCGAAGTTGCCCTGAAACTCGATTGAAGTTGCCTTGAAACTCGATCGAAGTTGCCCTGAAACTTGATCGAAGTTGTCTTGAAAATCGATCCATGTTGACCAACTCCCATGAATTTTGTATGATTACTTGATCCACTTTTCCTTTCTTTTACATACTTGCATTTGTTTAGTTGGCTTCTTAGAACAAGATTGAAATAACATGGTCTTTTGGGAGATGACCTTGACATGCTAGCCATATATTTACATTGTCACGGCCATTCACTTGCGGTTTTATGTTATATTCTTCGGTGTATGCATGCTTTTGTGACTCATTATTGCATATCTTTGCATCCTTTCATGTTATGCTAAAGGCATGTTATCCCTCATAAGTGCTCCAATCATGCAAGCCCTAGATTGGTCATTACCCGTGTAGCTCATGAGTGATGCCAATTATTATGACATTTAGGTTGTTTCGGGGAAAAGGAAGGAAAAGAAGCTCCATGCAATATACTATGCAAACCGTACTCTAGCTGAAGAACAAATTAATTATTCCACCACAGAGAAGGAGTTGCTTGCTATAGTTTTTCTTTTGAGAAGTTTATATCCTAGTTGATTGGAGTCAATGTGATAGTGGTCACGGACCATGCATCCATCAAGTACTTGCTCCTTCAAGAGTTTGACTTAGAGATCGAAGATAACAAAAAAAGGGTTGAAAATGTAGTAGCAAATCATTTGTCAAGACTTCGAAAGGAGTACATTGAGGCAACCCCATTGCCAATTGATGAAAGTTTTCCAAATGAACATTTGTTGATGCTTGAGGAGCTAGTTGCTAGAGAAACCTCCTTCAACCCTTGGTATGCCGACATAGTGAACTACTTGGTGAGTGATGAAAGTTTTCCGAATGAACATTTGATGATGAGGGTGAAAGCACCATCAACCATTGTCATTCTTTGCCTTTTAGAAGTCATGCTAGTTCCTCTAAGACATGCGTCAAGATCTTGCGAGCTGGATAATTTTGGCTAACCATCTTCAAATATGTCCACTTCTACATTACCAAATGTGAAACTTGTCAAAGAGTGAGGAACATCTCAAGGAGAAATTAGATACCACTGAGGATCATTCAAGAGGTTGTAATTTTTTTATGTATGGGGAGTAGACTTCATGGCACCTTTGCCTCGTTCATGCAACAATGTCTATATTTTCCTAGCGCTGGATTACGTCTCAAAGTGGGTAGGAGTTGTGGCATCACCATCAAATTACTCTAAGTTAGTCATAAAGTTCTTTAACAAGATACTATTTCCGAGGTTTGGAACACCAAGAGCCATCATAAGTAATGGAGGCACTCATTTCACAGCAAAGACCTTTGAGACACTTTTGAAGATGTATTGGGTGACTCACAAGTTTCTAGTTCTTACCATCCTCAAACTAGTGGACAAGTAGAGGTTTCCAACCAAGAAATCAAAGCTATCTTGGAGAAACAATTTCTAGATCAAGTAAGGATTGGGCAATAACGTTGGATGATACATTGTAGGCTTATAGGACAGTTTTCAAAACCCCTATAGGAACGACCCCCTACAAGTTGGTTTTTGGGAAGGTTGTCAATTTCCGGTAGAGATGGAGCATAAAGCTTATTGGGCAATCAAGGATTTGAATTTTGACCTCAAGGAAGCGGGAGAGAATAGGTTGCTAGAACTCCACGAGTTGGAAGATTTTAGAAGAGATGCTTATGCGAGAGCGAGGATCTACAAGAAAAAGACAAAGATATGGCACAATAGGCACATCATAATTCATGAATAGGGATCTAACTAAATGAAATCTAGTTCTACTTTTCAACTCAAGACTTAAACTCTTTCCCGGAAAGCTAAAGTCAAGATGGGGTGTTCCTTACATCATAAAGAAGCTATATCCTCATGGTGATATTAAAATCTACAAGGAAGGAGTGGAGGCATTTAAAGTAAATGGGCAATGATTGAAGAGTTACTTTGAAGAGAAGCTAATGGATAAATATCCCTCTATATACCTTGATGAGGGCTAGATTGGATCTAAAGTCAAGCCTTTTACTTAAAACAAGGGCGCTTAACGGAAGACAATTCAGTTGGTACATTTCTTCTACATTTTCTTTTCACCTTTTCAAAATGACATTGTTTTTCCTTCGTTGGTGTCTCATGATGATGTGGGAAGTGAAGAAAAAGGAACTAAACCAAAGGAAATAAGAAGAGAAGGATGGTAAGTCAAAAGAAGGAAATACACTTCAATCGAGTGGATTTTTCAACTACGATCGAGTGGATCGATCGAGTAGAGTTTTCTAGCCGTCACTCGATCGAGTGACTAAAACCACTTGATCCAAGGCAAAATTTGTCCTCTTCCGAGTGAACCTAGTTGAGTTGCCTATCATCAAATTATCTTCCGTGGGATCCATTCCTACATTCCAATGATGGAAATGATGAATCGGACCAGGAGTTCTAAGACTTCACCTAAGCCCCGGAAAGACATCATAGCATCTTTGTGAGTATTCTTATCTCTACTTTTTTTTATTTTGCATTGGGGACAATGCAAAGTTGAAGTATGGGGTATGAGAATGCTTAAATTCATATGTATATATGTGTTGCATGTTTTTCTTTCTTTTATTTTTCATTTCTAGTTATTTTTTTCATTTTTGTTAGACTTAAGGTTTTAAAATTGAAAAAGTTTGAAAATCAAAAAAAATTGAAGTGTGTGAACTTGAGCATATTAGAAGCATGTTACATAATTCATTCGTGAAATGTATATGAAAGATGAATTTAGTTGAAAACATATATTTTCTATTGGTTGATGTATGACTTAGTGAGTCCTATGTTAAGAAATTTGAGCTAAAGTAAGCATTGCTTAGGTTCATGATAGTGTGTATTGGTTATGAACTCTTAATTGCTCGGCCTAGGGAAGCTTACATTGATTGACACTCACTAGAGGGAAAAATACTAACCTGTAAGGCAAAAGGCATATATCATGAAAAAAGTAAAGAAAAAGCCATAGAAGAGCACATAAAAATTCAAAATTTAATTTCCACTTGACAAGCCACTTAGCTAATGTGATGAATGCTTATTTTTCATTTTATTTTTCTTTAATGCCAATGAGGCCAAATATGCACATCAAAGAGACGAATACAAAGTGAATGTAAACCATGCCAAAAAGGAGCATGGAGATTTTATTTGCTAGGTTGAGTCCAAGAAGAAAAGAATTAAAAAGAACTTGATCATGTTTGATGGCACTTAAGTAATGTGAGTTTTTATCTATGTTTTTGATCATTGAGTTAAACAATACAAGTCATGTGCAAGCACCAATAAAGACATCTAAGTAGCAAGCATGAGTTGTGATAACTTAGGATTCTAGATTACAGGTTTTGTTTGTGATTATTTAGCATATATTTTTACTTGTTGATTTTTCATGCACATTATTTTCAACTATGTCCAAATGCCTTTTAGTGGCAAAGAATATTCTGAAAAGTGATTGAACATATAGAAGCATGCTCCGGAAACCTTTTCTTTTGTTTTCTTGTTTACTTACTTTCTTTTTTTTTTCCTACTTTGCATTTGGTTCTTACTTGGGACAAGTAAGAGGTCAGTATGGGTATTTGATAGCATGTTTTTATGCTATATTTCTAGTGTTGTTTTCATTTGTTTTTCCTAAGTTTTTGCACGGAATAAGACATTTAAATCTTTGCTGATGATTAAATACATCAAGAATGTCAACTCCCGTTGCGTTTTGTATCTTAGGTGTTTTAGGTCCAAGTTAGAGCCAAAAGGAGAAAAAACCATCAAGTCTAAGGAGCCATCATATCATCTTGGAAGCAAGGAAGGAAACAAGCATGAAGCCTTGGAGCATGGTGCAAAAAGTGGCCATGAACCAACAAAGAAGATGGAAACCTCACCAAAGGAGAGGTCGAGTTACTAGGTCGAGTGACAATTCACACGGAGTAAGAAGAAGTATCCACTCGCAAGAAGAAGAAAGTCTCAGTCAAAGCAAGAGTACAAAGCTCTCCAAGAAAGATTGGAATCGGACAACATGAATCGATTGAAAGCCACTCGATAGAAGAAGAAACATCCACTCGATGGATCACTCAATCGGGTGAGATGACATGAGCTCAAACACCTCCAAATTTTCCTATTACTCGATTGAAGTAGACATGAATGGATCCACTCGATCGACTTGGAAGTAATATCGATCGAGTAAAACGGGGAATTGGAGAAACAGGAAAACTTCTAGAGGTGGCAAATCACTCGATCGAGTGAGATGGGCAATGTAGATCGAGAACTTCTAGAGGTGGCAAATCACTCGATCGAGTGAGATGGGCAATGTAGATCGAGTTACGGCAAAACCCGACGAAGAAGAAACTCTAACCGCCATCCCACTTGCTCAAGTTATTGGAGATTTCAAATGCAATTTGGAGGGGACTACCTGATATAGGCCTATATAAAGAGGATAGTCAACCTTCTATTAGATATCACACATTGGATATGATTAAAGTTTGAAAACAATTCAAATTCCCTCTCATTTTTCAATAGTTAGCCGATTTGAAGCTGTTCTTGGTATTCTTGAGCAGAACTCATCCTAAAGGTGTTTTTGGTTCATTTTAGATTTTCTTTTCATCATAACTTTTGATTGGTAAGTCTAGTTTAATCGAATCTTTTTCATACGTTCCTCATTTCTTCTCTAGTTTCATATTATGCAATTTTTTTGGGGGATTATGAAGTTTGATTTTACAATTATGAGTGAGTAGTCTTATATTTGGATTTGGGGTGAAACCTCCAAATCTTATTTATGTTCTTAAAAATTGATGGTGTGTTGTTGGAATAAATGAGTACCAATGCCTGTTTAGTGAGCTTGTAGGAGAGACTTATTTCGTTTGGCATGTTTGATCTATGTTTGAATTTATTTTGAATGTCGGATGCTAGATCATGATCTAGATTGTTCCTCTTGTGCACATTATATGTTTTCAAGCATGTTTTTACAGATCCTCATGGACCAACCATTGTGGATGGGACTTACAAGTAATTAAATTAATGGTTATGATTGTTTAGATGCCTATCTTGCTAAGGTATACCTTGCTACGGTCAAAAGGATGGTTTGTATGCTTGTAATGTGTTTATCCAAGATAAACTAGGTTGGTTTGTGTACGCATATATAGATAACAACATGTGATGTTTACAAGATTTAATCTAGAGCTTAGTAGTGACTAAAAGTTGTCTACCAACACTTGAATAGAAAAACCATGTGACATTTGTTTGTAGATTGACTCATGCATAGATATTCACTTACCTATTCATGTTGCATTATTTTTGTAGCATTGACTTGTTACTTGAGCATTAAGTTCTCATTTGATCCATGGCACCACATCATTCTCACTTGGCTTGGAAAGAATTTGGAGGAATTATGCCCAAAATCCTAATTGTTTCTCATGTTTGATACTTGATAGTTGCTTGCTTGTTTTGCTATTTCTCACTCGTTATGTTTGAAGTGTATCTGTCTTGGTGTTCACTCGATTATAGTTGAATTAGTCACTCGATCTATGTTGAAATAGTCATTCGATCTGTATTGACAAAATCATGCATGCTTACGATCACTTGATCTCTCTTTTCCCTTTCCTTTTACACACTTACCATCTAACTAGAGACATTCTTAGAGCAAAGTAGGGATAACATGATCTCTTGAAATTTGGCCTTTATGTGTTACATCATAAACTTACATTGACATGGCCGTGCACTTGCGGTACCATATGGTCTACCCAAAGTGTTATCATTTGTTACTCATACTATAGGGACACTTCAACAACATCATTGGTTTACCGTATTATTGGAATATATTTTGACGTACCATTTCATTTTCAATTGTTTTTTTTACATATTACAAACCCTCTAGTTTGGCTAACTTAATAACCCGATACCAACCTGGTTTTTTCCCATACATTATTTGCAACCATTTTCCCTCTTTTATTTTCTTCTTTGTTTATAAGTGCACTCATTCTATGGTTGTCCTATCATTACTTATATACTCATTGCAATTATATCAAACATCTCTCCAAATCATTACAAAACACTATATTACCAAAAACCTTGTAATCCACCAAATATGACATACCATAACATTTAATCAAACAATTCAAACATTCTAAATTTTAACAAGGTTAAATAGAGTGTAAGAAATGTTAGAAATATAAAAAAAAACTCCAATTCATTAATATTTTAAATGCAATTGATCTTAGAATATATGGAGAAATGTATCACATTACCAAACCCTACCCCATCTTTGACCCAATCATTGTGGTGAGGATATTATATGGAATATCAAAAATTTCATCATATTCCAGCCATAGTAAATAGACGGTGTGAACGTCAATATTTCATCCTACATTTGAAATTTACTTATTATAACAAAACATTGTGCATACACTTAACCGTTACCAAATGGGTAAAGTGTTTGAATGAATACGCTCCTTTTCAATAATTATATTTTCTTATCAATATGTTATTAATGAAGGATAATAATCTAGTATATATATAGCTACTTTGTAGTTTTTTTTTGTTTAAAAATATTTATATGATGTTTATGTTTTTAGATAAACATAGG
The DNA here is from genome assembly GCA_002319775.1 of Fagopyrum tataricum. Classification (NCBI taxonomy): domain Eukaryota; kingdom Viridiplantae; phylum Streptophyta; class Magnoliopsida; order Caryophyllales; family Polygonaceae; genus Fagopyrum; species Fagopyrum tataricum. The sequence goes on along the minus strand of CM008285.1, from coordinate 1,443,538 downwards.
TTTTTCTCTTATTTTCAAATTTATTGAATGTCTTCAAACGATTCTATTTGCTCAAATTTGTACTAATCATCCTTAATTGTTATTTTGGGATATTATATCAAATATATAAATCAATTACCTTATATAAGGTTCATGTTTAGAATATAAAAAATCAAACAGTATTAAATTTATTTCTATATATAAAATAATACTTAATATTCATTTTGTACCCATAAAGCTATAAAACTCAATTCTTCAAACACACTTGACATATGATAAACTACTTATTCCAACAAAATATTCAACATCCAAGAACATATAAAATGACTATTAAGACATTATTCATCATGTCATTTATTATATCCACAATTCTTGTTCCCTCAAGTGCTATTGGTGGAGGTTTCGGTAAAATAGGATATTGTGTAGGAAAGTGTCTCGTCCTATGTGGACCTAATCCCTATTGCATTTTCAAGTGTTATGGTCCATGTGGTAAAAAAGCTCCAACTCCTCCTCTTAATGTGCAAGGACAAAAAGGACAAGATGAAGACTTGTTGTGCAAGACTGGTTGTGTGCTTTCAAATTGCATTAGCAATTTCAAAAGTTTTAAGAAACAAGGTATGCATACTAAGTTGTTTTTTAAATACTATTTTCCTTAGCACTTGTTATTATTATGCTTATAATTTCTTGTGATTGAGATAAGATTAGTTTTTTGTATTATAATACTCAATAAATGATTCAGTAAGCCTTAACTCCTCTAATTTCAATATCAACTTTATAACATATATATATATATATATATATATATATATATATATATATATATATATATATATGCATATGACGAGTTTGTGTGCGATTTTTATAAAGGTTTCTCGAAGAAGGATGCAACGAAGTCATGTGTTCAAGATTGTGATAACACGTGCAAACACAAGAGAAGTAACAAGCTCACGTAATGGAGTTGGACAAAAGTGCTATCTTTGAATTATCGAAAATAACAAAATAAATCATTTTTAGAAATTCTATACTTGGATAGTATATTAGTTCAATGCAAAAGTAATATTGGTTTGCAAGGTTAAAGCTTTTGGTGTGACATTATGTTAATTATGATCGTTCCATTTTTAATTTTAATAATTTTTTTACTCCATGGATTATATATATTTGCATCAATACCTCGACAATTCCCACTCTTTAAGACATAAATCCCGATAAGCATATCTTGAGTTGGTACGGAAATGGGATCCTCAATTGCCGGAAAACATTCATACGAGAAATCATAAGTAAACGGCCTCCGCTTGGGCCTCCAAAGATAAAAGTACTTGAACGGCCATTTGATCCACATCAAAACTTGCATTGAAAAGCTTGTATGCCTATTATATGTAGAGTAATCAAAACCTGCATTGAAAAGCTTGTATGCCTATTATATGTAGAGTAAGAGCTCTATTTAACAATAAAAGATTCCCTCACATAACTTCTTGAAGTATTTTCATTACAATGGGTTTGTTTTCCCGAATTTTACTCTTAGAAACTCCTATGTTTGAAGCAAGATCTTGTCTAATTAGCCCGTGAATTACATCCCAAGTCATTACTTTTGTGTCAATTTAGGTACAAGTATACATACATTTTGTTTAACAAAAAAAGTAGGTATGAAAAATTCCAGTAGGATAATGAATTTGGTATAAGTATAAAGTTGACATTTTTAATGAAACAATTGGTTGCAAAATCAATAGAATATAATTAGTTGGATACAAACTGCATTTGAAGATCACACAAAATCACCCTCCACACCTATTGTCACCGTCGACCCTTGGTGGCGCCACCTTCCTGTCGGAAAACCTCTCTCAAAACCTCGTTGTCACCACCCCCCTCAAAACCACACCGCGAAAACCTCAAAACCATTAACCCTCCCTCCCCCGCCTCTTCGAAAAATCCTAACCTGCAAACTGAAAACCCAAACCCTTGACCTACTTACCCGACCCGCTCCATGTAACACCCCAAATCCGCGGGACTCGGGATGCTACGGGCGAGACCTCACAATGGGTCCTGACCCTTAGCTTGACAACAATTTCACCGGACCTTTCCAACAAGGCACAAATAAAGGAAAAACTCAAAACGTTTTTAATGTATGCGAAAACCGGAATGTAAAGACTACAAAGTGGAAACTCAGCCGTGTCCTCAAAACAACATAACTCCAAGAAGAACCACAACCGTACAACATAAACCCACAACGAAACACAACCCAAAAACGTCCCCGTCCTATAATGTACGGAGACTCTGGCTGTCCACTCCTCCACCTCACTCGGCGGCATCCCTAACCTGCAAGTCATCTACACAAACGGTTTAAAACCGTTAGCTCATATTCGAAGCGTTAGAAAAGAGGTGCAGGCACAAACACATACATATCACATAACATAAAACACGCAAGTCCGGTTTATTATCTTTTTATTATTAAGTCATATCCCGTTCTAATTCAACTTAGGTTTGTGACACGAGAACCACCGTGGTCTCGCCTCGGTCCCCACTTATCGGCAAAGAATGGTACGGATGCATCCGACCATCTAACCCGCCGGGCTAGTCGCCGAGATCCTCCGAAACTTCACGCAGAGCTAGGCAGAATGTCACCGCCCGTTATCATACACTTGGGCCAAAATATATAAGGTCGGTGGTCCTATTTACCGGTTTAGTTGTCTATAACGTAAACAAAAATACAAGCACACACCACCAACACACATCAATGCTAATACGTAAAATACGAGCTAAGTAAGTCCGGAGACTTACCTCGTCACCAAACCCAAGTCACCACACTCTTGCTTCCTTAAGGAGGAAGCCCACAACCTGCTCACAAGAGATATGCATATCAATACATACTCACGCTCAAGAAGTCTTAGACTTCACTCTAGTGATCTAAGCAAGATCACCTAACCCTCAAGCTAGGAATGCATCCTAGGTCCCAAGTACTCACCACACTCTCCACACATGAAAGCAGATCACAACAGTTTATAACCTCACAAGATATTAATCCTCAACCAAGGAGGAACAAGCTAGCCTAGAAGGTCCATCATGCTCACATGCTCATATCCATCAACTATATCGAGCCTTAAGGGCTCCTAGGTCCACAACCACTAGGTGGCATTCTCAAGCTACTCTAGGCCATCCTAAGCATGCTACTAACATGATTCAACAACAGTACTAAGGAAGGAACAAAGAGGAAAGGAGAGGAGAAGCCTACTGTTGTAGAAACCGCAGCCGCGGGGTCAGCTGGCGCCCCCTGCAGAATACAGAAGCCGCCCCCGCGGAACCAGGAGCCGCACCCGCGGTGGTCCGGAATCGTGTGTATGGCGCCGCCCCTGCGGCCGTGCCGAGCCGCACCCGCGGCCGTGCCGAGCCGCACCCGCGGCCGTGCTGAGCCGCCCCTGCGGCTGGCTGCTCCCGCGGTCGTGAAGATCCGCCCCGCGGGTTCTGTGCAGAACGTCGTCTTCTTCGTTTTCGATCGTGGATCCTTGGCTCCAAAGTCCTTCTTCTCTTGCTGGATCTTCTCCAAACACCCACCATTGGTCTTAGGCACCTCTCCTCGACCTAATCATGCTAAGAACCTATGCATGCAAAGAAATTGAGTGAAAACCTCTCAAAGCTTCATCCATGGCCATGGATGAAGGAGGGAAGAAGAAAGGGGTGAGCAGCCATGGAGAGGAAGGAAGGAAGGAAGGAAGGAGACTTGCCACACCAGATCTGTACTTCTCCTTCTGTAGTCCACACATGCAAGCTCTCCACACAACAATGGAAGAAGAGAAGAGAAGAAAGTGAAGGAAGGAAATGACGTGAGAGAGAGAAAGGGAGGAGAGAGAGAGGGAACATAGGCTGAAAAGGGGTGAGGGGACCAAGGGGTCAACTGACCTCTTGTCCCTCCCCACGGACCGAGGGGTCGGAAATGACCCCTTGTCATTTTTAACCCGGAACGAAGGGTCGGAACGCGGAAAAAGACGAGTCGGCTCGGGTTTTTTTTGGAATAAATCCCGGCACTCGGCATCTCGAGCCTACGGGAAGATCTACAAGACGCTCTAAGTCCAGAATAAAATTCCGAGCGTTACAGTCCAACTTGGACCTAAACCCATTTAGCCGTTGGACCCACACCATACAAAAGCCGAACCAAAGAACCGAACCGCTCGGTTCTTGATTCGACTCTCCAGTCGGTTCCTGATCATGATATAACCGAGAAAACACCATCAGATCAGGTCTTCTTTCTAGAGATCGAGCCGCACTTGTCCAGCCTTTGTCAGACCATCTTCGTGATGAGCCACCACCACAGGGACAACGATTCGCCGCTTGTTATTTAGTTTGAAACCTAGTAGGGTTTCGTAAGTCTCCTTTGTAATTTGTTATTTATTTAATTTAGTAAAACACACACAAAAGCATTCGAATCATATAAAAAAAAAGAGTATAGAAAGTTATAGTGTTCATTTATTATCGTTATTTTATTTTGTGTGTTGGTCTCGCATTGTTCCGAAGCTGATATTAGACCCACCTTCTAACAATACCTATACCATACCTCTATCTAATTTTAAGGTTGTGTTTGTCTTTTATAAGTTATTGTTTTTTGTTCAGAAAATTAGGCGAGTCTAGTTGTGTCTTTTCCTTTGTCAACACCACTCAAAAAAACCGTTTCCCTTTTGAGATCAAAGATCGTTCATCTTTATCGATTGTAGTACCTGAACACATTGACTTGTGCTTTGTATTGATGGTTTTCTTGAGACCAGCCGAAAACCCACACCTTGACCTATCTAATTAAAATGATTTACTTGAGACGGTAAAGATAATAGGTATTTAGTCTTCGGAATTAAAACTAAGAGCCTTTTTTTTTTCCTAGCGCTGAATTATGTCTCAAAGTGGGTAGAAGTTGTGGTATCACCACCAAATTACTCTAAGGTAGTCATAAAGTTCTTTAACAAGATAATATAATTGAGGTTTGGAACACCAAGAGCCATCATAAGTGATGGAGGCACTCATTTCACAACAAAGAGCTTTGAGACACTTTTGAGGATGTATTGGGTGACTCACAAGTTTTCCAGTCCTTATCACCCACAAACTAATGAGCAAGTAGAGGTTTCCAACCGAGAAATCAAAGTTATCTTGGAGAAAACATTTTCTAGATCAAGTAAGGATTGGGCAATAACGTTGGATGATACATTGTAGGCTTATAGACCAATTCTCAAAACCCCTATAGGGACGACCCCCTACAAGTTGGTTTTTGGGAAGGTTGTCAATTGCCGGTAGAGATGGAGCATAAATCTTATTGGGCAATCAAAGATTTGAATTTTGACCTCAAGGAAGCGGGAGAGAATAGGCTGCTACAACTCCATGAGTTTGAAGAGTTTAGAAGAGATACTTATGCGAGAGCGAGGATCTACAAGAAAAAGACAAATATGGCATGATAGGCACATCATAATTCATAAAGAGGGATCTAACTAAGGGAAATCTAGTTCTACTTTTCAACTCAAGACTTAAACTCTTCTCCGGAAAGATAAAGTCAAGATGGGATGGTCCTTACATCATAAAGAAGGTATATCCTCATGGTGATATTGAAATCTACAAGGATGGAGTTAAGGCATTTAAAGTAAATGAAAAAGATTGAGGAGTTACTTTGTAGAGAAGTCAATGGATAAGTATCCCTCTATATACCTTGATGAGGGCTAGATTGGATCTAAAGTCAAGCCTTTGACTTAAAACAAGGGCGCTTAACGGAAGACAATTCAGTTGTACATTTCTTCTACCTTTTCTTTTCGATCACCTTTTCAAAATAACATTGTTTTTCCTTCGTTGGTGTCTCATGATGATGCGGGAAGTGAAGAAAAATGAACTAAACCAAAGGAAATAAGAAGAGAAGGATGGTAAGTCAAAAGAAGGAAATACACTTCAATCGAGTCGGTTTTTTAACTACGATCGAGTGGATCGATCGAGTAGAGTTTTGTATCCGTCCCTCGATCGAGTGACCAAAACCACTTGATCCAAGGCAAATATGGCCTCTTCCGAGTGAACCTAGTTTAGTAGCCTATCATCAAATTATCATCCGTGGGATCCATTCCTACATTCCAATGATGGAACGATGAATCGGACCAGGAGTTCTAAGACTTCACCTAAGCCCCGGAAAGACACCATAACATCTTTGTGAGTATTCTTATCTCTACTTTTTTTTTATTTTGCATTGGGGACAATGCAAAGTTTAAGTATGGGGTATGAGAATGCTTACATTCATATGTGTATGAGCGTTAGTCTTTGGAGCCATTTTTGGCCTTAGCCGCCCCTACGGGTTTAGGGAGCCGCCCCTGCAACTCGTGTAGCTTTCCGCCCCTGCGGTTTCTTGCGGCTGCAGCCGGCTTTGTTGACCGGTTGACTCGTGCTTTACCTTCTCTTCTTACCTTGGGGAGCAAGGGTTTCTTCTTCAGTCTTCTTTCTTCAGTTCTCACGTCCTCCTTGCTTCTCCCTTCCTCCTTCTTGAGCTTGATCTTGGATTCTTTAGAGTTGGAAGAGTTTTGTGTGGCTTTTGGTGGTTGATGATGAGTTTGATGTGTGTTGCTGAGCTTGGAAGCTAGTGAGATTGGTTGTGATCTTTCCTTGGATAGGACCACAACAGTGGTAAGTTTCTTCTCTTCTCCTTCCTTCTTCTTTGATTCCTTTTCTCTTCCTTAGCTTAGGATTAGATGTATTTGATGTGTTTTGATGATTGAAATGTGTGTATATATGTATATGTATGGATGATTGTTGGTGAAGACGTGATTTGATCACGTGAAGAGTGAAAGAGAAGTCGGGACTCTACGTTCAGCAGAGTCGCCGCCCCCGCGTCTGGAATCCGCCGCCCCTGCGGGAACCTTGTCACTGCACCCGCGCCCGGAAGTTGCCGCCCCCGCGGCCACGGTCCCAGCACCTGCGCCCGTGCCTGCGTTTGTCTGCGGCCACTGTCACCGCGCCTGCGGTTTGCCTTGTTCCGCCCCTGCGTCTTTCCGTTCCGCAGGTGCGTTTTGTACAGGATCTACCTAGAGTAGTATGATCCTTTCCTTTCCTAGTATGAGCGAGTTAGTAGCATGCTAGGTATGTGTATGAGGATAGAATGATGATGAGTATGATATCATTATATGCCGGTTAGGGCATTGAGGTTTATAAGTTGGATACGATCCTTATGGATCCCTTGGGTCTAGGTGTGACCCCTTGATGAATAGGAGTTGATATCTTGTTATGCCTTGTTACTAGGCAGTGTTGATCTCCAGTGTCGGAGCTGATTGGGTTTGAGACTACTACGAGGTTGAGGTAAGTCCATAGGACTTACTTAGCTACCATTCTTATATTGGATGTATGCATGAGTGGTGTTTGTTATATGCTTTATAGCATGCGTTATGATGATTACCGACCTATGGTATAGTGATTGCCCATTGTAGGGCCATGACAGCTGTCCCTTTCATCCCTTTGGAGTCTGAGCGGTTCTCTGTGGTTGGGTCAGACTTGGTAAACGGTTGGCCACTCCCCATTCCCTTAGGGTACACGGGTGGGTGTGACCAGGGACCACTCCAGTTGCCATGAGCACCCAGAGGCGAGGGTTATATTCCTCGTGTCACATATGTTCATATTGATATCCATATATATATACGACTTGAGTGTTGGACTTTATAAAGATAATAAATCAGGTAAATGTGTGATAGCATGATGAGGTGTTTATTATTCCTTGATGTGTGATTGTGCTCTTGCATCTCTATATATATGTGTATGGTTAGCTAACGGTTTTATACCGTGTTGTAGATCCTTTGCAGGTTAGGAGAGCTGCAGAGTGATCCAGAGTGGGTGATCCGCTGAGGGCTCCGTACACTGGGTTATGCGAGGGTTATGGGACATTTCATATGTACAGTTTATGTTTACTCTTGTACTCAGCGGTACTTATGTATTACCTTTTGATATATATATATATATATATATATATATATATATATATATATATATATATATATATATATATATATATATATATATATATAAGTTTTATGTTTTGGATTTAATCTATCTATGCCTTGTTGTAAGATCCAGTGAACTTGTTGTCAGGCTAGGGTCAGGATCCATTGTGAGATCCTAGCCCAGTAGCACCTCGAGTCCTACGGATTTGGGGTGTTACAATATGTATATATGTGTTGCATGTTTTTCTTTCTTTTAATTTTCTTTTCTAGTTATTTTTTTATCATTTTTGTTAGACTTCAGGTTTTAAAATCCAAAAAAATTAAAAAAGTTTAAAAATCAAAAAAAAATTGAAGTGTGTGAACTTGAGCATATTAGAAGCATGATACATAATTCCTTCGTGAAATGTATATGAAAGATAAATTTAGTTGAAAACATATGTTTTCTATTGGTTGATGTAAGACTTAGTGAGTCCTATGTTAAGAAATTTGAGCTAACGTAAGCATGTCTTAGGTTCATGATAGTGTGTATTGGTTATGAACTCTTAATCGTTCGACCTAGGGAAGCTTACATTGATTGACACTCACTAGATAGAAAAATACTAACCCGTAAAGCAAAAGACATATAACATGAAAAAAGTAAAGAAAAAGCCATAGAAGAGCACATAAAAATTCAAATTTTCCACTTGACAAGCCACTTAGCTAATGTGATGAATGCTTATTTTTCATTTTACTTTTCTTTAATGCCAATGAGGCCAAATATGCAAATCAAAGAGATGAATACAAAGTGAATGTAAACCATGCCAAAAAGGAGCATTGAGATTTTATTTGTTAGGTTGAGTCCAAGTGAAAAAGAATTAAAAAGAACTTGATCGTGTTAGATGGCACTTAAGTAATGTGAGCCTTTAGCTATGTTTTTGATCATTTGGTTAAACAATACAAGTCATGTGCAAGCATCAATAAAGACATCTAAGTAGCAAGCATGAGTTGTGATAACTTAGGATTCTAGATTATAGGTTTTGTGTGTGATTATTTAGCATATATTTTTACTTGTTGAGTTTTCATCCACATTACTTTCAACTATGTCCAAATGCCTTTTCATGGCAAAGAATATTCTAAAAAGTGATTGAACATATAGAAGCATGCTCCAGAAACCTTTTCTTTTGTTTTCTTGTTTACTTACTTTCTTTCTTTACCTACTTCGCATTTGGTTCTTACTTGGAGACAAGTAAGAGTTAAGTATGGGTATTTGATAGCATGTTATTATGTTATATTGCTAGTGTTGTTTTCATTTGTTTTTCCTAAGTTTTTGCACGGGATAAGACATTTACATCTTTGCTAATGATTAAATACATCAAAGAATGTCAACTCCCGTTGTGTTTTGTGTCTAAGGTGTTTTAGGTCCAAGTTGGAGCCAAAAGGAGAAAAAACGATCAAGTCTAAGGAGCCATCATATCATCTTGGAAGCAAGCATGAAGCCTTGGAGCATGGTGCAAAAACAGGCCATGAACCAACAAAGAAGATGGAAACCTCACCAAAGGAGAGGTCGAGTTACTAGGTCGAGTGACAATTCACACGGAGTAAGAAGAAGCATCCACTCGCAAGAAGAAGAAAGTCTCAATCAAAGCAAGAGTACAAAACTCTCCAAACAAGACTGGAATCAGACAACATGGATCGAGTGAAAGCCACTCGATAGAAGAAGAAACATCCACTCGATGGATCACTCAATCGGGTGAGATGACATGAGCTCAAACACCTCCAAATTTCCCTATTACTCGATTGAAGTAGATATGAACGGATCCACTTGATCGACTTCGAAGTAATATCGATCGAGTAAAACGGGAATTGGACAAACAAGAAAACTTCTAGAGGTGGCAATCCACTCGATCAAGTTAGATGGGCAATGTAGATCAAGTTAAACGGCAAAACCCGACGAAGAAGAAACTATATTCGCCATCCCACTTGCTCAAGTTGTTGGAGATTTCAAATGCAATTTGAAGGGGACCACGTTATTTAGGCCTATATAAAGAGGATAGTTAGCCTTCTATTAGATATCACACATTGGTTGTGATTAAAGTTTGAAAACAATTCAAATTCCCTCTCATTTTTCAATAGTTAGCCGATTTGAAGTTGTTCTTGGTGTTCTTGAGCAGAACTCATCCTAAAGGTGTTTTTGGTCCATTTTAGATTTTCTTTTCATCAGAACTTTTGATTGCTAAGTCTAATTTAATCGAATCTTTTTCATACGTTCCTCATTTCTTCTCTAGGTTCATATTATGCAATTTTTTTGGAGGATTATGAAGTTTGATTTTACAATTATGAGTGATTAGTCTTATATTTGGATTTGGGGTGAAACCTCCAAATCTTATTTATGTTCTTAAAAGTTGATGGTGTGTTGTTGGAATAAATGAGTACCAATGCCTGTTTGATCTATGTTTGAATTCATTTTGAATGTTGGATGCTAGATCATGATCTAGACTGTTCCTCTTATGCACACACTACTACAAAAATGACATTATACCACCCTAAAATACGCCGGACGTTAATTTTATGAAGTATAAACCCCTGCCGAAACTCTAAGAAATATAGTTTGTACTTTATATCCCGGAAATTAGTATATCCGGGATATAAAGTTAGAAGAATGAAAGAAATAGGCCGGATTATAGACGCCAGGGGCCCGGGGTATTTGGCCTAAATGATAAATTAAAATCTGGTTTATTAAGGTTTAGCCAAATATTACCAAATTACATGCGACTAAATCCCACACTTCTTTCTCATCGAGTTTGACGAAGGTTAACCCTAACTTCATTCGATCTTCGTCTCTCGGTTCCTCTAGCTTCAAGCCTCTCTTTCACCTGTCTCCATTTTCGCCATTGTCGATCTTCTCTCCCGTCTCTCCTTCAACCATATCAGTTTTCTCCATTGTTGATCTTCCACTCCCGTTTACCACAATATACTTCTCACCCCTCATTTTAATGGTTACCTAACGGTTTTATACCGTGTTGTAGATACTTTGCAGGTTAGGAGAACTGCAGAGTGATCCAGAGTGGGTGATCCGCTGAGGGCTCCGTACACTAGGTTACTATCGTGGGATATGGGATCTTTTCTTATGTACAGTTATATGTTTTGATTGTACTCAGCGGTACCTTGTATAAACCTTTTGATTTATATATAAAGTTTGATGTTTTGGTTTTAATCTATTTGTGCCTTGTTGTAAGATCCAATGAACTTGTTGTCAGGCTAGGGTCAGAATCCATTGTGGATCCTATCCCAGTAGCGCCTCGAGTCCTACGGATTTGGGGTGTTACACATATGGTCTACCCAAAGTGTTATCATCTGTTACTCATACTATAGGGACACTTCAACAACATCATTGGTTTACCGTATTATCGAATATATTTTAACGTACCATTTCATTTTCAATTGTTTTTTTTACATATTACAAACCCTCTAGTTTGGCTAACTTAATAACCCGATACCAACCTGGTTTTTTCCCAAATCATTACAAAACACTATATTACCAAAAACCTTGTAATCCACCAAATATGGCATACCATAACATTTAATCAAACAATTCAAACATTCTAAATTTTAACAAGGTTAAATAGAGTGTAAGAACTGTTAGAAATAAAATAAAAAAAACTCCAATTCATTAATATTTTAAATGCAATTGATCTTAGAATATACGGAGAAACGTATCGCATTACCAAACCCTACCCCATCTTTGACCCAATCTTTGTGGTGAGGATATTATATGGAATATCAAAATTTTCATCATATTCCAGCCATAGTAAATAGACGGTGTGAACGTCAATATTTCATCCTATATTTGAAATTTACTTATTATAACAAAACATTGTGCATACACTTAACCGTTACCAAATGGGTAAAGTGTTTGAATGAATAAGCTCCTTTTCAATAATTATATTTCCTTATCAATATGTTATTAATGAAGGATAATAATCTAGTATATATATAGCTACTTTGTAGTTTTTTTTGTTTAAAAATATTTATATGATGTTTATGTTTTTAGATAAACATAGGTTTTTCTCTTATTTTCAAATTTATTGAATGACTCCAAACGATTCTATTTGCTCAAATTTGTACTAATCATCCTTAATTGTTATTTTGGGATATTATATCAAATATGTAAATCAATTACCTTATATAAGGTTCGTGTTTAGAATATACAAAACCAAACAATATTAAATTTATTTCTATATATAAAATAATACTTAATATTCAATTTGTACCCATAAAGCTATAAAACTCAATTCTTCAAACACACCTGACATATGATAAACTACCTATTCCAACAAAATATTCAACAACCAAGAACATAGAAAATGACTATTAAGACATTATTCATCATGTCATTGATTATATCCACAATTCTTGTTCCCTCGAGTGCTATTGGTGGAGGTTTCGGTAAAATAGGATATTGCGTAGAAAGTGTCTCGTCCTATGTGGACCTAATCCCTATTGCATTTTCAAGTGTTATGGTCCATGTGGCAAAAAAGCTCCAACTCCTCCTCTTAATGTGCATGGACAAAAAGGACAAGATGAAGACTTGTTGTGCAAGACTGGTTGTGTGCTTTCAAATTACATTAGCAATTTCAAAAGTTTGGAGAAACAAGGTATGCATACTAAGTTGTTTTTTAAATACTATTTTCCTTAGCACTTGATATTATTATGCTTATAATTTCTTGTGATTGAGATAAGATTACTTTTTTGCATTATAATACTCAATAAATGATTCAATAAGCCTTAACTCCTCTAATTTCAATATCAACTTTATAACATATATATGCATATGACGAGTTTGTGTGCGATTTTTATAAAGGTTTCTCGAAGAAGGATGCAACGAAGTCATGTGTTCAAGATTGTAATAACACGTACAAACACAAGAGAAGTAACAAGCTCACATAATGGAGTTGGACAAAAGTACTATCATTGAATTATCGAAAATAACAAAATAAATCATTTTTAGAAATTCTATACTTGGATAGTATATTAGTTCAATGCAAAAGTAATATTGGTTTAGGTTAAAGCTTTTGGTGTGACATTATGTTAATTATGATCGTTCCATTTTTTATATTAATAATTTTTTTACTCCATGGATTATATATATTTGCACCAATACCTCGACAATTCCCACTCTATAAGACATAAATCCCGATAAGCATATCTTGAGTTGGTACGGAAATGGGATCCTCAATTGCAAGAGACAAAATATTCATACGAGAAATCATAAGTAAACGGCCTCCGCTTGGGCCTCCAAAGATAAAAGTACTTGAACGGCCATTTGATCCACATCAAAACCTGCATTGAAAAGCTTGTATGTCTATTATATGTAGAGTAATCAAAACCTGCATTGAAAAGCTTGTATGCCTATTATATGTAGAGTAATCAAAACCTGCATTGAAAAGCTTGTATGCCTATTATATGTAGAGTAAGAGCTCTATTTAACAATAAAAGATTCCCTCACATAACTTCTTGAAGTATTTTCATTACAATGGGTTTGTTTTCCCGAATTTTACTCTTAGAAACTCCTATGTTCGAAGCAAGATCTTGTCTAATTAGCCCGTGAATTACATCCCAAGTCATTAATTTTGTGTCAATTTAGGTACAAGTATAAATACATTTTGTTTAACAAAAAAAGTAGGTATGAAAAATTCCGGTAAGATAATGAATTTGGTATAAGTATAAAGTTGGCATTACAATAAAACAATTGGTTGCAAAATCAATACAACATAATTAGTTGGATACAAACTGCATTCAAAGATCACACAAAACCACCCTCCACACCTATTGTCGCCGTCGACCCTTGGTGGCGCCACCTCCCTGTCGGAAAACCTCTCTCAAAACCTCGCTGTCACCACCCCCTTCAAAACCACACCACGAAAACCTTAAAACCATTAACTAGGATTGAGCATTGGTTCAAAACCGAACCGAACCGAAAACCGAAAACCGAAAACCTATAAATCATGAACCGCAACCGATATAGTCGGTTTAGGTTCGGTTTGAACCGGTTTTTTCGGTTCGGTTTTTGGTTCAACCGGAAAAAAAACCGTCGATTCAACACAGATCGATCCACAAAGTTAGAGAATAATTTTGCCCAACCTAGATGAACACCATTCATCTCATCCATAAATTAAGATTCAACACAAATTTCATAGAGTTATAGATCAAATCCACAAAGTTTACAGAGTTATAAATCCCTTTAGTTCAGCCTACTCAGTGATTTAGAGTTCGATTCAACACAAATTGATCCCAAATCACAAATTTAAGAAGTGATATAAGAACATAAATAGGATTATAGGAGTTGAAGCAAAGATTAAGATTTAGCACAAATTTCAATTTGAATGTATGTGACTAATCTGAGGGCTAAGGACTCGTTGGCGTCGTTGAAGAAAACCAAGAAAAGAACGAGGAGAAATTGTCGCCCTCGCAATCTCGCAAAAGAATAAACTTGGTTGGAGAAGAGAAAGCCGTCAACGTCTCCCTCGCCCTTGCCGTCGTCGTCTCCCTCGCCCTCTCCGTCGCTAGCCGCTTCTAAGTCGTAGGCCTACAACTCCCCGCCGTCAACGCCATGGCCTCTTAGTCACCCATGTAATATGACCTCGCATCTCTTGTGGCCGTCGACGACTAGTCGAGTATTGGGAAGGAAGCGAAGTTCCAGCCGCCTGCCGCCCTATTTGCTATTTTTCTCAGCCGCCCTCGCTTCTCCAATCTCCAGTTCTCTCAGAGTACCAGCCGTCATCATCGCTTCTCCAATTCTCTCGAGTGCTGCACTTTTAAGTTTTAAACCCTAAGATAGGATGAGTTCGGTTTTTTTTAATTATTTCGGTTTGAACCGAAAACCGAACCGTAAACCAAACCGAAAACTACCGAAAACCGAAATGCTAAAATGTATGAACCGCTAGCTGAGCCAAAAAAATCGGTTTGCGGTTCGGTTCCAACCGAAAGTGTCGGTTACGGTTCGGTTCAGGTAAACCGACCGATTTTTGCTCAGCCCTACCATTAACACTCCTCCCCTCCACCCCCCCCTCCCCCGCCTCTTCGAAAAATCCTAACCTGCAAACTGAAAAACCCGAACCCTTGACCTACTTACCCGACCCGGTCCAACTTGGACCTAAACCCATTTAGCCATTGGACCCACCCCATACAAAAGCCGAACCAAAGAACCGAACCGCTCGGTTCTTGATTCAACTCTCCAGTCGGTTCCTGGTCATGATAGAACCGAGAAAACACCATCACATCAGGTCTTCCTTCTAGAGATCGAGCCCCACTTGTCCAGCCTTTGTCATACCATCTGTAACACCCCAAATCCGCGGGACTCGGGATGCTACGGGCGAGACCTCACAATGGGTCCCGACCCTTAGCTTGACAAAAATTTCACCGGACCTTTCCAACAAGGCACAAATAAAGGCAAAACTCAAAACGTTTTTAATGTATGCGAAAACCGAAATGTAAAGACTACAAAGTGGAAACTCAACCGAGTCCTCAAAACCGAAATGTCAAGCTAAGGGTCCCGACCCTTAGCTTGACAACAATTTCACCGGACCTTTCCAACAAGGCACAAATAAAGGCAAAACTCAAAACGTTTTTAATGTATGCGAAAACCGAAATGTAAAGACTACAAAGTGGAAACTCAGCCGAGTCCTCAAAACAACATAATCCCTGATACGAAAGTCTAAATCGTGCAACATAAACCCACAACGAAAGATACGAACACACAACCTAAAACGTAAAACAACCCAAAAACGTCCCCGTCCTATAATGTACGGAGACCCTGGCTGTCCACTCCTCCACCTCACTCGGCGGCGTCCCTAATCTGCAAGGCATCTACAACCGCGGTTTAAAACCGTTAGCTCATATTCGAAGCATTAGAAAAGAGGAGAAAGCACAAACACATACATATCACATAACATAAATCACACAAGTCCGGTTTATTATCTTTTTATTATTAAGTCATATCCCGTTCTAATTCAACTTCGGTTTGTGACACGAGAACCACCGTGGTCTTGTCTCGGTCCCCTTGTACCAGCAAAGAATGGTACGGATGCATCCGACCATCTAACCCGCCGGGCTAGTCGCCGAGATCCTCCTCAACTTCACGCAGAGCTAGGCAGAATGTCACCGCCCGTTATCAAACACTTGGGCCAAAAATATATAAGGTCGGTGGTCCTAATTACCGGTTTAGTTGTTTATAACATAAACAATAATACAAGCACACACAACCAACACACATCAATGTTAATACGTAAAATACGAGCTAAGTAAGTCCGGAGACTTACCTCGTCACCACACTCAAGTCACCACACTCTTGCTTCCTTAAGGAGGAAGTCCACAACCTGCTCACAAGAGATATGCATATAAATACATACTCACTCTCAACAAGTCTTAGACTTCACTCTAGTGATCTAAGCAAGATCACCTAACCCTCAAGCTAGGAATGCATCCTAGGTCCCAAGTACTCACCACACTCTCCACACATGAAAGCAGCTCACAACAGTTTATAACCTCACAAGATATTAATCCTCAACTAAGGAGGAACAAGCTAGCCTAGTGGTCCCTCAAGCTCACATGCTCATATCCATCAACTATATCGAGCCTTAAGGCCTCCTAGGTCCACAACCACTAAGTGGCATTCTCAAGCTACTCTAGGTCATCCTAAGCATGCTACTAACATGATTCAACAACAATACTAAGGAAGAAATGAAGAGGAAAGAAGAGGAGAAGCCTACTGTTGTAGAAACCGCAGCCGCGGAGTCAAGCTGGCACCCCCTGCAACACAGAAGCCGCCCCCGCGGAACCAGGAGCCGCACCCGCGGTGGACTTGCGTCGAGTGTCTGGCGCCGCCCCTGCGGCCGTGCCGAGCCGCACCCGCGGCGTGCTGAGCCTCACCCGCGGCCGTGCTGAGCCTCCCCTGCGGTTGGCCGCTCCCGCGGTCGTGCTGAGCCGCCCCCGCGGGTTCTGTGCAGAACGTCGTCTTCTTCGTCTTCGATCGTGGATCCTTGGCTCCAAAGTCCTTCTTTTCTTGCTGGATCTTCTCCAAACACCCACCACTGGTCTTAGGCACCTCTACTCGACCTAATCGAGCTAAGAATCTATGCATGCAAAGAGTTGAGCAAAAACTCTTGAAGATCTTCATCCATGGTCATGGATGAAGGAGGGAAGAAGAATGAGGGAAAACAGCAAAGAAGAGAGGGGAGGGAGAGGAAGGAGCTTACCACAACAGATCTAAAACCTCTCCAAGCTGTCCACAGTCCAAGAGTTGCAAGAGATTCAACACAATGGAGAAAGAGCAAAGAGAAGAGAAGAGAAGAGAAGGAGAGTGGAAGGAAGAAATGACGTGAAAGGAGCAAGGGAGGAGAGAGAGAGGGGACATAGGCTGAAAAGGGATGAGGGGACCAAGGGGTTAGCTGATCTCTTGTCCCTCCCCACGGACTGAGGGGTCGGAAATGACCCCTTGTCACTTTAACCCGGAACGAAGGGTCGGAACGCGGAAAAAAGGGAAAAACGACGAGTCGGCTCGGGATTTTTTTGGAATAAATCCCGGCACTCGGCGTCTCAGGCTTACGGGATAAACTACAAGGCGCTCTAAGTCCGGAATAAAATTTCGGGCGTTACACCATCTTCGTGATGAGCCACCACCACAGGGACAACGATTCACCGCTTGTTATTTAGTTTGAAACCTAGTAGGGTTTCGTCAGTCTCCTTTGTAATTTTTTATTTATTTAATTTAGTAAAAAACACACAGAAGCATTCGAATCATATAAAAAAAAGAGTATAGAAAGTTATAGAGTTCATTTATTATCGTTATTTCATTTTGTGTGTTGGTCTCGCACTGTTCCGAAGTTGATATTAGACCCGCCTTCTAACAATACCTATACCACACCTCTACCTAATTTTAAGGTTGCGTTTGTCTTTTATAAGTTATTGTTTTTTTTGTTCAGAAAATTAGGCGAGTCTAGTTGTGTCTTTTCCTTTGTCAGCACCACTCAAAAAAGCCGTTTCCCTTTTGAGATCAAAGATCGTTCATCTTTATCGATTGTAGTCCCTGAACACATTGACCTGTGCTTTGTTTTGATGATTTTCTTGAGACCAGCCAATAACCCACACATTCACCTATCTAATTAAAAGGATTTACTTGAGACGGTAAAGATAAGAGGTATTTAGTCTTCGGAATTAAAACTAAGAGCCTTTTCTTTTTCCTAGCGCTGGATTATGTCTCAAAGTGGGCAGAAGTTGTGTCATCACCGCCAAATTACTCTAAGGTAGTCATAAAGTTCTTTAACAAGATAATATTTCCGATGTTTGGAACACCAAGAGCCATCATAAGCAATGGAAGCACTCATTTCACAGCAAAGACCTTTGAGACACTTTTGAGGATGTATTGGGTGACTCACAAGTTTTCCAGTCCTTACCACCCTCAAACTAATGGGCAAGTAGAGGTTTCCAACCGAGAAATCAAAGCTATCTTCGAGAAAACAATTTCTAGATCAAGTAAGGATTGGGCAATAACGTTGGATGATACATTGTAGGCTTATAGGACAGTTTTCAAAACCCCTATAGGGACGACCCCCTACAAGTTGGTTTTTGGGAAGGTTGTCAATTGCCGGTAGAGATGGAGCATAAAGCTTATTGGGCAATCAAAGATTTGAATTTTGACCTCAAGGAAGCGGGAGAGAATAGGTTGCTACAACTCCATGAGTTGGAAGAGTTTAGAAGAGATGCTTATGCGAGAGCGAGGATCTACAAGAAAAAGACAAAGATATGGCATGATAGGCACATCATAATTCATAAAGAGGGATCTAACTAAAGGAAATCTAGTTCTACTTTTCAATTCAAGACTTAAACTCTTCCCCGAAAAGCTAAAGTCAAGATGGGGTGGTCCTTACATCATAAAGAAGGTATATCCTCATGGTGATATTGAAATCTACGAGGAAGGAGTAGAGGCATTTAAAGTAAATGGGAAAAGATTGAAGAGTTACTTTGAAGAGAAGCCAATGGATAAGTATCCCTCTATATACCTTGATGATGGGTAGATTGGATCTAAAGTCAAGCCTTTGACTTAAAACAAGGGAACTTAACAGAAGACAATTCAGTTGGTACATTTCTTCTACCTTTTCTTTTCACCTTTTCAAAATAACATTGTTTTTCCTTCGTTGGTGTCTCATGATGATGTGGGAAGTGAAGAAAAAGGAACTAAACCAAAGGAAATAAGAAGAGAAGGATGGTAAGTCAAAAGAAGGAAATACATTTCAATCGAGTGGATTTTTCAACTACGATCGAGTGGACCGATCGAGTAGAGTTTTGTAGCCGTCACTCGATCGAGTGACCAAAACTACCTGATCCAAGGCAAAATATGGCCTCTTCCGAGTGAACCTAGTTGAGTTGCCTATCATCAAATTATCTTCCGTGGGGTCCATTCCTACATTCCAATGATGGAACGATGAATCGGACCGGGAGTTCTAAGACTTCACCTAAGCCCCGGAAAGACAACATAACATCTTTGTGAGTATTCTTATCTCTACTTTTTTTTTATTTTGCATTGGGGACAATGCAAAGTTGAAGTATGGGGTATGAGAATGCTTACATTCATATGTATATATGTGTTGCATGTTTTTCTTTCTTTTATTTTTCTTTTTCTAGTTATTTTTATCATTTTTGTAAGACTTAAGGTTTTTAAATCCAAAAAAATTGAAAAAGTTTGAAAATCGAAAAAAATTAAAGTGTGTGAACTTGAGCATATTAGAAGCATGTTACATAATTCATTCGTGAAATGTATATGAAAGATGAATTTAGTTGAAAACATATGTTTTCTATTGGTTGATGTATGACTTAGTGAGTCCTATGTTAAGAAATTTGAGCTAAAGTAAGCATGGCTTAGGTTCATGATAGTGTGTATTGGTTATGAACTCTTAATCGCTCGGCCTAGGGAAGCTTACATTGATTGACACTCACTAGATAGAAAAATACTAACCCGTAAGGCAAAAGACATATATCATCAAAAAAGTAAAGAAAAAGCCATAGAAGAGAACATAAAAATTCAAAATTTCCACTTGACAAGCCACTTAGCTAATGTGATGAATGCCTATTTTTCATTTTATTTTTCTTTAATGCCAATGAGGCCAAATATGCAAATCAAAGGGATGAATACAAAGTAAATGTAAACCATGCCAAAAAGGAGCATTGACATTTTATTTGTTAGGTCGAGTCCAAGTGGAAAAGAATTAAAAAAGAACCTGATCGTGTTTGATGGCACTTAAGTAATGTGAGCCTTTAGCTATTTGATCATTTGGTTAAACAATACAAGTCATGTGCAAGCATCAATAAAGACATCTAAGTAGCAAGCATGAGTTGTGATAACTTAGGATTCTAGATTATAGGTTTTGTGTGTGATTATTTAGCATATATTTTTACTTGTTGAGTTTTCATCCACATTACTTTCAACTATGTCCAAATGCCTTTTCATGACAAAGAATATTCAGAAAAGTTATTGAACATATAGAAGCATGCTTTGGAAACCTTTTCTTTTGTTTTCTTGTTTACTTACTTTCTTTCTTTACCTACTTTGCATTTGGTTCTTACTTGGAGACAAGTAAGAGTTAAGTATGGGTATTTGATAGCATGTTATTATGTTATATTTCTAGTGTTGTTTTCATTTGTTTTTCCTAAGTTTTTGCACGGGATAAGACATTTACATCTTTGCTAATGATTAAATACATCAAAGAATGTCAACTCCCGTTGTGTTTTGTGTCTTAGGTGTTTTAGGTCCAAGTTGGAGCCAAAAGGAGAAAAACGATCAAGTCTAAGGAGCCATCATATCATCTTGGAAGCAAGGAAGGAAGCAAGCATGAAGCCTTGGAGCATGGTGCAAAAAGAGACCATGAACCAACAAAGAAGATGGAAACCTCACCAAAGGAGAGGTCGAGTTACTAGGTCGAGTGACAATTCACACGGAGTAAGAAGAAGTATCCACTCGCAAGAAGAAGAAAGTCTCAATCAAAGCAAGAGTACAAAACTCTCCAAACAAGACTGGAATCGGACAACATGGATCGAGTGAAAGCCACTCGATAGAAGAAGAAACATCCACTCGATGGATCACTCAATCGGGTGAGATGACATGAGCTCAAACACCTCCAAATTTCCCTATTACTCGATTGAAGTAGACATGAATGGATCCACTCGATCGACTTTGAAGTAATATCGATCGAGTAAAACGGGAATTGGACAAACAAGAAAACTTCTAGAGGTGGCAATCCACTCGATCGAGTGAAATGGGCAATGTAGATCGAGTTAAACGGCGAAACCCGACGAAGAAGAAACTCTAACCGCCATCCCACTTGCTCAATTTATTGGAGATTTCAAATGCAATTTGGAGGGGACCACGTGATTTAGGCCTATATAAAGAGGATAGTCAGCCTTCTATTAGATATCACACATTGGATGTGATTAAAGTTTGAAAACAATTCAAATTCCCCCTCATTTTCCAATAGTTAGCCGATTTGAAGCTGTTCTTGGTGTTCTTGAGCATAACTCATCCTAAAGGTGTTTTTGGTCCATTTTAGATTTTTCTTTTCATCATAACTTTTGATTGCTAAGTCTAATTTAATCGAATCTTTTTCATACGTTCCTTATTTCTTCTCTAGTTTCATATTATGCAATTTTTTGGGGGATTATGAAGTTTGATTTTACAATTATGAGTGAGTAGTCTTATATTTGAATTTGGGGTGAAACCTCCAAATCTTATTTATGTTCTTAAAAATTGAAGGTGTGTTGTTGGAATAAATGAGTACCAATGGCTGTTTAGTAAGTTTGTAGGAGAGACTTATTTCGTTTGGCATGTTTGATCTATGTTTGAATTCATTTGAAATGTCGGATGCTAGATCATGATCTAGATTGTTCCTCTTGTGCACACACTACTAAAAAATGACATTATACCACCCTAAAATACGTCGGGCGTTAAGTTTACGAAGTATAAACCCCTACCGAAACTCTAAAAAATATAGTTTGTACTTTATATCCCGGAAATTAGTATATCCAGGATATAAATTTGGAAGAATGAAAGAAATAGCCCGGATTATAGGCGCCCGGGGTATTTGGCCTAAATGATAAATTAAAATCCGGTGTATTAAGGTTTAGCCAAATATTACCAAATTACCTGCGAATAAATCCCATACTTCTTTCTCATCGAGTTTGACGAAGGTTAACCCTAACTACATTCGATCTTCATCTCTCGATCTCTTTGCCACCAACCGTCAATACACCGGAACCAATCGCTTTGCCACCAACCGTCCATGTCAAAACTGAGCTGGCACCTATTGAAATCAATCCTTATATGTTTGAGGTCATGCCCAAAACTGAGCCAAAACCTATAGAAATCAAACCGAGAATACTTGCTCCGAGCATGCCCAACTCAAGCCGACTTTCACTTTCTCCGGATAAGTTGTCAGGTTTGCGCACTCTTAGTAAAATGACTATAACTGAAGCAATACTTGGAATTAAAATACCCATGAATACTACTTTCAAAGGTCTTTTCCAGATCTACAAATTGTAGTTTACTGGGAGTCGAGATTCCAAGAGGAAGATGGTGAAAATGATCCAACAATGCAACAACTACGATACTTGTATGGCCTTTTGACCACAATCATGTATGGAGTACTGCAAGGTGGTTATGCAAGACATATGCACGTCCAATCCATGCTTATTTCATTCAACATACATGCTCAAATTATTCATATATTATGCAACGAATTATGTTAATCAAATGATGGTGCACAAGTCAATATTCTACCAAATATTGAAGGCATCTCCACACTTGTATTGAATGATGTCCAAGATAGCTCAAAGGCCCTCTTCTCCTTCCATATGGACGTCCAAGCTATGATATATCCTCCTTGAAGTGTTGTCAATGTGGTTAAAGAGAGATCTCCATGAGTCATCCAGGAATAAAGCCAAGTGTGGCTAATTACTTGCTTTGAATTTCCAAGAAAAAACTCTTGTATTTCTTGCATTTTCTTTTGATAAATCTTTGATATTTCTAGCACTTAACTAGGGAGTTTCTAGGCTGAGTTTTGTGGCTATATAAAGCCTTGTATCCTCCCATTGTAAGACAAGTCAAGTTAAATGAAGTGAGTTAGCCTTTGTGCTTTCAAAGTTGTTGTTTGCTTTAAAACAAAACCCGAATTCTAGGTGAGATGCTTAGTTTTCAAACATCTAGGTGAGATGCTTAGGTGGTTCTAAGGTGAGAGGCCGAGGAACGAAGGTTCGAACCCCAAAGTGAGATTCCGAGGGTAGTTCGTTCGAGTTGAGGGATTCCCAAATTGAGAGGCCGAGGGAATTTGCTCTTCATATCCAAAAACACAAAAATCAAAGAAAAAGAGTTCCATTTCCCCGATTACAATCCGAGTGTGAACTTGTGCCGGTGGATCCTCGTGTTCGAAGTGAGTTCGATCACATCACGTTTACCACAATATGCTTCGCACCCCTCATTTTAATGAGTAGAGATAAAACTCCGAAACCATTCAATCTTTAAATTTCTGTAGATGGCTCAATCGAACCTATTTCCGGTTACTACTTCTCAAACATTTGAAGCCCTGTTTGATTCTTGTTGCTTCAATACTGGAGTATTCCAACCCAAGCAAAAATCTTCCCAAAAAACGTTCAAGTAAGTTTCTTTCTAAGTTTTTTTTTCCAGCAGGGAATGTAGGGTTGAACTTTTATTTTGAAAAATCAGTGTGATTGTGAGCTTTGTTCATATGTGTTGGGTTTTCTGGGCATAATTCTAGGTTCAAGGTTCTGGAATTTTGTGGGTTAAGGGAAGAATTTAAGGTATTAAAATGTCCAAGAGAACTGATAGCTACACGTACATCAATAAATTTTTAGGCCAATTCCACAAGTATACTCCTACAAATTTTGTAAACTTAATTTGGTATTGGACTACTAGACAATCTTATAGTCAGTCATATACCTTATATGCTTCTATATTTCAGCAAATACGGCTAGCTATTTGTTCTTGTTAAGGACTAAGCATTAGGGAAAAACTCATTCTTACAGTTTGGTTGTTTCTCATGTTTGATACTTGATAGTTGCTTGCTTGTTTTGTTATTTCTCATTCATTATGTTTGAAGTGTATATGTCTTGGTGTTCACTCGATTATAGTTGAATTAGTCACTAAATCTATGTTGAAATAGTCACTTGATATGTGTTGACAAAATCATGCATGCTTACAATCACTTGATCTCTTTCTTTCCCTTTCCTTTTACACACTTACCATTTAACTAGAAACATTCTTAGAGCAAAGTAGGGATAACATGATCTCTTGGAATTTGGTCTTTATGTGTTACATCATAAACTTACATTGACATGGCCGTGCACTTGCGGTACCATATGGTCTACCCAAAGTGTTATCATTTGTTACTCATACTATAGGGACACTTCAAAAACATCATTGGTTTACCGTATTATCGGAATATATTTTAACGTACCATTTCATTTTCAATTGTTTTTTTTACATATTACAAACCCTCTAGTTTGCCTAACTTAATAACCCGATACCAACCTGGTTTTTTCCCATACATTATTTGCAACCATTTTCCCTCTTTTATTTCCTTCTTTGTTTATAAGTGCACTCATTCTATGGTTGTCCTATCATTACTTATATACTCATTGCAATTATATCAAACATCTCTCCAAATCATTACAAAACACTATATTACCAAAAACCTTGTAATCCACCAAATATGACATACCATAACATTTAATCAAACAATTCAAACATTTTAAATTTTAACAAGGTTAAATAGAGTGTAAGAACTGTTAGAAATAAATAAATAAAACTCCAATTCATTAATATTTTAAATGCAATTGATCTTAGAATATACGGAGAAACGTTGATACCAAACCCTACCCCATCTTTGACCCAATCTTTGTGGTGAGGATATTATATGGAATATCAAAATTTTCATCATATTCCAGCCATAGTAAATAGACGGTGTGAACGTCAATATTTCATCCTATATTTGAAATTTACTTATTATAACAAAACATTGTGCATACACTTAACCGTTACTAAATGGGTAAAGTGTTTGAATGAATAAGCTCCTTTTCAATAATTATATTTTCTTATCAATATGTTATTAATGAAGGATAATAATCTAGTATATATATATAGCTACTTTGTAGTTTTTTTTTGTTTAAAAATATTTATATGATGTTTATATTTTTAGATAAACATAGGTTTTTCTCTTATTTTCAAATTTATTGAATGTCTCCAAACGATTCTATTTGCTCAAATTTGTACTAATCATCCTTAATTGTTATTTTGGGATATTATATCAAATATATAAATCAGTTACCTTATATAAGGTTCATGTTTAAAATATACAAAACCAAACAATATTAAATTTATTTCTATATATAAAATAATACTTAATATTCAATTTGTACCCATAAAGCTATAAAACTCAATTCTTCAAACACACCTGACATATGATAAACTACCTATTCCAACAAAATATTCAACAACCAAGAACATAGAAAATGACTATTAAGACACTATTCATCATGTCATTGATTATATCCACAATTCTTGTTCCCTCGAGTGCTATTAGTGGAGGTTTCGGTAAAATAGGATATTGCGTAGGAAAGTGTCTCGTCCTATGTGGACCTAATCCCTATTGCATTTTCAAGTGTTATGGTCCATGTGGCAAAAAAGATCCAACTCCTCCTCTTAATGTGCATGGACAAAAAGGACAAGATGAAGACTTGTTGTGCAAGACTGGTTGTGTGCTTTCAAATTGCATTAGCAATTTCAAAAGTTTGGAGAAACAATGTATGCATACTAAGTTGTTTTTTAAATACTATTTTCCTTAGCACTTGTTATTATTATGCTTATAATTTCTTGTGATTGAGATAAGATTAGTTTTTTGTATTATAATACTCAATAAATGATTCAGTAAGCCTTAACTCCTCTAATTTCAATATCAACTTTATAACATATATATATATATATATATATATATATATATATATATATATATATATATATATGCATATGACGAGTTTGTGTGCGATTTTTATAAAGGTTTCTCGAAGAAGGATGCAACGAAGTCATGTGTTCAAGATTGTGATAACACGTGCAAGCACAAGAGAAGTAACAAACTCATGTAATGGAGTTGGACAAAAGTGCTATCTTTGAATTATCGAAAATAACAAAATAAATCATTTTTAGAAATTTTATACTTGGATAGTATATTAGTTCAATGCAAAAGTAATATTGGTTTGCAAGGTTAAAGCTTTTGGTGTGACATTATGTTAATTATGATCGTTCCATTTTTTATTTTAATAACTTTTTTACTCCATGGATTATATATATTTGCACCAATACCTCGACAATTCCCACTCTTTAAGACATAAATTCCAATAAACATATCTTGAGTTGGTACGGAATTGGGATCCCAATTGCCGGAGACAAAATATCCATATGAGAAATCATAAGTAAACGGCCTCCGCTTGGGCCTCCAAAGATAAAAGTACTTGAACGGCCATTTGATCCACATCTAAACCTGCATTGAAAAGCTTGTATGCCTATTATATGCAGAGTAATCAAAACCTCCATTGAAAAGCTTGTATGCCTATTATATGTAGAGTTATCAAAACCTACAATGAAAAGCTTGTATGCCTATTATATGCAGAGTAAGAGCTCTATTTAACAATAAAAGATTCCCTCACATAACTTCTTGAAGTATTTTCATTACAATGGGTTTGTTTTTCCGAATTTTACTCTTAGAAACTCCTATGTTCGAAGCAAGATCTTGTCTAATTAGCCCGTGAATTACATCCCAAGTCATTACTTTTGTGTCAATTTAGGTACAAGTATAAATACATTTTGTTTAACAAAAAAAGTAGGTATGAAAAATTCCAGTAGGATAATGAATTTGGTATAAGTATAAAGTGTAACACCCCAAATCCGTAGGACTCGGAGTGCTATTGGGCTAGGATCTCACAATAGATCCTGACCCTAGCCTAACAACAAGTTCATTGAATCTTACAACAAGGCACCAATAGATTAAAACAAAACATAAAACTGATATATATATATATATATATATATATACATCAAAAGGTAATACAAAGTACCGCTGAGTACAAATAAACCACACTGTACAACAAAAAGGTCCCATAACCCCGATAACGCCCCAGTGTACGGAGCCCTCAGCGGATCGCCCACTCTGGATCACTCTGCAGCTCTCCTATCCTGCAAAGTATCTACAACACGGTATAAAACCGTTAGCTAACCATACACATATATAAGAGATGCAGAGCACAAACACACATCAAATAATACTAAACACGTCAACATGATATCACACATTTACCCGGTTCATTATCTTTATAAAGTCCAGCAATCAACTCGTATATATATCCATATAAACATATGTGACACGAGGAATATATAATCCTCGCCTCTGGGTCCAATAGCCAGTTGGAATGGTGCCTAGAACACCTCCCCGTGTACCCTAAGGGAATGGAGAGTGCCCGAACCGTTTACCAGGTCTGGCCTGCCTACAGAGAACCTCCCAGACTCCCGGCGGGATGAAAGGGCAAGTTATCACGGCCCTCCAATGGGCAAGCAATATACCATAGGTCGGTGACCATCATAACTCATGTTATAAAGCATATAACAAACACCACTCATGCACACATCCAATATAGGAATGGCAACTAAGTAAGTCTCACGGACTTACCTCAACCTCGGAAGTAGTACCACTATGATCAGCTCTCACTCAGGTCCACTCCAAACTGGAGGACAACACGGCCTATACAAGGCATACATATATATATATATATATCAAACTCCTATCACACAAAGGGTCACACCTAGACCCAAGGGATCCATAAGGATCATATCCAACTCGTAAACCTCAAAGCCGTAACCGGCATATCTATATCATACTCATCAACATCCGTTTACCTAGCATGCTACTACCGCTCATACTAGGAAGGGAAAGCATCTACCTAACTTTAGGTAGATCCGGAGGCACCTGCGTGACACAAGGGACGCAGGGGCGGAGCAAGCAACCCGTAGGCGCGGCTGATCTCAGCCGTGGGCGCGGTGACAAGGTTGCAGGCAAACGCAGGCGCGGGCGCTGCGGCACAGCTTCCGTAGGGGCGGCGGCTTCCAGGCACGGGGGTGGCGTCTGCGTAGAACGTGAACCCGCGATTCCTCTTCGGCTCTTCTCGTGATCCAATCACGTCTTTATCATTCCAGATTCACACACATGCATAAACATACACATTCCAACATTAACCTACATTCAAACATCTAATCCTAAGCTAAGGAAGGAAGAACAAGGAAGAAGGAAGAGAAGAAGGAGAAGAAATCTTACCACAGCTGTGGCCTAACCAGGAACTGCTCACCACTAGCACCTCAACTGGCTTCCAAGCTCAGCAACAACATCATACCATATCATCATCATCATCATCCACACACAAAGCCACACCAAAACTCTTCCAAACTCAAGAGAGATCAAGAACAAGATCAAGAAGGATGAAGGAGAAGCAAGGAGGACGTGAAGGCTGGATTGGAAAGTGAAGAAGGAAACCCTTGCTCAGCAAGGAAAAGAAAGAAGTAAGGCAAAGGGTAAAGCACGGGTCAAAGGAGTCAACAAAACCGGCTGCAGCCGCCGGAAACCGCAGGGGCGGAACAACAGAGGAGACGCAGGGGCGGCCTCACAAACCCGCGGGGGCGGCTAAGGCTAAACTAGCTCCCAAAGACTAAGGCTCTTACACCTCACCCCCCTAAAAACAAGTTTCGTCCCGAAACTTGTAAAATCCTCAAACCACTCGGACTCACAAGCCGAGGTACAACTCTCTCTATAACCTCAAACATAAGCATAGAGGAAACCATCGACTCCAGCACAAACACTATCCAGGGTATAGAGGAAAACCATCTCTAGCCAACCAGCATCACACTAGCAGGGAGGAACGAACCATCTCCAGCTATAAACAATCGCACTAGCACAACAAGATCTAATAAGATCACACATCATATCAAGCTAGTACGAAAATAAACACAGCATGGCATATAAGCACATAAGCAAACACTCACCAAGATAGTACTAAGATCTACTCTGGATAGTTCCTCTGGATACTATCCTCAGTCTCCCATGTAACCTCATCAGGTCCTCGTCTCGACCACTGAATCCTCAGCATAGGTATGTCCTTCGAACGCAGGCGTCTCATACCTCGTTCTAGGACTGCAATCGGATGCTCAACAAAAGTGTGGTCCGGCTCGACCACCAAATCCTCATAACTCACAATGTGTCTCGGATCTGGTATGTACTCCCTCAGTTGAGACAAATGAAATACAGGGTGAAAAATAATTAGGGAAGTTCATGGAAAAGCCGAAGAGCTAGAGAAGAATTAGGGAAGTTCATGGAAAAATAATTAGGGAAGTTCATGAACGACACATGAAATACAGCTGAGACACATGAAATACAGAGGAGCCTAGAGAAGAAGAAGCTAGCAAGGAAGATGTCCAACCAAAAATACTATCTTCAACTCCTCCTACGCTCCCACTTCCGTTCCATCAAAGAAGAGCTAGAGTCTCGCTTGAAAAATAATTAGGGAAGTTCATGGAAAAGATTAGCAAAACCTACCTCAACCTTCCTTTTGTTGAAGCTATTAATGGTATGTATTCTTCTGACAAGTATCTTAAATCTCTTTTGACTAACAAGTAAAGTTACATGAGCTAAATGAGGTAGGTTTAACACATGAGTCCTCCTACTACATCTCCAAGAAATGGGTTGCCGAAAAGAGGAAGGATCTCGGATCATTTTGTGTGCCAATTAGCATAGAAGATGACAATGCATGAGTATTATGTGATCTTGGAGCAAGTGTGAATGTCATCCCTCTTTCCATATGTAGAATGTTAAATTTGAGAGAGCCAAGGCTGGTAAAAATTGTTATCTACTTGGGGGATAGATCCAAGGTACATCCCGTGGGATACTTGAAGATATTCCTCTCAAAGTGAAAATTTTCATCATGTCGGCCGTTTTTGTGGTGTTAAATATGGAGTAATATAAGAGATCATCAATCATCTTGGGAAGACCATTATTGGAAACCTCCGGGGCTTTCATAGATGTCAAGAATGGGAATATGATATTCAACATATATGAGGAGATGATACACTTTGAATTCTTCTCTCAAGTCAATCAACCTCAAAGAGATATATAGGGTAGATGTTGATAATGAACAATGGGAACCACTCTTACCATCTCTCTTGACCCAAGATCCATTGAGGGCATGTCTTGTGGATAATATTGAGGATCACAAGGAAAATGAATGTGTCAAGCACCTTGAGGCATCTCAAATCATAGAGATCGAGAAGGAGGAGGTAAAGGAGACAAAATAGGAGCTCATGCCTTTGCCACCATCCTTGAGGTATGAACTTCTTCGCCCAAGTTCCACATTCCCGGTTGTCATAAATAGTTCCCTATCTCATGATGAAGTGTCTAAATTTCTTTTTGTCTATGATAGTTTAACAGAGGTTTAGGATACTCTACTGATGACCTTAACGGGATTAGTCCTTCTATTTGCACGCATAAAATTCTTATAGAAGATGACTATAAGCTAACCTTAGAGTATCAAAGAAGACTTAACCTTATTCTAAAAGATGTTGTCAAAAAAGAGTAAGTTGCTAGATTCCGGGATCATATATTCTATCTCCGATAACAAGTGGGTTAGTCTGGTTCATGTGTTTAGGTGATTTAGATCACCTAATAAAGCTCACTCCACCCCATCATCGTCATCGGAATCAAGGAAGGAAAAGCCCATGAGCATACATGGAAGAGACGCTCAAGACCCTTTGATGAGAAGCCAAACACTCACCTTAGAGAAGACAAGTGTCGAGGATCGAGTTAGAGTCCACTCAATGGAAAAACACCTTTCACTCTACAAAGGAAGATCAATGCCACTCGATCCACAACATTTTGACGTTCTAGGAAGGAATCTACTTAGTTTTGTTGTTCAAGCCAATGCCACTCAATAGAAGAAGGTGCCACTCAAAAGAAGATGACATGCCACTCGATCGTTGTGGACATGATATGAGGCAATGCCATAACACATGGAAAAGGTACGATCGAGTCTTGGCTTTCCACTCGAACGAAGAAGATCGACGTTGTAACGGCCTATACGTGGGGTTAACGGTATTTTTACACAACCTTTTCTAGAAAATATTATAATATCACTTGTTACGTTTTTAAGTCATTTTCACATATGATTATTTTTATTTTTTTTACAGATTAATATTCAATACTAGTATATAAAAATTATAATATAATATTTTTTTTTAATCAAAACTGATAACCGAATTAGTTTAAATTACAAAGTTTATTTTAGTTGGACAAATTGCTTTTCGTAAAACATTAACCAATAAAATTTGTATAAGAAAAGAAATCTCTCTACACACTTCGTCCACGTTTTCTGCATACCCGCCAATGGTCGTCTCCAAGCTTGTCCCTCCCTCTCTCTTCTCTCTTTACAGAGAGCACATCGCGGATCGGACCTCTCTCCCTTCCTCTCTCTTGTAACCACATTGGCTTCGATCTTCTCGCTCCATTGGACACATTGTTCTTTTCTACTTTATTCTTACAATTCGCTGCAATTTTTCGGAGAATGGTGGGATTTTGTAGGTTGTTAGCTGGGTTCCATCGCGTGGAATTTCTCGATGATGGCGGCATTACGCAATTTTGTGTTCATTCTGTTTTTCTTGTCATTTTTCACGGACTATGATTGTTCCTCGATGCCGTGTTTTGATGCTGTTGTTGATTAGATTTCGTTTGTACCGATCTTCTTGGACTTAACGGAACTC
The DNA here is from genome assembly GCA_002319775.1 of Fagopyrum tataricum. Classification (NCBI taxonomy): domain Eukaryota; kingdom Viridiplantae; phylum Streptophyta; class Magnoliopsida; order Caryophyllales; family Polygonaceae; genus Fagopyrum; species Fagopyrum tataricum. The sequence goes on along the minus strand of CM008285.1, from coordinate 1,411,744 downwards.
AGTCGTTGACAATGGAGGTTACACTTTCCAAGTATCGGTATCTGTTGGGATTCTTCCTTTCCTCCATCTCCATATGGGTCGTTTTCATGTAAGTCGCTTCCCGCCCATGCCTTTTAATTTCGCTCTTTATTTTTTCTGCTTGTTTCTTTTTTTGTATGGACGACGACCGTAGAACCAATAAGTTTGGCCGCCTTTCAGTAGTTATCTAGTGCTGCATTATTCGAAGCTGGTTGCTATAGCTCCGTAGGCATCGAAACCTTACAGCCTTAAACTGATCTGTGGTTGAATCCTGCACACATTGTTTATGAAAATGGCCATTTACGGGTTTATTGAAGGATATTTAGCATAGCGTTGCTTGTATTCTGCTCTTTTTTGCTTGTGTAATTTGGCAATCGATGGTAAGGTTGCTGTCTCATAGAAAATCATGCTTCTATCTGATAATATTCTTTAGTTCTTGAGGCAGTAGGTGATGGAACTTGTTTGATTGCGAATTCTAAGGGTAAGAAATTACAGACGCATAATTGCAATGTGCGTTATGTTGTTCTACTGGATGCTCTATGCCTAAGCTGGGCACGGTGGTAGTCTGCATTTTAGGAAATTTCTTTTCATTAAGTTTGACCATGTCAATTTCCAAAAAGTAAAATAAGATCGCTTTGACAAAACACCTATCCCAACCCTCAAAAATGAGCTCTCTGGAAAACAATACCGCAGTACAGTACCTACTATCTATGAATAATCTGTTAAGAAACCCATCCTTGCTTCAGAGGAGTCATCTGCAGGTTTTTTAACGGATCTATCAAGAAACCCATCCTTGCGTTTAGCAGAAAATGCATGATTCATGGCTAATTTCCAGGATGTTCAGAGGGATGTAGATAGTAATCAGAGGTAGGAGACAAAGCATCAGTAGGCGCCTTGCGAACAAAAGAAGAGAGAGTAGTCGAGAAGTAGACAGAGGCCGGAAAAAATTAGAAGATTTAGGATCGAAGAGATTATCTGCTCTGATAACATGTAAAATATAATCAAATGTGAAAGCTGTGTTTATTATGAAAACAGAAGGGCAAATATATACATCTGCAGCAAGATAAGACTATCCAAAAAGATAAAGATTGTATCCTAGAATAAAGAGGATATTAAGCATAAGATAAATATATAAATGGCTAGAATAGTAAGGGAACATATATACGTTATCCAATATGCTGGAACTTGAAGTTGAACATGTAATCTCTGAACATTTCTTCCTCATTCACAAATTTTAGACCTACTAAGAAGTGCTTGATTCTCATGTACATTATAGAAGTTAATATACTAAGAATATACTGAGAGTGAGGAGCATTGGAACCCCTTAATAAAAGACCTGAAGAAAAATTTCTACCTTGTCACTAATATGTTGAATATGCTACGGTGAGAAGAGAGATACATGAATTATCAAGCTGTCAATATAAACATAAGTTTTCTGCTGCTAGGCTTGTTTGTTAGATACTTAACGAACACACACTTGAACTAGTGGTCTGTTTTACTACTGGATTTGATGTTTTAATGACTTTAAACTATATAACTGTGAAGTAATAGTTACCCAACCAGGAACATACGTATAATTCAGGTTCTAGCACAATAGGCCAAGTTTCTCAAAAAGGAATTTTGACGATTGATCTTTAATCTACATCGTCCTCATAACAAAGTGTAACGAAACAAAATGCGGACCAGACTCTCATGAGCATTGCCCTCAGCTTTTTCCACCTCCAATAAGCACTTCAATATCTTGGTCGTTTCAGTTCTATAAATCATTAAGCAGAAGCTCTCCATCCCAAACAGAAGCAGGGGAAATTTTTGACTCCTCCAATGCTTTTTTTAGGTTCTGTGGCATGGTATATCCAATATCACACTGAAGTTAAAAAATCTTCCTGTTTTTTGTATGTTAAGTTGTAGAGTGTGATAGATACTGCAAAAATATTCTTATAGCCAAGCACACACCTTGCGTATGAGTACTTTCTGAAGCTTATATTTCGTTTTATACTAGTCTCTTTTTCTGTAAACAATTTAATCCTATTGAACATGTCCTGCAGGTTTGTGGTATGGTTGCTGGCTTTGGTGTTGGGGTGCATAATGGGAGTATCTTTTCGGTTTCGACTCAGTGGATTGAAATGTCTAAGGGATGTGGTGGTGAAGTTTAAAAAGGTTTCAATTTTTATGACCTTTTTTTTCACTCCCCTCCTTTGCAGGCATTAGCATAGCATTCATTGTATGGTGCGAGGATGGCTTAATTAATTTTGCAGATAACAGTTAGCTTAAAAAAGTAGCTCCCTTAACATTATTACTGCTGCATATTCTACTGACCCTAGTAGTCTATTCTGTGATGACTGGTACAGGTTATTAGACCGGCAAAAATTTATCATATGAATCGTGAGATGGATAATGCCTTTAGATTCATAGGATTATCTGCAAAAGAATATATCTAGTTCTAGACACTTTTGATTGTGCTCATATTTTTTGGCTTTCATAATGATTTGAACTTCTGAGAAGACAATGTTTACAGGGTGGTATTGAATCTATATCTGTTCGTGAGATTAGACTGAGTTTACGTCAATGCTTGGCCATCTTTCTCTCAAAGGATCCAAAGTTGAGACTTATTGTATGTGGTTTAGAGGTGGTACTAAGATCCTCCAGTAAAGTGAAACAGAAGAGTAAGCCTCGGAAGCGACGAAGTTCAGGTTCAGGCAGTTCAGGTTCAGGCAAGGGGAAAAAGTTGATGACTTTAGCTAACTTGGCAAGATTTTTCTCAGTCTCAGTATCAGATTTGTCATTAAAGGTAATGAAACTAACTGATTGTGCTTTCTCAACTTCCTAATGAAATGCTTCTTGGAACATAGTTTGGTTTTTGATAGATTTGTGTTCCTGCCTTAAAATGTATCTTCATTGGAAATTGGTGTGTGTTTTCTGTAACAACTTTATTTGATTACATTTGTATAAGTGTATGAAAAAGTTTAATAATGTATTTAAGTTCACAATACTATGATCGTGAAGTCAGAAAGTAGTTTTTGGAGTATATTTTGTTATGGTCCCCGCAAAATCTAAGATACAGAGACGCAAAAATTATCTTATAATCCATGGTGAATCGGTGGATAGGTGAAAGTGAATGAAAGGATAGATGAAAACAGACTTGTTCTTAACTGAACCTCTTTCAAGGTTTACCGTATAAGCTCCGCTTCCTTTTTTTTTTACTAGTATTCTGCTTCCTCTTATTGCATTATAAAAGCCCTAATGTATGGGCTGCTGGATCAAGATAAAGCTATATCTAGTAACACGAAAATATAAATAAGCTTAGGAATGATAATTAAACTACATCATACTTTTTTTTAATAAATATATAAACTAGAAAATTTAAACCATCCTGAATCCAATAGATATAATATCTTAGTCCTCCTGCCACAAACAAATATGTTGATCATATCATGTGTAACTCTCAAACAAGGTATCCTTTTCAAGAAATATGATTACCTTTCAGCTATGCAAGTGCTAAATTACTTTTAAGACCTATAGTTATGTACTTCTGTGACTTCTTGGAACTTGGAAGAGTTGAAACTAAAGTGACATTATCCCAACCAAAAAGAACAGTTCACATGTTTGTTGCCTGTTGACTTGCTAAGTTGCTAATTGCTCAATGAATTTATTACAGAATGTCAGATACTATTTGTCTTTTCCTAATTCAGTTTGTGTACAATTTCATTGCAAATTCATTACGATTACCATCAGGTAACCTTCTTTTTCTACCTGAAGTACCTAATTTGGTTTAAAAAAAATTGCAGACCCCAAAAGGTACCTTAGAGATTAAAGAGTTCCGAGTAGGTGTCTATAAAGATGGAAGAACGAATCCAAATCTGTTTTTTAAGACGTTTGTTTCATCTATTGCTGCTTACATGAGAGAAGAAGTTGGAATTGACGAGGCTTCAAATAACAGTGATAGAGGAGTTATTCTTGGTAGCCAGCATTCTGTTGCAGTGGAAAGGGCTTCTTCTCAATTTAATTGGGAGGAGATATCTCTTTCTTGTGAGTTTGGTCATGATAGGTAGGCTTCTACCGTTCCTTCTTCCCCTCTCCCCCCTTAAATGTAATGTTCTGTTCTTTTGTTTTCTTTGCTTAATGCACTTGTCATTATTCATCACAATTCATGTATGGCTACTTGCAGCCGTCATGCCATACACCTAAACCGTCCACCCTCCCTCTCATTTAAGGTTTTACATTTCAATACGTCTTTGCATGATGTAAAATCAATGCTGTATATGGTTATATCATAGCAGGGATTTAGGAGTGGCCTTGAAGGATTTGGATATTGATTGTGGTGAGATTATGGTGAATTTGAGTGGGAAGGAACTTTTGAAAAGCAAAAGCCCATCAAAGAAGGTTCCTGAAACAGTTACGGAGTCAGCTGTTGACCAGAGCACGCCAATAGATCCACAAGAAAAGCCATCACCGATAACAAAGTTCTCTACTTTGCTACCAGAAAAGGTAGACCAATTTACTATTCCATGGCAGAAATAATTAGATGTATTGAGAGACACCAAGGAAATGGTAGTTATCTACTTACTGTAAAAAAAACCTTGACATAGTTCCAATTGTATATGATTCTATGTATAAAAAGGACCATGCGACGAAATCTTGTAATGTTTTCCTGCTTCTGTTTCTAACCTGTAGTACCTGCCAAATGCCATTGTATCAGACTATCAGATTTGTGACTTTGTCTAATTGTTAGTTGAGTGAATAAGTTATTTTCATACATATGTGAACAAGTTATTTTCATATATACGTCGCTTTTGAGCCAATTTTTCTTTCTCAGGCTTCCTTCAGTCTACCTAAGTTGGCAGTGATGTTTGTCCATCAAGAACATGGTATTTTTGTTGAGAATCAAATCGTAGGACTTCAGGTGAAAAGCGTCAAAACGCGTTCAAGTGGAGATGAGAGGGAGAGTACAAAGCTTGATGTCCAAATAGATCTAAGTGAAATTCATGTATGGGCTTTACCCAAATAAGCTAATGAGACTGGCTTTTCCCTTTTGCTCTTTGCTGTTGGTGAATAACTTTCCTTTTTTAAATATAGCTTATCAGAGAAGCTGGAACCTCTGTCTTGGAAGTATTGAAGCTCAAGATTTCTTCTTCTACTTATGTTCCCATGCAGGTAAGGTTTATGTTTTAAATTTAATATTCAAGTGGTATCAAATGCACTATAAGCGATAAATAATCTTATATTTGTAAGGTATCCTAAAAAAATAGAAATAAAAAGAGAATTGGGTCAGATACCAGTTAGATTAGTGGCATCAAATGCATGGATCCACAATGAAGTAAGATCCTCAAACATATATATGTGTTTTTTTGTTTCTGAAAATTCTGTAGCCAATCCCAGTCGTCCGGGCAGAGGTTGATGTACGGCTTGGTGGTATCCAGTGTAATATAGTATTGAGTAGACTAAAGCCATGGATGCGTTTGCATGCCATGAAAAAGAAAACAATGGTGCTAAAAGAGGAAGTTCCTAAAGTACAAAAGCCCAAGTCAAGTGGCTCCAAGGCTATCATCAAGTGGAAGTGCACTCTTATGGCTCCTGAGATGACCATTAAGCTCTGTAGTATGAGTGGTTTGCCATTATTTCATGTAAGCAGTCTCTCTGTCTTTGTGTGTGTGTATATAACTAGTGGAAAAAGGGTTTTACAGTGAAAATTCTTATAGTGAAATTAATATTTTTCAAATATACCATGTGTTTGTTCAACTACAAAAAAAGAAAATTTTGGCTATTAAATGGTCAACAATGACTAGTAAACGTTATGCATGGTCAAGGGGTGAAGATTGACTTATTTTATTGGTGTAGGATACTTTTCACCTTTGATCCTAAGAGTTCTGCTCAAATGAGACTTATCCTATACATATATAAGTGAAAACTTATATATGTTTGAATCTGATTGGAAAGTTCATCTTTGCCTTTTTTGTAGGGCTGCTTTAGATCTTCAAGTGTGGTTGCTAATAATGTATCAAGTGCCGGGACTACAGTACAGGCGGAGATCGGTGAACTAAAATTGCATCATTCTGATGATGTGGGAAGTAACTCGGGATCTCTATTGGACATAGCGAAAGTTAGTTTGGAATGGGGGAGAAAGGATGCTGACACAGCCAAAGAGAAGGATCCTAAGTCTGGACCAGTTTTATCAGCTGATGTAACTGGCATGGGTTTGTACTTGACAATGAAAAGTATGGACTCCCTGATAGCAACTGCTATGTCATTGCAGGCTATACTCAAGACATTTAAAGGCTCTAAGAAAAAAACAAAAAGTGGGGATGCTGCACCCTCGGTGAAGCCATCATCAGGCAAAGGAACACGGCTTCTCAAAGTTAATCTTCAAAAATGTTCTATTAATTTCTGTGGTGATGTTGGCTTGGACAACACAGTCATTGAGGATCCAAAACGTGTACATTATGGATCTCAAGGCGGACGGGTTTTGATCACTGTTTGTGCTGATGGTACAAAACGAACTGCTGATATTTTTTCTGTATTTTCTGATGAAATCAAGAAGTTGAAGTATTCTGTTTCACTTGAAATCGTCCATTTAACGTTTTGTGTGAACAAGGAGAAAAACTCTGTTCAGCTAGAACTGGAGAGAGCCAGATCAGTCTATAAGGAACACCCTGAAGAACCCGACGTTGATACACAAGTATTGCTACTTGACTTGCAAAATGTAAAGTTTGTAACACGCTCTGGAGGACATAAAGAGATAGCTATCTGTTCTCTGTTCAGTGCTACTGAGATCGCAACCCGTTGGGAGCCAGATTTGCATATATCACTGTTTGAACTCGCGACGTATGTGAAGTTACTTGTGCAGCATCACAAACTTCAGGCACTCGATGACATACCAGATAGTGGATCTCCTGCTACAGAAACTGCAAAAGAGCCTGTTCAAGAGCCAGCTCATGCTGAAACACGGAAGAAGAAGGAGTCTGTATTTGCTGTGGATGTTGAAATGCTCAGAATTTCTGCAGAGGCTGGTGATGGCGTTGAGGCTACAGTTCAAGTTGAGTCAATCTTTTCTGAGAATGCTCGCATTGGTGTACTTCTTGAAGGGCTTATATTCTGTTTTAATGATTGCGAACTCTTTAAAAGTAGTCGGATGCAGATTTCTCGCATTCCAAGTCCTTCAAGTAGTCCTGGTGCACCCGTATGGGACATCGTTGTTCAAGGCCTTGATGTTCATATTTTCTTGCCATATAGGTTAGAGTTGCGTGCGATCGATGATGCATTTGAGGATCAGTTGAGAGCTCTAAAGCTTATAACGAATTCCAAAAGTAAGCTCATTTATCCTATAAAGAAGAGTAGTACTTCAAAACCTAAAAAGTCATCTCCTCCAAATTTTGGGTGTCTCAAATTCTATATACGTAAGCTGACCTTTGATATTGAGGAAGAGCCACTTCAGGGTTGGCTTGATGAACATTTTTTTCTCATGAAGAATGAAGCCTCTGAGCTGGCTGTTAGATTAAAATGTCTGGAAGATCTAGTCTCAGGTAGTGACAACTCTTCTGGTACATCTGGTAATAGTGACGCTACCCATGAAAAAAAGACAGCATACAAAGGTGTTGAGATTGATCTTCAAGATCCTTCTGCAGTTGACAAACTGCGGGAAGACATATACAAGGAGTCATTCCGTTCGTATTACCAGGCATGCCAAAACCTGAAACCTTGCCAGGGGTCAGGAGCATGGCGGACAGGTTTCCAGTCTGGCTTTAGGCCTAGTACTGAAAGAGCTTCTCTTCTCTCTGTTGTTGCGAAAGACTTAGATCTCACCTTGATGATGATTGAAGGAGGTGAAGCCGGGATGGTAAATTTTGTAAAAGAACTTGATCCTGTTGCTCGAAAAAACAATATACCATTTTCTAGGCTGTATGGATTCAAATTAAACCTCCGGGCCAGCACGCTTGTTGCACAAATAAGGAACTACTCGTTTCCTCTATTTTCAGGTACCCTTGCGAAATGTGAAGGTCGTCTTGTACTTGCCCAGCAGGTAAGTCTTGGTTCTCAATCAAAAAATTCTGTCATATGCTGAATCAGTTAATGTAGTTTAGGGGACATCTCTCCTTTGGTATTGAATCTTGATGATTAGATATCAGGTATGGTCATAAAAGTGATACCTTAATATCATACAAAAATAATTGTGTTATGGATCCCTGATACCTTATACTCATACCGATGTTTATACCTGATATTTTGATACTGATACAAAATAGGCCCTCACTTTACATATACAAAATGAGATCTCTGTGCTTCCTCTGTAAACTTCTGAGTGCAGTCCAACATTGTAATTCTCTGTTCCTCTTTAGGCAACCAGTTTCCAACCTCAAATGCATTCGGAAGTCTATGTTGGGAGGTGGAGAAAAGTTCGTCTTCTACGTTCAGCAACTGGAACTACCCCACCAATGAAGACATATACAGATTTACCACTTCATTTCCAGAAAGGGGAAGTGTCATTTGGAGTGGGTTATGAGCCAGTCTTAACTGATATAAGCTGGACATTTACAGTTGCTCTTCGGAGGGCTAATCTGAGTGTTAAAAATCCTAATGTGCCCCCGCAACCGCCCAAAAAGGAAAAAAGCTTGCCATGGTGGGATGAAATGAGGAACTATATACATGGGCATATCACTTTGATCTTGTCTAAAACGGAATTTTACATCCTTGCAACTACTGACCCTTATGAAAGTCTTGATAAACTTGATGTAGTTTCGGACCATATGGAGATCAAGCAGTCAGACGGGCACATTTATGCCTCTGCAAAGAACTTCAAAGTTTTCACGAGCAGTCTTGAATATTTGGCAAAAAGTAGGAACCTGAAGTTTCCGCCTAATATCAGTTATCCTTTCCTTGAAGTTCCCTTGTTAACACTTGACCTGAATATGGATTGGGGCTGTGATTCTGGAGCTCCCCTAAACCATTATTTATTTTCTCTTCCCAATGAAGGGAGACCTCGTGAGTACATTTATGATCCATTTAGATCTACATCTCTTTCTATTAGATGCAGTGTCTCCTTCAGGCCACTCCAAGCTTCAAAGTTACCACAATCTTCCATTAGGGACAGTGCTATAGCTGATGAAGCTTTGGGTGGAATATCCTCTTCCGAAGATAGACCACCCACTGTCAAAGTTGGTGCTCATGATTTGGAATGGATCATTAAGTTTGGTATGCTGAACTACCTTCCTCCAAACAAATTGCGGATGTTTTCTCGGTATCCTCGTTTTGGAGTACCAAGGATTGCTAGGTCTGGTAATCTCTCTTTAGACAGGGTTATGACTGAAGTGATGCTTCGAATTGATTCAACTCCAATTTGCATTAAGAACATACCATTGGATGATGATGATCCTGCAAAAGGATTGACATTCAAGATGTCAAAGCTGAAGTTTGAACTTGTACAAAGTCGTGGGAGGCAAACAAAGTATTTTTTTGACACCAGTCGTGATCCTCTTGATCTCGTTTACCAAGGTGTTGACCTTCACACACCTAAGGTGCATTTAGATCGTGATGACTGTATTAGTGTTGCAAAGCTCATTCAAATGACAAGGAAAAACTCACAAAAATCTTCCACTGACAGAGGAGCTATCCAGAAAAGTAACACCAGTAGTGTTTGCACTGATAGGCAACGTGATGATGGTTTCTTTTTGTCATCTGATTACTTCACAATACGAAAACAGACTCCTAAGGCTGATCCTGCAAGATTATTAGCATGGCAAGAAGCTGGAAGAAGAAATCTTGAGATGATGACATGTGTGAAGCCTGACACTGATAATGGAAGTGACACTGATGATAATATGCAATCCGATGCCAGTGACGATGATGGATATAATGTGGTTGTTGCTGATAGTTGTCAACGTATCTTTGTTTATGGCCTCAAGCTTCATTGGAACATTGAGAACCGTGATGCTGTTTTGTCTTTTGGTGGTGGATTTGCAAAGGCAGCTGCACCACCTAAGCCTTCTCCATCACGGCGATATGCCCAGAGAAAGAAAATTGAAGAGAGTCAAGTAACTGAAGGAGCAGAGAATCAGCAAACTGTAGGGCTGGAGGATGAGAAAACTGAAGGCCAAGAAGATGTGAAAGCTGAAGGGACGGATGATCAAAAAATTGGAGGGCCGGAGGATGAAAAAATTGAAGGGCAGGAGAATCAGAAAATTGATGGGGTAGAGAATCAGAAAATTGATGAGCCAGAGAATCAGAAAACTGATGGTACCAAAAGCTCTCAAGATGACACATTGAAGCTCTCTGATTCTGCAGATGGAAATTCCTTGCCACAAGGTGCTGTCCAGTCTTCAGAACTAGTTTCATCTGCAACACCTGTTAAAACGGAGAACTCATCCGGTAATTCAAATGGTATTTTACAAAGTTACTCTCTATATCAACAAGCTACTTGGATTTGTTGCTTCAGTTTTTCTTATTGCCATGATTTTTGAGCAAATTCGTTCATCTCCACTACCGAACCATATTATTACTTCTTCATGTCTTCCTTACTGGCATATGTGGTTTCGTGGTGTCTTCATCCTTACCTGGACTCGAGCTATTCAGATTCTTCGGTAATCATATCATTTTGTTGTCATTATAGTTTGTAGTTGTTTATGTATGCGGAGTTGTTTAGGAAACCTGAACACAACAGAAGTTAGTTTTTTCCCCTCCCTCCCTACATCACACATATCTGCAAGATGATTTACAATGGTATCTTCTATTCAAAAGAAGTACTTACTATCGACTTTTGATCTCTTCTAGAAAATGATGGAAGCACAAATGAATCTGAGGAGGGTACTCGTCATTTTATGGTTAACGTTGTTGAGCCGCAGTTTAACCTTCATTCGGAAGAGGCCAATGTGAGTTCCAGTTTTGATATTTCAAATGGATGTTTGCATTCTTCAAAAAGATCATGGATTCCCTTGCCTTAATTTTATGTTCTGAGAGACTTGTACCTTTTCCCTTGGTGTGGTAATATGAATTTAGCACCAAAAGGACTTCAAAATTTAGTAGGCGGTCAGATACCATTTTTCCAGTTATGGGCTTAGAAGGAAAAATAAATTATATCTACTATATGCTTATAGTTTATACACTCACATTCCATATTTCTTGCATGTATCTTTGCCAGGGTCGATTTTTGCTTGCTGCTGTTAGTGGTCGTGTTTTAGCACGCTCATTTCATTCCGTCCTCAAGGTTGGTCAGCAAATGATTGAAAAAGCACTCGGTTCTGGAACCGTGCAAAGTTCTGACTCTCAGTCTGAAATGGCGTGGACACGCATGGAGATATCTGCAATGTTGGAGCATGTACAAGCCCATGTTGCACCAACTGATGTTGATCCAGGGGCTGGATTGCAGTGGCTTCCAAAAATCCGCAGAAGCTCTCCTAAAGTAAATCGTACTGGTGCTTTACTTGAAAGAGTTTTCATGCCTTGTGACATGTATTTTAGATACACAAGGCACAAAGGAGGAATCCCCGAGTTGAAGGTGACTTTTAGTTTTCATGCCTTGTGACATGTATTTTATATCAAGTTTTTATGGATCCTGTTATAGTACAGTTTTTTGTGCAACAATAGCAAATGTTTATATATTTAGCTGTTAATCTGCAGATGAAGCCCTTGAAAGAACTGATTTTCAATTCTCAACATATTACAGCATCAATGACCTCCCGGCAGTTTCAAGTTATGATGGACGTGTTAACCAATCTTCTAATGGCAAGGCCTCCCAAGTATGATTCGTTTTACTCCTTGCCTGGAATTTATTTTACATCATTTTTTTGTGTTTGCTAGGATAGGAAATTCTTCTTGTACAGCAGAACACCTCTCCTTATATCATACATGTGCTGTAAAAAGAATACATTGATAAAAAAAACGCATCATACTGATCAACTTATCTTTTCTTCCTTTTTGATGATAATATTACCATATTATTAGATGATGAAAAGAATACAATTGGAAGAGGACAAGCCATATCTTGGATCATACAAGGAAGTAATCACAAAAGCCCCTAGTTCAGTTTTTAACTGGGTGAGGCTAATACCTCAACTACAATAACCTTTCTATGCCCACAAATGAGCTAGATCATATATAATTCTATCCCTCAGACATGTACTAGTGGAAATCTATAAATTAAATCTAATTGTATCATATAAATGATGCGAAATGCTGCAGAAAATGGCCAAATAACAAAATTCCCTAAGATTTTGATGTTTGCTCTGGCCAGCCATTGAAAGAAACATATTGTTGATCTCGCATACTGCCCAAACAGATCCACTCCTTCCGTTATCCTTGAGTTATTGTAGTGCTGTAGCATTACTTCAGTCTTCACCATGTCATTTATGAGCTATGGTGGTCACTAATTGGTAACATGGCAATAATTTGGAGTATAACTTGAGCAACTCCATATTTTTCCCCTATCTTCGTTAATATATGTTACTAGTTTATGTACCACGATGATCTCACTGCAGAATTTTCGTTTTGTAATCTCGTGTCTATGCTTCTGATGCTTTTGCATATACAACTGTCTGTCATTATAAATCAGGTGTTTTGACCTTATTTAAAAATCATATCAATTGGTTTGCCTGTAGTCCTGTACGGCTGTACAGTAATTGGAAGTTCGTAGTGAAAGAAAAACTGAGGTGTTTTGTTTACTTCAGACTTATCTCGTAAACGATGCTTTTATTCTGATCCAGGCCTAAAAGAAGTGCTCTGTTGCACCCTGGTGAAGACGATGAAGATGTTGAACAGGAGGCCGATGCGGTTGTTCCTGACGGTGTTGAAGAGGTCGAACTTGCCAGAATCAACCTTGAAATCAAAGAGTGGGAGCAAAAGTTGCTCCTTGATGACATCAGGAAACTCTCTTTTCTTGGTCATTCCACTTCTGGAGATTGTGGGTCAGAACAAGAAGGTGATTTATGGATGGTGACTGGTGAAAGATCCACACTGGTGAGATAAAACTTGATAGTTTGTATACTTCTTTTTATGACCTCACAAATCTTTAACTTCTTTTGTTTTTAGGATTGTGGGTCAGAACAAGAGGTCGAACTTGCCAGAATCAACCTTTAACTTCTTTTGTTTTAAGGGTTGCTATACTAGGCTGTCTTAGTGATAGTTTGTATACTTCTTTTTAGTATTCCCCTCACAAATCTTTTTTATGACCTCGCCTCTATTATGAAAATTTTGGTAATTGTTGAGATGGTGTGGATATAATGTATGTGAGCCTAGCATATAAGTCGGATTTTAGGATGGAACCCGGTGGACTTGTGCGCGTAGGATCACTTGGTGTATATCCCCTCCACGTCCAGACCCACCGCATATGAAAACTTAATAGTCATTTATGTGAATAATTAACAAATATTATGTTTTTATTCTTAAGAGATTTTGAAAATTTACTGATTGATTATTGTGAAGAATTTCCATCATAAGGAATCATGTGTAGAAAACTTGCAATTTTGAGCCTTGATCTTATGATAACAGATGAGTTTTTTCGAGGAAAATGAAGAGAATAAAGAAACTGGTTCTTCATGATACCCTGTGTGGTGTAATTCTTTTCCTATCATTTACAAAATGGAGAAAAAATGTGAGGGGATTTTCATTAGTATTTATTCCATTTGTATTTTCAGGTAAAAAAACTTAGGAATGAACTGGGAAATGTACAAAAATCACGAAAAGCTGCAAGTACATCGTTAAGGGCGACTTTGCAAAAGGTTGCAGAACAGCGATTGCTGGAAAAGGAGAAGAGCAAGACTCCTTCCTATGCTATGCGTGTATCCTTGCAAATAAACAAAGTAGCAATGAGCATGCTTGTAGATGGGAAGTCGTTTTCTGAATCTGAGATAGTTGATATGGTGAGGGGCCTGGTTTGGACAGAACACTGTCCTTTCTTATTTTTGCAGTGTTTCTCGTGGCTTGTTAAGTATCTCCGTAAGTATGAATTAACTTAATATTATCAAAATGCATGTATTAATAATTGACAGTAGGTTTTATCAGCTTAACACATTTTTTGTGCCCCATGAACGGAGGGTCTAAGCTATTGCAAGTCTTCCTTGACAGCAGCATCAAATCTGTGTGAGCATCTATCTAAGATGCGTCTGATTCTTTGTGCAGATCTATGATTTTGATCGTGACTACAAGGATATTGGGGTTGCCCGTTTTACAATCAAGTCTTTTGTTGTCAGAGATTGCTTTCCTAATAGAAAATCTGATACGGTTTTGTGCGCATGGAATCCTCCTCATGAATGGGGAAAGTAAGAAATTTTTTTCTAATTATCGTGGTTTTTTCATCCCATTTCCTATATTCAACTTCAAAACTTTATAAGAATAGGTCTTGAATATCTAATATGCGATATCCATCAATATTTATGTGGATAGCTCTTTTGTTATCAAGAATGGATTTTCTCTTTGGTAGTTTGCCTTGCTCAAATAGCAGCATTGTTTGCAGCATCTATTCAATTATATCTCACATTTTGAAGAAAGCAGGGGGAAAAAAAGTTCTATTTATTTTGGAAGGACTGCAATGGGGGCTTTTTGATGCACGAGGATGTCTGACCATATTGTATTAGTCTACTTATTGTTTTTTGTTTCATTTGGCAGACCTCGGTTTGTGATCATAGTGCATTTCTCAGACAAGTTATTAATGATAGCCTTGATGATGCAGGAAAGTTATGCTCCGCATCGATGCAAAACAAGGTGCACCAAAGGAAGGCAGGTCTCCCATTGAACTATTCCAGGTATACTCCAGAATGGGTAGTTTTCTAATACGAGATTATTCTTAACTTCTTTCCATTTTCTGAATAATGAATGAATACTGCACCATGCATAACTGCTTAAACAAGCCACTGAGTAGGCGGTAGTACAAATATTTCAGTTAGCCTGTTTGATATTTGTAAACTGAGATGGAAGAGAATTCCATTGAAAAGCAATATGTACAAATTTATTTGTCTCAAAACAGTCACATGACGCTTCTAATCTCCCCGGTCACCAGGGGTGACAAAACTATTTCTGGAAACTCTGCAGGATCACAATCCTCCTAATAAAGCTAATAATGTAGGAAGATAGACACAATGAGGAAACTAGATATTAACATCCAACTTGTTTGTCTCAAAACTGACACATGAACATATACAAGACATCCAAATATTTGAATGAAGGACACATTTACCTTTTTCACAAACCACATGTTATCCTCATGCTTTTCACACGTTCATTTTTTCTTTAAACAAAGAAAACATGTATTACTCAGCTAAATCAACTAGAATCAGGTTACAATATTCTGAGGACAATTTAGAGCTGTAAAATGGACTTCACCCCTTTGAAGAAGCTTAACTAAAGAATGAGCAACATTGTTGCATACCCTAGGAACAATTTTACACGTTCATTTAAAGTCCTATATATGAGTTCAATTACTCCATTATGCTAGGGGTACCTTTTAACATCATTTTCATTGGATTTCCTTTTTCAGCACAAAACTCTTTGATTTGTGTACCTCATACTCTTATCCTCCATTATCATATTTCAAACACTTCACTTCAAGATTTGTTTTTTATTCAACTAGGGCCTTCTACTTTTTTAAAACATTCAAGGCATTAGAAATTTGTTTCAAAAAATAAAACGTGACCTTTTTTATAGAGTCGTCAATGAGTGTCATGTAGTATGATGTTCCACCAAGAATGTCATTGATGCCAGACTCCATAGATCGGTGTGGTGTGGACCAACTCCCATTTCCACTTCTTTAGATTTATGCCACTCTTCTAGAAACTTACCTTTTTTTTCTATTGAAAACATTACCCTTATATAGATTATAGTTCAATTTCAATGAACTTGAGGCCTGATAGTAAACATTTTAAACACAAAACCTGCATCCCTTTCTCACTCATATGACTTAACTAACATTGCCACAACTCTAACCTGAAAGATAACCAAATGAGTCATGATGCAAAACAAGTCCATTTGGAGTATGGATATGAACCTCTCAATTCCTCTCAATTTCTAATGGCTCATCGTGAGCAAGGTACACTTTTCCAAAATCCTTGAGTACACATTTCAATTATGCTAGTGTTATTGCACAAGTGAAACAAAGTTTTAGAATCCTGTATCTAGGACCCTAATGGCACTAAGGGTTAATTAATTCCACATTAGAGAATACGAAACTGTGTTTGATATGATCTTGGAGATGTTCAAATATTTCAATTCTTCATTCCATTCCGATTCCCTATTTCAATTATGCTAGTGTTGTTGGACCGTCATACTTTGCTAGGATTAGAATAACTCTTATGTCAAAGGGCTTAAACTTACACAGTTCATCATACCCTATAAGGCTATAACCCAACAATTACCTCATTTGCCCGAGAAGTATTTGAACATCCACATATTTTTAGTTTGAAACTTACTATAATGACAATATCATCCACCAATAGGTTAATGCCAGATTTTTTAGGGAAGACCGAAAGATCAGATCTGCTTTTGTGCATTCTAAACTTTCAAGTACCTGCCTAAACTTTCCAAACCAAGCTTTGGGTCTTCACTTCAGGCCATACAAAGGCTTGTGCTTTCCCATACTCCCCCTGAAGCAAGAAAGCCAGATTAGTACATTCTCATCCAAAGCCTTCACTTCCTCCAATATAGACTTACACCAACCGGGGTATTTAAGGGTTCGTGAACAATTTTAGGTATATAAATTGAGACTTCAGATTGCAAACACGCGCAGGTGGAGGATGGCATGTTATTTATAGATCATCCATCTAAGCAAAGATGGGATGAGTAACATTGACGTTTACTTACAATATTTGTTAACAATCTTCAATTTTGGTCAATAAATCAATCCTTTCCTTGTTTTTTAAAAGAATTTGATTGTTGCTTATCCAGATAATTAGTGTCCCTGATAGAAGTTGGAACAATAAATCAGTGTCACTCCATCTAGTTTGGTACATTCTTACCTAATACAATTGTTTTCATCACTGTCAATGTTCTCTGGTATATTTTCTGTAGGTGGATATATACCCCCTAAAGATCCATTTGACTGATCAAATGTATCGTGCAATGTGGGGTTACCTCTTCCCTGAAGAAGAACAAGACTCTCAGAGGCGGCAGGTTGTGCTTATCTCATTAATTGTCTAAGTATTCCTATTTATAAAAATTGCTTTATAAGTTAATCTAGTGAAGCTACTATTATGTATGTAATCAATGATATCTTCCATTCAGGAAGTCTGGAAAGTTTCAACTACTGCTGGTAAACGTGCAAAGAAAGGTACAGAATCTGAAACTTCGTCGAAGTCAAGTGCCTCTGGTGGTGTCTCCGGTGATTCCTCCCAAGTATGACACTTCTTTGTCCAAATGGCTGGTTTCCCTTCATTGACAGCAATTTGACATCTTACAAAACTTGTTCGGAAAATATTTTAAAGTTTTGTGTTTCCATTTGATTTAGCAACGTATAACATTCCAAAACGAACATTTCTTGTGCATTGAACAGGGGTCCAAACAGAATCAAAAAAATCCTGCTTCAACCGCACACCTGAGAAGATCATCTTCCTTTGAAGGATCATGGGAAGACGAGACCGCAGAATCAATTGCTAATGAATTTATGTCACAGGTAGCTAATGAAGATGAAAGTGGTAAAGGGAAAACAAAGGACTCTAAAGCCGGTAAACCGGGTAAGGTAGTTCATGAAGAGAAGAAGGTAGGGAAACCCAATCCTAATATTGTTGCCGAAAATAAAACAAGTCCAACAAAGTTGATAGAGTTCCACAATGTTAAGATAAGCCAGGTTATACTTCTAGAGTAAAGCTACTCTATCCATATGCAATTGAATTTGGTTTTGACTCGATGCGTAATACTTGTGTGTGTTTTTCAGGTTGAGCTGCAAATTACATTAGAGAATATGAAACTTCCTGTCTCAGATTTAAGATTACTGATGGATGAATTTCACCGTGTTGAGTTTGTTGGAACATGGAAGAGACTTTTTGCAAGGATAAGGAAACATGTTATTTGGGGAGTCTTGAAGTCGGTCACAGGGATGCAGGTTAAAATTTCAGCATCCTTTTTCCCTAGATTTGTTTAAATTATGAGTTGTTGGAAAGAAACTTAGGGTGAGTTGAGTATATTAGATATATGTGTGTGCTTATGGATGTGGTTATAGTTAGAGTTATAGTGGTGGTTTTGGGTGACATAATAATCTCCTATTTTGTGAGAGGAGATCTTCCAAAACAACAACCATAATCTCCAAAATAACAACTACAATTTCATATTAAGCACACTTTTTGCATGATATTAAAAATAAAATCTGTAAACAACAACAACTACAATACTAAACACACTATAGAGGCATTTGCTTTTGCTTTCGCTTCTTAGATATGTAGAGCATCCACATCAATGTTCTTAACTAGAATCTCAAGCTGTCATGTAGGAGTGAATAAAATAATTGCTAGAACCAATAAACACTAGTCTTGCAGAAGATTAGTATGGACCATAATCTTAACATATTTAATAGATATTAATTAGTGGGCACTTATTTTTTTATCCTAATAAGCGGATTTAATCTTATCATATGAATTTTAAAAAAATGAAATTATATATTTATAATTTACAAAATAATTTTACCTATTCATAGACATCTATTTTGTATAGATTTTTCACATTTAAAAATTAACTAATATATATTATTATATATTAGAACACAGTGATGCACTTTCTCTGATATGTGAAAAAGATAGATTGTTTTTTTGAGGTGAGGTGGAAGAGAAAAAAATATAAATATATAAGTGATTGTGGTCTAGTGTGGATGGTAATGCCCAGCCATGTATTTGTACAGAAGATGAAGTTCAAAGATAAAGGACACGGTCAAATAAAGGGCACAACTATTCCTGAAGAGCTTAACCTGAGTGACAGTGATGGAGGACCTGAAAATGCTGAGCAGTATGCTGTATCCTTTCTGAAGCGGCCGGCAGAAGGGGCAGGTGACGGGTTTGTGACCTCTGTTCGGGGTCTATTTACACAACAACGACGTAAGGCAAGGGAAATAATCCTACGCAACAAGAGGGGTGAGGATGATGAGCTTCACAAGGATTTGAGTGATAACGAGGGCGAGTTCTCTCCATTTGCAAGGCAGCTTACCATAACTAAAGCTAAAAGACTCAATAAACGGCACACTAAGAATTTCCGCAACTCCAGAAAAGGTTTGTTGCTTTTTTCTTCTGTATCCTCATCCAATTACTCCCTCCGTTCATAAATAATTGTCGTTTTAAGTTTTACGCACTTATTAAGGAGACCATGAAATATACCATTATACGCTTTATTGAAAATCAAAACTAAGTGATAATGATTAGAATGGAAAATATGTAAAAGGCCAAAATAGGTAAAATGACAATTATTTTCTAACAAAAGTGAAAGGCTAAAACGACAATTATTTGCTATTATGTTGTTCAGGTACTCCGAAGAAGGAGTCACCGCGCCCGTCTACACCAAATGAAGAAGTCATCAAAGAAGGCGGTTCTTCAAGCGGATCCTCTTCATATGAGGACTTTCATGATTAGAGAACCCAACCTCTTTTCTATTTCTCCATCTATAAGCAGCTCTTCAAACTTCCCAAGCACACATGGCAGATATCAACATGGCAAAAGAGTCTTTTAGTAAAGGGAATCAAACTAACAATCCATTTGTTTGGCGAAAAAGTATCAGTGTCGTTACTCATTAGGAATAATAATAATTATAATACTAGATACCGGCGAGGAAGTATCAGTGTCGTTTCAGACGAAGAAAAATGAAGTCATCTGGGAATGCAGAGTGCATCATCTCCTGCCATGACTACCAATTTGCTGATTCGTGTGTTTTTTTTTTGTATTTTTAGTTGTGGGATTAGATGGAAACGGAACAAAGTTTTGACTTGCTTAGCTGTTCGATCAATGTTCGCAACGAAAGTGGTTTGTATAGGAATTACGTAATTAATTTCATCACAGATAACATCATTTTATTTTATTTTTTAAAAGGGATAGAAGCTGTGAGAAATATAGTCGTTAATTTACTACATGGTTTAGTTTTTTAAGTTGCTACATGTCATGCAAGTTCGTTTGACACTATTGTTTGTGCTTGTCATGCTAGTCTTTCACACTCTATCTCCTCGTTTCTTAGCCCTGCCACCCATGGTTCATCTAGTTTAACTTTCGTTTTAATTATCAAGTAAAAGTGCTATCAATATAACTTCTTTTTTTTGGATAATTATTAGTAACTCTGACACATTTTACTATCCTACAACTTAAGTTACGATCAACTTCCTTAATTCTTTTGAAACCTAAAGAAGTTGAACGATTAGAGCAAGATAACAAATAAGGATTATAGAGTTAACTTACAATTGATTTGTAGGAAGACGAAACCTTTTGTTGTAAAAGAGTGGGAGAGAGGCATGTCATCCCAAATTCGAAACCCACTAACTAGCTTACTTGATGTTATTTTAGGTAAAATTAGCTTACTTAACCAAATCGTCCAATTGAGAATTTTGAGAAATGACAAGAATTATAAAGCGGCAATGGAAATGGTGGAGCGGCAACAAGAAGGGGGAAAAAACAACCCAATGCACCATGGATGATTAATATGAAAGATAAAATTCTTTATAATGATAATCCGTTAAAGCGTAATAAAAATAGCAGTATAACTTTACCCTATATTAGAAGGGAAAAAAAGAAGAAAAAAAACCCTTTGGCGATCAGCTTAAACTAATGTTAACTACGTTAAACGACAATGTGAGATAATCAAACTCATGTTTGCTACTAAGTGAACACTTAACTACACCGGAACCAGTGTAAGAGAATACACATCATACCATGGTGTAATTATATATCAAGTTTGTAATTTGTTACGAGGTATAATGTGGTTGAGCCCGGGAAAAAAAACTCATTCACGTAAAACCTAGATCATGTAATATTTACATAAACCTAAATCACTTTGAATGTTTTAAAATATCATGTTGTAAACGCCATCAACTAGTTACCGTGAGACATTAATCTTTGTCAACTATGCTGAATCGGATTTACGTGACATTACTCCGGAGGAACGTAATGGCCGGGCTACTTTTAGGCTTTACGGTTTGCTTTATTTAAGTAACTAGTTTAATTTTCGTACTTTTTACGTGAAACCATTCATGTTATTTTATACCATTTTGAAATTAAAGTTGGTGTATTTTGATTTTATAAATACTCAAAACATATATTTATATAACATAGACATAATATCTAGTTTAAATAAAAATAGTAGTTATAATGGAATTAAAATTAAAGTTATTTGCATAGACGAATCAGAATGTAAATCAGAAGATGTCTCCCGATGAAACATTATTTTGTGGATTTCAGTTATTTGTATAGACGAATATTTGTGCAAACAACAAAACAACGTTGCCGATAACCAAAGGGCTTCAAAACGAGAGTTAAGAAGCACAGATGTGAAAATAGGTGCATAGAAAGAAAGACAACATCAAGTTCACCTTCAGCAGCTCTTCCATCAATCTTTGCTGCCTACTTTTCTCTGAAATAACAAGGATCCTAATATGACTGCAATGCCTGCTATGGCAATAGTAAACAGCAGGTGTCTACGTCCTATCATGCCTCGTGGCCTTCTTGGAGGCGGTTGTTCACGATCTCTTTCCTGTGGCCTTGTGTTCCTGTGAGAGAATACATTCAAGAAGAGTGCTCTATTAGGGCATGTTTGGTATCCATATATGGATATCAGTATATCAGATATCGGTATATCAAATATCGGTATATCAGATAATAGGGCATGTTTGGTATCCACATCTGGATATATGTGTATCAGATATCGGTATCCATATCAGTATAATCAGATATCTAGATATCAGTATATCAGATAATAGGGCATGTTTGGTATCCACATCTGGATATCAGTATATCATATATCGATATCCATATTTGGACATATATGAGATATGTGATAATATGAGTATATCAGAATATCTCTGATATCCATATTCTTATATACCAAACACTAGATATGAGTTTTTTTTATGTTGATCCCCATATCTCATATCTATATATTGATACCAAACAGGTCCTTAATATTTGAATTAAAGAGCAAGAACAATACGAGCCCTTGGGTTGATCATACCTGGAAGGCTCTGCAGAATCAAGAGGGACACCAGTGCATGTTGTTTCATGGACAGCTTGAGCTCGCAACCTTATATACTTCCTACAGAGATTACAATATTCTGTCCGATTTCCACAAACCTCCTGAAAATTGTAAACATCTGCATCTTACAGCACAAACCCATAATAATATTCCTCTGCAATTTCATATCCAATCATATACCTGATGTTCAAAAAGATCAATTGCTGGTAGAGGAAACTCGCAATATTCACAAGTAACAATCCTCCGGGGACAACTTTCACCAGTATGCACATCTAAAGTCTCGCGTTCCATTGTTTCACTGCATAGAGAGCATGCCACCTGTCAAACGACACACCAACACCAGTATAGATTTCAGAGCAATCAAAATTTGACAAGATCAAAGCTCAAAGTTTGGTTTCTATTTTTCAGCTTTCCTCAAAATGTGTCAATGTTGTAAACTGAATTTTGAAACACAAGAACAAGAGCAATCAAATTTTGACAAGATCTAATCATTTATGTTTTTATCTTGCAGCTACTTAGCTAAACTGCCATAATGAGGCACAAAGCACAGAAAAGAGAACCTAGATTATAATAGATTTCAGAGAAAGATCATTTACAAATGGTTTACAAACACAACTTACTGGAGCATGAGTGCTGAGGTAATGCTCCTCGGTGTGCCTTTTGGGGACCATATCGCTACAAAACTTACATTTTTCCAAATTCCGGGAGCAGTGAGCAGAATGTAGATCAAAGTTTGATGATGGGATAGCTCTATCACTGTAAAACATTGAAATCCCTTTTAAACAATACTAAAACCAAGCAGATCATGTGTTCATACGTTTGATGAATTCAGTTCAACCTAAAAACCTAACTCAATCATGCAAATTTTGGAACTGCTAATCTTGCACATAACAATCATCATTCTAACCACATGAATGTTTGAAACCCTACCAATTGACCAACCAAAGCCAAAATACCTTTAAATTTTCAATGATTAATCATAATTGATCATGGATCATCACGAATCCAATTGCGAATAGACGGAAATAAAGAAGCGAAGAGGAAATTACCAGTGGTTGCAAATAATTGTAGATTCATCCAACAACGTAGCCATACCTAAATTCTAGATCGACGAAAGAGCAATGAGGTAACCCCTCCTTGATCAAAACCAATTATATACGGAGTATAAGAAAATTCCTGTAAGTAGAATAAATTTACAAGAAAATCAAATTTATCAATCTAGCCTGGAAATCAAAACCCTATCACAGCGGGGAAGAAACGACGGAGAGAAATATATCGAGCGAGAGAGAAAAGTATGCTTTTTGACCGCTCTGCCTACCAACCAACAACCCCACCAAACGAATTTATCATAATAAAGCCGGTTCACAAACGAGACCATCACAATTCAGAAACCAAATTCACAAACAACATCAATTACAATCGGACCATTATGTGTATCGTTTGCCTTCGAGGTCTACGCAAAAGAGGCGCATGCGTTAGTTATCTCAGACGACGCCTTCAAGTAACCTTCAGCCATTGGAACTTTGATATGAAGAAGTGAACAACAGCAAGAGATGACGATTGATTTTAGTTGAACCACTTGATATTTGGAAGTTAGGTGATCAAAATCTTGACACGGTTGGAATTTTTTTGTGTGCAAATTTAAAGGTTTTTGGTAAGGTAGGAAATCATGAGCATGTTCATGGTTAATGGTTATGAGATCATCTCTCCCATTTTCACCATATATTATGCTGTAATGAAGACGAAAGTAAGTTTTTACTTCGAACCGGTGTGGCTTCTAAAGAACCGATCTTTAAATATGAACCGGGACATCCGGTGGCAAAATCAAGAGTTTTTTTTTTGAGGGCGTACACTTTTTTAACTAATTAATATAATTTATTACTTTTTTTAAAAAAAGAAAGCGGTTCGAAAAGGCCGTCTAGTGGATCAAAAAGCCAAAAAAGATCGGCAGACGGACTAACCGTCATAAAGAGCACAATAAAAGAGGAAAATAACACACAATATAAAACATAAATGTGGACACCTTAGATTTGGACTCGCATAAGAGTCGTCAGGAGTTGATCACAAATCTACGCCCCCTCCTCGACAAACTACTCGAAACGTCACCAAAACAACACCCTCCAACTAAGAAGACGACGTTGCAAAACAAGGGTGTCATGCCACATAAAGTGTACAACTTTGAAAGTTAGTGAATAAAGATTTAAAAGGATAAAATTGTACATATTGTTATTTGACATCATTGCCTCCGGATGAATTTTTTTAATTTTGCTGAATTTTGCTAGTAAAACTAGCATCATTGGTTTTAAATCAAGGTGTTCATGAAAAGTGAGCTTGTTAACATTTATAACGTACGAAGATTTTTCAAATATAATAATCAAAGCGTCAACTTGTTGTTTTTCTTGGTGTTGATGGGGTCTTCCCAAAGAAGAGACCTTGTGAGAAGAATATCGAGATTTTATTTTATTATTTTTTTGTTGATACTATAAGATAAGCAATTAGGGTACATCATCTCCTAGAGACTTTCCACCCTAGAGCATCCTTACGGATGAGCTCGTCCACCAGGGACGAAGACGACCTAGACGGCATCAGGCAATCATGCCCCAACACTGCAAGTTGGTTTGTCACACCATTAACCTCCCTAAAAATATGACGAATCTTCACCTGACAAAAACCAGCCAGAATGTTAGAGACATCAAACAAAATAAGATCTAACTCCCACGGGGGTTTCCAAATCTGTTTAATCGCAATAATAACGGAAAGGCAATCTCCTTCAATTTCAATATTTTGGTTCCCCAAATCAAAGGCTACCACCAATCCTTCTCTTAGCGCGCATGCTTCAACATCGTGATCCCGGAGAATAAAACCAAAGGCAGAGCTTCCGGATTCCTTCTTTGATCCATCAAAGTTAAGTTTAACAAATTCTTTTTCTAGTTTATTCCACTAAATCCTCTTAGTTTTCCTTAAATTTTTATTGGTTTTCTGCTTAGGAAGGTTCGATATTCTGTGGGTTTTTGTTGCCAATATCAAGATTTTATTAATTGTGTTTCCACATAAAAAAAATTTTAAAATTTTAGAAAAAACATATTTTTCCTTTTTATCAATTTTCAAGAATAATCACAAAAAAATAATGTACTAAACTCATTGTTCCGACGTATTCTTGAGCCTTGTGGCCCCTATGCAAGTAGACTAATAGTTAAGCCTACAATATAGCTCTTTTCTTTAAAAAATTATTATAATAATTAAATTTGGTTAGCCACAAAGAGGCAGAAATTTGGGTTCTCCTCTTCTTCTTTTTTATGCGGCGTCAAGACCTGAGTTTAGCAAACTCCAACAATGGAGGTATAAAATTTAAATTCTCTTGATCTTTTTTTTTAAAGCTCGGTTGTAAAGAGGTTATGAATTTTCAAATATTATGGGTGGGGACATGTTTATACCGGTGGTCAACCACTCATGACGGCGGAAAGTCTTAGGCCGGTAAGACATAGTTAGGGTTTTCAACAATAGAGGGGGTTTATCTCCACCATCGAGATTGGTAAAGGTCCCCAAGCGGGAGAAGGAGGAAAGACGAGGGATGGAGAAGGAGGAATGGGATGGAGAGGCGACGAAGAGGTTGGACCAGTTGCTAGCAAAGGAAAAACCAAACGAGGTAGAGAGGAATTGGGGCTAAATCTAGGTTGCCGAAATATAGGAATTGTGGTGGTGTTGCTTGGTAAAGGTCCGGTTATAGGAGAGATCCGGGGTTGCTGGAAGATAGGATTGTATGTCAAGCAGTCGCCTATTTGTTAGTTTTTGCTATAGTAGAGATGATTTTCTCTTCTCCCTCTTGGTGAGTAATAAGAGAATACTAGACGACACGCCACAAGAACAAAAAAAAAAAAGAAACACAAAAATACATCATAGCAAAAGATAAGGAGGATAATGGAAGTACTGAAAACCTCTTATTTTGGACTGACAACAAAGTCATCAGAGTCAATCACAAATGCACGTCCCTAACTTTTGTTGGTGATAAAAAGAAAGTAAAAAACACTAGAATTGCAATATGTATTTTAATTGGCCTTGAAGATGTCATACATAAATTAAACTATGTGGACTTTTACAGTAAACCTTCATCTCATCCTCTTACATAACACATGGTAGCAAGAGCACAGACAACGGAATTTCAATATGAGTCATGTTCAGGTCAGCATACACAACACATTCTGAACATAGTTAGATGGTGATAGGATTCTCAGAGGAGTCACCGCAGCTCTTTATCTTACTCACCAACTCGTCAGGGAGATCACCTCGGAGAATTTGGACTCTGAACCTGGCTATCTTATCATCAATATGTGTCAGCTCAAATATGCAGCCATCTCCAATCTTAAGATTGTTGTCGAGGACAAAATGCTTCCAAGCCGGGTTGAATCTTTTATGATTCTTATCGTTCCCAATATATTTCATCTCCCACTCTTTTCCACGACTCGTTAGGACTACATGGAGTAGCCGCTCTGGGAGAATTGCGCGGACTTTTGTTGGACAAATCTGATAACACAAAACAAGACAAATATCAGAAACTCATTGCTGAGAATTCAATTACACAGTAAAGGTGTTTCTCAATTTGCAAGATCATAACCATTTGGTATGGAGGTTGGACGTGGGATTTCATCAAGATAAAATGAAAATACGGGCAGTTCAAAAGAGGCTCAATTACTTCCTTCTCGTAAACACCCTTCGAAGACGCAGCAGCAACAGCAGCTGCTGCTTTCTTATTCATATTTCCTGCATTGTCAATATAAACACAAACAAACTTCGCATCATCAACCTAATTCGATGAAAGTTTCAGAAAATTACAAACACAACTTGATTAAGATAAACCAGTTCGTACAGAAGAAAGAAAGATACTCAAGACAAGCATTGCAGTTAAGGATGAGTCTATAAAAAAACAAAAACGACACCTTAGTATTGGATACTATAAGAATATAACGCATTGCATAAAAAGAAAATGAAGTAAAAATGGCTTCTGTTTTACAAGTAAAATTCAATAAAAAGGACAAACACTATTCAAGTGCTGCATATCTTATAAATAAACAAAAAAATTCAGAAAATTTCCACATGAAAAATTTCAGAAAATGACAAACACAATTCGATGAAACTAATCCAGTTCGCACTCAGTGGCGGAGGTAGGAAATGTTTGAAGGGGGGACTGAACTGCTTAACGAATTAACGCTTAATCAAGTAATCATCCCAAAATTTTCAATTCAATTCAATCAACAAATATGAAGAACTTTAGCTTAAGTTACAATTCAATCAACAAATTTAACCTAATCAAGTAATCAACGACTAATTTTCAATTCAATCAACAAATGTCAAGAACCTTAACATAACTTTTCAAATCAATCAACAAATTTAACCTAATCAAGCAATCAACGACTAAAAATTTTCAATTCAATCAACTACTCTCAAGAACCTTAAGATAACTTTTCAAATCAATCAACAAATTTAACCTAAATTCAATCAACAAATACAAACCAATTAAACCAAATCAAACTAAATAACCACTAATTGAAATTTTTTCAATCAAATTGATTTAATAACAAGTAAAATTTATAACAAAAATTAGCCTTAACCTTGATTTACAGCCGCCAGCAGGTTGAGAGTCCAGAAAGGGAGCAGTGAAGGCGGGATGAATCTGAGAGCTCGGATGACGAGAAGAGGGGATCGGCACTGCGGTCTGCGGAGGCGAGGCGGGCGGGCGAGCAAAGGAGCAGGCCGAGCGGAACTGTGGAGGCAACTGGTGGGATGAAGCTGAGAGCTCAGACGACGAGAAGAGGCGAGGAGGGGAGCGGCACTGCGGAGGCGATGCGGGCGAGCAGAGGAGCGGCACTGCGGGAGGCGAGCAGCGACGAGAGGCGAGCAGCGACGAGAGGCGAGCAGCGACGAGAGGCGCAGAGTAGCGACGAGAGGAGCGGCTGTCGAAATGAGGAGACGAGGCGTGTTCTTGGAGCGGGAGAGGAGAGCAGAAAAACGTAGGAGGGTTTTTTTTTATTTTTATCAAAACGACGTCGTTTTGATGGGGGTTTTTCATTTTTATTTTTTTATTTTTTTACATTACTCCAAACGTGAAAGGAGGGAATCGTAAGTTCGTAACATAATCAACCCAAAAAAACAAAAATTACACCCCAATCTTGGATCCTACACTTGTATAAGAATATAAGCATTGCATACAAAGCAAATGGAGTAAAAATGGCTTCTATTTTACAAGTAAAATTCAATAAAAAGGAAGAAGAAAATTCGATCGGACCAGATTTTGACCTAATTGAAACGCGGAGCAGGAAGTAACGTGATTAGCAGAAAGGGAGGTTGTGGGAGATAATCTCATATCCGAGTACTTGGAGCGGTGTTATATTAAGGGTTTAGGTTTACTCTCACTAAAGACTTTGAAGGAGAGAAAGAGTCACAAAGATTTTAGGAAGTACTATATTAAATGGTTTCAAGGAATAGAGATGCTACTAGCTTAAAGGCTTTGATTACTTATATATGTGTATATATATTTTGTTCACATTGATTTATAACGAAAAAAAAGGTTTTAGACTAAACCGAAAACTAATAAATTCCGGACCACAACCGAACCGCTTATAAACGGTTTAGATTCTATTTGAACCAAAACGATTTAAGTTCTTTCCATGAGGGTTTCACAATACCCATATTCACATAAACAATCACAAGAAATCTACTTATTGCATCCCTATATCGGTATGGCTTTCATTGTTGCCTATTGAAAAACATATAGGTGGTCATGAACATATAGGTGTTCATGTTAGTATTCCCTACAATCCCTTGAAATGATTTGCTTTCACTTAAGTAACTAGCAGTGTTACGGCCTAGACTCTAGCCACATTTAAGCCATCAATTGTAAATCTACTTCCACACTAGAACACCAAGAAACTCCTTCGTCGGCACCGACAATGATTCATGCTTATAGAAATGTAAAAGATTTACATTTGAATAGAACTTCTCCTGCAAATTTTACGTATATATGTAACATAAAGTAAAACGGGGTTACAGGAGATGGTCGTTGATCAAATCTTTACGTTACATTACAAGGATAACCAATAATTTTTGAGGATCTAGTTTTAGTATATATAAAAAAAAATTATTAGCTTAATTAGTATTTAATTCCGAGAAAAATTGAGAAACAGACACATTAGCATCAATGTCTTATAATTTAATAAATGTATATAGATTTGATGAAAATATGAGCAATTAAACTATTCTATGGAAAATGAGTGCATTTATAACCGAAGGTAAATTGTACAAATGTGAAAACTGAACAACAGGCACAATAAGAGCCAGGATACGCAGATCCAGAAAATGAAACTGTGGCATCTCCTGATGCCTAAACTGAACGTTGGGGCGGATAAATCTCCCATAGTGCAACTGTGGCATCTTCTGAGGACGAGGCCATATATTTGCAATCACTTGAAAATGAAACTGCATTACACTGCAAAGGATGTGCAAAACTAAGAAACAATCATCTATTTAGCAAAAGGTGAAACGAATTTACACGAGGCATTACCGAATTCGAGTGATACTTGAGTATAGCAAGGGGACTTCCGTTCCGGTAATTATAGACTCTTACCCTGTCATCAGACCCAAAATCTAGTCAAAATAAAGATTAAAGTTTATCTATGCCTGGATAATGATCATACTATTGTTTACATCACTCTTATGTTAATCAGAAAAATATGGATTATAAAAGCAAAATCACTTCATAAATATTAAATATGTGAGTTTTTTATGGACCAGTGGACCACCCCCTTGATTTTTGAATAACAAGGTTCAATAAATCATTTAGTAGTCATCAATATCATAAAATGAAGATTAAAGTTTATCTTAGGAAAGCTTTTTATTAAAAGAACATTTTGATAGGTGATTGATATAGGCTTTGAGTAGGAATCAAAAATGATATTTTAGGGGTGAATATACACAGCTACACAATTGACACTTGCCCTAGAAACTTTCCCCACTACAAAAATCTCCCAACTACCTTCTATTCACCGCCCTTAAAGTGCCCAAAAGTCGACATAACAAATTAATTATTATTCTTAATTCATAAGAACATAAAATCATGCATTTAAAAATAAAGGATACTCAATTGCTAGTGTTGCATAGACAAAGAAGGATAATCAGAATTCTTAAGTTTAATACAACCAAAAGAATTATTTCTAGGGTCGGGACTAGTGAAGTTATTTTAATATAGGATGTCAAACATAATAAACAAAAACGATTACTGACCTATGATCCCAGCCAGCAGTAGCAGCAACTTTTCCATCTGCCCTTATTGAAGTACCAGCTATTCCTGATCGCTCCAAACTAATTTCTTTCTTCACCACGCAATTAGACTACATGAACATCGTTCAGATTCACCCAAACTATTTAATATTAGTAATAAACGAGTTTGATGATTTTACACTAAGGCAGAAAATGATCATTTCAAGTCAGAAACTTCTCAGTATGTTGTTGTTTGTCTGTTTGAATAGTGCACTCAAAATTATTAGTCAATGTATATCACAAAGTTCCATTTATGCAAATACTTAAGATGGCAAGCGAATCATTTTTCACATTCAAAGCTTCTAAAAATCTCAGGAAGACATGGAACACATATGATCCTGATAAAATTTAGCATGCATACCATTGCATGATCTAATCTGAATAGAACAATCTTGTCATCTGCAGCTCCAGAGATACCTCCTTTGCACGACTCATCAACTGATAGGCTAAGAACTATAAAAAGATATATGATTGAATATTATTCTCCATGAATCGACAGACCAATATTCAGCATGTTACACCATTATAGATACCAATACAAACCTGGCTCTGAATGGTACTTCATAGACGTTAATGGAGTCCCTGGATTCCTCACATCCCACCACAACATAGTTCCATCCTCATAACTGCGAATTTCAAGGACATGTGGACAATGAACATACAAGTTCAAATAAATCTTGGTGCTAGTTGTACCAGTCTAACATTGATGGTCAAGATAAATCAATATGCCACGACACTGAAGAGATGTTAGCTTATGCAAATTGGTGAAATACTTCATAAATTTTCCATCTTTTTTCTAGGGATTATATAGTATTTGAAGCTTCACCTGAATTAGGACTTGAGAAAATAACAGCAAAAAATCCAAAGGACATAATCGTCTTGCACATAATCATAATGCAGCATCTCTAATAAACCATAAATTCACAATGCCAATAGAGTAATGTGAAGAACATACCCAGCTAAAACATTTAGATTTCCTTGGGATTCAGAAGGTATGAATGCTTGAACAGCCATGCACATTCCTGCTTGTGATTTTTGTCACATACCAATAATAAATCATACAAACAGTTTATATGTAAAGGTGATGAGGTACAAATTTCAATCAATCTGATCAGAAAATTAACAGAAATAATAGGACAGGGAAGAAGTAATATTTGAAGCGCACCTCTTCTTTGCATAGAATCAGCAGACGGCCTTTGAGATAGTTGTATGCACCTCTCTGCAGCATTCAGATCCCAAATCTCAACCTTCCACGTTATGAATAATATATTTAACGATAAAGAATATAAGAGGGCAACGAACAAATATAATTCCCGTAATTCAGAAACCAACCTCCATTGACTGCTCTCCTGCCATGGCTATGTAATTTAGTCTTTCAGAATGATCTACACCTACATAAATAATTATAAGTGATACTGACTTGCACAGGAAAACTGTTCAAATATATAAGCAACTATCGTTGGACTATTATCTAATTAAAAAAAAATGATGCACATAAAATCAGTTTCCTACAGGATAAAGACTTCATGTACAAAGAAAATACAATGAAAATTATGATCTAAATAATTTAATTTCCTTGAATCAGCATTACCAAATTTAAAGTTCTACTACATTTTAGTCAAACAGCATGCAGAATAGTATAGAGTCGAGATCATCATGTGTAAGAGTGTTCAAGACTGTGATCAGAGGAGGAAGCTATATCCATTGCAATTAACAGCTCCTGTTCTTCCGCCCACTCATATAAGCTAATAATGACCACAACAGTGGAAAGTATGTCTTCAATCCTCACTACTGAACAAGTTGTCAGATTGGATGTTTAAATTTGGGGTATGTTTGGATCACAAGGCATATTGCATTATCCGCTGTGATCCACAGACTCTAAAGGAATACAACCCTTGCATTAGATGAGTCTTGAAGGCAGTAGATTCCTGTAGGGGAAAATTGTGGGAAGAGAATAAAAGCAGACTATCTCCTTGCAGGCTTTCACTAAGATTACTGGAAGGGTCCAAACCAAACAGAAATCACATGAAAAATCCATTTACACTCGCAGAGAAAGAAAAAGACATGCAGAAGAAGATTAATTAAGATTCAAAGCTTAATAGAATGTCTTGTTAAATGAGCTATATACTCAACGAACCTGGTAATAAATTAGAACTTTCCAACTGACTTTGTGGATCTCTTGAACTACTTTTCAAGTCGTCTTCTACCAAAAGTTCATTCTGCTTAGATGTGGTTGTTAGAGCCTCATTCACTAATCCAGGTTTCTTTACCAAAGAAAATTTGCAGAAGTTGTAAGAATTTGTTCTTATTGTTATGGATGGATTCCTGCCATAAGATTCAAATTGCAGAAATCAATAATGTTATAGCAGATACATGAGCACAAAATTTTGTGTAGCATAATGTGTTTTTTGAACTACGCAGATGGATTTGCTAATCAGCTGATTAAAACCATATTCAAAATGAACAGGAACAACCAGACTATTTGGAGAGTATAATGTCATTTGACAAAAGTCGTAATAGAAATAACCTATGAAGAAGCATAACCATATTACCAAGAGAAACAGACGCAAATATCCAAAATTTTCTGTCAACTATAAGAAAATGGTAATACGAGATACCTGCCAACTTATAAAATGCGCAAAGAGTTGGCTACATACCTGGATAAGCCCCCATCTCCAAAATCCCAACATTTTACAGTTCCATCTCTACCCTGGCTATGGAATATAGTTTAGACTACTATAATCGTTAAAGCAGAATCAAATCGCATGATCATCAGAATAATCAAAGTATGCACCTGATTATTTTGTTACATCCTAATGAAGAACCAGAGGCAATTGATAAAATTCCATGTGAAGCGCTATGCACCCTGTAGCAATTTTATTTATTTATAGTTTTGAACAGCATGAGTTTTTTGTTCAACCAATCTTAAAATCACGAAATAATACAACGATGTTCCAAATGTAAGGAAACAAATCAAAGTGGCTACCACGCAGAAGACAAAACTCGGTGATGGATTGTGTCCCAAATCCTGAGCTCACCATCTGAGGACCTGAAATGCATCAACATCAATTGGTGACCAGCTGTATGTTTGAAGCAAAAACAGCATATAACAACTGACACACATATACCCTGAGAACAACAACAATTTGGACCAATGGAAGCATACATCCATAACAGATGCACGGTGTCCCCTCAAAACAGAAATGGGATCCAGAGGTGGTCTTCTTTGACGCATTCTTCAATTCCCTGCACTAGAAAATCAATATTTCAACTCATGGGAAAAGGCAACAGACCTGAACCAAGTACTTTAACCAGAACAAGTGATGATCTACATTGAAAATGATCTAATACAAAGATATTCAAATGGGAAGAAATCAACCTAATCCTTGTTTTCCCCCAAATAGCACAAACACTCTTAAAGACTGCCAGCCAGTATTAATCTGTCTTAAAAGAAGGGCATACTACATTCAAGCAACCTAGAATAAGTTCATGAAAATGAAGTTAGATAAGAAAATCAATGACTTGCATGGATCTAATCATGGAAATGTCAAATAACTATAGCAGTAGAGCACCCAAACGAAAATGTTAAACCTTGCAGACATCGAATTGAAAGAATAATGAGTCGAAGCCAGAGCAGTACTTAAATCTAAGCCGTCTACTCTGGCTTTGAACTGAATAAACAACGTCGATTATAAACCAAGGAAACCATGGGAAGTACCTTAGGGATTGTTAAATTTAAATTCTCGTTTCTTCTTCGTTGTTCCAGAATCTAGATTGCAGTTTAAATTTTTCTTCGGTACTCCATCGCCCCACTCAACCTGGTTACAGGCCGACATGGTCTGCGCTAGGGCTAAGCAAAATTGTCCCGGTCCGGAAAACCGGATTGGTTCGGCCGGCTTTTTCCGGTCCGGTCCCCAATCCATGGTTTTGGAAATTTCGGTCCCGATCCGGATCCTACCGGAATATATTTTATTACATATTTAAAAACAATCATATATGTACATACATAATAAAAGTAAAAAAATTAAAACATTTTTGTTTTCACAAAACTATATTTATTTTATTTTATTTAATTTTATTCCGGTCCGAACCAGTCTAGACCGGAATGGACCGGACCGTTTGTTACGATCCAGTCCAAGTCTTTGAAAATTACGGTCCGGACCGGATGCACAACCCTGGTCTACGCAGTAAAGCGACTTTTTCACGTCTTCAAACGGAAAATTCAAACTCGCCTTCTGTCGGTGACCTCAATCAATCCATTCTACGACCTCCCCTTCTTTTCGGATTTTTTACCAAAACTAGGATATGTCGCGCTACTTGCGGATATGCAACGGAAAACATAAAACATGTGTGTGATTCAATGTTATACTTTGTGCTAAGTGAAAGAGCTGCAACATAACAACTTGCTCCAAGCTAAAGGGGTCCTAGCTCGGGGCCATTGTATCATCCGGCATAAAACTCACGAGTTGGTCATCAATGTTCATTTTTAAGGCTCGGTCTCTAAGAGGTTTTTGCCCGACAAAAGCCTGCTTAATTAGTTAGGAGATTGATTATAAAACCCTAACAATTCAGCCTACATTATCTAGTGAAATAAATGATAGACAATAAAATTTTCATTACGTTTATACGTTATGGTCACTAACAAACCATTATTTCTAACATAATTGTAATATATCCATTAGTTTACTGTGTAAAATTAACAGAGAGCGAACTTCACAAACGACAACAATTACAAACTTACAACACTATAGAAGACAACAAAAGGAAATGCACTTGTTTGATAAACCTAACTTGTTAGTGAGTAACAAACCATAGGGCCAAACACATAACTAAGGTTGCACAACAATAAATCATTAGTCTTACCTTGGATGTGCTTAGCCTACTTGTTGATGCTCATGAATCATAGGTATTTAATTTTAACTCTATTCATCTCATATCAACTCGGAGCTCATTGCAAAATAGTAATTAAAAGAGGAAACTTTGTCACAATACGGCTATATAAGCTTCAAATTTAAGCTCATATAACCATGACAAAAGAAGTTGGTTTTATATTCATGAATACAATATTACGATGAATCACTCAATTATAGTCAAAAGTCTACAAATCGAGACAATGGTTTTTTAAGACATGTAAATGGTAATTCGGTAGCTTGAATAACAAAATAAGCACATGAAGAAAATTGGGGTAGTGTTTCGTAGTTAAGGTGAGAGCAATAAAAATGGGAGGTCTTCAAATTTTAATAGATCCCTATAAAAATTGTACTCAGAATGCATTAGAATATACTCATCAAAATTTATGTGTTGCAAAAAGATTTTCAATTAACAGGAAAGACCCTTTCGTTATATAGTCAAATGTGTCAAAATTTTATCTTAGGCATTTTGTTGAACACCTAGAGTGCATCATTAAAAGTTTATGTCTAAACCTAAATAAACATCTGATTTTGATTATGTAGTCCAAAATTTATTGAACGAACAACCTCAAAGTTCCAACAACTTAACATAATACGATTTTAAATCATGTATTTTCACATTGTTTATGGTAATAGCCTATGATGCACGGACACGGACACGGCGGGAAACGGGGAGGCGGCAATCCTGAAAATCATAGGAAACGGGGACACGGCGAGGAAAACAAATAATATATCATTTTAACGCAATTGATATAAGGAATGAATTTATCATAATGAAAAACATACATATCAAAAACTCAATGACATATAAGTAGATGAATACATTAAGCAGACAACAAATTAACCGAAACACAGTCATAACAAAGCAATTGAAGACAGAAATTGACGACAAAAATATAAGCAGTTTCAGTTCTAGATAGGCAGATATGGCTTAATTTAGTCGTTGTATTAGTTCTGATGCAAAATTATCAGTTCACTTCACTGACTTCACTCATTCGGCAACAACCAACAGAGGTTAAATCTTGCCTAACATTTGAAATGCAAAATCAGGCCTACATAACTTATGTAGCTAGTAAATGCCAAAATGGAAAATCATCAATTCAGTACACTCATTCAGCAAAAAATAACAAGTAGAGTGCCAGAGATAAATCTAGATAACTAAGAAAACTAGAAAAGCAGTTCCAGACTTCCATTGAACTATTGAAGAGATACGGTCTGAAGACTCTGAACTCTAAAGAGGAAATGACTAATGAGAATTGAGAAGAGTTAGTGAGTTACCTGCTTGAAGTAGAGAATGCCGGAGTGGAGAGACGAAGAAAGGCGGAGGGAGACGAAGAAAGGTCCAGTCTGCCAGTAGCCGAAGAGAGTAGAGAGACTCAGAGACGCTGATACGGTGTCGAATCTGTCTATTCAAGACTTCCAAGTTCCAATAGTTGGGAAGAGAGGAGGAGGGAGACGAATCCAGTCAAGCCACTCCTAGCAGCCAACGCCAGCGAGCGGAGGGAGACGAATCCGGCGACCGGCAAGCGGCGGCAGCGAAGAAAGAAGAGAGATGAAGAGGTAGGGTTACGGGCTTATGGGGAAGAAGCGAAGAACAAAAGAAAAGATCGACATTCGACATAAAGAAAATTGACCGAGCCTCTCTTCTTCTTTTTTTAATTTTCCTTTATTTTACCGTAAAAGAAAAAAACGTTAACCGTGTCTTGACCGGACACGAACCGGGCCCGTGTCCGGGCCGTTTCCGGCCCGTGTCCGCTCACCGAACCGTGACTTGACCGTTTTCAGCCAAATTTGACCGTTTTCCGGCGCTTCCGTGTGTCGGACACGCAACACTCCACATTTTAGCCGTGTCCGTGCATCATAGGTAATAGCCATTGAATTAATACATATGTATTAAAAAATCAAAGTTTATTTTAAATCATGAATTTTAGATCCTTGAAAATACACATTATTATGAAGTTAATATTTTTACTATTGAAAAATAAACATCTTAGAGCAGGGAATAGGGACTTATAATAGCCGTTGGATTAATACAGATGAACGTCCAAGATTTAACATTGTTTATGGTAGTAATTAATGATAATATTATATTGTCTGTAATAGAATTATGATAAAAAAAAACATATTAACGACCAAATTTTCTCTATAAAATATAATAACGACTCAATATGAAAATAAATTATTTAGAATTGTTCGTTAAATTTGGTCGTTAAAATTTGTAATATGGAAAGAATGCTGGTTAAATTTGGTCGTTAAATATTTTATAAGAAATTTGATCGTTAAATTATTTTCATATTGGGTCGTTATTATATTTTATAGAAAAAATTTGTTCGTTAAAATGTTTTTATATAACTAATATAGTCATTGTTAAAATTTTGTGGGTCGTTAAATCTTGGACGTTAAATATTTTGTGCGTCATTAAAATTTATAGAGAAAATTTGGTCGTTAAAATGTTTTTTTATCATAATTTAACGACCAAAATAAATTTTAACGACCAATCCTAACAAATTTAACGATCAAATTTCTTATAAAATTTATTAACGATCAAATTTCTCTATAAAATATATTAACGATCAATTGCTTCAACGTTTATTTTTTGGATAACCCAAAAATAAGAAATTTGTTTTCCTAATTTGTATCTTATTTAATGAATGAATAATGAAAAGTGAATAATCATGTGATTCTCGTCTTGGGAAACTTATTATGCACCTTCCATCATGAACGTACAAATTTTAATCCAACGGATCTTAGGAGTTTATATTTCCTCTAAGGGTTGTTCCTATCGGATCCTGACCCTATATATATATATATATATATATATATATATATATATATATATATATATATATATATATACATATATGAACCTACATTTTTTAAAAAAAAAATTATTAAAAATTCACTAAACAAACAGACTTATCCCTAACAAAAAATCATGTACGTCATTAGAAGATTGCATCGGAAGTTAAATTACACGAGCAGTTATGATACTTGGAAAAAAAACCTAATTCTAATACTATATAAAACTATCTATATTCATCCACCAATACACCTCATTCTCAACCTCTTTCGTTTTCAATACTTTATCATCCGTAGTAGGATTTCTTTCTATGTTCTATTGTAATATTATTTTGAATTTGTATTAGTGATAGCTTTAATTTTTATGTAGGTTATGGAAAACAAGTTCACCTTAGTAAACGATTTGAACATGAAGTCCAATTACAATATAAAGATCCGTGTACGAGTTATGTGTATATGGGATGTTTTTGACCTTTCATTTAAGATACAAGTTATAATTGGAAAATAGATGGTTTGACGAGAATGTAAGTTTTATGTTATCGTTGTTCTTTGTTATTTTCTTATTCAATAAATTCGTTATATGCATATATCTTTCAATAATAAAAATCTTAACTTCATAATAATGTGTATTTTAAGGGATCTAAAATTCAAGCATTCCTTTAGGAGGTCTTGATTCAAGAAATTTATTCAAGTGGTCGAGTCCGGCGTTTACATCATCGCAAATTTTGGTTTGGCTACTATCTCTGGATCATATCGATATATACGAAATCAGCTAAAGATAGATTTCATAATGCGCACAACTATGCCGTCGATCTGTCAACCCAACTGGAATTAAAATTCCTTTCCGGATCTTTGAATTTGTATCTTATACTGATATCCTCAACAAATCTCTTTATGATAGGTTTTTGGTTGGTAAGTTATTAAATTACGATTATTTTTTATATTTGTATTTAACAAACATATTACATATTTTATATATGGTTAACCAATAATATTAACAATCCTCCAGTTTTTAAGATGTGATTGGTCAATTAGTTTGGATCGGTACTCTAACTACTTGTATTATCGGACGCGATAAATCCGAGCATTTAAGGCATACAACTTTTCAAGGTATTTTTTAAAACTTCTTTCTACATGTATTATTTTCTCGGTATATATATATATATATATATATATATATATATAAATAATATTACATTATACTAATTAATCTCTGTTTCATTCGTAGATCAATTCAAATTGTCGAATGTTGTTAGAGGTACCCGGCTATTTATTGACGATAAGAATATCCAAGAAATTCGGAAACTAAATGATCGGTAATTTTTATATCTCAACGATATTTATTTATCTTTTTCTTGAATACATATATTGCCCATTTGTTGATTATGGCCTTTTGAAGATAATTTTACATATTTTGTTCCAATATTACATGCTTAAAGCACAAGTTGAATTCAACAATTCTATCAAGTTGAATCTTCTACCTGATGCACCATCACAATCTGTATCAGATCAGTTTCTCGATGTCAAGCAAATGAAATCTATTAGTGAGCTTTTATCCACTAATGAGGTATTACAATATAAAACTAATAAGTATTTGTTTTCAGAAATGTTCAATCATATCAGTTATTATACATTTTGATTTAAATTTATCTATATATATTCGATCAATAATTTTTTAACCTAAACTTTTATTTTTCCTTACAGCTATGCAAGTGTTTTGACTGGGTTAGTTTCTACTTTCTAAGACATAGTATCTTATTTTATAATAAAGACAATTTTTTTTAGATATGTTTAGGATTGGTTGATATAAATTTAATATTTACATTTTAAAACAAAAACATTATATATAACATTAGTTAAGTATGTTACCTTTAAAAACCACATAATAATATCTAAGATTAATTATTATAATGTAATTACTAATGTTAAATTATTAATATATTATTTTATAATTTTCATAGATTCGTGTAAAATCCGTGACGTCATATATAAGATTAATATTTAATTATTAATATGTTATGTATATATTATACATGTATAAAATATGATTTGATATTAATTTGTATAAATTTTCAATTATATATAGGAAGTAGTTTTTATATTTGTAAAGTATATGACAGAGGTGGTTACCTTAGTAGTAGGAGATCCATTTAACCGCGATAATACACCTAGAGTAATTAAAGACTAGATAAAGATAAGATACGATTGATACAAACGATATCTTATTGATTGTTATTTTATTGATACAGATTTTGTTATGTATATATATATATATTTTCTTGAGGCGGTTGTGTATTCCAAACATCCTATACAAGTTATATGCGTATTTCAATAATAGTAAGTCATCACGTTTTGTTAATTTTCAGTTAATTTTATTGTGATCTATTGAAATTTTTTCTCTTCATATTTTCAAACTTTCAAGTCTATATATGTAATTATGGCGAATAAATCGACTGACGGTGATGAGCGTCATGTATTTAACGACGGAGATGCTGTTGAAGTCATTGGTTTCACTCAAAATTTGGATGTTGGTTCCTTTTACGAAGCTATTGTTATACGCTCCATACAAATTCAAAATTATGTTGTACAATATACACATATGAACACAAATAAGACAATCGATTTGGAACCACAACTGTCTCTTGTGCCTCAAGCAGTTTTACGCCCATATCATCCGTATCATGTTCGTTCCCAGGTTTGTAATTACATTTTTGTTTTTTAAATTTATACTTATTCTACTATTATATTACACATTTACATATATATATGAATTAAATTTATTAATAATATTGAAAGAACACCCGTACACAACACATGTAATACACTAGTTGTACATTATTTTGTAATGGTTCTTTTCGTTGATAATTAAAAAGTCTCCTAGATTGTTTTTGTATTTATTGTGCAGTAACATTTTTGTAATAAGTTAATTGAAATATGATATTTACTATTGACATTTCAATTCATATAGAAAACCGTTGAAAATTGTTTTATAACGGATTATTTTCACATTATTGACCCAATATATAAAATGATATCGACTTGTTAAAAAAAAAGATAAACATATTATCTAATAACTAATGAACAATAATTAAAAAAAGCTTATTTTTATATGTTATATAGATATAATTGAAAAACAATGTTCTTAATTGATTGTTAGTATGATCTCCTTTCATTACGCTACATGTAATTTTTTGGTTATTTTTAATTCTTTGATTATTTTTAATCAATATTTATTATATAAGTATAATTGTAACCACAATTATAAACAATATTTATCAGACAAAAACTCTACTTTAGATATTTTATAGAAGGTTTAGTCCTAAAACACTACTTTATAGTTTACACGTAAATAAGGATAATGAATATTTATCGACGCGGGTGCGAAATTATCATTGCCCTCCCGTCTATTAGCTATGAAGCACGAAAATTTCTAGACAGTCCTGTTGACCGTGTCCTCCTGTGTCGAAAACTTGGAAGCTTCCGAAAACTTCTCGGACACGGTC
This sequence comes from Fagopyrum tataricum, assembly GCA_002319775.1. Lineage (NCBI taxonomy): Eukaryota > Viridiplantae > Streptophyta > Magnoliopsida > Caryophyllales > Polygonaceae > Fagopyrum > Fagopyrum tataricum. Next base: position 1,370,085 of record CM008285.1, on the reverse strand, counting down.
AAAATAGTGAGGACACGGTCAAGACACTTTTCTAACATCGGGAACGGGCTGGACAAGTCCAAACCATGATCATGGATGACGGCTCAATGTGAGATCAAAGAGGGATATAAAAGAGATGAACAAGACATTCATAACCGTTATATTTTGTTTTCTTTTTTAGAATACAAGATGAATCTCTTCTTATTAAAAAATAAAATTTTCTTCGCAAGAGCTTTAAAATGATATATTATTTATATATTTTTTATCATGTCCTCGTTTTTTTTCGATTTTTAGGATTGCCGCTTTCCGTTTCTCGCCGTGTCCGTTTCTCGTATCCGTGTCCGCTTCGGTGTAAGACAGTATATTAGTGATCTCTCACGTGGCGGCTTTGGTATACCGCATATTAAGAGCGTGAGATTGGGGGATTTGGGAATAAAGAAAACAACAAAACCAGGATAACCAGTCGTATATACGTTCCCACAAATCTCACGAAGCGTTTACGAGAGAGGGAGAGTATTGAACAAGTTGGTCGCAAGTAATCGATAGTTCGCAGTAACAGAATTTCAGATCCAACCGATATTCTGCCGCTCAACCTCAATCGGAATGGCGACCTTCAACGGCGATGAAACGGCACCGTTCTTTGGTTTCCTCGGTGCAGCTGCAGCTCTCGTCTTCTCCTGTAAGTCCCTCGATCTCTCGATCATTTGAGGCCTAGGGTTTTCAATTTGGGGAATTTTGCTTTTCTGTATTCAATTTTGGATCTGGTAGGTATGGGGGCGGCGTACGGGACGGCGAAGAGTGGTGTTGGTGTGGCGTCGATGGGTGTGATGCGGCCGGAGTTAGTGATGAAATCGATTGTGCCAGTCGTTATGGCTGGTGTGCTGGGTATTTATGGTCTGATTATTGCTGTGATTATTAGTACCGGTATTAACCCTAAGGCTAAAGGGTATTATCTCTTTGATGGCTATGCTCATCTCTCTTCTGGTCTCGCTTGTGGGCTTGCTGGTCTCTCTGCTGGCATGGCCATCGGGATTGTTGGTGATGCTGGTGTCAGGTCTGTTTCGATCTAGATTAAGAATTGCTCTTGTTATGCTTAGGTGCTATTTCTTTTATTATTATTATTATTATTATTATTATTATTATTATTATTATTATTATTATTATTATTATTATTATTATTTTAATTGTGGGATCTGATCTAAGGCTATATACTCACTTTCAAGTTAATCGAACCACCTCAGTGACCCTGAGAAAGCATGTCTATTTGATTCAAAGCAATCCAGCTTACTGTGCGTGTGAGTGGAGTGACGTGTTTCGTTTTTTGAGTTTTTTGTTTATAAGATCAGTTAGCTGGATCAACTCATGAAAATGATAAATGTGTAGTGTGTTTAAGTAAAGATCTTGGTAGGCGTGCATGGTATCATTGCATACATGATTACATGTGTAGTGTGTTCGTGGTTGCTAAATAGGTTACTTCTCATTTGTAAAGCTTTTGGATTAGTATTTTTATGATTCCAATTTAGCTGGTGACTTTTCCTGGTTTGTTCAGTTAAATCATTTGGTACCATTCTCCAATTTTTACATTTCTGTTGTTTATTGCATTTGGTTGATATGAAGGATCTTTACAGATGCTTCAAGGAATGCATTAGTGATAATGCTGTTGGTTATCAATATGTTTTAGTATTTATTGGGCATGGGTAGAATAATAAGCATTATTTTAGTATTTGGTTGTTATGAAGGATTTTTACAAATGCTTCAAGGAAATCATTAGTGATAATACTGTTAATTATTAATATGTTTTAGTATTTACAGGGCATGGGTAGCACAATAGCATTGTTTTAGGGTTGTAGCTACTATGGCTATTTTGTTTGCAAGCAAAGGTATCAAGTAAAAATTTGCTAAACTGGCCCATGTTGAGGTTTTTGAATTTCGAAAGCCTGTCTACATTGATTGAACTACCTTTTTCTTGATCTGCACTCTTCTTCTGTGTATTACATCATGAAAGCACTGAATCTCCAATTTATTCTCATGAATCTCATGCATCTGTGATTATTTTGGTATATTTCTGATTCCTGGACACCTCTATAGCAGGAGCCTTGGTGAATGTTTTTTTTAAAATTTATTTTTCTGATCTCCACACTTCTTCCTTATAAGAGAATTGGATATATCTAGTAGTTATTATCTATATTAATGTGATTGGTGCTTTTTACTGCCTTGACATCTCCATGGTCGATGTTCTTTTGGCCACAAGGGCATCAGATTTCTTCATTCATTTCCTAACATTTTTTTTTGTGACTAGTTAATATGCTGGAAATCTGTTCTGCAGAGATCTGTACATTGCTTTTTTAATCCAAACTTGCACTGTGAATGGGCGATCTCTTCTTGGAATGGTCGAATCACAATTTTTCTAATAGTTATGTTCTCTTTCAGAGCCAATGCACAACAGCCAAAGCTTTTTGTCGGAATGATCCTTATTCTCATTTTCGCTGAAGCCCTAGCTTTGTATGGCTTGATTGTTGGAATTATTCTTTCTTCACGTGCTGGGCAGTCAAGAGCTGAATAGGGCATGGTCAGGTTGATTTCTTCTCCTATGTTTTAAAGGTATGTCTATTTATGAGAGGAAAGACTTTTCAAGTTCAAATGAGTTGTCTGGCTTCGGTAGCAGAGGTGTATTGTTTATTGGGTGCAGCATAGTGTTGAAATCAGTAGAATGGGTTGCTTTAGGCCCTTTCTAAATAAAGCGAGTTTGTATCATTGTAATGCTACATTAATGCTTTTGTTTGGTGATTTGCGTTCAAACTCTCGTGCTTGTTACTAATATTCATTATCAAATGGGATGCTGAAATTCTTTGATGTCTTGCTGAGTTACGCCCTTTTATCTCACTTGTAAGCATGCTCTAAGCATAATTTTGTGTTCAAACTCCTATCATGCTTTGATGGTCGATGTTTTGGGATATAGGCCAATATCTGTATTTTGCATTTTACTCTACACGGTATCAGTTGAACAGCTAACATTTTTTTTGAGAACAGACCAGCTAACAATTAATTGGTTACTTATTATAGATTTGGCATATAATGAGTTCAAATTAGGACTGATTAGTTGAAAATCACTGTGATGGAATTTGCTTCTGTACACATTTTTTGTGTGATAATCCATGGGAAAGAAGTTAGACGTGGTTACTCCCTCGAAGTACACCTTAGAGGATCCTAGCGGATAGAAACAGCAGCATCTCGTGAGAAGAAACGGGTTTGCAACAGGCTGTGGATACTTTCTTATCTATTTATTTTCGAATTCTCTGATTTTGAATCCCGAAAAGTATAATATTTCTCCTCTTCCTTATTGCTGTTGTTTGGCGGAAAGTGTTATGTAGAGGCCATCTGACAGTACCATGGAGGCCGATCAGCCACTCGTTGCTATTGTCTTTCTTTCACCTTTGTTTTGTATTTAATCGAGTCTTGGGTCTGAGATCGATTGTTAATGACATAGATTGATCAATTGACATTTGTTTTCGTCTTTTGTTTTTGTTTTTTTTGTTTTTTTTTTTTTAATTTTTCCAGTTTTTTAATAATTAAGATTATTTGTTTTGATTTTTTTATTATTAATCTTTCAAATCAAAAACCGTCTTTCATGTGTTTCATCCTGACCCTTTTACTACCATTGAGTCTTATAACTATTTGCGAGAACTAAGGCTCACGTTTCAACCCTCGTCACTTAGTGAGGTGGTGCTCAAGGAAGACCTAAAATACAATGGATATGCCGTTCAACGACATACAACCTTAACCACAAGTGCCCGGTTTGTGTGGTTGTAATACAATAGTTTAATCAAGTATCGCATCCACAAGAACTTCGTTGATTGGTTTGCAAGTGAGTCCACAAGAACTTCGTTGATTGGTTTGCAAGTGAGTCATTAGATTGGTTAAGCGAAATATAAGAAATGTGTATATTATGAATTGTTGGTTCAGGTTGTGAAACAAGAATAAGTGTAATGAAATATGGGATATGATCTAGGAATTGGAGGCTAATAACACCAATTCAAGGTTGAATATCCTTGCTCAATGAATGCAATCTAAAGTGCAAGATAATGTATGTAAATGCCAGGTGGTTTTGTCTGTGTGAATGAAATGACTCAAATCAGCAAACATATGCACTCTCGTGATTAATGTAATAGAGATAAACCTAAAATACCAAGGACATGATGTTAAATTTATCTTTCTTTTATATCCGTCGGGTCTAAGACGTGGAGGGGATGCACGCCACAAGTGAACCTACACACATTAGCCCTCGGGGTTCCACCTAAAACCAATTGGCAATAGGAGGAGTAACCCTTGGGTTTATATACTAGGTTCACATAATGTGAACCTAGTATATAAACCCAAGGGTTACTCCTCCTATTGCCAATTGGTTTTAGGATGGAACCTCGAAGGCTAGTGTGCTGTGGCGTGCATCCCCTCCACGTCTTAGACCCGACGGATATAAAAGATAAATTTAACACATGATCATATAAATGAGATGCGGCTTGCTCACACATTGAATATCACACAACAAATACTTAGATGAAACACAACCCATTAGGAGACAATTATGCTCTTGCCTTTGACTTCTCCTAACTCTTTCTTTAGTGTCTTAACCTTGCATCTTAAGTAAGCGCTTACCTCTTGGTTCAAGCTTAAAAGAGATACCTAAAACTTTCAACAATTAAGTCAACAACCAATCCTAAGTAGATAATGTTCACGCCATCACTCAACACATTCAACAAATGATGACATCTTAACTAATGTTACAAACTCTAAGTTCATAATCTCTAGAGAAAGACAAATCACAGAAATACATCTTGGCTGTTCGGCACCCCCACAAATCATACAAAACCCCTTAAGCAAAATGATTTTTTTTTTATTTTATAGAAGACCGGTCGACAAACTTGTCGGGGTTGACATGTCCAAGGTTATAGGGGAATACCGGTTAGAGACCAGCCCAATGACCAATCTTTTGAACTGTGATGAAACCCTAGTCTAAGACCGGTCGACTTACTGGTCCATTTGCCTCCGACATGCCTTGAACTCCTTGGACATGGGCGTTCTTAGACGTTTTTCTTTGAAATCTTGAGCTTGAATCTTTGGATCATTGAGATAGTTATTTGGACATTTTAGGACATCATTATCATATTTAACCAATGCATACATGAGCAAGATTTGGAGGACCCGTAACCGTTCTTTTCAGGACTTCATTGATCGTTTACAAGCATTCAAGCTTCTATACACCGATAGAGACATATTAAGAGAAGTATACATTCAGTTTTGACAATAAATGCAAATAAAATAATATATAGATGCCTAAATCGTGCAAGTTATATTTCTAAAGTAAACTAAATTCATCCAAAAATCTAACATGAAAACAAATGTTATCAACTATCTTGGAATGCCACTACTTCAAAGAAGAGTTAAGATCACCACATTCTCGGCTCTTTTGGAAAATATAAATTCTAAACTAAGTGGGTAAAGAAGGCAACATTTCAACTCCGTTAGAAGGGTAACACTCACCAATGTTGTGCTATCTTGTATCCTGATATACACCACGTCGATGGTCATTCTACCAAAACAAATGATAAGATGGGCCAAGCCTGTTAGATTTTATTTGGAATAATACGAATGATGTTAGGAAGATTCATAGTGTAAAATGGTCCAATACATGCGTACAAAAAATGCAAGGGGGTCTCGGCATAGGACCTATGGATACCTTAAAGCAAATACTCATTGAAAAGCTAAGTTGGAGGTTCCTCATTGATTCAAATCTCTATGGACAAAAACTTTATGAAGCAAGTATGTACATGAAATTATGAAAGTGGTAGCCAAGTGACTAACACCTCACACACATGAAATGTATAATACTTCAAGGGTCAAGGATGTTATAGTAAAAGGAAAGAGGTGGATGATGGGCAACAAAGGAGAAGCTCATTTCTGGTTGGATTCCTAGTAATGGAGGAGCCACTCGTTTTACAAGCTCGACAACCATTGAAGCTTCTAGATTAAACTACATAGTGCAAGAGTTGTGAGAGGAATCCACTAGATGGAGATAAGACAAGCTTTCACAATACCTTTGAAAAACACACTTCTCTCTCTTTTCCTTTTCTTCTCCCTTTACTTAGCGTAATTGTCTATTAGTTATATCCAAATAGAGGTGGTCCCTGTGAATTCAACACTCAATATACTACGACTAATCCCGTCATCCTTGCTGTAGGTTTTAGGACCATCAACAAGGCATGCATGAGCCCGAGTGAGATGATGATCCATAAACTACGCGATTTTCCAAAGACGATAGAGTTTGGCATGCACTAAGTGTAAACTATTGAATGCCAGATTTCTTCATCACCCACATAGATTGTTGGATCAAAGGTAACATCCTATCCCCTCTTTGTATTAAATTTGATAATATGCGGAGTGACGTCTTCGCAACGGGAATTTGGTGCATATGGAAATGCCAAAACAAAATGCTAATAAGCAATAAGGAATGGAGGGGAAAAGGACACACATGCATCACATATATAGTTTCGGAGTACGTTAAACTTGTAGAAGTGAAGATGGCGCAAGAGACACCAAATATAACTATTCTACCATGGTCTCTTAGAGTTCACCGATGGAGGGTTGATTCAAACTCAACACGGATGACTCAGTGAAAAGAAATGGCAGTGCAATGACAACAAGTATTATTAGGAATAACAAGGGGGAGTGGTAACATGTTTTTTCCACGACATTAAATCATGTAAGGTCTTTATGTAGGAATTATGGGGATTGTTACACGGACAAATAATTGTGTGGTATGGATAAAGGAAGGTTATTGAAGCAAGTTCTCCCCTTGTAATGATCCTACTCTAGAAGAACATTCTTTGTTATAATCCCTTCCAACCTCATATTTTAATGTCAAGGCTTTAATAGTAGAAATTTAGATTACCATTTCAACATGCCTACTACGAGGCTAACAATGTAGTGAACGCTTAAGCATTATTAGGTTTCGAATTTCCGATTGGGATGTATGTATTGTTTGACCCTCTAGAGGATATAGTGACACTCTTAAATGACAACGTAAGATTCAGGCTATCCCTCGTTGACTACTAAATCTTTTTTTATTTACAAAAAACATGACTAGATATGCGGATACCGAACCTCCTTAAAAAAAACTCAAAATACACAAGTATCATTTCTTTTGACTTATTTTACTAGTTTGGAGTTATATAATATTTTCACGCACCCATTTGAGTGTGAAGTGAAAAATCACAAATGGAAACTAATTAGTCGAGATATGTAATACATCTATATCTCTCTGACTTGTTCTATGCATGACAATCTAGACAATTTAAGGTATCCAAAACTTATACATTAAACTTACACTAGAGAAGTAAAGCTTACACTAAAGAAGTAAAGCTATCTCTCCAACTAAAGGACCTCTTACTTAGGGATTTTAATGCAAAATTGGAGCCAACAAACATCTCTTTAGGCACTTGGCCTCCATCATTGAAGCCACAAAGCTTTGCCACAAGAGAAACACTCTCTCTGAGATGATCCATATCATTCAGATTTGTCCAAAGAAGATTTGCTAACTGTAGCCTCCTTCTCTTGGTGTCTAGCCTGATGCCCCACTTCTTGAAAAGGGCCTCCCTCTCCTTTGTTGTCAGTTTCTTATTCATTTGTCGGCTTAACATCTCCCTCTCATGGTTAAGAGCCCTCATGCTTAGCAAAATGAAAACTATTGTGTTAACTTTGATTCTCACTAGTTTAAGGGCCCGTTTGGTTTTAGCTCAAAAAGTGGAATTTGATTACTTTTGATACCCTACAGGAAATAAAATAGGAAAAGCAAATACATTTTGCATGAAACCACATAGAATAATTCCTAAAACTTTTATGAACAAGGTACATATATGAACTAGATACATTTTTATTCCGTTTCTGTTTCTAGAGTTATAACCAAACGGGGACTTAGCTCTTGAAAGGAGTGAACTACTAAGGTACCTTGAAGAAGGTGTGAGAATTTGGCCATCTATTGTAATTTTTTCACCTTGACAAAACTTGCTTTGGATGAAGGACAAACGTCGGTGCTCTACCTCCATATACATCAAGTCGGACGGCTCGGATCCTGTAAATAACAAGAAAAAGTAGGATCTATGGACTAACGAGATATGACAAGAATCCCAGAGTTTGATCAACGCCTTTTGTTGCACCTCAAAATCTTCAACTCTTGTGGAAGGAGATGTTGAGCTACCTTGCTCAAAGTCTAGGATGAGTTCATCTTTTGAACTCTTCCCAGCCCTTTGATTATGCCTCATCCCCTCTTGAAGCCAATCTGGAGAAGATTGCTCATCACTCTTTTGATCATTCGATATACTATACTTGAGAGTTTCTTTAGATGCTTTGTATTCACGGTCATCCTAAACCAAACAACAACAAAAATAGAACAATAAGCATGGAGATTTCTTATCATATCATGATATTAATTTTTTTAGATAAAAGTGATATTTGATTTAAGAAATAGGAGAGAAGACTGTTTACTGTTTAGTGTATAATAATACTCTTTGCTAAATAAGGCATACAATATTAAGGCTTGGTTGGTTTTTTTATATCATATAACTAGCTTATTTCCCGTGCCAAGCACGGATTTGGTTTAAGCTAATCTATTATATTTATGATCCAAGCTATTGCGATAATAAGGAAAAAGAAACTTAATTATTAATATATAAAAAAACATTAAGTTAGTAGAGTAAAATGAACAATATGTTCATCTTTATATATAATAATATTAAGTGTTTATAAACAAAATTATGATAAAAATAGTTTTTTTTATATATAAAAATCAGAAGTGGTAAATATGGTATAGATATGAACAATATGTTCATCTTTAATATGCATAATATTTTTTGTAAAATTAAAATAATGAGGTGACATAACCTCAAGACGACATGTGGAAAAAATATGAGGTGGCTTAACGTAAAAATGACATGTGGCGAATTTAATGTGACGATGACATGTGGCGATATTCACTTCTGCTTTAGTATTATATAGCAGATGGAAGTAAGTACAAAGATAAAAAAAATCTAGTTGAAAAATCACTGCTGTAAAAGGTAAAACTGCATGCGTTAGTTTTTGGATGACATTTAAAAAAAAGAAATTAGAAAATAAATTCAAAACTTACATTGGAAGTCTTGAATTCCTTAGTAGAGGTCCGGTTAATTGTGGGTGAGTTTACACTACATGAGCTATTCAAGGTACAAGGCCCAGGGAAGTCCTTCTGGTTATCTTGCTCGTGTCTTGAATTATCATACCTTTGTGATGAAGATGCAATGATTGCCCTACAACTTCTGCTTCTTAAAAGTCTCTGCTCATGGACACTTGGCGTGCCTGAATCCATAAGATATGGAGAATTATATGATGCGTTCCATTTGGTAAGGTTGCCAATGGTTTCTTGAAGATCATTGATTTTCTTCATTAACGCACTATACTCAGCAACAGAATGTGTTGGTTCTAGTTCTTCTTTCTCTAGAACTAGAAAGGTCTCTCTTGTAGTTGATTTCTCTTCAGCATTTTCATCATCAAGAGAGTTTTTCATGGCTTGAGTATCAGTTACCTTGTCTACTGTTACCTTTTCAACCTCTATGCACTGAACTTCCTTGTAATTATCTTCTACATCTCCATAAGCTTCACTTGGTAGAGAAAACTCTGGGGGTTCATCTGGGAACTGTGGGGAAGTGTCATCAAACAAAAGTTCACCTTTGAAGTAATCCATAAGATATAAATCAGGATTGTCGGTGTTGAGGTCATTTAAGGATTGAGATCCTTTTAGCTCAACGTCTTGGTCCTAAACATGAATTCAAGCACAAAGTCAGAAAGCACAGGATACATCTAAAACAAATAACCAAGAGACAACACCTGTTTTATTGAGCCATCTTGTTGTCCGCTAGATAACAATAGTTCTTCTATTCGAGATTGAGCAACATCATGTTGATAACTTAACTCCTTCAATTCCTTTTCCATCTGCATTATCATACAATACAAAAAGTTTAGATCAATATTATCATTACATAATTACTTGGGTTAAAGTTAATCCACCTCCTCAATCTGTAACTCTTTCTCTCTCAATTGTGCTGAAACGTCACCCTGAAAAGGGACTAATGACATGTTTTGGAGTTCACCCTCCAACTTGGCCAATTCTTTTCTCAATTGCTGTACCATTGCCTTGTCTGACATTACCACATTCACCCGTGCATTTGTGTCCACTTCTTTTGCACAAGTAGCAAACACCAATGTATTTCTTGATTGCTCAGTATGACTATGTGCTGGGCTCATTGTACAAATTATTGCAGTTCTAGCATTGCCACCTAATGAGTGTTGCAATATACGGGTTAGCTTGGAGTCTCTATAAGGTACATGCCCATTTCCTCCTTTGCTGTGATAGCAAAATATACAATAACATCACAATTATTGCCTTCTCAAATATTCCAAAACAACATTGAAGTAGAGCAACAAGGAAATGGACCTTAGTTTACGGATGACAGTCCCCAAGGTTAGTAAGCTGCGATTTATATGACATCCTTCTTTTAATCTTGTACCAACTGATTGGGAAGAACGCTCACTTCCTGCAAGATCCACAAAGTTCTGCATAAAGAAAATCACTATGAGTTGTTTTCACAATTACTACAACTTCATCTTGTCAAATTATGTTCAATCAACTAGAAGAAAAGTAGTGAGAGCTAATATAACATCTTACATACCACAATAGCTGAAAGAGTGCTTGAATTTGCACCAGCCAATTGGCGACCAGAACTTTCAACTGTCTAAACATCAATCCATTTTTGTATGGTTAAAAACAAACACTAATAGTGTATCTCAACATAAAAAGAAGCGGACCCCATTTTACCATACAAGTAACAAACATACCAGCCTAAGAATTTGGTGAGACCTTGAACTTGTTTCATTAAGAGATGTCTCTCCTATCTGTCTTTGAGCTATAAGTAAGGACACAAAAATAAAAATCCAGGTCAATATCTTATAAACCTAGACACCAAATTCCTAGAGGTCACCTTCACAAACCGCAACAAGCTCTAGCAAATGACTTTTGTCCCTTAGAGTTTCCCCTGTCAACCTCTCGACGACTGTGCCTCTCTACCAAGAGCAAGAAGACGGTGTATCAATATTTCTTCTTTCGGCTTTCTTGTAAAAGTCAAATCATAATTGGATTCAGTCAGCAAGGACTTTAAAAGTTGTAACCTCGGGGTCATCTAGGAGTCTAAGTGGAGTAGTGTCTTCAATAAGGAGATCTCTTACAGCTTCATTGTAGATTTCCAAGGCATAGAATTTCAACACAAACTCTCTCTCCGTGTGCTGACAAGGTAAGCATGAAATAATTTCATGTTTCAGTATCACCAAAGGTTTGTAATGAAGACTTTTTTCCTTGCAATTACCTTCTCAATGTAGTCAAATATGTCTTCTATGGTGTATTGAGTAATTCCAGCCATTGTGTATGTCTTTCCACTGCTTGTTTGTCCATATGCAAAAATACTTGCTGTATGAACACTTGATAGTTCAGGTTCAGACAACATGAAAAAACACCAATGAAAGGATTTAAACCACTCACAATTAATGCCATTGACGACAGAAAGAGCTACTTCTTTGGCTGCCTCATCATAGACTTCCCTTGTAGAGGAATTAGGTTCAAATACTCTGTCTATTCCAATTTCCAAACACAACAGCATAGAGAAAATATATGAGAAAATCAAGGCTTTCATGTAAGATAGTATTCCTTTCACTTAAGCTTACATGTATAAATGTTTTTTTGATTTAGAATATTTCCATTGTTAAGTTGAATAATCAATCAACTCCATACGACAAAAGATTGTACAATGAATGACAATTGCTAATTCTCAGAAAGTGGAAATCTGATGTAGCTAATTGAAGCAATGGTCATAATTGGAACCATGAGAAATCCGTAGAGAATATGAAATCATACTTACCGTACATATAAGCATTGGGGTACATAGTGCGTTCACCCATGGCGTTCTTGAACACAATGGTGGTGGAATTAATGCATTCCCACTCTGCAAAATCATTAGTAGAAATTTCCTTGGCATTCAAAGGTCTCACCCTCACAGAAACTTGAATCTTCTCCTTGCGATCGTCCCCTCCGAACGATGCCATGTTTATTCCTCAAATGTAATCAATGAGGAAAAGAAAACTTGGCACCTGACAAAGAAGATGAAGAAATTGAAACGATCAACACAATTCTTCATGTAATGCTAATCATCGAAATCCGTTGAACTAACCTAATGCGTAACTCTTACAAATTGCGATGAAATCGAATTCAAAACGATTAGTAAAATCGTACATCTCCAAACTAATATTAAACTAAACCTCCAAGATACAATGAAATTCACCTTTGAAAAGCAACAGGAATTCATAAACGCAAACAAAATCAAACAAAATGCATGTGCCACTCCAGCGAATTGCGATGAATCCGTCATGAGAAACTCAGAAATGCAACAAAAATCACACAATCGGAAGGGGGAGGGAAATCGGAAGTGAAATCTAAGTTGATGAAACCCGTACCTAGAAACACCAAGAAGCTCGGAAGAAGCCGTAATGAGGAGAGAGAAACCTTTTTATATGTCTGTAATCCATTGAAAATGAGATGAAACTGCTTAAAATTTTCAATGGAGATTTGTCCCTACACTACCTTTATTTTCGGAATATCTTTTCTTTATTTTTTTTAAAGAAATAATGAGTTATATTATTACGAGTCAACTTGACTAATGTGTGGGCATGTGTTAACATCTAATCATTACAATATGATTATAGTTTATTATGAGTTTATAATTAACATATGAATAGTTTATGATTAGTGTATATGTTGGTCTTAAAACCTATACGTAAACCTATCCGTAAGGATTACGGGGTTAGTTGTAGTATATCGTGTATCGAATTCACAAGGACTACGTTTGTTTAGATATAACTGATAGACGGTTATACTGAAAGGAGTTACACTGAAAGGAGAAGAGAAAGAGAAGGAAAAGAAAAAATATGTTTTAGAAAGATTTTGGTATTTTTATAAAAAGTTAAAGGAGAACATTAAAGATAATATAAAAGTAAGAGGGAACCAACTTTTGCATTTAGAAACTCAAAAATTAAAAAAATCAACAAAACATTCACGGAAGAGCCAAAAAGATTAAAAAACCGAAAATTTTTATGATAGTTTTTAACCCTTGAGATTAAGATAAAACACTATATATTCCCAAAACGATTTTTTTTGTTTTTAATATATTTACAATAAAAAAAGCATGTTTTTGGCATAAGACTTATTTAATATTTTTTTTTATAAACGCCAACTCTTTCGAAGGTAAATAAAAGATAAGAGCAAAACACGTTAAAAAGAAGCAAATTCTTGCATATCTCAATTCAATAATTCATAAAAACTATTAAAATATTTATTTTTTAGTTAATTTTCTATATTTATTATAATTCAATTTTTTTAATTTAAACTCAAAAAATAAAACAATTTAGCTTTAAATTTGTTTTTGCAAATTTTTTAAATTAAAATAAATATATATTATAATTTTATTATAAAATTTATTAGTTTAAAAAATAATAAGGTCATAATTAGTTTTAATTTTATTTTATATTATTTTTAACTATTTTATAATAAATTTTAATGTAATATAGTAAGAATGGTTACAGAGGAAAAACCAAGAGAAAAAGTCTAAACCTTGACGGTACCAAAAGAAAAAACCAATAAACATGTACTATAATGTGTGCCAATATTTATAAACCCATATACTAAGAATTTATTATATAATAAAATTGTGTGGAGAGATTTCATTAATAGATTAAATTATTGTTGTGCCTTTACTAAATTGAATAAATTTAATTTAACCCGTTAATAAATAGATATATAATGTAGTGTGTGCAAAGATTTATAAACCCATGCCCTAAAAATTTAATAAATAATATATATTAACCCATTAAAAAACAGGCATATACAAAGAAGGTTTATGAACTATCCTTGTATCCCTCATAAACCCATAATTAATCTATAACAACTAGTTAAAAAAATCATAAATTTCAACTCCATAAACTTATTAATTCATGGCTGAGAATTTATTCTAGAATAATTTTATGTTTATAGTTAGTATAAAAAGGTATAAGAATAATAATAATAATATGTGGGCATGGAATATACTCCCATCATTTCATAAAGTGGTGTAAAATATGGTTGAGCAAGCTTGTAGTTGATGATAAAAGCACAAGAGTGGACCAACTTATCTTCTTTGCCTTAGCCTATGCGTATGTCACAAGTATGGTTATGTGACAGGCTAGAACTCTACGTTTTGTTGTTGTTGTTTTGACATACATATAAAGATAATATTAGTTGTAAATAAGTGTATGTGAAGCTATGCAGAATGGGGTTGAGCTTAGTAGTAAAGGTTGGTGTTTCTGTAAGTGCGTCACATGCAGTCTCGACGTTTATTTTTTTTTGGTAATGGTAAATTCGTAGGTCACCTATCGGTTCGATCGGCTTAGCTGCTCTACATCCGGATCGGGTAGAAAGTCGTGGCCCATTGCTGGAGAATACCCTCCCAATATCAATTTTTCCATACATGCCGTCAGGAAGATTCGAACTCGAATTTTCAAGCTAAACACTTAAAGAGCCTAACACTACATACCACTAGACCAACTGAGTATTGGTCAACTTGAATGATGATGGCGTGGTGTCTAGCTTGATTTATCATGATATGTGACCAAAATCGTGTTATTTGTTGTACAACTTGATTTATACTCGGCACTTAATTAATCTCGTCCAAATTAGAATTAAATAATAAAAGAGAAACATTATTGATTTTTGTTTTATAAAAAAAAAAACACCATTGGTTGTTAATTTAATGAGTCCTTATTTTTGTTTCTTTCCCTTAACTCATGAGTTTTGGACAAGTTAACAGAATTGGGCATAATTGTGATGCTGAAAGATTACGTATGTAAATTCATGAGTTTTGCAAGGATTTTGTCACTCTGATGAAAATTTTATGCAAGTTTTTTGATGATTTGTTATGGCCTTTTATTTAGCTCAAATTTCTCTTGCAGTAATTATTCACATATTTATGAGACACCCATCACATAGAATGTGGAAATCCAAAACCCATAATGTATATCAATTCATGGCTAATTTACATTTTCTCGGATTTCAATTCTGTAAATTCATGCCGAGATTACCACTATTCAAACCGAGATTTCCGCTGCTTGTCCATATTTGTTGCACCTGAATCGAGTATTACAGGTACCATAGAACATCCTTCATTGAAGGGCGTCTGCTCGGGTCTCTGTTAAGACAGTTGATGGTAATCTTGACTGTAGTCCTAAGCGACTGGTATGCAAAAGTACCCCTTAAGACAGTTGATGGTAATCTCGGGTAAGATCCAAAGATATATCTATGTAAAGGACTCGTATACCTATCCAAAGATATATCTATGTAAAGGACTCGTATACCTGTCTCAACTAATAAGTCCACACTCAAGAAAACAAAATTCATTATCACATATATAATAGTAATATGGATAAAACAAAGCTCATAAGTGTCATGACCACTCAAGGAAATGTGTATCTCTCTCAAATGTGTTTTGGCATGAATAATGACACTCAAACATGACACATATTCAATGATCAATAACTATAAGCTTTCATAGCATTCTCAATCTTTGTCGCTCACTTTCCTAGTATTATAATATGATTCGAGAGGAAATTTATAAGGTTGTAAAGTGGTCATGGTTAATAAGGACAAGACGACGATTTATTTAGGTTCGTGGTGTTGAAAATACGGAAAGAAGGAAGAAACATTGCTCTCGGTCAACCGATTCTTATGGTCAAGTCAACCAATTTGTGATTGATCGATCGAGTAGTTTCGGTCATTTTCTATAGTTGCCTAATTTCATCACTTGGGTTTCTTATCATATGTTATTTTTCTCAATTCAACACTTTGTGCATTGCTATAATCCCTTTTCTAAGCTCATTCCAAGTGTGTGGTGCGTAAAACATAGACAATAGACAATTTTCTTATTTTCTTTGTTTCTCAACGCCAAAAGAAATCTTTCTCATTGATAACACTTTTGTACCTCTTGTATTCGAACTTACGAATCTCATACTTGAATCTTGTTTTCATCTTCCAATGTATGAATTCACTTCGTAAGTTTTGGATGAGTCAAATGAGGCTAAATATGGTTACGGAAATTTGTTTGTGGAGATACAAAGAAAGGTCAATCATGTCAAAATGGGTTTATAAATAAGATGAAAATAATATCAAAAGGTAGGATGGGGATACAAATATCAACAAAGACATGTCTTAATGATATTCATAAATGACAAAGCAAGAACAAGCATGTAATTTCAAAAAAGAGTCAATAGTAAATTATAGATAATTGAAAGAATAGCGGAGACCACTCATGAAAAAGAAGACACAAACAATATGTGAATAGGCATAAGAATCCTCACAAGGTCATGTCATGGAACATAAATTACTTATCTTTATTCATAAAATCCAACGACATAGACAATGTTTGAAGTGCGAGATCTCAAGCTTCATCAATCGATATAGAGTGGGAGAATAATATCAACATTTTTCAACGAATAAGATAACATTAAAATAAAATATGTATATAAGTATATTGACAAAAAAGCCTCTGATTGACAAATCATAGAGGACAAATCGGCCGACTTATGCTTTGACAAAAGATAAAGTGATTAGACATAAAATAAACGTCCATGCGAGTGGGTTTTATGTTTGATCGGTTGGTCAGTATGAGTAAGTCGGACAATATTGAAGTTTAGTCAAAAAGATTTTTTTTGGAAAAGACAAGAGGGAAAGAGACAGAAGAATAAATGTGTGTATTCGAAATCCAAAATGTAAGGATCAAGTAATTAGATCTTATATTGTCCCGAGTATAAAGAACTAGATGAAAGTAATAGAAAACTTTACAAAATGGAGTAGGATTGCTTTCCTATTGGCGTATTTTTCCACATCTTTTAACTAGCTGAACCTAATTCTCTGATATGACCTTTATCCCTTGAAATTGGTGATTTTGTTGCTCGCTGACTGAATTGTGTTTCTATCACTGTCAAACGCTTGACTACATCTTGTTATTTGTTCAATAGCAGCTAAATCTAGCACTTTGTGGTTGGACGACAGGGGCTTGAGGTGGGTTCTCAACATTTCGTACTCATCTAAGACTAAATACACATAAAAACTAATCATGAAAATATATTATCAAATATCAAAGATTTAATCTCATCTTCAAAATTTTATTGACATAGAGTTCTTGTGCGATGATCGTATGGGCCAGAAAAAGTTGGAACTAGATTGGAAAGCGGAAAGCAGGGCATCAACCTTTTTCTTGGCACATGAGGGTGGATGTAATTCAGCGACCCCCCATTGATCTTGGCTTGCTTCTTTGTTCTTGGCTACTGCGTGGTTAACTATTGCGAATTATTTAATGGTAAAAAGAAATCCTTCTTCCTTCCCGCATCGCGTCCTAGAGGGGCCGCTCGGACGAAGAAAGTCAGGTGGCCTACGATTGGAGGCTGCTGAAAGAGAAGAAAAGGAAAGGTGGTGCTAAAAAGGGACTGCTACCAATCTTAAACAAAGGGCTAGAAAGAAGACAACAACCGCGTCGGTTCGCCTTTTTTTACTTCAATAGATAGAAGAAACTATTAGATAGATAAAGAGTAGGTGAGTCCTTACCAGGATACAACGACTTAATCAACAGCCTGATTGATGTAATACGCATCTAGCAACGAATGAAGGTCACTGGAATTCGGAAAGGAAGCTGTGGGGCTTCTTACTGTTGGAGTTAGTGGGATTGGGTGGTCTTTTTCGGGACTCTTCTGGCGACCCTCTGCTTGCCTTTGCTGAAAGCATTGGCAACCCCTCCATTCTAAATATTGAACTGGCTGGGATTTCCCATGCATATCATTCATAGCTTAAACAACCTCCACACCCTATTCACCTTGTTTTGAAAAAAGGTTTCTCATATATATATATATATATATATTACTTTAAAAAAGGTTCCTACGTGATCCTAACTCTCTATATATATGGAAAATAAGGTTTCCAATAATACCTTCGTCATTTTTGAATTGACCATGTGGTGTGCAACGTTTCTTGACAACGACGAAATGAATCATAATCATCGCTTTCTTGTCAAACAACTTCCACCCGTCTTCACGTACTCGTATCCTCCGTTTTTTTTTCCAAGGTTGGTACAAATCTTTATTTTATATGTAATCATCTATCCACATCATTCAGAACCTAAAATCCATCACATCAAATATCTCTACGTTGATTTTCCGTCTCCCATTGCGATTGCAAGAGTCAAGTTCTTATACTAGTTGTTAGGATTATATATAATGCAATCGAGAAAGAGAAAAAACGCGAAAATTCGTTACCTAGCTTTCCATGTAGGTTGGGGTACTATCAAGTCAAGATTTTACACAATATTTTGCGACAACGATGACACTAAGTAACATGGTATAAAAACCTATAAATATAATTATTGGACTTAATACATATTACAAAGGTTAACCCTTCAAGATCCGTCTTCCATGACCACTCGTAAGCTTGTACTTTCGAACACCTTTTTTTCTTAATTTTCGTAAACTTGTCAACCTTATATAATCTTCATAACCTTGGTTCCCAGAAGTATCTAATAGTGTTAGCTGAGTACCATTAATGAATTCTTGAACTTCTTCCTTGAGTTCTTCAATTCGAACATACATGCTTGGTTCTTGAGTGGTGGGCACGATTCCTGGGGATACTAAAAGGCTTTATTTGATGGGTCGTTGAACCGTCACAATTCAACTGTACTAAAAACTGTATCACCCAAAATACAATTCCAAAGTTGCAGTATTGAGCAATAAACTTAATGGTACCAAAACCAATAGCACGCTTGAATGATCACATAACATATCTAAGTGCATATATTTCCTAGATAGAATATTAAAATGAAGAGGCTGTAGGTGAAGCTTTCTGTTATACATATTTATTTATATTTAGAAACGCAGTTAGTATCTGGTAGGGGACAAAAGTGGGAATGAAGGCACCCCGAGCAGTACCCACCTCTTTACATTCGCTCCAAAACTCTCCCTTGATGGCTAAGACTATCCACACCATACCATGCCAACAGAAGAGTGCAAGCAAAGGAATCTAACTCAAAATATACTATATTAAGCACACAGAATTTAACCATAGCAAACATTTTCAAGATGGAAACCAAAAAAGCCCTAATTCCTCTATTATTGCTCATAGTAGCATTTCTATTAGTCAAGGCTGATGAAACAGCAAATTACACGAGTGCCCGTGTTTCCGGTGAAGGAGGTGGAGGAGGTTTTTCGTGGGGCTGGGGAGGTGGAGGAGGGGGCGGTGGCGGGGGCGCAGGTGGCGGGAAAGGAAGTGGATGGGGATGGGGATGGGGAGGGGGCGGAGGGGGGGCAGGCTGGTGGAAATGGGGTTGTGGAGCGTGGAGAAGACGAGGAGGAAAAGGCATGCAGCCTGATAGAGGAGTATTTAGGATAGGTGAATTTGCTGAATGTATGGGAGAAGGAAGGTGTAAAGGAATGAGATTGGATTGTCCTCTTCATTGTGGTGGGCCTTGCTTTTATGATTGTCAGAATATGTGTAAATCTCACTGCTTCAAACGCCGGAGATAAACTAGCTAGCTGATACTTACTTTGATGTTTTGTGACTTTTGTCAACTTCTTCAACCATTTTATATCTGTTTGCCTTCTTACGTTTTTCTTACTTTGATTTATTTTATGTATTTTTGTGTTTTGGTTGATTTGTTTCACAGGATGTGAATTCTTTGATGGCTTAATCGATTGTAAGATTATAATACAAAAAAAATGTGTATTGAACTGATATGAATTTTCTTTTATTTTTCATTGTTTGTTATTTGATGTTAAAATGAAAAGTTGCTCATCAGAGAGTGGTCGGTGGTTACGGCTCCGTTTAATAAAGTTGAAAGATTATTCGAAGATTATAATTTTATACTAATTTGTGAAGGACTACAGAATCGGTATTGCACCATCAAAGCACAACTTCATCATGGAAGTAACCTTTCGAATATCTTAAAGATCCATTTTACAACTTATCAATGATATCAATGATATTTTCCTCGATTAGAATCATGTGAAGCATGGTCAAAACCTTCTCAATATACTTCTCTTGTGACAACCAAAACTTTTTGGCTTTTCTGTAACGAGTAATTTTCATAACCAAACTCTAAAATTCTTGTCCTCAGTCTTTCATGTCACATCAAATATCGAGACCTCTCTTCAACTAATCAAAGACAGATTTAGCTTGTTAGTACTCGTTGCCTATTGATTGTTTCTGCTATCGTTCTTGTTTTTGGTCTAATATTAACTTTATATATTGCCTGTTTGGTTGTCTTATGTTTTCTTTTTATATATATATATATATATATATATATATATATATATATATATATATATATATATACACCGTACACAATACAGTAATGCTATAGCCAGCAATTCCATTCGCTCTCAGATCGAACTCAATAAGCGAGGAGTACTAACAAGCTGGGTGCGAGAGAGCCTTCCGAAATTAGTCAAAGTTACTACAAACTAAAAGTTCCTTTCCATGAGTTGTACATAAGTAGAATGCAATGCCAAATAGTGATATCTAACAAAGAGGAGAGATACGAAAAGACATATCAAGATCGATCCGCTTGCTGACAATATTTACAAATAGGGTTTCTCTCTCTTTAATCCTGCACATTGAACTGAATCCTGAAACATGGAAGAACTGATGCCTGAACCTATGGAGTTTATTTCTTGTGGTACCCGCATTTCATCAGTCACATGACGTCCCACATAGGACAGCTGAGGCGGAGATGCAACTGAGTCAAGTATGTCTTCAACCTTCCATCCTGGCAAAATCTCTGTCAAATACTCCGATATAGTGCTTGCTGCATTCCTCCTACAAGAAAAATCGGTGGAGAGCTGAATCCCTGGTAGTAGGAATCGATTATGCTTCTGGGTTTGATGAACTAAAGGATCACAATCCCTGCATACGATAGATCTATCTTGCTCACAAAACAAAATGGCTCTTCTCTCGTGGCACATGTCACAGAGAGGCGTGTTGGGTTGAACAAGATTATAACGTTTATGTCGGGAGGCAAATTTGTTTGCCTGGTGGACATTCCGATCACATACATTGCAGAGAGCAGCCTCATCGGCTATGCAGAAGATTGTTGCTTCTTCTTTATTACAGTATTCACACTGGATCTTCATAGAAACTTAATCAATCATGGAATTCCAAGAGCCTCTATCTATTTTTATATTTTATGTGACCAGAAGCATTGACATTTTTTAATATTATATTCTCAGAATTAAGATTGTGCATAACGGCTGGGTACTAATGTTCTAGAATCTACTACTGGTGTGATTGGAAAGACATCATCTACAATAGAAGAATAACGAGTTATTATGTAATGGACTATTCTCACATTATATGTGACCAATTGGAATCTTCAACTTCATGGTATTAGAGCAATTGCGGATCGTACAATCACAATCTATATTGGGCTAGCCAGCCTTAAGGTACGTTGTCAAACTGTTAATTGAGTTAGACGGTTGCACTTGAAGGACACGTGGAAGATTAATGTTTCCACAAACATGTCTAATATATAAGGTTGTTGTGCTTGGGTTGTGGCTAATGTCTAAGACTTATGTCAGCGAAAAATAAATAAATATATTTAACTTATTAATTATATTTCTTTATTCCGAGTCTGAAAAAGAAAGCCTACATCCCTTAGTTTCATCCCAACAGTGGACATGAGTGCGCTTACTCTTAAATCCTGCCTCCTCTGTTGGTGGTCAGACTACTAATATTCCTATAATCGTTAAGACCCAGTTACACTAATATTACAAAGTTATATACATATCTGCGACCTGAAGTCGGCATACAATCTTTCTAAACGTACCTACTAACGGCATGTCATGTAATGAACTTGGTTCAACGCACATATGAGTTCAAACGTGTATGGACCTCGCGTCATATTTGGTTCGTCGGAACCCTTATGAAAGCACCTGGCACTGTTCATTGAAAATTGAAATACAGATCTTGATATTTGATCGTGGATGGGAAACAGTCTTGTTACTTCCCATGCATGTCGGGGACAAGGGGCTTAGGTGGACTTATATATACATCATTAACGACGTCAGTGACTTGGTTTAAAACACATTTGCATTATGACTATACACATCAAAAGCTTCAATTCTCTCTCTTTTTTTAAATCTCCTATTCAGTATGCTTAGGTGTACGGCTACTTACATCACTAATGACGTTCACGACTTGGTTTAATATAATCTAAGTGCCTAGGATTTATAAAATAAAGGAAAAAAGTACATTTCTCAGCATTACTTGATTAACTAATGTCTTTCTATAAGTAAGAAAACTCTCGAGGGTAAGGGACCACCATGACTCTTAGCAATCGCAAAGGCTGGCTATGTAAGATACTACTGCTTCTTAACTCTTCTTTGAATTATTTAAGATTTGATTCATGAAATTATATTTAGACATATGCAATTAAAGATGGGGACATCCACTTAATTTCAGCTCCTCCTCTACTGGATTCTTGACGGTGACTACCAGATTTGGATCAGCATTGACAACGTCTTCCATAATATTTTATAATATATATCACCGTTAGCAAAATTTATTGCTGCTTATGTCTCTATCATAGCAGCCTTCAAAAACTTACATTCAACAAATCATCCCGGTTCACCACAAATCCGTGATTATGTCTAGTTACACTATTAATTTATATTTTTGTGGTGATAATTATAATAATCAACGTGGGTATACATAAGTCAAAATCTCTCACCTGAAGACTGATCTCAATCGTCACTATCTTCTTTGCAGTGACTGAAGAGATGTTGTATGTAATGATGTCTCAATTCTATTTGTTTTGTCCTTGAAATAAAGGTTAAATTCTTACCTAAATGAATGACGTTCTTATCATAACTATACCATCACTATATGGAGTGTGCCCCTTTTCTCCCTCCCCAATTTACTCAAGAAATTCCACAACTATACCACCACCTTGATGGCCTCAACCACTACAACATACTCAACTTTTACATTTAGACAAAAGTACGATTTTCTAAAATTTAGAAGCTCAAGAGATCGTTCTACCATCCAATGTGAATAGATGTCTAGTATACTTATTCTCATGTCAAGATCACTTGATGCCAAATCTATATTAACATACCCTGCTAACTCGATCATCTTGCCATCAAAACACAAGGCATACTCAATAGTATCCTTCAAGTATTTAAGGATCCATTGCACTACTTTCTAATGTTGTTTTTCTTGATTATCCATGAAGTGACTAACAACTCTCATCACGTGAAATGTTAGGTCTTATGCACACCATTGCGTATGAAGTTCTCTACATGGTGACTATCAATTGTTGAAGAATATAGGTCGTTTATCAACAAATAAAAGTCGAATGGAGTTCAATTAACAATAAAAATAACCCGCCAAACTTAAACAATTAATAATAGAAATAACACACATACCAAACTTATACCAAACTTATACAGTAGGTTGTTTATCATTTAATTATTGACGTGGGATCATTTTCCACACAAAGGATGTTATAAGTTCGTCCCAAATATGACGTTAGTTATGGATTTCAAACGCTTGGATCATGGTCGTTGAAGAACAGGTTAGGGTTTGAAGTTAGGCCGATAGCTAGCATGGAAGTGTTTATAGAATGGAGTAGTCTATGAGTTCTCTCTCTCTATATATAAGCTATATGTAAATATAAATAATTACAAAAACAAGCATATATATATATATATCTATAAGATTTGATATGCTGAAAAAGAAAGAAAGAAAAAAGTATAAAAGTATATAATGGAAATAGTAGTAGTGATGGCAGACCATGCCTTGCTTTAATCCATTAAGAATTGTTGAAATGGACAAAAGACAGATCATACATACCACTCTTTACAATTCTCCCTTTTTTTTATATTACGATGATTGCCTTAATCAGTGAGGCCTAATTATCTGGATTCTTGCTGTCTGCTATGACAAATATCTTGATTAAACATTTGCTTCGGAAAGCCATTGCTAATAAAAAGGTCGAGATCTCTTATTGGAGGGGAAGAACTGTTGATTCATCTCCGGCACAGTGAAGGCACCATTATCAGTCATCCTCTTTGTAGAAGAAGCTTTCTTACCCATTTCTCCCTTTTGTATTTCACAAATAACTGGTGCTTGTGGAACCCATAAGCTGCTCCCAAGATCTGAATCCAAGAACATCAGATCATTCTCACTACCCTGCAACAAATTAGAACAATTAATGAAAAACTGTCTAATAAATAAAAAATAAATAAAAATGATGAAATAATAAACCCAACCTTGAAAAACCCATCAGGTTCTAAAGATGAATCGAGCAGATCCTCGACTCGCCAACCTGGCAAAATGTCGATCAAATACTCCGATATACTGCTAGTACACCCACCCAACTCATTATTCGGATCACTGCGGGTTTTGATGGTGGTTGTTTTAGTTGATAGTTTGATACCAGTTAAGAGAAATCTGGTATGCTTCTGTGTATGCTCATTTATTGTGTGAATCGAAGCATCGCAGTCTCTACATAGAATTGCTCTATCTTGTTGACAGAATAACAATGCTTTCTTATCCTGCGCACCATTAAATAGAAGGTTTTCTGTTAGCGTGCGCAGATTTCTATGTGATCGAGTTTTAGAAAGAGAAGTACCTGACAGATGTCACAGGTAGGAGCATCTGAAGAGGAGGGATCGAGGAGAGAGAAGCGTTGGTGTTTGGAGGCAAGCTTGTTGGCCTGGTGAACTCTTGAATCACAGTCATCACATAGTGCTGCTTCATCAGCTGAGCAGAATAGAGTGGCTTTCTTTTTGTTACAAACGTCGCACCAGATCTTCATTTTGGTTTATTTTTGTGGAGGGTTGTAAAATGGTACATGGAAGAAGAGGAGCAGGTATATATAGAGACGAGACTGATGAATTTTTAAGTTAGAATGAACCGGCCAGAAGCTAGGGGAAAGATAAAAACAAGGATATTTTATCATGTTAAAGTGTTATTTTGAATTTGTACTGAATTCAAGGGTGGGTTCTTCTAATTAAGTTGCCTTGAAAGCTTATTCTCAATACTTCTAAAGGCACTTGAAGTTCTTCTCTACATGAATTTGTCAAAGATTTAACCACTTTCATTTATTATAAACAAGGATATTTAATTCATAATTTTAATAGAGTTAGAGGACGTATACATTAGAGGCACAACACGCTACGGATCATGGAAACCTCTAGGCGGGAGGATTTTTGTGTCGAAAACTTGGAAACGGGTGGAAACGGTCAACTTGGAGAAGGAAGCGGTCTAGACACGGTTCAAGAGATGAAAACGGACATAATAATTTGCGAACACGGTCAAGACATGTTTCACCAATTTTTTTGATATTAGGAAAAATGAAAATATATAACCAAAAAACGTTTTTTTTAAGGTGTCCTTCAATTCTCCCTTCTCATATTTCTTCGAAAATAATCCGATTATTAGCCTTGAAACTTGTGGTTGCGTCTTCACCTTCTTCAACGTCCTTTTCTGGCAATGAAATGTTGTACGGTTAGAGGGAGAGAGATAAAAAAGAGAATTCACAAAAATTTCAATTTCTTTTTCAAACACTTTGAGTGATTTGATCTTCCCTGACAAGGAAACCAATGTCATCATTCATGCACCGATTAAATAACTCAAGTGAAAACGACTAAGATTTGTAAAGACGCCATGATTCATCAACCGTTGAAGCCTCAGTTGAAAAGATCAAGTGTCTTTATTTCTTGGTGTTCAAACTTGAAACAAGCCGACAATGTTCAAAACAAAGTTGACGATGCTTTCTCTGAGGATGCCCAAATCATGTCAGCTTTTGCTCGCTCTAGCTAAGCTGTCAAGTTTAGTTTCTAAATTCTCAGTAAAATGGTTATAACTGAGGCTATACTTGAAACTAAAAGACCTACTTTTAAAGATCTTTTCGATCAAGATCTACAACTTTTTTGTTCACTCCAAGTCAATGTTCTAATAGCAAGAGGGTGTAAATGATCTGACAAAGTAACAACTATAATATTTGTACGGGCTTTTGACCGCGATCATGCATGGAGAAATGCAAGATGGGTGATACGCCCCCGGATGATGGTGTCATCCGTGTCACCGGCTAAGAAGACCCGAGAAGCGGCATGCCGAGTCATGATATGAAGCTTGTCCATTTTGAAGACTTTTTTCATAATTTTCATATTTAATAATAGACTTTTAATTTCGGAACTTTAATTCCGACACTTAAAGTTCCAACCTTTCAGAGTCTAGACCTTTCATTTCGGAGGTTAACTCCGGTTTTTAATTCCGTCATTTATGTTTCCGACCCTTGGGTTGGGTCTCATCCTATATATAGAGGATCCTTGGCCTCATTTGTAAAACATGCCTAAGTTGAATCCAATTATTGAGAAGGGAAAATCCTCCAACTTGGTTTGGCATCACCTCTTCTTCCACGCACCTCCTTAAAGTTCTTACTTGGAACTACTCTTTGATACAAGCCTTCGTATTCGAAGATCTTTTTGAAGGATCAACTATCTACTCCACTTCGTAGCTATCCGATCTATCTTTTTGAAGGATCAACTATCTACTCCATCAACCAAGTTCTCGTTTGATTCATCTCGAACGATCAAGAAGGAGTAGTTGAAGTTTCTCCTCGATCTAGATCTGACATGTTTCTATCAATGAGTTTGAAATATATATATATATATATATATATATATATATATATATATATATATATATATATATATATAGAGAGAGAGAGAGAGAGAGAGAGAGAGAGAGAGAGAGTTAGGATCATGTAAAAACCTTTCTTAGAGTAGGGAGTAGGAACATCTACCATCCGTACGATTGTTTTGTGTGAGCGTCCCTGATTAACAGTTGTATTTGGTAATATTGATATAGTTATTGATCAAGATATTCTATTGCCTAAATTAGATGTTAATAATATACCAATTAAGTTAAAAAATATGCTATATTCAATATTCACAATCGTTTTCATCTCATCACCTACTTAAACCAAACTAAAAAATATATCGATCATTAAATCATTAAAAAATTATAATGACCTAACAAATTAACGACTATAATTTTAACCGCCGGCGAAACCTTATTAATATAGTTAACGACCGTAATTTTAATAACTTAACAAATTAACGACCTAAAATTATAACGACCTAACAAATTAACGACCGTAATTTTAACGGCTTAACAAATTAACGACCTAAACATATTTAACCACCGGCGAAACTTGATTAATCTAGTTAACGACCGTAATTTTAATGACCTAACAAATTAACGACCTAAAATTATAATGACTTAACAAATTAACGACCGTAATTTGAACAGCTTAACAAACTAACGACCTAAAACATATTAAACCGCCGGCGAAACTTGATTAATCTAGTTAACGACCGTAATTTTAATGACCTAATAAATTAAACGACCTAAAATTATAATGACCTAACAAATTAACGACCGTAATTTTAATGGCTTAACAAACTAACGACCTAAAGCTATAACAGATTAACGACCGTAATAGCCCACTAATTTCGACCAAAATTTTAACGACCTAACAAATTAACGAACGTAATTTTAATACCTAACGACTAGTTGATACATAACGACCGGTTGGTTATATTTTAACGATCATCACATGTATAATTTAACGTTCGTGATGATAAAACCAAGCGTTTATATTTTGTTACAATAAATGTAAAAATTTGTTAGTCAAAATGAATATATATTCTTTCCAAATTTAACGATATATTATAGGCTAGTGAATTAAATATGAACAATCCAATAAAACTCACCTATTTAAGCTTAATATGGTCCTTCCATCATGAACGTTCAATATTTGATCTGACGGATGTTAGGAGTTCCTACTCCCTACTCTAAGAGAGGTTCCCACCGGATCCTAACCCTATATATATATATATATATATATATATATATATATATATATATATATATATATATATATATATATATATATATATATATATATATATATATATATATATATATGGATTACAAATCCATACACATTTCATGTAATATTCTAAGCTTAATAAATGCACATTTTATGCGTGAATTTATATGTCATTCAAGACAGTCAATAAATCAACACTTTTCAAGAATTGAAGGCACCTCTCCTCTTGCCTTGAATGAAGCCAAGATAGCCCAAACGACTCTTCTCTCCTTCATAAGGCCATTAATCACTTCTTCTCTTTCGTTTTTATTTCTACAGTCCTTCCAACAATAAAGTTATTGTTTTCCATTTATATGTTTGACAATAGTATGTATATGCTCATCGCCGGTGTTTCAAAAACGCCATAAAAATCCTATAACGGCATTTTTAGCCGCCATCTAATAATGCCGTATTTTTTACGAGTGATTCCATGATGTTTATGAAAACTCAATGAAAGAGAGATACAATGGCATTTAAAAGGTGCGCGCCACGAGTTTTGTTTTCCATGGTGCTTTTAAAACATCAGGAAATCAACAACTATGATTTTTTTTAAAGTCATGAAAGTCATAATCAACGGTGTTTCTAAAGACACCATGGAATACGACCATGGATTTTTTTAAATGCCATATATGGTTTACGATTTCCATGGAAATGTTAGAAATGTCATGGATATATGTGGACGTTAATAGCTAGCTGGTTCTAATAGTAAATACAAATGTATAACAATTGTACTCACTAAAAGAACGCCATATAACCCCCAAGAGAAAGATTGTGTCACTTTAAATATATAGCCTCCAACCAAAGTCGTCTCCTTGATGACTATGTTATCTTCACCTTACTCTAAGAAGGTTTCTAAGAAAATAAGCAAGTGTTATAAAAGAAACCAAAAGATGCGATCAAGTGATCGACTTAGAGGAACTTCAAGAGTGATTGGTTAAGTGTTCTCATTTGAGTTCCCCTGGTAAATACAATCGAGTTACCCTGACAACTTCAACCGACTCAAATTCATGTAGCTTCTAACTTTGAATGAGTAAAAAACATAGGAATGCAAAACGTGAATTCAAGAATGAGAAATGACTAGGGGTTGAGATTAATTCTCCCAATCCTTGCTAATGCAATGTTCGATCATACACATTATAATGCCAC